>OX578133.1:146229516-148629516 GCA_951213105.1 Amaurobius ferox | reverse complement strand
TCTACCCATACACCAAATTTGAAGTCTCTATCCTATCGCAAAGCATTTTTTTTCTATCACTTCACATTTCGAACGTTTTTCTGTTGTTGTTGTTGAGACCCAGACCGTCCGACCTACCAGAAAGGTGTAAGGTAACTGTATGGACGGCCGGGAAGTGCCACCCAATTTAGACCGGAACCCAGTGGGGGAGGCATCCACAGGGACCGTACCCTCCTTCCCCTACCACCAACCTCTCGGAAGGACTTACGGACCCACATGTTTAACGTGATCGTACTCCGCATGAACACGGCGGCATTTGTGGCAGCGTGCAAATCTAGCGCGCAAACCACGGGGATACCGCACCCGAGATGGCCAACAGCACGCGGCGTTCCGAGGTGGTCACCCACCAAGTACTAACCGCGCCCGATGCTGCTTGACTTCGGTGATCTAACGAGAACCGGTGTTTTCAGCACGGTACGGCCGTTGGCCCGAACGTTTTTCTGTGTAGCACCTCCTTAAATGAACATTTTTGAAAAACCGTATTCATCTTGGGTTTTTTTTTTATCATATGATTAGCCCATATAGTAAATATCATGCCTCTATCACATTGTAAAGGAGGTGTTTTTCACTTGTCCGTCAAATCGAATATTTTAGTGAGTGGCACCCCCCTACAATAGCAAATGCTGGAAAACTGAAATTACACTTTCATCCTTTCCAACTATTTACTCGTACACCAAATTTGAAGTCGCTATCCTATCGCAAAAAATGCTTTTTCTGTCATTTCACATTTTGAACATTTTTCTGTGTATCACCCCCTTAAATGAATATTTTTGAAAAACTGTTTTCATTTTGGGTTTTTTAATTAAATGATTAGCTCATATACCAAATTTTAAGCTCTATCACATTGTAAAGAAGGTGTTTTTCATTTGTTTGTCAAATCAAACAGTTTAGTGTATGCCTCCCCCCACACACACAATAGCAAATGTTGGAAAACTGAAATTGTACACTTTCTTCTTTTAAAAGGATCAACCCTTACACCAAATTTGAAGTCTTTAATATCATTGTGATGCATGATTTTTCTATCATTTCACCTTTCGAATGTTTTTGTGTGCAGTACCCACCCCCTTAAATGAACATTTTTTTAGAACTCCATTCTAGGATTTTTTATCAGGTGATTGGCCCATATACCAAATATCAAGCCTCCATCACATTTTAAAAGAGGCATGTCTAATTTATTCTGAAAATCGAATATTTTGATGTGCGGCACCCCCTAAAGCAGAAATATTGGAAAACTGAAATTGTGCATTGTCTTTCTTCCAAACTATCTACCCGTACACCAAATTTGAAATTTGTATCTCATCCTGAAGCATGTTTTTTTTTATCAGTCACCTTTCGAAAGTTTTTCTGTGAAGCATCCCCTTAAACAAACAGTTTTGAAAAACTCTATTCATCTTGGGCTTTTGTGGCAAATAATTAGCCCATATACCAAATTTCAGGCCTCTATCAAATTTTAAAGAGGCCATTTCTCATTTATTCGCCAAATCGAACATTTTTGTGCTCGGCACCAACTTAAGTAGAAAATATTGGAAATCTGAAATTGCACACTTCCTTCCTATCGAACAATGTAACCATACACCAAATTTGAAGTCTCTATCTTATCGCAAAGCATGCTTTTCTATCATTTCATTTTTCGAATGTTTTGGTGTGGAGCATCCTCTCTTCGGAACATTTTCAGAAAATACGATTTTTCCAAGGAGTTTTATCGAATGATCGGCCCGTGTACTAGATTGTAAGTCTCTATTTATTCGGGAAGTGCCTAAAAATAGTGTGACAGACATTTGTCAATTAATATATAATAGTCAAATACCCGTTGAAAATCAACGGTCTCGCAATAAGCAAGCCCTGAATAATGTAAATTTTTGAATAATTTGCGTTTCACATTTATTCGGTAAACTGAATGTTTTGGTGTGTTGAACCCCCTAAAGAAGAAAATATTGGAAAACTTTAATTGCTCACTTCTTCCTTTCGAACTACACTATATGATCAAAAGTATCTGAACACTTTGAATGTTAGAATGTTTTTTGAATTTCTAAACAAATACTTGAAGTGTTCTGTAATTTTGGCGATGTGAAGAACTTGCTTGAACTCACACCTTCCAGTAAAGTTTCGGTGATTTGTGCATTTAGGGGACTACCAAGATATTGAAAAAGAGAAAAAATATATTTGATCACACTGTGTCATAAAAAGCTGGAAATGATTTGTAACTTTCACAAAATAGTTAACTAGCTTTGTTCAACGTATATAAGCATTTTCATAAAACAAAAACATCTATTCATGAAGATATAAACGTTTCTTTAAAAAAAAGCCAAATTTTGTTACATGTCTTCTGCTTACAATATCCACAAGTTTCAATCAAATTTCACGAAACTTACAGAATATTTGTCAACGTCCAAGAAAAACATTATACTTCAATTGAAAATTAAAGCATTGAATATATGATGAGATGCATTTGAAGAAATTAAGTTTTTACTGCGCAGGTGTGAAACATAGCAATAGTTTTCTCTTATGATTTTGTAGTGAATACTGTAGCGCAACTTCTATAAAAAATCCACTGGAATATCTTGAAAATTCACAAAGATATCTATGATATAGTGATCAGTTTTTCTCAGATTCTCTGAAAGTACCTGGATGATAAGGGGATTTCCACAAATTGACATTTTAAATCGTAAATCATAGGATAGTTAAACTGGAGTAAATACAATTAACTAATATACTAAATACATATACACAATCTGTTGAAAACTTTTCAGACACCTGTATGTTTTGCTTCTCCTTCAGAAAAGTCACAATTAATATGAAGTGGGGCCACTTTTTGCTGCAATGACAGCTGCCACTCTATCAAGAAGGGTGTCTACTAGCAGGGATCATAGCAGGTTTTTTAAAAATTTTAGGTAGGAATTTAAGGATTTTTTTTTCAAAATTTTTGGAAAATTTTAGGAGCTAATTTTTATTATTTCTATTATTAGTACTGTTTAATTATCTTTTTTTACATAAATAAAAGTAGAATTGATACATAGGACAAACATTATTGATAGTAAAAGGCAATCTTTCAAATATTTTTCCTATTTCATTTTTTATTTAATGCCCTAGACTTGAAAATTCAAATTTTATATAAATAACTGTTAGAAAAATGGCAGATTCGTTTTCAAACTACTTTATATAAACAGAAGAAAAAAAAATCCAAAATGCTCAAAATCACATTTTAAAGTTTTGAAGAACTGTAGAATAAAATAAGATACAGGCTTAAGAGCAAAAGTCTAGTTGGTAAGTTAATAGTTATTGCATATAACGTACATGGATTGCATGTGCCCTTGGAGTGGGCTTAAGGCAAATAATGCCAATAAAAGCCAATTTATATTGTGAATTTGTAAACTGGTTTATCTATTAGCCTTGAACTCATGTAGTGGCCAGAAACGCTATTGACAGCTATTTCAAATCTATGCAGATTGCACGCATCTGCGCAGCGTGTATATCGTTATTACATGCAGTAGAATTGTCATTATTGCATGTATCATATGCAGATTGCATCATGCATCTGCTAATAAAAATCTATTCATTTTGTATATCGACTAAGAGAATTGCATAGGTTCGTGTAGCGTGTATAACATTATTGCATAGAGTGGAGTTATAGTTATTGTACAAAAGTTGCATGGATTGCATGCGAGCCACATTTTTATCCATATACTGGCATAGGGGCAGATGCATGATTGATAGCTACTCAATGAACTGTACCGTTAGCTTCGACTTGCATGTGTACAATCGACAGCTACATGAACTGCATCATTAGCAGCGATTTGCATGCATAGCTGTGTGCTATTGACAGCTACTTCATGTACACCATTAGCCGTAAATGCGTGCGTAGATTGCATGCTTCCGCGCATCATGAATATCGTTATTACATGTAGTGCTAATCATTTGTCGTTATTGCATGTATTGTATGTGGATTGCATGCACCCTCTAATAAAATGCGATTAATTTTGTATGCAGCAGCTGTATCATTACTCGTGTGCCCGCATTACGATCGAAAATGCGATTGACAGCTACTTAAGGAACTGTACTGTTAGCCGTGACTTGCGCTCATAGCTGAGGTGTGCGATTGACAGCAACTTCATAAACTGCATTATTAGCCTTGAATTTCGTGTGTAATGGAAACGTGTGAGAGACATTACTCCATGAACTGCACCGCTAGCCACGACTTACGCATGTAGCTGAGGTGTGCGATGGACAGCTACTTCATGAACTTTAACGTTAGCCGTGACTTGCATGCGTAGCTGAAGTATGCGAGTGACAGCTACTTCATGAACTGCACTGTCAGCTGTGAAGTGCACGTGTAATGGAGGCGCATGAACTACATTATTCTGTGAACTGTACCACTAGCCACGACTTACGCACGTAGCTGAGGTGTGCGATAGACAGCTAATTCATGAACTGCACCGTTAGTCATGACTTGTGTGCATAACGAAGACGTGCGATCGACAGCTACTCCATGAACTGCATCATTAGCCGTAACTTGTGCATGTAGCTGAGGTACAAGATCAACACTTCATGAACTGCACACTTAGCCATGATTTGCACACATAATGGAGGTATGCGATCAACAGTTACTTTATCTATGACATGCATCGTAGAGGGGCATGATCAACAGCTACTGCAAGAAAGGTATTGTAAATTGCAAGTTAAAAGCTTTTTCAAAAAATGACAGGGCTGGTCGAAGGCAGTAATTAAATAATGAGGAAAATAAGTTATCCTATATTTCATCAAAGCTACAACAATGTGCTATTCAGGACACAAACAACTCTTTCCCTTCAATCATCCTCTGTTTTTATACTCAAAAACACATACAAGTTCCTGCGGCTCTAAAGAACCAGGGGGTCCTGTGACTTTTGATCATTATTTGCATAAAACTGGACTGGGGGGGTGGTGTTCATTTTCAGAACAGGGGTGTCTGATGAATTTGTAAAATGTCAATTTGTGGAAACCCCCTTATCATCCAGGTACTTTCATAGAGTCAAAGAGATCACTATATCGTCTATATCTGTGAATTCTCATGATATTGCAGTGGATTTTTTATAGAAGTTGCCTTACAATATTCACTACAAAATCATGAAAGAAAACTATTGCTATGTTTCACACCTACACAGTAAAAACTCAGTTTCTTCAAATGCTTATATCTCATCGTATATTCAATGCTTTAATTTTCAATTGAAGTATAATGTTTTTCTTGGACGTGGACAAATGTTCTGTACGTTTCGTGAAATTTGATTGAAACCTATGGATATTGTAAGCAAAAAACATGTAACAGAATTTGGTTTTTTTTAAAGAAACGTTTATATCTTTATTACTATTTTGTGAAAGTTACAAATCATTTCCAGCTTTTTATGATACAAGGTGATCAAATATATTTTTCCCCTTTTTCAATATCTTGGTGGTCCCCTAAATGCACAAATCACCAAAACTTTACTGGAAAGTGTGTATTCCAGCATGTTCTTAACATTGCCAAAGTTACAGAACACTTCACCAATTATCTGTTTAGAAATTCAAAACACATTCTAACATCCAAAGTGTCCGGATACTTTTGATCATATAGTGTATACAGGGTGTCCTAAAAACATTGACCTCGGCTTTTATTCCTTAAATATTGATCTTAGACATATATTATAAATTACAAAGTTGTGTAAAAAAAGGTACAAAATTTTATGAAATTGATAAATATTTTCAGGGGATTAAATTTTAGGAAATACAAAATTTAAATTTTTATACGTCCCCCGTACAAAAACATTTCCAATGAGTAAAATGTGCCCCATACATTAATAAGGTGATGTACAAATTTTCAGCATTTTATCATAAAAAGTTTTATCATAAAATTTCGTATTTCTTAACCCCTTGCCTGCCGCGGGCATATATATATGCCTCGCTAAGTCGATGCGTTAACTGCCCCAGGCGTATATATACACCTTTCCGAAGTACGGTTCTTTGCAATGCGCTACTATCAGTAAAACTACTCCCACGGCTTTGGAATGCTATAGAATGACCTTGACAGTGTTTGCGAAGGGTTTACTTATTTTAGAGAAAGGGTGGGGGAATTGGAAAGGAGAATGTTTTTGGAACGGGGAAAGTCATAGCTGTGCAGTTATTGCTTGTGTTTCCTTTTTAGTAGTTCGTGCTTTTTTATTCTTCGCTTCCGTGTGTAATAAAAGCTTTTTATTTTTTTGTAAGAATATGTCTGATAGTGATGACAGTGAGTTAGATGAGTATTTTCCTTTATCTTCAGGATCAGAAACGTCAGAATATGATATTACGTCAGATGAAGAGGATTCTGATTGCGAATATTCTCTGCAAGATGCCCGACGTTGGACACGATTGGATATAAACAAATTACCTGTGCCGCCTCCACGCTTTCCCTTTTCGGGACAGCCAGGAATACAGAAAAATATAACGAATATTTCGAACCCACTTCTCTTTTTTGAATTATTTTTTATGAGGAGCTGGTGCTCCATATTGTTACTGAAACTAACCGTTTTGCAGACCAGTATATCAAACAACATCCTGGAAAAGAGAAATCAAGAATAAAGTTGTGGCATCCAACTGATTCAGGGGAAATATATGTTTTTTTAGGTATAATGATTTTACAAGGAATAACAGTAAAACCTGACATTACGCTTTACTGGTCTAAAAATAAACTGATCGAAACTCCAATTTTTGGGAAATTCATGAGTACAAATCGTTTCCAGCTTATCATTAAGTTTCTGCACTTTTCCGATAATGATACTTTTGATGAAAATTCACATCCAAACCCAGAACTCAGAAAAATATGGCCGGCTTTTTCTGACTTGATGAAAACCGGTGGCACTGGGGATCGAATCTCGTAAGTTTTCATCGGCAGGTAAGGGGTTAAAATTTAATTTGCTTGAAAATTTTAATCGATTTCATAAAATTTTGTACCTTTTTTTACGCAACTTTGTAATTTATTATATATGTCTAAGATCAATATTTAAGGAATAAAAGCCGAGGTCAATGTTTTTGGAACACCCTGTATACACATACACCAAAAATAAAGTCTCTATCTCATCCCGAAGCATACTATTTTATCATTTTCATTTAGGGTGTTTTTGGAACACCCTGTATACACATACACCAAATTAATGTCTCTATCTCATCCCGAAGCATACTATTTTATCATTTTCACTTTCGAATGTTTTTCTGTGGAGCATACCCATAAATGAACGTTTTTAAAAAACTCCGTTCGTCTTGGTTTTTTTTATCAGGTGATTGACCCATATACCAAATATCAAACCTCTATCACATTAAAAGAAATCGTGTCCCATTTATTCTGAAAATCGAACATATTGATTTGTGGCACCCTCTTAATAGCAAATATTGGAAATCTGAAATTGTACACTTTCTTCCTTTCAAACTATCTATCTATACACCAAATTTGAAACCTCTATCTCATCCCGAAGCATGTTTTCTTATCAATATACCTTTCGAATGTTTTTTGCTTGAGCACCCCTTTAAACGAACATTTATGTAAAACTATATTCGTCTTAAGTGTTTTCATCAATTGATTAGTCCATATAAAAAATTTCAAGCCTCTATCAAATTTTAATGGAGCCTTTTCTCATTTATTCGGCAAATCGAATATTTTGGTGTACGGAACCCCCTTAAGTAGAAAATATTGGAAATCTGAAATTGCACATTTTCTTCCTTTGGATTGATTTACCCATACACCAAATTTGAAGTTTCTATCTTATCGCAGAGCATGTTTTTCTGTCATTTCACTTTTCAAACGTTTTGGTGTGGAGCATCCTCTCTTCAGGACATTTTCGGAAAATACAATTTTTCCAAGGGTTTTTATTGAACGATCGACTCGTGTACGAAATTGCAAGTCTCTATCTACTTGGGAAGTGCCAAAAAAGCATAACAGATGGACACTTGGTAATTAGTATATATTGATAGATTAATGAAATAAAGAAAACATGAATATGTGTCTGCAGGGAAAGTCATGTGCTTTCCAAATCAGATTTTTTTTTATTGGTTTTTAATTTTACTAGTCTACATTTTATAATCCCTCCTTCTCTTTTTCTAAAAACCTGAAGCATGCATATTTATTTCATGATTATTTGGGTTGGAATGATATATCTGTTAATATTATTTCAAATATTTTCAATCATAACATTTTCACAACCAAGAAAGTACATAAATTTGGTTTCCTTTTGCGATCCATATACTCAGTGTCTGCAATATTGAAAATTTGACATTTTTATCTGTGTTGTGGACTCAATTTTTGATACCTCACAAGAATAATAATGCTGGAAAATATTGCTTAAATATTTTTATAGTTGTTTTAACCCCCCCCCCCCCCCTCCACTTTATGGCTCTTTCTGTTCTCAAGCATCTATGTTATTATATTCTATATTTGGGTTGGGATAATATGTCTAAAAATATTTAAAATTTTTTTGTTCAGTACATTTTGGAAAAGTAAGGATGAAAAACAAAATATGTTTTTTTCCCCACCACCTCGTGTCTTCAATGACAGCAAGAAAAAAATCTCATGTGGACAGCACATGACTTTCCCTACAGACTCAAATTCTGTTTCTCTTTATTTCTTCAATATTTCATTAAATTGAGTTTCATTGCATAAAATGATACAAATAATTATTTGAAATTACACTGAATTTTCACTTTTATATTAATTTTTATTTTTGTTAACTGGACAAAACTAACTTCTCAAAAATGACGTAGCAAAAATGTGAAAAAAGAAGAAATATCTCGAGAACGGTTAGTCCTAGAGTAATGGGAATGATCTTATTCTTTTCATCCTCAAAAATTAAGTATAAAACAAACATTTAATTGACGCATTTAAGCATACATAATCTTTTATTTTAGATTTTGAAGATTTTTACGGGCCATTTCATTAAAAAACCATGTTCTTTTTCTGAATCGTGCAAAAATCTAATCAGTGCCAGGGCAACCCACAAGTGATTTATCTACCTAATTTTGTGAAATTTTCATTAGCCATTTATTGTAGGGAATATAGAAAATCTAATGTAAGCAGTACATGACTTTCCCTACAAATTAAAATTCATTTTCTTATTACTTTCCCTACAAATTAAAATTAATTTTCTTATTACTTTCCCTGCAATACATGGTGATGTATAAGAAAAGTATTATATCATACCAAAAATTGCAACTGGAGTTTTCGATGGATCTACATGTTTTGAGACCCCTAGAACGTGAAAAACTATTTTTAGCATAATGTCTGTGTGTGTCTGTTTGTGCAGTTGTATATATCCACTCTAACTGAAAACTAATTGACCAAAGTTCAAAAATTTTGGTAGGTAAGTTACTAGTGGGTGATCCTGGTACTCATTAGATTTTGGTACGATTCGGGATAAAAGAACCCACTTCTTTTGTGAAATGGCCTGCAAAGTCGCATGTGTCCATTGTAGCTTAAAAGAACTAATTTACCAAATTTCACAAAATTTAGTAGATACGTCACTTGCAGGTTAGCTTGGTATGATTCAAGAAAACAGAACATGCTTTTTTTAGGTGTGGGGAGCAAAATGGACTGCAAAAATCATTAAAATGTAAAATAAAAGATTACACATGCTCAAATTTATCAACTAAATGCCTGTTTTGGACGGAATTTTTGATGGTAAAAAGAATAAGACCAACTCTATTACTCTAGCATTAGCCTTTCTCAGAATATTTTAGTTTTTTCACGTTTTTGCTACGCCACCTTTGAAAAAACGTCCAGGTAACAAAGAAAATTAAAATTGAATTAAAAGAGCAAATTCAGTGTTATTTTGTGCAATTAAACTCAATGAATTATTAAATAAATAAAGAGAAGATAAATTAAAGTTTGTAGGGAAAGTTATGTACTGCCCACATCAGATTTTTTTAACTTTCCCTGCAATACATCATAATTTATAGGAAAAGTATTGGAATCATGTCAAAAATAGCAACTCAAGTTTTCAACGAATTTACACATTTTGAGACCACCTACCTCTAGAGAGCATAAAAGCACTCTTAGCGTGATGTGTGTGTAGAAAACCCAGACCGTCCGACTCATCCAGTGGACTTGAGCAACTATTTGGACGGCTAGGAGGAGTGATGTCTGTGTTGAAGACCCAGACCACATGACCAACCCTAGGGTTTACTGTAGCAACATGTGTGGCCGGGAAGAGAGGGATGTCTGTGTGTAAATTTTGTATTCACTCTAACTCAAAATTTAATTAACTGAATTTCATTAAATGTTATAGGTAAATCACATGTGGATGACCCTGGTGTTGATTAGATTTTGGTATAATTCGGGATAAAAGAACCTGCCTTTTATTGTGAAATGACCTGCAAAAAATGCCTGTATATACGTATTTGTCATTATTTAAGGTCTTTATTTTTTTTTTTTTAATTCATACAAAAATTGGGGGGTGGGGAGATTCTTTCTAACCGAGTTTTAAATCAATAGGATTTCACTAATCACTGAGTGTGATAATTGTATTAAATTATTTTCAAAACGCTTCATTCGTCCATAAAATATCGTGCTTACAGACACACACAGATTACTTCAAAAACATTTGAGTTCAGGGATGGTGCTTGAAACTACCAACCAACTCTTCCGTCAAAAACTATTATTTGAAATTTTGGACCATGTCACACTACTTTAGAACCCGGCTATCCAAATGGTTACCTTACACCTTTCTGGTAGGTCGGATGGTCTGGGTCTCAACAACACTACTTTAGAAATAATTTGGTATGATTATCACACTCGATGATTAGTGGCACCCTATTGATTTTAAAAGTGGTTAGGAAGAACCCCCTCTCCCTCCATTTTTATTCCCTGTGTATTATATACTATGTATGTAATGAAAGTAAAAATAAATTGTGACAAACTAAATAGAAAAATAATGCACACTTGCTACGGCTACGATGGGCTAAAAATCTTAAACCCCCTTTCGTAGACAGCCTACATATTCTGTAAAATAATTATGTAATACTTTCAATAAGAAGTACTGCAATATTGAAAAAAAAAAAATGGGAAAAACAAATGTTTCTCTCAAAAATGAAAATAGATTTGTACCGACAGCAAAAGCACTTGGATTGAAATAAGTTAGAATCCTTCACAAAACAGGTTTGGAATCTTCTACCAATTCTGGGGGGAAATGTATTGTCACAGTCCCCCTGAAACCACAGAACCAGTGAGGTGTTGCTCCTAGAAGCAGCGAACTATAGAGGGCTGTGCTTTTCTTGATTACAGCTGTCAAACAAATACTTTATCCCCCTAGTACTCGACTGTATATGAAGATCTATTGCTGATAGACAGAGATTGTACAATTCACAAGTGGGTGACTTACAGGGCTGCCACAAACTTATCTTAATTCTGTTTTGCATATGTGCACTTGAAATAGTTTTTGGATCATTTTAAATTGATTTTATAATGATAAATTATAATATTTGCTGATATCAATAGAAAAATATACTGCTATTCTTTTTATTTAGGCTGAATATTCAAATTTTCTTTCAAATTTGCTACAGAAGGAAATGGAAAGTTCTGTTGTGATGTTAACATTTAAATTCAATTTTGAAACACTTTAAATTTAAATATTAAAAAAAATCATAATCCGAATTAAATATATATGGTTCTGCTTTAATATCATGCAAACAGTTAACATTTACATGCAAAATTCACAGAGAAATCTTCTAAACAAATTTCTCCATTAGTTAACATGGAGGCAGCTCATAAGTGGTGGTGAGGTATGAGTCCTCTGAACGCCTAGAAACGAAATCAATGGCTAGACAAAATGCAGATTAGCCATTTTCTCTTTTGCAAATTATTCGTCTGTGGTTTAAACATGATAGTTCAAAATCTGAAGAAATGTATTTTGAGTATTTTGAAAATACAAAATACTCTGAAAATGTATTTTCGATACATTACCAAACTACTTTACTTTTTAAGTTTAAAATACAAAATGCAACTGTATTTTGAAAATGTACTTCAAATACATGTATTTTCGATACTACCCAACTCTGCTTGACACCATTTGAAAGATTACACAACGTTCTTTTCAACAATGTGAGCCAAATCTGTAGGACAATTCCTTCATATTTATTTTTTTAATATATCAAAATTTGCATTTTTTAGGTTATCTGATACTTATTGTGTGTACCTAATATTTATTGTGTGTATATCTTTGCATTTTAATAAAACAAATTCTTTTGAATTATTGCATTATTTTATTTTCTGTGATTTTTTTAATCAAATGCATAAAAATTAAGATTTTCAATTCTTCTTGCCGTAAATGAAGTCCGGTGAACTACCTGGTTGATTGCACATACCCAATTCACAGAAGTAAAGAAGGTATTTAAACTATGTCCTCTCTTCTATAGAAAGGATTGTTTCTATTATTTGTTTTCTTTCCATTGTTTCAGAACAGTGGGCTTTTATGTAAGTAACTGCACATGCACTTAAACTGAGGGTTTTGCTATGTGGGGATTTGGATTGAAACCAAAGGAGGAAATTATTTGTAAACTAAGGTGGTTTAAAGGTGATTTGGAAAGTGAATGGTGTTATTTGTAAATGTATTATTTAAGTGGGTACTCATTTAGGACCTGAGCAATGCTAGGTAATCCGTTCTTGTCTATAATATTAAAAAAAGCTATTTGTGTCATCTCTAGTGGAAAATCGAAGTACATTGGCTCCTAGGAAGAAACTTATCATTGAGATTTTTTAAAAATTCAAATTAATTTTGAGTTATTAAATGTTGAAGTGCCATTTTGAGCAATAATCAGTTCCTTAGCGATACTAATTTAAAAATTTATCTCGGAGTTTTCATCTTAACATTATCAAAAAGACCAAATAATATAGACGAATTTTTGTGAAATTTTAAAATATATATTTCGTGTGTTTTGAAAACATAATCAATTATAAAATTCTGATATAAAAAAATTGACTAACAATCCAATCTTCATAATTTAATAGGCGTTTCTTTGAATATTGCATACTGCTCCAAATAAAAATGTTTCTAGAGTCATAATTGTGATTTTTAAAGTTTTTGTTCATCATTGAGAATCCAGTTTCTCTGAATAACGAGGTGATTGTAGGAAGAAATATTGGTCTTATCATAGGAAGAAATATTGACTGGGGAAAAACATGTAACCTCTATGGTCCACAGTGTGTTTTTTCAATCATGTAGCATTTGTAAATATGGAAGTTTTGTCTTTCTTAAGTTGAAAGCATGTACAATTGACTTTGTACCATATTGAATTTTCACCATGTAAAAATTTAACAGTATTCCATGATTTAGATACCCGAGATCTGACAGTTTTTTGAAGTAGGGATGGGAATGGTTTTGGTTCAAAACAGGTGATTTGAAAATTGAGTGGTGTTATCTGTATCTACACTCATGTCCAAAAGTTAAGCATAGTTGCTGTTTATGTAAAAATTTCAAGAAATCTACATTGAAATGGAAGGAAACGCAGTATATGGATGTAATAGGGTTATAGAAGAAGAAAACAAGGATAATAATGACTTTTATTATCCAAAGAAATGGGTTGAAAGAAAAAGGGTCACAATACGAGTGTCAACCTCAGTGAAACAGAATGATTAAAACAATGTGATGCTGCAGTTTAATATGTATGTAGGAACCTCGGGTAGCTACGCATGCTGCACAATGATTTCCCATACTTTCGATGAGGGTTTGGATGAGTTATGTGCTCAAAGAGTTCCAAGTCTCACAGAGAGCAGTTTTCAGTCCCAGAACATAGCTTGGTGGGTAGCGGAGAGCTAAAGCTAAGGAGTTTTTCTTTTTAACACTTTCCAACACAGTTGAAAAGTGTTTATGACTTTGTTCATTCTGTCTGTCTGTCCGTTCGCACGATAACTACCGTAAAAATGACTTTATCAAAATGAAATTTTAGTATGTTTCAGACAGTCTGTGGAACATATGGGAATGTAAATGAATAATATCACCCAATTAGTTTTGGATTGAACCTGGGTTGAATAAGTGAAATATATTGAACCCTATGGGACCTCATTTTTCAAACATTTACGCGAAGTTAAAATTCACAAATTACTTCGAAAATTTTAGAAAATATTCAAATTATTCTATAAAATATATAAAAAAATTTGAGCAAAATATGTTCCGTAGTTTTTAAAATAAAAATTGAAATAGTAATTACACCCATATTATATTGGGCGCGGTAGCCCATTGGTTAGCGTGCTGGAGTTGCACTCGGTAGGCCCGGGTTCGATTCCAGCCACTGCCAAAACTGCCGCCATGTTCACGCGGAGTACGATCACGTTAAACATGTGGGTCCGTAAGTCCTTCCGAGAGGTTGGTGGTAGGGGAAGGAGGGTACGGTCCCTGTGGATGCCTCCCCCACTGGGTTCCGGTCTAAATTGGGTGGCACTTCCCGGCCGTCCAAAAAGTTACCTTACTCCTTTCTGGTAGGTCGGACGGTCTGGGTCTCAACAACAACAACCCATATTATATTAACCTTTGAGTTGGTCGTGTGGTCTGGGTCTTCAACCCATATTATATGAAGAGATCATATTCCCACTTCAAAATAAAATAAGGCATCCATTTTTTTCCCAGTATCAAAATCGCGATTTTTAAAGTTCTTTTAAATTTATATTCAGTGTTGCATCTGTCCTAAAACTGCTTTATTTTTACATATTTTCTGTGTATCCATATTCTGTGCCAATGCAATTACAATATTTTTTAGTTTAAATGATCATCAAACTTTGATTATTTCTACAATGAAACCTAATTTTTAAGTATGCAGAATGTAAACAAATTAAGCTGTAAGATGAGTTGTATAACAATTGCTGAATTTTAATGCAAAATTATTTAGCTCTGGAGTCTGGAATATAGATAATATGAATGAAATATTCATTGATTTTACATAGAAAAGCAGACAATTTTATAGCATTGCCTTTCTCAATGAAGTTTTAAGCATGGAGTTAGAAAGTACTTTTAACTCCATGTTTTTAAGTAGAATAAATTTTTGTAGTTCTATAATAATTAAAAAAATACCATCTCATTTTATAGATGTTTAAATAAAATTGCATTGCAGTTGGAAAGTGTTTCATAATCAATGCTTTATGCTTGATTGATCTTTCTTATTTAAATTACTGTAACTAAACCTTTTTAGCACAATAATTATCATATTAGAAAATTTTCGCCTGTTAATATCACCACAGAAAGAGCACACAGTTTTTCTAAATCTTTATTTTATTGAATACAATTTTAAATTTATTACATTCTATATATTTTTATTAGGAAGTTAAATAATTTATATAAAATTAATTTCAAGAGTTTTCAAATGCAATAAGTAAAAGAAAGAACAGAATTATGCTACATAAGCTCTCAGGAAAAATGCTTTTCCAGCGAACTTTCTAAAGGAAAGTAAATAACATTTTAGGTTACATGCTTTTGTTAATATTATAATAACTAGCACAAAAAATATTGTAACAGAATTGAACAAGCAAACATGAGCGGTTTTAGATATGGAGCATTAAGCCATACAAGTTTTTCCTTAAAAGGCATTATTCTGTGCTGTAAAGGCAACCGATCCATTGGCTTTCCTGTTAAGTGCTGAAACTATTGTTTGATAATTCCATTATGATAAGACGAATCTAGACAAAAATAGGATGCAGCTTCTATTGAAAATAACAATGATAGTTCACTGAGCTGGCGCTCATGCATCTGCACTCCGCTTGCTACGCGGGCCTAATACGCCCTCAATAAATGCCGAAATGATTGCGATGTTGATTTGCATAGGCGATTGTGCATTTAATCTGCATTTGGAAACCGTACACCCTAAATATGCTCTTAAATACACCTTCTCCCATCTGCAACACCTTCAGGATTAAACGAAAAGCAGGGAGGTAATAATCGGGATTATGGTTGTTATCTGATTCAAGTCATTTTTTTCATAGAATGCTTTTAATGACAAAGAATTGTATTTTGAAAAATATAAATCATATCTTTAAAGTTCAAGAAATAAGAAAACTTCTCTATTTAAATCACTTCATGTCTTTCATCTACTTTGTTTCCGTGAATGGCGAAAAGTAAAATTAAAGAATTAAATGCTATCTCTGAATATTTTTGTGCTATAGAAGAGATTTATTCAGTGAATTCTTATAACAATAAAATATTTGCACGTTTAAAAAATATAAATGATATCTATAAAATTCTGAAAGTTAGAAATTTTGATTTTATTACCTAGATCGTGTTGTGGTAATTTTCTGTAACCGTCTGACATCTGTCTCCCATTTTTCAAAGAATAGTCTGCTGGGATAACTTAGTTTTAAAACGGCGAAATTTCGACTTTAAATATTCATAACCTTTAACTAATTGGAAGTTAAAAAAAATCTCAGTGACATGCATATTTGCATAAACTGGATACCACCTCTATATAGATTTTCGCAGCAGGGGACACCATGGAATTGCCATATCGCTCCGACCAAGGCGACGACTGATATGTCTATTTGACCTAACAACTTTTTTTAGGCCTAGAAATGACCTCACTCTCTAAATCCGACAATTGTTCGTAGCGCCATCGAGCATGTCTGTCTCAAAGGCATATTTGTACATAACTATTATCAAAGCAGAAAATACAGTTCCAATTGTCCGTGAGTCAGAAAATTGGTCGTTTTGAATACTGCACAATGTGTCGCACTTAGCGCGTTTCAAGAGCCCTATCACATCATTGACGCTGACAGTTTGATCATTTGCATAAACATTTGCATGCCGAGTTTCGCAGATACATCTCTAAATTTTTTTACATCAAAGTGTATTTTCCTTAAAATTTGTATAGAACAAAATAAAGCTGTCAACCAGTTTCGAATGTGAAAAACAATCTCCTTCGTCAAGGCAAACACAGAGCAGCTGCACCAGCAAAAGTAAGAAGGACAGCTGTGAATAGAGTTGCACACGTGACACATGAAGGAAATCATAGCTAAATGAAAACTGAAAAAAATGAAAAAAGGACCTAGAATGAATGTGAATGAACAGAAGAAGGATTCCTTGTTCATGAATATGACTACTAACTGAAGTACTCCATGACAAAATAAATACGAAACATTGTGTTTCTTAATGAGCTTCATGAGCATAAAATAAGTTTGTAGTCAAATAGTATAAAACAAACTTGAAAGAAGTAATCGGTTTCGGAAGGCGAATATTGTCCGAATCTGTTCAAATAAAATGCAATCCAAACAGTCCTAGGCGGGCCCACAGAACAAAAGTCTAAACTAAGTAATAGACAGTGGGAGGAGTTTTCTCTTTTCTTGTTCAAAATATAGTATGCAGAAAGATTATTTATCAAAGTGTTTGGAAAAAATTATATGTTAAGCTTCCATTGATCAATTGAAGAAATACATGCCTTTTGAAGGGAAGGAGCTAAGACATTTTGAGCCTCCTCTTTAAATCTGCAACTCGCATATATGTAATACAGTGTATATTGTTTATTCTATCAGATATTTGTGAAAGTTATATTTTAAGCACATGCTACGGTTGATCAAATAAAAACAATACATGGATTTTCAAAAGGGAGGGGGAGAAGTACTGTGCATCTAGACTCCTTTTCTTGAACTCACAAATTGTATTAATTGCAATATAATATACTTTATTTAAATGCTATCAGGATATTTACGAAAATTTTATTTGAGAATTCGCTTTCAATGAGTAAATGAAAATAGGATTTAGAGCTTTCGGACAGGGATCTTGGCCCCTGCCGCTTGGGCTTTCCTCCCGAGAACAATTTAAAACATAATAACATTTAACATTTATTATGCTGAATGAACACTTATTAAGGCAATTAATCGTGCAATTAACCACGTAAATATGCAATGTATCATGCTTTTGTTCAAAAGGAACTTTTCAAGCTCAGCAGAACTGGCATCAGGAGGGCTGTTGGGCTCCTTACTGGGCACTGCACCCTCAAGTGACACCTTAACATCATGGGCATCACCAAGGATTCGCTTTGCAGGGGCTGCAAATAAGCAAAGAAACTGCCACTCACATTCTTTGTGAATGTGAGGTTTACTCTGCTCACAGATTCGAACACATTGGTCGACATGTGATTGAACCCTGGGAGCTGAATGGCATTCCTGTCAAGTGCCTGTTTATCTTCGCATCAGCTACTGGTCTCTTTTCGTAGGGATCTGTTCTGTCTGGGGTAGTACAATAGACCTCTGGTCGATGTGCTGGGCTCTTCTTGAGCCACCCGTCTCTCATTTCATTTCATCATGCTTTTGTTGAAATTTGGCTACCAACATTTTATTAATTTTTATTTTTAAACGATTTTTAGCAGTTTTATTAATATTTAACAAATATGTTTGATAATTCCACAAGCTTTGAATAGAGGGGTCCCAAATAGCAGCCTAGAAGCCATTTTACTAGACTGAAACACGGGTTAGGATTAATTTTCCCAAATGAATTATTCGGCATTGTTTAGGTCTTAGATAAGTGCCCGCTATACTACTTGATTAATGCAGAATCGCATCTTCAAGTGCGGATGATTTTCGCCATTTCCGACAGGGACCTCGGCCGAATGATGTTAAAAGTATAATATGCTCTGTTGTATATTATAGCCCACTGTTTTTCAAACTTTTTTGTTCTCAGAACCCCCTTTTCGAAATTCAATTTAATAGCGGAACCCCCAAAATGTCCAATGTGGTTCAAATTATGCATCAAAATTCTTTAATTTACCATAAATTTATACGAAACTATAACATACATTGAAAAACACTGTATAGCTCAATGTCAGTTTCAAACCAAATTTACACGCATGCGATCCACAAACAGGGAAAAAATAAATAAAGAAAATAAACAATCCTTTCTTTAGGAGAGAGCTCGGGCATGCGCAATCCACTGGGAGAAACCGCAGTCCTCGTATTGCTTTGATGTGTTTTCTTAAAAAACAATTGTAGAATTAAAAAAAAATTTTTTTGTTAGAATGCGAAGATACACACACAACTTTCTGTCCAGCCACTCAAACAGCTTCTGTAAGCCCTCGAGTCATTCGAGTGGTCTGGGTTTTCGACACAACTTTCTGTAGAATTGAGCTAATTTTCCTGTTTTGGATGCGGCAAAATAAGTATTAGATAACCTAAAAAGTGTAATTTCGATGTATTTAAGAATATGCATATAGCTACATGCTTGTAGATGTTCTGGTAGACCATTTGGAAATTTGTTTTTTACGTCCGTGTTTAAAACAAATATCGAGAAAATGAAGCAACGGCAGCCTCTTATGAGTACTATAAATCATATCATATTAATTTCATTTGGACAATGTATGTATACTATTATGCATATCCTATATTTTATAAAGCTAATTCTTGGCCTAGAAACGCATATTTTTTATTTTTTCCTAAAATGAGAAAATTATTTGGAAATGTGCAAAGTGCATTTGAAAATTTGAAAAAATTAATTAAGTTTTTAATTATTTGCAGAAACCCAATAAAGGCCCCAAATTTAGCAAAAGAAAGATGCATGTCCCTCAATTTATACAGTCAAATCTTGGCATAGAAACACGTGGGTTTTTAAGACTTAGGCAATCATCTGGGAATGTGTCAAATGCATTCGAAAAAAAAATTCCTAAAATGTGCGAAATTTAATATTTTTTTAAATACATTTAAAATTCTGTTAATTCTTATCCTAGAAACTTGCCTTGTTTTAAATGGCAGCTAAAGATCTGGGCGTTTACACAACAAATCCGATAATTACAACCTGTACAAATATTTGCAAAAAAAATCCCCTGCAAATCAGTTTCAAAACCAAAAATTTGGATTTGCATGTGCGACAAAACGCTAATTCTTAAGCAACAAACTTTTTTTTTATTATTATTAATTGGGGGGTATGATTTGGACATATAAATTTTACTTTTTTAAAATTTGATGATACAGCAATGCACACTCTCAAAAACAAAAGTTAACTCACTTGTTTGTACAGTCGGAAAATTTCAATACTAGTCGGAAAAATTCCCCCCCCCCCCCCCCCCCCAGATTGCCCTCTTACGTCCCTGTGTATGATACAAAAAATTTAATAATTATTGTGTACTTGCCAAGCTACTCCTAACAGAACATGCAAGGCTTAAACATTTTTCATGAAGAATCATTACTTTGACATAATTCTTTCAAGATTGTTATAATTTTTCCAACTGATATAACTAATCTACAATTTCAGAGTCCAGGAACTGACATTTTTTAGGGTTCTTCAATGTTGTCATAATTATACCATATTGAATTTTCACCATGTAAAAATTTGACATTATTTCATGATTTAGACACCCGAGATCTGACATTTTTTTTGGAGTAGGGATCAGTGTTCACATCATCATACTACTTTCAATATTGGTAATTTTTTCTATAAAAAATATCACATTTCTTGTTTCAGGAATGGGCATGTTTTAAGACTCCTTCTTTCTATATTCAACAATATCATAGTTTCTTTCCTATTGATTTTTTTTTCTCTATTTTAAAATCGCATTGCACGATATAAGCATTCTGGGATCAATAGTTTTCCCCTTACATAATTAATACATTTTTACAATCTTCAAATATATCACATTTAACATATTAAGGGCTTGGGGACCAGGACCCAACATTTTCTCAGATGCCAGTATGTCGAATATTATCAAACACCTTTAGATTTTACCAAATTTTTCCCAACTGGTAATCTAACATTCTATGATTATTAGCTTGCAGTCTATCCTTTTTCAGAAACCTCTTTAATATGAAAATCATCAGTGGCACCTATTTTGAATATGTAGCATCGATTTTACTAGAATCACTGCTATTATTATAATCATCCTAAACTTTAATTATTTAACTGCTTGCATAAGTTAAATACAAGATAATGCTTCATCATGCTACCCCAAAGGCACTTACTAAGAGTTGCAATACTGCTTCCCCAGAATGCAAGACAGATAAGCAAAAGTGATTTAAGCTCATTTGAATTAAACTTTTCAAATGATCAATGTCATCCTACCTACTCCTCTTCATTGGATAATCTAAAATTGTAGGGAATTCCTTGAAAATTCCTCATAGATATGAGATATTGCAATTAGGCAATATGCTTAATGGGTGAGGGTAAAGCTTTAAGGTAAGTCATCACTTTTCATATAAAAAAAATTGCTTCCCCTTATTCCACCCAAAATGCAGTTCAACAACTTATCCCCCCCCCCCCCTCATATCCTGGATTGGTTCTTACTCCTGTCCAGAGACTAAAAGGCAGTAAAACATTGCTTTTCTTGCCAGGACAAAAAAAAAAAAAAATTGTAAAGTATATCTTGAGCATTTTCCATTTCATTTAACATAGCCAAAATATTACACATTGATGGCAATGGGAAAATATTCAACAAGCAAGCATTCATACTTTGCTGTATTGAAGCTTGCTCATTATAAATGGGTTAAACTATACTTTTTACATCACCCATAATCAAAATAAATTTATTTCCCCTCCTGAAAAAAAATGTAGTTTACTTTAGTTTTAGTCCAGGAAATATATTCCTGGCTATGGCAGTGGCTCAGGTTATGTTACTAACTAGATATCTTCAAGACTAGACCTATCTAGATATCATTTAAACCATTTATATGTGAACATCCATTAGATGTACTCTTTGGCTTATACAGATTCTTACATATAGACATCTAGCATAAATAGAATTTTGGATTACTGACATGTAATGTAAAAAATATATAGATGCCTGCCCTGTAGGGGAATAAAAATAATTATAAAAATAAAATTATGAATACAAATAAACATATCAATGGTAAAATTAAATTAAAGTGAAGAATGATTGATAATGCTTACCAACAGCCAAGCTTCACCAGTCTTAACTAACAGTCAGCCACAGAATAGTCTGTGAAGTCAGCATTAACAGTCCTTAAAAGTTATGATTGTTAATGGTGGTGCCACCTATGTGCCATATCTTTATCTAAAAATGCTATTATGAAGTAATTAAAAATTGAAAGAGACACAATATTTGAAGATGTAAGAGCTAGTACATAGATTATTATTAAAAGTTATGTTTTTGTGTAAAGCAATAACACAGTAGATGGGGAGCATTTTAACATAACTTTTAGATTTGGTGTTTGAATTTGAATGGTCAGTATAGGAACAAATAAATTACAAAAATTAAATTATGAATGCTTATTAATATTATTATTATTATTAATTTTGAACATTTTTTTATTTTTTTAAATTATGATTGCTTATAAATATATCAATGATAAAATAGTCTAATTAAATTAGATTAAAAATGGATTGATACTACTTACTAACAATCAAACTTTATTTCTTAAAGAATAAGTTAGTTAACAGTGGTGCCACCTATATGTAATGTGTGTCTGAAATTGCAATTATGAAAGAATTGAATTTTGAGAGAGACAATACATGAAGACAAAAGAGATAGCACATAATCTAAATAATTAAAATTTATTTTTATGTGAAAAGCAATGAAACTCAGTTGATAAAGGAACATTTTAAAATAACTCTTTTGATTTGATATGTGAATTTGAATGTTTGAAATGTTGCAAAAATGTTAATTCTGTACAATTCATTTCTTGTGATCCTAAGTATATGTTTTCTGTTATAAGATGTGTATGTGATTCACAGTTGCACATTATAATATTATAAATGTTTATATAACTCATATCTATTCTGTCAATTTTCTTCTTAATTGATAGAAAAATATTAGAATGGAGAAGTATTAGAATATATAATTTTATATACTAGCTTTCCTTTATTTTCTTCTTTGTAAGTTATAGTTAGAATTAGAATGTATACTTCACTGCTGTTATAGTTTTCACATTTTAGATTCTATATAGGGTGTCCCAAAAAGATTGAAACACGCTTTAATTCTTTACCTGTTGGAGATAGTGGTCAATGTAAATTGCAAAAATGTTGAAAGTAAGGTCGGAAATAAGACTACATTAATGAAATAGTCCTCCCATTAATTTTCAAAAGTTACACTTTTTAAATGTTTATACGACCCCCTTAGACAAATTTGGTCAATCAGAAAATTTTTATTTTTAATGCAACAAGATCATTAAAAAAACCCGCATATCTGTATCTTTAAAATTGAGCGAGTTATATTTAATTGAAAATTGAACATTGTGAATGGGGACCATATATCAAATTAGAAATGTAAATTTGTGACATATCACAAAAAAGATAAAACTGGATGATAGTACATAGGATACCCAACCGCGTAGTGAGTACCGTTGCTTTATATGATCTCTTTCTGTGTAAGGTATTTAGATGCATTTGGTATTTAGATGCATTTGTGATAAAAAAATTTGACACATATTAACGTATATCTGTATCTTTAAAATCAACTGAATTATGATAAAGGAAAAAATATGACTTATACCACTTTTCCATACTATGTGAAGGGCTGTTTCATCAGTGAAAATAGGGATCATAAACAAATTGATGATAGAAATTGTTTAGATCAAAAATACCTTAATATGTGTCAAAATTTTTTATCAAAAATGCATGTAAATAAAGCATTACACAGACAGAGATTACATAAAGCAGTGGTACTCACTATGCTGTTGGGTATCCTATGTATTATCATCCAGTTTTATCTTTTTTGTGATATGTCACAAATTTATATTTCTAATTTGATATATGGTCCCCATTCACATTGTTCAATTTTCAATTAAATATAATTCGCTCAATTTTAAAAGATAGAGATATGCGGTTTTTTTAATGATCTTGTTGCATTGAAAATAAAAATTTTCTGATTGACCAAATTTGTTTAAGGGGATCGTATAAAAATTTAAAAAGTGTACCTTTTTGAAAATTAGTGGGAGAACTATTTCATTAACATAGTCTTATTTCCCACATTACTTTCAACATTTTTGCAATTTACATTGCCCACCTATCTCCAACAGGTAAAGAATTAAAGTGTGTTTCAATCTTTTTGGGACACTCTGTATATATGTTTGTGTGTGTATAATATTTTTATCCAATTTTATTTGTAATATACCCATATACTCACCTGTTTTTGTAATATGATTTTTATTTGTTATAGAGACTATTAAATAGTATTTTCATACTGTGTGGATGGATGCTCCTTAAACTTACTTTCTACATTTCGGGCATGATTCACTTTATCACTAGTAAATTTTTATCGGGTAAGCATTGCTCTGTTCATGATATGTGTGTTATGAAAGCTATATGATTATTATTATCTTTTTTTACCATACTTCAATTTTATCTTATGCAATAAGAGAAGATGTCGTGTGTAGTGGAAAATCAAAGCTGTCAACAGTCCAGAAATTTAGTGTATGGGTAAATTGAACTTCTGCAATAATGTACCTTGGCCAAAACATTTTTTAATTCGAATTAGGTTTTTGTTATGTTGATGTACAATTTTGAGCATTTTATATATATATATATCGGTTCCTTAGTAATCGCAATTATTATAACAGAGTTTCCATCTTGACACTATCATAAACATCAAAGAATAGTCTTTTCATCAAGCTTTGAATTGAATCTGCAAAATAATCCCTTCATATTTATTTATTTCAAAATACATTGAAATATTTGTATTTTAAACAATGTTAGTTTTATTTTGTCAAATTGGAGAATTTAAGATTCGCATGATTCTAATCTTTGGCATGAATATGGAGTGATATATTTTTATTCTAATAAGAAAAAAATGAATTATATTATTTTTCTGACATTTCCAAAGAATTTTTTTATTGGGTCTATAAAAGTCAATGTCCACAATCTCAATAGTAAAATGAGGATTTCTTTCTCCTCAAGATAGCACATGGGTAGTGACTGCTATGCAAAACAGTAAGAATTTTGGCCAGGCTTATTTTCTTCCATTTACCCATTTACCTGCTAGAGGGTATATATGTGGCAATTACTACCAGTTTTAGACATTTCACTAATTTGATCATGTTTCATCTTCTAATCATGCTAGAGCTTTGGTTTAAAGACTATATTTTATATCTTGAGGTAGCAAAGGCAGTGTGCTTGGATTGTATGTGCCCTGCATGCTTATTTAGATGTTTATGCGCTTATTTAGAGTGCATGGTATCCATGCAGTAAAGTTTTTATTTTTATTTTTTTAGTTTTTAACAGGAGTATCATTAAAGCATAATTAAAATTGCATCAAAACATACAATAAATTCTTGAAAACTAAGCATTGTTTGGTTTTTGAGAATTTATGGTATGTTTCAATGTAACTTTAATCAGATGTTTATATCTTAAATCCTTGACAATACCAGTAATCAGAGGTTACCAGGTATTCATGTTATTTGTATCATAATTGCTGAAGATTATCTCATGGTAACCAATATTAGTTGTAATAACATTTCTGTGCCCAGCGAGTCTTCTTACTGCCCCCATGGGAGATATTTATGAGTATACATGAGAGATTTTATAAGTTTTTGACACTTTACATCATAGTTGAAAAGTGTTTATGACTGGTCATTCTGTCTGTCTGTCTGTCTATTCGCACGATAACTGCCGTAAAAATGATTTTATCAAAATGAAATTTTAGTATGTTGCTGAAACGGCCTGTGGGACATATGTAAATATAAATGAATAATATCGCTCAGTTAGTTTGGGATTGAACCTGGGTTGAGAAATGAAATATATTGAACCCTATGTAAAGTTAAAATTCACAAATTGCTTTGAATATTCCATAAAATTTTATGGAATGTTCAAATTATCCCATACAATATATAAAAAAATTTTCAGCAAAATATGTGTGGTAGTTTTTTAAATGAAAATTAAACCCATATAATATGAAGAGATCACGTGACCCACTTCAAAATAAAATATGGCATCCAGTAATTTTTTAAGTTCTTTTATATTTATATTAAATTTATTAATTTATTTATTTAATTTACATTTATATAGTGTTGCATCCGTCCATAAACCACTTTATTTTTATGTATTTTCTGTGCATCTATATTTTGCGCCAAAACAATTACAAATTTTTTTTAATTTAAATAATGATCAAATTTTGATTATTTCTACAATGAAGCCTAATTTTAATGGATGCAAAATGTAAACAAGTAATTGTAAGATGAGTTTATAAGAATTGCTGACTTTCTTTTATGCAAAATTATTTAACTCTGGAGTCTGGAATAAAAGTGTATGAATGAAGCATTCACTACTTACTTTTACATAGAGAGTCAGCCGATTTATATTATAAGTTTTAAAAGTGAAATAAATTATTTTAGTTCTGTGATAATTAAAAAGATATCACCACTGAATGTATCACATTTTAGCAGTAGCGGCTCGTGGGTTGGGGTTGTGGTAGGGCTGCAAATAAATTGTATCTTAAACTAAATTAGATTTTTAACACAGAAATATAAAATAATTTACATAACAGCATACTGATAAATGTTTTATTTATTTATATATAAGGGACATTCTCCTGAACGAACACTTCAATAACTTTTTCATTGAAATTTTTAATTTTGTCCATTAAACTCTTCCCTGCACTGAGCATAGCTAGCGCTGATAGATGATCTTCAGACATTGTGTTTCTTAAAATGGTCTCTATTTTCTTCAGCGTAGGGAAACATCATTCTGGTTCCGATGTTGTCATTGGTGTTGACAGGATAATTTTTAGAAAACGGCTCAATTCACCAACTGAATTTTGAAGTTCGCTGCTTACAATCAATTTGTTGTTGTTGTTGAGACCCAGACCGTCCGACCTACCAGAAAGGTGTAACAAAAAGGTACAATCAATTTGTGAAGATTTAAATTTGCAGAACTTAAAAATTATTTTCGCTCATACAGAACAGAAGGCCCTGTTCTCACTTCCTCTTTTTTCAGCATAGGATATAGTAATACTGTTTCATCTAATTCCTTTGAAGGAAGTTCTTTGTAAAAATGAGAAAATTGTTCGGACGCCAACAATTTTGCTACCCAAACCGTGTATTAGTCATATTTAGCATAAATTTCCTATTTAAATTTTTTTGGTATGCACTCTTACTGCTTGATGATGTCTGAATAATTTGAAGTTCAACAGAGGGCGACCATTACTTTTAAAGCAATTTTTCTCAATCAAAGATAATCCTGAAAAATCAACTTCCTGCAAAGACCACACACTCATCGTTTAATTAACTTCCAAACACGCAGACATTAATTAAACAGTCCTTTATTCCAAAAGAAACAAATAAGCGACATAAACGAACAGTTTCTGACTCAAAAACATCAATTCGAACACGTTCCATTCAAGTAAAGCTCTAGATGGATCTGCATTGGCTGCAGCACGCTACGATGATTACGTAAGGCAATCTCTGCCCTCTACGCATCACTCTGAGCATGGGCACTAAACATTTTAGCAGAGAAACTGAGCTGCGAGTTTTGCAGCTCGACTGATACTTTTCCCACATGCTTTGAGAACATGCATGCGGAAATTAATCTTCCCACTTACGTTGCGGCCGTAAAAAATTTGTTTAGAACTTTGATCTACATTCATTCAGTGCCAAGTGGTGGTAAAATTTTATACAAATGCAATGAATAAATAAAAATATATATTTTGAAATAAATTACAGGGGGTGCTGCAGCTCTGCAGCACTTATTGACGAGCCGCTACTGCATTTTAGTGATGTGATACATTCAGCAGATTGCATTTCAGTTGGAAGGGTTTCATAATCAATGCTTTATGCTTAATTAATTTTTCTTGTTTCTTAATGAAAGGTTTTGACCTATAAAATAAAATTAAAATGATTTCGTTAAATGCAATATATAATATAAAAATTAATGCTTTTTTTAATATATGATGTTTCTAACAAAGTTATTTTAATTTTATTCTTTAGAAGCAGTTTGAGCTGTACTTGTTTGACTTTTTAGATTTGCTTAAATCAAGATTACATTCAAATGTAAATTATGATGACTTGTTGAATCTAATTGACCCTAGCATTGTCTAAGGATATACTCTGCAAATTGTTATGATTTTATTTTTAAACAAAATGTCTCGATCTTCAAGCTCAAAATTTATGGCTAAAAGGTGCACTAATATTGTAGTTGTGATCCAGGGCTATAGCCAGAAGGGGCTAAGCCTCTCCAAGAGGTATACTCAGCCCCCCTGATAAAAATGTTAAATTTTAGTAGATATGAAATTTCATCCAAAATATCATCAAAATTTTGCATAAAAATTTTTTTTTATGAATTTTTTTTATGTATTACTTTGTTTTAAAAATTTTTAAATTTAGCTGAATTTGTGGTTATACTGATGATTAATTTATCTACATATTTAATTTTAAAATTATAACAATAGTATTTAGGATATGAACTTATGTATTATTGCAGAATTCACTATAATACAGGGTTGCTATAATTAAAGTAGAGGTGTATTGAGCCCAATAGTGAGAAAACTGTTGGGCCAAACTCAACTAAATTTGCAGTATATACTTATTTAGACCATGGGGTTTTGATTTTTAGAAAAAAAAATTGTTTGGATATTTGCCACCATGGGCCAAAGTGGTGCTATAAGGTCTATTTTTGGAGTAAAATAGATATAAAAAGTGCAGAAAGTTCTCTCAATGCTGAAAGGTATCGAACAATGCTGCTGAACTTTGTTATTCCGCAACTTCAACAGTATGGATGTTTCGATTCTATGATATTTATGCAGGATTGAGCACCCCCTCATATTGGATTGTACATACAGGAAGTCCTATGACAACATTTTACTAATAACTAAATAATTAGTCGAGCGTTTCCTATGAAGTGACCAGCCTGTTCGCCTGATCTGACCCCTTGTGACTTTTGGTTATGGGGTCATGTAAAGTGCATGGTATACCAAGGGAATGTGGATAATTAAGCCACTTTGAAGGACCGAATAACTTTGCACACCAAGCAAATCAATGAAGATCTGCTGCATTCTTCAGTAGAGAATGCTGTTCAGAGAATGCACTTTTTGGAACATATGCAAAGAAAACATATTGAATCACACATGTAAATGATGCCAATATAAAAATTAATGTCATACGTATGTAAATATAAGATGCAAATGTAAATATAAAATACATATAGAATGTAAATGTGATGTTCTTTTCAAAATGCTTGTAAAATGTTAACTTTCTGTACTTCCTATACCTATTTTACTCCAAAAATGGACCTTACATCACCACTGTGGTCCGCGGTGGCAAAAATCCGAACTATTTTTTTTTTCTTTTAAAAATCAAAACCTGATGGTCTAAATAGTATTTACTGCAAATTTGGTTGAGTTTGATCCGACAGTTTTCTCACTATCAGGCTTTAAATGCCTACTTTGGCCACCCTGTACATTACAGTCAAAATCAACTGATAAGTAGTTAAGATTTAATATTGCGCATTAACTTTATTAATTCTCAGAAATTTTCTTTGATTAATTAACAGCTTTACTACTAGATAATGCTTGTATTAAAATCAATTATAATTATTATTAATATGGATGTATAGTAGCTACATGAATATTAATAATCAACTCTTAGCTTACAAATATAAGTAATCAATTGTTAATAATTTATATGGATTGAAATATATAACAGTAACTGTTATGGTTTATAAATGTTAATGATTGTGTTTCTGGTGAGCCCCTCTTTCAAAACTGTTGAGCCCCCTTGAATTTCACTCCAGCCCCTCTTCAATTTTGTCTCTGGCTATGGCCCTGTTGTGATCATTGAATCTGTCTATCTCCAGCAAGTTCTGATTTTAATGATTTTATTTTTAAATGAAAGTTTTATTGAAAAATAAGTGATTAACATTTTAGTCAATATAGCCCCATTGTTGTGGTGTTTATTACCATTTCAAACTCCCAGCATATTTTCGAAATCTACTCTGTCATTTTCTTTTTCAGAATATCTGTAATAATGAATTCATACTCTTATTCATTTTCAATTTTTAAAAATTTGCAATTATATTTTTCTAAAATTTTTAACTTTGTTTTGATATAACAATGTTTTGTGTATCGGTGTGTATTCAAAATTGTTATTATTTTACTTATAATTGATTTTGCTATTTTGGGAACACTTTTAATATGTAACAAGCACTCCTTTAGTAGATTATTATTAATTTTGATACTTCAGTTTTCTTTTCAACCTATGACAACCAGTGGTGGACACATTTTTATGTAAATCAGAATGTATTCCTGTTCCAAATTCCTTTTTTTCTAAAAGGAGCATCATATTCTCTTTCAAAATGTTCATCAATCCTTTTTCAAATGCATACACTTACATAACTCTGGTCATTTTTTTTCTTTTGTACAATACATAGTAATAAAAGTAAAATTACTTTGTTAGTAACAGCATAAACATTTGATTAAAAGTATCTACCAGTTTTGGTGGCAATGAAAATCCTCTTTCTTCGTGACAGAAAGACAATAACCACATCAGCAAAGGCAAGAAGATGTTTGTGTTGATATGGTTGTTCTGTCTTTCTTCATGTAGGAGGATGTTGTTTTATATCAAATTATTTTAGATTGAAACCTTTCAATGGACAACCATTGGATCATTATTTTTTTTTTTTTCTATTTAGAGGTGTTAACTATTTAGAGAAGTGAAATTTCAAAATGGTTACACCTCTTAGTATTGATTACTCACAGGACAATAAAGATAAAGAATTTATTTTTCATGTGGTTAAAGTACTTTGTTATAATGTTAGAAGACAGTATAAAAAATTACTTTGTTTTATGCTGCTCACTAAAAAGTGTTTTATCCACACATTTTCCTGGCAATTGTTTGAAAAAATTGTTGTATTAAATGGGTTTTTTCTACTGTAAACCATAATAATGCTGTGTTTTAAAACTAGAAATCTAACTTTTTATTATTCACAGGTCAGAAAGGTAATTTGCAGCTTGCTCCTAGACTGCTGAAGAACTATTTTCTATGGTATTAATTTTCTGGAGGAAATGAAATTGGTAATATTTTTATTGAATGTTAGAATGAAAATAGCTGTCAATAATTTTCTAACCAGGCATAAGACATAAACACAAAACCCAAATTTACAGTTAATTGTGCATTATCAAGAAAAATAAGCATATGATTAAAACTTTAAAATTCTTTATTAGGCATTATGCAATTAAAGCAGAAATGCAAGAATGAAAGTTTATACTTACCTGTGTTGTCTTTAATATATATTATAATTTCACTTTTCCTAACAGTTTTCAGATCCCAGTCAGGGAAACAGTTGCTCTAAACCATAAGGTGAGCCCCTCGGTCTGGGTAATGATGGAACAGTATTTAGAACTAATCATATAAAATATTTCTGTTGCATCATTTTCAGGTAATTGAAAACATACTAAATAACCTCAGCAGTATTATGTTCTAGTAGCTGCTAATTAAAACTTTTATAAATTATTAACTAAATCAAATTTTATTTAATTAGCACTGCCCTAGTGTTTTCTCAGCTCACAACATAGGTACTGTAATTATCAGATTTGACATACAAATGCATATTTAAATAATACAGAACTCAGAAACAGTAATTAAGCACAATTCCAACTTTCATTCCATGTTCTCAACAAAAACTTTTACAATTGTTGTCAATCTGTAATTGCTACATTCATGACAATATTTTTTTAATCAATTTTAAACTCGAGAATTGTTTTGCATACATTAAAAGTTTAAGCAAAATAATGAATAAACACATTTCATCACATTTGATTTTAAAGTAGGAATGCATCGAATATTCAGTTGATATCCAATTTTTGGTCTATTCATCTTAAAAGACAAATATTCAGCCTAACCGAATATTGTTTGTATTTGGCTGAATGAAATGATTTGGCAGAATACTTCTAAATACACTCTATATTTACAGTTAAATCTAGAGCTTGCTGTTAGCTTGTAAAATTGCGACTCAGATTGATTTGTGGCAAAGGTGCGATGTTGTAGGGCATTCATCATAAAAGCAATCATATAATATAACTTTTTTTGCAGGAACATAATTAAAAGAGCTATATTACAACACTCGTACATTGTAGTCATCTGTGATACGAATGATGGATGAATGAATGAATACTGAAAATGTTCTGAGCTGGCTTTTATGTGCCTGGGCAAAGGCGATGCGCTTGCATCACATGTAAATATCAGAGAGTCTCTGTGGAGAGCAAGAAAGTTTCTATGCTAATTGCTTGATCTGAAGGAGTGCTGTCATAGTACACGTTCTCATCGTAAAGGAACAGGGATCCTAAATCATACTTATCTTCCATACCTGGTCACTGTAGAGGTAGTGGTGGAAGATGATGACTGGTCCAGAACCAGTGAAATGTATTCTTTTTCTTCCTTTATGGACTTTAGTAAAAATACTGGTTTCAAATGATCTATGCAGATGTTGCTTTTTCATTCACAGATATCTACTGTTGAAGACCGAGACCGTCTGACTCGTCCTGAGGACTTGAGTATCTATTTGGACGGCCGGACAGATATCTACTGTTGGAGACCCAGACCGTCCGACTCGTCCGAGGACTTAGAGCAACTATTTGGACGGCCGAGATATCTACTGTGTAATACTTTTCAGTAGATATCTCGGCCGTCCAAATAGTTGCTCTATGTCCTCGGACGAGTCGGATGAGTCGTCTGGCCATCCAAATAGTTGCTCTAAGTCCTCGGACGAGTCGTCTTTGAGATAGCCGAGATATCTACTGTGTAATACTTTTCAGTGCGTGCACATACTGGATAAGGTCATATAAAGTCATTCGGCATAAAAATATGGTTAGACTTGAGAAGTTCCTTGTGGGTGAAAATGTCATTTCTTGAATGGCGTGAAGCAGGAACTGGTTGCAGACATTGCATCTGGTGTTTTAAATGTAAAACAAATTCATGTGCATGCTTAGCAATGTCCTTTAAGTATGTGTCATGAAGGAATTCACATGGCAATCATAAGGATATGCCATTGGTTAATTCTGCTCTAGAAGCTTTTAGATCTTTGATCGTGGATCGAATTCCTAAATGTACATTTGGTAGTACTTCTATCCAACACTCTGTATCTTAACAGCGTATTGCCGAGTTTAGCTGGTGGTGGAAACACTCCACCATGGAATTGGAGGCAGGATGATATCCTGCCGTCCTGGTTTTTCTTCTTCCTAAAAATCTCATTAAGTGATGAAATAGATTCCTTTTGAATTGCCTCTCTTGGTCAATACTGATGACCTTGGGTACTCTGAATCAAGAAATCCAACCAGAATAAAATGATTCTATTCTGTGCTGCTTCTACTATGGCTGCTGTTTGATATTCTAAAGAATTGGCTTCCGGCCACCGCATGAAATGATCGACACAAGTGAGCAGATATCAAAATCCCTTCGATACTGGTAAAGGTCCGACGATATGTACATGTTGAAATCTACCATTAGGAGTACTAAAATTACCTATAGGTGATTTTGTATGTCAATGCACATGTATCTTTGCTTTTTGGCAGGCAATACATGTTCGATTGTATTTGGCACAATCCTTTTGGAGTGATGGCCAATTGAATTGTTTTCGTATTATTTTCACGGTTCCTCGAACTCCTAGATGAGCGAGATTGTGGATGCTGTGAAACATTTGTTTTCGAAAACTCTGTGGTATGTACGATCGAATTCCACTTGTTGAGGTATCACACTACAGTATAGCACCTGACGGATCAACAGCAATACCTTTAAAACATAACAAAGTATATGAGTTTTTGAGATCGTTTAATTTGTCTTCTGTTTGTGCTTCTGCAATTGCTTCATAATCAAGCACATTTGGTGTATTAATCTCTTCTGTGTGAGAAAGTGCATCTGCTACTACATTAGTTGAATCAAGAATGTATTGGATGTTAGTTGTAAATTGACTTATGAATTCTAGATGTCTTAATTGGCATGGAGTCATTTTTTCTGTTTTTTTGTTGAAATGCAAATGTAAGAGGTTTGTGATCGGTGTATTATATAAAATTACTTCCTTCCAGCTTATGCTGAAAAATGCTTTACAGTAGTATATGCTGCAAAAAGTTCTCTATCGCAAGCACTGTACTTATGTTCTGTGGCGTTTAGCTTGCATGAAATAAATGCTAATAAGTACAATTTTCCATTTTGCTTTTGTTGCAGTACTGATTAAATCCCCAGTAGTAATATGTCTACCGATACTGAAAATTCACAGTCTGTTGTGGGATAAGTCAATAATGATGCACTTGAAAGTAAATTTTTACACTCTTGAAAAGCAGTTTCTGTGACTTTTGACCACTGTACTTGTGTACTGTTGTGCTTTTTATTTCCTGGTATTATATCATAAAAAGCTGCTTGTGTTCTTGCTGCTTGTGGTAAAAACCTATGATAAAAATTTTAAATTGCTGAAAATCTTCTTAAATCCTGCACAGTTTTTGGTAGCGAAAAATTTTGTATAGTAGATTCTCTGTCTGGTAAAGGAGAAATGCCTTCTTCCATAACCATGTGTCCTAGGAACTTTACTTGAGATTGGCCAAAATCGCATTTCGAAGTATTTATTACTACTCCATATTGTGAAAAACATTCAAATACTATCTTGGCTCTTGGTATTTGGCTTCATTTTCTGAAGCAATTAAGTAATCGTCGATATATACAAAACAAAAATTTAAATCATGTAAGACTTTGTGTATAAATCTTTAAAAGGTTTCTGAGCTACGTTGCAAAAACCGAATAGCATGAACAGAAATTCAAATAGTCTGAACGGCATTATCACCACTGTTTTTGGGACATCATCCTGTTCCACTGGAATTTGGTAGTATGCGTGTACCAAATCCAGTGTTGAAAATACCTTTTTATCTTCGAAGTTCTGTACGAAATCATGTATATGAGCTATGGGATATCAGCCTGGAATTGTTACCAAATTTAGCTTTTTGTAATCTCAGCATACATGAAATCTACTGGGTTCCGGTCTAAATTGGGTGGCACTTCCTGGCCATCCAAACAGTTACCTTACACCTTTCTAGTAGGTCGGACGGTCTGGGTCTCAACAACAACATACTTTATACTCAAAATAACAGCACAATAAATTTAAATTTTTGAAATGATGAACAATCACAACTTCTAAAGTAATACTATAATTATTGCACTTTTTATATATAATTATAAAATAGTCAGACCTTGAGAACTCACGCTAAAGAAAAGAAAAAATATAATGGTCATGACGTGAGTCATATTTGACCTGCAGTTTTTAAACTGAGATTTAATTTAGTCTAAAATGTGCTGATTTATGCAGCAATTGCAAGTAAATGCAAGCTCTGTAAATCACTTCCATATTTCAAGTAGCATAACTATGGTATGTTTCTATAAATTAATAAGGATATAATTCATATAAGACAATTTAAAGAAATTTAAATCATAAATTACATTTTTAGCTTTAGTGGGCTAATTATGGGGCAGAGCCTAGTCTATTCTCATTTCAGTTTATTGTTAGATGCAATTCATAGTGTTGAAGACCCAGACCACACGACCAACCCTAGGATTTACGGTAGCTATATGTGTGGCCGGGCAATTCATAGTGTAACATGCATGTTTGAAATAGAAATCTGAGAGATCCACAGAACTGGAATGGGCATATTAATGAAATGGAGTAGTAGGGAATACTTTGATATTTATTATTTAACACCTTAGGACTTTTTTCAAGAAATATATTTAGATTTTAAAATATTGAAGGAAAACACAATAGTCTTTTGATTTGATCACACCATTAAGATGTTAAAATTACATAAAAACCAGAGTGTTTCAGGCATTAAATATGCATTATCAGTGATAATGCAATAGAAAAGGGGAGGATACATGGGCTCTTATACACAGTCAGATACTGTGGACAATATTTGCATATGATTAGATTACCCAAGTCCGATTATCCAAGATAAGAAGTGAATAAAAATATTCAATCACAAAATTCACACAGCAGAAGTAAAATATAAATAACAGCTTTTTAGAAGTAAAAAATAGCATTAAAAGCAAAATTAACAGAACTAGATATCTAAAAATTCAGACATATATTTAACTCGCAGTGAGTCAAGAATGAGACACCAAGTGATAGAAAAGTTAATTTCATTATGTAAATCCTCAACAGAGGAACCAACATTAAAGACACAATTAAAATAGACAATGGAAGAAGCTTCCTTAGAAGAAATGGGGTGGAAAGAATTATCAAAAGTAAGTTTAAGAAAGATAGGTACTAAAGCCATTAGTATCATGGGAAACCAGAAAATCAAGAAAGGTTTACGATCCCCACATTCACACTCATCAGTAAAATTAATAGGAGGATAAAAATCATTGACTGTTATCAAGAAAGCTATAAAGGTCTCCTAAACTATGGTTACAAATAATAAACATACCATCCACATAATGACACCAAAGAATCAACTTGATAAAAAGGTAAAATATCATTCTTTGTTGCAAATTTGAATGTAAACCTGCCCATTCTACTGTTACCCCTTTGTTTATTCATATTCGTACCAATAAATTTAAAAATAATAGTAGCATCTTATATTAGACTGGAATGTATGTCATACCCTCTTATTCCCTGATATTAATTATAAATTTTACATTGGTAGTACTAAATCTACTGTTGGCATTAGATTATCTGAACACATGCGGGATATAAAAAAAAAAAAAAAATTTCCACTGCTCTTTCCCAAATTGTTATTAATTATAAATTTATCCTGATTTTTGATATAACATTTATGTTAACTAATTGTAATAATTTTTGTAATATTTTGCTTTTCAAATCCCTTTTTATTTACATTTATTATGACTCAATTTGTAACTTCAATCCTCTTCACACCTTCAGTTTCACTTGCCATCTCATTCTCGACTCCCTGCAAGTTAAATCTTTGTCTGAATTTTTAGATATCTAGTTCTGTTAATTTTACTTTTAATGCTATTTTTTAACTTTTGAAAAGCTGTTATTTATATTTTATGTCTGCTGTGTGAATTTTGTCATTGAATGTTTTTATTCATTTTTTATCTTGCGTAATCTGACTATTTATTTGCAAATTTTGTCAGTAGTTTCTGTTCCAATTGTATATAATAGCCTATGTATCCTCCTCATTTTTTGTATTGCCACTGATGATGGATGTTTAATGTCTGAAAGCACTGTAATTTATGAATAATTTTAACATCTTAATGGTGCTACAACCTCGAAAATCCGGACGTTTTCCAAATTTTCGTTTTTTTTCCCCCTCCAGACTGACGAAGTCGCGGATTTAAAACAATAGGGTAAGATTATTTATATGGAATTATATTTTATAACCAAATACTGTATTTTCCGGTCGATTTTTTGAAACCGGAAATGAAATGAAAGTTTAGATGGACTGCTCGTGGTTGGAGCGTGAATTACATTGTTAGCGTTAATCCCTCCTCCCCATTATTCAAGTCACAACTCCCAATGAATTATTTCGCGTAAAATATACATCGTTATTTAAATACGGAATTTTTATTATCAAAATTTCCTTTTCTCATTATTGAAAAAGACATTTTTCTGAAACAATGTAATTTTTAATATTAAACACTTTAAAACATTATCATAACATTTTATCACAGATTGTTCAATTAAATCTAAAAATCCCATGAATTCATATTAACGCTCACAGAAATTTATTTTGTTCACATCGTAGTACGAATTTCATTCTTCAATGTATTCTGTTTTGTCTGCAGAATCTCCTCCCCCTCCCGATATCTAACGATTTTTTCATTCTCATCGAACGTGTCAGCTTGAAATTGACTGTATATTTTGCCTTTTTTGTCTAGAAAGCCATATTTACATACTATAAATAGCAAATAAATAAGTAAATAATATCGTATTGCACAGAACCAAGCAATCATTAACACACAGGGGTCGGTTGTGTTTACGATTAGGAACTAAGCAAATTCCTTTCTTCCCTTTCCCTGCCCCGCTACGTCCCGGTGCAGCTGCAGCCTAGTAATGACTCATCGTAATTTAGAAAAATCATTGAGGAGAGATATTTTTCTTTTTTGGAAAATATATTTATTTTATCTGCTGCGATATTTTTTACTTATTTGATTATTACTAATAAAGTTTTTACGTTTTTCAGAGTCATCAGCCTTTTTAAACATAACATTATATAGATGCTAGAGAATAAATAAAACTTTTAAGTTCTTATTTTTTGTTTTTCGTTCGTTAATAGCGAAAACGGTTTAAACACATTTACACCTTTAAATATATCGTCAAAAGTGTTAATCCTCAATCTTTATTAAATCTCGGCACTTCATTAAATCTTCCGGCGCTTCATTAAATCCCGACAAAGCCGATATAACGTAAGTTCTGCACTGTGATGATGATGCGCCAATCGTAAATAAATTGAGTGATGGCGAAATTCGTGATATGATATTAAATAAAAAAAATCAAAGTAGCAACGATAAATGTGGAGAAGAAAAATACGCATTGATAATCTTATGCAAACAATCGATCATGCAATTAAAGGTCTTGAACAAAGAAGCTTTATAACCGAGCAGAAATAATGTCCATCTACAGGATAAAGAAAACTGCTTTCCCATTAACCAAAATTAATGAATAACAAATGTTAATTCAAATATTTAAATGAAATGATAAAATGGAATTGTATCATTTCATTTCGTTCTCACATTCTAAATTATTGTTTTTTTTTTTTTTTTTTAATTTCTTTTGCCCTATTTTTTAGATTAAATAATATGTTTTAATTGATTAACTTAACTTTTGCCATTATTTTTACTAAAAAGAGTGCTTTATAGTGTATTTAGTTAATATTAAATCTGAATTTTATTCAAATTCTATAATCCGGAAAAATCGAAACTCCGGAATTGGCAAAGTCCGGACGAGTCCGGATTTTCGAGATTGTACTGTATTGATTAAATTAAAAGACTTTTATTATAAAAGGAATTTCCTTTAACTTTTAAACATGTTGCCATCCTTGTTAAATTTAAAATAAATTTTATAATTATAAAAATGGCAGGGATATTGTATCTGTACCAATTATGCCAAACTGCACCATATGTAGTACTCTGATACAAATTGTGCCAATTTTCATGTTTTCCATATATTTTGTGCTGACCTGCACCAATATCAAAATTCAACAGAAAAATTAAACATATAAAAAGTTCTAATTAATAATGCAAAATTTTTATATATTGATGTGAAAATTCTTTAAAATTCCACTTCAGTATTAATAAATAAAAATTAAATTTGATTTAAAAAAATACTTCAAGGCATCTTCGGACTTGTATATAGATATTTGTTCCAAATTTCATAGCTCAACATGTTTTCAATTTTCTGCTACAGTGCCAATAAACATATAGACATCATCTATTATTTACAATTCTAAGTAGTGCTTTAAACCACTATCTCGCTTTGAAAAATATTTTTAAATTTTTCTCAGAATTGTTGAAATTGGGAATAAATTTCATACATTTTGTAATAATATTCCAAACCATGCTTTCGCATCCGGCCACTCCATCTTCCATTATTGGCAAACATTTTCTGAACATTTTGAATAAAATGTTCCTAAAAACCTATGAATTACTCATAACCACTTTTATGAACCAATGTAAAAAACCAGACCTATGCAAAGTATAGAATTGGAATTAGATGAAGCAGTTACCAAATAACTTCAATGAAGCATTTTAAGGAAATATCTAAATGTTTATTTGATGAATAATTAAGATACACCTAAGACTTATCAAATCGTCAATTTGTGTTTACATAATATAAAGTTACAATGATATTTAAATAAATAATTCTTCAACATTTATGCAAAATAAATTATTGCTAATTTATAATCATAAAAGTGATATATGGATGGCAGCAAAATAATTCAGGTATTTATATGATACAGTAGATATCTAACTTATTTTCTTTATTGAAATTAATGAAAACAATTGTAAATTTAACTAAATTGTATGTTCATAAGTCTGCAAGTGGACTTGTCCCAGTACAATTAGTTTAGTCTTTGTAAATAATATGCATCTACATTGTAGAAGTATTTATTTGAAGTAACTGGATCATTGATGATCTGGTCCAGCTTGAGTTAACATGATAAAACATCATGCACAATTATTAGTTATCGTATGATGTAATCATCTGATCATATCAGAAACACTTTAAGTTCAATTTTGTACCCACGGCTGAAGATATTGCTGGTAATTGTTGGGGTTTTTTCAGCAAGACCATGCCCCTATACTTATTGTTAACAGCCATTATGAGTAACTTTTAACAAATAAGTTCAAATTACTGTCTGGACAGCAAAGTTCAAAAATACATAATCTTGGTTCAAGCAAGTTTTGCAAAAGGCAAACAATATAACTGCTAATGCCTTAGAAAGTCTTAGAAATGGCTATTATATAGGGACAGAATGAAATCCTTGTGTATTGTGCTTAGAAATCTTAAGTTAAATTTATTCCCAGCAGATTTCATGATATTCTGACTAAAAATGGGGTTTACATTGGACTTTAAGCAAAATATGTATTTGTTCTATAATCAATTAAGAATTTTGAACTTATATATATATATATATATATATATATATATAATACAGACATGAGATTCTTCAATTTTTCGGCAGAATTCCGTTTTTTCCTCCCTTAAAAATTCCCCCCCCCCCCCAAAAAAAAAAAAAAAAAAACCCTGCATTTTTGCTTTGTTTTTATCCCAAAAAATCTGCTTTTTCTGAAAAATTCATTTTTTTTAATACATTTTTCTCATCAAAGTTCCGCTTTTCAAAGAAAATCGCTGAGAAGTCTGTGTACTCCTGTCTACAAAACCCTTCATTTATTTTTCTCCTGTAGTGTCGGCAGTCATTTTGGATAGAGTACACAGGCAATAAGGGGGCTTCTGGAAACAACATTTCCTCATTCTTCCCTTTTTTTCAATCATTTCATTCTTGCCTAGTGAGCTATGGGTTCTGCACTTCATTGGTTAACAAAGAAAGATAGAGTTTTGTAATCAAAATTCGAGGAATTCGTCTTTGATGATCCCCCTGTATGGGAAGTAGTTTTTAATTCCAAAAGAAAAGGGGGCAGATGAAAGATTTATAAAGGGACCAAGAGAAAGAAGTGTGTGCAGTATAGATTCCGGCAACAATGCTAGATTTAACACTCCTCCTGGGAGATAAATTAATAGAGGATGAGGCCTGGGGTCAAGGTCAGTTAACTCCTCAGATTGCAATTATCTGTGAATAGAAGGTGATTCAAAAAAGGGGGGAGGTGATAAAAAAAAGGTTCAGTTAGCCTTTGTTTTAACCAGATCTATTATCTTAATTGAGCTTCAGCCTATGACAGATGAGCATTGTCTGCCATCCGTTGTTTGGATGCTGTATGCTGAGAATAAAATAATAAATGTAGCTTGTCACACTAGAATACAGACATGCTTGGTGATAAGCTCTATTTATTCTACTACTCCTAGTATGCAGCGTCCAAAAACAGATGGCAGACAAACCCGGAAATGGAGGCATAAAATCCCCCCACAGAAGGGGAATTAAAAGCAAGTCATAAATTTTTGCCTCCGTAATCACCAAGATGTGTATATGTCATTATGTATGTTGTCACTGGACTCAAAGCGGAAACAGAGGGACAGTGAAGTTAGTATCTTACTTTATGCCAGGAAAAAATTTCCCTCAGCAATTGTTATTGTTCAATATTCTCATGATCTTTGCTTTAATAAGAACTCCAAGTGAAGTTAAAATGACAATTTTTTGTTTGTTTATATTGAATTAAAATCTTTGTTTTATTTTTACCCCTTTCATAACAGTATATTATTTTTAAAGATATGACCAGTGGACCTATTTTTTAATATTCTTTGAAGTAAACTCATTAAAATATTTAAAGCCTTTTCTGCCACATTTTTATGAAAAGATATTTTTGAACAAAAGAAACAGTTTCTTTAAACCATAAAATACTGCCGCTAAATTTTATTTATGTGTAGACATTAGACAATGCACATTTTAGCAATACATGATAATTTTATAAATGTGTTTAAAAATATATTGCACTTTAAGAACAAGAATTGTGTCTTGTTAATTGTGAAAAATTTGTGTTTTGTGAATTATGGAATATTTATTTTTTTATTTTTTAAATTTGTAAATCCGGACTATTATTGTAATGATTTAATTTCTACAAAACTGACAAAATAAAAGCATGAGTTATTATAGATAACTCATATAACAAAAGCATAGTATTTATATGAAAGAATGTGTTAGAATTAAATTTGCCCATGTTTTTAAATAACCCTGTTTTTAAACGCAATTGCCAAGTTTGCATTATACTAAACATAATATGAATTAAATCATTTTTACAATGTAGTATTTTTTTTAGTTATGCAAAATTCTCAAATATTTTAACACTTAAAGTGCCTGTCTCATATAATTTCTCAAATTTTTGTTTTCAGCTATTTTTCTTTTTTGGTAACCTCATCCCTGTGTGTATATATATATATATATATATATATATATATATATAGTTAATAACTAATAGTTAGCAATCAATGAAGAAGCACTATAAACAATGAGTTATCCTTAAACAGTTGAGATGTGGCTATAATGCCAAAAAAGAGGAATAATGTTAGGCTTAAGTTGGATGTTATCATTGATATATGTGTCAGAATCTCTGTTTGCTATGACTCCGAATAGTTGTGTTGGGTGTCCTGAAGTCGTGAGAGTCAATCTAGAATAAGAACCTGGAAGAAGAACCCTTTGGTTCATGATAAAATTCGTCTCTTTTTTTAGAAATATATGTTTGTCAAATCGGTGAGTGCGCTAAAAGAAAGGAAGCTGGATTTTCAACATAATCAGGCACGGAGCTTGCGATCATGTGAAAGCTTTATTCATCATAATCATTCTACAATCTACCATGTTCATATCTCTGGAATGGCGAGAGGCATGTGAGTGTTTTTACTGTTCATATTATCTCCTGTTTGTCTTTCTAGCTCTTATCAATGCCTCTTCTCTGATGTGTGGAATCTCTCTGGAGTGGAGTACTTTCATATATATCTTTCTATAGACCATCCTGATAATCAGACCACCATAGCATATTCCTTCTAATTTTGTCTGAGAATTCAATGACACATAGACCTTTACACTAACTCCATTCTTAGAATCTTAGTTCCCTTCATGTTTGATGATAGGCCTAATGTCTTTATTCTGACTCTCTAAGTAGATTCTGATGATGACGAAAATCTTAATAGCTTCTTTTTTAAATTTTGTAATTTTGCACTGGGTTGCCTCTACTCGGAGCCACAAGAGTCGAAACATAATCTGAAGTTTTTTTTCTGAGGTTATTCTGCATTTCTCATATATATATATATATATATATATATATATATATATATATATATGTGTGTGTGATGATGATGTATATTTGACGATATATAGGACGTATATTTGACGATGTTTCTGCCATGTGGCTGTATTGTTGAGCGAAACACATTTGGAATCTCTGTGGATGCAAAGATCCTTGAAAAGCTGGATCTACAGAGGTTCTATCCAATTTCATATTTTCAGATTGCATCTTTTCCTTTATTTTTTTTTTGTCATTTTAATATTTTGAGCCTCCAGATTTTGATAATGATTGTTTGAACTTGATTTGTATGTGTCGCTCTTGAATGTCGATAAATTCATTTGTATTATTGATAATTTAAAATTAAGATCATTTTGCCTTATATGGTAGCATTGTTTTCCTTTTGTTAGATATTTCTTTTCAAGTCCTCTTTACCTAATTTTCTTCCGTATTGTTTTTGAACCAGGGTATGATACTGATCATGTTTTAAATTAGTCTTACTATTTTTATTTATTTTTATCTTTATTATATATATATATAAATACATACATATACAATATATATATAATTAAAAGAAATAGAAGCCAATAGATTTATACAATAATAACTTGCATCCCAAGCTCATTACCATTAAAAATTATAAGAATTTTGACAATGAGGATACATATTTTTTTTAAACTATAATAGGGTAAAATCGATAACAAAGATAGCTGAAAAAAATACATTTTAATTCTAAAAATATAACTTAAAAAATAAAAAGTACATTAGAAAAGCTGGATTGTACCTAACTAGTTAATTAAAATATATAATATATAAGTCAACAATTAAAATATGACACAAACAATAAGGAATGACTATTACAATACTAAACTAAACATGTGTATAAAATATAACAAGAAAATGCAAGAAGTCCAAAAAATTTAATGATGAAAAAAAGTTAACTAGAGATAGAATTGCATAGTGCATTCATAAATGCTACACTTCAGGGATCTTTACATCTATGGAAAAATCTTTATGCGTTTTGTAGTATAAAGTAACACACATGGTTGAAACATTATATAAATATTTGACACATTATAAAAGCAAATAATTAAAAGAGATAAATGAAAAAGATTGGAAGAAAATAACAATAGGCTTTTATTAACAAAGTTTAAATTGAAGATTAGATGAGAGATATTCAAAGAAACATAATCATACCATTCCATGTGATTTCCTAATAGAAATTAAGAAATGGCACAATAAGTTATACTGCAGATAAGTGGAAATAGCTCCATCTGTTAATTATCGCAGAAAAAAAACTAAATATCGTATTGAGAAAGTTCGGTAATTAAACTTGTATAATTATTGGTACATAAATAACTAAACTATGAGTTAAAAATAATAAATTAAAAAAATTGGAATTTGAGAAATACATATGTTATAAAATAATATTAATCTAATCCTTAACACAATGATTAATCAAATACTGAAAGAATTATATTTATATATAGTCTATGTGCACAAATGGTTATTATAAAAAGCAAAAAATATTTAATTAAAATTGGAAGTTTCTAACATGATAATGAACAAATTTAGCAGTATAAGATTTAGTCATAACAATTTTATATTAAATCGGCTGGATGGCTACTAATGTATGTTTTTTCACATAGCCTAAATATCCTATGAAATTGATTAATTAAGATGTTTTTGTACACTTATTTACTCATACAAGAGTTATATTTATATATATATTGTATTTTTATTTAAATTCATCCTATGCTTTGTCATGTATAATTTTATACTCTATATAACTCTTAATGAATCATTCTAAAAGTATTCAATTAGAGACTGGCAAATATATTCATGCATTTTAATTTATTAAATTGATATGTATATTTGCTGTGTTATGTAGATCGACATCGAGGGATTAACATAGTACCATGAACTGATAAATTCAATTATCCAGTATGACATAATTTTCAAAAAATGTAAAACTTGTCCTTCTACATTAACTTTCCAAATAATTATCCAAAATTACCATCCACCATTTTGTAAAGTCTATAATTGCATATATAAATTAACTTGTAATATTTATTATATTGGTCCAACTTGTAGCCCATTACATCTTCATATGAATGTACAGTATCATAAAATATCAATTAAATAATAAATGTCTTCCTACAGCTAATAGATGAGTTTCAGCATTTCGTTACACATAGTTTTGAAAACATTACTATACAAATTTTAGACATCACAGCAAATTTAACAAACGAAACATTCTACCTCATGTGGCCTTAGCCCTGGCAACAGTATGGCAACCATGAATGTAGGACTGGTAATCAGAGTGTTTGCATGGCTGTTGTAATTACAAAGTGCTGTGAAAATAAAATTTCTATTATAAATAATATTGATCCATATATTTTGGATTCCAAAACTGGATTAACAAGTTCTAAAGATCAGCATCAAATTCTTGAGGAAATAGTGTGGTTCACTAAGAATTTCCACATACAGTTCCTTTTCCACTTCCAGTTTAAAATTTTTCATTGAAACATCTATGTATTTCTCAGGATAGACTATAGATAGTAATGACTGAGATAGCATCAAATTCAGGAGGGGGTAGAAGGATTCATTAAAATTTTCTGCTTTTAAACTAATTTAAATATTCATGAATTTTAAACTAATTCAAATTTAAAAAAATCTAATAGGCATATTGTCCCATGCACCAAGATCTGTATTGAATTTCACAGAAACATTTGACAACCACAGAGTTTGCACGGTCCTTAAAAACTCCTTAAATTCACATTTTGTTTTTAAGGGCCCTTAAAACTCCTTAAATTCACATTTTGTTTTTAAGGGCCCTTAAAACTCCTTAAATTCACATTTTCTTTTTAAGGGCCCTTAAAACTCCTTATTTTTGCCAAAATCTCCTTAAAATTCTTGCCGTTTTAATTCGGAAATCCAAAAGGAAACTGAACAAATGACTGACTGTCCGAAATTGGCCCTGTGAGGAATATTATCAAAATATTAGAGATTACTATTGTTTTTGTTTGTTTTTTAATTTTTTTTTTTGCCCCAGAATCTGAACTTCATTTACAGGATGAAAAGTAGGAAAAACAAAGTAGAAAAAGACTGGAATATTGTTGATTAGTGTAGTGCACTTCCCTTTTGATAAATTGCTGTAAGTTTCTTTTTCTTTACAAAGGTACACTTTTGTTCAATTATATTTTGTTTGGTGTTAATTTGGGGTAAAAATTTCTGAAAATTTGAACCCTTAAAGAATTTTTGCTCTAAAACCAATATTTCTAAATATAATTATTCTGACTAGAAGTTTTATGTTCCTCATTAGCGAGAACGATATTTTCACTAAGTGTTTACTGTTTATCAGTCAGTCAAGGCAAAATACAGAAGAGGGGGGAACCAGTGGGATGTCTTTGGTTGATCTCTGCTAGTAATTAACGGGATTAAAGGGATCAAGCTTCTTAATGAGGTTGAAATATATAAATATTTTTCAAATGTAATGTTTATTTTTAAACATTTGTCTGATATCGTTGGAATTTTAATATACAACTTTCGATCCCTATCTCTTTTCATCCAGTTCAATTTTTCTCTAAGCAGGTTAGCTCCAATAAATAGTGGATTCGAAAACAAGTCTAACTTTGCAGATAAGTATTTGTTTTACAAAAAATCTGATGTGGGCAGTTGATAACTTCCTCTCCAAATACAATTTTTTTTTGTCTTCAAGGTTCCTGCTTATATGCACTATATGCATAAATTACCCCAATATTTTTAAAGTTACTCATTTCAGTTATTACTGTCTGGTTATTTTTATAGTGTACCCATATAAATGAATAAATATTTTACTAAACGAAATAATTTATCGCACAAATAGCACGATTGTACAATTGATTTTATATCGTGGTGCATTACAGCAAGTCCACAAGCATCTTTTTTCATCCACCTCCATCCATATCCATTCTTTAATTATTATACAGTAGGCAGATTGAACTTGCCTATTTTCATATTGTGGTTAATTTTAAGGATATATTGTGCATAATTAACCAAATATTATGAGAATTAATAATGATGGAAATAAGTTGATTCTTACAGTTAACTTTCTCGTGCAATGCTTTAAATCTCAAAGCTGTGTTTCTTTTCTTCAGGTTTTTAAGTGATTGTTATGCTGAGTTTATTTTAAAACTAGCCATTTTACCTGTGCTTCATCCATTCTTAATTGCTAGCGGTCACTAAATGGGATATCGACACAATAAAAGTTTTGAATATCATAATCTGTTTCGATTTAAAAAAAAAATTGATTGGTGCACATTTTGAGAGCTAAGTTTTTTTAAATCCCTTTGTATCATCCCACCTAATTGTCATTTTTGATCTTTTCATTGATCTGGAAGCTGAGACGGATTAAATGAGCTTAAAGCCAAGATTTTGGGTCGAGTGAAAGTACTCAATCAGGTTGAACAGTTGTTTTGAATTATTTAATTATTCCTTTGAATCTCTGCCCCTAATTCAAAATTTTCAAACTGTTATATTTTTCCGTTGACCTAAAAGATGAAACCAAAGCCAAGATTCTAACTAGAGTGGAAGTGGATAGAGTGGTAAGGTAACACGTCAAGATTTTAAATGATTTAATTAAATTAAAGACGAAACATTTGATTCTAAAAAGTAATTTAATAGACACCCTATTGATGTACAAATAGCTTTAAAAAAGGTCAGAGTACTTTCGGGCATTAACACACCCTTCCTTAGTGACGTCAAGTGAAATCATACTGACATGCTTAAATATCATCCACATCGGCAGGCAAAATTTGCATATTACAAAATAGCATCATTATAACAAACATGGTAAGGCATCAACATAAACCATGAACAAGAAAATTATATTGTAAAATTGAAAAGGATAAAGTTCTATATCAAGTATGGCATGTTTACATCAGTGGTGTAGTCGTAAAAAAAAAGGTGGGGGGACGCTCTTTTTTTGAAGAATTTTAGCCAATACTGTATAATTCCTGTGATTGACATAGAGCTGGGAAGTATCGCGATACAAGTATCACCCATATAAAATGTCTTGAGCAACGACCCTAGTCTCTAAATGTATCGTGGATTTTATATTGAGATACGTTTTCAATTGTATCGAGTTTTATATATATATATATATATATATATATATATATATATAAAAGTAAATACATCATCAAATTGAAAAAGGGGGGAAGGTACAAAGGAAAGGGGGAAAAGAAAGGAGAGTGTTTACAGGAACGACAGAAAAAAGGCCGGGGGGGATAGTGACCCCCCGTTCCCGGTTAAAGTACTTTTACTCTAGAAACACTCCCGGTGCCTCTGTCTTCTATATATATTCTTTATATATATATATATATATATAAAGAAATACAATCACAAAAAGTATGAAATTCAAGAAAGAGAAAGGCGCAAATTGCCGCACTATCAGAGTCTTGAAATATAAGATTTAAAATGAAAAAAGAAAATATATAGGTGGAATGATTGTGTTTACAGGGTTGCAGAAAGGTCAAGGGGGATTGCGACCCCTATTTCCTGGTTAGAAGCTAGCTTTGACTTCATGAAAACGCTCCCAGAGTCTCTGCACGCCCGAAACCACAATCGATCATGCCCGTGGGCCCTATAAGTTAGACGCGACTTTTTTATGTATGCTTTCCTATTCGAAGTTTATACGCTTTATGCAACTCTTCCATGATTCTCGTCTTGCTGGTTAGTAAATTTTCCAATTTTTTTGTTATTTTGATCATTTTTATGTTGTCTGGGATCCCCACGGGCATGATCGATTGTTGTTTCGGGCATGCAGAGTCTCTGAGAGCGTTTTCATGAAGTCAAAGCTAGCTTCTAACCAGGAAATAGGGGTCGCAATCCCCCTTGACCTTTCTGCAACCCTGTAAACACAATCATTCCACCTATATATTTTCTTTTTTCATTTTAAATCTTATATATATATATATTTTTTATTATTATTATTATTTTTTTTTTACTTTCCAACTTGAACTCTTAACATGCTGATAAAATCAAAAGAATAATAATTATTCTAATTTTATTTAGTTATTTATTAAAAACCAAAAATTGTGCTCCAAAACATATGGTTCTCAGCTCAAGAAAGATAAATCAATTAAGATTCTTGCATTTTGAAATAAAATTTTCTCAAAGAACTTTCCATAGAGATACTTTTTCACAAATGCCTTTATCCTTTTCAACTCTTCTTGATTGTGTGTCCGTTGCCATTCTGTGATTCTGAGAATTCCAAACTTTTATATACAGTTGAGGTTGCCATCTAGTAATTGGCGGGCCGCTTATGTGGATCATTAGTAGATTTGAAATAGAACTAATTAAGAGGCTTGAACGTTCATCCAAAGCGATGATGTTCATCTGGCTAAATGAGCGTTCACACTCAGCTGTCCCAGGTGGAATAGTGTTGATTCACACTTTTAAGGGCAAGATATCAAGAGGTAACATCTCTCTATTATCAATATATTCTCTCATCGCATTGATAATTGTGCGATTGTCAAGATTAAAACGGAAGCATACAAGTTTTATTTCTTTCTCCCCATGACGGATGTCCGGATTTGTTGGTCATGTGCTGGTATCGAGGATTGTTAAATCGGATAATAAGGCCACTTCGGTTGGTTCATTTAACAATCGTTCGTTCAAATTGTCTACGAGGCTTTGTAGGAACTGGCTAGGGTTGATAATTGCAAGTTCTGGATAGCTTGTCAATTCAATGTTTTCAAAAACTCCTTCTTTTTCAGCTTTTAAGGCGATTTCATATTTATCCCCTACTGAAGTTTTGAAAGATTCTAAAACCCGAATTGTTCGTTTTATTAAAGTGTTTGCCTTCAAAAAGGTTATATTTCGTGCCTGTAATTGTAGAGATGAATTCGATAATTCACTTAGAGTATCATGCATAAGGCTTAATTTTTTTTAAAAATTTCGAGCTGCCAAGGTGTCGGGCAAGCCTTTTAAATTTTGCCCGCTCAACGGAATTTTGATTGATATCCAATGAAGCTTGAACAAAATGGGCATATAATGAACTATATGAATCCCAGACAGCCCGCACAGTTTTAAAACTGCTCACTACCCATCTTGTACTCAAAATGCGCCCTATTTTTAACATTTGAAGGCCCAACTTTTTTGAAATACTGGATAACTGGCGTTGTTTCTTTGCAGATTGACTGTACACGTTATGAATTTCTTCCATAAGGGCTTTAAAATGATTTAGAGCTGTAACACTATTGACAGCATCGCCAACTGCAACTTCCAATCGATCATTCATGCAGTACCAAGAAAGTATTGAAGGGTACAGTTTCCGCAACCTTGAAGCAACTCCAGATTTTCCCCCCAACATCACGCTTGTTCCATCAGAAACGAAAGAGATCCAATTTTTTTCTAGATACTCTTTGGTAAAACCAACAGACTTCAAACATTTAAGGAGAGCATTGGTTATTGTTTCTGCTGTCTGGTTTTCTAATTCAATTAAGTCAAGAAATATAAAAATTGGACCCGATTTTCTTTCGACTGATGCTCTCAGGTTTATAACAAGTACTGTTTTGTTGCTAACTGTGGTGGATTCATCAATAAGTACAGAGAGCTTTGAATTATTTTCCTCTAGGCATTTTACGATTCTTCTTCTCATTTCATTAGCAATAGTGGAAATTATTTGGTTTGCAGAGTATCGAGAGTGCAAAATTATACCCATATCCAATCCGTTAGATTTCTGCAATTCTACAAGAGAACTCATATCACTAAGTGGCCGATTCATCTTAGCGATGTGGTAGGCTGTTCAAAAAATTCGTTCGGTTTCCAAATCCCCTGTAGCAACTTGTTTTTCAACAGCTTGAGGAAGAATATTCAATTTCGATGTATCGTTTAATTTACGAATTCTTGTATGAGCTTCTGAGTTCAAATATTTGGAGATTTTTTTTTCTTAGTGATGCCAAACGCTTGAATGCCATTTCCGTCGTTGTCGCCATCCAAAGTGTAGGATTCTGAATCAGAGATATCACTCTCATCAGAAACAGCTGCAGTGGAATTCCTGTAGGTGTTTTAATGAGCAATAATACGACTTTTATCTCTCATAAACATTTATTTTTTATGTTTAAGAATATCAAAATTTAGAATCTAGACTAACAACGAAAACGTGAAAACATTAGTTTTATATTTTGATTACGAAGACTTTTGAATACTAATGGTTTTTTGGGGGGTCAAACACTCAAACCAAAACCGTAGGTAGGGGTGGGCCCGACTGGGGTTAGAAAAAACCCGTTTTTTTAGAATAATTCATTAACGTACTTTATATTATAATGCCTTCGCAATTTAATTTTTTATTACATGAAAGTAATGATCCATCACATAAATGTAAAATTTAAATAAATTGGAAGATTGAAAGATAATACAAAATAGCACTTTACAGCTTTTCTGGAGGAGACGGTCGATCTGTTGCATCAATATCACGTGCAGAATAATCCGTACAACTCCGTTTGTTGGGAATAAAAAAACTTTTTAGATTTGATTGTCTATGCCTCTTCATTTTTTCACGTGTAATTTAGTTTTATATCGCAGAGACAGAAGCAGAAATTTCTACACTCGCACACGACTTCGAATGACGAGAAATGATTCTTGTTTGTGATGCGTCCCAACCCAATCTGCCAGGGTGCCATGCTGTCTGTTTTTTCAAAGGAAGAGTGACCAAAGAATAATAGTCTGAGGCCATCGGCCAAGCATTCCATCTATGCCAAGCTGCAGAGGGGTTATATATGTATATATAAATTTAAGGAAAAGAGCGTCCCCTTACAAAATAAAAAGTGGGGGTACGCTTGAGATCAGGAGAAAAGGTGGGGGGTCTGCGTCCGCCCGCGTCCCCCTTCGACTACACCCCTGGTTTACATAACAATAATTCCAAAATTTAAAAGTTTTATCCGAGGTAGGATTTTAAAGGCTTAACACTCTTGGAATCAAGAACGAGTCGCCAAGCATAACTTAAAACCTGAACAGGATTAAAATTAACATGGATTCATACATTAAAATGGAGCATGGATTATTACAATTAAACAAAAGGAAAGTTTTTTTGAAAAGGGGCTGAAAATTATCTTTGAAAACAAGTTGGGCAAGAGCAGTAGATTGTTTTTGATTTTTAACGTCTTGGGCATGTTCAGCCAAATGCATGCCTACCGTACATTTAGTGCTACCTATATAAAATTTAAAATCATTATCAGGAGAAAGAAGGGGTACCACATATACCCCAGCTTGACTTTTAAAATTTTCCCTATCTCTAAATTTATCAGTGCAAATGTGATTAAACATTGTGATCACAGTCGAGTAAGCAGGTCTAAATTTAAATTCGGTGCAAAATTGGATAAGAGGATGGAAAATTTTTGAGTGATATGGAAAACTACCTTTGAACAGTGTGCAGTCATTAATAGAATTCAGTTTTGAATTAGGTTGAATAAATTTTCGGTGAATTTGAGAAATTTTTTTATAAACAAATTCAAAAGAGTAAGCAGCATCCTGACCTAGTTTAAAGATAAAGTCAATTTCGTTATTTAAAGGTGAAATGGAGGAATGGACATTAAAAACATGATTAAAGTATGCATTAAAAAAGCTTTTTTATACGAGATGGGATGAAAAGAATTAGCAGGAATACAAGAGGTAGTGAAGGTGGATTTGCAATGGATTGAAATTTGAAAACCGAAAGGATTACGAGAAACTAGAACATCCAAAAATGGTAAAGGAAGATTAGATTCGTGCTCAACAGTAAAATTAATGGAAGGGTAATAATCATTAACAATATCCAAAAGATTGAGGAAGTCATTCAAACTATGATCCCAAATGACAAAAACATCATCAACATAACGGCATCAAAGGATAGGTTTAAGGGTCAAAAATAGCATAATCTCATTCTCAAGTTCCTGCAGCACAGCTTCAGCAAAAATACCAGATAAGGAGCTGCTCGATAATTAGGCAAAGAAGTTTTAAGTTTTTTATTATTCCTTTGCACCGTCACCCTTAATTCAAAATTTTAGAATATTAGATTTTCCCCTGTCTTGAAGCTGAGACAGATCACATCAAAACCAGGATTCTAACTATTCTGGAAGTGCTTGATAATTTTGTTACATCATCCACTCACTCAGTCAGTCAGTTCATATAGATATATTTTTTAATTGATAACATGTTAAACAATAAATAAAAAGTAAAATTTTCTTAATAAAAAATTTGTGAGCATTTGTTTATTCTTGTTCAGAATTTTTATGTATGTAAATTTGTGTTAAAAAAGACTTTGAATGAATTTCCACTGCTACAAATCATTCGAATTGTGCATTAGTCCGCTGTAAAATTGATACTTTACTTAGATTTACCTGCTATAAAAACTGATACAAATTTTAGTTTTATCTAACACTTATTTGTGTTATTAATATATAGCACTTGATTGTATATTAGTATTATTTAAAGAAATTTGTAATTTAAGCAGCTGCACAGGCATTAATTAATTTTTCTGGAACTTTTTCCTTTTGAAAATAAATAAAATAGAGGGATTGAGCATGCTATCAATAAACTCCTTAAAATTTTTTGATATGCCATTAAAAATGCTTTAAAAACTCCTTAAATTTTGTTTTCAAGATTGAGTATGAACTTTGAACCCGTTCAACAAATCTTGATTATTTTAACAATCAGTTTGGCTGAACCAGTGTGAACCAGCTGAATGAAACCACTGCTATTACTTAATTTATAAATACATTGAAAATTTGATTTATATTAATTACTGTTAATTACTTTAGATACAAATGGTAGAAATATAGTTAGGTTTTAGGTTATTTTAGTTGTTGATCATGGAAATATATTACAATTAATGCTTATTTATGATAGATAAAATATAGTTTCTTAATATAAATGTAGATATAATATTTGATGTAATGCTTGTATATAATGTAGAATGTTTTTAGAAACATCAGTTTATTTGAAATTTGAAATTTTTTTATTTGCCACTTTGTTTCTTTTGTATTAAAAAAAAAAAAAAAAAAAATGCTATCCCCCCCGGGGCGGGCCACCCAAGATGGTGGTTTCGGATGTTGGCTCTGTAGCCTTGATCCTCCAAACTGGGGGGCAAATTAATCCGGGGGTAATCAACCTCGCTGCTGATGACTCACGGATGCAATCGCGGAAGTGACGAGGCAGTCCCCGGACTCTTCCAGGTGGCTGGATCACGGGACTGTGGCTATTTATGCCCTGAGCCCAGGTCTGGCCGGTGACCGGAGTCGGGCCCGGCAGGTGCCTTCGGCCCCTGCCCGGTGAATGATTCCGCCGTGTTTCGCGACCGAGGTTGCGGCTTTGCTGGAAAAGAGATGAAGTGGTTGCGCCTCGATGTCCCACTGAAAGCTATAAACCCAAGTTGGTTAGCTGGGCTCGCAGGTATGTACTCTGTATTAAAAATGCTATATATTTTCCATGGATAATATTATCATATTTTTTTAGTATTCACATCTGATATGTGTACATAAATAGAGCATCGAAAAATAATTGTTTTCCCCAATTTAGTGTTTAAAGCTAAATATATAACTTCAGTTTTCAATTTAATGCACAATTGCCCTTTGAAAAATTGGAAAAGAAATAGAGCTTTCCATTTCTATGCTCAAATATGCCAACTATATTCATCACTGTCACTTATATTCAACAATTTCAGGTCTAATTTTTTTCTACAGTAGTAGGCTGAGAATAAATTTTTAACCTATTTTTTATATATATTTTAAACTATTTATAATGTTTATATCTTTGGAGCTTTATTTCACTCAACAATACTCAATAATACTTATTTACTCTGTTTTTTACTCAATTTCTTTCTTTTTAAGAATATACAGATAATTTAAGTGTTTGCATTTGATTTGTTAAAAAATGAACTTTTTGAAAATGAGTTCCACATGATAAATCATCTTATTACAAAATTAAAATTTATTTAATTTGCTACTCGGATTCTATTTAATGCATACATATAATTTGCAATTAATAAATACATCATTTAGAAAATTTTGCATTGGTGTGATAGATTTCAAATCAATCTGCACATGAAACTGGGTATATCTTGCACCAGGATATCATAAGGGGGAGTTGGGGAATAGCGAGTTTATAGTGCTGTATTCAGGGCCGGCTTAATGCTGCGTACAGACGGTCAGTGAATGTTTGTCAAACAAGCTTGATCACTTATTTTTGATCATCTGAACACGTGTTTGACGTAGTTGTCAAAGTGTGAGTTCAAACATTTTTCTTGTAGAGCAGCGTCCTACTTTTTCGTCAAACATTGCGGAGTCAGCATGATTGACATTTGTATTGACCAATCACGAGCATATTACCATTTTGGATTTGCATCCGTATTCATCATATCGTTCTGTGTCACATATATATATATATATATATATATTTTGGACAGTTTGTTTGTTATTTGTAGTCTTTTTCTTTTCTGTAATTTTTTTAATTCATTCATTGTTTGCTGATTTCAGTGAGCAACCCTGCATTTATTCCATGAATTGAGTATTAATCTATGTACCCTTTCTGTGTGCCTTTTAATTTCAGTTTTATAAAGTGTTATTACTAGCGAGTTATGCTGCATATAAAATGTCAGCAATCTTCCTAGTGTTTTTTGACTGAAAACCTTCAAGGATATATTTTTCATTTCACAGAATTGGAAATTGTGTGCTTTTACGTAAGTAGTTGCATGTAATAATTTTAGCATCTTGATATTTTACATGTTTATAACTTAGTCTAAACTAGAGTTCAAGAATTGAAATAGCATGTTTTTAATAGATTGCATGAATTCTAACAATTTTGCATGTTTCTGGGAAATAATTAACATAACTGTATGTTTTCTAACAAGAGTGACGTGTATTTTGTTTGTTGATTTCAATGTGCAACCCTGCATTAATTGAGTATTATTCTATATACCCATTCTGTGTATCTTTTAATTTCAGTTTAATGTTTGGATTGTACAATGAGATTTATAAAGTATATTTACGGTGTCTTCCACTACAGTCATATAAAGCTAAATAATCACTAGAGAGTTATGTTGCTTATAAAATGTCAACAATCTTTCTAGTGGTTTTTTGGCTGGAAATCTTCAACGATATTTTTCTCATCTCACAGAATTGAAGAATGTTTGATTTTACGTAAGTAGTTGTATGTAATAATTTTAGCATCTTAATATTTTGCATCTTTATAACTTTGTCAAAGTTAGAGCTCAAGAATTGAAATAGCATGTTTTTAATAGATTGCATGAATGCTAACAATTTTGCATGTTTCTGGGAAATAGTTAACAGAACTGTATGTTTTTTAACAAGAGTGTATTTTGTTTGTTGATTTTAATGTGCAACCCTGCATTTATTTCATGAATTGAGTATTATTCTATGTACCCATTCTGTGTATCTTTTAATTTCAGTTTAATGTTTGGATTGTACAATGGGATTTATAAAGTGTATATTATATATTTATATGTTATAATATTTTAAGAACAGTTCATAACTACTAAACAATGATGTTAATTTGTTTCTGATTAAAAGTACTTTCATTCATGTGTGATATCGTGCATAATTTCTAAAATATTTTTTTGCATTTATACATAAAAAAAAGTGTTTATTGAATGCAAATTTACTCCGCTAACATTTCATATTTAATTATTTTGCTTTAAACATGCTTCACTAATAATTTGCTTTAAACATGCTTCGCTAATAATGCTTTGCTAAATTAATAATATTACTTTTCATACTTTTTTTAATTTGTAAAACATTTGATGTTTTATAATTTATTGCCTAAAAACACTATTAAACAATTAGAATTTTTAAATGTTTTTTTGAGCCCAAATTAGTATTTTGTTAATAATTTCACCCAAACTTTTACCGACTCAGATTCCACACCCCTGGTATGAGGAGCCAACGGCCCTACCGTGCTGAAAACACCAGTTCTCGTTAGATCACCGAAGTCAAGCAGCATCGGGCGCGGTTAGTACTTGGATGGGTGACCACCTGGGAACACCGCGTACTGTTGGCACATTTCGGGCGCGGTAGCCCAGTGGTTTGCACGCTGCCACAACTACCACTGTGTTCATACGGAGTACGATCACGTTAAACATGTGGGTCTGTAAGTCCTTCTGAGAGGTTGGTGCTAGGGGAAGGAGGGTACGGTCCCTGTGGATGCCTCCCCCAGAGGGTTCCGATCTAAATTGGGTGGCACTTCCCGGCCGTCCAAACGGTTACCTTACACCTTTCTGGTAGGTCGGACGGTCTGGGTCTCAACAACAACAACCCTGGTATGAGATCGGAAGAAGTTTTCAGTCCTTATTCTGTACTTTGCTGCAGGGTCAAATTATAAAAATCCATCTCATGGTTCATAGTTATGTTTTTCCTTTTATATATTAGAGGTCATTTATGTGAAATGGAGAATACAGAACGAGTCAAAATTACCATATTTTTTTTTTATATTTATTTAAAAAAGTAAAAGGATAAGAAAACAATACATATATATAAATTATAATTTTGACTTAATTGTCAACCTTAAAACAGTTTTTAGTTCTTTTGTACAAGCAGTTTTAATATTTGCTTGCTTAGCCATAATTAACTACAGATACCTTTGCCAAAAAAAAAAAAATCAACAGGTTCTAATCGATCGAGTACTCTACCGACAATAAAACAAAACTAAATAATTATTATAAAACAATATATTTGAATTAATTATATATTATTAATAGTTATTGTAACGATTTAGGACACTTTTAATTTTTTTCACTTTCTTGATTTGAAAACAAACGAAATTCGGCGCGAAATTAGTAAACAAGTACAACAGCGCCATCTACTAGATATGAAAGGAAACTAGCTCATTATCATAAAACGTCAAATATGTGTGGCGTGTGGACGATGCACACTTCAAACTGAAAATCGACATCTTTGACAAACATTCATTGATCGTCTGTATGCAGCTTAAGGCACCAGCAAAACAAGCACTTGCTTGGGGCGGCACATTTTAAGCGCGGCATTTCAGTCAACTTAAATAAAAAAATCTTAATAAACAAAAAATCTTAAATAAAAAAAAAGTTTTAGGTCTTAAATAAAAAAAAAAGTTCTGGGGCGCGAGCAACAGCATTTACAAGGGCAGATGTAGGCAAAACTAAAACACTGAAAAAGTATTAAACATTTGGTCCCAGATAATAAAAGAGTGAAAACGGCTATCATTCATTCTCCCCATGAAAAAAGAGGACCAGGGGGCTAAATGAGATCGCTTCCAGTATGTCTCCCCTAATTGTTTATCTTGCAACACAAGTAACAACTAATTACTTTAGCGCACCGGGCGTCCAGTACAGCCATCAACAGCACGTCTAGGGCGGCATATTGACCATTATCTGTGAACTGCAAAAGCTTTTATGTGAAACTGGTCTTTGTTAACCATTCCATGAAAAAATCCGATGAGAGAGGGCACTTTACTTGAAACGATGGGGGTTTCACCCAGAATTGCGGTGCCAGGATCTCCATCCTTTATTAATTATTCTCCTAAGCTCAAATCCGGAAATCATCTCCCCCAATCACCCAGACCCATAAATAAGGGACTTCTTTCACATCTATCCAGAAACAGGTGTCCGCATTGAAAGTAATTAGAAAACTGGACAAAGACAGGTCTCAAAAGACATCTTGAGACATCGGTGGACCCAGGGAGGGTCAGAGATCAAAAGACCAGAAAGCCGCCGTTGACAGTATTCTAGAAGGCGGACGTTATCGCCGTTCGTGACGTCACTGGGTTAGAAGGAGAAGTGTCAGTTTCTCCGACTAGCATTCATTTCTATGGGAAAACATAGACTGTGTCAGTCGTTATTTTAATATAATTTGTAATTCTATTGTAAAAGTGAAGTTTAAGTGTAAATTTGTGTATTATAGATATATATATATTAGTATTTTCACGTATATAAAGTATAATTTTGGTAAGCACAAAAATGCCTGGTTGATGCTCGGCTGCTTTGTGTTCAAATTATTATAAGAAGTCAATGGGATCTATCAGTTTTCATAGATTTCCAAAAGATCCTACACTCCAAAAATTATGGATCGTGAAGTGCAAAGGAGAGGATAAAATAAACTTTGCTAACGCAACTGTCTGTTCGAGTCACTTTTCTGATGAAGATTTTGAAGAAGATTTTCGGGCTAAATTTTGAATTTGAAGCCGGTTAAACGATTAAAACAAGAAGCCAACGGCACAAAAATCTCACATATCATTAATACCGCAGTTAAAAATAATGTTTTTAATATAGCAGTATAAAAATTACTTATGATTGACATGTTTCATTGATATGTAAAATAGATGGTCCTCTAAGTAATCCAAAAAACAAAATTAATAAAATAAAAACGACTTCATATGCAGTGTCTAAAATATATAAAAATAATTTATATTTCTGATACTAACAATTATGGAGTTTTCTTTCTTTTTTTGGAGGGGAGGGGGGGGGGAGATATTAGCATTTTGTAAGCTAATTTACACAGTTTAGTTTATTGCAAAATGTATGTAAAGTTAATTTTAAATACCTTAAGCATTTTACTTTGTTATTAATATACATAATCATAAAACGCAATTCTTTGGTAATCATAATATTGACATTATATTCACATCATCTGAAGTTATGGGACATTTCGTTTTGATATGTAAAAAGCTTAGAATACAAAACTAAAATCATCAAAGTTGAAATATAATGCATAAAAATTTTATTTACAATAAAACTAAAAGCCAGCGGCACATTTTTCAGAAGAAATAAAAAAGTGGGAGGATACTTTCTTAGAAATGCATGGCGCATATATATCAAAAGAGAAATGGGTCATTAAGAACTTGCAATCAAAGTTAGCAAACATTTCTTTCACCTTCTATACCACTAAAAGCCATAACTTTGTTTTCACGAACCAGGACATTCATTCGCATTAAACACTTAAGACATTCATGCCACAATTAGTAGAGAGAAAAAAGCAAAGAAAAGCCTCTAAATGGTGTAAAAGCAGTATCATGGCATAAAAATGGTATGTATTGATTTATTATTTATGATCCACGTGAACATTGCTTTAAAATTTTAAAACTGTACATAGTTTATATATTTAAAACGCTATAAAGTTTAATAACATCAATTTGAATGCTTAAAATATCTTTGTGAAACTGACAGATCCAGTGGCTTAACCAAGAGTCATAATACTCTACTAGCTCACAAAATGCATCGTCTTTTTGTTGGGTAAATAAAATAAATCTACTGCCATTAGGATGCATTCGACCGTCAACTCCCCCCTTTTCCCAAGATCCGATCTACGCTTCTTAATATAATATATAGTTATGTAACTACTAGATTGATGATATTTCATAGTCATCAATATATGTTATATGTATGTGGGATTTTTTACGCAATTAGATATTTTTGAAATACATATTTATATTACATGTAGAAAGTATTATCAATGTTTAAGATAATGGATACTATATTTTTAAAAATCCGATGATTAGATATTTATTCATATCATCATATCTGTATTAAAACACTTGAAATGTAATTTTTATATTTACTACACTTTTCACGATATATTTCAGCTTTTATTATAAATAATATATGTATTATAATATTTTAATGATAGCCCTATGCATGTATGAGTAGAATCATTTAATTTCATTCTTCTAAAATTTGATTACGAATGATCTTATCTCCTTTTCGAATGATAAACGCGAACTTTCTAAACTTTATACACGTATCTCAATGTCCCCTCTTCTTGACTTGTAAGTCAGTGACGTCACGCTTCAAGTTTCTCTCCCGGTCGAAAAGCAACCCCCCTTCTCTGACCTACCTTATGTTTAAAGTACCTTGGGTGGACCATTGTAGAATTTATGGGACATACACACCCCCATCGACTGTGAAACATGTGTTTGTCAATCATTTTGTTTTGCGAGAGATTTGTTCTGGGGTGAATCAGTTAAGTCGTACGTTTCGGTGAGAAACGTCAAACATCATTTTTCTTGCAACAAAGAATAGTTTATCGTTTTCCTTTCTAAATGTTATACAGTTGAATTTGATATTATCTAAAATATTCATCTAGCATTTTATGCAAGATTAAAATTTAAGGTAAGAAGGTAAAAAAGATATAATTATTTTATGATTGTTTAAAAATGGTTTCTATTAACATATAACATATTAGACCCCCCCATCAAGGGGATTCAGATTATTCTAAATTCCAGGTATAAAATCGGTATATTCTTTAAAGCTTGTGATAGTTTTCGTTATAACGACTTATATACAGTATCTATTGAGTCACTTTTTAGCTAAAAATATTTTGAATTTTACGCACAGATCAGTGTTTGTTTGATCTTAGGATGTTATATTAAATTTAGCTCCTTGAAATTTCTTAGAAATTGTTTATCGTTTTGCTCAATTTTTAGATTTTTTTTTCTGTATGCGTTTTCCTTATCTAATACTGTATTTATTTATTTATTTTTTAATTAAAAGTATGTATCAATATTACTTACGCTATTTACGGGCAATTTCTATTTTTCGAATTATTCAAATTTTTGGTTATCAGGATTTCAGCTAAAGCTTCGTTTAATTTGAAAAATAACTACTTTAATTTGAATGAGGTAATTTCTAAAACAAAGGCAGTATTCAGCATATTCACATGTTGCCGCTTCATAACTTCTTATTTTATAAACTTGAATTCTTTAAACGAAATATATCAGATCATAAAAATATCATTTACATATATTATATTCTGCATTTAAGTTATGGAGTAAGAATTCAATAGAATATAACATTCTTTGGCATTTGAGTATTTACAATGGAAGTTAATAGGAAGGAATTTAGTTTTTAAAATTAATTGGAAATCACTTAAAATTTATTTTCTGAGCCAACTGTCTCACATGTAGAACTCCAAACTTTCTAATTTTTATTTTTTTATTTAAGTCATCAGAAAAAAATTATGAACCTCAAAAAATTTTCGTTCTTTCTGGTAAATAAAAAGTAAAAGAAAAAATACTGTAAATTTCTTAAACTTTCTGAATTGTTTCAATGATGTTACTATTTAATTGGAACTTTTATTTTTTGCATTTTAAGCATGTATTTTTCTTATATTTTTTAATATTATACTTGCAGTGTGGCGTATAGAAGTGTCCTCTTAGAATATTTTTTCAAGCATATAACAGGCCATATTCTTTCAGAAAATTTTATTTCCGTCTATTGAGTAGTAGTATTGTAATGTTTCGAAAACGATATTTGCTCAAATTGCGAATGACTAGTGAAAAATTAAAATAATAATAATAAATCATGACGTTATTCACTGTATCAAGTAACAACCTGACTATGTTCAAAATTTGACTTTATTTGGTTCAGTAGTTTCGGAGAACAGTATAGGGTACCACAATTTAGCGATAGACTGACCGACAACAAAAACTAAATATTTATTTTGTGTTTTGTAATTAGTCCCTTCAAAAACGTATAGATCTTTAAAAATGATATGTGCAAATACTTACTTCTATTTAGCCAGAGAAGTATAATAAATATCCCAACAAGATTTACAATAATTTCCTTTTCATATCTAATTTTTTTTTCCAGCAACACACATATAGAAAAGGAAAAGTGTTGTGATGGGGATCAAAAATCGGACGCTCGGATTTTGATAAATTTATCAGTGTTTAGCATCCTTGAATACTAATCAACCATATTTTCAGTGATGTCTGTCTATATGTGCAGTGTTTCTTTCGGGACATTTTGTCTGAGGGGAGAGGAGAAAATGGAACCTCAAAGGGGTAAAATTATCTAATATAATTTTAACTAACTACTATATTGAAGTAATTACTATATATATATGCATATATGGAAGTAATGAATATGTATAGCAAATACTTATTCAAACATTGCGAGAAAACTCGCTCCGGCTAAACAAGAGGATGAAATATTTTAAAATAATGTGAATTGAATTATAACTACAAAATTTCATTCTGAAAATAGTCAATCAGGAAATAAAATTATAAAAATAATTCAAATGCTGCCACATAAGAAGTGGAAACTAGGTTAAATTCACAAAAAGTATTTTGTGAGTTTCTGAATTTATTAGCATATGGTTCGGTAACATAAAATGTATCGGGCGGGGGGGGGGGATGTCTCCGGAAGGAGCTTCGCCATCCCCCCCCCCCCCCAAAAAAAAATGTATTTCTGAAAGAAACACAGAGGCTTTGGTAATGATATCTCTATAACAAATCAATAAAATAGAATACAATTCGGTAATGCTTCTTCAATCAACAAATATCAGACATTCATTAATTTTGGGGTGAATGGGACAGAAGAAAGCCATCAATTTTTCGAACATTTAAAATAAAAAATAAGATGATCATTAAAAGTATAATGTTTAAAACTGTTACAAAAATAAATATTTAATTCAATTTTTACTGAAAAACGAATATTATCATTTATATAGGACGCTAATACGCACTCTTTTCGAGATATTTTGCATTTTTTATTTGAAGCAGGAAAAATAAAAAAAAAAATTAAATACAATCAATATTATTAAGTTATTGCACATTTTGCAATTACTTTTTACAGGAAATAAATGAATACCATTGTTTAAAAATTCTCATTAAAATTGTTACTTTATCAAACAAATTAAGCAAATCAAAATATATTTGGTATACAATCAGTAACTGACAGCTTCTTAATTTTCTCGAAAGCCAGGATCTTCAAACTTTCTTATTTCGATAATTAAAAAAAACAAACTTTTTTTAAATGACTATATTATAATTTGTTACAAAATTATTAATTTTATATGTAATATTTCATTTTTTAAATTACACCATTTAAATTACACGCACAATAAAATGTGTGTTTTGAGGTATTGCACGTTTTTGATTTAAAATAGACTTTTTTTTTTGCATTATATATACTACTCACAATAAATAGGGAATAAATAGTTAAAGGAATAAATGATTTGTAGGTACTTCTAGCCAGAAAGAAATGGACAACATTGTTCAGTAGTTATCACTAGTCGTTATAGAGATATTAGAAAATTGTACTTTCCTACAGGTAGAGATGCATATCTCGAAATAATGAAGCGAGTTACATAATAGAAGCATACCAAATCGGTATCAATAAAATCCTATTGATTTTCAGCCATATCTAGTTATAAGAAAGCTTTAATTTTTTTGTAATTGTTTTCTGAAAACGAATAAATATAGAAACTTTGATTTTTGACTAAAAGATTTTATTCATAACAGCTTCAATGGAGGCAAATCATAAAAAATATCTGAAAAATGGGAACTCTAAATTAAAAAAAAAAAATCATTTTAGTTATACTGCAAAGTACAAAAAAATTGAGCTTAATTTATACAGTTAAACTTGGCAGTGTCATATATATATATATATATATATATTATATATATTTCATCTTCTCTCTATTCTTTCATTGGATTTTCAAATTATTTTTATTATATATATATATATATATATATATATATATATATATATATATATAGTGTGTGTGTTGAATATTGGACACTTTTGATGTATGATAACGTCTTTGACGCCACCTGGCATGGGACTATGTCGACAAATCGGACAGAGTGATGAAAAAGAGTGAGATTTTGAAGGATTGTAGCTTGGCGTGTAATAGTCGGAGTAGGACGGTAGTGGTACCAAGTGTTAGGCCGGGGATGTACGCGTATTGTGAGGGGTGACACGTTCAAGAGATGAATGCGATCGAACGCGAAATAAGATAAAAATGATCAAGCAATAATCAGATTGCTAAATTTTATTTCTTTAATTCTGGTACTTAATTAACATTTCGTAATACATAACTTTATAACTTATTAGACCACTGTTGGCAATTTGTAGAAATAAATGAAATGTTTATGTAAGCCGTTGCTTCATTTACAAACACCCATGTGATAAGACGTATTCTACGTTGTGGACGTTTCTTTGGTACAGCCCCTCAAGTCTTTTTTTAACTATTTTACATTAATGGAATTTTTGCAGGCTATTTCGTAGAAAAAAAATATCGGTTCTATTTTTTGAAGATGTGACAGACTAATAGATTGAAATGTTCTACTAGACTACGCTGTGTCCCAAGTATCAGCTCTCTAGGACGTAGGAAAGTATGTTGAAATGCCATCAAAGAAGTTGGAACAGACAGACACACACACATCATTCATGATGAGTTAAGTAATAAAATATATTTAATAATAAAATGTATTAATATATATGGAATGGCATGCATCAGACAACAGATTTTTTTAATCTAAAATTTAGCATCATTTGTATGATACTAACATATTTCGTTCTTGAGATATTGCACATTTTTTTAAAATTTAAAACGGGAAAAATCAAAAGATTTAATCCTACGAAAGATCCATTCACTTGAAAAACATTTGGAACAAAGTTGACTAAAAAGTGGCGATATAGCAGTGTTTCTCTATTCTATTGCATTTATAAAGGTTAACAGAAAAATGAATTTCAGGGAGGGGCGGTCAAATTGCTTTCTGCTTGGGGCGGGCGGCAAAATACCTAGAGCTGGGCCTGGCTATATTGTAGTTTTCAATATAGAGATTTAATGTAATTTTTCAGCCTATGGGAGTTATGACTCCCCATATCTGCCTATGCAACTGATACCTTTTGAATTCTGTTTCTTTAGTGTTGATGGTATAAATTAAACAAAGCAAATGGCTGTTTACACTAAAAAATCAGCATAAACCAATAGATAACAAAACTTGTGCTGATATTTATATATATTTTAAATGTACCGATTGTTTTAAGAAAATAAATTGACTTGAGGCATATTATTACTAATTCTTGCAGTATTTAATTTGGATGTACATTGCATTTTATATAATACATCTATCGCTCTTTGATGGCTACCTTGAGCAGGATTAAATTGTGTCAGACAAGCGATGTCCTTCTATAAAGTGTCTCCAACAAAAGCATGCGATCAAGTATAAGCAGATAGGGGAATTAGGTGACTTAAGTGAAGTGAGGAATTTAGAGTATTGCATAATATGATGCATATTTCATAATTTGATGCATGTTTCATGTTCTTGGCAATAAATTTGGGGTCTAATTTAAAGAAATCTCGCCAATTAAGCTATATTTCATTCCAAATTGAAAAAAAATATCGTTAAATTTGCAAAAATGATGTTAAATTAAAGAAACATTGTGCCGTGGATTTTATACATCATTTTCTCTGAAAAAAGTAAATTCATTTCATTATATAAGGAAGTCATGTGTTGTCCCCATCAGATTTTTATATTATGAATTTAAATTATGGAGTACTAGAATTCAGTAGAATGTAAAATTGTCTAGCATTTTATGCGAAAATTAGTAGAGAAAAAGTTAGTTTTTAAAATTATCTGGAAATCAATCAACATTTATTTTTGAAACCAAAATGTCTCGCAAGTAGAGCTCCAATCCTAAAAATTTTCACTTTTCCTATTTAAGATATTAAAAAAAAAAGAAAAAAAAAAGCCCTATCGAACCTCAAACAATTTTCGTCTTTTGTTGTAAATGTACAGTAAAATAGAAATAAATGCGTGTAAATTTCTTAAATTTTTAAAAATATTTTTAATTTTTAATACAATTGAAATTATGTTACTATTTAATTGGAACGTTTCTAATCTTGCATTATGTATCTACTTTTCATATCGGTTTTATATATTTTATGTTTAAAGTGGCGTACACAGAAATCTTCTAAGAGCTTGAGTGTGCTTTTACTTTTCAATAGCTCCTTGCAAGGGCCGGAAGGGCTTGGCGTTAATTCGAGAGTCCCATACACTCACGGCATACGAAACACATAACAAATTTGGAGATTCATTATAGCCCCGAAGGTCCTTTTGTACACTTTTTACTTCAAAGTAATATAAAACTTCGAAGGATATATACTATTTAAAACTATTAACATATTTTGTAAAAAAAACTAATTTTACCAATTTTAAATTAATGAGAAAATTATTTCTGCTTACATTTTTTCTCACATGCAAAATTTAAGGGCCCGGGTGTTAAACAGGGTATGACCTTCGCCATTCTATACTTCAAAGTTAATAGCTTTTCATATAACTTTCAATATGATTTATGATATTTTTATATTTTACAAAAATATTTATGTTCTTCATAAGAATGTAAATATTGGTTATTTACGTTTTATCCAGTTATTTTATTTATTTTCGCTTTCTGCACAATATATAGTTATATATTAGTAAATATATGCAAAGGGAAAGCATTGTGATGTGGTCTGACGTATAACTTTATTTTATTTTTATTGCAAACATGGAAAATATTTAAAACAGAAAAATGTTAATGTGTTTTTATACATGGATGTTTGTAAAAAAGAAAAAAATGTTTACCTGCCATTACAAAAAGTTTCTCGCGTATCCCCAGTTTAGAAATCGTTGTTCTAAATAATCAGTCACCTGACTCACTAAATTGACGTTATTTTCTTATATGATTTTCTCTTTCAGTATCTAATGTACAACTTCATTAATTTATTTCACTTTTTTTTTTTAAATTGTGCAAATTGGCTAGCTACCTGTTGTGTGCAAAAATTTTAATTGATGTACTATTTTGATACGCTTTCGAATACTCTCAGCTTTTTAGTGCATGCTAAATATCAAATATATATATGTTTCGCTATATAAAATCAAATTAGAACAAGCTATAGACGTCAGTGCGGAGGATACGTTGAATTTTTTTTGAAAAGAAGTATGCTCATAGCAAAATTATCAGACACATCCCCATGTTTTTTTTAAGGGGGAGGGGGAGGGGCTTTCATTGAAATTGAAAATGTTAACGGGAAAAGTTTTTAAAAATATGAAAAAATATAAATAGATGAGTAAAAGAAAACACATGTCCATTTCTATTTCCAAAGAATACGCATATTTAATAGTCCATTGTTAGCTTTACCCATGCTAGTGATTTCTAGTAAAAATTTAATAATCTCCTCTAAATTCTGTTTGGCTTTAGGTAGAAGGCATGTGTGGCGGGAAACCTTCCCTACATCTTTTCAGAATGAGAGTAATCGTCTTCTGCCCTGATACTCAATGCGCCAATGAAAAATTGCTAAATAATCAAAAAATGGTAAAGAAAGGCTATGCTGTATTTCAGAATTCCAAGACTGGGCCTGGTAGTCGGATCCGATCCGGCGGGATGGCACGTCACTTCCGAGAGTAGAGGCCGGAGCACTAACTTTTGACGTCTCGGCTTGCAGGTCCACTGCGAGTAGGTCTTCCAGATCGCTATTGGAGCTTTTGCTATTTGCTTCCCTTTTAATTCTCTGTTCGATGTAAAGGAATAATAATTTGTCAGTAAAGCAAATAATATTCATGAAATTTGGAAGTATTTTCGATAATGTACAGCCGCGGGAAAAATAACGCCCCACCCTCTGTTAATCGAGCTTCATCGTAGAGAAAATTGAATGATTCCATTCGATTAGGAATAACATCTTCTACAAATTAATGTGCGTAAAATTTGCATAAGGGGCCGTCTTCATATCTAAACGCGCACAAACTTTGAAATTTTCAATGGCAACACCCACGTTTGACAACATAGTTCGAATCTAGAGCAAAGTTCAACCTGTGATACCAATTTTCAAGTCATTTGAAGCGTGAAGCGTGTCTGAGTTATGAGTATGTAAATTTTTGAGCTCCTAATGTTAAATTAGTTTCCAAGACTTCCATTCATATCTTCTGTAATAATTATCTGCTCACGCTGATTATTTGTATGACGTTACTACTAAACACCCAAACACATTTACGTGATTTTTATTTTTGTGGAAATAATTGTTTGTATAAAATATTAATTATGAAATCAATAATCGAAAAAGTATGAATACAAAACCTGGACATGTTTTGATAAAAATCGATTCACAAAGACTTTTTATATGTTTATGTGTTGTTGAGACCCAGACCGTTCGACCTACCAGAAAGGTGTAAGGTAACCGTTTGGACAGCCGGGAAGTGCCACCCAATTTAGACCGGAACTCAGTGGGGAAGGCATCCACAGGGACCGTATCCTCCTTCGCCTACCACCAACCTCTCGGAAGGACTTACGAACCCACATATTTAACGTGATCGTACTCCGCATGAACACGGCGGCAGTTGTGGCAGCGTGCAAATCCAGCGCGCAAACCACCGGGTTACCGCGCCCGAAATGTGCCAACAGCACTCGGTGTTCCCAGGTGGTCACCCAAGTACTAACCGCGCCCGATGCTGCTTGATTTCGGTGATCTAACGAGAACCGGTGTTTTCAGCACGGTAGGGCCGTTGGTTATATGTTTATGTAAAATTCCAGATGTTTCCTACCTCTAGTTCTTTCGAAATGTCTAAATATTCAGCATCACGATGATTTTAGGGGTCGTATATTAGTTTAAAAAATGATTAATTTGAAAAATTTATATTAATTGTAAGTTAATCTTTATTTAAGAACCGGGTATTTATTTTTACCCAGTTTTAATAAAAACGTTGTATAAACAGTGTTATATAGATGCAACCTAATCAACGTAATTCTGCTACTGTATTAAAGGGCGAAAACTTGTACTGTTATAAATGGGATCTACTTATGTTACTGTCGGTTAATAGTTCCGAAGCTACTGCGAGTTGAAATCGCCCATAAAATGTGATAATTTATAATAAAAAATAATTATATAAAACAATAACAAATTTTTAAATTATGTGATATTAAACACCATATTACGTAGCTTTACATCAAAAGACGAATTTGTATAATTGCGGTTTAGTATGATGTTATTGAAACCTCTTATTTAAAGGTAAAATGATTTTATAATTTTATTCTCAATTTATTTTCGATTATTTAACTGTATTACAAAGCAGATATTTGCTAGTCTCATAAATTGTTTTTGAAGCAGCATTATAAAATAACATTTGAAAATAAACATTTAATTCTTTTTTATTTCTTCTTTCTTTCATTGACCCTGGCACGAATGCCCCATTAGTTTTTAGCAACGTACCCAGTACGGTTTTTTACCCCTAATAATCGTGCCCTATTTGAGGCTCACATATCTTACCCATTACAGGCCCACTGCGTTAGTAACACACACACACACAAGACAACACCACACCCAGCCATGAAAATGCTCACCCTCTCATGCAGAAATCGAACTTGCGACCCTTTGGCTGTGAGGTAAGTCATAATGCTGAATGTCAAGAGGATAGTTCAATAATTTACAGCAGTGCTGTGGTCAATCAACGAAACATCGCCCATCAAATTGCTGTTTTCAATATGGAGCTGATCCCCGAAAATTGCACATTCCGAAATATTGAATATCTTCGGATATAAAGATAGAAACGTGAAAATTTGAATTTGGACTAATTTGGGGGTCTAGAACTTGTGGGTGACGTCAAAATTGGGTGTTACAATTGGAAATTTCAAAGTTTGTGCGTGTTTAGATATGAAGACGGCCCCTTATGCAAATTTTACGCACATTAATTTGTAGAGGATGTTATTCCTAATCGAATGGTATCATTCAATTTTCTCTACGATGAACGATGCTCGATTAACAGAGGGTGGGGAGTTTCTTTTTTCCGCGGTTGTACATTAAAATGGGTGACTTAAAAGATTAATATTGCTGTACATTTCCTTAAAATAAAATATTTATAATCACTCAAATTCACCCTGGGGGCAAAGATGAAAGGATTCCATTCAGTTAGTCAGTGTTGTAATAAAAGTTTGAAAAAGAACACTGTAAATTTATTGCTTAATCAGGCATTTTATTTGAATAATTCTTCAGTACATTCAGCTAAAGTATGCGCACTTACAGATAAAGTATGCAGGAACTAAAATGATTACTGAATACTATCTTTATTTTTAAATATCATAAGATAATCATTAAAAAGAAACTCAGAATTTAACTTTTAATATGCTTACGTGTTTATTTATTTTTATTTCATTTTATTCTATTCATTTTTTTTTTTTGTTATTATAAATTGTAAAATGATTTAGAATTAAGATAAAATACTAGTTGAATGTCATTCATTAACCTATGCACTATAATTTGTAGAAGTTCAGGTTTTCTAATATAGCACATCTTATATTTCTTTTTTACTACCACACATTAACAAATTGTAAACAATTTTGCTTAATTATAGAGTTTGAAATACCTCAGGGGCTTTGAAAATTTAATAAAGCTGCATAATAGAACTTTTTGGTATTAATATATCATTTACAATTCCATTGAAGTGAAAATGCAAGAAAGATTAAATTCGCTTTTTATTATTAAAATAACATTAACTATAATATACTGAAATATGCAATGGTAACTTGAAATTGTAAGTTGGTTACTTTGCTTTTTTCCAAGTAATTTTAACAATTTTCAATAACATAATAACTCGCTACATAAAAAGAAATGTGCACAACCTAAACACAAATGACTTCTTAACCCATTCTTTTAAAATTTCAGCATGCCATAACAAATAATAAAAAATATACATGCAATATATTAAGATACTAAATTTTTTATATACAATTACTCACTTATCAAACGGTTAAAAATATGTTTTTTGATGTGTTAAATATTACATTTTACATTATTTTACTTTCATAACTTTAGTTTAGCATTTTTATTGCTACGATTTCTTACTATTGACAATATCTTAAAAAGAGAATGACATTTTTTTATCTATATAAATAAAATTGAAAATACATCTATCTGTCTATATGTTTATTTATCTCATCATCACGGTAGAACTGCTGCATCGAATTTTATGAAAATTTTGTGGGTAACCTTGAAATAGCCCTACTTAAAATTTAGTCCATGTTTCGAGTTTCTAGGACCAGGGATTGTCGAGATATTAATAAAAGTCGCAGAATTAAACCTTCCATAAAAATAGAATTATGCAGATGATATATTTTCCGCAAATTTATTAAGAAAATTATATCATGATGCTTAGCAACGCAATTAAATCAAATGTGTTTATTAGGCAGACGATTATTATTAAATATTTTCCGATTTAAATAATAAAGAAATTGATATAAAAAAAAATTTATAACCATTTTTATACCATTTTAGCGCTTTCATTTTAGTATATATTGATCCAATTTCATATATATTTTATAATTTGTTTTCAAACGAGGATGTTTTATTCTTTAGATCTGCTTATGAAGATAATTTTGTATAGAAAATACAGAAAGGAGAATTAAATTTAGAAGAATTAAGTGAAGGGAGAATTAAATGAAATATTTTAATAGAATGTTTTGAGTAAGAATGTCATTTAGAATACTGCAGGAATTTGCACATATTTTAAATCATGGGCAATGTCGGGTATATCTGCTATTAACAGTATACACAAAATTGTATGTTGTGCACCTATCTGTTTGTTTATTATCACGGTAGAACTCACCTATTTTCTTTTCATTAGAATTATTATAAAATTTCAAAAATAGAGACTCCAAATATTAAAACTTCACATAAAATTCTGAATTTTAAGTTTCTTGTATTATATAATCAGTACGAAGACCGGACATACTGCTAGTCTATTATAAAATATCACACAACTAACAACATTATTAAAATCATTTTAAAATATTTGCAGGAAACTGAATAATTTATGTGACAACATATTAAGTACACTGGGTAAATACAATGAATGACACAAGCTAACCTGATAAAATGTACATTTTAAACATTGAATGGTTTTAAATACTTCACAATTATTTAACAAAGTTTAATTTTACAAGTGCCTAGGCAGTTTTCTTAATTAATGTGACAACAATAAAATTTTAAAACAAACTAAGAAAACATTAAAAGGCTTGTTGACGTCATAATTAGCAACAAAACAATTTAGAATCCAGTTAGCTTTAATTGAAAAGAAATTTAGACAAGAAAGAGAAATATAATTCAAATACCATATATTTAAAATTCTAAGTAATTTTAAATGACATGATAATAAGCAAAAAATGGTAAGCACGTACTTCTAAAGAGCATTTGCAATATCCAAATCCAATATGTAGTATATCCAATGTAATAAGGTATGTAATCAAAGGTATGCAGGTCAAAATCCTTATTAAATCATGAACTAACATATTAGACACTTAAAAATACGATAAAGAACCATTGTTTAGAAGAAAAAAAAAGTTATACATCCACGAGTCCACGTATTGCACATATCTTTGTCTGGGCTACTAGGGGAGGATTTTCTAGAAAAGGTCAGACGGGGAAATTCGAAGGCCAGATTTGAGCCTACAGCTCTTACGATTCGAAGTGCGTGGGGAGGGGGGTCAGTAGTTCGGCTTCTACTCTCGGGGGTGACGGATGGCATCGCATCAAAACTAGGTCCGACTTCCCCCCTTAGTTAGTTTGGTCCGCATACTTCCTCATAATTTCGAATTAAAGCCCAAGCCCGATCAACTTTTTTTTTTATTTCGGTGAGTACATTGGGGTCACTGTAGTAGACCATGCATTATTACATTTTATTGCTACAGTGGCAATGCAACGTGAATTATATCTTATATGTAACAGAGAGTACCAAGTCAACTTTTACTAGAATTTTATAGTAAAATATAAGCCTCAATTGTTGAACAAAATATATTGAGATCACCAGTGATTCTCAAGATATAGGATGGTTAAAATGCGTTATACATTTTCAATCGCAAAAATAATATATAAGTAATTTATAAATGCAAAAAAATATCCAATTGATAATCCACAACACCGTGGTCTATGGTTTTACTGTGATTGCCACTTGTCCTCATGGTGCAAGCCATGAGATGATCAGTGAGCAAAAAACTCCTTCAAGGAAGGATTTTAGAATTTTTCAGTAGCAGTGGATACTTGAATGCCGTGACGTCGCAGGGTATTTTTTTTAACCCCGCTTATCGTTTGCAATTTGTTTGGTCTTGTAGTAACAAAGTAAAAGTAGTAAAGACGTGTTAGGGAGTTCTGTATATTTTTTAACGTGGTTGGTATTCAGAATGACTAGATTTGATGAAATTGTGAGGAATAAGTAGCGGAGCTTCAGGGGAGATAAGCTAGACAGTGTTTATCCAAATATGTCAGACCAAATAACTTTTATTTTAATTATATCGAAATACATGTATAAAATGTTTTCTTTGTGAAGAAAGGAAGGGATATGTAGACATATTTTTGCTTCGACTGGCGCCAGACTCTCAAATGCTGGTATATTATTCAAAAGAGACATATCAAGAAATGTTTACCCATCAGGGGATATTGGATTGGGAATGGAACTAAAAGATAATGCAGGTACAACTTTGTCATTTAACTGCCGTATAAGACTGGATAGACATGTCTCAGGCAGCTGCAAGATGTCTTGAAGGAGTGAAGATGGACCCCTTTACCTTCATGACGGAATTCAAGCAAACCGAACTTGCTTGAATTAGTGAGATTGCGCTATATTGACTTATCCTGAAGAAGTCTGTTTTTTGCCTTCAAAACCGGTTGACTCCTAAATTTTATTGTATTCTGTATTTATACGAAGATTTTATATTAATTTAGTTTTATCAACAGCAGTTTTTGAGCGTTTTTTTTTATTGTATGCGATAATATTCTTTCTCAATTTCAAATGTTTATTGTCACTGGTGAAGGGCGTTCTGCACATACTCTACACCAGATTCCTATGTATGTCAGTGTCACTTATTGTATCATTCCTGAATATGATGGCAAATCGTCTATAACCGTATTGTGTTAAATAAATGCCTATTTAGTGGCGATTCCTTCTAATGTGACAATGCTCTACAACTTAGTAACACTGACATTTTTCGTTTATCTCGCTCTGTTGTCGAGTATATGTTTTTTATTTCTTCAAGTCTCCTCTCTAAGGGCGCTGCAATCACTTTTATTCGATCGGGCATGGTCACTTTTTAGTGTAGATAGACCTAACTTGTACACTCATGGACCATTCATTCCAAAATTATTGGAGTGTTTCAGAACTTTCCAAGGAACCCTTGTATATTACATGTTTAAAATGAAAATTAATTCTTCGTTATCGTAATTTTTTTCACTATATAAATATGAGCCTCCTTAAAAAGTTAGACCGGAGGCCCCAAATTTCTAAGCCCGACACTGTACATCGATGTAACTCACTTTTAATTTTTGAGATTACTCTGCCTTCTACATGTGATTTCAACACTGCAGACCTTCAATCTTGTGTAGAATTTCGATCTCTCATATTTCACTTCTGCTTTTTTTTTTTTTTTTCTCTTGCTCCTGGTTAACTTGTTCTTAATTTTAGCGTTATCTTGTCAGGGTTCTTTTTTTTAATTGTGAATGACATATTTTAGAGCCACTTATTAAAAGAGATAGATTGTATTAATGTAAAAAGCACAGCAGGCTTGGCTGCAGAATTTGTACTTCATTATTTTGTTTAATTGAGTAGGCGTAACGCGAAGTGAAGGAACTCAACTCAGATGTTTTTAATATCACTCCTTGAAAGTATCAATGTCTCATGTTTAAAACTCAGCCTCATGTTTAAAACGTACGTATGTTTAAAACTCATATATTTATTTCTGTTATTTTTCTGTAAGAAAATTTGAAGATTTCAAGAACACCATGTACAGTGAGCGAAGTAATTATGGACCTCTTGTTATTTTTAAGTTTATATATATATATATATATATATATATATGTATATAATGGCCCAATATATAATATATATATATATAATATATATATTGGGCCATGTACATTATTTCTGTAATACATTTTACAGTTGTGTAAACAGAAACGTAGAATCAGCATTAATGAAACATGTATGGCCCTTGATAACGTACATGGCTTCAGAAATGCTTTTCATATTCATTTTATTCCTTTTATATTCACTAGATTCCATTTATTCAATTTCCAAACGTCTTGCCTAGCTCATCGTGCTACACTTGGCTTCTGATTTGCAATTTTTTTACCTTTACCTTCAGTTTACAAGCAATTTTCTTTGGTATTTCTCGGGTATATATATATTACAAGTAATCATAAAAATCTTCAATTATATATATATATATATACAGGGTGTCCAGAAAGTTCCGGAACGGCGCAGTATCTCGAAAAATACACTTCGGATCAAAAAATAAAAAAACACGTATTCAATATTTTTAGAAAAGCTATCCAATGATACCAAAATTGACCGGGCAACTTTGAAATTTTAAATGGGAACCCCCATTTTTTATTGTAGATTTGGATTCTCCAGAAAAAATTATATACATTTAACCTACGATTTTTGATTTTTGCCTGTGCGCTGGATGTTTGGCAATCAACAGCACTAAGTCGTTTGAGACCAGAGAGCTAAAGTTATAAATTGAAGGCCGTAGCCAGGCAGGGGTCAGAGGGGGATGAGATCCCCCCGAAGAGGTATATTCAGTCCCCTGATAAAAACATTAAACTTTTAGTGGTGATATGAAATTTCATCCAACATGTCAACCAAATTTTGCATATAAAATTTCTGAGATTTTTTTTATAAATCACTTTGATTTAAAGATTTTTTTTTATTTAACTAAATTTATGGTTATACTGATGATTAATTTATTTATATGTTTAATTAAAAATAAAGACAATAGTATTTATATATTTTTGTGTTATTGCGGGACTCACTGTTATACGTTATACAGGGTGTCCCAAAAAGATTGAAAAGCGCTTTAATTCTTTACCTGTTGGAGATAAGTGGGCAATGTAAATTGCTAAAATGTTGAAAGTAAGGTAGGAAATAAGACTACGTTAATGAAATAGTACTCCCATTAATTTTCAAAAGTCACACTTTTTAAAATTTTATACTACCCCTTTAGATACATTTGGTCAATCAGAATTTTTTTATTTTTAATGCAACAAGATCATTAAAAAAAACCGCATATCTGTATCTTTAAAATTGAGCACGTTATATTTAATTGAACATTGTGAATGGGGATCATATATCAAATTAGAAATGTAAATTTGTGACATATCACAAAAAAGATAACACTGGATGATAATACATAGGATACCCAACTTCGTAGTGAGTACCACTGCTTTATATGATCTCTGTGTAATGCTTTATTTAGATACATTTGTGATAAAAATTTTTGACACATATTAACGTATTTTTGATCTAAACAATTTCCATTGTCAATTTGTTTATGATCCCTATTTTCACCCTGATGAAACAGCCTTTGACATGGTACGGAAAAGTGGCATAAGTCAGGTTTTTTTCCTTTATCATAATTCAGTTCATTTTAAAGATACAAATATGCGGGTTTTTTAATGATCTTGTTGCATTAAAAATAAAAAAATTCTGATTGACCAAATTTGTCTAAGGGGGTCGTATAAAAATATAAAAAGTGTACCTTTTTGAAAATTAATGAGAGGACTATTTCATTAACGTAGTCTTATTTCCTACCTTACTTTCAACATTTTTGCAATTTACATTGCCCACTTATCTCCAACAGGTAAAGAATTAAGCGCGTTTCAATCTTTTTTGGGATACCCTGTAGAGTCAAAATCAACTGATAAGTAGTTAAGAGTTAGTATTAAGCGTTAATTTGTATTAACTTTCAATCATTTTGTTTGACTTATTAACAACTTTTCTACTAGTTAATGCTTATATTAAAATCAATTATAATTTTTATATATATTAATATTGATGTGTAGTAGCTATATGGATTTTCCTAATCAACTCTTAGCTTATAAATATACAGTTATTTGTTAATAATTTATATGGATTGAAATATATAACAGTAGCCATTATGTTTAATAAATACTAATGATTAATTGTGTTTCTGGTGAGCCCCTCCTTGAAGACTGTTGAGTCCCTTGAACTTCACTCCAGCCCTGGCTACAGCCTTGCATCTCTGGCTACAGCCTTGCATAAATTATGAGAAAATAGAAAATATGGGATTTGCTGGAACTTCGTCGAAAAATGGTTGCGTTTTGTAGGAAGACTTGGCATATGTTCAACTGGTGTGGCTGGTCTCAGATGAGTGATGTTTGTAGTGTTGAAAGCAGTGCGATGTTTTGGTTCTGTTAATAAAGGTTTAATTTTGGTTTGCGACGAAAAAATAACGCGACATTTTTGTGCTATTCGTAAAGGTTACATTTCTATTTGTAATTAAGAAAAAAAAAATGCTTATTTCTCATGGATAAATTTAAATTAGAACAGCAAAAATTTCTTTTAGCTTCCAAATCCCCAAACTGCTGAAAGACCTGCATATTACATTATAAATCACGCAGATTTTTATTTAAGCGCAATACTATCTGCTAAGTATATATGATATAATGCCTCTGAGCATCGCCTTCTGTGAAAGGGTACTGATAGGTGTTTTTGAATTAAATAATATAACTATATTAGATCTTTCTATAAAGGGCTTGGTGAAACATAACAATGCTATAATTTTACCCAAAATGGGATTTTACTAGAAATTGCTGTATACAGTTAGGTGAAAAAATCCCAGTTTGGCAAAAAGTATCTCTAGTCATGTTGTTGCTCCAAGCCCTTTATTTACACGTTTATGTTTTTTTAATGAAACTTTTATCTTACACATCTGATGAAATGGACATCCAGATTCATATACGTGATGAAATCTTAAGGCTTCATTACAGATCCTAACTCCAGTTTTTTATTTTATTGTTTTGCAAATTTATCATTTTTTAACCTTAATGGGTGTGGGTCGGGCCTGTATAGTAGCTCCAAGATTGGCCCAGGAAAAACGGGGAATGATAGCCCCTTTCGGCCCTATACATATTAGTGATGAGGAAAAAATTAAATACAATGGGTCCGGCCCATATCCGAGTGTGGTAAGTAATCAATCTGGTGAGTAATCAACAATGTGCTGAATAGCATAACGTGACGGACTCTTGCTCCTCGAAGGGAGATCTGGTACGTCAACAAGGGAGTGAGTTCAGGGCGCGACAGCCCAGTGGTTGGCGTGCGGGGATTGCACTCGGATGATCCGAGTTCTATTTCTGCCTCTGTCCAAACTATCGCCGTGTTCACGCGGAGTACGATCACGTTAAACATGTGAATCCATAAGTCTTTCCGAGAGGTTGGTGGTAGAGGAAGTAGAGTACGGTCCCTGTGGATGCCTCCCCCACTGGGTTCCAGTCTAAACGGGTGGAACTTCCCGACCGTCCACACTGATACCTTATATATTAGGGTAGGTTGAACGGTCTGAGTCGAAGAAGATGGGAGTGAGTTCAAGAGTCAAAGAGCTCAAGTTTTATAACTGGTAAACTAGAGTGGCGCAGGCATAAAAATATTTATCGTACAATAAATAAAACTAATGATTCCTTTCTTCCGACCTACCCGAAAGTTTAAGGTATATATTTAGACCGCCGGGACAGTGCCACCTAATTTATACTGGAACTCAATGGGGGCGACATCCACAGGGACCAAACTCTACTTTCCTTGCTACCAACCGCTCGGAAGAATTTTCAAACTCACAAATTTAACATTCTCGTTCTTCGCATTAACACGGGGACAGTTTAGGCAAAGCCGGAATCGAACTGGGGTCCTCGGAGTATAAACCCCGTGCCTTAATCACAGGGTTATCCCACTCCAAAACTGCTGCTTATGAGACAATAACTTAAACTTCCTTGAGGAAAGCATATAGGGGAAAGTGGCCTAAAATGGGATACTTAAGGCTTGGAAATTTTTGTAGCCCGAAAAAATTATGTAATGTGACTGAAATTCCGCATAAAGTAGAATTAGACATTTTAAAAACAAAATGTATTTTCATATTAAGAATGAGGACAATTTTTCTGGGCAAAAAATCATATTTTCTAAACCCTTCCAATTTCTCATTTTACCCACACTGAGAAGGTAAAATGGGAAATGGAGTATGGGTAAAATGGGATGCAAATTATACATGTAATTTTTTTTAGGGGGAAACGTTTTATTTTTCATAGAAAAAATTCCGAATCTATTTCAAACCATTATATACAAAATGAACATATATTCATCATCATGATCACTGTCAATTCCAGCGCATTCGTCATGTGCCCATCTATGACAGAACATACACATACACCATCCTTCACCATTTTTATCTTGCGCAAACAAACTATTACAGTACAGGCAACTGTCCTCTTCACCTTCCTGTTCATCCTTCACCTTCGTTACTCTCATTAGATGTTGTATTGATAACTTTTCGCTTTTTGGATATTACCACTTTCTTTTTTCTCTTTTCTTTTCCGATTTTCCATCTTCTTCTGAGCAGCAATAACCTTTTTTTTTTTTATTTTTTCTTCCTTCTCTTTGATTTATCATTCTAGTAGTCTCATCTTTTTTTAGAAATAGTACCGCCGTCGTTCTCATGTCCTTATTATACTTCTTTGATTGTGGCTCTTTTGCCTCAGGTCTGACATTCCTCTTTTGCTCTTATTGGCAGCCTTCATAGCGACGTCAAAAGCAACTTCTCCATTGGTCAGCTTTTTTATCCAATGTCGTTACTTCACATTTTCTTAAGAGTCATTCGACCCCTCTGTTTTGACGCCCCTTAATTTATGGTTTTATTTTACCTTTGGGTCACCATGCTGTAAAATTTGTCGTCATTGAGACTGAAGGTATTGCCTGACGTTTCAGACACAATAAATAATGTACATAAAACTGTCTCGCATTAACTCGTGTGAGATCTATTTCTGGTCTCACAGATACGAAGGTGCTTTAATGAGGAATATTTAATGTGATAGTCTCATGAGCAAACCTGACTGTTCTCGCTCCCCGAAACCGAAACCTGGCTGTGCTATTGGGTGAAATAACTTACTACGTAGAAATATATTTTGCATAAAAATTTCAGCTTAATTGATAAAAATTTGACGGTTAAAAAATTCACCTACAAGTCTTCTTAAGTATAGGTAAAATGGGATAAAAAAGGTAAAACGGGACACTCCTATCCCATTTCACCCATATGTATTCATTTGCTAACAAAAATCTACAACAACGCGGGATGTTATGCCTAAGTCTCAAAACAAGCATGACTTGGCCTGTGAGCAACAATTTTTCAGTAAAAAAATACCAGAACCCGGATACTTTACATATACATCAATAAACATTACTTTCATATACAGCTAAAATTACATCAGAGGGTATAAAAATGCGAAAAACTTACTTTAATCGAAAACTAATCAGCCCAGCTCAATTTCGAAATACACAAAAGATTTTAAATGAAAAATGAAGTAGTTACCTCTCACGCTAAGAGTTAGCAATAGTTCTTTCTGAAAAAAAATAAAAAACACGGTATCCCGTTTTACCTAATTGTCCCGTTTTTATGCCAGAGTTAGGTGACTACAGTTGCTTTGATGGCATTATAAGCCTCCTTTACCAAGCTAAAATAACAGTATGTGCCCTTAACAACCACTACTATCGAACTGCCGTTCGTTCTTGGTGGCTGTTAAGGGCGTATACTGTTCTTTTGGCCTGAAGTAGGGGCTTATAACACCCTAGAAACAATTGCAGTCATCTAACTGACATATGTTTGCTTTCTTCAAGGAAGTATTGTAAGTTATATCTTTATCGACTTTGTGAATCTTTTGTATAAATTTATCAGATTATGCCTCCCCCCCCCCCCCCCCCCTGAGATTTTGAAAAATCCGCGCCTATGGTGGTTTTTGACCCTTCCCCCCTTCCTCCATGATGAGTTTTTGTTCTGGCCTCTGAATGGGACCTGTCCAGAATCCTTTATCGTTTGAAAAATGCATGATACGAGGGATCCTATAATCATTACCGATTGGATTTTGCAATCACCCGAAGATTGCAAATCCGTTTGTAGAACTAGCTACTTTTATCAAAAGAAATATATTCCATGTTTGATTTTTGTTGTAAAATATAAAAAAAATATATTATTATTTATTATAATAATATATTTATTATTTATTATAATAATATAGATTTTTGGTAAACAAACAGCATTTAGTTGCAAAAGTTATCTGATAAATATTATAGCTCAGAAATGTACCTTATTTGCATTCTAAAAATATTTTATTATTATATTTTACCGCCAGATGGAGGTAACATCGCAAATCTTTTCCACTTTCTGTTTTGATCGTAGACTAAATTTTCTTTCAATAACAATTGCTCCAGGGTAAAATATAGTTTAGAAACATAATTTCGCAGAAATACTGAAAATTTAGTTTTAATCGCTGCTTTTTTGTTATTAGAACAAGGAGGGACTTGAAATCTGCATGTTTTCGTTGAAAAATATTATTCGAGATTGAGGAACTTGAATATATTTATTTTCCCTACACTACATTATTCTTAACAGAAAAATCCTCGTCTCGTCTATTTTATTTATATTATCTAATGTGATTTGGTATGTAGCTTTTCAGAATCCTAAATTTGTGGATGCTATAAATATAATTGAAAAAAACTGTAAAATGCACGCAGTTATGAAAACATATCTGTGGAAATCGAGCGCTATATTGTGTAAATTAGTTGGATAAAATGATTTAAAGTTGATGTGCTAAGTTTTCGGATACGAATATTCTCATACAATTTAGTTCCTCATTTTCAATTATAATTTAATTTCATAAAGCAAAAAGTAATAATAATAATAATAATAATAATAAGTCACCAAGATAGCAATATTTCGCCAAATTCGTCATCAAGGTAAGTGCGACCCAGATCTTCAAATGTAACAATGATTTATTTCCTCTTAGGTATTTGAACAATTTGATGCCACTGCCGTTACATCTACGTCACCTATCTTTCATGATCATTTCCGCGCTCAAAGATGTTTCACATCAAAAATCTTCCCATATCATATTTTCGGAAAAAATATTGTACACAAATCTTAGGCGTATTTTTCAGTAGTGGATCTCGTATAATAAGATGAACAAAGAAGTAGCTTTACTAAAATGTTTTGTATATGCAACATTACTGCATTTTCTAGTTTTAACACAACTCATTTTATAGCAATCAATAAAATAATCTTCTAAATTTTAAAGAGAAGGAGTAAAATGTTAATGAATACTACCATTTAAAAATATATATGATACAGAAATTTTTACTTCACCAAGTTAAAGCACCCTTCTTAACACTTAGTCTAAATTTCTCTGTCGTGTCACGCGTTTATTGTGACGCTGTTAAATTTATCCCTCGTCATTAATATTACTACAGAATAAACATATTCTTTATTTTTATTGGCATATTTGGCCACTAATCCTGACCACAACATGAAATCTTATTCTAATTTAGCTAAGTGATGCAGATTTATGAAACTTGAAGGACACACACACATACACACAAGAATCATAAACTATGTGACCCCGTATCTAACGACGCCGGTTCCATGGCGAATTTACCCTCTGTTATTGCGAACCCTGGTTAGCTAGAACCCAAGAAACTCGACCACCCAAATTTTGTGGTTTTCAAAATTTGCGCATGCGCTTTTCTACTCAAAATGGCGGTCATGCATGAAGTTATGAATATAAACACTAAGATGCAGGAAACCAAATATGAAGGGTCCCTTGATAAATGCTTGTAGGAGGGCTGCTATGTCTCTCATTTGAGTAGCGGATTCACTCTTGGGAGACCTAAGCAGTAATGTATTTCGGGCCTCCCATATTTTTGTTTTATTTAAGGTAAAATGACTCTGTAGGCCCTAAGCAACCGCTCAATTCGCCTGTCGGTAAATTCATCCATGTGCAGGCGTATATATATTATACTATTATACACTAGTGCTCAGAAGTTAAGAAATAACTGAAAACAATTGGTATGTATATTTAAGAAATCGCAGAGAATGAATAAAAAAAATTTATCTATACTATTAAAAGCGAAAAAAAAAAAATAAGTCCATATTTCCAAAGCTCATGTTTCTACTTGGCTTTTTTACTCGCATATTTTTTAATGCAACTAACGGTCTGGGAACGTGCATAAAACTTTAGAAAAATTCAATAGATTTTAAAATATAAAGTTAGAATCTCGATTTTTGTTTTGAACGGGAAACAGATCAATTTCCAAAAGTTTCTAGAAGCTCAAATTTCAAAATGTCAATAGTTATTTTTATACAGATATTTAAAAACGAGTTTTTCAAATATTTGCGAGTATTCTCCGTATCGATCGTTTTAAAACTCTCGCCAAGGAAACAGTTTTCGAGATACAATCTTAAAAATTTATTCATCGCAAATCTCTCATTCCTTAGCTCTAGAAAAATGCACTTTTCTCTTTGTCATTTTATTTGATAATTTTTACAATTAAATTAAGGAGTCAATAACTTTTATTGCGAAATGCCGTAGCAGATTCAACATATCACGTCTAAAAAAAGTTCTTATCTTTTTGAGTACTGGAAAGTTGTATACGGGTTTCAAATACAATCTTTGAATGATTTTTTGGGTCCGATTATCACTGGGGGATAGGAAGTTCTATTACGGATAAAAAATTCGCCGTTCGGCGTTTCTATCTTTTCGGGTGCGAGGATATATTGACTTTTTACTCTTAGATGAGGGAGTTTTCGGAGGAGAAAGGGATTGCCTCCTTTCAATTTTTACTCTTATTTTGACTCTTGTTAGCAGCCTTCATTTTTTTTAATCTGCGTTTTTATCTATTTTGGCGACTGTTACTCCGATTTTGGTGCAATTTTCATATTCTATTTTCTATTCTGAAATGGACTCACTTGACCTGCTCACACTGAACTTCGATCCACTTTTGTTAGTTTGCGATTTCTACGCTTGTGAACGGACGCAGAACTTGTTAAAAAACAGATTGCTATTAAAACTGGTTGCTATATTTAGTGATCACTAGCTGCGTGAACCACAGCTAGTATATGCATAAGAGAGACATGCTCTGGTTTTAAATTAAAGAACACACTTTCATAAAAGGCGGTCCCAAATTTAAAACGATTGTGTATACAAAAGACGTCTTTCTCAAGACGCGTTTGTCAGAGTTTGGTATTAATTAAATTGGCTATAGCCAATCTATAGTTAATGATAAGAAAAACTTGAACAACATATTTAAACACAAATAAAATAATAATGCATCATACTGCTGTTTGGAGGATACGCTGGATCCCCTTTCGTCAAGGCAAGAGTACCAATAAACCGGAAGCTAAAAGGATGAAATGAGCACAAATAGAAAAGTCAGAGTTGTTTATGTACCAAAATCCTAGATTTAGAGTTCACCCGACAGAGCCAGTAAGAAAGCATTACGATCAGTCCAACCAATCCGAAACGAAAAGTTATATACACGATTAGCATGTGCCAAAACACAACAGAAATATCCCAACAAGGCGAGTTATGTCCGAACAAGAATAAACGAGACCCAACAAGGAGAAAAATAAGTCAACATGGCACATAAGAGCCACAAAGGCTAAGAAATGAATCTAAAACAAAGAAAAAAAAATACTGGGCACTCCACCAGACCGAGGACAAAAATGGAGTACCTGACAAGTCATTAACTAAATTACTAGAATTTTTCTGGATATGGAAAGCTTAAAAATAGTTTAGTTCACAGATCGATGGGCATTTTTTGTATATGATCCTAGTTGAAGAAAATTCAAAACGACAGTCAAAATTGTAGCAATGCTGAGCAATTGATGATTTATTACCCCCCCCCCCCTCTTTTTTTTTTGACATACTTTTCATGTTCTTTAATACGAAATTTTAAAGCACGTTCAATTTAATCAATATAAGAAGGACCACACTAGCATGAAAGACTGTAAATGCCTCACAACTATTAGAAATTTCTATAGGATTTTTAAGATTAAAAAATTTGAGTTTATTAGAAAGTGTTAAATTTGAGGTGTTATATTAAACTTGAATTTTTTAAGGCATTTAGCAATCTGCTGACTGATTTTTGAAAAAATGAGAAAATGATAGTGCTGTTGTAACCCATTTTAGAAGCAAGTTTAGAGAAAGGTTTAGAAAATTTTTGAATAGCACGATCAACAATGCTAGGAAAGAACCCACTATCGACGGCATCAGTTTTTAAATAATTGATATTGAGCAAATCCATAATAGAACAAACTTTCAAAACACGATGGACAAACATATTGAAAGTAGCAATTTTCTGATTAGGTGGATGGTAGGAGCTTTTATGAAACCAAAAGAGACCCAAAATGGTCTACGAAAGACCGTAGTGAGAAATTCATCATCGTTGCGGATGGCCAAGATATCCAAAAACGCAAGATGTTTGCTGTTTTCTATTTCTTAGGTAACCTGAATGCAAGGATCAATGTAATCCCAAATAACATCATTCAGAGAGTGATGCAGAAGAGTAAAACTCTCATCAACATAACGAGTATAAAAAACAAACGGGATAATTTCAAAAAGCTTAACTTCAAAACAATGCATAGTCACTAAACATAGGACTGAGTGGATTACCCATAGCCATGCTATGAGATATAATGTAGAATTTATTATGAAAGACAAAATAGTTTTGAGATAAATAAGTGCTGATAAGAGAAATAAGCTCATCAATTTCAAATTCAAAGAAATGGAAATCATGCAGTATTTTCCTGAAACAAGACAATGTACCCTCAACAGGGACATTGGAAAGGGAAAGGCCATTACTATAGTTAATGGTTTAATGAAATCATTTAATTGAAGATTAATGTAGAGCGTGCTAGAGAGGATGGATCAATCAGTATGACATTAGAGGGCTTAATGTTAATTGTTGCTTTTGCTTTGTATACCACCTTTGGAATAGTACTTACATGAGCAATACCATTATCTAAACCTCTTCCAGAAATTTCAAGCAGCTTCTGTATACGAGATTGATTTTTCTTCAAAGCGTTTGTCAGGGTTTGGTTGTATGAAATTGATTATAGCCAACTTTTAGTCAATGGCTTAATAAAATCATTTAATTGAAAATTAATATAAAGAGTACTAGAGTAACACAAGAGGACGGACACATCAGTATGACGTCGCCAGTTAGTTGTTGCTTTATAAACCGCCTTTCGAATAGCTGTTACATGAGAAAAATCGTTCTTAGTCTTGGGATCTCTCCCTCTTGGATCTCAACGTTGACTAGGGAAGATTATTATCTGTGCTTAAATGCCAAGACACGTATCATAATCCAGAACAGCTTTTTATTCCCAGTGTTTTCATTCTGAATGTATGATAAATAATAAAAAATTATAGATTTTGCTGAAGATGATATAATAGAGTACCATTGTTAATTTCATATCAGACAGTATTTTTCTTATATACTGCGATTGCTTTATTATTTTTCATATATAAAATGCTGTTGGTGAAATCATGTTCTGACATTTCGCCAGTGATTTTACGCAGTCATGGGAAATGCTGTTAAATCTCTCTTGCTTCTGTCGACAAAACATTAAGTAACACTACAATAGCTTTTAACCTCCTAAATGTGAACACCCACTTAATGCATTAATACGAATCAATTTTCCTCCTTGATTAATAGAGTTTCATCCCATCTCTCTAGCAACTCCTCGTTTTTAGGCATGAATCATACGCCATCATTATACAGATAAATCCTCTATAATCTGCCGTCTAATGGCTGATACGCCAAAGGCCATCACTCAGACGGAAAATGCTTTTCCGAAATGCCTTATTTACATTTGAAGGAGAGTGTTCTTTTTTCAGAAGCTACCCCGCCCCAAGGAAGAGAAAGTCCACATCCGCGGAAGACCGCAAACGACACTGCCAGAGACCACCGACTTCGAAGCATCCTTCCGCTCCGGAAAGAGGGTTACTTCGAACCAGAAATTTCGCCAGTTGGCTCTATTCAGCAGCTTAAAATAATTGTAATTGTGTAATCTGCTACATTTATTTTACAATAATTTGAACAGCCGCAGTGTACAATTGCCTTCCGATATTATTTGTTTTCGAAGCATGGGCGTGATTTTCCTTGGTTTATAATCATCTTATTAAAGAAATGACCTATTTATCACACACACACACATTTGCTACATTGTCTTCTATTACTTTTCTGTACATAGGTATTCTTCTATTTATTAGGCTAGGCATAGGTATTCTACATTTTAATCTAATAGGTATTCTACGTCTAAGGACTGAGGTATTGTGTGCATAGGTGCTGTGTATCCGGCGACGGACACAATGTGGGATCTTGAGCTTATGGGGGCCCATGGTCGACTTTGTTTGGAGGCCCCCTCCTCACTCAAAATTCCCGACCGCTTTTGCTCATAAGTGGCTCTACGGAGGAGCTTGGGGGTACTAAGCACCCTCAGAAAAATTTTATAAAGTATATTGATATTATACATTGCAGATGAAATGAAGTCTAACGGTGCTAGGTCGGACGGTTTGGGTCGAACAAACACATAAAAAAAGTTTAATGATGATTTAGCACTTCCAAAAAAAAAATCCTAGCTCCGCTTATGTTTCTGTTTTTTCTGTATACGAGTACTTCATTACTATGAATAAGCCGAGTAGTGGCAGGCAAAAGTGACGGCAGAAATGGCTCCTAGCGTAGCGAACATTAAAGACAGCTAAATATTAAAGAATCATTTTCTATTTAAAATAAGAAATGCAAAATGTATTAAATGCATTGTTAAAAATTGCAATTTTAATATTGTATTTTGTATTAATTTTTCAACAATTATAACATTAACCAGATTAAAATTAAATGTTAAAAAATAATATATTACCACCCATGCAGCCCCCATAGCCTTGCTGCCCTAGGCCATGGAATAGGTTTGCCTAGTCATAAATTTGGTACTGGGCACAGAAGAAGATAGCGGACTGGCCTTGTGAAGGATCTTAGCATTTATTTATACGACTGACGTTGGAGGGAGAGATACTCATAATTTTTTGTAGTTGAACTGATATAAAATAAATCTCCAAATATTATAGCAATTATCTTGTTTTGGAGAATCCTAGTCTGGGTGGGACTAAAACTCCCTCAATACTTTAAGTACGTCCCTGGTGATGTATAAAAAGGATGTATAATTAATTTAGTTGCATAAACCTTAATTATATAGTTACTTCTTTTACACTTCGAAATGATGATTTGGCTTATCTTACGAGATGCTCACAACTGCATTCATATTGCCCGTGGTGTGCTGTACACAATGTATGCCACTCGTTAAGTGAGTTAATTTTTGTGCTATTAGGTAAAGAATATAAGTGTGCACTATATAAAACTATTTTATAATCTTTAATAAAAATTAAATTATTGTTTGAAAATGAAAGACCCTCAATGTTGTTATTCCATTAAACCCACTGATATACTATTCCTCGGGGCTTTAATGGGGCAAAAATGTTTCATAAAAATTTATCCTCTATTGTCCGCTAAAGCGAATTTAAGCCAAGTTGGCAAATCAGACATTCTCATGCGTCTCCATGTGGCGGCCGCACTTGCCTCGCGAACTCTCTCCGCATTTGACACTCGGCTGGTTCTTTACATATTTATTTTGCCCCCGGGGCGGCTCACAAAAAGGGAGCCAAAGAGAGCCATCCATCAAAGGAGCCGCCGAGGGGAGCGATCTCCGCCCCCTCGCCATGGAGCAAACATTCGAGGCTTTTTCATGAACAACGTCACTCGGGAAGTGAGGCCAGATTTAATTATTTGTGTTTGCTGGGACGAGTGACATAAATTCACATAAGTAATATAAAATTAGGGCATTGTGGTAGGGTGAAAGAGCCGGCGCGCTCTATATTATATACTGAAGAACAATCACATCATTGTAGGAGTGGTGGATCTCTGAAGCTGCGTGCACGATAATACATCTAACTCTAATAATATTTATATTGCTTGCCAGGTTTCGGAATGTAAGATAAAAAAGAAGACCTTTAAAGTTTATCAAAGGGAAGTGTTTTATTCTTATAAACTTTCTCAACTCGTTTTGTAAAATTGAAAAAATAGACTAAAACTAACAAGAAAGGTCAATCATGCATAAAGCGTTGATTATGAAACACTTTCCAACTGCAATGCAATTTTATCTAAACATCTCTAAAATGCGATACATTCAACAGTGCTATTTTTAAGATTATCACAATACTACAATAATTTATTATATTTGAAAATTTCATCGAAAACAAATGAACTTTACTCAAATGGCGTCATCGAAATATAAATCGCCTGGCTCTCTATAAAAAAGCTGTGAATATTTCATTCATAAACTTTTTCCATTCCTTTCATTCAGCGGCGACATTTTTAAAATTATCACAATACTACAATAATCTGTTTTACCTGTACTTAAAAACTTAAAACCATGGAGGAAACTTTCTAACTCCATGCTTAAAACTTCGTCGAAAAAGGCAACTCTATAGAATCGTCTGCTTCTCTATGTAAAATCAATGCACGTTTCATTCATATCAGCTATATTGCAGACTCCAGAGCAAAATAATTTTGCGTTAAAGAAATTCAGCATTTCTTATACAACTCAACTTACAGCTTGATGTGTTTACATTCTCCGTACGTGAAAATTAGGCTTCGTTGTAGAAATAATCAGAGTTTGATGATCATTTAAACTCAAAAATATTATATTTGCGTTGGCCCAGTATTTAGATGCACAGAAAAAAAAAGAAAAGAAAAAAAAAGCAATTTTAAGACGGATGCAATACTAAATATAAATTATAAAGAACTTTAAAAATCACGATTTTGACACAAGATGGATGTCATATTTTATTTTGAAGTAGGTCACGTGATCTCTTCATATAATATGAATACAATTATTATTTTAATTTTTATTTAAAAAACTACCGAATATATTTTGCTGAAATTTTTTTTATATATTTTATGGGATAATTTGAATATTTCCTAAAATTTTCCAAGCAATTTGTGAATTTCAAACTTGCTTAAAAAACGTTTGAAAAATTATGGCATAATTTAACTATTTTCTAGAGTTTTATAAGTAATTTGTTAATCTTAACTTCACTTAAAAAATGTTTGAAAAATTAGGTCCCATAGCGTTCAATGTATTTCATTTTTTCAACCCGGTTCAATCCAAAACTAATTGGGTGATATTATTCATTTACATTCCCATATGTCTCAACATACTAAAATTTCATTTTGATAAAGTCATTTTTTCGGCAGTTATCGTGCGAACAGGCAGACAGAATGAACAAAATCATAAACACTTTTCAACTATGTTGTAAAGTGTTAAAAACGATTTCAGCTCAATAATAAGGTGAAGTAATTAAAGTTAGAAGTAACTCAGTTATAATTCCCTCTCTTTTCTACTCTTAGATATTTCTTCGTTATTGCTCTTGCCTATTTGCATCATTCTTTTTTACAGCAGAATCCACTTCATTGTTATTAATGACACTTAAAGTATTCATAACTGACTCGCGATGAGTGGGCGAAAAGTAAAATAATGGCTTGCACTGTTGCTAGTTGAAGCTGTAAAATGAATTTTTTTACCAGAAAGTCTCAAGAAATTCATGAAGTAATGCGTAATACTTTTTGTGCCTCAAACAGTCTATTTCTCCCCGAGTAATGAATAAATGACGCAGACCTAAAATAATTGTCCTATCTCCGGTTATGGGCCACGAGCAGTGGTGGACTGCACTGTGCCACATGGCGGCCTTGAGAATTTTCGGGAAACTTGTCAAATTTGGAACCATGGGCATAAAACTGTTCAGGAAGACTTGCTAAAAAAAATTGAGATTTTATATGTAACAAAACCACCGACTTTTCAAACCCACTTACTATCGCCAGTTACCCTATTGTGTGACCATGCAAAAGTAAAAGTTTATCTATTAAGAGCAACAAAGAGACGAAGTAAAGAGTTGTTTAAATGGTAGAAAGTTTACGAAATCAATTTCTGCTAGATATAATTTGGTAAAATAATATATATAATTAAACTAATAGGACAACAATTGAATCCGAAGAAATACTGCATAGCATATAAGACTAATCATATAAAATCCTTAATAATAATACATATTAATTAAAACTTCGAAATAAAATGATGGGATGGGGGTAGGGGAGGATAGACCACAAAACATGGGAAATAAAACACAGGAAATAAAATTCACTAAGAAAACAATGGAATGGGTATAAGGCAATGAATACAATATCAATTTGCTCTAAAAACTAGCCCTTCTCATTAAATAACCTTGTTACATTGAACAAAAAGGCCATTTTGCACCACAAAGAACTATAAAAATATATTACCTAAAAAATAATAATGAAAGAGATTATTACCAAAAATTAAAGATTAACGGAAGCCTAGTGAACACCGTGTAGAGGAAACAACAACTCAGCGGTTGTTAATCACAAGGAAAAAATTCAGTGTTGCCATACAAAAAGAAAATAGCTAGTAATTCTACAGATAAAGATGAACAACAGTGTGGCTAATCAAGAGCATAATTTGTAAATAACTAGAAGAAACACATAAAAATTGGAACCATTTAAAATAAATATAAATGTACAATTTTTATTAAATAATAATTAATACAACTGTAAAATTTCAAATTCAATACATTATCTCCTAGCAGAACGCCCAGTGCAATTTCTCAAATAACTAATAGCTGATAATACTCTTAGCTGAAATTATACAAAGTAGAAATATGTACAAAAAGTAACGTGATGAAAAGTAAACGTAACAGATGATGATGATATAGAGAAAATAATAATACATGTTAAGTTATTTTAAACTTTTTTATAATACTGTTGACTAAATATTTTGTGTAATAATAATTTACTTGTATTTTTAAGGTTGCGAATATGCATATTATGATATTTTATATTAGATAATCTATATAAATTCTAAATAACTGATTAATTATTATATTTCGAAACATTTCAATTGAATTGTACGAATTAAATTGTAATAATTTATTAAAATTCAAATTATCCTTTTTTTATCGTATAAACTAGTTATCATCCCTATGAGTGTGTCAATAATAAGATTTAAATAGCTTCTGGTCATTGCTCTTATTTCAATGTCATCCACATGATCTATTGTCGTCCTGATGCGTACAAGTCAACATTACCGAATAAGACCCATATTTTGAAGTGACCATTAAGTTATTAAGACATATTTTTTAATTTCCCTTGAAAACATGAGTTGTATTCATTCTTCCCACTGCAGGCAGCAATATATACTATTACGCACATGTAAAATGCCTCCAATGGAGGCTCTTTTAAGAACTAGAACCAGGAAAAACACCTTTACAGGCAACCATTCCTATTATGTCAATATAGGGTTTCTATATTTGTACACTTGTGGCGGGGTTTCCAGATTTGGTGATTAATCGCCGATTTAGCGACTTTTCGATGGTACGAGAACCTTATTAAAATAACGAATGTTCTGGAAGATACGAGTCCCTTCTGTAAGTTTATACGCATAGTATATAAAAGGGGACATCGCTGGAGAGCAATTTACGTGCTACGGGTTTCATTGAATTGTGAGATACGTTAATCTTTGGAGAATAGTATTGGCTGTTTTGTGAAATTAATGGAGTGTTTAATTGCTGTTTTAATGTACTTGACATTTGTTTGCTGATCTTGTGAGATAGTTATTGAACTACTTGCTGTATATTGTTCCTGTTTACTCTGTGTTTGTAAATAAACGTGTTAGTAATCCACAAATTTGGACTTATTCCTGTATCCTGATAGTACACCCACGGTTCAATGGGATATTTCGCAACAATACGTAGCTGCTTAGTAGAGATGAGCCTAAAATATTGCGCTTCGATCTGGTTATTACATATTGTATTTATGTTGGATCTTATGACAAGCTGAGTAATTTTTCAGATAATTCTGTAGGAAGCCACAAATTATGTTAGCGAAGTTCACTAAACTGACACGAACAAAAGTATTATTTTCAAATTCCTTCTGTGTTCCTCTCGATGATGAATCAAAATGCTTCTACTTAAAGTTTTAGCATTCAAACTGCCATTTTTTCTCACATTTTGTGCTGTAAGTTGAAGTATGCCATGTTGTTTTCATACCCTCTTGCTCTCCCTAGTTGAGGGAGAACTAATCTCAAGACTTGTCGGAACTCTTTCATGCATCATTTTTGCCTTTAAGTCATTCATCACGCCAGTTCCCACACTTCTATATCAGTCTACTGTTTTAGATGTGCCATGAGTAAAACCGTTTTCATTTTTTTAAAAATATTTTTTAATGCACCCTTCCCATCCATATTCCAATCCTAAATAAAACTCAGAATTTAGATTTTCATACTAGGATTTCCTTTCATGTGGAACGCAACAGTATACTGGTGGTTTTCCATATTTTCCATGTATACGGTTTTTGTAAAACCTGGTATTTTGCATTTACGGTAATATTTTATTCATATACGGGTTGACTAGGAAGGCCATAACTAATCTTTCATTGTTAACACTTTCCAAGATAGTTGAAAAGTGTTTATGATTTTGTTCATTCTGCCTGTCTGTCTGTCCGTTCGTACGATGACTGCCGTAAAAATGACTTTATCAAAATGAAATTTCAGTATGTTGTTGAGAGTGTCTGTGGGACATATGGGAATGTAAATGAATAATATATCACGCAATTAGTTTTGGGTTGAACCCGGGTAAAAAAAGTGAAATATATTGAACGCTGTGGGACCTAATTTTTCAAACATTTTTTAAGCGAAGTTAAAATTCACAAATTACTTCGAAAATTCTAGAAAATATTTAAATTATCCCATAACATATATATATATAAATTTCAACAAAATATGTTCTGTAGTTTTTTTAAATAAAAATTGAAATAATAATTACACCTATATTATATCAAGAGATCATGTGACCCACATCAAAATAAAATATGGCATCCATCTTGTGTCAAAATCGTGATTTTTAAAGTTCTTTCCAATTTATGTTTAGTGTTGCATCCGTCTTAAAACCGCTTCATTTTTTATTTTTTTCTGTGCATCTATATATTGCGCTAACGAAATTACAATATTTTTTAGTTTAAATGATCATCAAACTTTGATTATTTCTACAACGAAGCCTAACTTTAATGAATGTAAAATGTAAACAAGTGATTGTAAGATGAGTTGTATAAGAATTGCTGAATTTTTTTCACCCAACATTAATTATTTAGCACTGGAGTCTGGAATAAAAGTGATATGATTAAAATATTCATTGCTTTTACATGAGAGTCAGACGATTTATATTTCGATGATGTCATTTGAATATCATTTTTTTCATGACGTTTTAAGTTTACAAATATAATAAATTGTTGTACTACTGTGATAATTTAAAATATATCAGCGCTGAGTGTATCGCATTTTAGAGATGTTTAAATAAAATTGCATTTCAGTGGGAAAGTGTTTCATAATCAATGCTTTATGCATAATTGATCTTTCTTGTTAAATGTTTCGTAAGTTTCCAGTAAACCAAATTCGTGTTGAATGAGACGAAACCACGTAAATATCCAGCATTATCTTATTTTATTGGTGGCAAAAATTTTGTTATGGTTTTTACTAGACATTTTTCCTTGGAACATAAATTTTTTTCGGTAGATGATAACGGATAGATTAAGCATCATATTCAGAAGGAGGTAAGAAGTGTTCACTAAGGATATCCACTACCACCTCTTTTCCATTTCTAGTTGAAATATTTTCATTTTACTTGAAACATCAATTTCTCAAGATTGGAAATAGATAAAGCCTATATGATGACTGATATGAATTTAACATGAAATTCTGGAGGAGGTAGAGTAGTTTACTAACGACCTTCATTTCCGGTTCTTTTCCACTTCTGGTTCAAATTTTCTTTTTTGAAACACATATATTTTAAAATTGGTTATAGATAGAGCTCATATGATGAGTGTATGAATGCAGTCATCATATGAGTCATCCTGCTGCGCGGATGCACACTGATTGTACACTTGAACTAAGTAGACTGACTATTCGCCCGCATTTTCAATTAATTTCTGATATTTTGGGAAGGGTCATTGGAATGTACTCCTGACGGTGAGTGAGCAATAGTGAACAGGGGACGGATTCCCAACTGGTGTATTACGAAACAAATTGCGAAGCAAGCTTTGCAAGCGCCAACGAGTAGGGTGCGATGCCCCCCCCCCCCTTTCGGCTCTCGAATATAGACATATATAGTATCTACTTTAAAAATAAAGACCACCAAAAAATGTGGCTACCATTAAAAGTATTTTATTAAAATCTCCTTTTCACGACGTGCAAAAATTACACGGCCATACGCTTGGGGCGCGGTAGCCCATTGGTTAGCGCGCTGGAGTTGCTCTCGGTAGGCCCGGGTTCGATTCCAGCCACTGCCAAAACTGCCGCCGTGTTCATGCGGAGTACGATCACGTTAAACATGTGGGTCCGAAAGTCCTTCCGAGAGGTTGGTGGTAGGGGAAGGAGGGTACGGTCCCTGTGGATGCCTCCCCCACTGGGTTCCGGTCTAAATTGGGTGGCACTTCCCGACCGTCCAAACAGTTACCTTACACCTTTTCTGGTAGATCGGACGGTCTGGGTTTCAACAACAACAACGGCCATACGCTTTCGGGCCCGAAAGCGCCATGACCGTGTAATTTCTGTACGTCGAAAAAAGGAGATTTTAATAAAATACTTTTAATTGTGGTCAAAATTTTTGGTGGCCTTTATTTTTAAAGTATTAACTATTTTGGCGTGTTACCATACTATTTTATATATATAGTATATTTTATGGCTATGCTCTCGAAACGAGTTCCGGGGGTAGGTGAACGTCAGTGTAAAAAAAGTTTCATTGTGTTTCTCTTTGGCGGGATAAATGAAAGAGAGACGTCAAAAGTGATGCGAACTTAAATCCGAAAATTTCCTTACGTAATTACACTAAAAATTACTTTTTAAAAATAAAATACGTTTCGCTCGAACGTTCCAAAAATTCAGCTTGCGTTCCTACACAACACTGCAATTTGCTAACATTTTCACATATTTACAGCCGGGCCAACGGCCCTACCGTGCTGAAAACACCGGTTCTCGTTAGATCACCGAAGTCAGGCAGCATCGGGTGCGGTTAGTACTTGGGTGGGTGACCACCTGGGAACACCGCGTGCTGTTGGCACATTTAGGATGCGGTAGCCCGGTAGTTTGCGCGCTGGATTTGTACGCTGCCACAACTGCCGTCGTGTTCATGCGGAGTACGATCACGTTAAACATGTGGGTTCGTAAATCCTTCCGAGAGGTTGGTGGTAGGGGAAGGAGGGTACGGTCCCGGTGGATGCCTCCCCCACTGGGTTCCGGTATAAATTGGGTGGCACTTCCCGGCCGTCCAAACGGTTACCTTACACCTTTCTGGTAGGTCGGACGGTCTGGGTCTCAACAACAACAACAACACATTTACAGCCATTAAACAGTGAAATAACATTTACAGGAGTACCAGTTTTCACGCGCGAGTAGGTAGTATGATAGATTTAAAACCCAATTTTTTTTTGTTCCTTTATTACTTAGAGGCGTAACTTCAAATCTCACCAACTACTCACAATTTTATAAACATTTATTGTACAATTTTTTCTTGGGCCCCTCTGCAGCACTGGGGTACCCACGCACTGTGAAGTTTCGCGGTACAATTCCACTCCTATGTCTCCATATTAGGTCTGCTTTTCATGATGACATACGAAAACAATTTGCGCGGTAGAAGGTTTTTCCGCCTTTACGGTCCTTAAGCAGCGAAACGACATTTACAGGAAAACAAATTTTATACACGTGTTTCGATTGTAGCACAACCGATTTAAAACTCTATTGTTTTCTGTCTTTCCACATGCTGTATTCGCATTGTTAAATGGCATTTAAAAACTTTTTGAGGTAGAACATTTCTCTTCACTTGCAATCAGTATTAAGCCAAAAAAAAAAGGGCATTTGCAGGGGGAGGGGGGGAAATATGTTTGCAATATAGTGTTTCACGTTTGGGTTGTACCTTCTCTAACTATATGAAGGCAATAATTAATTTTAAACATTTTTCAGTTTTTACACTCGGTAATCAAAAAAGTTACTTTTACAGGAAATAATTTCTCTTTCTTTGTAACAAGTATACACAAACATAGTATATGTAAATGTCAAGTATGATGAAGGGCTAAAGTTTCGAGTCTCGGATTTAAATGAACCAACAAAATAGTAGAATGGGCCATCCCCCTTTTGAAAATATAGACTGTGTATATAAATTTCTTATATAGGAAGCAGGCATAGGAAAATTTGGTAACTACAATTGATTCGAGGGCGTTTTAATCCTCTTCCTCAGGTCTTAAACAATGTCCTCTCTTAATAACCGCTAAGAAAGGATTGTAGTCACTTAATTTTCCTATATTAGAAAGTTATATTTTCACAAGCAGCAGTTTTATTTATTGTAATAGGCTGATCAGTTTTCCAATCTGGTATGTGAGAATTTCATTTTTTCTTTTTATAATTTGCAGTTATTGAAGTACCCACAGAAAGAAAGGAAATGCATATAAACAAAGAAAAACTAATTTTAGTTTTAAAATATATTTTTTCACACTGTAACAATAAAAAAAAAATCCCTAATTTCAATCAAAAATAAGTGACTGAAAGTGCAATATATTTTTATAGTAAATATATTTTTGCCTGTGCTGCTGCGAATTATATTACAAGTTCTAGTGCAATGTGTCACATGTAATATGCTTATTGTATCTTTAAGAAACAAAATTGGGAAATATTCTTCGTAATTTCTTTGATACAATGGGCCTTTCCCCCATCATGCCATGTTTCAGCAGAATAGTTTGTTTTTATCATTCGCTGATTTGAGGAATTTGTTTATGTCGCCAAATGGTTAAATCCCATTTATGACCACTTAAAATACTTTAAGCACCATGTCTTTGAATCCGATTTTTAAGTTTTAGTTTTAAATAAATTTAATTTATTTTTGGAAAATTTAGGAGGGAGCCCCCCCCCCCCTCCCCCGAAAAAATTATTGTAAGTGCTTTAACCCTAGATTCCCCCCCCCCCCCCCTCGTATACGAGCATAACTTATGTACAGTGTCTTTAAGCGGTAGCTTAGTGCGCTGGCAGATGAACGTTTTCTCTAATGCTTTATGGTACAGTAAAATTCAGTTCAACGGGGCTCTTAAAAAGCACCTCTTAGGACCCCGAGAATCCGCCCCCTACAAAAAACAGTTTGGCGACATTCTCTTGGCGAGCCTATTTGCTTAGTGTTGCGGATTCAGTTTCCCATGTCGGCCAAAGCAGCAAGTGCAAAGCCCAACAAAGCAGTCTTTCACGCCTGAATTGAGGGAGAGGGGGTGAGTGAAGACTGGCATCTGACAACCACACCTGGCTAAGCCACGCGGTGACGTGGGAAAATTTGACTCCAATTAAAGAGTCAATCGCCACGTGCTTCTCCAGTGGGGAGGTTTTTCATTCCATAGGGATGGAGAATACTTTGGAGGCTCTGTAAAAGGGTTCGTTATGCAAGCTTAAATGCGTAATTATTGCTAACAAGATCTTAAATACGATCGATTTCATTCAGTGATCTGTGCTTTCAGGTTCACATTAAGGAGTTCCCAAAGTCTTTCCTCCTCTAAGCAGAATGAAAAAAATATTGAAGGGGCCCGTATGATTTTCCGGCGGGGGGATAGTCTAGAAAACAGAATTTATCAAAACAAACAAGTTTAATTGTTTATTTTAATTATTTTTATAATTGAATTATTTTAACTTCAATGATTTTAATTTAAAAATATTTTTATTCGTATTTTAATTGTTTAAAATAATTCGAAGGATTTTAGAATTGATGGATGCGAATGTGTGGATAAATGTGCTACTATGGATAAATGTGCTACTATGAGGCTGAAGTATGGTGCTACCCCCTGAAGATTTTACTATTACATCAGCTTCATTCGATAGATTATCATACCAGTTTTTGTTTTGATTGTCGTTTTATATTACGTGTGGTTTCCTGATTTTTCTTGTATATGACTAACTTTCTCTAGAGTTTTTTTATGGTTAGCAATTACATTCAACTGTTTGTTATAGGTGCATCACTATTTCTCTTTAATTTTCTAAATTATACCATCTTTATTACTTTATATATATATATGTGTGTGTGTGTATACACTCATGTTTATAAAAATTACAACACCACGAAGGAATGGTCAGGTTACAATGAAATTTATACCACATACTACTAATATGGTGATACAAATAAATGATTACCCTTTTCAGACCAATACAACCACATTGCTGGCAAAAAAATCAGTATTTTGTGAATTTTGTTGAAGCGCCGCCTCTAGCGGCAATAAGTGCTTCTAAACGTCGCGGTATCAAATCAAAGAGAGTTTGGATGTGTTACAGGGGAATCGCCTGCCAGGCTTCTTCGATCCGGGTGCACAGTTCATTGGTGGTGACTGCTGGAGAACAGTAATGGCCCAGTCGCCGAGTGACCATATCCCATACATGTTCTATCGGTGACATGGCTGGTGAATGGACTGACTAAGGAAGAAGGGGTATCTGCTGTGCAGTGAAGAAGACTTGGACATTCCGGGCAACATGTGGTCTGGCATTGTCTTCTTGGAATATAGCGCTAGATGTGAGCTGAAGGAAGGATACAACTTCGACCTCCAAAACTTCCCTGATGTAGTGGTTGCTGTTGAGCGTACCCGCAATACGTAGCACCCGGAATCACCTATGATAGCCAATGGCACGCCACACCGTCACACTCAACGTTCGTGCAGTATGACGCTCTAAAACGCATGCAGAAAGATGGTGCTCACCACAATACTGCCTAACGCGTATGTGGCCATCATTGTAGCTCAGGTTGTACCGGGACTCGTTCCAAAACACGATCTGGTGCCAATCCGTACCCTATGATCTGTATTCTTCCGCCCATTGTAACCTGAGGTGGCGACTATTAAGGGTCAATCGTATCCTCCGCAAAGGAATGCTTGCACGTAGTCCTCTACGCAGCATACGCCTTACCTGTAGCAGTGCTTCAGTGCTGCCCCAACACTCGAGAAGAAGCTGTACGGTTCGTCACCGCTATGCGGATGAGATATCTGTCATCCGGTGTTGTTGTCACATTGCGTGGTCCACTGCCGGACTTTCGACTCGTCCGTTTTTTTCGGTCCACTGCTTCAACAATCGCATTACTATCGTTGAGTTATGGCCCGTACGGGCAGCAATATCTCGGTTCGAAAATCCTCCTTTCCGCAGCCCAATTATGCGTCCCCTTTCGAACTCTGTAGTTTGCTTATAAGGCGTTCTCTGACGTTCACGAGGCATAGTCAAAGAATATACATATATGAATGGCATAGTGACTCCAATAGAACGGCTTTCAATTCGCGGACACCGATACCATACTTATCTGGCTCTCTCTCTCATTGTGTTGGACACGGTTTTAGTGAGCCCCTAGCCTCTATCTCCTGGGTGATATGCATGATAATAAAATACTATGTGCTCTATTTATATTCCTAGTACGACCATTCAGAGGACGCTGCGGATCCCAGGCATGCGCATTCACTCTGCATTTTTAATCAATTGCATGTCCTATCCTGCTTTGCGTGTCCCGTATGTTTCATTCTAATCTGACAATTCCTTCATGGTGTTGCAATTTTCATAAACAGGAGTATATATATATATATATATGTGTGTGTGTGTGAGAGAGAGAGAGAGAGATAGAAGTATATTTTTTCTGTATATTAGAAAAAAGTAAATTGGGATAGTGATTTCAGTTAATAATCATTTCAATAATAGTTTACGCACGAGATTATATGTAAAAAGAACTGAATTTGAGCGATTTTAAAGAAAGACCGAAGTAAAAATATTGATATTAAAAATAAAATTTATATCAGAAAACAAATATAAATGGTAAAATAATCAGTGTTATTTTAGGAAATATATTATTATATGCATTGCTCTCCACATAATTATTGTTTTCCTCGTATTTGTTAAATCACCAATTTCTGACACAAAAACGCTAAGGTCGAACAAGAAAAAAATATATTATATCAATAAATAAATACCCCTAAATTGTACGTAAAGTCGCCAGTGTTTAATCTACAAAAATATAGGAAAGTATTATGTAATTTTATCCCAATTTTCGAGGAGTTACTACTGCAATACTTCCTTTGTCCATTAATTACCATCTTTATTATCGACGGCTGAAATCCCGATTGGGACACACCCTTTCGGTTAAACAATACTGTCATGAGTCACAAGAAATTGCGACAAGATTCTTATTCCCAGCATCCCAAAGTGTCCAATTATTGGGGGAGGGGGGGGGATTGATTCAAGCAACACTAAGAAAATGAAATGAGCCATCCATTCCACGGCCCATGGGTGGAAAGAAGGGGCGTACCGGGGACCAAACTTAACTAATTGTGCCCGGGAAAAAAGTGGGCTGATACTAATATGTCGGAGACTTTAGCTGACCAGAGAGGGGCGGCGCTGCTCAAGAAATACGTGGGTGGGGTGTGCGGGGATTGTCTGCTGGAGGTACTGTCCAGATCATCATCATCATCATGAAGTCGGTGAGCTGGCGGGAAAGACCGGGTATATTTGAATGAAGGCAGAATGAGTATTAAAAGCATGGTAGTGTCCACACTTTCTTTGGGTGTCAATGAGAGTAAAGGGATGTTGTCGAAATGTTTTTCGAAAGTGATTTTTTTTTTTTAATTTTGTTAATTTCAGTAAAATCCGTTCGAAATTCGTTCACCAGTATTGGTAATGAGGAAAACTTTCTGATTTTTTTTTACAGAGTAGCATCATTACTTTTATTTCCCACCTTAATACTATAAAGTGAAATAGCCCTATACGCATGATAATTGTATCCTCGATAATCTGTATTCGGAGACTATGTCTATTGAATGGTCAATTACTACACAGGATTTTTATTCCCCAACAGTGGCGTAGACAGAGGAGGAGGGTCATGTTCCCCATCGGCCCAAAATTACATTAATTCTCCATAGGGTCCATATTGGGAAACGAAATCCCCCCCCCCCCCTCAATTCGGAGGATAGTAATTCTCTTCAAGATCCTAGCTGCCATACTCCCCCATAGGCATAATTACCTAAATTAAGTGATTTGAAGCGGTCACTTTAGAAAGGCAGATTTTTCCCCTAAAATTGAAAATATTAATGATGAAAGGTGAAAAAAAACTGACAATGCATCAAATCAACACTTATTTTCGCTTTCCATTTTATCTTATTCCAAATTTCATTGTTAAAATTTTGGAGCAATGCATTATTGTAGTTTGCATTTTTCTATGTGTGCAACTGTTAACTCCAGATGGACCAAATAAACACAATTAATTTTTTCAAAGTATTCTCTCTCATTTTTATTACATTGCTAATATTTCTGTTATACTGTTTTTTAAGCGTATGAGTACTTTCTAAATTTGAAATAAAAGTTATATACTTAATATTATATATTTTTGAATCCGAATTGGAGCATATCTGAGTGTCTTCAATGTTAAAATTTTCATAAAAGCATCATTTGAGAACGCTTTATCAGATTTCGATGAAATATGATTTCTAATTAGTGGTAATGTGTAGATGGCCAAAAAAGCAAAAAAATCTACATCGAACAATTTTTATTGGAATTAGCGCCATTTGGTGACAGTAAATCGTCATACACACAAAAAAAATATGCTAAACCCAACAATGAAATTCAACAACTTCAATCTTGCTATTAACACGGGTAAACCCATGTATGTCCCTGTTATTCCGAAGTCAATAATTGGTGTAGCACCTTTTCTAAAATGTAGCATTCTATCCGAGGAGTTGCAGAAAACTTTCGAAAAATTCAATAGATTTTTAAATATGTTCGAAAAACCTCTAAAAAAGAAATAAAAAGCGACCGCGTCATGAAAAATGCAGCTTCCTGAATTTTCAATCTCCGACCTCGAATTTTTTTAAACAGAAGCTAAAGGTGTTTCAAAGTTGAATAGATAAAATTTACAAAAAGTCGATGGTTTTTTTTGTTTCATTTGAGGATTTTTAATTGGCAGGCACTTTCCAAAAATGTCCAGTTTTGCTGCTCAAGCATCGAAAATTTAAAAGTATTGAGAGTTTCTTTGTGACGGAGTTATTAATTCCTGAACGATGGAAAAAAACGTCTTAAAAGAACTAAATCGATACCCATCTAGAGAATCTATCTTTTAATACAATTTTTGTAATACGATCTCCATTTTTTTTCTTTTTTTCAAATTATAGCTGTATATATTTCGAAGGGCGTCATGTGCCAAAATGTTGAAAAATGTTTTTTATTTTTTATACGAATTTTCAAAGATTTTTTTAATACAATTTTGAAGTCAAAATTTTATTTTTTCCATCATTTATTTTTAAAATCTAACCTTTCATTGTTGCAAACTTCATTTCAAAGGAAGCAATATTCAAATCCTTTAGACAATTAAAGATAATTTTATTATTCAGAACTCTAATACTGAAGTTATTTTTGAGACTTTCATTATCATTGGCTCGTGATGTCATGAGCAGCGCTGGATTGAAACATTTGCAAAAAAATTGTGTATTATATTTGCGTATTATATAATTTAAATTGAATTTTTATACACGTTTTCCATTGTCTGGAAAGCTTTAGCTGAGAGGTATTTGTGCCTTTGAAATATATTTTTAAGAAAAAAATTTTTTTAAAGAATTTATTTGAAATATATTTTTTACTTTGAATAAGATATCTTTCAGATTTTTTTTTTTGCGCTAAAAGTGTGAAATGATGCGCTAAAACGCTATGACAAGTGGCACTCTCTTTTTTACCGTCTTTTGAGAAATTTCTATTATAGTATCATATAATATTATTTACTGTATCATTTTATATGTTGGGAAAATATTGTATGTGGCTAAGAATATATAATATTTTTCCAACTTTTGAGAAGTTACTGCTTTCATACTTCATTTGCCCATTTATTATCATCTTTATTATCGCCCCCAGAAGTACGGATTGGGGTCCGCCTGTCCAGTTAAACTGAACAGTTATGAATCACAAAGAATTGTGAGAAGATTCTGATCCACACCATTCCAAAGTGTCCAATTATTGGTGGACAAGATTGATTTCATCCCCACTAAGAAAATGGGCTATCGATTTCGCAGCCTATGGGTGGAAAAATAGGGCGTATCGGGGAACAAACTTAAATGATTGCGCCCGGGAAAAAGTCGGCTGACATTGATATGCTGGAGACTTTAACTGATCAGACAGGGGCGGCGCTGGCCAAGAAGTGTGTGGGTGAGGTGTGCGGGAAAGTGTCCGCTGGAGGCATTGTCAGGACTATGATCATCATCATCATGAAGTTGGTGTTGCAGGCGGAGAAGTAACCGGTCTTTCTAATGAAGCTCCGTGAAGTATCAGATGCATGGTGTTTACCCCTTTTTCTGAGTCGATTAGTTGTTGAGGAGAAGTCAAGATTTTGTCTATAATTCGCAGTTGTTTTTTTTCCCTTTTAATTTTGTGTACTTTAGTTTAATTCTTAACTAGTTTAATTCTTAACCTCAACAACTTTACTTTTTTTCACCTCTCTTACAATTAGTAACTGATTTGCACCAACACAATCCTTTATATTGTATTTCAGGATTATATTCCGTCATCTGAGTGTCAGGATGAAGGTCTTACCCAGGGAAGGACTCGAACCCTTGATCTCGGCTTTGCGAGACCAATGTTTTACCGACAGAGCTACCGGGTTTTGGAGGGAATTTGCATATCCCCATTTTAAATTAATTGAAAATAATCAATCAAAACATAAATGCTTAATTCTCCTCTTATGTAAAATTGAGATTTTGTATTGCAGAGGAAACTTTTTTCTGTTAGGAGGAAAAACTAGTTTCGAACTAAAAACTCCTTAATAATATATTTTCCAGAGTCAAACATTTTCTAGAAATATATAAACACATATAATTAAGCTCCAAGGGCCACCTATAGCTGAATGATTAACCCCTTGGCCTTCAGATGCATAGTAGTCGAGTTCGAATCCCAGGTTTGGAATTTACAACTGCGAACTGTATATCCAGTCCAAAGTAGCTCTCACATGTCTAAGGTGATCCGTAGAAAGCCAAAACAATTCAACCCAGTCTAACTAGAGTGTACATTCTATACTTAACAAGAAATGTTCACCCATTTTATAAGTCATCTGGAATTATTCCTCCTACAGGATAACTGGAGTCAAACTGGAGTATGGTTTAGTATTATTCTTTTAATTGCTTTCGTGTTTTAAATATCTGTCCTATTATCCAGAGAAGTTTATTAAACATTTATTGTAATTTCTTAAAAAGTACAATGGTTCTGTATTTTGGATCTCTGATTTTCCAGAGGTGTGTGCGCGAGTAAAGTAGGAACACTTTTATTGTGGTTATCCTGTATACAATAACCTTAACCTTAATTTATTGCAAACGTTAACTGTTTCCAGTGAGATATGATGAGCCTTTCATATTAGGGTTCGTGATTAAAAAAAATATTTAAACTAGATTATTTTTATTTAAATAGAATTTTTTTTAAGCTTATAAAATAATTTCATAAGTAATTTAAATTTATACCCATTTTATGTATAATAGTTTCAAAAATAAAAGTTGATTTTGGAAATGATGAAAATGGGTTTTTTCACAGTATTAAAGCATATAAAAATTATATTCATGCAATGGTTCTTATCAGTAGCACATTATATTTATATAATAAGAGGCATAACTAGAGAGGTAATGCTAAAAATTATAGTTATAATTTAAAATGCATTTGTGGTGGATCCTTTTCAACATTACATGATTTTTAAAGGGTTTTAATTTCTTGTTTTTGCATGAAATACTATGTGAAGGATTCAATATCTCATAACTTACTAACTTTGTAAAGGGTGAAAAAAGCTTAGATTAATTTTAAATTTTCTAAAAGCTTAGATTAATATTTAATTAAAGTTTTAGGAAAATTGGAACAAGAGAATCGGATTTATTTTATGACTTGCAAATATTTATTAGTTCTAAAAATTGCAATGTACTACAGATGCATATAAAGCTTAGTTAATTAAAAAAATAATTAATATCTTTACTTTTAATTCAGTAATATATTTTATTTTGTGAATATATACTTCTCTAAATCAATTAGAATAAACTAATAATTTGATAAGGCAGGGTTTTTACCCTCGTGAATAATACCTGATTTAAATCAATCGATAAATTATAGGAAATACATTTTTCTCTTAAATCCTAACATTTTTCATATCCTATTAAAGAGAAAAAATATTATTTTTCCCAATTAGACTCAAATCTTTGATCTGTAATAACACCAAACCTCATCGTTAGTGGCTTTTGCTCTTCACTTCCTAACATTCCTAATACATCGGAACAACCAGTGTTCATTCCATGACCAAACCCAAGACCATTGATTCCTGCATCATTTATTGTTTCTTTAACTGCATTTTTGAACTTCTTCGCCACATTGCCGATGAGCGTTTTGTCAATAACTGAATAGTAGAGGCTGCAGAATCATAGAGAGAAGATAGCCACCATCCAACCCACTAGTCCAGATTTGATGATGACCCTAGTTACCACGAGAAGTCGATTACGCGGCCTATTATTGGTCATAAATCAGCCGCATTTGAGCACACAGCTTCACCAACTTCAAATAGATGCTCTAGGTCTATAATTTAACGTTTGCGTCGTTTTCCCAGACACTGTTTTGCCGGCATCAGCTTGATAACTCTTTTTCCACGTCTCATCTGGCGTGTCGACGGAGGTTTATTAGAGTGTTTTCCGACTGAAAAGACATGTCAAGTTCTGAGACCATTCGATGGATTTTTGGGAAATAGGTATCGTAAAATTTGCTTTAAAAAAGGCAAACTTGCTGAACTCGCTGAAGTGTCAGGCCTAGTGATATATAATTCAATTTATTTGTGAGTTTCTTGATAATAAACGCTAAAAGATGTTCACCTGAATTTCTGAGAGTAAAATATATTTTTGAAATAGAAAGTAAACCAACTGATCAATTATTTAGCAGATTAGTTCATTTTTGTTTATTTAACTAAATGCTTATAACGTATAAAAATTCTTAATATTTTTTTTTATTATCATGTTTTAGAGAGGAGTATCTTTTCCTACGTATAAGAGACAAGGTGGGGCAGTTTGATTAATATGAAGTACTTTTAATTGTTTCTTTTGCGCTAATTATCAATATTGTAAAATATATTTACACCATGTAAATTTCATCAATTTATTCAAAGCAAGGCGAAATACTTTGGCAGTAATAAATATATATTGGCTACACAAATGCGTAATTTTTGAATGGTCTGTATAAATATTAAAATAATCACCCTTTAATAATGGAGCATTTGCTTCCCTTTTTACTTTCCTTACAATAATACATAGTAGTAATGTATAGGGAAAGTATTAGAATCGTGCCGAAAATCAGAACTTTAGTTTACGTCGGATCTACACGTTTCATACATTCTGGTACACGAAAAACCTATTTTTACCTTGATGCCTGTGTGTCTGGTGCAATGTATATATCCACTCTTGCTTAAAAACTATTTGACGAAATTTTACAAAATTTGGTAGATAAGTAACTTGTGTGGTACCGTGGTTGTTACACTTTATACGTAATTTTAACGACAAAACGAATGAGACCAACCTCATTACTCTAGGATGGATCATTCTCAACATTAAAAGGTTTTAGCAATTTTGATGAGGTGACTATATTTTTCAAGATTGACTTTTTTCGTCTATTTCGCTTCGTTGTGAAGTAGGCTGTCCTAACTGTTAAAATTCTCCGCTAGGAGCGCTGTAATCACTTTTGTTCCACTGGTCATGCTCATTTTACTACTTAACATATACACTCATGGCCCTTTCGTTATAAGGTTATTGAGCCCTGTATGTCGAAGGCTTTGCCTTGGTGCTAAAGGCCTTACTACCAAGATCAGGAGGTGATGCTTTTCTGGGAGGATTTTCTTACAAGCATACAGAAAGTACCTCGTATCTCGTAGATGAAGATCAGGGAGACATAATTTGTCCTACAGACGTACATGAGGATCGAGCTGTCGAAAGCAGCTTGCAATATCGTATATCTTAATTTTCACCAAACAACATGAATTTTGTTATATGGGAAAATAACATTTTGATGCGATTTTAAACCCCCCATCACTGAATATTCTTTAAATTTAAGATTTAACGCTTACATTATTTTTCTGTGAGATTTATTACACATATTCCTATTTAGGAAAGATGATGTAACCTCCCCAATTTTGAATTAATCCTTATTCAGTTTGCTCAAACATGTAACTTGATGTGTAATTCTTGTGGGAAGTATTTTTCCCACAAGAATTACATGTTTCATTTATCGCAATCCATATAGTATGATGACTAATGATATAAACTATCAATGTTGGCACACTTTTCTCCTCAGTTCTGATTGTGTATAAATACCAGACAATAAATATCGCCGGAGGTGCTACGTGTGCCTGAATCAAATGACCAGTAGCCATCTGTCATGAAGGGGTCATTTCAACCCTTTGCCCTCCCTTAACGATAATTGCCCCTAGGGGGTAGAAATCCTCCTCAAGTAGAAAGGGATGGAAAATTGTGAATGATGCAATTTGGGTTATCTTGTCCCTCCTAAGCATTATCTGTCTGTGGTGATTACTTATCCCTTTCCACTTATCTGACAAATTCAGCTGGGAGTTGTTTAAGTTTGATGCATCCAGATTCCAGCTGAATAGTAATACTACATTTTATGAAGTAATCATGCTTTTTAAGGCAATATAAATGACGTTTACAATAAAGAAAATGCCCTTTACTTTATGTTTGATTATATAAAAATTGTAAGAAAGTTGTTTTGAGTAACCGGTGATACAAAAATGTGTTACATTAAAATAAGTAAAGTAATCATGCTTTTTTTGGTAATATACATGACGTTTACAATAAAGAAAATGGCCTTTACTTTATGCTATCTGATTATATAAAAAAAATGTAGGAAAGTTGTTTTTTGAATAACCCGTGATACAAAAATGTGTTACATTAAAAATAAGTAAACTAATCATGCTTTTTAAGGCAATATAAATGACGTTTAAAATGAAGAAAATGTATTTTACTTCATGTTACCTATATAAACATTTAGGATAGTTATTTTGAGTAACCGGTGATACAAAAATGTGTTACATTAAAAATAAGTAAAGTAATCATGCTTTTTAAGGCAATATAAATGACGTTTAAAATGAAGAAAATGTTTTTACTTTATGTTACCTGATTATATAAAAATTTGGGATAGTTGTTTTGAGCAACCGGTGATACAAAAATATGTTACATTAAAAATAAGTAAAGTAATCATGCTTTTTAAGGCAATATAAATGACGTTTAAAATGAAGAAAATGTTTTTACTTTATGTTACCTGATTATATAAAAATTTGGGATAGTTGTTTTGAGTAACCGGTGATACAAAAATGTGTTACATTAAAAATAAGTAAAGTTAGGACCCTATCAGGCTAAACTATAAAATATTAAATGAAGAAAAGAAGAGAAGTGAAATTGTTTACTTTAGCCAGAAATAGAACTCGGATCTCAGGTACTCTTCACATGTATTCTAAGAACTAAACTACTAAACCTATCAGATTCTGTTAACTTTTGAATAAACAACTTCGACTTGACAGTAAACCTCCTCTTATTGCAAAGCTCGAGGTTTTAGATGGATCATATTAAAATGCTTTCTTATTATCTATGTAATTTTTATACTTCTTACACTCCCAATGTTGGACTGGTACTACTCGTGCTCCGACGCAATATTAACAAGAAAGATCAATCATGCATAAGCACTGATTATGAAACACTTTCCAACTGAAATGTAATTTCATTTAAAAATTTCTAAAATGAGATTCATTCAGTGGTAATATCTTTTACATTATCACAGTACTTCAGTAATTTATTATACTTAAATATTTAAAACTGTATCGAAATATTAATCATCTGATTCTTTATGCAAAATCAATGAATATTTCATTCATATAACTTGTATTCCAGACTCCAGAGCTAAATAATTTTGTGTGAAAAAAATTCAGCAATTCTTATGTAATTCATCTTACAATCGCTTGAGATATTTGCATTCTGCATATGTTAAAATTAGGCTTCCTTGAAGAAATAATAAAAGTTTAGGGATCATTTAAAATCACAACTATTGTAATTGCATAGGCACGGAATTTAGATACACAGATAATACACAGATAATATATATGTGTATGTGTATGTACTCAAAGTATTGGAATCCTGTCGAAGATCGGAACTCGAATTTTCAAAGTATCTACACGTTTTGGGACTTCTAGAACACGAAAAAACTACTTTTAGGAAGACGTCTGTGTGTGTAAGGGTGTATCTGTGTATGTTTCTGTGTGTCTGTGTGGATATTACATCCACTCTAATTGAAAAACTAATGGACCGAATTTCATACAATTTGGTAGGTATGTTTTTTGTGGGAAATCCTGATGTTCATTAGATTATAGTACGATTCGTAATAAAAGAATCTGCCTTCTTTGCGAAATGGCCGCAGAAATTGCCTTTATCCACTCTAGCTAAAAACTAATGAACCAAATTTAACAAAATTTGGAGTATAATATTTCAATAACCTACAAGTGATTTATATACCAAATTTAACAAAATTTTGTATATAAATCATTTGTAGGTTATTCTACTACGATTCGGGAAAAAGGAACGGGCTATTTTTGCGAAATGGCCAGCAAAAATCGTTATATATAAAAATAAAAGACTACGTGTGCTCAATTATATCAATTAAATTCCTATTTTATATGTGATTTTTGACAACAAAAAGAATAAGACTAACCCCATTACTCTAGGACTAGCCGTTCTTGAGATATTCTAGTTTTTTCGCGTTTTCGCTACGCCACCTTTGACAATAAGTCCAGCTATCAAATGAGAACCAAATTTAAGTTTAACGTGTAAATTCAATGTCATTTAAAATACTTATGTTGTGCAGATAAACTCAAATTATCATTGAATAAATAAAGAGAACGAATATGAGTCTGCAGGGAAAGACATGTGCTGTCCACATCAGAATTTTTAACAATATTACACCAATGATTTATAGAAGTGAACGGGGATTATTTTCAGGCCATTTCGAAAAAAATGTATGATCTATATTTAAAGATCCATCAAATTTTTGTCGAATAAAATGTTCAACAAATTTAAGCTGTGTACCAAATTTTAACTCTCTAGGACGTAGGAAAGTGCATTTAAAATGCCATCAATTAAATTTATCATGAAGAGTTATATAAAATTTAAAAAAAAATGAAAAATTGTTATCTACCAAATTTATTTTAAAATATGAAGCCACTCTTATATGCAAAACGTTTAAACAAATGGAGAGATATTTATTATATAATATCTCTCTCTTTTCTTTCTGGAAGATATCCCAAAGTCAGAATTTAATTGAATTTGTTTTTTTCCCTATATTAAATAATTTTTTTAATTAAAAAACTACTTAACATATTTTACTGAATTTTTTTTTTATATATTCTATGGGATAATGTGAATATTTCCTAAAAATTTCGAAGCAATTCATGAATTTTAAATTTACTTAAAAAATGTTTGAAAAATTAGGTCCCATAGGGTTCAATGTATTTCATTTTTTCAACCCGGGTTCAATAAAAAACTAATTGGGTGATATTATTTATTTATATTCCCATAGGTCCTACAGACCGTCTGAACAACATACTAAAATTTCATTTTGATAAACTCATTTTTACGGCAGTTATCGTGCTAACGGACAGACAGACAGACAGACAGACAGACAGACAGACAGACAGAATGAACAAAGTCATAAACACTTTTCAACTTTGTTGTAAAGTGTTAAAAACAAAAACAAAGAGACAAAGAAACCTACTCTTTTCATGTGGAAAACTACTAAAGTGAAATAATTTTGTTTCTTAGTAGGGTAAATTGATATCAAACGAGTCCCGCATCCAGTACTCTTTCCTTACCAAGCTTCTCAAGTTGTTGTTGAGACCCAGACCGTCCGACCTACCAGAAAGGTGTAAGGTAACTGTTTGGACGGCCGGGAAGTACCACCCAATTTAGACCGGAACCCAGTGGGGGAGGCATCCACAGGGAGCGTACCCTCCTTCCCCTACCACCAACCTCTCGGAAGGACATGCGGAACCACATGTTTAACGTGATCGTACTCCGCATGAACATGGCGGCAGTTGTGGCAACGTGCAAATCCAGCGCGCAAACCATCGGGCTATCGCGCCCGAAAAGTGCCAACGGAACGCGGTGTTCCCAGGTGGTCACCCACCCAAGTACTAACCGCGCCCGATGCTGCCTTACTTCGGTGATCTAACGAGAACCGGTGTTTTTAGCACGGTACGGCTGTTGACCCTCAAACTTCTCAAGTGAAATAATTTTACTTACATATTTCATTTTGTTGTTTATATTTTTACATTATTTAAAATATTTTGGTAGGCAGGGGAAAAATAAGAATTACGCATAAGATAATTTTAAATATAACAAGAAAGATCAATCATACATAAAGCATTGATTATGACACACTTTCCAACTGAAATGCAATTTTATTTAAACATCTCTAAAATGCGATACATTCAGCGTTGATATATTTTAAATTATCGCAATACCACAATAATTTATTATATTTGAAAACTTAAAACTTCATCTAAAAAAATTGAACGTTATTCAAATGACGTCATCGAAATATAAATCGTCTGGCTCTCTATGTAAAAGCAGTGAATATTTCATTCATATCACTTTTATTCCAGACTCCAGAGTTAAATAATTTTGAGTGAAGAAAAAAAAAAATTCAGCAATTCTTATACAACGCATCTTACAATCACTTGTTTACATTCTGCATCCATTCAAATTAGACTTCGTTGTAGAAATTATCAAAGTTTGATGGTCATTTAAACTAAAAAATATTGTAATTGCGCTGGCACAGAATATAGATGCACAGAAAATGCGCAAAAATAAAGCGGTTTTAGGACGGATGCAACACAAAATATACATTTAAAATAACTTTAAAAAATCACGATTTTTACTCTGGGAAAAAATATAGATGCCATATTTTATCTTGAAGTGGGTCACCTGATCTCTTCATATAATATAGGTGCAATTATTATGTTAATTTTTATTTAAAAAACTACTGAACAAAATGAAATTTTTCTCTGAAATTTGTTTTATATATTTTATAGAATAATTTGAATATTTTCTAAAATTTTCGAAGCAATTTGTGAATTTTAACTTCGCTTAAAAAATATTTGAAGAATTAGGTTCCATAGGGTTCAATGCACTTCACTTTTTCAACCCGTGTTCAATCCAAAACTAATTGGGGGATATTATTCATTTATATTCCCATATGTCCCATAGACCTTTTCAGCAACATACTAAAATTTAATTTTGATAAAGTCATTTTTACGGCAGTTATCGTGCGAACGGACAGACAGACAGACAGACAGAATGAGTAAAGTCATAAACACTTTTCATCTATGTTGGAAAGTGTTAACAATTTGAATATTACCTAAAATTTTCGAAGCAATTTGTGAATTTTAAATCCGCTTAAAAAATGTTTGAAAACTTAGGTCCCATAGGGCGCAATGTATTTCATTTTTTTAATCCGGTTTCAATCCAAAACTAATTGGGTGATATTATTCATTTATATTCCCATAGGTCCTACAGATCGTCTGAACAACATACTAAAATTTCATTTTGATTAAGTCATTTTTATGGCAGTTACCGTGCTAACGGACAGACAGACAGAATGAACAAAGTCATAAACACTTTTCAACTTTGTTGTAAAGTGTTAAATATGGGTGAGTTACAATGGGGTGGGGTTACTGCCCCTAAATATATTTTGGGGTTAGTTAAAATATACCTAGTATTATTTATCTTATCGCACTGTGTTGGTTAAAAATGTACTTAAAGTGAGATATACTGAATATTTGTGAATATAAAACAAATGTTTCATATTATTTTTTACAACTTGTTGTGAAAAGAATAAACAATAAACAAAAAATATTAGGATTTCAGAAAACTTATTAAAATTGAAAGTGTTAAAAATATCAATTGATTTGGACTTCCTTGATTAGTATCAGTGGCCCCTTAATGCTCAAACGTTCCTAACGGTCATCAAGGAGATAGATCTTCATTTAAGTATTCTCATCATTCAAGCGTAGGGTTTTTAGTTTGGGGGTGTTGAATCCCTTTAACTTCTATAATTTCAGTTGCAATTAATAACACCAATATAAATTTGAGAAATTACTGGGGGTGCTAATAAAACTTTTGGGAGTACTTAGCACTCCCAAGCTTCATTCCAGCCCTGTCTAGCCTGCGCATCCAAGCACCAGTGAAATTACTCCAGCCAAGAATCAACCAAGGATGACCGAAAGCAAAATAAGTGATCAAATTCTAAATGTGATGTTAGTGAGGTTAACTAAATGTTCTTTATTTTTGCAGTTTAATATAACTATAATTCAATTTTCTTTAGATATCCTCAAGAAAGCATATATATCTCTTTTAGGAACATGGCCTCATAATTTACGCATTTGAAAATTTCCTCTCGTGTATACTTTTGTATTTCAGTTATTCCGTTACTTTAAATGAGTTCCTGGAATATTTAATGCTGGGACCTTTCATGTATAGAAAAAATTTAAATAGTTCAATTATAGACAGGGTTTCGGAGAGTCCTTAAGCACCTCAATAACTATGTAAAGAAAGGTTTATTAATGTACACTTTAAGTCTATCAGCAGTAAAGTGACTATGTTCGATCGAATAAAAGTGATTGCAGTCCTCTTAGCGGAGGATTTAAAAAGTTAGGATAACGACCTCTGTAGCAAAGCGAAATACTCTCACGGACCATGAAAGTTGCGCACCAAGAAGGAAGCATAAGATGCACCTGAAATTTTATTGATGGAAGGATACGGATGAATGATATACATGATCACAAAAACAGCGCAGCAGAACACGTTCAGAGGAGCTGTGGTACACAGTCCGGTCATTCTCAATAGCGCGTCGCACCGCCTCGTGCTGCGATACAAGTAGATATACGGTTCGGCATGGTGTCGAACAGACGCTTGATGTTGTCCTGAAGCAGACGAGTCCATACTTGTTGGACGTTACGTTCAGAATCCCAAAGATTGCGGCAACGAGGCAGCTGGCGTTTCAACTGGTCCCACACATGCTCGATAGGAGACAGGTCTGGGGAGCGGGCAAGCCATGAAAGTGTCTGGAAATTGTCTTAGGCAGGCCTGGGCGACCCGAGCCGTGTACGGCCGGGTATTATTCTGCTGGAATTTCGCACCTGGAACCCCAACAACGAATGGGAGCACATGGGGTCGTAGAATCTTATCCACGTACGGCTGGCCCGTCAATGTTCCAGGTACCACTACTAAAGCGGATCGGTTGTCGTAGGCTAGGCTCCCCAGTCCATGATGTCTGCAGTGGGGCTGGTGTGACGCTCGATAACGAGATTGGGATTGTGGCGTCGTGCAGGGGACCTCCACACCCGGACACCCTCCGGTCACTCTTATAGCTGCTGTACGCTTCTGGACCATTCGAGTGGTCTGGGTCTTTAATACCTGGACACCCTGATCATCGGTTCCCAAATCGAAGCGGCACTCGCCACTAAACACCATACATCGCCAATCTGCGGCGTTCCACGTTGCTCTGACCCGGCACCACTGCAACTGGAGCCACCGGTGTTCCCATGTTAACGGCAGCACACGTAAGGGACGCTGGGATCGCAGATTTGTTTCCTTCAGGCGTCTAGATATGGATCGTGGATACACAGTAGTTGCTACGTGTGCCTGTATCGCGGATCGGGTCGCCATGGGCTCTATACGTGCCTGCCGCACGATCATTCGATCCTCTCTACTCATGATATGCCCGGTTCGTCCAAAGCATGTCCTCCGTGTCTGGGTGGCGTTCCGTGACCAGTGCCCCCAACACAGCCGGACGCCAAAGGATCCTCGTGACGGGACCTTTGGGATGAGACCAAAGGATCCGTGACCAGTGCCCCCAACACCGTCCAAAGGATCCACGTGACGGGATATCCGGCGCGCTGACTACCTTGCGGTTTTCGGCCTGATGATCAGGCCTCTCGTGAAGTCCGTCAGTTGCGTATATCGACGTTTCTGGCGTCTACCCACCATTCTTTTCACTCCGTACTCGTGCTTGCGTCGACCGAGGCTTCTCGCATTGATGGGGCGTCGACTACACTCCGGTTTATAAGGACGCTGGCTCATGCAGCGCCACTCACGGGTATACGGTCATGCGCAATCACACCAGACTGGGATCATTTGCATATCAGTCCGCCCTCTAGCTATTTGAATCATTTCGCAGTTGTACCATGTTTTCTTCTTGGTGCGCAACTTCATTGTCCGTGAGTGTAAAAGAGAAAAGCAGATTACATTAATGAGTAGGAATCGACAATATAAAAGTTGTAGAAGGCATTTATTTGACACAATACAGTGCTGTTTATTTTAACATTCTTGAATATAACAGTAAATTGCCAATTCTTGGCAATTTGCTGTTCTATTCAAGTATGTTAAAATAAACAACACTTCTATGCACAGGAATCGAATATACAGCCTGTTCAAAATGCCCTTCGTCAGCAAGAATGCACATTTGAATTCGAGAAAAAATATGTCTGGGGTACTTTGATAAGTATTACAGGTTTCACCATGTTACAGTTCATGATGAAACGCCTTTTTAACAGATATTTACTGTATACAGTACCAGGATTCACTGTACAGGTTTTTATCGTATCATATACACGTTTCGTGCTTTCCAGTTGTAGATTCCTACTAATAAGGCAATGCTCTACAACTTTGTAAGTGACTATTTTCGTCTATCTCGCTTTGTTTTACAGTTTGTTATCCTAATTTTTGAAGTTATCGCTAGGGGCGCTGCATTTACTTTTATTCGATCGAGCATGGTCAGTTTACTTTAGATAGACCTAACATGTACCTTTTCTTATAAAATTGTTGGGGTGCATAAGGACTTTCCTTCCTAGATACAACCTGTAATTATCAAAATGAAACGCTTACCCAAAATGGAACGCAATGTTTACCTTCATCTTTTTAATTGCATTTAAAGTAGTGATTTTTGCCATTTTAGGTAAAATTTGTGACTGTAACTCACTATTTCGTATTTTTCATTGTTCATTTTTTTTCCTAGTCGTTCGATTTGATTATGTTCCGCATCCATTAATTTATATTTTCAAGCAATTGTGTTCCTACGATTTCTTTGCTCAACTGTGATATATCAGTCATCATTTTTACCAGGCCAACCGTGCATCCACGCCGTGCTCATCGTTAGCATTTCATTTCTGCATTGCAAATGAAGCAAAATGATTGACAAACGCTTTCTTAATCGGGTAGGGGCGACAATTCACGCCCCTTTTAACTTGTTATCAATGTACAATTTGGGATGGTGTGTGATTTTCAACACCCCTATCAGAAAGGGGGTTAGCTGGGGGGACTGTTCACATCACGGATTTAGTTGGGAGAGGGAGTGGAGATACTGAAAAAATATTGAATTTCTTCTTGTACTGAACTGATAAGTTATGTATTTATGTGGGTTTTAATAAAACAAATATTTACTTTCGCTGTATACGTAGTATAATGCATAAGGAAAGTATTGTGATGGGGTCGAAAAATCGACGGAAGAGAATATTTCAAGCATCCCTGAACTCAAATTGAGCTTTTTTGAGGTGATGTCTATGTGTATGTATATTAGTGTGTGTATCCGTCAGTCTGTGGATGTGATATCTCACGAACAAATTAAGCGTTTCGAACGAAATATAACAAAAACTGCAATCGGTGAATACTAATACTCGATTGATTTTAAACGTAACTGAATATTCGGATCCCTTCTAAATTTTCGAATGAAACTTTTAAAAAATCTTTAAAAATCATAATCTTTAATAATGAATATTTTAAAAATAAAGACAACCAAAAAATTGACCATAATTAAAAGTCTTTTATTAAAATCTCCTTTTTACTCACGTACTAAAATTACACAGCCATAGCGCTTTCGGGCATTTTTATTCCCTTCATCAGTGGCACTTTAATAAAAGACTTTTAAATATGGCCAATTTTTTGGTAGTTTATATTTTTAAAGCATTGATTATTTTGACGTGTTTCCATATAATTTCTTTAATAATGTTTCATAAATTATCATTTTTTATATAATTTTTTATTAGAAATCAAATGATATAAACTTTAGAAAGTTAGCATAAACCGTCCTCGAAAAGGTTTTTTAAATATATTTATAAAAAAAAATTATATTGCAATCTAGTGATGTCCGACTCCCGTAAGTCACTGAGCAACATCTTCATGGGGCCCGCAATCTTTTTTATGGCATTTTCCCCCTCGGGGCTTTGAATATAATAATAATAATAATAATAATAATAATAACAATATATTATTTTATTAATATCTAATATTATTTTTTATTAGGATTAAGTGTCAACCTTTGTCATGTTTTATTTTACTTACAGTACACTGTATATGTAAAAAGTACAAAGCAGAAGATATGTGATACGGTCAAAAACCCGACGTTCAGATTTTGATGTATTTACACATTTTGGGCATCCTTGATTGCATTTCAACCATTTTTTCAATGATGTCTGTGGTTTTACGCGCTAGCTATCTCTCGAAGAAAATGATCAAATTAAATAGCATTTCTTAGGGTAATTACAAGCAATAAACGTAAAAGGTCTATTAAGTTCCGATAGATCCGACTTAGGAAAAAGTCTTCAATTTTTGAAAATCAAAATTTTTTCAAAATGGAAATTTTTTCGAAATTCAAAATTTTTATTAAGCTTATAGTAAAAAAAGTCACATTTAAAGTATGTTTCAGTTATCAGTAAATGACTTCATTTACGGAATTTACGAAATGTTCCTTTCTCGACATATTGTACGTGTTTGATCTAAAATGTAAAATAAAGTAAAATAAAATAAAAATAAATTATATACATTCACTATTATCCAAAGAGTGAACGCTTTGTAAGTATTTTTAATTAGAAATAAAAGGACATTTTTGTTCAGAAGGACATCTTTGTTCACAGAAAGAGAGAGAGCACTTTCAACTTTTTATATTTTATTTTTAAATTTTATGATGGGATCCCTAAGAACACTTTCTGGGGGGGGGGGGGGGGTATTATGTAGTTCGAAATTGTTTCAGTATTTTTGCATTTTATTTTTTCCGGAAATATCAATGAGTAAAAATTTGTAGAAATTTCAAATTAAAAAGAAAAAAAAGGAAATTTGGAGGCCCCGTCTGAACTGGTGCGATCGCTTAGTCTGATTATCGGTAAATCCGCCCCTGTGAAAACATTGCGCAATTTCAATTAGAAAAGGACACAAACGCCGCAAATTTTATGCACAAATAACACGATCATCTCCTCAAGATTTTGAGTATTTCTCAATCGATTGTATCGGATTTAATTACACACAATCTCATTTTTATTATTTATATATAGACGGCACCGCTTACATTAACCCAACAGAAAACCAAAAATGAAAGCGAAAAACTCGGCTAGGAAAAGCGAGCGGGTGAAAAAAGAAAAGCGCAAAAAAGCGCGCTTTGGGCGCTACGCAAGGATAAAAGCCTCGTGATATTGGAAATGATTAAAAGTTTCGGCAACCGGGATGTTTGATTTAATAAGCGGATGATCGAAATGAGGAAGAAATTACAGCCGTCACAAAGACTGCTCCAATTATTACCCACCTTCGATACCCCGAAGTCACTCAAGGGGGGGGGGGGGATACAAGCGCCGTGTCTTGGCGCTTATCGCTCAGTTGGCGTAAACATTGGAATTTTATGTACTGAAAAATCACTATGATGAAAAGCTTGGGAGACGATGAAATAGAACAAAATTTATATAATAATTGTCTAGCGTGTGCCCTTGAAGACCCTCCAGAAGCTTGTCCTTGCAGACCCTTCAGAAATTTGTCCTTGCAGATTCTCCAGAAGCTTGTCCTTGCAGACTCTCCAGAAGTTTGTCCTTGCAGACCCTCTAGAAGTTCCCCTGTGACCTGGAAGATTGAATCTTTTTGCACTTATAGTATCGTTCACGGAACAGTATCTAAGGGAGCCGAATTTTTAATTCCCTCTCTCGGGCGGATAAATTGGTTTTTTGAAAAGTCATTCGTCCATCCCCCCCCCCCCCCCCCCCCCCCCCCAGAAACCTCCCGCTGACGGCGCGGGATATAGTTAAGCCTTGTCCCAATAAGGCGGATAATTTTGATTGGTAGGGCCATCTATTGCACTTTGCTAAAACGAATACTATTTTTGGATTATATGCACAGTTCAAACTGCTGATAGCATAATACAACTAAAATAACTTCGTTGAGCTACATGCAACACAGAATTATAGTGTCGACCGTTTTTGAATACAAGAATGAGCCGTTTTCGTCATCAAGAAAGAGACCGGTGGATGTCAGGTTTTTCTAGAAACCCTCAATAACCCTATTATTTAAAATTTATATTGTAACCGGCGTTGACCTTAACTTATAGCATTCATATATTCAATACCAATCCTGTCATTTTTTGAAAAAATTAATGAATGAATTCATCAAATTCCTGCTTTAAATCTTGGGCAAACATCGAGTACATTTTCTAGTTTTATTTATATAAGCAAAATTTTTCATAAAACTAAGTTTTCACATTTTCTGACTTGCGGTCGATTGAATTTAGTGATTCTGAATTAGGTAAAAATTCCTATTTATGCAAAACCTAATGCACATTTAGTTTTTTTTCTCTCTCTATAAATTTAAAGAAAATAATAGCGTATTACTATTTTATTTTAAATTTTAACCAACCCATAAGCATTTGGCTTTAAAGTCTAATTTCATTCATGAATTAATTTGCATTTCTATTAATGTCACCCGAAATTCTCCCGAAACATTTCATTAATTAGATTCATTCATTTATAAGACAATTTATCTCTTAATAAGAAGGGCGTACTCTTCAGTATACCCCTGTTGGGATACACCCATTTTCAATTCCAGGCATCATTCATAGCTCCTCCTATTTGATCATTTTCGGATCATTATCAGATATGATTAACGGCCAATTTTTATTGTCTTTTGAAACAAGAGTTAATATATGAATGTCACGTCCTTTGAGACGTGGGTTATCTTTTGTTAAATTTTATTTATCCTTTCAATATCATGCGGAGAATATTTAATCTACGTTCGCTTTTAATAATATTTATTTACAGTCGTACCTTGTTTAACGATATACATGTATGCAGGTCAGTCAAGAGAAAATCATTGCGGGTGGGGGTATAAATCCTAAATTTGCGTTTCCTTTCAATAAAATGTATCTACTCTCATGAAGGATTTTATATTTTAATTAATGTAAGCAAGTCTAAATGGAAATCAGATAGCTCACACTCTATACAAGTTCCTAGTTGGTTATCACTTTGAGCTCGAACTAATTTATTAATGCATCACAACTGGCGACCGAGTTAAAATATAGTGTGGTAGCGGCGGAGAGATAGGGCCCGTCCCAGAGACCTTGTTTTAAAGGAGAAGAATGCCAGGCCATCCAAACAATTTCTTACAGGCCCAGAGTAGTGTGGTTAGTAGTCCGTCTAGACGCAATCCAGGAGTTCCATGTTTGAATAATGATTTCCATCGATTAATGTTTTGAGCTCATATTAAGTTTAATACTTTTGTTTTTTAGCTAGTTTAATACTTAATACTAGCTAAAAAACAGTCAAATTATGGGTAAAACTTAAAATTGTTGTTGGATAATAAGATCCAAGTAATTTCTTACAGGCCCAGAGTAGTGTAGTTAGTAGCCCGTCTAGACTCAATCCAGGAGTTCCATGTTTGATTCATGATTTCCATCAATCAATGTTTTGAGCTCAAATTAAGTTTAATACTTTTGTTTTTTAGCTAGTTTAATACTTAATACTAGCTAAAAAACAGTTAAATGATGGATAAAACTTAAAATTGTTGTTGGATAATAAGATTGACCGAAAAACATTGAACTTTGACATACCCAATTACATCATTTGCAAAATTGTTAATTTCTACGATTACTAAATTGAACATAAAATCTTAAAATGTGAAACTTGAAGACTTCTATAACATACTAGAACATGCATTTATGTCTCTTCAAACAGTAATGCAATAATTTAAGATGATTTATGCTATATGCAATTGGCGTCATCATTGATTAAAGCAGACAACTTTTTAAAAATTATAATTGAATAAAATAGGTATAAAATGAATTAAGTGCTGAAACTAGCCTTATTTCAATTTTTAAACTGGTACTGCATACAGTAAATATCTGTCAAAAAATAATTTCATCAGGAACTATAACACGGTGACACCTGCAACGCATGGCAAACTACACAGTCATATTCTTTCTCGACTTCAAAAGTGCATTGTTGCTCACGAAAGGCATTTTGAACAGACTGTACATTAGATTCCTCTACATGAAAGTGTTTATTTTAACATTTTTGAGTAGGACAGTAGTTCGCCAATAACTATATTGCTTCAAATATCGAAAAGTTTCAGTGGCTTCTGTTACAGTTTTTTTTACTATACTATATGTTCGGCGCAGCATATCTTTTTTGGATCTTGTGCCATAAAACCCCAATCTACAAATCATCTGTTACAGTTTTAACTGTCAATTCCTAGTACTTAGACAATGCTCTATAACTTTGTAATTGTCTCTTTTCATCTATTTCGCTTTGTTGCCGGATTTTTTATCGTAACTTTTAAAATCTCCACTAGGGACGCTGCAATCCTTTTTATTCAGTCGGGAATGGCCACTTTACAGTAGACAAACCTAATGTATACACTTATGAACATTTCTTACAAAGTCAGTGGTGTGTGGATTTTCCTAAGGACCCTGTATATAACGTGTTCGGTTATGAACAATATTTATTTAAGTATTGATAGAATAAATAAAATGGTATCTTAGGAACATTATTTATTTAAATATTTATAGAATATTTAAAGCATTTATGAACCTATTGAGGTTATAGTATGATAAGTCTATAAGTTGAAGTGATGTTCGTAATCATAAAGTAATACTAACAATGCGACCATCCGTATAATGTATGACTAGATTAAATGAAATAACACTATAAGAATTTAAAGATTGATTATTATTATTATTATGTTTATTAAAACATATATGTAAATAATTAGCTTTTATATGTGTGTGTATGTTATCAGTTCATCAGGTTTTTTTTAAATAGCGTAAATATGATTCATTTTTCTTTTCCTAGCAGCAGAATTCGATGATTTTATGGGTTTATGCAGACATTTCCATGCTTCCATGCATGAGCAATTTTTGATATGATTCCAATGTTCGCGGAGTTTATGCTGTCACATTTCTTCATATAAACTTTTTCTAAATACATCTGTAAGTTCTTCAAGTGACCATGTCATTCTTTTATTAAAGCTTCTTAGCTACGAGTACCGAATACTTTAACCGTTCAGTTCATTAAAATCAAGCGAATTTGTTATATGCTACAGTTGTGCAAGTGACACCTCATCTTTCGAAACATGTTTGGTTATATAGTTTTTAATCCAACAAATCTTAGTGGTGACTATCGTCCACCACAGAGATTTGCTGACTTGTAAAATTGAACCTATTTTCGACAGCTTTTGTGAAGTCAATGATAATATTTTGCTGATGAGTTTGAATAAGAGTGAAATTGATTCAACTATTCCGATATGTTCAATGGGAGTGCTTGAGAAAGATGTCAATTAAAAAAAAAAAAGTTGTAATTTTTTTTTTTCTTCAGATTAAATAGAATTGTTTTCAGCAGGGCCGAATCTGCACATTTGGAGGCTTGGAGCGCAAAGCTATAAATAGCTCTTTATTAAGAAAGGAATATAATAAAAGGCAAATTTACCACCATGAACCTTTATAATTTTTATCATAGTATTTTTTTTGTTTTCAAGTTATAAATTTGCGAAATTTTGCAAACGTCGTTATAGATTCGACTATTAAGTATTATGTTCCAATCTTGTTTTAGACTGCTCCAGTCAAAAATAAGACTGGAAAAACATTTTATATCAATCAATTTATATGTGCCAATCTTATTTTAGATTGCCCCAGTCAAAAACAAGATTAAAAAAAAAAATTATATTAATCAATTTATATGTTCCAATCTTGTTTTAGACTGCCTCAGTTTAAATAAGATTGGAACATATAAATTTGTTGACATAAAGTTTATTTTGGAAGCAAATACTTGACTATATTATTTACAATTAATAGCTGTGAAATCTAACGTCCAATTGCTATATTTAGGATGTGCATCTACTCTAGAAAACTCATATATAAAACACTGGAGTGCAACGCATTGCAGCTATGCGATCGGGTCTTCTATTTAACGGCTGTTAAATATGAGGAGAAAATAATTTTCTTCAATATAGTTTAATGATAGTTTTATAAGATTTTAAAATGCACCATAGAACTTTACGCTGAAAATATGATAACCCCCCCCACCCCCCCACCCACCCACAATACGGAAAATATCGCATAATAATAACTATTTCCTCGAGAAAATTTTAGGAAATCAGTACTCAATATCAATTGGTCAACACTCTTCAAATGGTCGCAGAGTTAGTGAACCCTACAAAATGTAAAATTCGTAATTCGTTAAAAAAAGATGGTTGGCAGAAAAAAATATGGTCTCTGGAGAAGCGGGGTCTGAAGCAGCAATTTCATCCACATTTTGACATAATCGCCACTGCTATTAACTCAGTATAACATTATTTTGAATTTATTATTAAAATATATATCCAAAGAAAAGCATTTTCAAAGTTTCGTTTTCATATCCCTTTATTGTTGAACTCCGTATAACAAACTGTACAATTTTAAAATGACAAATTGTTTCTTTTGCAAATATTACATGGCCCTCTTATCGAATTCTTATTTCGACACCTTCTCAGAAAGTCGAAGAGGATGGGGGGGGGGGGGGGGGGGGAGAGAGAGAGAGAGATGCGAAAATTCTTCATAAATCTCTTGAATTATTTAACTTGTTACAAGCAACTAAAAAATCGGAAATAAAATTTCCATTTATCAATTTCAGAATTCGGTTACAAATACCAGCTGTTTGAACACAGATTCCTGTTGAGTCATTTGCGATTCAAAACTTTTCAACTCATTGGCGACTGATTGGCGATCGTTTTTGAAATACATTTCTGACAACCCAAAGGATATTTTGAATCAGGGGGGAAGGGGGATCGCAGAAGAAGGGTATTGGGGAAGCTGTCACATCGGCAGGCAGGGAAATGTCAGAGTCCCCGCTTTCTTTGGTGCATGTTACCGCGATTATAATGATTATCATACAAACTGGAATTAATTACGCCCACGCGAGCTGCGCTCCAGAATCGAATATTGGCACTGGAAGAAGAATCTTTTCAAAGAGGGACAGACTTTGCATATAATGGCATCGTGTCATTATTTTATATTCATATCGACTACACCTGGATACGCTGCAAGGATCAAGCACCCTTCCCCCTTCAAGCCATGTTCACTGTCACACAATAAAGGATCGTTCGTCTTTTTTGTTTTTTGAGCGCATCAGAGTGCGTTGCGGAATTGATCTGAAGAATACCAAGTTAGTTAACTGAACGGAGATATTTAGAAAGAGTTTAAATGTAGAAATGTGGCTGCATAAACTTCGAAAATATTGGAAGAACTGTAAAGATTGGAATGACTACCTGCGCATGTATTGAAATGACCGCGTGAACGTATATTGGAATGATTGCTTAAACTGCATATATTAAAATAACAGGTCAGACGAAACTTATATTTTTGGTGTCATCAAAATTATCCATTAATTTGAAGAATAACACAGAATTTAAAGAACTTACAGATGTATTTAGGAAAGTTAATTTGAAGAAATGTGTCAGCCTCAGCATAAATACTGCGAATATTGGAATTACAGCTAAAATCGCACATGCATGGAAATGACTACGTAAACCCATAAAATCATGGAATTTTCCTGCTAGGAAAAGAAAAATGAACCATGTTTATACTATTTTTAAAAAGTTTGATGAACTGATAACACACACACAAAGAGCTAATTATTCACACATATATTTTAATAAACCTAATAATAATATTAATCAATTTTTAACACTTTACAACAAAGTTGAAAAGTGTTTATGACTTTGTTCATTCTGTCTGTCTGTCTGTCTGTCTGTCTGTCTGTCCGTTAGCACGATAACTGCCGTAAAAATGACTTAATCAAAATGAAATTTTAGTATGTTGTTCAGACGGTCTGTAGGACCTATGGGAATATAAATGAATAATATCACCCAATTAGTTTAGGATTGAACCCGGGTTGAAAAAATGAAATACATTGAGCCCTATGGGACCTAATTTTTCTAACATTTTTTAAGCGAATTTAAAATTCACAAATTGCTTCGAAAATTTTAGGTAATAGTCAAATTGTTCCATAAAATATATAAAAAAAAATTCAGCTAAATATATTCAGTAGTTTTTTAAATAAAAATTAAAATAATAACTGCACATCTTATATGAAACGATCACGTGACCATGATATGAAACGATCACATGACCCACTTCAAAATGATATATGGCATCCATCTTGTTTCAAATTCGTGATTTTTTAAAGTTCTTTTTAATTCATATTGAGTGTTGTATCCATCCTGAAACTACTTTATTTCTGCTTAAATTCTGTGCATCTACATACTAAAACAACACAATGACAATATATTTGAGTTTAAATTCTCATTCAAATTTGATTATTTCTACAACTAAGCCTATTTTTCACCTATGTAAAATGTAAACAGCAAAATATGTAGAATGAGTTGTATTAGAATTACTGTATTTCTTTAACACAAAATAATTCAGTCCATGGAGTCTGCATGGCTGATATGAATGAAATATTAATTGATTTTATAAACAGAAGGACGATTTTTTTCGATGAAGTTTTAAGCATAAAGTTTATGAATTGTAGCTCCATGGTCTTAATTTTTAAATAAAATAAATTATTATAGTATTGTGATGAATGAAATGGAGAAAATTATGAATGAAATCCTGCTTTTATAGAGAGATCCAGGCGTGTTATTTTTTCTATGACGTCATTTGAATTAATTTCAGTTGTTTTCGATGAAGTTTTCAAATATAATAAATTATCGTAGTATTATGATAGATTTAAAAATATTACCGTGGAATGTATTGCATTTTAGAGATATTTAAACCACGCAATTTATATTTCAATGCCGTCATTTGAATGAAGTTCATTTTTTTCAATGAAGGTTTAAGTTTTCAAATATAATAAATCAATGTAGTATTGTGATAAGTTTTAAAATATTACCGAGGAATGTATTGCATTTTCGACTTTTTTAAATAAAATTGCATTGAAGTTGGAAAGTGTTTCATAATCAATGCTTTAAGCATGATTGATCTTTCTTGTTTAATTTTTATACTGTTATTTCATTTAAGCACGATATTTTGTAATTCTATCAACTTTAATGATTTGTTTAATAACTACAAACACTTTTTGCTAATAAAATATTTAATACTTTTAGAGACATTTAAGTACAACAAACCATTACAAAAAACCATATTTAATTATATTGAAATATCAAAATTATCCACTTATCACACTACATGTAGAGATACAGACAATAAATTGACAATAATTGTACATGTAATAATGAATATTATTCAGCACATGGTCATATAGTAACTGAAGATTTAAATATTATAAAAGACGAATGAATAACACGTGGTTCTAAATTTAGGTTGCCCACCAATATTAACTCTTCCATTACTTTAATATCCATTGCCTTAATTAAATATATTTATAAACTAAAATGTAAATATGCACAGCCTTTTGAGGCATTCAATATGTGGTTCGGATGTTAAGATCTTACAATTTATCTTAGAAGTAAGCAATCTTAAGATATTTGAATAATAAAAAATATAATTAGTAATATAAAATTGTCTAAGTCACAATATGACATTTGCAATTTTAAAGAATCATTTAAAAATGTACGAAAATCATTTGTTATTACCTGTAAAAATAAAGCCTCTAGCAACTCTGTTATCATATATAAAAAAATTATGCGTAATGTTTAACAGATTATTTAAAAAATAATTAAAATAGTATTGCACCCTCATGTTCCGTTTCATTGATGACACAATTACCGTAAAAAGATCAATAGATACACTTTCGTTAAAATTTGATTTTTATCCTAATTTTTTAATTATTAATTTAATTTTTGTCCTAATTTTTTAATTATTAATTTAATTTTTATTCTATTGAAAATGCTTTCTTTCCACTCTGGATAAATTACTTAGACGTTACTTTCAAAATTCACGAATCAAGTACTGTATTTTATAAAATCTGTGACAAAACTACTTCTTACCCCTTTGAAGTTAACAAATATCAACAATAATCGTCAAACCTTTCACGATTAGCATTTAAAAATATTATTGAAAACTAATTAATATGTATCAAAAAGTTAAGCTCTACTTGTTATTATGATGCATAATTACTCAACTTAATAACAACAGCATCAGTTAGTAATCATTACCCACAACATCTTGTTATATCCTTTATAAAATCAAATTTTAAAACCAACTTTAACATAAAGAAAACTCATTGCTACCTCAATCTCGTTAGCTTCTAAATAAATGATTCCATTTACTACCAACCAAGTAAAAATATTTTAAACACACTCAATACATTTTTATTATAATAATTACAATTTTATATTTTTATTTTAATATGTGTCATTTCAAAATTGAGCTTTTCAGCAATTTCAAATTTATTTGTAACAATTTATCAATTTAGAGTCATTATACTAATAATATCTTAAGATTTATTTCTAAAACTTGCAACTTTGTTTTACTTTTATGAAACATTCTTGAATATAACAATATTCACTGTATAGTTCGTAGCGTCACTTCACTCTCTTCGGGTCGCAAATGCTCTGTGGGTGATTTGAGAATTTTCAGATGTAGCAGGTAAATTAAATTTCATTTTAATGACTTTGATCAGTTTAATTGGTGTTTTATAATGTTTTAGATAAATCTATTTTCAATCTATTTGATCATTTTTTATTTTTATTCAACTTCTTGTCAATCATTTTACTGCGTCGGGCTAGCTACATAATTTCTGTAATATATTTTTCAGTATGTAGACAGAAACGCAGCTCCTATTAGTATTTATGTGCCGTGGTTGGCCCTTGAGAATGTCCATGGTCACAGAAACGCTATTTTTTGAATTTTCACATTTTTTTCAAACTATCATATATATCCTAGTTTTTTGTACTAAGTTTCATTAGTTTCAAAGGCTCGTGCAAAAGATTCTCAAAACAAACAACACTATTTCGTTTCTACTAGTTGTATTATCAGGTTTTTACATATGTCAAATCTCACTGTGTATTCTGCAGGTGACGGGTATTGCATATGTATAATTTGTCAATTTATAATTCAAAATTCATAATTCATTATCATTAGTGTACCATACAAGTTTTGAACACACACACACATATATATATATATATGTGTGTGACATATATATATATATATATATATATATATATATATATATTCTTGATTAAAGTTCGAATTGCCTACAAATCGCTTTGAAGTCAACTTTTATGTACGTATTAATGAGATGATGAGATGAGATAGATGTCTGTGATAAAATAAAAAAAATAATAAAAAAAAATTGGTTCCGAAAGCTATAGGGCAAAATTTATGGTTGCAGATCCTCCCTGCATTACAGACCCTGCTGTCCAATTCCTTACATAGCAATGTTTGTTAAACGTCCTTTTAAGACCATTTCATGCACAACTTTTATAAGTGAATTAATAGGCCACTTTTCTACAGCCTGGTTAAAAGCAAATCATTGTAATAGCATTACTTAAACCTCCTTGCTAGCCAACACGTTGCTGGATGTGAACACTGAAACATTGAGCTTGTGTAACTATTAGCATGGAGGGCACCTTAAGAACGCATTAGTAAAGTAATACAAATGACAGTTCAGGTTGACTTTTAATAAGATACCTTAATTGGCTAGTAATCGAATACCTGCTGTTTACTTCTCCAATACATGGTAATGTATAGGGGAAGTATTGGAATCGTATCGAAAATCGGAACTTGAGTTGGAAGGACTTGCACGTTTCTAGTACACCCAAAAGCTATTTTTAGCGTGATGTCTATGTGCTTGTCTCTCTCTCTGTGTGTATGCGTGTCTGTTCGTCTGTCTGTCTATCTACTGGCTATCTATCTTCGGCTACTGGCACTTTATAGCACGAAATATCTGATTTAGCATGACGTCTGTGTGTCTGTATGTCTGTGCAATGTATGTATCCACTCTAACTCAAAACTGAATTGACCAAATTTCCAATGATTAGTAGATAAATCATTTGTGGGTTGCTCTGGTACTGATTAGATTTTAAAACGGTTAAAAAAATCTGTCTTATTTTGCAAAATAGACCGGGAAAATCGTAAAAGTCTAAAATAAAGAACTACATATACTCATATGTATCTATTAAATACTTGTTTTATATGTAATGTTTGACGACGAAAGTAATAAGACCAATCCTATTGGCGTTTTCGAGATAGTTTAGATTTTAACATTTTTGCCACGTCAACTTTGAAAATACATCCAGTCGCCAAAAGAAAACAAAAATTGAATTAAAACTGCAACTTTTGTATAATTTCAAACAATTACACATGTTGTTTTGTACAATTAAACTCAATTTAATGCGTTATGAAGGACATAATTTAATGAATTATGAAAGATATAAATGATTTGAGTCTGTAGAGAAAATCATGTGCTACCTATATCGAGATTTTTAGTTTCTCATACTATGTAATACAGAAAAAATTATTGTTTTCACGAAAATATTCGAATTTAAGATTTTGATGCCAATATATGTTTTAAGACCTCCGTGATGTCCGTCTGTCTGTGGTCGATTTCTTGTGTACACGATAGCGGCCACAAACATTAATGGATTTTCACGAAATTTTATATCCGGATTTATTGTCAAATTAGCTAGAACTAGATAGAATTTTTTTAAATTTGAGCTAAAACTTTGAAATTTGATATTTTTTTAACATGGTAGAATAGGACACAATTTGATATAATCATGCATAAAAGCGTTTATTTATGGCTCAATGATCACGAGACTTAATAGTTTCGATCATTGTTTTAACAAATAGCCGTGATACCGTTTTATTTTGTTCGTGAGGTCTTTAGCCTTTGTCGGGAGGTGGTGGTGGTGGGGGGGGGGGGGAGTTACCCTATCCCCGGGGGTACATTGTCAAGTATGATATCAGTCGGAAATTTTTTTTCAAGCCCTTTAACGTAAAGGATAACACGATATAATTGTAATCATTTGGACCCATAGTACCAATTTTTCAAAAATTTTCCTTTAAAATTTGAAAAAAAAGCTACTAAAAATGGATTCTGGTATGAGAAAGACGAGTCGAGTCACATTCCAATTAATTTTTTATTAATTTTCTGCACTAAATTGGTTTTTGTTTCGAAACCGAGAAGCAATAATTTTATCACCTTCCATTATCCAAGATGCAACCATTTTATCATCTTCCATTATCCTCATAATTGTCACTCATATAATTATCAGACAGGATTATGGGACGATAATTGTCACTCTATTTTGAGTCTATAAAGCCATTCCTGAGAACAGGACAGACAAAACACAGGAATGCTACCCTCTGGGTAGTAAACAAAAGCCATATTTTACTTCAGACTATACTGCCATAATTTCACGACTTACGATACTTGGAGACCTTAGAGCAAATTTCTTCTACATTCTCAATATTCTTCATTTATTATTCGTTAATTACCTGGTTTCGTGAGTCATGAATACTGCAGGATTTATAAGCTGACTTTGCATAATCAGTAGTGTACGACCTTTGACTGCTTGACAGGCATAATTAACGAGTTGATTCTGAATGTATAACGTAAATTTTTGCGAAACACCTTTTGAAGATCTTCAACTTGTTGATGGCTTTCCATTCAAACAGTGCCGGATGCGGTCCGGCATTTTTTAATTGCCTTTCTTCCTGGCCCGCTCGTGGCCTAGCCTCGATGAAGAAGGCGTATGTGATCCATCAATTTCGCGGGCCGGGCCCTTCAGGTGAGAAAATTTCCCCGCCTCGCCACCCCCGACCTCATCAAGTAATGAAACTGACCTCGATATCAGTACGTCCCTTTCATAAATCATAAGCCTCTTTAGCACAGCCTAATTGATTTCCGTGTGATTCGAGGTGCAGGTCTTCCTTTCTCGTTATGATGCTCATTTTCTTCACACACCGCGCTCGTTTCAATTATTCTTGACACTTTCGGCACGTTTTGTGTGTATTTTCTTTATCTTCACCATTTACTGCTGTTGTGCATGTTATGGATCACCCCGGTGGTAATAGTTTTATTTGCCTGAGCGTGAGGTATATGATTTTAGATGAAGTCGGTTTGTGGCTTTTTTGATTAGCCCTATTTTCGACTACGTATCTTTAGAATCTGTGTCAAGCGCATTTTAATTAGGAGAAGCAGTATCTTGCTAGCTTTTCTTCGCCCCCCCCCCCCCCCGCGCGTATATCAAGAGGAGCGCAATCGTTTTTTCCTTCATCAAACTACTAGAGGGAAATTAATTACTTTCCCTATAATGCATCGGATATTTAAAAAGAATATGTGACGGTGTCAAAAATCCGACTCTAGGATTTAGTGGATTTTGAACACATTGAGGTAATCGAATGAAATATGGCAAGAATATTTTAATTGATAAATATCAGAGGCTTATTACGTTTCAGAATGGTTGGACCAGGCAAAGCCCTCAATTTTTTGAACATTTATTTTTTGAAAACTGAAAATAAATTATAAAACATAAATATATTAAATATTGTTACACACACACACACACACACACACACACTCAAAAAGTGTGATGGAGTAAAAAATCCGACTCTAGGATTTAATGGATTTAAACGTTTTGATCATTTCGGAATGAGATTCAGACATTTTTCAAAGATGTCTCGTCTGTGCTTCTGTGAGTCTGTGGAGATTTTGAACACATTGTGGCAATCGAATGAAATGTGGCACGAAATGTGGCAATTGATAAATATCAGAAGCCTATTTTCAGAATGGTTGAATCCGGCAAAAGCCCTCCATTTTTTGAACGTTTATTTTTGAAAACTGAAAAGAAATTATAAAAAATAAATATATTAAATATTGTTAAAAAAAAGTGTGATGAAGTCAAAAGACAGACTTCAGGAATTAATGGATTTACACGTTTTGATCATTCCGGAGTGAGAATAAGACATTTTTTAGAGATGTCTGTGTGTCTGTGAGTCTGTGGCGATCTTGAACACAACATTGAGGTAATCGAATAAAATGTGGCACGAATATTTCAATTGATAAATATCAGAAGCCTATTATTTTTCAGAATGGTTGGACCAGGCAAAATCCTTCAATTTTTTTAACATTTATTTTTTGCAAACTGAAAAGAAATTATCAAAAACAAATATGTTAAATATTATTACAAAAATAGTCATTTTATATGTACTTTTTTACACTTTACAACAAAGTTGAAAAGTGGTTATGACTTTGTTCATTCTGTCTGTCTGTCTGCCTGTCCGTTAGTACGATAACTGCCGTAAAAATGACTTAATCAAAATGAAATTTTAGTATGTTGTTCAGACGGTCTGTAGGACCTATGGGAATATAAATGAATAATATCACCCAATTAGTTTTGGATTGAACCCGGGTTGAAAAAATGAAATACATTGAGCCCTAAGGGACCTAATGTTTCAAACAGTTTTTAAGCGGATTTAAAATTCACAAATTGCTTCGAAAATTTTAGATAATATTCAAATTATTCCATAAAATATATAAAAAAAAATTCAGCGAAATATATTCAGTAGTTTTTCAAATAAAAATTAAAATAATAATTACACCTCTTATATGAAACGATCACGTGACCATGATATGAAACGATCACATGACCCACTTCAAAATGATATATGGCATCCATCTTGTTTCAAAATCATGATTTTTTTAAGTTCTTTTTAATTCATATTGAGTGTTGTATCCGTCTTAAAATCACTTTATTTTTGCTTAAATTTTGTGCATCTACATACTGAAACAACACAATTACAATATATTTGAGTTTAAATGATCATCCAAATTTGATTATTTCTACAACGAAGCCTATTTTTCACTTATGTAAAATGTAAACAGCAAAATATGTAGAATGAGTTATATTAGAATTGCTGTATTTCTTTAACACGAAATTATTTAGCCTATGGAGTCTGCATAGCTGATATGAATGAAATATACATTGATTTTACAAAGAGAAGGACGATTTTTTTCGATGAAATTTTAAGCATAGAGTTTAATTACTTGTAACTCCATGGTCTTAATTTTTAAATAAAATAAATTATTATAGTATTGTGATGAATGAAATGAATGGGAAAATGTTATGAATGAAATGCTGTTTTTATAGAGAGATCCAGGCGTGTTATTTTTTCTATGACGTCATTTGAATGAATTTCAGTTGTTTTCGATGAAGTTTTCAAATATAATAAATTATCGTAGCATTATGATAGTTTTAAGAATATTACCGAGGAATGTATCGCATTTTAGAGATGTTTAAACCAGGCAATTTATATTTCAATGCCGTCATTTGAATGAAGTTCTTTTTTTTCGATGAATGTTTAAGTTTTCAAATATAACAAATTAATATAGTATTGTGATAAGTTTTAAAATATTACCGAGGAATGTATTGCATTTTAGACATGTTTAAATAAAATTGCATTGAAGTTGAAAAGTGTATCATAATCAATGCTTTAAGCATTTTTGATCTTTCTTGTTTTATTTTAAATTGAATAATTACAGTTGCAGAAAGTTACCATGTGCCATTTTTGAGATATTTTTTTATCTATATAAATAAAATTGAAAATCTGTCTGTGGGTATGTATGTATGTGTGTGTGTGTGTTTGTCTCATCATCACGTGAGAACAGCTGCACCGAATTTCATGAAATTTTACGACTCGCCTTGAAATAGCCCCACCTAAAATTTGGTCCATGTTTCGAGTTTCTAGGACCAGAGGTTGTCGAGATATTAAGGAAAACGAACCTTCCATAGAAATAGCATTATGCAGACGATATATTTTTGACAAATTTATTTGAAGAAAAGTATATTAATTCATGTGGCTTATCAACGAAATTAAATTCAATGTGTTTGTACAGCAGACGACTTTTATTAAATCTTTTTCGATTTAAATTATAAAGAAATGTAAATCAAAGTAAATTTGATCAGAATTGCATTTTTAACTGGATTATTTCAATTACGGTTTTCGGGTTACAGATTACGGGAATTATTGATATTTTCAATTTCTTACGTCATCTGTTTTATTTCGGCAAGGAGTTTTTAATCCAATTGTTGAAACATAATAAAAGTGGTACGAGTATATCTTCTAATACCATTTTATTTTGGCATATAAATTATAAAAATAGTTTTTTTTAGTGTACATAATTTACTGAACATTTCAAGCGCGGCATATGTAGACTCGAACGCCTGCGAGAAGCTACAGATGTCGCGATCAAATTTCATATTTTTTGTATAAATTTATTTACAAACGGGATCAGGATGTTTTATTCTTCAGATCTGCCTGTGCAGATATTTCTGTATAGCGGTATATTTTTGTATATTTTTGTATAACAGAGATTCTTATACTTATTTTCTGGATAATTAAATTAAATATTTTAATAGAATGTTTTGAATAACAATACCATTTAGAATAACACAAGAATTTGATAAATAAAAGTGTAAATTATGCTTCATCTATTTGTTTTTTTTTTATCTCAGCACGGAAGAACTCACCTTTTCCCTTTTTATTAGAATTATTATAAAATTAAAAAAGAAAAACCTCCAAAGTACAAAGTTTAGCGTATTGTGAATTTTAGTTTTCTTTATATATACCATACGAATAACGGGTATACTGTTAGTTCTAATATAATATCGAAATTTCTTTATCTGTAGAAAAAAAGAAACAAGCATCTGTTGGACACATCCATTTTTTTTTTCATATTTCAGATTGCTATTTATATATTTTAATTTTGATACTAATTAAAATATTTTGGTGATAAGAAAAACTGAGGTTCCCTACAACATACCGAAATATAAAATATTAGATGTGCTATAATGGGGCCATTTTACTGTTCACTAATTTTTCTTGGTACAGTAGGGAGTCCGCCCCCCCCCCCCCCCAAATTCTGTGTCGCATAGTAAGATGCACAATAAGCGCCTACACATTGTTGTACCATTATTTAATGTAAACTACTAAATCTATTACTGTTCATCTCCCGATCCTCCGTTTGCTTTTCACGATTCTTTTATTTGGATAATGAGCACAAAAACTTTAGAATATTTGTAAGAATTTAAACCGGGGAGTTATATACTTCTCAATGCCAGACTGGCATTGAGAAGTTTAGCATATTTAGCCACATATTAGATTTCGATCACACACTACAAGAAATAATCTATACTTGTTTTGTTCAGAAATTAGTAAATACGCATAATTAAAAGCGAGAAAGTGCTTAGTTGAACAATTTGAGTATCCATTACCACCCATGGACCATCGGCGGCCGCCAGGACGGTGCAGATGATGAGATTATTAGTGATAGCAAAACTCTTCAAAGCAAGAATTTCAGAAAAATTTTTGGTAGAAGTATTTACTAATATTTACCATTAAAAGTTTTATTAATTTTTAATCGTGATTGATGGCTAAAATTTTAATCAATCCAAAATTAATTATCCGATTAACAAATGAATTAACTTTTAACTCGTCAATTATGACTTATAAGTCACGAATAATTTAATCTTTTAACATGATCATGAGTAAATAAAATATCAGTAAACAATGATTAATTAATAAATCAGTAATAATGGTAGGTGATTAAATGAATTGTTGAATCATTTATCACGATCAATTAAGGGAAACATTTTATCTTTTATTTATTATGAATCATGTATTAAATGAGAAATCTGGACTTTAATGATAATAAAATTCTAAATTCTAAATTTATTTTAGATCTAGGGGTACAGAATTTTAAAATGCAATCCTTGGAGGTAAAGTATACAAGATGTTTTGCTATATCAAATTGCTTTGAATTAAATTCAATATGGATCGTGATTCAAATATGAATGCTGGTCTTTAATGATGGTAAAATCTCGAGGACTTCAAATGTTTTTTGATTCTGGGGTACAAAATAGTTTGGATGAAATCTTGGACACAAATTATACCAGATATTTTCGATATCACAAATAACTTTTATTTCAATTTACTATGGATCGTGTATTAAATGAAACATTTGGTATTTATTGATGATAAAACTCGAGGGTGTATATTTTTTTTTCTTAGGGTACACAATTTTTGGATGCAATCTTTAGAGACAAAATGCACCAGATACTTTTCAATATTAAATTACTTTGGCATTTTCATCCTGTCTTGAGAATCCGAGCCCTAAAATTCATTTGATACATTTCCTTAAAATGTCTAATTCCTTTTCTATACCAATATTAGTTATGGAACTCCTAAGTATCAAGAGGGTTTCACTGAAACCATCGTAATCTAACGTTACGATGATCGCGACTCCAGATTTTTAAAGTAGTGTAATCGGTTTCATTAATATTTACTGAAAAACATTATTTTACCATTAATACAAAGGATAGAGCGGAGTATTGTAATGCCCCTTTCAATTATAGAAGAAAATAAATTTCTTCCCAGCAGCTCAACGGATAGAGCAGAGTATTGTAAAGTTTACTTCAACTATAAAATCTAAAGTTATTTTCCTAGTTTCTCAAAGAATACAGAGCGAAGTATTGTAACTGTAAGCCAACTTCAACTATATAGGATTTTTTTCCTCAGTAAGTCAAAGGATGGAGCAGAGTATTTTAAGGTCCCCTCGACTGTAGATGATTTTTTTACAGCAGCTCAATGGTTAGAGCAGAACATTGTAAGGCCCACTTTAACTATAGTAAAATTTTTGCCTCAGTAGCTCAAAGGCTAGAGTGGAGGATTGTAAGGTCCACTTTCACTATAGAAAAAAAATCTCTCCCCCTCTCCCCACCAGAAGCCCAGAGGATAGAGCATAGTAATATATGTAGCATATAGCATTGTAAGGTCCACTTTAATTATAGAAAAAAATATTTTCCCCAATAGCTCAAAGGATAGAGCAGAGTAACTGTAAGGTCCACTTTAATTATAGAAAAAATGTTTTCTCCCAATAGTTCAAAGGATAAAGCGGTAAGGTCCATTTCAACTGAATAATTTTTTCCAGCTGTTCAAAGGATAGAGCGGAGTGTTATAAGGTCCACTCAAACAGTAGAATAAAAAAAATCTTCCTTCCAGTAGCTCAAGCTCAAAGAATAGAGCCTCAACTGGGCAAGCAAAGACCCGCTGTTGGAAACCTGGTTGTGACACATATTCTTTATAATGTCTCCAAAAAAACTTAACCCTGCAAGTTATATGCGCAGTGGATTCCTGGAGTATTTAAAGACCGAGTTTCGATTTTTCTGAAGACCGTGCGATTTATGGCGGCGATTTAAATTTGTGTTACCACAGAGTATGTTTTCCTGGGATAAAATAGTGGAATGAGGAGGTGTCGTTCAGATATGACATTTCCTTTCGATTTAAAATCTGAAAGAGGAAAATTTAAGGTGCATTTCAACTATAAAATACCAGATTATTATCCCAGTATCTCGAAAGATGATCATCTATTGGTCTGGCAAAGATTCTTGGTTTGAACCTCGATTGGGACATACGTTCTTTGCAGGATGAGTTTTTATGAGTGTACCAATTGCTCCGGAGTTCACTTTAAATCGCATGAAACGAATGTACACATAAACAACCCTGACGCAAGATAAACTATTAGAAAGAAATGACAACATTGTGTTTTGACACCATTTTATTCAGTAAATACATATTCTCTGTGTCATATAATAATCTTACAGTGTAGTTTCATTCTTCTTAAATGCTTTTCTTTAAAACGTCAGAAATAAATCATATAATTTACATTTCAATTTAGAGAAGAAGAGCTATCAGTGGTGTCTACAACTAAAAGAGTTAAAAGAGCCCAGGAGCAAAATTTTATGTTTAAAACCCATACTTAAGCTGAAGCGGTATGTAAAACGCTATGTTATCTTATTTTTTCCTTAAAGAAAAATATACCAAATACTTAAATGCGCTTTTTAAGTGCTTAAATTTTTAATCCTTAAAAAGTTCACTTGGACTGGTAATGTGATTATAACAGTGTACTGTGGACTCTCGATAGTTGGCGATGCTCAGGACTGATGGTTTCAACTCTTACCAAAATCGATAGCTTGCCTAATGATCATCAAAACTTTATTGAAAGAAAACCAGTTTATGCATATTTCTTTTTCCCAACTTTCTTGCATAAAACTGGCAAGAAATCAGATGTCTGTGCGAATGCGAGGAAGGGGGACTCTTCTATATGTATCTCTCCAGAACACGATCAGCTAAGCTAATGAGCACAATTTCCATCTTGAGTAATTTGCAGTTGTGTTCATTGTGCTCCTAATGAACATAAGAAGTGCAGAATATTAAAGAGGCATCAGAAAGATTAATAAAAAGCATGCCTTGCAACAGAGAGCTATGCTCAACAGCTACTTCTATTTAAATTACTATTTTTATATTTTCTATTATTACAACCTATTTTTGTGTATAAACTGTTAATAATAGTATTTGAGTACTTGCTTTTCATATGGGTAGAGTTAATTATTATTTTTAGTTTATATTCATTTATTTAAGTTTTGTTATGTGCTGCACATTTATAAATTATTGTTTAAAGCATCGTACTTTCCAATATCTCCTATATATCTTTTTAAGAGATTAAACGCCTGAGAGCACACAATTTCCATAATCTTGCCAGCCAATGCTTACATTTTTATTCAGAGTTATTTACAATTCTGTTCCAAGGGGTAGTTCTACAGTTCCATTCAGAACCCTTCGTTTTTTTTTTGTTTTTAAAATACTTTTTGCACGTATGCTGCACTACTGGGTTTGGGATTTACGAAATTTCCCCAGAAGATGAAAAAGCCGCAGAGGACTTCTATATGTTTAGGTGTATTAGATTCAATTAATTCATATTTAAGAGATAAGAGCATATAAAATAAAAACTAAGATATATATTACTCTTTATATTAAAGAAAAACTAGGTGTAGTCGCTGACAAAATCCTTCTAAAATAGAGAAAATTTCTGTTAAGGCTATGGCCGCACCTATGGCATCAAATAATTTGTAATTTTGCATGGTGATTTAGAAATACATTGCCATGTGTAGCCTCCTACTGTGGTTACAATCGAATAAAAATTTCTATATATATATATAAAAGAAAAGAAATATTAGGTGCAGCAGCTGACAAAATCTTTTGAAAAACACGGATTGCATAAGTGGACTGAACAACCTATGCACCTACATTATAAATTCATTTCTGATTTTTTAGGTAGAGTCATGGGAATGTACTAGTGGAGATGAGTGAGTGGCAGCTAACAGTGGCTAGATCTCCGACTCTATTACGCCTGCGTAGTAGGCGTTATGACAAAGCTGGTGAAGTGAGTTCCAGGGTTTGGTGAGCATCAGCGAGCATGGGGTTGAGTCCCTCTATATATAGTAATATACAAAAATACAAAGATTTGTGAGCGGTTTAATAATATTGACTAGGACTAGTATCTTAATGACCTACAAATTACTACTAGAATTTGGTTAAAAAGTATATTTATAACCTCCAAAAATATATATAAAAAAAAAATGCCCAAAATGTACACTTTATTTCCGTACCAAACTAAAGTTCTTTGTATTATAAAACTACAATGAATTACTCCTAAACTAATTCGAATGTTTAAAAAATCTCGCCGAGGCGCATAAATCAAAGCAAAAAGAATTACAAGATTAATTTGTTGACTCATATTGTACTAAACTGAATATTTTTAACATCAAAATCACAGAACCCACTTGTAAGGGTAATTTCCAAAAATTTGGAAGACACTACCGTTATAGATAACAGCATCCATGGACGGGTTTCGCGCTTATTATGCGTTTATCTATGCTGAAAAACGCATAATAAGCGCGAAACCAGTCCATGAATGCTGTTATCTGCAATAGGAGTGTCTTCTAAATATTTTTAGTTTACAAACTACAAAGAAACTATAAAAGGAAATTTAGAATGCATCAGGACAAATTCAGCTAAATCCGCGGATTAACAATTCCTGGGCCAAGTTGTAAGTTTTGTGTAACTTCTTCAACGTGGTTTAGGTATTCTAATCATCATCTTGGTACAAATTTCTAAAACTGAAATTTTCATACTGATGTAGAAATTTGTTCCTTTTATCGAGGAACTCCGTAACATCTAGGAACATTTATTAAACGATCTGAGAATAAACAGAAAATAAAAAATAGCAAAAATACCCCCCCCCCCCTCCCCTCCCTTAGAATACATTAACAGTCCAAAACGTTTCTCTTTTGTATTAAACAGGAAAAGAAATTCGAAATAATAACTTGAAAATAACGAAAATATTGCCATAAAAGTAACCAAAAAAATAAAAATTGCTATATAAGACAAAATGACAGAAACAAAATGAATAACGACAAACCAACAGGTTCCAATTGATCGAAGCATAAATTTTTACAATGTACAAAATCTCGTAGGTATGTAATCCGACCTTTTCACGATCACAGATTTAATCGTTTATTCCGTAATAATTATAACTCCAAAAGAGCAATTTTAAATAATATTTAACATTCATAAATGAAATCATAAGAGAACTGGATAAAATTTCAAATACGTGCTGCTGGGTAACAAAATAAAAATAAATAAACTATGGGGTTTATAGTGACTTCCATCACCCTGCGCCGCCAAGCATTATGAGTGACAATGAGTCCATAGAAGGACTTTTGAATACAAGAGGGGGTAGGCAGTAAAGGGAATTTAAGTACTTTCGGTAAAAATATGTAATTAACTTATATATCCGAGAATCAGATGATGGTAGCCGGATATTTTCAGAGATACAAATAGTAGGTTATTACTAAATTTCTATTGTGTTGTTGACATCAAAATTTACATTTTTACTTATTTCTGTACGTATTACAATATAACTTCTGAGTTGATTGAGCTTCGTATGTTTAATTCAAACCACAGTAATTTACATTTTTGAATTTAAGAAAGTATAAGCATTACAATATACTTACTTTCTTAAATTCAGTATTAATGTAAATTGACATTGTAGCAGATGTATTTAGTATGTATTATGAAGTCAAATGATATTATTATATCTTTCACTTATTTAGAGTTGATGATTTTTTTTTCAGCTTTATCTACAATTGTTTTGTTGTTTGGAAAATAATCGTCTGAACAGAATATTCAAATACAACATTCTATAAGACAAATATATAATTTTTTATTTCCGTATATTCAAAGATTTGTCAATATACTAATAGAGGATATTTAATATGTTATGTAATAATATAATACAAACTATAATAAAATTTTACATGAAAAATTATGCTTACAATTATTCTGGAACATAAATAAATAATTAAAAATAATAATGTTATGAAGCGTTTTTGCATTATTTACATTTTTGGCAATATGACTGAAAATTAATGGAGTGACCACTGTAAATTTTATAACTGACAGTATTTATATAAATACCATATAAATAAAACTTCATGGCTGTTTTATACTAGACATTATTTAAAGTAAATAAAATGTATCATAATCTCAACGAATTTTTTGGCGCATCATGAATTTTTGCTACAATGACCATAGTTTAAATAGTAGAAAAGAAATTTCATACAGTATCTGCATTGAACTTTTGACAAGTTGAACGTCAGAAATTTTATGAGTGATACGACGCAGTTCAATATAAAGTTTTCTATAGATTACATTTATTCTACCTCGTAGCGGATTTTGCAAATAATTAAGCCAATAACACAGTCTTTTATATAAGTCACTTGATAACGAAATTTGACAGGCTTATATGTAGATAAATTAAATTTTTGTTACAATTATTCGACATCGTACAGGATTTACAAAAAAATTATCTAACAGTCCTTTTTAATTATCTAACAGTCGAGATTTAGCAGCACAGACTTTAAATATACCTCCATTATTTTATTGATTTCAGTTATTAGCGGATTTTCCAAACAAAATAAGCCAGCAATACAGTAATTTAGTTGAGTGGTTAGATAAGGATATTTAACATCATTTATGTAAATATAGATAAATCATTCCATTGTTTTCAATTATTCTACTTCGTAGCTAATTTTTTCGAAAACTTAGACGAGCAATATTGTTTTCTTTTATCTGAATGATTTATTAACAAGATTTGACCTTATACATCATTTTACATCACAAATAGTTGGGTAAATTATTCTATTAGCTTCAGTTATTCTATCTTGTAACAGATTTTTCCATTTGCTGGTGCTGACTTCTGATGGCCATCCGGTTCACGTGAACCGGAATTGGAACCACAATTTTGGGAGCGTTCGGGTTAGTTGGAGTCCTCCCTGCAGTTATCCCAGCTTTCACTCTTTTCCACTTGGCACGGCGATTTTGGAACCATATCTTGACTTGCACTTCGCTAAGTTTCAGTGCGTGAGCAATCTGGGATCGCTCCGTTAAAGACAGATACTTCTTCGAATGGAATTCCTTCTCGAGTTCAAGTAACTGTTCACTGGTGAAGGCGGTGCGTTTGCGGCGCGTTTTTCCAACCGCCGCTGAGCTGAGGCCGTCGCCGAAAGGTGCCGGTGGGGATCCAGCAGAGGTTTTGGCCGATTTCCCCGTCGGGGACAGGGCGAGATCGTCTGTTTCTGAGGAATCACTGGTTCGAGAGGAATCCGTTCGGACCGGAGAGAGTTCACCTGAAGAAATATAAACGTAATTAAATTCTTAACAGAGCAGAATTTTAAGCAACTGGCATCTATAATAATAAACACTGACTAATGGGGTGAAATATCAAAATTATCGAGCACTTCCATTATAGCTAGAATCTTAGTTTTGACGCCCTTCGATTCGTCCCAGTTTCGAAATCAAGGGAAATAAATCTAGAATTTTGAAAATTCGAATTAGGTGTGACGGTGCGAACAGTGTTTCTTTTAGGCATACCTCCTGGGGGGGGGGGGTGAAACCCCCCGGAAACATTTTATGTTAACCTAGTTTCTATTTATGTGACACAACATTTAGATATATTTATATAGGACAAATAGAAAACTTGCTTCCCCTAAAATTTCATTTGTCCCCTCTCCTCGGCTAAAAAGTCCTCAAAGAAACACCGAGTGCAATTAGATGATCACAGAGTGAGGGGGTGGTGTATTGAAATTATTGAGCACTGCCCCCATAGCTAACATCTTGGTTTGGGTGCCATTCGATCCGTCTCAGCTTTGAGGCCAGGGGTAAAATGTAAAATATCAAATATTTGAATTAGGGGTGATGGTGCTACGACATAATCAGAATTTTCAAAACGCTTTTTTGAATTATCGAGAATTTCCACTCGAGCCAGAATCTCGGTTTTGGTCTCTTCTATCCGTCTCAGTTTTCAGGTCAACAAAAAACTAATATTTAAGAAATTTAAATTAGGGGCGAAAATGCAAAGTAATAATTAAAAAACTCTGAACCATTTTCCAAAATGATTAAGCACTTCCATTTAAGACATCAGAAATTCGGTTATGGTCTCATTCGATCATTCTCAGTTTCCAGATCCAAGGAAAAATCGAAATTTTGAAAATTCGATTTAAGGGTGATGATACAAAGGGATTGTCAAAGAACTTACGCCATTTTTCCTCTCAAAAGTAATAAATACAAAATTTGATATACTTTCGCCACCAATAAAAAATAAAACTAGAAAAATAATACAACTTTATAAATATAACTCGATATAATTGATTTCATTGCTAAAAATCGTTTCATATTATAAAATAATTTTGTCTCGTGGAAATAATATTCAAGATATGCACGAGCCAGAATTAATAAAAACACAATTTTATGTCCTTTCGCCACCAATCGAAAAATTAAACAATTAAATCACTTTGTCGAGAGTGGAAATAAGATTCTATATATTTTCCCATTTAACATGTTGGCAGATTTACAAAATGAGCTCCATTGTTATGCCTAAATCTGAAAGGGGTTTTGATATCCCGAAAAGTTATCAACAACTTTGATCAAGTGTGTAAGTGTCACATTAAGTGACTAACCATTTTAAACGCGTGAAGCACGAGTGGAATGGATACTTTAAAATAACAACATTGAGAGGGTATTTTGTTAAATTAAATACTCGCCTTGCTACTTCTCGAAATAAGGCCAAACGGTATCTATCTATACGTCTGTGCTTTTAACACACTGTGTTTTCCATAGTTAAAATATTAGATTTCATTTTATTTAAAAATCACAATCAGTCGGAAAAGAGAAACAACCCAGGGGGTTCTTATTAACGCTTGGGTATGCTAACTCTTATATTATTTCACTGGTCATTTAGTTAATATCTTTTAAAATCTTTAAAAATGAACGAATATCCAAGCTCATTCATTGCATTTGCATATTCATTCTTATTTAACTGAGAACGGATGTATGCATTTTAATGTTGAAGATTTTACGTATTTCAATGTTGTTAGATTAATGTTGAAGATTTTATGTATTTTAATGTTGGAGATTTTATGTATTTTAATGTTGAAGATTTTACGTATTTTAATGTTGTTAGATTGATGTTGAAGATTTCAAGTATTTTAATGTTGAAAAACTTTATGTATTTTAATGTTGAAGATTTTAATTTATTCTAATATTATTCAGCGTCATTGAAACAAAATGGGAACTAAATGCAAAATAACAGTCCATATTAATGAAGTGATTAAAAATTACATGTGGATTATGTATGTATCTGCAATAAAAATGCTTCGTTAATAACAAAATAAAAAATTGATAAAAAGTAAACCCGTTTTAAAGGTAAAAATAGCGTTTTTGTCAAGAGAGACATAGAAACGGTGCTAGGAAAATGCAAAAACACATTGGGTACTTATGATATTTTTTATAGGCTGATATTTTTTATCAACTTTTAAGCTGTTATTAACAATTTTTTATTTTTTATTTTTTATTTTTTTCTATTTTACATCAAATTGAACAAAATTCCATACCATATTACGCATGTATTTGTGTTATGTAATTATGATTGCTTGAATTCTTAAAAAGTTTGACTTCAAAGTGTTTTTCTCTATAAATAAAATAAATTCATTTTCCATTAAAAATCCTATTGATAATTTCAATTATTGAGACATTCATCAAATTTGTCGTCAATGTGGGAAATCATATACAGGTCAAACTAAACGTGCTTGAAAGTACGTATCGCTTGAAAGTACGTATCCCTTGAAAGAATGCAAAATGTATATTAAAAATCAAGAATTTAATAGATTTTCTATAGCAATTGCTGCTAGATAACAAGCCATCGATTTGAATTTTTTTCTGCTTCTATTATTTAAAAGTGTTTTTCAGTATTTGGCCTGTATTTTATAGTGGGTTTTCACTCAATAAAAAAATTTAACAATCTGTGACACGCCATTCCTTCAAGTTATGGCATTACCAAATTTAATCTGCTTTTCTCTCTATATTATTTTCATTCTATACTGCTACAAAAAGTTGAATTTTAGCGAATGAATATCGTATTCAAACGGCATAAATTAAGACAGATAATCTTTTTGAAGTTAGATAATCATATTTTTTGTTTCTCTAATATCATGTCTTACTCGTACTTAGTTATATATAAAATATTATTGTGATTAGCCAGTGATACTTGTGAATGTATTCGCAAGTCATAGACAGTGTTGCAAAAATACTAGTTTGATATTTATTTCACAATAGTTTAACAACATTATAAAATATTAACTCTTATTTAAAATATTATACAATCTTATATTAAGTAACTAGCAATATAAAGATATTTCTCAGGATCTTTTTATTGGATTTAAGGGTAAATATTACGTATCATGAGATATTAGATATATAAAATGAAATATGATATACTTTATAAAATATGTTTTAAACCTAATTTAATTAAAATATATATTTTGACTAAGTCTTCATGACTATTACAATAAACGTTTACGTTTCGGAAAATATTCATACCAAAATGATAGTAATTACCTTAGTGAAAAGGTTTAATTTATGCTTAGCATGGCAGAACTGCATTTAAAGTTAAAAATCTTAAAAAAAAAGTTAAATATATGTCTAATTTGTCAACTTACAATGACTATTATCAGTAAAAAAATGTATCAATTAGTAACATATGAACCAGTAATCTAAACCTAAGGATTTAGAGTTAATAATTATTTAGAGTAAGTATTAGAGTAAGTATTTACTTGAGTATTTGCTACAGTTTTCAGCAATTGTAGAGCAATCAACACTACGAAATATAGAGGATGAAGATTTGAATTTAGTATCTGTAAAAATAAAAATACAAACATGTCTTTAATGCTCAAGTAAAGATCATTTATATTTTTATTTAATAATTTTATACGTAAAATACAAAATATCCATTCTATTGCCAATAATTTTCCTTTACCAATTATTTTATTTTCAGAACAAATTTCTCCAAAATTTGGTAAACTGCTTTTTTTTTCCTCCCTTGCAATAATATCTCATACAATACTTTTCTTTAGCAATATTATCATTATGCAAAGAGAATATACTATGTGGAGTAAAACTTTGACTCTCAGGCGGGGCAGTCAACTAAATGTAAAACCGGCGGCAACTTCACTGTAATTCATTGCTGTGAAAGCAAGATTATCGAAAGCATTTACCGCGAATGCAAGTTTTTCAAATTGACAGGTTTATCGAAATGACAGGTTTATCGAATTGACAGCTGTATCGAATGAGAGTTTTGTCTGTGAGTTTTATTCAGGATTCATTACTGGGTTTGGGGTCTACTTTTTCATCCAGGTTATGAGTTGAATATTACTTACTGATATTTTAGTCGCTAGTATTTATGAGTTTGGGGATATTTATTTTCTATCCAGTTAAAAATTCTTATGAATGTAAATATTGTATATCTGCTCAAAGTTCTATTTTTATAAATTTTTATAAATTAAATCATTTTCAGTACCTTATTCAAGGTTCTGATTTTTGAGCTATAGCTTTAACTTTAAAAGTATATGAAATAATATAATAATTTGATCAAGCTATCAAACTTTTGTCTAAAATAATGTAAACAAAAATATTTCGTAATAACAGTTCATAAAATGTATCCACTGTTTTCTAAGATAGTCTCCTAAGTGCTTTTTAAAGTGCTTTCTAAGTGCTTGCTCTTCTCAAAGAAGAGGAGGGGGGAGGTGCTAAAGGTAGCCTCCTTTTTCAGAAAGAGCAAGTGCACCACCATAGGCCTAGAAGCCGTCTGCCAATAAATATTTGCATCATATGACCTAGGAATAAAATCATTATAAAGTAAAAAAAAAAAAAGTGAGTGTGTGTGAGAGAGAGAGATCTTTTATTATGGTAAAACAATTCCTTGCTATACTAAGCTCTTGTCAAATTGAAAAAAAAAATTAAAGAATTTTTAAGGTAAATGCACTGGCAATAAGCTGATAAATGCATTGATAGTAAGTAAACGTACCATGTTTTCAATTGTGTCAACCTCTGTGTTTACCGACGAAGTTAGTAATACCATGCAGTCAATTAGTAATTGTAATACCATGTAATAGTAATACCATGCAGTCAGTTAGTATACGAGCAGAAAAGATAATAAAATAAAACTTGTAAATGAATATTGCGAGGGTGATTTCGCAAAATAGTTTGTGAATTTTTAATAATAAAACATAAAAGCTCTGACCTTTGGATCCATCATTGACGGACTCGAATCTTTGATATGGTATGGATTAATATAGTTAGTTCGGATCCCATTTCACTGTAGGTTCCAGTAAAGATCTTTAGTATCGATTGCTAAAGATAGTTTGGATCCCATTTCACTGTAGGTTCAGGGAAAGTTCTTTGATATAGTATGGATTGTTAAAGATAGTTCGAACCCAATTTCACCGTAGGTTGTGGTGAAATCCACCTTCGGTATCCCATATTAATGTGAAAAAAAAAAAAAAAACATTCTTTCCTTAACGCAGTCATATATTTTATGTGTAAAATATTCTGGAAATAAAAATACAATATGCTTGCATATTTGTAGCAATATAACAAAAGTCTGCAATTAGTATATCACAAGGGAGAAAACTAATGAACTAATGAAATATAAATTGACAGTTTGAAAAATGCAGTATTAAGGGGAAAAAAATCAGTAAAAGATAAAAAAAGTAAATGATTTATGTGTAATACGTCTTTAGACACAAATAAAACAACAAAGTTATAATTAAAACTAGAATCGCTTCCAGTCCTTTTGCATCATTTTATTCAATTACATGCTTTAATAATGCATATTGCGAATGATTAATGTTCAATCACAAAATAGATATTTTTAAGGCAATTTTAAAACGTCGCACCTTTCTTCTTACATTCTATTTGATTTTTTAAGAACTGTAATAAAAAATACCCTCTCGAAATATAATTGCCCAATTAACACCGTTAGACTTGCATTAAATTTTATTAAAATGATCTGCTTAGTTGAATATATTTCGTCTGTATCAGCTTTCTTATCACCACTATTTTGACAAAAATCGTCTTCTATGATATTGTCTAACGGTACTATCTTCTGATACAATATATATATATATATATATATATATATATATATATATATATGAAAAAAAGGTTTGAAGATCCAATGAAAGAAAAGTGAGAAGCTGTAACACGAAAGTTCAAATATCTAACAGGCTTACGAAATAAAAGTATAAATCAACAAATCCTCAAGCAAATGGAAAAAAATAAAAAACAAATAAATAAAATAAATAACGAATTAACAAGTCAATGAAAAGTATCAAAATACAAAGGTATGGAATCGAAAAAAGAATAACAAACGAAATCAAGCACAAACGCTATACACGTGGACAAGGCTCTTAGCCTAAATCATGAATTGTTCACTTCCACAAAAATCGTATTCATGCCCAAGTTTTTTGTAGAAGTAAACACAAAAAATGTATGTTTCTGAAGAAATAGACAGATTATATCTATAAACTATTTCTACTTGGACGACATACATAAAAAATAAAAATAAAAGGAAAAAGGATACCAAAAAACGGACTGAAAAAACTTCACTAACCTAGTAAGCACGGGAACACAGAAAGAAGTGACAAGTGTTGCCATTCACAAAGGAATAAGATATACTGTTGCCATTCGTAAGAAATAAATAACAGTAATACGAAAAGACATGTACAAGAGATAATATACCATCAAAAGGTGCAATAAAAGGAAGGCTAATGTCTAAGTGGATGTATAAATAAAATATTAAAACAAGAGAAGGGAGATGTCAGGCTAAAATTTAAAGCAATATTAAATAAATAAAATTCAAGAAAATCCAGCTATTCTAAATTTTTTAACTATACCATTTACAAAATAAGAGGGATATTTATATAAATTGCTGGTAATTTTTAGTTTATCAATATGTAAAGCATGGAATTTTTTATCAGATAATCTATATATTCTAAAAAGCTGATTAAGAATAATATTTCTAAACAATAGAAACGAGTTGCAGGAATTCAATGGTAAGATTTTATTAATTTTAAATTTAAAAGTGTCTTTTTTATCATATAAATTAGTAACAATTCTATTAGAAGGTTCAACAAAAAGATTTAAATCCAAAAAATTAATATTTTTACTAATAGTAGCTTCATTAGGAATTAATTCCAAATTATCAGGATAGAAATCTATATTAATGACACAATTTTCAGTATGTACTAAGCAAATCAGATTATCAACATATCTGTATATTGTATAATCTATTGAAGTTAAGGACTGTTCAAAATGATAAAGATATAAATTAGCTAACATACTGCTATTGCATGCAAAATACATTTAATTTATTGCGCAAATGCAGCTTATAAATAAAATGATTTCAATAATAATAGTAGTTTGAAAATCCAATGAACAAGTAAGAAGCTGCAACACAATAAACCTAACTTTCTAAAACACCCACAGAATAAAATATAAAACAGCAAATCATCAATCAAATGGAAAAAAATACAAGACACGAGTTATCAAGTTACAGAAAATCAACAAAATTCAAAGGTATGGAAACGAATAAAGAAAAACTTAAAAAATCAAGATATATCGCTATACACGTGGAAAAAGGGCTAAGCCTAAAAAAATGGAAATGTTCACTTCGTAAAATTCGTTCTCAAGTCCAAGTATTTTGACGAAGCAGACACAAAATATGTATGTTTCTGAAGAAATAGATAGATTATATCTATAAACTATTTCTACAGAAGATATAGTTTATAGATATAATCTATCTATTAAATACAAGAAATAGTTTATAGATATAATCTATCTATTTCTTCAGAAACATACATATTTTGTGTCTGCTTCGTCAAAGTACTTGGACTTGAGAACGAATTTTACGAAGTGAACATTTCCATTTTTTTAGGCTTAGCCCTTTACCCACGTGTATAGCGATATAGCTTGATTAAGTTTTTTTTTATTCGTCTCCATACCTTTGAATTTTGTTGATTTTCTGTAACTTGATAACTCGTTTTGTATTTTTTTCCATTTGATTGATGATTTGCTCTTTTATATTTTATTCTGTGGGTGTTTTAGAAAGTTAGGTTTATCGTGTTGCAGCTTCTTACTTTTCGTTCATTGGATTTTCAAACTACTATTATATATATATATATATATATATATATATATATATATATATACATACAGGGTGTCCAGAAAGTTCCAGAACGGCGCAATATCTCGAGAAATAATGTTGAAAGTAAGGTAGGAAATAAGACTACGTCAATGAAATAGTCCTCCCATTCATTTTCAAAAAGGTTACATTTTTTAAAATTTTGTACGACCCCCTTAGACAAATGTGGTTAATCAGAAATTTTTTATTTTTAATACAACAAGATCATTTAAAAAACCCGCATATCTGTATCTTTAAAATTGAGCGAGTTATATTTAATTGAAAATTGAACATTGTGAGTGGGGACCATATATCAAATTAGAAATGTAAATTTGTGACATATCACAAAAAAGGTAAAACTGGATGATAATACATAGGATACCCAACCGCGTAGTGAGTACCACTGCTTTATATGATTTATGTCTGTGTAATACTTTATTTAGATGCATTTGTAATAAAAAATTTTGACACATATTAACATATTTTTGATCTAAACAATTTCCATCGTCAATTTGTTTATGATCCCTATTTTCACTGATGAAACATCCTTTCACATGGTACGGAAAAGTGGTATTAGTCAGATTTTTTCCTTTATCATAATTCAGTTGATTTTAAAGATACAGATATGCGGTTTTTTTTAATGACTTGTTGCATTAAAAATAAAAATTTTCTGATTGACCAAATTTGTCTAAGGGTATATATATATATATATATATATATATATATATATATATATGTATATAATAATAGAAGTTTGAAAATCCAATGAACGAAAAGTAAGAAGATGTAACACGATAAACCTAACTTTTTAAAAACACCCACAGAATAAAATATAATACAGCAAATCATCAATCAAATGGATTAAAAATACAAAACACTAGCTATCAAGTTACAGAAAATCAACCAAATTAAAAGGTATGGAAACAAAAAAAGAAAAACTTAAACTAAATTCAACTATCTAACTGGCGTACAAAACAAATGTAAAAATCAATTAATCCTCAAGCATATGGAAAAAATAAAAAAATTAATATCGAATCAACAAGTCAATGAAAAATATAATACAAAGGTATGGAATCGAAATAAGTATAACAAACGAAATCAAGCACAAACGCCTTACACGTGGACGAGGCTCTAAGCCTAAATCATGAATTGTTAACCTCTACAAAAATCTAATCATGTCCAAGTTTTTTGTAGAAGCAAACTCAAAAATGTATGTTTCTGAAGAAATAGATAGATTAAATCTATGAACTATTTCTACTTGGACGACATACATAAAGATGGAATAAAAAAGAAAAAATGAATACCTGGAAAAAGCACAGCATGTGTACAGACGATTCATTACAGGGATCGAGGGAACACTGATAGAAGAGACCAGTGTTGCCATTCGTAAAGAAAAAATAAAAAACCATTTACTCTTGCCATTCATAAGAATTGAAAAACTGTGAAGCGAAATGTAAAGAAAAAGTATTAATATACAAAAAGAGCTACTAAAAAGAGGGGCAAATAAAGGTAATGCTGAAGTGGGAAGTGAATGAAAAAAAAAAATGGAGATGACTGGCTAATATAAGATACTATGAATAGAATTATATGATACTATGGAAAGAATTATAAAAATCCAGCTATTTTAAATTTTTTAACAATACTATTTACTAAATAAGTGGGATATTTATATAAATTACTAGTAATTTTGAGATTATTGATATGCATAGCATGAAATTTTTTATCAGATAATCTATAAATTCTAAAAAGCTGATTGAGTATAATATTTCTAAACAATTGAATCGAGTTACAGGAATTAAAAGGTAAGATTTTATTAATATTAAAATTATAAAAGTCTTTTTTATCATATAAATTTGTAACAATTCTATTAGAAGGATCAATAAAAAGATTTAAATCCAAAAAATTAACATTTTTATTAATAGTAGCTTCATTAGGTATTAATTCCAAATTGTCTGGATAGTAATCTATATCTATGAGATAATTTTCTGTATGTACTAAGCAAATCAGATCATCAACATATCTGTAAAAAGTATAATCTATTGAAGTAAATGACATTTCATAATGATAAAGGTATAAATTAGCTAGCATACTGCTACTACAGCCACCCTGTGGAACTCCTGAGACTTGTAAGTATAATTTATTTCCTTGAAAAATATAATTATTGAAAATAACAAAGTGAAGAAGTTTAGGAAAATTTTTAAATTTAATTTGATTTGAAAGAGGTGTAATATAAGCATTATATAGAGCTAAAATTACATCATATAGATCAGATATCTTAATATTATTAAAAAGATCTTTAAAATCAAAAGTTTGAAATCCTATTATTTTTCTAAGAGATGTTAATTTATTCTTTAATTCTTTACTATTATTTAGAATATGGTAGTTATTGCTAGTCTGGCTTAAACTATTATTTATTAGATTTAAAGAATTTAGTAATAATTTACTCGCAGTAGTAGAGTAAGTATTATGGCCACTAGTAACTGTTCTAAATTTAATAGGATTTTTATGAAATTTTGGAATAAGCACTATATAAGGAAATTTAAGATATTTATATTTAATATTTAAATCATTATACATATTGATAATTTTCAATTTAATACTATTGATGGAATGTAAATCAGGTTTAAAAAGACTATATATATATATACAAATAAAATTGAAAATCTGTCTGTCTGTCTGTCTGTCCCATCATCACGGGAGAACGGCTGAACCAAATTTCATGAAATTTTGTGGGTAGCCTGGAAATAGTCCCACTTAAAATTTAGTCCATGTTCGGAGTTTCTACGATCAGTGGTTCTCGAGATATTGGTAAAAAACGAAATTTTCGTTTGTCTCATCATCACGGGAGAACGGTTGAACTGAATTTGATGAAATTTTGTGGATGGTCTTGAAATAGCCTCCCATAAATTTAGCCCAAGTTTCAAGTATCTAAGACCAGGGGTTGTCGAGATATTAATGAAAAACGAAACTTTTCCCTAGCAGTTCTACTCTCTAACTCCGTGGTTTATCCAAACGAAAAGCTTGAAAATCGTTCGAAAGTGAATTAAAACTTTATCTTTGAGTTTGATGGGAGATTTTTTGCGCTAATTAGTCACTTTCTGAAAACATGAATAGTTTGAAACATAAATTTAAATGGAAAATCTATCTCCATAGTATATTTTTCACAACCTTTTACTCAATAATAAAAAGTATAAAGAAATCAAAATGGTTATTTAATTTCGCAGTTTATGAGGAAGATTCTATCTTATATCATGTTGCTCAGAAACGAAATTAAATTAAATCTGTCTGTTAATTTTAATTATTATTTTTTCGATTTGAATAATAAAGAAATGGATATAAAAATATATTTTGGAAAAGAACGATTTAATTTTTCTTATAGTATTTTTGACTGGATAATATCAATTACGGTCTTCAGGTTTAAACGTTATTATTATTAATATTTTCGGGTATTATTTCGGTATTATTCAGGGATTATTGATATTTTCAAGTTATTATGCCATTGTTTTATTATGACAAAAATTGTTTAAATATATATTGGCATGTATTGGAATCAATTATGACCTTCTGGTATAAAGATTACGGGGATTATTGATATTTTCAATTTATTACATCATCTCTTTTATTTTGGCAATGATTTTTGAGACTCATATTATAATACGGGTAATCTTCTAATGTACTAATACAGGTTATATCTTCTAATATTCGCGTATATAACTAGTACGGGTCCTATACAATTTTAATGCTTTCATTTTGCATATATTGATTCAATTCCTTTTTATGTAAATTTACTTACAAAAGGGGCCAGGATGTTTTATTCTTCAGATCTGCCCGTGAAGATAATGTTTCATAGTGAGAACAGATATTCTTAAACTTCTCTTTAGGAGCAATGAATTTAATATTTTAATAGAATTTGCACATGATTGAGAATTATAAGTTTGTTTATATTATATACTCAGTACAAAGAACGGGTATGCTGCTAGTGGAAAATAAAATGCAAATTTCTTGTTATCAAGCTATACATAATCAACAAATATCAATGGAATGGAATCGATAATTGAAAATCAAATAAAATCCGAGCATTAAAGCTATACACGTGGATAAGCACTAGGCCTATATAAATGAATTGTTCATTTTGAAAACTCTTCCTCAAGTCCAAGTATTTAATCGAAATGAGCACAAAATGTGTGTTTCTGATATTAGAGATAGATTATAGCTATAAACACTAATAACTTGGACTACACACATAAAGATGGAAACATTATAAAGGAAATAAGAATCTATATAAATAAAATTGAAAATCTGTCTGTCTGTTTGTCCCGTTATCACGGGAGAACGGCTGAACCGAATTTGATGAAATTTTGTGGGTAGCCTGGAAATAGTCCCACTTAAAATTTAGTCCATGGTTGGAATTTCTACGATCAGTGGTTCTCGAGATATTAGTGGAAAACGAAATTTTCTTTGTCTCATCATCAAGGGAGAACGACTGAACCGAATTTGATGAAATTTTGTGGATAGCCTTGAAATAGCCCCCATAAATTTACCCCAAGTTTCGAGAGTCTAAGACCAGGGGTTGTCGAGATATTAATGAAAAACGAAACATTTTCCTTGGAGTTCTACTTTCTAACTCCATGGTTTATCCAAACGAAAAGCTTGAAAATCTTTTGAAAGTGAATTATAACCTTTTCTCTGCGGTTGATGGGAGATTTTTTGCGCGAATTAGTCACTTTCTGAAAACATGAATTGTTTGAAACATGACTTAAATGGGAAATCTATCTCCATGGTTTATTTTTCACAAGCTTTCACTGAACAATGAAAAGTATAAAGAAATCAAAATGGTTATTTAATTTTGCAGTTTATGAGGAAGATTCTATCTTATATCATGTTGCTCAGAAACGCAATTAAATTAAATCTGTCTGTTAATTTTAATTATTATTTTTCGATTTGAATAATGAATAAATGGATATAAAAATATATTTTAGAAAAGAACGATTTGATTTTTCTTATAGCATTTTTGACTGGATAATATCAATTACAGTCTTCAGGTTTAAACGTTATTATTATTGATATTTTCGGGGATTATTGATTCAGGGATTATTGATATATTCAAGTTATTATGCAATTGTTTTATTATGACAAAAAATTTTTAAACTCATATATTGTACGTTGTACGAGTAATCTTCCATAAATACACGGGTATATCTTCTAATCTACGAGAATATAAGTAGTACAGGTATATTGGCATATGTTCTGATATATATTGGCATATATTGGAATCAATTACGACCTTCTGGTATAAAGAGTACGGGGATTATTGATATTTCAATTCGTTACGTCATCTCTTTTATTATGGCAAAGATTTTTGAGACTCATATTGTAATACGGGTAATCTTCTACTAACACATTGGCGTATTTTCTAATCTGCGACAATATAAGTAGTACGGGGTTGCATATATTGATTCAATTCCTTTTTTTGTAAATTTGCTTACAAAAGGTGCCAGGACCTTCTATTCTTCAGATCTGCCCGTGAAGATAATTTTGCATAGTGAGAACAGATATTCTTAAACTTCTCTTTAGGAGCAATAAATTTAATATTTTAACAGAATGTGCACATGATTGCGAATTATAAGTTTCTTTATATTATATACTCCGTACGAAGAACGGGTACCTGATAAAAACTCTGCATATAAGAGTACCTGCTAGTATCTGATAAAAACTCTGCATATGTCCTAACCAGTGGAACCCAGAATGAAGAGACCAGTGTTGCCATACGCAAAGGATAAAAGTAGAGAACTACTGTTGCCAATCGTGAGAAATAAGTTGCAGTAATGCGAAAAGCATGCGAAAAGCATCTGTTGCAGTAAAGGCTTTAAAAGGTGATATTCTACAGTAAGAGCTACAAAATAATGGGCGTATAATCGAAAACAGTGAGGCTAATGTATAAGGGGATGTAAATGTAATGCAATGTTTATTTAAGAGAATGTTGATGTCTGGCTAATATAAGATACTAAGAAGAGAATTTTCAAGAATATTCAGCTAATCCAAACTTTTAACTATACCATGAATAAAAATGCTGGATATTTACTTAATTTGCTGGTAATTTTTAGATTATTTATATGCATAGCATAAAATTTTTTATCTGATAATCTATAAATTCTAAAAAGTTGATTAAGTATAATATTTCTAAACAATTGAATCGAGTTGCAGGAATTAAATGGTAATATTTTATTTATGTTAAATTTAAAATAGTCTTTTTTATCAATAAATTAGTAACTATTCCATTAGTAGGATCAATAATTAGATTTAAATACAAAAATAATTAATATTATTACTAATAGTGGCTTCATTAGGAATTAATTACAAATTGTCTATATCTATGACATAGTTTTCAGTAAATACTAAACAAATCAGATCATCAACATATCTGTAAATTTCATAATCTATTGAAGTAAAAGACTGTTCATAATGATAAATGCATAAATGAGCTGGCATACTGCTACTGCAGCCACCTCGTGGAACCCCTGAGACTTGTAAGTATAATTTATTACCTTGAAATATATAATTATTGAAAAGAACAAAGTGAAGAAGTTTAGGAAAATTGATAAAAGTTGTATTAGTATTGATTACACACATTTTTATAATTTTTTTTGGGGGGGGATTAGATTTTCTATATGCATGGGGGTGGTGGACGCCAATTTTACACCTTGACCACGAGCGCCATTTATTGTGGCTGCGTCTCTGATGCATATTAATTTCCGAACCTCAAATAGATCCAGGGTTCTGGATTGGTCGGCTAGCGAATGTTTATAAATGCTTACGTAATGCTGTGTCACGTGACATCTTTGAGGAAATATCACAGGTATAATAAATTTTCTTTCTAAAAATACTTTTTTCGATTAGAAAAATTATATTTAAATCTTACGGTAGCCGGTTCACCGGTTCATCCTGGCACACCGGTTAGGAATCGCTGCAGTAGACAAAGCTCCACAACTTTGCAATTGGCTTGTCACGCCTATCTCGCTTTGTTGCCGAGTTTGCTTTGCTATTTTTTTTATAATTATTCGCAATGGGTGCTGCAATCACTTTTATTCGATCGGGCATGGTCACTTTACTATAGATAGATCTAACGTGTACACTCATGGACCTTTCCTCACAAAGTTATTGAGACTTTCCTAAGTACCCTGTATGTCGTGAAAGACGTAATAAAGCTAAGAGGTAATTAAAGTACTTAAAGTAAAGTAAGAGGTAATTAAAATTATTAATACTTACAAAACTATTATTAATAATAAAACTATTAATACTTATAAAACTATTATTAATAATAAAACTATTAATACTAATAAAACTATTAATATTTACAAACCTATTAATACTAATAAAAATTTAATACTTATAAAAGTATTAATACTAATAAAACTATTAATACTAATAAATCTATTAATACTTATAAAACTATTAATACTAATAAAACTATTAATACTAATAAAACTATTAATAAAAGACTGATAAACGTATTACATAAATTAAGTAAACTAACTTCCTAAGTGCGATTTCTATGTTTAAAATATGAATTTGATTCAGAGTCAAAGCAATTACTTATTACAACGTTTTATACTGCAATATACACATTTAAAAATACTTAGCAGTGATTAATTATACAAGCTCAAAAAATAGTTTCGAGTTTCTTTCAAATATCAACTCCATCTGGGATCTCTACAATATAATGGCTGCCTTGTTCTCCGCAAACAAGCCCGCGGTATTGACAACTGAAAAGCGCTATATATCCAACAGTAATTGGGCTCAACACGCTTAATTTAAACCCATCAAGCGGCATACTACACTAGCTGTTGCATTCCAAGCCGTCACTGTAATTATGGCATAATCATATACGTAAATGAATCAGTTCTTACCACCATTTGATTTGCTTCTCAAGCAAGTATACGTGGTGACCGCTGTTTCGGAACTAATGAATGGGATTTAAATTATGGAGAAGGAATAATGAATGAACTCCTCGTATAAGCTGGACAAATTATGATAGATAATTTCGTTAGCGATATATGATAGTGGGAGGAGTTTGGGAGCACGACCTTCACACCGAGATAAATGAAAATCCAATTAGAGGAAAAAGTAATGAAAGCGAAAAGCTAATTGGTGGAACTGTTGTATTGAGTGATGTTAATAGGTTTATTGTTTTGACTTTCGATATATTTGACTAGAGATGACACTCCTGAGCTTTTTATTTTTTCCCTACAATACATAATATATGTGAAGGCTAAAATTTTGTGATGGGCTCAAAGATCCGATTCTCGCATTTTGATGCATGCACGTTTCGACTATCCCTGAAAATGAATGAACCATTTTCCTGCAATCTCTTTTATTCGATCCAGCATGATCATTTTACTATAAATAGAGTTAACGTGTACACTCATGGACCTTTCCTTATAAAGTTATTGGCGTGCTTAAGTATTTTCATAGGAACCCTGTGTAATATAATTGTCATTTGAAAGAGTTTTACTGACTAATATTCACAAACTATCTCTCAAATATCTTCTAAAGAATTATTATTTGTTCCAAAAAATTTTACTTTAAATATTTAATAACAATCATTTATACGTGTTAGATATATAAGAGGGAAGTAATTTTCAGTTATTTCCTATTACTTTTATAAATTTAAGTTTCAATATCTGTCATAAATGCTATGAGGCATTTTAATATTTCTGCTATCTCGATTCTCGAGGCCAGAAGGAAATCTGTTGCTCCTTAATAATCCAGACTGCTGCTTAACTTAACAAGTGGTAGGTTGACTTCCATTTTATCGCATGATTACATGCAATTATTATCGCTTTACCAAAAGTGTAAATTGCGGTCGATTTAACTTTACAGTGAATATATTTGACTAAGTGTGGGGATAAGCGAAACTGCTGTGTGATCAAAGCCGCAGTACGCTCTTGCTCAAACATTTAGATATATTTTTAAAGAAAATTAAAATTTTAGAAATAATTTAATTAAATATATATATATATTTAATTAAATATTTAATTAAATTATTTTTAATATATATATATATATATATATATATATATATATATATATATATATATATATATATATATATATATATATATATATATATATATATATAATAAAAATATAATATGAAAATCCAATGATAGAATAGAGAGAAGTTGTAACTCATAAAATAATATATATATATATATATATATATATATATATATATATATATATATATATATATATATATATATATATATAAACATATATATATATATATATATATATATATATATGTTTAAAAGCATTAAAAGCCACAACTTAAACATAAAAAATGAAAATTCATTAAGCAATACAGGCTTTTTAATAAAATTCCTTAAATATCCCAATAACTTTGTAATGAAAAGATCATGAGTGTACATTTTATGTCTATAGTAAAGTGACCATTCCCGATCAAATAAAAGTGATTGCAGCGCCCCCTAGCGGATATTTAAAAATAGGAAAACGAACCTGGTAACAAAGCAAGATAGACGAAAAAAATCCAATTACAGAATTATAAAACAGTGTTAAATGAGGTGGAATCAACACCAGGAACGAACGAAAAGCGTATACTGCAGAAAATAAATACCAACGATACTTAATCGGTTGATAGATGCTCAGCCACTTTGCTATTATAACTAAAATATTCTTTCTGGAATTCAAATAAACATTTTTGTTGATGGAGGGCATTTTAAACAGACTGTACATTAGATTCCTATGTAAGTGTTGTTTATTTTAGCATTCCTAAATGGGAAAACAATGAATAACCGTATTGATTAAAAACATTAAAAAAATGCCTTTTATAATAGTTTTATTGTCGATTCCAATTCATTTGAATATGCTCTAAAATTTTATAATTGGCTTTTTTTGTTTACCTAGCTTTGTTGTTGAGTTAGCTTTGTTGTTGTTGAGTCCTACCTAGCTTTATTGTTGTTGATTCCTAACTTTTTAATTTTTCAGCTAGAGGCGTTGCAAACATTTTTATTCGATCGAGCATGGTTACTTTACTATAGATAGCGTGTACACTCATGAACCTTATAAATTTGTTGAGATGCTTTGAGATTTTCCTAGGAACCCTGTATACAATTAAAAATAAATCATATAGACTGGCTTTGTAAGTAAACAACAATCTTCCTTTATTAAAACACAAGACAGAGCAGTTATTCCTAGCAAAATACAATAGAAAATGTCTGTTCCGGGTGGCATTCTGTTTCATATCCTGATGAAGAAATCCCATTTTACTTCTGAAACTGATTAGTTAGACAAATTTTCTATTTTATTCTACTTAATTATTCAAGTTTATTTTTAATATATTTTATTGGCAGTTTAGTGATTTTATACTTATTTTTGTTAAATTAATGTTTTACCATTAATGTTTTCTGTACAACCCGGTATCTACATGAACATATGTAAAAAATGCTTATATGTTTTAAAATAAATATTTAAATCGTCGATTTTGGGCTGAGGTAGTGAGTTTAAACAAGTTAAAACTTCGAACACAATCGTCGGTTCACTAACCCAAAGGCTCATTATCTACCTAGTAATTAAATCTAAAAAGTGTTATCAGAAATATTATATAAAATTGTGTAAAAGTCACATTACGGCACATTATGTGTTCAATCCTTGTCTTTGGGTTTTGCATGACCCTAGAAACCAAAGTTTCAAAATCTTCTATTATGATTTGCACTGAATTTTTAAAGTGGAACGCTGTACATTATTTCCTTACCTTCAACGATGACACAAGCAATAAAAATAACTGCATAAAAGTCTTCTGTATAAAATTCTAACTGCATAAAAGTCTATAACTGCAAAACATTCATTAATGTCTGTCTGCATAAAAGTCTAATTATTTTGTAAATTAACCATAAACGACAAATTATCATCCTGCAATAATAAAATTATGAATACAAAATGATCAAACACCATCAACATTAATAACAAGAAATGGAAAAGAGAATTGAAATTAGTTAATTTCATCAGGAGGCATGTGTCGCAATTACTAGAACCTCTATAGAGACAGACAAAGTCCGTCCTAACATGCAGCCATCTTACAATTTCTTTAAACAATGTTGATCTCAGTCTGCATAAGGTTGCAATCCCAACTTTGAAAAAGCCTCTTATAAGCGGGTTCTATGAGTAAAGTGCTCTTAGTGTTATTTTTAATGACATACAAAATGTATAAATGCATCCATAAGAGCACGAAATATTTGAAAATTAATGGTAAAGGAAGATTATAAATGAAAGAAATTAAGCAAACAAGATTAAAATATTTCCCAAGCCAACATCATACTACGCTGTAACAGAAATGATGCTTGTTGGCATTTCAATTGTAAATTACTACTAAATAGTTAAGAATTAAATAATAGTATACATTACTCTAATAATGATTATTTTATTCTAGATAATAGCAAAGAATTAATTAATAAATTTGATACAATAGGTAATATTTTTGGTTTACAAACTTTTGATTATAAAGACTTCTTTTAATAACATCAATATTCAAAATATTTATGATGTAATTTTAGCACTATATAATGCATTTATTACTAATAATTCTGATCATATAAAATTTCAAAATTTCCCCAAGCTTTTCCATTTTGTATTATTTACTTTTCCGTTTTGTATCATTTAACAATTATATATTATATTTACATAAATTATAAAATAAATTATCTTTACATATATCTGGAGTGCCGCAAGGTTGGTGTAGTAGTAGTATTTTGGCTAATTTGTATCTTTATCGTTGTGAACGGCTAATTTGTATTTTTATTGTTGTGAATAAACATACTTTTACATCTACTGACTACCAAATTTATAGATATGTTGATGATTTGATTTGTTTAATTATAACAGATAATAATAATATCAAATTGGATTACTAATCAGATAATCTGGAATTAATGCCTAATGAACCTTCAATTAGTAAGAATGTTAGTTTTTTTTATTTAAATCATAGCATTGAACCATCTAATAAGTTAATAACTAATTTAAATGATAAAAAAGATAATTTTTGTTTTAATATCAGTAAATTATTACCATATAAATCATGAACTCTATATAATTGTTTCGAAATATTATTATTAATCAGCTACACTGATTTCCAAAAGTTAAGCACGCAATGCAAATTTTCATTTTTCGAAAGCGTATGAATTTGAGTGGCTGAAAATCGCTGCGGATGTAGATGGCAGTATGCAAATATCGTATGTTACAGCCAATCATGATTGACTGTTCGGATATATGTTAATTAGGCAGTCGTTGAAGACACCAGCATTCTGAAGGGTTCGAGGAGGTGCATTTAAATGCTGATACGAAGTGTTTATAACTTTTGTAGAATTATATTTGATGATATTCGTGTTTCTGTGGTTGAAAGAAGACGAATGACAGATAGTGAGCGCTGGCGTGCTGTCGGAAACATTGAAGCAGGACAGTCAATCAAAGATGTTGCTATTTTCTTTGGCGTTGATCCTTCGGTAATTTTTCGATTATGGAAATAATTCCAAACAAGCCAAACAGTTGTCTGGAGACCTGTGTCCGGTCGTCCAAGGGTTACCACCCCCTCTGATGATCGGTATATTGCTATAGCAGCCAAGCGGAATCGACGAGCGACCTCCACAACTGTTACATCCATGGTTGCAGCGGCACTTGGTAAGACAATATCTGCCAGTACTGTGAGTTGAAGGCTCCATGTGAAGGGACTGTACTCCCGAGTACCACGTTTTTGTGTTCCACTAACCGTCCAAGCCAGAGGGGCAAGATTAAAGTGGGGTCGTCAACATGTCAATTGGACTGTCTCAGATTGGTGCAAGGTCCTGTTCACGGACGAGTCCATATTTGCTCTGGAATCGGATGATAAGCGTGTAAGGGTCTGGAGAGAACGAGGCACACGCAATCAGGCCAAGAACATCATCGAACATCACGCATTCATAGGTGGCAGCGTCATGGTGTGGACTGGAATTTCAATGGGATATCGCACAGAGCTGCACATCTTTAAAGGCGGTTCTGTGACGGCTGCGCGGTATCGGGATGAAGTCCTAGACCCCATTGTGAGTCTCTACGTTTCAGCAGTTGGTCCTGATTTCCTCCTTATGGACGATAATGCCCGTCCCCAGCGAACTAACATAGTTAACGAATACCTGGAAAGTGAGGGCATTTCTCGTATGGAGTTGCCGGTGTATTCCTTCGACCTTAATCACATTGAAAACCTTTGGGGTGCCCTCGGGTGTGCTATCTCTACACGTTTACCTCCTCCAGCCAGTCTCAGCGAGTTGGAAACTGCCCTATTGGAGGAATGGCCATTGCTCGCATCTGCGACGGTTGATCACCTCATTGAAAGCATGAAAAATCGTTGTAAAGTTTGTGTGAAGGTCCGGGGTGGTCACATACCATATTAAGGTAAGTTTCGTTTGGTTTGTTTGCCTTTAAACAACATTTTGTTAATGACTCAAATATGACGTCATCATATAACTTATGAAAAGTAAATCTTTTTTTCATCTTTGTACATAATTCTTGTTTTCTTTAATGCATAAACACATTTGCTACCTTCATGTTCAATTTTGAGTTAATCAAAGCTTTACTTTTCCATTTTTGTTGATTTTACCGTCCGTGTTTAACTTTTGGAAGCCAGTGTATTTATAATATTTAAATTATCTAATAAAAATCATAATTTGCATATTACTTATTTCTCACTTTGCATATAACCTTAAAAATACCAGTAAACTACATAGATACCTAGTACATCTAGTGAATAGTGTTGCAAGAAAGTTTAAAATAACTAGACTATCTTAAATACATCCAATTTATTAGAATTATCATTATCTAATATTTTTCTAGCTTCAAATCATTTTGTCATAATAGCATTATAAAATAACTTCTTGTTAGACTTTTATATCGCAGTTACTTTCAGTTATTAAATGTACATTTCTTAGCATTATACTAGTTGTATTCCAAATTGTTTTCCCTAATTTTGCTCCTTATTGGAAACACAGATTTTTATCATATGAGTTGCCACGGTTGATGATTTGCATTTCTTGCAGTACATTGCGATCTGAAGTACATGGAGAGTTTTCCCTCTCACTTTTATTGGCTATACCGGTAATTGCTTGATTTCTTAATAGTTTTTTAATCCTAATTATTTTATTATGCTTGTCGATTGAGCATATGGTGCTCATAGTAACTAACTATCCCTATATTCAGAAACAAGTATTTGTTTTGGCTAATTTTGAATATATGTAAGTAATATATATCATAATTTGAATATATATATAATATGTAATATATACATATATATATATATATATATATATATATATATATATATATATATATATATATATATATATATATATATGTATATATATATATATATATATATATATATATATAATATAAATATATATATATATATATAAAGTATTTGAACTTCATGTACACTGTGCGATATTAAAGATTAATATTGCATCTTAAATTATTCTATAAGGGTTGTAAAGTCACTAAGAACATAATACATCATAATAGATGAATATAAATAACTTAGAATACTTAAAATTTCTTATACTACTATAAATAAAATATACTAAAAAATAAAATAATTTATTAATTTAATTTAAGTTGTTTACAAGGATATTATTATAATAATTATTGACAATCTATGTATACGCATGAGTTCATTTATAACGATGTTTTGAAACTGATATATAAAATTACAAACGTGATATCATATCTTACATGATAAATATATCTCAGTGATGAAATGTAAGTATTTTTATATGCAGTATTTATTTGTTGTGTAGAGAACTTATTGATTTCACATTTATATGATGAAAGTATTGAATGTATACAGAGGCAAAATTTCTTTTAGTTCCTTGTTAAAATTTATTCTTATAGATTCTTTAGTTCCTTGTTTAGATTCTTATAGATGTTACATTTCTGAATCTAAATATGACAACCAAGTTTCTCTATCATCCATCGTTTTTAAAACGGATTTAAATTAAAATAACCATGTAAAATTGCTTACAAGGTATGAAGGACATTTTAATAGGAACTGTCTGGTATACACACAATTGATTTTTATAGATTTTACATTGCTGAATCTAAATATGACGACAATATTGCTAAAAAACTACTTAAAATTGCTTACAATGTATAAAGGACATTTTAATTGGAGCTGCCTGGAACACATAATAGATTCTTATTAATTTTATATTGCTAAATCTAAATATGACGGCCAAATAAAAACTGTCTGGAACACATAATATTTATTAAAGATTGCCATTAATTTTAATTTATTTTTCCAAAGATACACAGGTGGTTTATTTACCCCACGTTATAGGAGTACTATAAGAACTAAAATATTTTCATTTTTAGACACCCATAGTTTTACTAGTTTTTCAGACACTCTATAAGCACACCTGGTGACTTAGAAGGTTGAATCTTTGCACAATTATAATATCGACTGTCGGGCAAAAACGCAGAGGAATTTCTATTTACCACCTTCCATGGTCGAAAAAAACAAAACAAAATTGGGTTTTTAAAGCCTTTCAGACTCTTCAAAATGCCATCTGGCGGGCTAGAAAGCTCAATCTTTCTACACTTTCAAGGGGCGGAGATTATGAGTTTTATTTAGAAAAGTCTTTCCAGACCCTCAGGCAGCCCTCCGGTGGTTTAAAATATTGAATCTTTGAATACTTATTGACCATTTGCACGTACGTCATAACGTGATGTCACGGTTGTTTACGCAGACATGTTGGACATAATAAACGCCGATGTGGCAAATTGGTAATGGATCCAGCCATAATATCGTATCGAATACTATAAAAACATAAATGCATGCCTTTGAGAAAGGTATATTGAGAAATTGCACCACCTATTGTGAGCTAAACAATTTACAATCAAATTTACTTCAAAAAGATACGCAACTGTAACAGAAGAAACTTCGAACAGCAAGAAAAGCATACTCTAACATGGAACGGAAAAGCGATTTTGCCGTCCAACGCAGCATGGCAGAACGAATATTTACTAAACCTAACGGAGCCGGATTGTCGAATTTTCTACAGAAGTGAATAAAGTGGGGTGGGGGTGGGGGTCAAAGACGCTTCGAAGGCCCCCACCGAAGGCATAAATGGTTAAACCTCGACCACGGAGCAGAGCCAAACTGGTCCAAATGTTAATTAAGACAACTATTTTCGACGCTAAGCATTGTTAAACAAAATGAAACTTATCAGAAAAAAATTGTAGTTCAATTTAATTTAAAAGTGTTCGTTTCCATGTCTTTGACAGGTTTAAATACTCTAGTCAACGATAATTATTAAAATATTTTGAATCTTGCTACAATTTTCTGGGAACACTACTGATGTAAAAGCACCGAAAGCCATCAAAGCAGTGGCGTAGACAGGGGAGTCATATCCTACACACTGAAAAATAATTGCATTATTTCTTCTCAGAGCCAATATTTAAAAAAAAAAAAATCTGCAGAATGAAACACCCTTCATTTATTTGGTTGTAACTCCTTCTCTTTTCGAGATCCGTGTATAATTTTCAACTAATACATAAAAAGCTAGAACGTAAAATAAATGTATCTATTTTAGGTAAATATACTGCAACCTGTTTAAAAAATGAGAGTGAATTGTTGTTATTTATAGTAAATTAAATTTTGATCTGGAATCCAACTAAAATTTAATGTTTTCCATATTTAAAACACGTTTCATTAGTTAACCTGGTAATCATGTTTTATCCAAGTAGGCTGCCAAAAGGGGTTATTTGGACTTAATCTCTATATTTTCTGTTTAACTCAAAAATTTGCAAATTGTAATGTCATAATTTCAATAATTTCATTGTAATTCCATAATATAATAATTTCAATGGAACCAATGTAATCACAGATGTTTTGACAAAAATATTAGCTATGGTTGATTATAATATTAACAATAACAATAATAGTAATAATAATAATAATAATAATTATTATTATTATTATTATTATGATTATTATTAGTATTATTTAAAATAGTGATTTTGCATTTAGTGTCTTATTATACCAGAGTTTCCTCTACAATGCATAATATCTTTAATTGATTCGTGTATGAAACGGCGAAATGTGAACCTCATGTTTGAATAATGCGAAGAAATATTTGCACGTCCGTCTCGTATAGTAATAAAAAATTAAAGTCATTTGTAAATAGAGAACTGTTGTCACTGATAAAAATTGAAAAATTAAGTATAGAAGAGCAATGCGAAGATTATTAATTGTCCTAACGATTTACGATAAATTAAAAGAAAATGATCTTCATTCGTAACTATTACTAAACGTTTTCCTTAATGTAAAACTATTCCTTTAGTTAACATTACCAACTTGTTTTACTTTACCAGTTTACCAAAGTGGGATATTTTGATTTCATTCGCAAAATGTATACTTTCTATTTAATTATAAAATGAGCAAATAATATCATAATTTCCTATTGAAGCGAGGTAAATATAGATGCTTTGGCCAAAATATCACATACAGTCAATTATTAGAGAGTGAGGGTAATTTAGCACTACGTATTCCGTTTCACCCGACCAACAAACGATGCCTTTAATTGATTTAAGTATGAAACGTTTAAATGTGAAGATGATGTTGGAAGTTGGGGGGAAGAGAGTTTGCATAGCCTCCTATTTAGTAGAGATTTTGCAGAAACCACATATTGAATTATTGATACTTTTGAGTAGAAAGTTATATATGAGACCATTCACTGTCATATTTACTTCAAATTTGTAAATATTGAGTAGTTGATACTAATAAGTAGAAAATTAGGTATATGAGACCATTACGGAGATAATTAACTGTCATATAATTATTTAGTATTTGTAAATATTAAATAGTTGATACAGGCCGCCAATTAGGGAAGACGGACACCACTAGATTGATTGGGAATGGGCTCTAGAGGGGACCCTGACCACCAATATTATTTTGGGGGTACTGGAGAAGACATGAAAATCACAAAAAATGATAAAATCAAATATGGAGGGGTCCCGTGATAAATATTTTAAGGGAAGGGGCACAATATCTATGGAACCCTGGTTAATATTCATAAGTAGAAAATTAGATATATGATACCATTACGGAAATAATTAAATGCCGTAATTATTTAATATTTGCACATATCGAATAGTTAATACTTCTACGCCAAAAGTGAAGTTTATGAGACCATTGTAGAAATAATAACTGTCATAATTATTTAGCATAAGTAAAAAATGTGATCTTGATTTTTAATTTTCAATATTTTCCATAATTGAAAAAAAATCCATTGATTAACATGATTATTCCATTTTACCTTACTGCTTTGTTTATACGACATATCTTGACTTAATCTACAAAATTTGAATTTGTGTTGTTGCTGCTGCTAATTCTGCTTGGCCTAGTCTTAAGCTAGACCAAGTCCATGAGCTCATAGATCCCAAGAAAATCCTAAACCAACAGCGGTTCAGAGATAAGATCATCTCGGGATAGTCCCAGGCAGTCAAGGAGAAGTGAAATTTGTAAATAATATTATAATTTCATATTGAAGCTACATATTGAAGCATACATTTCATATTGGTCAAAATATGTTATTCAGGCAATTGTTTAAGGGGTGTTGAAAGGTCTTATACTGCCAATGTTAATTTACCTACTTTTCATTTACCTTTTCTCAGAATATACCAAAGATACAGTTTTACATTTTGTTTTGTATATTCAATAGGCATTGTATACTAAAGTGAGCATTTGGCATGACATTGCATGATATATTTTTAAATGTTTATATAAAAAGTCATTAGAAAATCACAAAATTCTTATGGTTTTTTGCACTAAAAATCTGTAAAAAGTAATCATTGTACATATATACAAAATGGTTACTTAAGTATAATCTATGATGCTTGTGTAAAATTGTTCAAAAGTTTTACTTATCAGGTTAGAGCAGTTTATTAGAAAAGGCACATCGCAGTTACAAAATGTCCATTTTGAGAAAATAATGTTTAAAATATCTTCATAATAGGCGTGACGGCAACGAATCTGAATTTTAGTTTTATTTATATTTTTCAAATTTCTAGTAGAAGTTGAAACAAAAATTAAGTATCATTGGAAAAATAACTAAATAAAACAGACTATCCAATTCTCTTAAAATCCCATATTTTTGAAAATTTTGGGTTCCAACTCATGAAACTGTGGGTACTTTAGTACTAAGTATTCCGTTTCATCCCGACCTTTCTCAACAACAAACGATACCTTTAATTGATTTGCGAATGAAAATGTTAAATATAAGCATGATGTTGGAAATAGGGAGAAGAGAATTTGCATGGCCGCTTATTAAAATGAAGGTTTTGCAGACATTTGTAAATATTGAATTGTGAATACTCATAAGTCGAAAACTATGTATATGGGATCATTATGGGAAATAATTAACTGTCGCAATTACTTAGAATAAATTTTAAAAATGAGATTTTGATTTTCAATATTCAATATTTTCCGTAATTTAGGAGATTTGGTACCTTCCGATTGGTGAAAAACGATGAAAATTTAAAGTACTCCACAATTGAATGGTAATAACTATAATTTTAAAAGTATATATACAGTGAATGATTAAAAAAATTTGAAATGTTTTAACAACTATTTTCATTTTAAACCTTTAAAATTATTTTTATCAGTTTGCTTTCTTTCTATAAGTTGCTGTGGGCTGAACTACCAATCAAACGCCGAAACAGCCAATCCTAAAACTTCAACAAATGTTTTTCAAATGACTTGATTGTTTTCTTCCCCCCCCCCGTTCAAAACTAATTCACTGATTGCAAAATTGATTCCTAAAGTTATAAAGTATACTCTTATAAGCATAATAAATATCGTTGCAGAATATTGAAAATTGAATGGGAATGATTTTTAAAACTTTTATATTTTTAATTTGAAACTTTTAAATTTCAACCTACATTTTTCGTTTTTTTTTATTTTGTCCAATAACAACATTTAATAATATGCACGAAAGACAATCGAAAATACGTAAATAAAAATAATTCAAAGGGAACCGAGTCCTCTTAAAGGAATTTCATTGGCTAACATATATATCCCGTTTTACATTACCACTTTGCTAATACGCTTTGCTTTCTGCTTAACTGTCACTTTTTAAATATTATTCAAAGTTCATGTATAAGACTTAATCGTAGACGCTTTGGCCAAAATTTATCAGCTTTGTTGGATAAATTTTAGGAAACTGTAAGAAATTTACCACTAAGCATCCCGTCTTACTCGATTTTCCTTTATAATATCCATACTTTTAACTGATTAAAGTATGAAACGGTTAAATTTGAGCATGATGCTTGAAGTTAGGAAGAAGAAAGTTTGCACGCCTTTTATTAAAGAGGTTTTTCTGAAATCATTGGTGTAAATACTGAAATTGTTGGTACTCATAAAAATCATACGACGATTAATATGTTCTAACGCTGTGGGAAAACAACACAAACTAGATATTTCTTATAACTCAATTTTAAGGAAAAAGAAAAGAAGTATTGTTGTTAGCAATTACAACCAGAATTCTAAATATCATGGAAATCTCTTTATCCTCTTAAGAGCAATAGCACTCTCTTTTGGTAAGCAAAATGCCTATTATATCCTAATATAATAGACTCAAGATTAGTCCTGATAATGGTGTTCATTCATTTCTTCTTAAAAATTCTCATTTATTTGAATATTAAAATTATTTTTTTATGATTATTTTCCATTACATGTATATATAAGAAAAACGTGCAATGTCTCGAGAAAGAGGCATGCTAACGCCCTATAAATAACATAATTGTTAAATTATGACTTGATACTTTTACATATTACATAGTTATTTTGTTGTAATATTTTAGTGATAATTATTTTTTATAATTTTTGAAAAATGAAATTGCACGCTTTCTCTTTGTCTGATCTGTCTAAAATCAAATAAGTCTCTATAAGGTTTAACCATTGAAAAAGTTGTATAAGATTTTATTTGATTTGTTTAATTTGTTAAGAATATTTCCCAATTTTGGTTGAGTAATATCTTATCCTAAAACTTATAGACAAGCATATAGATAAAATCGTTGATTTGCAATCATGTGTACTCAAAATGTGTAAATCCATCAAATTATAAGAGTCGGAATTTTGACTTTACCGCGATACTTTCCCTTATACGTATATGGAGTTTTATTTAAAAAAAGTAAGCCACTACCCTATTAAAAATGTGCTAGATTGAAATTTGTGACGTGAAAATATCTGACGTACAAATAGGCAAAAGGGGGTGATGTAATTATTATCTCGTTTGACTTTTACTTGATTTATACGTTTAAATTCAGAATAACAGAAAATTTTACCAATTTAAATTATAGATAAATAAATATCTTACTTGTTAAAGAATGTTCCAAATTGTAGGCATGCTGCTGAAATCTTGTTTGCACCGATTTCTTTCTTATCTTTTCGTATCGGAAACTAGATACGTACGGAGTGTCTGAAAATTTTTGCGTATCGATTATAGTTTGATATTCGAGGTGTTTACTGGTACGCAGCATACGTTAGCCGGTTAGAGGACCGGCTTGTACCGGCTGACAAAATACCCTGCTATATGTATTGTAAGGGGGGGGGGGAGGAATAATATAGTTAGCTAGGTGTATGAGAAAATGAAAAAAAAAATCTTTGTAATAAAATAATTTTGAAAGTATTACTTACTTGCGGAAGACTGTACTGAAGTAATAGGCGCAGTAAGGGCCCAAATTTTGGAGGCAGATCTTTCCTCTTCTCTGTTGAAAATCTGAGATCGTGAGCCAACATAGGAGCTCTGTATTTGTTGTTGAGTAGCTCTAGTGTGTTGTACTGGCGTAGACACCAAGTTCTCACAAGGTAAAGTTGGAAAAGGAACATGTCCTGTGTAGTAATTGCCCCTGGGGAATATGAACAGTCCATTGCAAAATAATGGTAGAGGTAATGTATGTCCAGTTTGTGGCCTTATAGAATTAGTCGCCTGGGGCGATATTATAGAGTCGATAGTAAAAGTTGATTGATTCGACAGTCGTTGCATTGAATTAACTTCAAACTCGCTGATCTTTTCAGTTTTAGTTTTTTTCTTAAGTGCTATAGCATTTTATATAAGAAATGCATTTATATCCATATAAGTATTTTTTCACATAAATTATACTAATACATTTGTATTTTAATGGTTGCTAGTAATTTTAATTTGATATGCATATATTTTTTCTTGGCATATATAACTTCAATATTCCTTCACTAATAATATATAAATTAAATACAATGACTAGATTGAGCGAGAATCGGTGTAATCGCAGTTATTTTGATAGATTTACTGATCGTGTGCAACCACGTAGTATTAGCACAATTCTTCAGTACACCGATTTCTTCGAATTAAATTTCATACGTACCAGGATGTAGATTCACATACATAGTTACTATGCATTCGCGACTAGAAGTGTACTAATTATACATGAAACCGGCACAAATGACTATTATTCTGTTTCAATTTAGAAAGAAATCTGTTTAAACAAAAATTCTCAGACAGAATCAATTTTTCAGAAAAGAGAGAGCTAATGTTACTGAAGCAAAAAGCTGTCTTCATTCAATCAGTCAGTGTCAGGGAGTAAGATGCAAACCCAACACAAAGCGATTGCCAACTTAAACAAAGAACGCTTGTTTGACTTGGCTTTTCGGAAAACAACATATATTTCATCCTTCTATAGGTTCCACAGGTCTATTTTCTGTTCTAATCGCGATTCTACAATCTTGATTTTTTAGCAAAGTAGATGCAGTTCTATCTTGCTACATATAGGCATGTCAATATAAATACTTTGATTGAACTGCTGAAAAAGACAGACAAAGCCATTTTTCACATTGTAAACTTCCGGATTTTTATAATACGAAATGAACTTATTATTTATTTCCACGATTTAGCAGTAAGTAGTACAGGAACGATTTCACGAGGTTGAATTCTTATTATAAATGGACCTACTGATAAATTGTTAGATATGATGCGAAGAACTTCAACTTTTATATCGATAACCATAATGTTGACAGCCAATTATGTTTGAGTGATATATTTATGTTTGAATGTTCTGTGCAGTTATTTGGAAAGTTGTCATGGCATAAATTTTTTCTGCATCAAAAATCAGGTTTTTATGTTTTATGTAGCATAACTCTATTATAAACTAAAAAAAAATAATTCAAATTTGCTCTTACTTCTTGAGTAACGCATACGATTAATTTCTTCCTTAAAAAACTGCAATAATTTTTTCGAAAAGTTTTCATAATCTCCAGAGCAAATGATGTTCAAACCTTCGGAATTGCAACGAAGACCACACTCTTAGATAAATTAATAACTTTCAATTGTTAAAATCCATTCATTAAAAACAAAATATTTTCTGTAATGAACGCTGCAAATTAGCTGTTTCAATTCTAAATTCTTCGCATATTTAGAATAGAAGAACACTTCTGAAAACTTTTCACAATCAATTTAAAATTATTGAAGAAACTGTTGCTTTCAAAATGCTTTAGTAACATTGTTCAAATAATCTTTAGATGTTCAACAATCTCTTAACAGTACTACCAAGTTTTAAATACTAAATTTTTGCAATTATAGTATTTAAGTCATAGTCCTAAAAAAAGTTTTTCTTCTTCCTTTAAAACTTTTAAATCATTAAACTCGACTTAAATATTTTCCCACGTGTGAAATAACTGATAATTTTCAAACACGTTCTTAAATATATTAGTTAAAATTCTCAAGAATTATATTAACAGCATCTAAATAGTTCTTCAATTTTCTTGTGTATTTAAAGGACTCTTATTTGCCGTTCAAACATAAAACTTTCAGCATCATGACAAAACACACGTTGCAAAAGAAACAACACCGGAAGAAAATTGCTCTCAATTTCCCCCTATATGAAACCGAAACCTCCTGAAGTCTTTGGGTGTCCTGGGGGTTTGTGCGCGCTGAGCCACGCTTCTATAACAAGTGAGAAGTCAACCCCGCAATCTGTCCGTACTCTTTCAACACTCCGAGCCGTCCCCCCGCTGATGGTTTGCCGCTAGGGGTTGCCAGAACAAAAACTCTGTGACAGAATTAGAATCGGCCCGTAAGCTGAAAGTCGCCAAGTTTGTAGATCATGGAGGGGAAAAAAATTAGTTACTGAAATTAGTTCCAAGCTTATAGTTAGAATAAATGCAATAAATTTAGGGGGGTAATTTTCCACATTTATGAAACTGAAATAAAGCATAATTGTACTTTTAGTCATTTTCAATTGCAGTGCATTATTTGACGCACAACTTTTTATATTAAATCTTCGCATTTTAACCATAAAATGTGATCTTAATTCTCAACGACTAAAACTGTAGCGTTTTTAAACGAATGCATATAAGTAGAATGCATATAAAAAGAGCATGTAAAAAGACATGTAATTTAAATTTAAGAAATCTGTAAATTGTAATTTTAACCCTAACAATATTTTGCTATTTTCCCACGAATTTTAACATATCTATCTTTTTAACACTTTACAACATAGTTGAAAAGTGTTTATGGCTTTGTTCATTCATTCTGTCTGTCTGTTTGTCTGAGCGTTCGCACGATAACTGCCGTAAAAATAATTTTATCAAAATGAAATTTTAGTATGTTGTTGAGACTGTCTGTGGGACATATGGGAATGTAAATGAATACTATCACCCAATTAGTTTTGGATTGAACGCGGGTTGATAAAATGAAATACATTGAACCCTATGGGACCTAATTTTTCAAACATTTTTTAAGTGAAGTTAAAATTTACAAATTGCTGCGAAAATTTTAGGAAATATTCAAATTATCTCATAAGAAATATATATAAAAACATTTCAGCAAAATATGTTTGGCAGCTTTTTAAATAAAAATTAAAATAATAATTACACCCTTATAATATAAAGAGATCATGTGACCCACTTCAAATTAAAATATGGTATCCATCTTTTTCCCAGGGTAAAAATCGTGATTTTTGAAGTTCTTTTAAATTTACATTTCGTGTTGTATCCGTTCTAAAACCGTTTTATTTTTGCGTAGTTTTTGTGCATCTATATTCTGCGCCAATGCAATTACAATATTTTGAGTTTAAATGATCATCAAACTTTGATTATTTCTACAATGTAGCCTAATTTTAATGGATGCAGAATCTAAACAAGTAATTGTAAAGATGAGTTGTATAAGAATTGCTAAATTTTTTTCACGCAAAATTATTTAACTCTGGAGTTGTCTGGAATAAAAGTGTATCAGTGAAATACTCGCTGCTTTTACATAGAGAACCAGACGATTTATATTTCAATTACATCATTTGAATAAAGTTCATTTTTTTTCGATGAAGTTTTAAGTTTTCAAGTAAAATAAATTATCGTAGTTCTGTGATAATTAAAAAAATATCACGCCTGAATGTATCGCATTTTGCATTTCAGCTGGAAAGTGTTTCATAATCAATGCTTTATGCATGCAAGATTGATCTTTCTTGTTAAAAATTGTTTACGATTTTAGAGAAGATGATATTCAAAAAGCTAAAGGTGTTCACCTGGTTCGAGTTCTTCAAAAATTAATAAGCTGTTGAAGTAAATAGATTGAAATTATCAAATCAAATTTTGTTCGATTTGTTCAATTTGTTCGAGAGATATAATATTCCGAATAAAAAATATTCCAATACCTCGAGAATGACTCATGATATCTTATAAAGTAGCAGTAAATCGTTAAGCGAAAAAGTATGCAAATCGGAGTTTTAAGCGATCATGACGGAGAGACAGGTAGAAACATGTTTTAATTCTCGTTATTCTGTACTTCGCTGCAGGGTGATAAAACTGAATATTCTCTAGAATCATCATCATTATATGAAAAAATAAATCAAAATTTATTATGTATCTCAGGAAATATTTAATTTAAAAGCATGCACTGACATTTTCACTTTCATATATCAATGTATTGTAATGTAAGTAAAAATTAAAAATATATAGATGCTAACTTATTGCAGTTTAGCTTTAGACACCCGTTGATAAATAAATTTCCAACTTGTGTGGTGTATAAAGCAAAGTCAATCTTAAAGTATGAAACACAATATAAAATATACAAAAAGTAGCGAAATCTATTATGTGACTCAGAAAATATTTATTTTAAAAGCATGTACTGAAATTTTCACTATTATGTATTAAATGTATTGCAGTTTAAGTAAAAAATAAAAATATATAGATACTAGCTTATTACAATTTCAGACACTCGTTGATAAAAAAAAAATTGTTAATTTGCGTGATGTAGAAAGTAAAGTCAATCTTAAAGTATAAAACAAAATATAAAGTATATAAAATAGCAAAATGTATTATGTGACTCAGGAGATATTTAATATAAAAGCGTGTACGGAAATTTCTACTTTCATATATTAAACATACATAAACATACACAGATGCTAGCCTATTTCAGTTTAGTTTTAAACACTCGTTGATAAACAAAATTGTCAACTTGCGTGGTGTATAAAGTAAAGTCAATCTTAAAGTATAAAACAAAATATAATGTATAAAAAACAGCGAAATTTATTATGTGACTCAGGAAATATTTAATTTAAAAGCATGTACTGAAATTTTCATTTTCATATATTAAATGTATTGCAGTGTAAGGAAAAAATAAAAATATATGGATACTAGCTTATTGCTGTTTAATTTTAGACATTCGTTGATAAACAAAATTGTCAACTTGCGTGGTGTATAAAGTAAAATCAATCTTGAAGTATAAAACAAAATATAAAGTATACAAAAATAGCAAAATCTATTATGTGGTTCAGGATATATTTAATTTAAAAGCGTCTATTGAAAGTTCATATAGGGAAACGAAACCTATCGGAAAATTAATACATTTTTGGTTTTTAATTTTGTTTTGTTTTCTATTTAAAATATTTCAAAAATATTAAATTTTACTTTGTTTTTTCCTATTATTGGCTACGCTAATTAACATTTATCAGACTGGAATCAAAGACCCATGATAGGCTGTTCAGTATTTAAAGGTATTCAGTACCTAAATAAGCCATCAATCTGAAATAAAGTTAAAAAGATTTCAGACGACACCAAAGAAAATATACGTTGTACAGTCGAAAATAGTTTTGTTTGCATAATTTTTACTTAGTTAAAGTTATGTCGAGTGGCACACGTGCATACTAACGACATAAAAAAATGGCTTCGCTCTTTCTAAAGGGAAGTTATGCAATTAGGAATGCTCGTTATTGTATAATTTCAACTGTATCAACTTATATGTGTATCATCATGATCCAGTCTCTCATCTACTCATTAAAATAAAAATAATAATAGATTTTTTTTTAATTAACAGCCCTGTATACGAATCAACCATTTTTTAAAAAATAATATCTGTGTGTTTGTGTGTGCGCACGATACCTCTCGACTAAAATTAAACAAATCGAATAAAATTTAGTACGAGTGAACGTCACTTGATGAACGTCAGACATCTGCTGATTTTCGGTGTTAAAGGACAAAGAGGAGGTCCAAAATTTCTAGAATTTTATCTTTTCGAAAATTGGAAAAATCATCCGAAAAATCATCATAGAAACATAAATATGTTTTAAATGGTTACAAAAAAAAAAAAAAATATATATATATATATATATTTTATATGCAACTTTTTGTTTAAAGCGAATAGCATCTTTTATTGAACGTTAACATGCGCCGTTTTCCGAGATATTTCACATGTTCGGTTTTTCGAACATTCTTTTTTAATTATAAAAATATGATTGTGATAAAATTTATGAAAACTAGTAATTTATAAAACTAGTCATTTTATACATATATTTTTTTCATCAACGTATGGCATAATTTACAGAACGATAACACACACCGTTCTCGAGATATTCCATGTTTATTACTTAAAATCGAAAAAATTGTAATAAATTAAATAATTAGAAATAAGAAAACGCTAATACTATTATTTTTTAAAATATCGAAATCTAGTAGTCTGTAGGAAAATATTATGTACATACTTTTTAAAGAAATAATTATTTCACTTTAGTAGTTTGGTAAATAAAAGGGTCCGGGGAGGGGTCATTTAATGCCCCTTTATATGTATGGAATAATATAGTAACAAGACTTGCGTTGTTTTTCCTTTTTGTACTTACGATATTAAATTTTAATGGTTTAGCGTTATATATATATGCTATATTTGTTTTAGTGTCAAACACCATTTTTCAAATCTAATTTATTGTCTTAATCGAAGCCTTTATATAGTGAATTATTTCATTTCTCTCACCGCTTTCATTCACTCACTTTTTTATCAGACACAAACTTGGCGACCCTATCAGAGCGATAAACTTCATCTCCTTGCAGTTTATTTTACAAGGATGCTACCTTCCTTCAGAATGACGTTTTTCGGGTGCTATGAGCATGATTGGATAATGATGGCCATCTGACGGGTCCGGAGAAGAATCTGATTGGCTGTTGTTTTGACCCAGGGCTCTCCCTAGCCGCTAAAAACATGGTTTTGTATTGTTTTCCAGAAAAGGAAGCTTTCCGGAGTCCTTTGATAAACGGGAGCGCTGGAGGAAAATATACTTTAATGCTGGGTTGTCTTCCTGACAGCAGTTATCGCTTTTGTGGAGTGGTTGCGATAAAATATTTGATATGTTTCTGCAATTGGAGTTAAAAGAGAAAAGAGAACTGTTTTTTTAAATGGCTGTATGAAGCAGAATTTTAAACATTTTAACCTTTTTTAATAGGAGTTTAAACATTTTCAAGTTTTCTTTGAAATTTTCTCATTTATAACTTCAATTCTTTGAAACTGCGTAATGAAAATTCTGTTTTCCAACAATGTAAATTAGGGCATGACACGTAAAAAAATAATTTTTGAACCTAGAATTATCCCGAAAAGCACAGGGTGGCACACTTTTTTCATTTTTCCTTTCTCATATTGTTTTCACGAAAATTTTCGAAATCGAGATTTTGATGTCAATATATGTTTTAGGGTCTCCTGAATACGTTTTGACTATTTTTGGAGTCTGTATGTATGTGGCCGACTTCTTATGTACACGATAGCTGCCATAAATATTAACGAATTTCCACGAAACTTTATATCCGGATTTGCTATTGAAAAATCGAGAACTAGATAGATTTTTTTAAAATTCGATCGAAAACTTCGAAATTTATTCGAAATTATATATTTTTTCAACATGGCAGCATAGGAGAAAATTTGAAATAATCATGCATAAAAGGGGTTATATAGGGCTCAATGATCGCGAGATTTAATAGTTTCAATCATTGTTGTGAAAAATAACCGCGATATAGTTGTTGTTTTCGTGATGCCATTAATCCTCTTCGGGTGCAAGTTATCCCCCGGAGGGAAGGGGGGTCTATTGTCAAGTATGGTATCAATAGGAAGATTTTTTTAAAGATCTTTAAAGTGAAGGGTAATACGATATAATTGCAATCATTTGAACCAACGATACCGATTTTTCAAAAAATTTATTATAAAATTAAAATAAATAAATAAATAAATGAAGTAAATGCCCACGAGCTACTTAGAAATGGATTCTGATATGAGAAAGTCGAGTTGAGCCACACTCCTGTTCATTTTAATGGGGTTACACAATAATAGAATTTTTTATTGAATTAGGTATGAAAAAATACTTCACGTAAGTGATCATTATGTTAGGCCTGCCAGTCGAACTCTTAGGCCTGACAGTCGAAGTCGTTGGCACATTTTACACAGCATATCTGAATTGAATGAAGATTTTACGATTATTTTAATAAATAATCGTCAGATGCCTATTGTTTTTCGAGTAGTTCGAATCGGATAAAGCTCTTAAGTTTACGAAAATTTCTCAAAAATAAAAATATATATATACAAAACAACTTAAACCTCTCAGAATTATTCAGAATTGAATATTTTATGTAGTGCAATTTTTATTTCAAAGCGAATGACATGATTTACAGATATATATGTTCTCAATGCATAGTTTTGACCTTAAACGAAGAAAAGAATATAAAAGAATATGTTAAATATTATTAAATAAGAGAACTTCTTTTTTTAAGTACTTTTAGCTAGAAAAAATTGACACCGTTACCTAGGCGTTATTGCGAGTGCATGGCATCAATTACAGATGCATAGCATCAATTACAGATAGGTTTACATAGGCCGTTCTCGAGATATTGCATGCTTTTTAATCTAAAACGAAAAACTTTAAAAAAATAAATATGCTCTTTTTCGAGTTAACTGGTAATTCGTTTATATTATTATGAAAGTATTATTTTAACATAAAAAATTGGTGTGTCTATTAATTGACATTCCTTTTAAATGAACAAAATTCACTATTCAGAGCAACGAAAATTAAAGCTTACGTATGACTCGACTTTGTTAAAAATCAATAGACTTATATTTACTTTTAGTTAAATAAAACATACAATATTTTATGAAAATTGCTGGATTCTTTCGAGATATATCACGCTCCCTGTGGGAAAAGTAAAATTTTTAATATCTCGAAAACGGATCGTGATATGTGATGGAGTTTTCTTAACCTGCTTGGGCATCAAATGCAGAGTTTTTACCTAGGATATCAATCATGATCTTTAAAATGTGTCATAACTCGAAACGCAATTTTGGAAAAGTAAATAACCAATTCATAGCAGTCAAGTATGAACAGATAGATATTAAGAAGTCGAAACATATTTATTAATCGGAAATACAAGACTTCTCTTCTTACATAGAACATAATAGGTGTATCTTAGGCAAATACCGAAAACTACACATACATTTACACTAGACATGATTGTTGTTGTTGAAACCCAGACCGTCCGACCTACCAGAAAGGTGTAAGGTAACTGTTTGGACGGTCGGGAAGTGCCACCCAATTTAGACCGGAACCCAGTGGGGGAGGCATCCACAGGGATCGTACCCTCCTTCCCCTACCACCAACCTCTCGGAAGGACTTTCGGACCCACATGTTTAACGTGATCGTACTACGGATGAACACGGCGGCAGTTTTGGCAGTGGCTGGAATCGAAACTAGACATGATTGTGGCAATATCCGAACAGAACCCATAAATAAATCCGAACCAACCTTTTCACCGGATAGATACATCGGGCTTGAAGCACACACACGGAGACGGAATGTTACAGCTTCACTGTCTGTCGTCGTTGACCTCCCAAGTCTTGTTAGATTCGGCTATGTATGTGTCGCTCACTTCACCGTTCATCAATCTGGGGAAAATCACTTGAATTGACAGATCTGATCTAAACATTGATTATCTCCCCAAAAAGAATGCGCACTTTTGCCTGGGGAGCTCCTGATTGGTCCGACAAACCAAAAGTCATTATAGGCTATTAGTCAATAGAAAAATCATATGATATATGCAAATTAAGGAAATAATAATAAAAGGGTTATTATACCCCTACAGAGTTCTTAAATAGTTTCAATTTATTTCTGTCTGCAAGTATGTACGAAGCATCCACTCATTTCATAATAGTGCGTATCGGTGTAAAAATTTAGTTAAAAACACAACAAAAAACAAATTAGTTACTAATTTGTTTTATGGGCGTTGCTTTTAATTTATTGTTTTTAAACTTTCTATGACGAAATCTGGATCTTGTTCGTATTAATTTTGATTCCATTTTGCTTACTGGTTCTTCCAGAAGATAGCTCTGAATAGGGCACTTTTGTAATGGCAACATTGTACATCGCCAGTTTTTATTTTGTATATTTTCACATTATATTTTAATTTTATTTACAGTAATACATTATCTTTCACACAATTTCAAAATTACTTGAAATTTTTATCTAATTATGTATATATATAGCATTGAGTTGTTTTAACACAGATAAAAAATCAGTTTAAAAAAAAGTCGCAGCAGTGTTTAGTTTCGTGCATCTAGCTCTGTTATAGGCTTAGTCAAGATTTCGAAAAGAGGGGTTGCAGCCGAAAGGGGAATTTACAGTGCTGCATCTCGTTTTCCAATATGGAACCTATGTAAATGGCACATGTACTAATGTAAATTTTACACCAATGGAGGAGGGGAGTATGACCTTCAACCTCCTTTCCTACGCCGCTAAACTCTGTGGCTTGTTTTATATTTCAAAATATGAATAATGTATATGACATTTATTGTCACAAAGATAGCATTTCTGCACTTTTCTCTAATTAAGTGGTTATGGGAATTCACCCCATTACAATAAATAAGTGTTGTGTAATGATGACACAATTATTTAAAGTATCGCACAGGTATTTAGCAGCAATTTTTTCTCTAATTTTAGATACAAATGGATCCCCTAACAGTTCGTCTCTAGTAAAAAAATTAGTCCTTATAATAAAATCAATAAAATCTAAGAAGGTTGTTCAAATTTCAAGTTCCAACTGAGATTCGAACTAGTTAGACGACGTTCTATCCATTTAGCTACTGGTACAAAATTTTTACCTCTTGTAGTTGAAGTCGACCATAACTTTATCTTCTTCAGATTTCAAATCAAAGTGAAACTTTCTATCTAAACAACTTCCGAATTATCTACTTTTTTTTTTTAAATACTAGCATTCTGTCCTCCCCATTCTCTAACTTTTCTATACAGCCTGATATTCTATCCGCCTCATTCTCTAATATTTATACAGGTTAGCAGTCTATCCTCCTCCTTTTTTACCTTTTCTATGCAGACTAGCATTCTATCCCCCTCATTCTCTACCTTTTTCTGTAGTCTAGTACCCTGTTCTCTTCTTTCTCTCTCTTTTTATAAGCTTAGCATCATATCCTCCTCACTCTTTACCTTTTCTATAGAGCCTCGTATACCATCTTCCTCATTCTCTACTTTTTAGGGAATCTATAAGCCTGTTCTTTTCATTTTCGACTTTTTCTATACATTTTATCATTATAGTCACCTCACTCTTTATCCTTTCTATACAACCTAGAATCCTATCCTCCCCATTCTCTACTTTCTTATAGAATCATACTCTTCTCATTTTCTACCTTTTCTACACAGTTGAGCATCATACCCTCCCCATTCTTTAACTTTTCTGTACAGCCTTCTAACCTTCTCTTTCTCCACTTTTCTATGAAGTCTAGAATCCTGTTCTCTTCATTCTCTACTTTTTCTATTCAGCTTAGCATCATATCTTTCTCACTCTTTACATTTTCTATACAGCCTAGCATCATATCCTCCTCATTCTCTACCTTTTATACAGTCTATAACCCTGTTCCCTTAATTCTCTACGTTTTCTATACAACCTAACATCCTACCTTTTCCATTCTCTAACTTTTTTTTACAGTCTAGAACTCCATTCCCCTCATTCTCTGGCTTTCCTATACAGCCTAGCATCATATCCTCTCCATTTTCTACCTTTTTTTCATACAGGATAGCATCTTGTGCATCGTAATACGACACGAACTGTAAATTGGCGCCATAAATAGTAGAGTTCTCGAAAAATAGAAACTTTGGCTATTTCAAATCTCAATTATCACTGCATCTAATCTGATGGGTTAAGTCGGTTGGGTGCTATTATATAGTGCTGGAGTCTTAACCTCAAACCGTGGATCTTTAAACTGGTCAGACGGCGTCCTTCCTATCCATTGAACTGCTGACATGAAATTTCTTTCTTTTATAGTGGAAGTGGACCCTACAGGGTAAAAAATAAATGTTTGCTAATCAAGGAGCGTGAAGGCTGTGTGTCATATCCTTCTTGTTTAATTATGAGAAAATTACCTCGTAACCTTTTTAGTCTGATAGTTATTTAAATAAATTATATAGTGCTTTTTTCTGATTCAAAAGGTACTAGTAAGTCTTCGATTCACCCTTCTCCCTAGCACGAATTCAAGAAAGAAAAAACATCAAGTTTATTTTTATATAATATAGAATATTGAAAGAGAAATACGCGATTAAAATCGACCAGAATGAAACACAAGGCAATCCTACATAAAGTAAAAAGAAAAACACATAGCTATTTTATTACCCTATTTTAAACCGCGCCGTTAATATTAAGTACCCATGAATTGGCCAGTCGTACACAGACCCGCCACTGAAAAAATAATCTCAGAAGTTATCATTTAATTTTAAAAAAGTATCTTTAACAAATCTCGTTAAAGCTGTGTCTTACAAAATGATTGGGGTTTAAACCCATTCTCGCAAGCTGAGGTGGGGGCTATTAGCGGTGCTCTATTTTGATGTTGTTTGCACTGGCTGTTTTGCCCCCAACCCCATTCGAAGCGACGGCGAAGTTTTTGCCCCTTCCGAATTAATACGTCGTTAGATAGATGAGATAACTCACGCAGGGTGCGGAAAATAGCACTTCAAGCTTATAGGAAAAGAATGACCGTTTAGCATAGGAGAGTGAAGTGAACACTTCCGAGCTGGTGGTGCTTCTTGTCCGTGGAAAAAGAGGGGAATTTCCACAAAGCGAATTTCATTTCTCATGCAGTTATCAGAATAAAGTTCATTGGGGGTGAATAGATATCTTACGACCTTATAAAAAAATCGAATAAAACCATCTAATGAAATAAGGCTTGTGTCAAAAGAAGTATTTTTATATCATACAGTACGAGGGACATGTTGATATACACTATATTTTCAAAAGTATTCGGATATTTTTATAGAGGTGGCATATTGTAGATTAAGAAATGCCTTGTTTCAATAGCTTATGACTTGAGCCGCTGATTTTTAAAACCATAAAATTAAATTCAGCGTATTGCCAATCTGAGCAGCTTTGTCTCTTACCCACTTTTATGGAACGGATCGTTGTCTTTTCAAGATCTACAAAACTTCTGGTCAAATCTCACAGTGGTAATAAATGTAGTTTGAGGAGACTGATAAAAATGTCAGACAAAATTAAGAGTCCACATTCCACGCATTAACTAAATATAAAACACTCTGGGTCAGACTTCTTACAAAAAATATCTTAGCAGATGCTTTGGGAAATTATCTACGTTGAGATCAAAATAGAAGCTGAATTTTGTTCCAGAGATGTTCTGTGGTGTTCAGATATGACCTTTTAGATAGTTGGTCTACCATTTCCATATTAATTTTTTACAAACTTTATTGTGCAAACTGTGAACGTAAGGAGCTCTGTTAAGCTAGAAAAGGCTTCGATGCCTCGATCCATTCCATAAAAATACAATGTGAAAAGCCCAGAAAGGTTCAAAATTTTCGAAAACTTACTAAATTCCGGCCTGCAAGCGCAAAACTCAAAGAACATATATCCATGCAGCTGGACAAGGCATTCCTGAAATCACAATGCGTGAATTTTGTAAGGTGTCCGAATACTTAGTGTATTTCCATTAAATTCCGAAATTTTGCGAATTTCAATGTTGATCAACGAAGTCGGTTTTAAATTTATAGAAGATTGGAATCTTAATTACAGCTTGTTAAACAAAATAAAACTTATTAAAAAAAGTTGCAGCTTAATTCTTTAAGAGTGCTAGTTTCCCTGTCTGACGGGCTTAAATAATAGTATTAACATAATTATGAAGTCCAGTGAAGTAAATAAATGTATAATTTACATTTTGTAGGTTTAAAACCTATTTGTAAGATTACATATATCATCAAATTAATCAAATACTGTTTTAACTGTTTATCACTATACATATCAAGCAGTATTTTATAGTTTTAAATAAGAGTATAGTTAATGACTTCTTTGTCATCCCAAACACTCGTATAATAACTCGTTGAATACTCAAATTTAACCCATAATTTACGTAGATGTTAAAAAACATGTAGCCTAGTTGTTACCGCTAATAGGAATTCTGCTCATGGAATTTGTAGTCAAGTAGGAATATTCTACCAGCCAGTTTGATTAATATTTTATTTAAAAGAATGGTGATAATGCATCTATACAGGAAGTTTTAAAATGTCACATATTGATACATGAGCAGAACAATAATAACAATTCACGAGAGTGCAGCACTTTTCTGTTTCTTGTTTAACTCTTCAGCTGAGGAGTTAAGCAAGAAAGCATTAAGTAAGAAGCATTAAGCGAAATTTTTTGATATATGTGGAATAAAATAATTGTTTTTATTACATATATTTTTAGGAGTAAAAAATTGGCAAATGTTTTTATTAAAGCATTTTTAACATTACAATATGAAAAGAATGTGCTGTGTCTAGCACAATAGGTTTTGTTGCTGCTGTCTAATATAAGTATACGAAATTTCTATGTAATTCGCATGGATATTTCGGGAGATATTGTGATTCCTGTGGGGAAGTAAAATCTCTAATATGTCGAGAATGGCTTGTTATTATAACTATAAAAATAGTGTCTATTTAAGTTTTATTAAAAGTACTTGCAAAGCATTTAGTCATTTGCTGATAGTGAATATACACTCACGGACAATGAAAGTTGCGCACCAAGAAGGAAGCATAGGATGGACCTGAAATTTTATTGATGAAAAGATACGGATGAATGATATACATGATCACAAAAACAGCGTAGCAGAACACGTACAGAGGGAGCTGTGGTACACAGTCCGGTCATTCCCAATAGCGCGTCGCATTGCCTCGTGCTGCGATACAAGCAGCAGTACGGTCCGGCATGGTGTCGAACGGTCGTCTGATGTCCTGCGGCAGACAAGTCCACACCTTTTGGACGTTAAGTTCCAAATCCCGAAGATTGCGGCAACGAGGCAGCTGGTGTTTCAATTGGTCCCACACATGCCTGATAGGGGACAGGTCTGGGGAGCGGGTAGACCATGGAAGTGTCTGGACATGACTCAGGCAGGCCTGGGCGACCCTAGTCGTGTGCGGCCGAGCATTATCCTACTGGAATTGCGCACCTGCATATCCCAGTAACGAATGGGAGCACATGAGACCGTAGAATCTCATCCACGTACTGCTGGCCCGTCAATGTTTCAGGTACCACTAGAACGGATCGGCTGTCATAGGTTATAGCTCTCCAGCCCATGATGCCTGCAGTGAACCTGGTGTTGCGTTCGATAACGAGGTTGGGAGTGTGGCGTTGTGCAGGGAACTTCCACACCCGGACACCCTGATCATCGATCCCCAAAACGAAGCGGCACTCATCGGCAATCTGTGACGTTCCACGTTGCTCTGACCCGGCATCACTGCAACTGGAGCCGCCGATGTTCACGTGTTAACGGTAGCACACGTAAGGGACGCTGGGATCGCAGATTCGGTTCCTTCAGGCGTCTAGATATGGTTCGTGGGCACACAAGAGCAGCTACGTGTGCCTGTATCGTGGATCAAGTCGCCGTGGGCTCTATACGTGTCTGCCGCACGATCATTCGATCATCTGTACTCGCGGTATGCCTGGTCCGTCCTGAGCTGGTCCTCTGTGTGGGTGGCGTCCCGTGACCAGTGCTCCCAACACACATTTGGGAGGATGTGGCTGGGAATCGGTGGAAAGAAGTTCCCACCAGGATTCGGAGAGAACCTCTACTCTTGGTCGACACTCCGTCACTGGAGGATCTTTCCCCCCAGTGATCCCTACATTTGTAGGTTTTCCTCTCTCTTTTCTCTCCTTCTCCTTTCTTCTCTTCGCTCCCCCCCCCCGGCTTCCCTTTCCTCTTCCTTCGGCCAGTGTGGGATCTCTCTGGGATCTTTTACTTCTTGTGGTCTTGTTCTGGGGTATTGTCCCAGTGTGTTTTTACCTGGTGTTAAGCCACCGAAGCTGTGGCTTTGGAGTATTGTTCCAGCCCTCAGTTCTCTTGGTGTTCTTGACCCCAGGGGTGTCATCTCGGCTCAGAGCTATGCTCAGTCGCGTCATCTTACTCGTTTTTCTTTTCAGGTTTAACCCGTTCTTCCCTTTCAGCTCTCCCCATAATCTCACATTCTCTGGGGGTTTTAAATGCTATGCTCACCTCTCTTTTTCAGGTAGAAGCATGAAGTCTCCAGCGGCCAGCCCTTCTGTTGGAGGTTCTCTTTCAGCTTAGGGTCGTGAGGATGGTTTTGGCTCTAGTTAGCCCCATCTCGCCTCCCTGTCTTACAGTCTCTTCTTTTTCAGATCCTCCCGCTTGTGCCTCGTTTCCAGTGTAAGTAGCCTCGCCCTGCGCGTGCTAGTAGTTGTAGTTTAGTTGGGCTTGTAGTTAGTTAGGCTAGTTAAGTTCCTAGTTTGAAGTTTAGTTAGGTTCGTTAAGAGTTCTTCTGTTTCTCTGCTATAGCTTTGTTTGTTCTATAGTTTTACTAGCTTGCTTTTGTGCTTAGATCTAATAGTTTTAGCTTGTCGGCTATTGCCTTCTTCCCTTGTACTTGCACGTTTCGTCCCTGGCTTCCAACCCCATTTGGGTTTGTCTTCCCGTCCCCGCCCCGCGTTTGGGACTTTTCTTAGAATTAGTTCTTTGCTTTTCTAGTATTAGTAGTCTTTTGCTTTTTGCTGTAGTTATTAGCGTCGCCGGCCTGTCTGCCTGTTTGGTTCGAGTCGGCGAGGAGTTCCTGTCCTCGGGTCTTCTTCCCTCTCTGTGTCTACCCCCGTTGTGGTAGTAAATCCGTTTCTTTGAGTCCTTGCCCTTCGCTCCCGTGTCCTCCTGCTTGCCCTACTTGCCTCGGTTGGCAGGTTTTTCTGTCTGTCCCTTTTTCTCTGCCCGACCCTTCTTAGTTTTCTATTTTCTCTCTCTTCCTTAGGTTAAGTTAACCTGGCAGCACAGTCCGGGTTACGACAGCGCCTCTTTAAGTTGTATGCTGCCTCTGCATAACTACCGAGGGGTTGAAAGTCGGAATCCTCTACGGAATCTCAAATCCCTTCTTTTGTGCCATACGTCTGGCTCTACTCGGCTCTTTTGGTTGGTCACTGTAATTGACATCTACCGTTCAAGCTCTTCTTGTGTGCCCCCGAACTTCCCACGGAGATGGGGCTTTTTTGCTCAGGCTTCCTCAATTAAGGGAGGTTCCCTTGAGGATCCCTGAGTATTCTTCGCTTTTCTCGGCTGCTCTCTGGGCGTGGTGTGTGTGGTTAAGGGTCCGTTTGCTGTTTCTGTCTGCTCTTGGCATTGAGTCCTTTCTTGGTCGCATTGACTGGCTTTTTATCACAATGCCTTTTCTGGACCTCAGCTGGGTCGTCTGTAGACGACTCTCAGCGGTGGAGAAATAAAACCTGTAGGCCGTATGGTAGACCAGGTCCCCACTTTGCTGTCTGCCAGTGCTCCCAAACCGTCGGACGGTATAGTCAGAACGATTCACGTGACGGGCTATTCGGCGCGCTGAGCACCCTGCCGTTTTCAGCCCGATGATCAGGCCCCTCTCGAAGTTCGTCAGTTGCGTATATCGACGTTTCTGGCGTCTATCCACCATTCTTTTCACTCCGTACTCGTGCTTGCGTCGGCTGAAGTTTCTCGCATTGATGGGTTGGTGGGGCGTCGACTACACGCCGGTTTATAAAGCCGCTGGCTCATGCTTGCAGCGCCACTCACGGGTGTACGGTCATGTGCAATCACATCAGACTGGGATCATTTGCATACCAGCCCGCCCCCTAGCTATTTACATCATTTCGCGGTTGTACCATGTTTTCTTCTTGGTGCGAACTTTCATTGTCCGTGAGTGTATTTTATAAAAATTTAACTTAAAAATGGCGACACGTCCGAAAATAAAAATACTAATAAAAAAACCCTTCCAAATAAAAGTTTATTTTCAGAATATAGGGCCTAAAATTACAAAATTTTGCCTTAGCGCTTTCGAGCGTATACACGTCTTTTATCAGAGGCATATACACTTCTACAGCCAGGACACAGGTGAAATTCATACAATACCAAAGGCCAATCGACAAAAAGAAATTTCGTATTATGAGAAGCAGTACAAGTTAAACATAGATTCATAAAATCAAATATATAAGATGCATTGAAACATGATTGATAAGACATGATAAGATACATTGAAACATGATACATTGAAAACATGATTGACTCGCATTTAGGAATGCTCAAAACGTCTAAATCCAATAATCCAAGTGTCCGACTTTTGATCTCATTATTTGATCTCACATTCTCTTTATATTTAGTATGCATTAAAAATAAATAATGCAATTGCACATCCAGGTAAGTCCGGAAGGGATGGCCATATGGAAGAACTGGCCAATCATAGTAAATTCAACAAAATTTTACTAGACTGTGCTATAAGTAAGTAAACTTGTAGTGTCTGCGCTATATCAATTTAGACAGCACGTTCTTTTTATCCAACTAGTATGTTCCAAAATAAAAGATTTTATTTTGTAAAGCACTTAGCAAAAAAAAAAAAAGAAAAGAAAAATCTGAAGTGGGTAGCACATGACTTTCCCTGTAGACTCATATTCACGTGTTCTTTATTTCTTCAATAATTTATTAAATTGAGTTTAACTGAACAAAATAACAAGAATAATTATTTTAAATTACACTGGGTTTGCACTTTTTATTCAATTTCCGTTTTCATTAGGTAACTGGACTTATTTTCAAAGGCGACGTAGCGAAAATGTGAAAAAAATAAAATAATTCGAGAACGGCTAGTCCTGAAGCAATGGGAGTTGGTCTCATGCTTTTCGTCGTGAAAAATTAAGTATAAAATAAGCATTTAATTGATATATTTGAGCATACGTATTTTTTTATTTTTAGATTTAACGATTTTTGTCGGCCATTTCGCAACAAAATGCAGGTTCTCTTTTCCGAATCGTACCAAAATCTAATCTGCACAATGTTAATATGCAAGTGATTTATCTACCAAATTTTGTGATATTTGGTCTATTAGTTTTTCAGCTAGAGTGGAAACAGGCAATTTTTGCGGGCCATTTTGCAAAAAGAAGGCAGATTTCCCGAATCATACCAAAATCTAATCAGCAACAGGGTCACCCACAAGGACGTACCAACCAAATTTTATGAAATTCGGTCAATTAGTTTTTCAGTTAGAGGAGCTACAACAGTGAATCCCCACAGACACACAGACGTCACGTTAAAAATAGTTTTTTCGTGTTCTAGACGGTCTCAAAACGTGTAGATCCGTCGAAAACTCGAGTTGCGATTTTCGGCATGATTCCAATCCCTATACATTGCAGCAGGGAAAGTAAAAATGGAATCAGAAATGTATTTGTCGGTAAGTATATTATAATATACTTTTAGCGTGTTTGAAATAGACTATTTCTATCGCTCAACCTGTCTGTCTGTCCCCATGAAACGTTTCTATCTTCTTAACTGATGGTCCAATCGACATGGAATTTGAAATACGGGTTCTTACCATAGTAAGTGCATGGCTTTAGCTTTTTTAATGTTAGTAAGTTTTTATCTTCTGCGCACCCGTGAAAGAAAAGTTGTTAAGAAAAATGCTAAGGCTTCGTGTACAAAAATTAATTTGAAAAAAAAAATGGGCACCGTGTCAAAAAATAAATAAATGAATAAATAAAATAAAAAAAGGCGAAATAAGAGATTATCAATTTCCTTAAGTTCTGAGTCAGATGCCCGCTTGAAAATATTCAAGTAGTAGGGTGGATGAATTGAACAGCAGTGTAGGCTGTGGTGAAGAATACAACTTAACAAAGAAGAAAGAAGATTGTTTCCAGTGTATTAGTTTAATGCGCTGAAAGCAGAGAAAACATGCACATATGTAAACTTTTGTCAGGGATGTGATAAATTAATTCCCAAGGCGAAAAAATAAAACCAAAAACCAGGAAGAGACATTACATTATATGATTTTTCATTTTGTAATGATAGTCATTTAACCCAGAGGGTTAGGCTATCTCTCCCATTCTCATAATCAGAAGCAAATTTTTATTTCGTTTGAAAATACTGCGCATTTATACTTCATTGGATGAATATTTGTTTCTGTTTGATATTAATGAATGTTTTGTGACCATAGTAAATAAAATTTATTTGAAATATAGATATTATCAGCAAAAAATTATAAAATAAAATAAACAATGGTCATCTATCCCCCACTCACCCTTCATCTAAAATTGTAAATTTCCAACGCTTAGAAAACAAAACAAAACATATATGTAGATATAAACATTATTTTGCACAAAGTAGAACTTAAAATAACCTGAAAAACTTCACAAATTATTTTGGGTATGTTAAATTTTAAAACAAAGCTCCAGGCAGAGTCTAATTTTGCAGTCTTCAAATCAAATTATAGCTTCATTCCTTTTGCATTTTGCATTTTCATTTCATTTGGAACAGGATACAGCACACTGCACGGTGATGGGCCAACGGCCGTACCGTGCTGAAAACACCGGTTCTCGTTAGATCACCGAAGTCAAGCAGCATCGGGCGCGGTTAGTACTTGGTGGGTGACCACCTCGGAACACCGCGTGCTGTTGGCCATCTCGGGTGCGGTATCCCCGTGGTTTGCGCGCTAGATTTGCACGCTACCACAAAATGCCGCCGTGTTCATGCGGAGTACGATCACGTTAAACATGTGGGTCCGTAAGTCCTTCCGAGAGGTTGGTGGTAGGGGAAGGAGGGTACGGTCCCTGTGGATGCCTCCCCCACTGGGTTCCGGTCTAAATTGGGTGGCACTTCCCGGCCGTCCATACAGTTACCTTACACCTTTCTGGTAGGTCGGACGGTCTGGGTCTCAACAACAACACTGCACGGTGATAAAACGGGAAACTCAGTAGAATGAAGCAACCCTATCCTGCCAAAATCGCTGGATGCCTAAGATTTAGACATGCAAACTTTAACAATTATTTTTAAAGGTTGATGCATTGAATTCTTGTACAAGTTAAAAAAATAGTATATTTAGAAATAAAAGTAATCTTCAATGTAATTAGTATTAATGTCCTTCACGTTATTTCCTATACATTATTAGATTTTGCCTATTCTAACTGAAAAACTTTTGTTTTATTCTCATCGAATTCCCTAAAGCGGGCGTTCCTAAAATGAGTATTGCGCTGCTATTGCAAGTGACAGCATCCATTGAACGGTTTTGCGATTTTTATGCGCTCATCAGCATAGAATAGATGATACCTGAAATGGCAGCGAGAAAACTTGCTGTTCCATAATTTTAATAATTTCTATGGAGACCTATATATTCAGACCACTCAGCGAGCATCACATTTCGCAAACCTGCAAATAAATACTTTTTCACGAGACCGACACCCCTATGTTCTGCACTTTGCTGCTTCAATAAGCGTTCATTGTGTGGCTTGTTTTTGTAATGTCAAACACGTGTTCCTTATCGGCTCTTAATTATCCCATTAGCTTGCACCGATCGTTTGGTGAGGCACCCATTCCATCAGCCAAAAGTGAGGCCGCAGATGGCAGACAACTCAACTCTTTCACAGCTGACGAGCTAATGGAGGATGCCATAATAATTGTAGGAATAACCTCGCTTCATAAAAACTTTTGCCCCATTCTCCACAAAACAAGAAAAGAGGAAGCATTGCGCTTTAAAAGTCTATTTGATGTATGAGATGCGATGCACAGACGGTGAAAGAAAGGGCCCTTAAGGCGCTACTTATTGATAGATCATTTGCTAATATGAAATGATTTTTATTACTGAATACCGCTGTAATGTTTTATTATTTTCTATTATTTGCCGGTTAGGGGATAATGTTATTTTCATGATTGTAGTCAAATGCACAAGTTCTTAAAAGGAAATTTCCACAGATGTTTTATAACTTTGGATGGTGTTTAGTCTTAACTGCCTCTATGGGTGTTGTATAAACGAATAATAAATATGTAACATTTTCGTAAAAATTTCCGTTCATATCAGCGGTGAATGTTGGTGACTGGGCAAACACAAATTTAATATATTTGATAATTCACGAGTATTTTTTAGGTCACCAGTAATTGACACTTATACAGAATCTTTCTGCTCCAGTCGGCCTCGAGCCACGGATTTTCGTATTGGCCAGCCGGCTCATTGCCTTGAACTACTGGGACGGAATTGCAAGCTCTATTCGTCGAAGTGAACTCTACCACATTGACGTGAAACTTGACAATCTGACTGACCACCGTTTGTCATTCTTGCATCAGGTTAGCCTCCTGATACTAATTTTATCCAGGTTAGTATCCTGCGTGGACATTGCCCTCTCGATTTAAAATCGGCCCCCAATATGCCAGAGCCCACTGATTTCGTACTGGTTGTACTAGGGTCACTTTCAGACCCCAACATCACTGCAGTAACCTGTAAGGGTCATTTGTTCGGGCGACATTGTAAAGGGCCTTACTGTTTCAACTGGGACTTGAACCATGGATCTTCGTACTGGCCAGCCGATGTTCTCCCAATTGAGCTACTGGGACGAAATTGTAACCTCTTATCGTCGAAGTGGAATCAGTACGCTTCAGAGAAGAAAGATGCAAAAATATCAGAGTTAAAAAAATATATGTTATATGTTATAAAAAATATTATATTTATTATATATATATTATTCATCCACATTAATATTTGATATATCCTACAGAACCCTAAACATATTTCTTTATTTTTACTTTATTTTTTAATTTTTTTAATTAATATATCACAAGTGAATAAAAATACATGAGAAAGGAAAGGGGGTATCAATTTCTCTTTCAGAGTCCTTGAGTTTTCGTATTTCCATGTCGTCCAGATTTTGTTTTTAGCCTTTAAATCAGGTATCTACAAAGTTTTACTATCAGAGAGCACTCACACTATTTAACATTCATCCAGGCATCAACACAGCTTCAACACCGTTTCAACACAGCTTCACAGCTTCAACACAGTATTAAATCATTTCAAAGAGTAAATAGGTTTTTATTGGCAAGGTTTTATCTCTAATAAATTAAGCTACTGCATTAAATTAAGATACAGCATTTGGACTGATGTTACAGAATTATGGATTATTTTTTATAATTTTACAACTCAATAAACTTGAATTACAGCTAAAAAATTGGTTTGTTTCAAGAGATGACTTTATAAATAAAAATATATAAATGCATTAAATTTTCTATATTACCAGATATTCTCAATTATATCTCATAAAGATTTCAAAATGTAAATGTCTATTTTATGAAACGCTTTGCAGCAACCTTTATGATAATTTTCATTCAATTTAAAATTTGAAAAAGTGTGAAAATCATTAGAACAAACAGTGATTTCTTTAATTTTTTGGGTACGTCTTCTAAATAAGTAAATTATTTCAGAAAATGTTATTTTTACTTTATGGTATAATTCCGTTATCGTACCATAAGAGAACTTTGAAGGAAAAATTAATTTTAGAGGGATTTTACATCAATTAGGGAAATTTTGGGGTTGAGACCTCTTTGGGATACATCAGATTTTTTTTTATTTTACTCTTTTAATGACTATGCATACACACACACACAAATTACGCGTAAAATAATTATAACTAAAAATCTAAAAAATGGGAGTTAGTTGATTTCCTTCCGATCTTTTTATCTAGGAGCTGTGTGATATTTTGACACCTTATTTCCCAGCTACAACCATACATCAGTAATTGAATGGCCAAAACCTCCCACCTCCACCGATTGAAAAGCCCCGCATTTGAACCTTCGCACCCCATACGTCCCAATCACATTCAATTAAATCAGGAAACGTTTAATAGAAACGGCACTTTTTTGTAGTCTGCAAAAAGAGGCTATTAACACCAAAAGGTCGTCACGATAGGACGAAAACGAATCTGCTGGGGATGTACAGACGTGATGCACATGATGAATATGAAAATTTGCATTCTCTCTTTTAGCATCAATTTTTTGTTTATTAGTGATCAATGATGAATGCAGTAATTTCCACAAGAGGATGTGTAGTTAAATCAGATGTTGTTAGGTTCCGTGCCTGTAGGGTCTATTTCGCTATGTTAGATATTGATGCTAATTAATCAACTTGTGATTGATACTTGACTGTTCTTGTTTCAAGTATGGAAGAGTATATTTTTATCTCGCTATTTATTTTTCATCATAAAGCGAGACGGAATAATTATCCTGAATGAAAAGTTTGTTACAGCTTGAGACCGTGGTACAGGTCCTTCTAATGTGATAACGACTAGCTTCTATCATTGAACTCTCTTCATTTAAATTTTCGTTAGATTGCTAAAGAATCAAAACCGATATGTATATATCCCAATAAATAAATCTGCTGCTTGTGAGAATATAACTTTCTTTAACTTTCGTTATTACTTTTTATAATACTTCCTTATACTATATCCTTCCTTGATACAGTCTCAATCACTGGCATTTTGATAGTTGTTTGACTGATGAAATTGAACTATATAGCTTCCGAAACCGGTTACGTCTTTTTGTTACATTCTTATTTATTTCAGCCTCATCTCCTTGTAATGTTAAAGTTGTTTGAGCGAATGCCGTTTAATTGATAAAGTTAGCCCATATAGCTGAGTAGTCTAATCGTATGTTATTTTAATTCAGTTCTATAAAATTTGCTTATCCAGCTTCTGAAACCAGTTGATTCCTTTAATTTTTTTATAATCTTCTTTTTCCAGTCTCATTTACTTTTATTTTTCACTTCAAACCTGAAATATATCGGGAACCTTAAACAATGAAACTTTTAATCAACCATACTGTTCTAACTTTCATAAATGGAGGATTTTTTGTATTTATATCAACATCTCATTTAATTGTGAAGCATCTGTAAGTGTACAAAATATTTGTTAATAAGGTTTGGGTGCTTTAAAATAAATCTTAAATTTATCAGAACTAATTATTTTTCCGTTGCCTATCCACTAATGTTAATATTTCTATCCTTATCTCTTTAATATATGTCTCAACTGTAACCATGAAATTCAGAAAAGCAATGAAAATTATTTATAAATAATATCAATACTCATTTTAACACAAGTAGTCCGCATAATATTAAACATTTTCATTTTAAAATTTCAAACCTAAATACATGAAAAACCTAACAACGATGAAACTTTTAAGCAATCACGCAGATGTTTGAAAGTTCATAAGTAGAGGAGTTTTTGTGCTTATGTAAACATTTCATCAAACTGTGAGGCCTCGGTAAATTAGCAAACTGTAAATTCTTTCTAAGCAAGAACTTTTGAATGCTTTAAAATAAATTCAACGTCTCACGCTGAAGGAGCTACATGAAAATGATTGATAATCAAAGCTTTGAATCTTCATCAAGGAGTTACTAAAGCTAAATTGCTACACTGCGACCCAAAAGTGTCAAGTGAGTAATCTGTGTGAGTTGTACGTCTGTTCACGTGTGCGATGTTTAATTTGGCACTGAACGAGAGAGGTAACAGTCTTTTTTTTTCTTTCAATCCAACAAAGCGAAGTAAATATTTGGATTGCGTACTTTTTTTCATTATAAAATATTATATGTCTGAAGATTGTTGGGTATGCAAGATATGTTTGTTATTTGTTATAATGTAAATCAGTGTTTTTCAACCTATTTGAGATTATGGGAGGCTTTTAATAGGATTTTGTAAATAACTGATGTAAAGAACTGATGTACTGATGATTTTGTGAAAGATTAGTAAATAACTGATGCCGTAGTGTCGAATAGAATGATCAATCAGATTTAAGATCAAAGTCCAACTTCTGATCAGTGCGCCCTTCTTATTCCACGATTGTTCTTGCTGCATGAAAATCCGCATAAATAGAAAGAATTTGTGAAAGATTAGTAAATAACTGATGCTGTAGTGTCGAATAGAATCATCAATGAGATTTAAGATCAAAGTCCAACTTCTGATCAGTGCGCCCTTTTTATTCCACGATTGTTCCTGTTGCATGAAAGTCCTCATAAATAGAAAGAATTTCCACAAGATTGAATATGACATAGAGATGCTGAGAAATTTATTTTATTGTTTTATTTGTTTTATTGTACCCTTTGTTTTAAAAAGGTAATCTGATTTTTTAAAATATTTTTACTGTCCCATCCTCTTTTTTTAAAACAATTTTAAGATACAAGGAAATAAAAAAAAAGATAAAACAACAAAGTTCAAAACAGATATCAATGTTAAACATTGATATTCTTGTAAACAAATATACAGTTTAAACATAAATATTATTTTGCTCTAATGATAAATAAATATAAAAATAAGGAATAAATTATAATATTACCTAATGAATCTTACTTAATAAAGAAATATGTCTGTTTGTCTGTGCAATCTGTAGCGGGAAATCTAAGCGTCGTACGGCCATGAAATTTGGTACACAAATACATCAGGACCAAAATAGGTGTACCTTGAATTCATGAATGGTAGCAGTGGGCAAGAAGAAGACGCTTCGATAAGTGTAAGAAATCGACATTCCAGTTTTGACTCCACGCTCCACGCTCCACGTATGGGGTAGCAGGAAGCAAGACAGGCACCGTATGATTTGCGCAAGAATTGACACTATACGTATGATAGGAGTTAGCAAGTAGAGTACTGTTTGATCAGTGTGAAAATTCAATATTTTGGCTGCCCACTTAAGAGTCCCCTTCAAATATTGAAGGAAAGATAATCGGCTGAGTCGCTTTTTTATAAAATCTCAATTTTTCTGGCAGATATTCGTGTTTAAAATCTTAACTGGGAGAAATTCTTTACAATGACAATCGAGCAACTTAACACTGCAGGTTAGATAAATATAAATGTCGATTTTTTCTTCAATTAGGAAATTTTCTCTATTTCCATTTTTAGTGATTTAATTACGTTAAGCATAAAAACCTGTTTTTAACTTTACTTGTTTAACAATAGTAGCAAATTTTATTCTATTTTACTGGCTAAAGCAAAAATAATAGTTCAGTTGAAGCATCTTTATTCTTCTATTCAGAAAGTTTTTGGATAGCTTTTTACTTTATTCATGATATATTATTCGCAAAAGAATGAAAAGTCGTGTTTTGCTATAAACGTATAGTTTTAAGCTCCAAAACAACGGATCTAGTGTTCATTTTTATTAATACTCTACAACATAGTTGAAAAGTGTTTATGACTTTGTTCATTCTGTCTGTCTGTCTGTCTGTTCGCGCGATAACTGCCGTAAAAATGACTTTATCAAAATGAAATTTTAGTATGTTGTTGAGACGGTCAGTGGGACATATGGAAATGTAAATGAATGATATCACCCAATTAGTTTTGGATTGAACCCAGGTTGAAAAAATGAAATACAATGAACTCCATGGGACCTAATTTTTCAAACACTTTTTAAGCGAATTTAAAATTCACAAATTGCTTCGAAAATTTTAGGAAATATTCAAACTATCCCATTAAATATAAAAAAAATTTCAGAAAATATGTTCGGTAGTTTTTTAAATAAAAATTAAAATAATAATTGTTAACACTTTGCAACATAGTTGAAAAGTGTTTACGATTTCTTCATTCTATCTATCTGTCTGTCCGCTTGCACGATAACTGCCGTAAAAGTGACTTTATCAAAATGAAATTTTAGTATGTTGTTGAGACAGTCTGTGGAACATATGGGAATGTAAATGAATGATATCATCCAATTAGTTTTAGATTGAACCCGGGTTGAAAAAATGAAATACATTGAACCTTATGGGACCTAACTTTTCAAACATTTTTTAAGCAAAATTAAAATTCACAAAATGCTTTGAAAATTTTAGGAAATATTTAAATTATCCCATAAAATATATAAAAAAAAATCAGCAAAATACGTTTGGTAGTTTTTTAAATAAAAATTAAAATAATGATTGCACCCGTATTATACGAAGAGATCACGTGACCCACTTCAAAGTAAAATATGGCATTCATCTTGTGTCAAAATCGTGATTTTTAAATTTTTTTGTAATTTATAATTAGTGTTGCATCCGTCCTAAAACCGCTTTATTTTTTCTCATTTTTTTCTGTGCATCTATATACTGCACTAACGTAATTACAATATTTTTAAGTTTAAATGATCATCAAACGTTAATTATTTCTACGACAGAGCCTAGTTTTCACGTATGGAGAATGTAAACACATCAAGCTGTAAGATGAGTTGTATAAGACTTTCTGAATTTCTTTAAGGCAAAATTATTTTGCACTAGAGTCTCCAATATAGCTGATATGAATGAAACATTCATTGATTTTACATAGAGAAGCAGACGATTCTATAGTATTGACTTTTTTGATGAAGTTTTAAGCATAGAGTTAGAAAGTACTTTTACCTCCATGGTTTTAAGTTTTTAAGTGTAATAAATTATTGTGGTATTCTGATAATTTTAAAAATTTCGCCGCTGATTGAACAGAAAGGAAAAAGTTAATGAATGAAATATTCACTGCTTTTATAAAGAGAGCCAGGCGATTTATATTTCGATGACGTTATTTGAATAAAGTTAATTTGTATTCCATGAAGTTTTCAAATATAATAAATTATTGTAGTATTGTGATAATTTTAAATATATCACCGCTGAATGTATCGCATTTTAGAGATGCTTAAATAGAATTGCATTGCAGTTGGAAAGTGTTTCCTAATCAATGCTTTATGCATGATTGATCTTTCTGGTTTTAATATCTCAAGATAGACTGCAGGCACAGTAATGTAATTCGTATCAATATTTTTTGTTATTTTATTAGCTACAAAATTAAGTCAAAATTAGAAACTTGTTGTTTCAAAAATTTAGAGGTATACTGTTTCCGTACGCACATTGCAGCTGCAGACATGAATAACATCTAGGTGGGAAAATAAATAAGACAAAAACTTCCAGGGCAAAAACGCTCTGCCACTGGTTGTTCGTCTTTGACAGAAATTGCCCCCAATGCGGCAAGCAAAACCCCTTTTCAACTGAAGTCCCGAAGAGACCATGACTAGTGATTTCACCTATCATCGCATCTATCTAGCCGAGAAAAGTGCCCACAAATTAGAGCATGCCCTCAAAGCCTTGAACCCTCCCCTGTGCTGAACAGTCTTTACCATTTCGTAGCAAAGGAAGCAAAAGTGTGAACCAAACACTTGAGAGGGTTAATTATGTTTAAACTGTTTGTAATTACCGTCTCATAGAGAGTTGAAGTTTCTTCCTACGGACTAGCTGACAGACTGTGGCCCCGGGGAACAGCGAATTGCACGCTCCCACAAAACACATTCGAGCCTCAACCTGTAATTTTCGGCGACCGAAGCTTTAACTAGCCGATATTTTGCAAGGTTGCCAGACTTGCTCAAGAACTATCGCCAATTGCAGTGAAATGCGTGATAGGGAAAAGGAAAATGCTGTTGCATGATTGTACCGAATAGGTAAGATGATAAATAGCTTATTTAAATTTGTGAAATCAAATTTTCCTGAACTCTTACACTGTAAAACTTCATATCTTGCTGATAAAGAATGGTTTGTAAATGTCAGTCGTTTTCCTTTAGGAAACACGTTGATAATGTTTACAGTGTATGCTTAGAAATTGCACAAACTGAAACCGTTTACTCTTAGCAATAGATGAGAGATTTAAGAATTCTGAAAGATTTAATCTAAATTTAAAATTCAGATCTTCTAATTTGCTTACACGTACACTATTGTAAAAAAAGAAATAAAAAATAAGTAAAAATCTTTGAGCTTTTTTGTTGCAAAGGAAGAATTAGGAAAAATCACTTGCTTTCTCTTACAAAACACAAAGCTTTACGAGGCAAGAAATCTCTTAACACTGGATTTCCTACAGTCAAAACACACATATTTTACCCACAAGAGACTTTCCATAATCTGCAAGGCCTATCCTGGATTGACCGTTTTCTCCCCGCCTTTTGATCCACAGGAGCCGGGTATGAATTGGAATTCCCTGTATATATGAATACCTGTTCATAGTGTTTCAAAATCTACTTTAAAAGCAGCTCCTAGTTAAGTTTTTGTCCTGTGTCTAAAAGGAACAGTCGAGCTCCAAATAATCTAATCCAGTCCAATCCGAGAGCTGCAATCAGCGACTGAAGAAAGTTTATGTGATAAATTAATTCTTTATTTAACAAGAAAAATTTCTGCTTCCTTCAGGACAGCTGATTTCTTCATCAAACAAGACAGCTGACTTCTTATTTTTTTAAAGTGTACTTACAAAAGGCTTGAATGAATCTTACAATTTGAATCACATTTTCAGAAATTAAATGTAAGGCCGTTCGTATTATAGATTTTACTTTCATAAACATCGCAATGGTCTTGTCCAGATAGTTTCATAGGGCCTCGCCGAGAAATATTTCCTCTTATTCCATCGTATTGAAATTCAATTCCATTTGAATTGCAAAGACTGTAGCGGCTTTCGGGTAGGTCAGACGGTTTGGATCGAAAAAAGTAAGAGTCACCGTTTGAATAGATAGATATTTCACATCATCAAGTTTTACAGACTTTTCAATTAAGGAACAGTAGCAAATTTTACAACTTAATGTGTTTACAGACCTGTATATCAGTAAATTGATAAAACTGATGTCAAACAAACAAAAGTAAACCAAATTTATGATAAAATAAACATTAAACTAAAAATACGAAATGAGCTTGGTTTACAAGACATTTTCAACTTTATAAAGAATGGTGAGCAGATTGCTCAAAATCAAAAGGATGCAATTTTTTGATTTAGTGCCATTTTCCAGACTGATGAGTAGACATTGTTTGTAGTTTGTTGGGAAAGTATTTTCCCTGATATATTACCAAAGTTTACATTCAAAGATGTAATGATCGACGTCTATAATTTTCTCACCACAGAAGCAGATGTTTGACTTATGGAGAAATCGGTGTTGGTAGTCTTTGAAGACTTCGTGTCTGGTCAATGTCTGGTTTATATAGAAATTACCGTATTCGTCCTTAGCAATTTCTTAAAGTAAGTGTTTGCAACCTTTACCGTGCTGACTCCACCTTTCCTGCCATAATTCAGTTATTTTATGGTTTGTAATAGTATTTACTCGTTGCTTGGTCAAAGAGAAGATGTGCTGTACGTATGTTTTCCATTTGAAGTGCTTCTTTTTACACTCTTACTCGTTTTTCGTTACCCACATATAGCCGATATGGGCTTTTATCCAATGCAGTTGTATCTTTCCATTATGCTCAAAGATAAGTTGTTTAATATTTTCTACCATCTTATTATCGTATATCAATAATGCCATTAATACAGCTCTGCCATTAATCAGTGTAGATGTTAACATTGGTGATGTTACAATCTTTCACATAAATGATGGCTTCATGAACAGTATATATAATTCTGTGTTGAAGATGGTACATTCGTCGTAAAGCTTTAGTTTTTTGGAATAAATCTGTTCTCTATCTACATATACCTTGTAAGCACAGTCGTTTCTGCTGTCTATCCGTAATCCATCAGTATAGATGTTGAACCCCTCTTTTTCGTACTTTAAATTCCATTTAACCATTTTCTTTCTTTTGTGATATTTTCAATTTTCGTCGTGGAATGTCTATTTTTGATGGTGTGATGATCCTGATTTTTAATGTTACATTAGTTTGTCATTTATATATAATGTATACCATCGCTTTGTAATTAGTCTTGATGTTTTGTGTCCAGCAAAGACTTGTACCGATTCGTAAGAAACAGTTCTATAACATTTGGTTAGAGCTATAAGCATTATTCTTTGTATTATAATGTGCTACAAAATAAAAATGACACCTGAACTGGTGAAAAAAGAGAGCACCTTTCATAATTCTTACTCACTGTCAGAATTCGACTTTTATTACATAAGAGTATGCTTACTAATGTATGATGCTTATTAATGTGAGTATGCTTACTAATGTATGATGCTTACTAATGTGAGTATGCTTACTAATATGTGCTCTTCTTTCCGTTTGTCAGTAACACTTATAGTGATACATTTGGCGAACTTAGCGAATAATCTAGCAAAGTATTGCCAACTTGGCGATATTTCGCCCCAGATTAACGAAAATATCGTCAAAATTGCAAAAATGACGCTAAATTAATAAAAATGACGTCTAATTGATAAATTAATTATTAAAATATTTTAATATATGAACTATATCGCTTATTGAGGATGATATCAATATTGATAATTGTTTATTTAGTGTTGTGCGAAATATAAGTTAACTGCGTACTTTGAAATATTTTTTTACATGTTGTCATCCGGAAAATCACCAAATGTACAATTCAAGGTTAAAAACACAGTACCGTGGATCGTATACATTATTTTTTGACTGTGAAAAGAGTAAATTTATTGCACTATATAAGGAAAGTCATGTGTTGCCCACATCAGATTTTTTACAAATATTGAATAGGGCACCTCTTGACTTACTTTCTTTCACTGCTTGCGTGCTTCGTATAGAACAGTGTCGGATAATGCTTTCACAAGGTCCCTAGCTGATTATTTTGTCGGGGCCCTTGTATTAAACTGATTTCTGTTTATTAGTAAAAATGATCATATTCTGGTCACATATATGTAATTGATACACGAATATAGTAAGCTAAATATAATTTGATGGTAGAGAATTAAAATATTTAAATCGATATTTAAATGGAAATCAGAATTTCAAATGTATGACATTTTACAAAGGTTCAATTTCTAAAAAATATAATTTCATGTTGTATTCAATATCCGAAATGAAAAGTATGTAAAAAAATGTGCATACATTTAAAAGAATCCTTATTGAACGTAAGCTTTTCCCACAATAATAATTTATTATTTGCATTGCGCATTGGACAAGTATACATATATTTTGCTCTGATATCCAATACTAATTAGATACATTTACGTTTGAGACGATCACAATGGACCTGCTAAAAAACTAACGAAAAAGTAAAAAATAATGCCTGATTTTTGCATCATAAACAGTTATTTTGCTTTAGTAAAACCTGAAATGTGTAAAAATACATTTATATTTCAATAGAAAATAAATGAGAACTAAGGGGATTTAAAATATACTAGTTGTTTAATCACAAACAATTTATTGAATTAATAACATAACCGTGCCTATAAAGTTTATACACATATATAATTGCCGCAATTGCACTCTCGGAAATTTTATTAGAAATGTATTTAAAAGATTGCTGCGTTTACGAACATTCTTTTAGAGCAAAGTCATTAATCAATTTCGTAAAGCTTCAAGCTTTAATCGCCAAAGGCGAGAAGTCGACTCACTGGGTTTACACCTTTTAAAAACTCTCGTTGCGGAATGCACTACTGACTGTGCGACGATGTGACGGTTGGTAAGAAGAGGAAAATTGCTTGCACGAGAAAGAGTATTCGCCCCCCCCCCCCCGGAGACATTTTATGTGACACAGCATTTAGATATAGTTATATAGGGCAAATAGGAAACTTGCCACCCCCCTAAAATTTCATTCGCCCCCCCTCGGCCAAAAGTTCTGAGGGGGGGAAAAAAAACCGAATGAGATTGAACACCACAAAATAAATCTACATATTTACAATAGTTAAAATATAAATTGTTATAAACAAATAAATGGTTGCGTGTTCATGAAAGTTGAAAGATGCAGATTTAAATTAAAAGCTTTATTACTTAATATACAATCTTAAAATACCTCTATAGACTGAAATATATATATATTTATAACTATATATATATTTATAGGCTTTGTGACAAGTTTTGGACACATATTATATAATTGTTAATTATTAATTATTATTTAGTATAATTTGTAAACATATTTTTCTTTATATCTCTAATTTTTGGGTTTGAAATATGTCTATTTGTATATCTATTGTCCATTGGTTGAACATCTTATTCATGAGCTTTCCTATAATTCACAACAGATGGCGCTCTCTAGTATTCTTTGCTAATTCATCCTAGGATAGAGCAACGAAATATTAGTCGTCCTGAATAATGGTGAAGAAAGGTATGAGTTTAATTTCTATCTGAATCCTTGTGGATTCTTCGATAGATTACTTATATGTTTGCTATATGCACTCTCATCCTCTTCTTTCCATTTGACTAATATTATTTTTTGTTATTTCCATTTATGTTTCTGTCTGGTAATGTGTCGGATCGTTTAATGCTGTTTCGACCATGTGGCTGTATCGTTGAGCGAAACACATTTGGAACCTCTGTGGATGCAAAGATCCTTGAAAAGCTGGATCTACAGAGGTTCTATCCAATTTCATATTTTCAGATTGCATCTTTCCTTTTATTTTTATTTTTTGTCATTTTAATATTTTGAGCCTCCAGATTTTGATAATCCTTTGATGTTTGAACTTGATTTGTATGTATCGCTCTTGAATGTTGATAAATTCATGTGTATTATTGATAATTTAAAATTAAGATCATTTTGCCTTATATGGTAGCATTGTTTTCATTCCGTTAGATATTTCCTTTCATATCCTTTTTACTTAATTTTCCTCCGTATTGTTTTTGAACCAGGGTATGACACTGATCATGTTTTAAATTAGTCTTATTATTTTTATTTTATTTTTATCTTTATTATATATATATTACAATTTATCTCTAATCTATCATTGGTATTTCATATAATATATATATATATATATACTATATATAACTTCCATAGACTTCAACCGTGGAATACATATTTGTACGTAATATCGAGAAATCCATCTCAAACGGGTGCCATCTTAAAGAGAATCCACTGTTTTTTATATATGCAATATTAAGCACTTACCCTATTCTGATTGCAGTATAATTGGTAGTTATCCTTTCATTTTGTAGTATGTTATTACTATTTACAATTATTGAGAATGGCTACATCGACTTTACACGTTATACTCATAAATTGGCAACATTTTCCTTGTAACTCTTCCTTATACCTCACATGCAGTGCTGGCTTAAGCTTAACAATTTCTACACGTGTAAGTCAATTATTATTATTTTTCTAATTATTTTTTCTTTTCTTTTTAGTTATTCAATTCTTTCAATCTGTTTCAATTTGTGGCACACAGGGGTACAAAAATGGTCTATTGTTCATAGTAACAGGCCATTAATTGAATTGTGCTATGTGCTACTATGAGGCTGAAGTATTGTACATATCCTCTGAAGATTTTACTATTACATCAGCTTCATTGCATTGATTATCATACCAATTATTGTTTTGATTGTCATCTTATATTATGTATGGTTTCCTGATTTTTCTTGTATAAGAATAGCTTCCTCTTGAGTATATATGTCTATAGTTACTTATTTGTAACAGATATGCTACAGATAGGGTTTTCGCCTTTTTCTTTAATAATTATTTTTCCAAATTCTTATATCATGGTACACACTTATTCAACTATTCTCATGTCGTCACCAGATTCCTCCTTTCCGCCATAACTGCAACTTGTGTGAACCTATTCAGACTGCTCTGAGATCTCTAACGAGATATTCTAGATGTCAACCTAATAAAATAGATTTCTGTAACTAAAATGTCGCTTCCCTGGATTATCTGTGCATGATTTTTACAACTATTACACACACACATATATATATATATATATATCTTGTTTTTACTTTACAGTATATATTCATCTATCGAATTTGCAGCTTTTATGGTAGAATATCTAATTTTACTGCTATTACGCAGTACGGTTTTTATTACTCACTTTGGCAACAGTAAATCCCTTCTTTACTCTTCAGCGAATGGCAACACGGCTCGTCACGGTTGAACATTTGTTGTGTATTTTAAGGTATTTATATTTCCTTTTTGTTTTTTCAATCTTCATGCTTGTCGTCCTAATAATACATGTTTATAGATAAAATCTATCTTGTGTTTCAGAAACAGGCATTTTTGAGTTCATTTCGTCTAAATATTAGGACTTGAAGACAATTTTTTTCGAAATGAACTATTCTTAAGACTAGAGCTCTTCCACGTGAAAGCTTTAATGCTTGATTATTTTGGTATTCCTATTTTCGATCCCTCTCCATTGACTTTTGTTGATTATCTTAAACTTTCTGAACTGTAATATCTATTATAATTTCCTCTTTATGGTTGAGTTTCGTTTTATTTCACTATATTCTGTAGGCAAATTTTTAAGATAGTGTATTATGAGTTACTTCTTCCATTCTACCTTTGGATTTACTATTTTAATATTTTATATATATATATACAAAATTTATTTCATATAGCACTTTTATAACATGACTTCTCTGTTTCAAACCTACCATTCATGGATTTCTACAACTGTTACATATATGTATATATACAAAACGTATTTCATATAACACTTTTATAAAATGACTTTTCTGTTTCATACCTGTCATTCATGCATTTTTGCAGATAAATTATATACATATACATGCGTTGTATATATATATATATATATATATATATATATATATTAATTTTTACAAAAGAAATTAAAAAAGTTTGCCAAACATAAAATTTTGCTTTAGGATACTTAAATAATTCCATTTGCAGGTTACCATTGAACAATGCATCTCACAACACAGCATAAACCATTTGTGATATTTGAACTGCTCTACTGCAATCAGAACCGGACTTAAATGGTAATCTCAATAATTAGCTCTAATGAAATACTAGCCAGATGAAACGTCAGATTTGCGCTGAAATTAATAAAGATGAACTCATTTGTAATATTTACTCTTCTCTGATAGATGGCAATGAAAAATCCCACGAAGATTAATCGCCAAACTAGTAGCCGTACTCTAGAGCGTTAACTGCTTGTCCGCTTGACTCAGCGAAAGGTGTAATCTTAAAATGTACGTTTCGAGACAACCCAGCATTAGCAGCATTTATTCCATTCAGCGATAATAGCGGGGCCTCGCATATCATTTGAACCAATTAATCACATGGTAATCATCGCCATCACACCTCCTCGAAGCGCGGTAATTGAGCCGGCGTTACAGGCCGCCGCCATTTTGGGACCTGGCCCCACGCCGCCATTTTGGATCGTCCATTTTGGGATTCGACGTGACGGCATGTTGCAGGAGCAAGGGTTATCCTTGCGAAGGGATAATCAAATGAAAAGTTGCTAAAACATTCTGATAACGCGCCTTGTTTCCAACGTGACGACGTTACCTCCCTGCCGAACCTGTTTAAGAGCAATACTTCTTTTCTCAAAACACTTTGTGCTAATAGTTCTCACCTCCTTATCAGACCATCGTTAGTGAAAAAGAAACGATCTATTGCAGCGTGATCGTTTATACTCTAAAGGTACTGGAGTGATATTAATAATACCTCTAAACTCATTTTACGTGAGTAAAATAAATTGGGGGCTATTCAAACGTTATTTATAGTGTTTTGTTGACTCCCGTAGACACCATTACATTCAAAGAGAAAAATGATCACTACAAGACGGAAACGTATGACCAGGGCCGAAATTCCCCACGAAAAGGTGAAATTTGTATATAATCCCATTGATTCAAACATTTCTCTTAATCAGTGTTTCCCAAACTTTCTTTACTCTAGTACATCTATATAAAAATATGACGCGGGTAGAACATGACTTTTCCTACATAATACCAAGCACTTTACTTCTTTCAATGCGAAATAATGATCGACAAGATCCATGGAGCAACCATCGAGGGAGTACGAGGTATACTAACTCGTTGGGCACAATGCTTTAAACTTTGAAAAGTGCTCTGACATTTGTCGCTTTTTTTTTGGATAATAACATGTAAAGTTATTTCAATGTGCCAAATTAGATTATATTTCGCACAGATATAACTTGACAATTGGAAATATTTCTAACATCTGCTAAGCAATATGCTCCATTATATTAAAATATGTAAATTATTAATTGATTAATTTGGCGATATTTTCATCAATTTGACACCGTATTTAAAAGTCGCCAGGTTGGCGATATTTTCACAAATTAGTCGCCAAGTTCACTAAATTCATCGCTAAGTGTTGCATATTTTATGATGCATTTTACTGTGCATTTTTACATAATTTTTCAGGTACATTTATTTGAAAAATATGCATGTCTTGAAAACGGTTGGAGTTAAGGAGGAACATTGTTAAGTTTATGTTATTAGTTTTAGAATAATATATTACGTATAAAACAATTACTTATTTAACATTTTTGGATGTCCTGATTTTTTTTTTATAATTTTTTCGAAAATTCGTTCAAAAATTTGAGAGTCTTTCAAACGCTCGATCGCGTTTAAAATCAGTAGGATTCTAGTATTCACGGATCGTAATATTTGTACTAAATTATGTCCGAAATGCTCCATTCATTCGTGAGATATCGGATCCACAGACTCACGGATACCCATATACACACGCATATACACACAGACATCACCTCAAAAACGTTCGATTCATGTTCATGGATGCTTGAAACGAGCTATTCCGTCGAAAACTCAAATTTGAATTTTCGATCCCGTCACAATACTTTCCCTATGCATTATACTATGTATGTCGAGAAAGTTAAGAAATAATAATCAATGAACCATGTATGTATTATCGTTCTCTACTATTTGATAATTGTAGCTTATAACTATCACTTGTATTATTTATCACTATTGACATTTAAATCACTATTACTTCCAATACACATATCTACATGTCCTATCACGCCTCATGTCTAATATTTCTTTCACTAACATTTACACTATTTTGGCAACACTGATCTTTATATGTATGGAAATGGCCACAGAGGATGATTTTGATTATTATTTTAACACAAAGTTAATATTGTAGTTATGTTCAATGCCAATATGTTTAAATTATCCAACATCTATGATAAAAAAAATGCTTTTTATTCATTTATCTTCCTTGTATTTGTAGCCTTTGGATGTACCCTGTTATTGCAAGGTTATTTATTGAAAATAATATTTATTAAGTTGAGATGTGCATGCGCCTCCTGAGGAGATTGCATATTTTTTGCTTTCTATACGTTGTTTCTAATTCTTTTGATATTTTATTTATGTTTCCTTTTGTTTGTTTGTTTTATTTCTTCTGGTTTAATTATGGTAATCCCTTGAACATTTTGCATCTCAATAACATACTTTCTACTCTTTCTCATTTTTGATTTCGAAAGATGTTGTATTTTAAGGACGTACTTGGCATATTCTCATTTTTAACACTTTACAACAAATTGAAAAGTGTTTATGACTTTGTTCATTCTGTCTGTCTGTCCGTTAGCACGATAACTGCCGTAAAAATGACTTAATCAAAATGAAATTTTAGTATGTTGTTCAGACGCTCTGTAGGACCTATGGGAATATAAATGAATAATATCACCCAATTAGTTTTAGATTGAACCCGGATTGAAAAAATGAAATAAATTGAGATCTATGGGACCTAATTTTTCAAACATTTTTTAAGCGGATTTAAAATTCACAAATTGCTTCGAAATTTTTAGGTAATATTCAAATTATTCCATAAAATATATAAAAAAAATTCAGTGAAATATATTCAGTTAGTTTTTTAAATAAAAATTAAAATAATAATTACACCTCTTATATGAAGCGATCACGTGACCATGATATGAAAAGATCACATGACCCACTTCAAAATGTTATATGGCATCCATCTTGTCTCAAAATCGTGATTTTTTAAGTTCTTTTTAATTCATATTGAGTGTTGTATCCGTCCTAAAACCACTTTATTTTTGCTTAAATTCTGTACATCTACATACTGAAACAACACAATTACAATATATTTGAGTTTAAATGATCATCCAAATTTGATTATTTCTGCAACGAAGCCTATTTTTCACTTATGTAAAATTTAAACAGCAAAATATGTAGAATGAGTTGTATTAGAATTGCTGTATTTCTTTAACACAAAATTATTTAGCCCATGGAGTCTGCATAGCTGATATGAAGGAAATATTCATTGATTTTACAAAGAGAAGGACGATTTTTTTCAATGAAGTTTTAGGCATAGAGATTAATTACTTGTAGCTCCGTGGTCTTAATTTTTAAATAAAATAAATTATTATAGTATTGTGATGAATGAAATGAATGGGAAAATGTTATGAATGAGATGCTGGTTTTATAGAGAGATCAAGGCGTGTTATTTTTTCTATGACGTCATTTGAATGAATTTCAGTTGTTTTGCATGAAGTTTTCAAATATAATAAATTATCGTAGTATTATAATAGTTTTAAAAATATTACCGAGGAATGTATCGCATTTTAGAGATGTTTGAACTAGGCAATTTATATTTCAATGCCGTCATTTGAATGAAGTTCATTTTTTTCGATGAAGGTTTAAGTTTTCAAATATAATAAATTAATGTAGTATTGTGATAAGTTTTAAAATATTACCGAGGAATGTATTGCATTTTAGACATGTTTAAATAAAAGTACATTGAAGTTTGAAAGTGTTTCATAATCAATGCTTTAAGCATGATTGATCTTTCTTGTTACTTTCTAAAGGTGTTTTATAATATCTTCTCATGATAATCTAAAATTATTTTCTAATAAATCAATTGTTAGTTATAATTTTAATTTTAAGGATTTAAATTTGAGTACTGGCCTATATATAATAAGAAAATCACAAATTTATATGATTAGATCATTTTAATTTGAATATTATCAGATTATAATAATTTAATTCATGCAATTCTATTCATTCATTTCGTAATATCATTATTAATCAGCTATTCAGAATACATATATTACCACATAAAACATATTATTTCATTATATTCATATTAAAAACGTCAGCAACGTAAGTAAAAAATATAAGGTGGGTAGCATATGACTTTTCCTATAATGCAACGAATTTACTTTTTTCACAGTGAGAAAATGATATTTAAGCTCCTCGGCACAACGCTATTCAAGGTTTATAGATACTATAAACCTTGAATGCTATTAATGTTAGAACGTTTTATGCTTTTTTGTATAATAACATGTAAAATTATATTGAAACACAATTAACTTATATTTCGCGCAACTCTAAATTGTCAATTGTCAATATTAATAGCATCCTCAATAAGCAATCTATATATTGAAATATTTAAATAATGAATTCATCAATTTGGCATCATTTTTTTTAACTTATAGTCATTTTCGTTAACTTAACTCCATTTCTGAAATTTTGGCGATATTTACGCTAGATTATTCGTTTTCCAAATGTGACGCAATGTGTTAAGTTCTCCAAATGTGACGCAAAGCGTTGCAGACAAACGAAGAGGTGAGCATCCTTTATACTGTAGAAGATATGCTCGTCATATGACGGAATTCAAAATTTGCAAAACATTACATCCCACTTAGCGTCATTTTTATCCCATTCCATTTCATTCGTGACATTTTCGTTAATTTGACAACATTTGAAACGTCGCCAAGTTGGCGACATTCCGTCAAATTCGTCGTCAAATTTTCGCTAAGCATTACGGATGGATGGACGAAGAAATGGGTTATTCTTATTGTAGACTAGCAGCATACCCGTTCTTCGTACGGAGTATATAATATAAAGAAATTTATAACTCGCAATCATGTGCAAATTCTGTTAAAATATTAAATTTATTGCTCATAAAGAGAAGTTTAAGAATATCTGTTCTCACTATGCAAAATTATATTCACGGGCAGATCTGAAGAATAAAACATCCTGGCCCCTTTTGTAAGTAAATTTACAAAAAAAAAAAGGAATTGAATCAATATATGCAACCGCGTACTTCTTATATTGTCGCAGATTAGAAAATATGTCAGTGTGTTAATAGAAGCTTACCCGTATTGCAATATGAGTCTCAAAAATATTTGCCAAATTAAAAAAGATGACGTAATAAATTGAAAGTATCAAAAATCCCCGTAATCTTAATACCAGAAGGTCGTAATTGATTCCAATACATGACAATATATATCAAAATATATGCTAATATACCTGTACTACTTATATTCTCGTAGATTAGAAAATATGCCCATGCATTTGTAGAAGATTACTCGTACAACGTACTATATATGAGTTTCAACAATTTTTGTCATAATAAAACAATTCCACAATAATTTGAAAATATCAATAATCCCTGAATCAACAGTCCCCGAAAATACCAATAATAATGATGTTTAAATCTGAAGCCGTAATTGATATTATCCAGTCAAAAATGCAATGTCAATGAAATTTATTTTATATACATATTTTTATTATTCAAATCGGAAAAGATTTAATAAAAATCGTATGCCGCATAACATATTGGGTCCGTTGCTATGCGACATGATATCATTTGCTTCAAATAAATTGATGGAAATCATATCATCTGAATAATGCAATCTCCATGGAAGGTTTTGCGACATTTTCGTCAATTTAGCGATAACTTAAAAAATCGCCAAATTTATCGCCAAGTGGGACTGTAGAACTGATAGTCCCATTTTGCGACAAATTGACGAAACATCATCACAATACTATCCCCTCTTCCCGGTCGTCCAAACAGTTACCTTACACCTTTCTGGTAGGTCGGACGGTCTGGGTCTAAACAATACTATCCCCTCACAAAACACAATTAATTTCATTTATTAAGCGCGATTTTATCAATTTCATGATATTTTTATGGATTTAAAAATATTTTTACCAATTTGGTGATATTAAAAAAATTCCTTAAATGTGTTACTAAGTAGGATAGATGGACTGACCGACAAATGCTACAGAAACATCCTTTCAGTACTCTATTCTAAAAAAACAAATTTAATTTCATTGATTTGGGCCATTTTTATCAATTTGGAGACATTTCCACTAATTTGATAAAGTTTAAAAAAAGTTACCAAGTTATTTAGAGATATTCCGCTAAATTCGTAGCTCTGAATTTGCAGATCTGAAGAATGAAATATCCTGATCCCGTTTGTATATACTAAATGAAAACACTAAAATTGTATTAGAAGATACATACACCCGTTCTACTCTTTTTCTGCTTCAACAGTCGGCTAAATGAATTTATTGGGTAAACACAATATATGAGTTTATTAGCTAAACACAATATATGAGCTTGAAACCTCTTTGCTTAAATAAATGAAAGTGATGCACGCAGTCCGCAATATATATAATTAAAATAACAATCAAACCGTTCATTTATAAAATATATATTTTACATACATTTATTTATTATACAAATAGAAAAAATAATAATAAATATTAGCAACACATTTAATTTCATTCCATTGCCGAACAACATGATATAAGATAGAATCTTCCTTATAAAATGTGAAATTAGCCATTTTGATTTCTTTATACTTTTCATCGTTAAGTAAAAATTTGTGAAAGATGAACCATGGAGGTAGATTTTTCCATTTAAATTCATGTTTCAAACAATTCATTCTTTCCTAAAGTGACTAATTAATGCAAAAATCTTGCACCAAACTCGGAAATAAAGTTTTATTTCATTTTGGCGTTTTAAACAAACGATTTTCATCCTTTCCGTTTGGATAAACCACGGAGTTGGAGAATAGATCTCCTAAGAAAAAGTTCCGTCTTTCATTAATATCTCGACAACCCCTGGTCTTAGAAACTCGAAACTTGGACAAAATTTATGGGGGGCTATTTTAAAGCTATCCGCAAAATTTCATTAAATTCGGTCCAGCCGTTTTCCCGTAATGATGAGACAAACGAAAATTTCGTTTTTTACTAATATCTCGAGAACCACTGGTCGTAAAAACTCAAAACACGGACTAAATTTTAAGTGGGGCTATTTCTAGGCTACCCACAAAATTTCATCAAATTCGGTTCAGCCGTTCTTCCGTGATGATGGGACAAACAGACAGACAGACAGACAGATTTTCATTTTTATTTATATAGATTCTTATATTCTTTCTAAGATATTGAATTTTCATCATTTATTAAGTCGTCATTTTCATTGGTTTAGAGTCATTTATATAATTTGGCGACATTTTTATGAATTTGACGACATTTTTGTTAATCTGGTGATATTTAATAAAAATTCGCTAAATTGACGATATTTCTCCGAATTCGACGCCGAAATTTCGCCAAATGTTACGGTCGCAGAAACAGGTCATTCTTATAGGAAATAAATGATTGCTGACGAATTGATAGGCGCTAAAATACAAAACTATTATCTAAAGTATCTTCTCTCGTGAATGGATCGAACTAGATCTACGAGAATAATGATAACAAATTTATCGCATAATATTATATTGAAAAGTGAACATATTTTGCAATAGTTCATATTTTTTAATTTTTTGTAAATTTTTGATATATTTATTTGAAAAATGTGCAATCTCTTGAGAATGGGTTCATGCTAGCGTTCTAAAGTTTGTGTCAATCGTTTCAAAGGAAAAATTGCATAAAAAATGATTATTTACGTAACTTTGTTGAAGATTCTGATTTTTTAATGATTTTTTCAAAATTTCGTTCGAAAATTTAGGCTTCTTTCGAACGTTCGATTGTGTTTAAAATCAATAGAGTTCCAGTATTCACAGTTTGTAATATGTGTATTAAATTTCGTTTGAAACGCTCCATTCGTTTGTGAGATATCGCATCCACATCCTCACGAACACGCACATAGACGGTACCTCAAAAACATTCGATTCGATTAAGGGCCTCCTCTTCCTCCTCCACCTCTCATTTTCTCACACACAGAATTTTGTAATTACTTTTCTTTTCACACATTTAAAGCTTACGATTTTTATGCAGAATTATTTCGTTTCTTGCTATTATTCAATTACATAAAACAAATAATTGCATTAATTGTACAAAAAGTTTGCTTTCATTGATTTATATATGTTTCTTAAAATAATTCGTTTCTTTATAAAAATATATATTTTTACTTTTAATTTCGTCGCATTTATTCAATAATAGTATATTATAACATCGACTAAGGAGGCAGTGGCGTATCTTGAAATTCAATTTAGTGAGGAGGGGTCAGTTTTAAATATCAATCTCAAGGGGTCCAAGTTACAAATCTGCACGGGCCTGGCACATGGGTTTGGGTCCGACCTGACCAGCAGACTTAAGCCCGACCTGGCCTACGGGCCGGGCTCAAGCCACATTTTATTATATTCAGGTGGGGTTAGGTCGGGCCAAAATAAATAGAAATGCCAATAGGTTCTGTTTACTTAATATTTAACAGTAATATTTTATTTTCAATTTTTTCTGTGATTTTAATTTCAATTATTAGATTCCGAATGTTTCTTAATTATCAAAATTAAATAAATTATATTTCTAAAGTAAAATACTTCCGTCGATTTCTTTCCGATAACAAATATTGAATGAAAATTTATTTGAGCAAACTGTTATAATTTAAAATTAATATATGGATAAGACTATAGAATTTACTACTTTTTTAATTCCACCGTGTGCATAGGTGGCTCAAACTTAAACTTACTTTACTCTTCTGAAATATATGTAACTATTAAACTAAAAGAATAAAATTTGAACTGCACTGAATAAATATTTTGTAAAGCATACAAGAGGATAGGGATGTCAAAAATACCGCCACTAAACATATAAATACAAGCAGCATAGACCATATGAGTAAAATGACCACCATTTTAGTCTAAGTTCAATTCTTCTTGGCTTCTTTGCCAGGTCATCGAGAACTTCTTCTTCGTGTACTGAAACATAGGCGCCGACTTTAAAAAATTTCAGGGGGTGTTCAAAAATTAAAATGTCTTTAAATTTTTTTAATCGTTCGGGAAAATGGTAGCTTATCATGAATTTAATGAAGTCCTACAAAATTTGCAAAATTGGTCAAGATGAAATATAAACCCATGCAGAACTTATATCCGCATCAGGGGAGTCTCCAGACCGAATTCCAGGATGGTGGCAAATGGCCTTAAAAACGTAATAACATAAATGAAAAAAGTATTTGCACTCTCATTTGCTAGTAATTTCTATTGTTACTTACACAAAATGTATTTAATCGGACTTGTGCTCTCTTTGTGAACTCGTCTGCGATTAAATTTATGTTCAATTTGGCAGCTATCTCCTTGTAAACATGCAGAAAAACCACGCTATTTAGTCTCTGCCGTTTCATTGTAGATTTTAACTAAGTCTTGAGTCGTCGGAGAGTAGAAAAAGATCTTTCAGCTGTACAGGACGTAACCGGAACTGTTAATATTCGGTTTATTAATTTACAGAACTCTTGTATGAGCGAGTGGAAATGCTTTCTTTTCTATTAAAAAATTCAACTATATCGGATATACTGTTAATTTCTGCAGAATTATCTACAGTTAATGTGTTGGGACACAGTTAATGTGCCCCAAAACATATCCCGGTGAAGTGACAACCTTTTGCCATCAAAATCCGAACCGTAAAAAGATACTATTTGTTCTTCACTTTTAATTTTATTGAGGTCAAGGTTTTCAATCATGAAAAGATGCTCCATCGTTTTTTTCTTAAATCTTGTTTTTAGGTAACTTATGACATTGTCCACTAATTGAAAGTAAATTTGGCGATATCTTTCTTTAGGTGACTGAAATTGATGAGGATCACTTCCCTCGTCAAATCTTCTTGAAATTTTTCTAATCTTCTAAATCCAATTCTACACCTTCTTTTATAACTTCTTAAATCCTCAAAATGATTTTCTTTTCTCTGAGTCTGAATAGACTCTACTGCACTTTTGATGTAATTATTTGCATCTTGAAAGTTCAAGGATGTTTTCTGGAGAGCAATATTTAATGTCTCCACTCTTTGAAAAACAAAAATTAATTCGAATTCTTGATTTTTTAAAGAAAGCTGCTAGCTTTTTCTCCTGCTTCACTAACTTCCTTGCACATACCCTCGAGGAACTTAATGACCGTTTCGTAATTTTTTTCCAATGATGAAATGGAGCTGACTCTCGAATACCATCTAGTGGGGCAGAATGGCCTCAAGGAAACTGCATCGTCTGAACCCAATTGAAACGTTTGGAAAAATTTTAATCTCTCTGGAGATCCTCTTATAAACGATATTAACTCGAGCACCAAAGTTAAGTAATCACGAATTATTTGTAATTTGCACATACTGTCTTGCACTACCAAATTTAAAGTATGTACAAAACAATGAATATAAATAACCCTTGGCTCAATCGAAAAAATCCTTGATTGCAGTCCTGAAAGATGGCCGCTGACATTAGCAGCTCCAACGTAGCACTGGCCATGCCAATTTTTGATATCCAGACCTTCGACCAGAGATATAGGTAGACTGCGCATTGCTATTCAGAAGAGATTGAAAAAGTGACCACTGCATGTATCACGTGACTTAGGGTCGAAGACTCGCAGACTTGGCGACTTATTGCCGCGCTTGGAGCTATAAAATAATTTTTTGTACTGGAGCAAAACAGTGCTAAATACGTCTGATGTATTTCAAAATACCCATTGTTTAGGTCCTAACTAATCAAGTTCCATTAATCACACTAACATGAAATTTGTCATGTCGTTGTCTTTTGTGATATATTTTAATTTTCTAGTTAGAAGGTCCAAATTTAGTATTTCGTTGTCTTTTACTATATATATATTGATTTCTTGTATTTTGAGCCTTATCGGGCTAGCCCCATCGAGGTGAAATACAGGTAGAGAGACTTATGGCAACCTTTCCGTGACCACTGAACTAAGTCACATGACTTAGGCACTCCCCTACGCGCATATTTTCTTGCGCATCTCTTCTTCCATTGCAATTGCATTACGTTTCCGAAAGCGAGAATGCACATCGCACGTTTGCTTTTACATTTAAGCAAAATATGGTAATATCCTGCACTGCATATCGATGTACGTCAAAGTTTATCAAAAGTGGAGATACTACGTTTCACAGGTAAGTCGTTTCCATTCATTTTAAAAGCTATTTTATATAAAATAAACCGTTAATTGGCATGTACGACCATGCCTTCCTATAATAGAAGTTGATTTTCTGGCTTTGTAAATAATGTATAGCCTTGTAATTATTTTTAAAATAAAATATTTTATATATGTTTGTGTGCTTTCATAAACTGTACCTCTATAAATGCTTAAAATTAGAAGAGAAAAATAAAATAAAGGTGAAACTTTTAATACGCCTACTGTCCTACCGCCACGAGAAAGTCTCTGAACAGGGTTGCCGCAAGTAGACGAGTCGAAAAAAGGAGGGAGAAAGGTTTAAAATCGACTGCAACATTTGGCAAATCCAGCGCACTTCGTTAAGCGAAGAATCCGTTTCCTTTATCATGATGTACTAAAAGAAAATAGTAGATGTTTTTTATCCGACAGTTAAAAAAAATTTTCGTATTAAATGACATTAAATTATAAATTAACTTAAAAATTTCTCGTCATTTAAACTCAGAAAATAATTTGTTATTATAGGCGACAGCGGCTACGGGAAGCCGTCAATCTATTAGAACAAAGTTGTTTTAGATATATTCTCTTAGGTTCGAGCGATTTTGGGAGAGAAAAGCTTACAATTTAAAACTAGAATTTATATCATTTTGTTTAAAACTAAATTTCAAATTAAATGAAAATTATTACAGTTTTCAATCAGCAAGTTACACAATTATTAGCCAGCAAAAAGGAAAAAATAAATGATAAATAAGCAAAATTATGACTTTAAAATATTCATTCTTTTCATATTTTTCAATCAATTATAAAATATTCAATCACATTCATTGGAATAACTATTATCTACTATGTCCGAATCACTTTAAATGTTTTTATTTGAACAAGAGTCTGAATTGCTATCCGACAGATTTATCACTAATTTCTTCACAATCTTCTATCAGTCCATCTTTCTTCCAATAAATATCCTCTATTTTTTCAATGTGTTTGTTCACAGTGTTTTTTCCATTCATTTTGTGTTGCTTTTAAAATAGCTTCTTTAAGCAATAATTGTAAATTGTTCAAATAGATAAAATACTTATCTCAGTGTCATTAAGCGATTTACCCTCACGTTTTATCTTTTTAACTGATGACGTTGAAACCTCTGTCACTTCCGCAGTTCTCTTCATTGCATTTGAAATTGGTATTTTTAGAGAATTTGCGGTTTTTCCTCTTCAAAAAATGCCGTAACATTGTGGACTATTGCACATGCTTGCGAATGCAAAGTCTTTCCACTTTTAAATGTAGTTATTTTTCAATTAGACAAAATCCACAAAGTGTGCAACACAGTACAAGTTACTTCACAGCTTTAAAAATCACGGAATGCGAGCGTTTAGCATTGACCCTAGTACAAAGCGAAATGCGACTTTCGTCGGTTCTATCTGCGCCAAATCGAAAAAAGCGCTTTCCGTCACACCTAAAATGCAGTGGAATAACCTGTTTCCATAGCGACCGCCACCAAAACGTCTGCTGTCTGGGGACTTTCTCGTGGCGGTAGGACAGTAGTTTCCTCTCTTGGCGACATTTTTTTTACGCCAATTTGGATTGTTTACATTTTCATACTCTTTTCCCCTGACAATGTTTTCATGCCATATAATGCTATGAAATGATTAATAACTTCCAAGAAATTTATATAAATATCAGTAAGTACACATTTAAAATTGATATTTTTTGCTGAGTATATATTTTCCAGACTTATAAAAATAAAAGTGTATGGCCGTAAATAAAATTTTTCTTGAGAATTGTAGCAGAAACAATTACTTTTTATACTTTCTTTTAGTATTAACTGTCTTTGTATGTACATTAAAAAATACTCGTTAAACATTTCAAAAAAGTCCTTAACTGTATATGTAATGTATTAAATGAAATTGAGCAATTAAAATGCGATTTGAAAATTTTTTGTGATTATGAAATGTATAAAGTAACCATATAAAATTCCTAATATTTATCTATGATAAGTGCAATAAAATATACAAAAATATTTTTCAATTCAGTTTTTGTGCATTTAAAACTTTTATTAAAATATTAACTAATTTCTATTATTTTTATTAGTTTTCCCAAAGATGAAGAAAGATGTGGGAAACACAACTGAAAAGAGAAAAGTTTTAAGCATTAAAATATGCTATATGTGCAAAATATGCTAAATTGCATCAAAATGGGCTAAATGAAAAAAAAATTAACGTTTAGTCATTTTAAACAATTATTTGTTATGCCTAGTGTTCTATAAAGGCTGGAATTTTTTAAACAGTCGGTGGGGGGATGAGGATGTTTTTTACAGAAACTTGGGAACAAAACTGATTTTTGTGTTCAACTCTGGCTTTTTTCCATATCTTAAAAATGAAGAAATCTAAACTGTGTCTCACTGTCTGATGAATATGTAAAGCAAAGAATGATATTTTAAATAATAAAAAAAAAAACATATATAATGAGTCGCCCCGTAAATTCATAAAAGATTCAAAGTAATATATTTCTTTAAATTAGAATGCGAAGATATCAATCCATTATGTTAAAAATTGGAATTGTGAAAATATTAAATTTTGGGATGCAACAACATAAATATAAGAAATTTCATAACACATATTTAAAAAATTAAAAATAATTTTAAATATGGAGAAATTATTGTCCTATAGATTCTATTTAGGTCTTTGAAACTTCGTTCTTTGATCCTTTTAATTATGTCAAAGTAATAATATTTTTGATCAGTGAGGAATTGAGTGTGAAAATGTTTCAAAATTGTGTTTAAAATGTTTATTCATTCCCCACTCCTTCCCAGCATTTAACAGGGTGTTGTTGTTCTATTGATAAATATGAATTAATAAAGCCATTTTATTGGAAAGTTAAAGTCATTAACTTTTGCAAGTTAATGCCTTACAAGCAGCATTTTGATTTATTATAATAACATTGTGTCCAAATATTTTTAAAAGCAATTTTTTTTTTGGGGGGGGGGGGGGGGGGGTCAAGAAATATAAAGTAACTGTTGCATAATCTGGGAATAATATACAAGATTTTGAATAGTTACAATTGTATAATGCTCAGCTAAGCTATATTACTAAAGTTGAAAATTGGCATTGCCTCAATGCCAATTTTGCACTTCAGTTTGTACAAAAATAAAAGTGTTTTATTAAAAATAAAGTTTTACTGAAGTAAGAAAATAATTTTAGCGGCACTTTTAAAACACTAAAAGGTATGGTAATTCTAATGACTGAATGTATATTTTCTAATGACTGAATGGGGGGGGGGGGGGGGGTCAAGGAATATAAAGTAGTTGTTGCATAATTTGGGAATAATATTCAAGATTTTGAATATAGCATTGTATATTGCTCAGCTATATTTCTAAATTTGAAAATTGGCATTGAGGCAATTTTGCACTTCGTTTATACAAAATCTAAAAAAAAAAAAAGTATTTTGTTAAAAATATACGTTTACTGAAGTTAAGGAATAATTTTAGTGGCACTTTTATAATACTAAATGGTATGGTAGCTCTGTAAATGTATACTTTTAAAATCTCAAAGTTTATACAGGTTTCTTATTCATTATTAAAATGTTGATGCATTAATATTAAACATCAACGACCTTAAATAATTAGTGATTTCTTGGTTTATTTTATCCCGTTTAATTTTATATACACTATATAAACCAGTGGTGAATTATGTATACCTCGTTCTTCTGATATAAAATTGGTCTTTTCCATCCACATATTTGGAAAAAATGAGCAATAAGAATTTCAGAACTGAAAAATATTTTAAAATGTATATTCCTGCCCAACCTCTTCTCTGCATTTGACAGGGTGTTATGAACTAATAAAGCCATTTTATTAAGAAGTTGCAAGTTAATGTCTTGCAAGCAGCATTTTGATTTATTATAATAACACTGTGTCCAAATATCTTTAAAAACATTTTTTTTTGGTGTGTGTGTGTGTGTGTGGGGGGGGGGGGGGGGGTCAAGGAATATAAAGTAGCTGTTGCATAATTTGGGAACAATATTCAAGATTTTGAATAGTTATATAGATTTGTATATTGCTCAGCTATATTTCTAAATTTGAAAATTGGCATTGAGGCAATTTTGCACTTCGTTTATACAAAAACTAAAAAAAAAAGTATTTTGTTAAAAATACACGTTTACTGAAGTAAAAGAATAATTTTAGTGGCACTTTTATAATACTAAATGGTATGGTAGCTCTGTAAATGTATACTTTTAAAATCTCAAAGTTTATACAGGTTTTTTATTCATTATTAAAATGTTGATGCATTAATATTAAACATCAACAACCTTAAATAATATAATTAATGTTTTTTTCGAAATTAAGGACAATTTCACTGATGCTTTTATTAAATGAATTGAAAACAAGTAAAAACAAACAAAAAAACGCATTTTCTTTTCAAATACACCCTTTTATTAGTTGTATTTAACTTAATATATGAAGGACAACACCATACAAAATGTTTGCTCCGGTTCCCGAGTTTTTCCTTAGAATAACATTAAATTATTCTTTAGTGCATTACTCTTAACAGTTCCTGTACGGGCTCGGATGGTAAGGTTCAAAATCCAATGAATTAAAATATACCATGAAAGATAATCATGCCAAATATGATATGATCTTTCTAGATACACCGGATCTCGAGTTATTCCCGCATAATGAGTATATATCTATGGCGGGCCCAGGGTGGGCTAGCCTTCGACCAGAGATATAGGTATTTCACCTCGATGATCCAGACCAAAGGGAGCTAGAACATCTGTTATTGCACATCCGGTAAAGCCGAAACACAACCTTAAAACATAAAATGAAATTTAAATTAAAAAATGCACTGGTTTCGCGTCTTATAAATTGAAAATTAATAAATATTAGTAATAAAGATGGCAAATACTCAAATACTAGAAAGTATTCGAAATCTTGAATATTACGTCACTAGAAGAAATTCAAATATCGGCGCCGTGATTAAAACATTTACAAGTATTTACAGGATATTAAAACCAAAACTATAAAATACTAAAGATATAGAAAACAATATACCAAAATGTAAATTAGCAAGCTTGAAAAACAATTTGAGCATTGAATATTATTTCATATTTAAAAAACTAATAAATTATAAACAATAAATTAATAATAAAATTAATATATAATACGGGTAATTCATATGGGATGGATTTGACAAACATCCATCTCCCTTTCGGTGAACTCTTGGCATGGAATTTCGTTAAATGCAAAATAAATGGGGAAAAGGAGACAGTAATTAATAATTGTTAGTTAATGAGTTCACTGTTTGCTAAAATAGGCTTACATTAAAACTCGGGAATAACTGTCACTAACAACCCCAGTCGCTGAAAAACGGACCTCAGAAAAAGAGCCATAGGAAGGTTCTTTCTAATTCTATGGAAGGAACAGGGAGTGAAAGAAGTGGCTTAACGTATTCCCCCCCCCCCCCCCCCCCCCCCCCAGTATAGATCTTGAAACAAAGAATTTTACTTTGAAGGCGAAAATTTTTCGTTCTGCAAAATAATTTTTTTTTTGCTGCGCACCCCCCAAACTTTTCCGGGGGTGCTGGAACACTTGAGCACCCCCCGCTGTCGACGCCTATGTACTGAAATATTTTTGATGAATGTACATCAAAACAAGCCCGTTAAGTCTTTCCACGCCAGTTGTGTTCCTTAAATAAGTTTTTAACAATTTTAAAGTATTATATAAATTTCAATTTTAAAGTATCAAGTATTTTCTTGATACTTCCTCAGCCCAAATGAGCCAAAACGAAGTTTCCTTGGACCGCAAGGGTGCGCCAGGTTTCGACTACATCACTGCGCACAATAGCGAAAGAAAAGGCACAGTGGACCCCCACGATATTTGTTTATACTTCCACAGTAGTTTTCTCTAAATTTCCTTTTATTTTTTTGTTTCCTTTTATTAATCTTTATATTTTTAAATTTCCTTTTATTTTTTTTTGCCCCTGGGCGGGTGGGTACCCTAAAAAAACCCGCCACTGGTACAGACCTCTAAGCACTAAATAACTGGCTTTTGGTCTTATCTTCTACTAGCTTCAGGAACCAAAGTTTTACCAAAATTTCAGACTTTGGGTTTTACTGCAGTAGGAGAATTCTCCTCCTATTACAGTGACGTAATAGCCGAAGCATGTCTTTTTGAATTCTTAGTTTCTAAAACCTAAGAACTTAATCCATTTTATTATTATTATTTTTAATTTATTGGAAGTTAAAAACTGGTTGTTTTTCTAGTTCAAGGATTTTCAGAACGACAAACTGAATGGAGATTCAGTAGATATTTTTTCCTTTATCACATATGTGTTTAAGAGGCATTTTGAAACTTTAAATTTCAGGTAGGGGGGGAGGTTGACCCCCCCCCCCCCTCATAAATACATCACTATAAGAGAGTTAAATAACCGAAATCAAGTTTTATAGAAAAAAAAAAAACAGAAAAAGTCTGTTACGAAATCATAACCTCTCATCCTCTTTGTGCGATCATCCTTTTTGTTGCGTTTTATGATAGTATTTTATTTTAACTAAATCAGAAAATACTCTTTACTATTAAAATGAAAATATACTGTACAATTCTCCCTACTCTTAATACTTTCAATCTCCGTGTTACGTGTCCCTCGGTAGTATAGTGGTCAGTATCCCCGCCTGTCACGCGGGAGACCGGGGTTCGATTCCCCGCCGGGGAGAATTTTTTCCTTTATTTACCTAGCTCATATTATCATTGCAATTAAATTTCTGTAACTCTGAAAAAAAAAAGAGAAGTTTGCAATATTTTTCTTTTGTCTTCAAGACGGAGACCCACATTATTGTCGTACTTTTCTTGCGGATTCCATTTCTCCTTTAAAATTCTACAGCGGTTTATCGAAATTAATATGATTCATAATAATAAAAACTATTTTTTTTTTTGTTAGTGATGTATTAAATAATTTATTTGAATCAAATATTAGTATTTGCTTAATTTTCGTAGTAAAATAATTTCATTTGCTTAAAATATTTTGTTTAAGTTACCCTTCACATGCTGACAGAGGCAGCCATGGGCGTCCATAAGGGAGGGCAAAAAAGTCCTTGCATCCTTGGACATTCAAGGATATACAGTCAACAAGCTAGTCGATGTTATTCGCCTTGTCCTTGACATTGCCCACTACCCCACCTGGAAGAAGTTCTATGCACCCTATCCCCATATAAACAGCCTTTTTTTTTAGTTTAATACTCCTCGAAATTTCACTAGACGACGAAATGTGATTGTAGGATCATAAAATAATAAATGTAAACAATGTCAGAACAAGATTTATTACCCCTATCCAAGTGCATTGTAATAGTGTGGACCACCCTCTACAGCTTTGCAACTAGTTAATTCTTATATTAAAAATCAATTGTAATCATAATTAATATTGATGCATAGTGATTATTTTGATTTTCACAATCACTATTAAGCTTACAAATATAGATATACAATTGACTATTTGTTTATAATTTATATAGTAAGTTATATGGATTTAAATATATAATAATAACTATTAAAGTTTACAGATTTTAATAAAACTATGTTTTGTGGTATATAAAATTTGACTCCATTACATATAATAAATAATAATTACGCTCTCCAGTAATAAAAAGTACCTATGTTTTAATTAATTAAAATGTTTTTAATAGACCAATTTATTTAAAGATTGGAATTGTATATTTTAGTGCATATCTCTTCATTACTGTTGAGTCTCTTCCTATTTCACTCCAGTTCCTCTTGAATTTCGTTTATCGCTATGGCCTGGATTCATTATGGAAAAAAAAAATACTGTTAAATGGAGATATCTGAAATTAGGCTTGCTCATAAAACAACCTTTTCTGTATTTTTAGAGAACTTATGTTTTAGCTAATAAATGTATAGAATATCTATACTAAAATAAACTCAAATTTTTGAACGTAATTAATCAACCTGTTGATCAGTGGCGTCATCTATATTTCAAATATACATATAAATGTAATTACATGTGTAAAATATGTCTGACGGCTCTGTAAATTAGAGAGCTGTGATAAACTTAGGCACTGTCGCATCAATTTATTTATCCATGGGCGCTCTTAAGCCTTTTTCCAGGGATGGAGGGTGGGGCAAACTAAAGGAAAAAGACATTAAGGAAAAAGAGACATCGTTAGACCATCAACTAAATTGATTCCCGCATTTGTAAACTTAATCTTCCTGGAAGGAACGAGTGTTCCCTCTTATATATATATATATATATATATATATATATATATATATATATATATATATATATATATATATATATATATATATATATATATATATATATATATATATATATTATATATATATATATATATATATATATATTATATATATATATATATATTATATATATATATATATATATATTGGAAAACAACAGGAGAAAGCAGATTCTATAAATTCTTAAAATTCATCTGCTGTTCTTTTAAGAATATATAAAACACAATAGAATAGAAAAATATAAATTGCAGCATACGTATTTCGAAAGTCATTTTAATATTTAAAAAGTATTTTAGTTTCTCTCTCCCAAATTTTCGAATTTTTCAAACATAAAATAAATTTTATACTTACAAAGTCAAGTATTGTTTAATATTATATTTGATAGATGGCAGCACTAACCAAAGGTTTGTTGTAATAGTCATTTTGCTTTAAAGACGATTTCTAGCAAGGTTTTCAAACAATATTTTTTAAAATGTTTAGATAATTGTCATTATGTTAGTTGCACAGCAATTTTGATAGTAAAACATCATTTATGAAACCCGTTACTTGACTCTGAAAGGCAAGGAAAAGGAAGAACCGATAATCATATTGTAAGCATGTTCCATCTTCAATTTGTGCTTTCTTCCTCACCATTCGCGATTTCGTTATTGGCGGCATGCTGCGATGGACAATTAACTTTGTAAGGTGAGGCTGCAACTTTCAATGAGACCGATTATACATTACGTATTTTGAATTTAAATACGAATATTGAATAAGTAGTTTTATTATTTTTATGCATATTATATAAATTTTAAATTTGTAAAGAATCTCTATGTTTTTTTAAAATGGCACCAAAAAATTCAAAATTGAAACGTGCGAAACCAGAAAAGGCGAAGAAGAGAACAAAAAATGTAATGACTCTCTACCAAAAAGTGGAACTGCTAGATAAGCTTAAAACTGGAATATCAGTATCTGCTCTAGGCCGCTTGTACGGTTTAAATGAATCAACTGTGAGGTCTATAAAAAAAAGTGAAGGTAAAATTCGCAGTGCTGTTGCAGACAGCTTTTCAGCCACTGCAAAGGTGTCTCAACTGGTACGAAATAAGATAATTGTAAAATTGGAAAAACAGTTACACACGTGGATTCAAGAACAGCAAGAGGATGGTATATCTCTAAATTCCAACATTATACGTGAGAAAGCAAAACATTTGTACACGCATTACAAAGTATTAGAAGAAGATGAAGACACTGCCCAAACATTCATGGCAAGCAAAGGGTGGTTCGAAAATTTCAAGAAAAGATACTCTTTGCAAAAAATGAAATTTAGTTCTGGTACAGTCTGCGGTGCAAGCAACAGTCGCATAATATTTCCATTCGGAAAAGAAGAGATGGAGTCTATACGGAATGAAGAAGAGGTAGATGTAGTAGAGATTACAGAAGAAACGGAGCCAGTATGGATTAAAGAAGAGTTTGTTGTAGAAGATAACAACAGTGCTAAAGAAAATTGGGATATTCAAAGTCTCGGAGAGTTATTTTTATCTGTTAAAAATATGACAGATTTCATTGTAAATAAAGACTCAAATGTTGAACGTAGTATGAAAGTAATACAGGACATCTATCAAGCTTTAAGCCCTTACCAAGAAATGCTAGAGATATTGCAGGAGGAAGAAAATCCTGAGAATACAAATGTTGAAAATTGGGTAATACAGGATATCCGCCAAGCTTTAAGCCCTTACCAAGAAGAGTTAGAAGTATGACAGGAGGAAGAAAATCATGAGAGTACTTTGTAGAGTCCATTTCTATCTTATCATCTCTGTAGTTTAATGGATAGAAAGTCAACTGGTTAACCCGAGATTCGTAGTTCGAATCCCTGTTGAGACTTAAATTCTTTACGGAATGCCAAAAACTGTGTTTCTTTATTTTAACTCTTCTCAAAATGACTTGGAACTCACAATGTTCATCGGATGTAAATGTCGAAAATCAACAAGAAAATTTCTTCGTCTTTCCATAATTTAAATCCTTTCTTTATGTACAGTCAGCACAATCTGTTCATATATTTTCAGATTCTTTGTGAAATGTATGGAATGATAATTATCAAAATGTTGAAAACAAGGTCTTTCACAACAAATTTTGGGCTCGAAAAGCAAGAAAGGTATTGGAAGGAAGATATTTGATTAAAAGTTCTGCACCATAGGCCGATGGCCCCCTAATGATTGTGGGGTACCACTATATTGACCGATTCTTTGTTGGCGAAGCCACTACCAAAGTTTCCAAAAACGAGTCAAGAGTGTTTCTTCGTCCCTCACAATTCATGAGTTTCTTATTCACAACATAGTCTGTATACTGGGTCATCAAAAATCATTTTATATTCTCGGACAATTTTTCAGAGTCTTCAACGTATAGTTTGATATGTGAAAGTTCAGTTTCCTTGTCTCAGAGATTTGTGCTTATTGACAACCTTTTACAAGTCTATGAAATTAGAATAATAGTCATCACAATGTTCAGTGAAAAGTTACCGAAAGGAAAGCTAAGTAATATGATGAAAAGTTTGGTCTACAATTTTTACCTTTTTTTAGACACGATATGTGTGTGTGTGGTTTGTGCCTACAGTTGGGTATCTTTACAATTATATAAAGAAATCTTGGACAATGTAAAGAAACTGTGTGACAAGTGACTTATGGCTCAGTAGCTTCTGCCATTTTTAAAAAGTGTAAAGGATATATTTTCTGTCTATTTGACATTTTTCATAGGAATTTTGAAACGTCCAACTTTGCAGTTGTATAAAAAATTGTATATTATGAAGAAAAAAAATCACATACTTGCACGTTGCACACATTTTTTTCTTTCTTTTCTGCTGAACAATGTTAGAGTTGGAAATCTTCTGTCTGTTGAACAATTTTAACATTTTCCCTTAGAAAATTATATACATGTAGCTTTCCACCTTGTTAAGTAAGTTGAATCTTTATAAATCAGTTGCTTATGTAGTTGATTTGCCAGTTACTGCGGATCAGTTACTGCGGAAGTTAGCATAGTTTTATGTTGCCGCCCCCACTTTTTTATTTAAATATTATTATTAATCCAAAGTTATTAATATCTACATGCAGGTAAAGAACAGTGAAATCAATTTTTGTACAGAACAAAATCGCTAAAAGTTGTGTTTTTTTTGCATCAACATTCAAGTTACTGCCTCGTAAAATTACTGAAGTTTCATGTTTCATACACGTCTCTATTTTGCTTCACAGGATAGCATGTCACAGGACAACTTTATAAACTTATATTTTTGTGTCACCTAACGAAAAATCTTTCTATTCACAATGACAGGAATAAAAAGTTATTCAATTTGTATTGTAGAATTCTTTCAATCTGGATATCAATTATCCAAGCTTTTTCATTTCGATTGAATATATTATTACGTTTATGAAAAACAAATGTTATCTGTGTTTGTTAAGAAGGTATTGTTTAGTTGAGTAGTTGAAAGTATTATAAATCTTGTTATGGTCAATGTTTACTCCTCACCATATTCACGATTTTCAAATTTTATGTATTTGCTCAGACATTCTGTTATAAATCTAAATAATATAATTAGATTACGAGAACATTAATTTTATCTTAAAATTTTCTCTCACCGCCAGATACAGTCTATTGAAACTGCTTATTACGTACTCGTTTATTACAAATAATCAGTTAAGATATTTTTGCTTGCAGTTGATGTATCTCACAAGTTAATCTTTTGTCAGTTCAAATAATTAGAAACTTTTAATTAAAAATGCTATAAAAACTATTTAACATTCAACTTGGAGGGATATCAAAAGACTCTGGAATTCGTTCAATAACAATTTCCTATATTATTTGCAGTTTAAAGATGTTACAAGTTCAACTGATATTTATTCCACTTTTCAGTTTGGAAAAATAATCATATTAGAAAAAAGCAGTTTTTAATGCAGAGTGATCGAAAAGTCGCACACATTAAATTGTAAAATGATACTAAATAATATAGATAATATACCGAGAAATTGAAATAGTAGAATTTTTTCCCTATTAAATGGCACTAATATACCCTTAAAAATACATATCGGAAAATATCGTCCATTCTTTCCAATACGTTTAGACTATCATTTCAGATATCTCTCTTTTTCATCAATGTAAGAACATGGCGTTTTCCTAGAGTAAAAGAAGTGCTATTTTAGAGTAATATTTCTCTCGCAATTTTTATGAGAGTTTCACGGAAAAGTTTCAGAAAAGATGTCCATGCATTAAAACCCCTAACATTTCAACAATTCCGAGGTTAGTAAAGCGTTTTCAAGAAACTGGAGCTGTTGCAGACCAAAGCGAGAACAAGCAGGCCTTCCTTTTAAGGGTGAGCGTCAGTAAATCTTCTGCCCTATCCTCGTTTTGTTAACTTTCGCAGAACACGTTTTTCGCCGAAATTCTGCTCAAACAGTTGCAAAATATTTTCTGAAAGATAAAATGCAATGCTTAGATTATAATAAAACTAAATTTAATACTCAATAAAATATAGAATATATTTTTTATTTTAATCTAAAATATTTTTGGTGCTGCCATCTGTTGTCATAATTTAATTCATACCGACTATTTTTATTTGTGAATGAACATTTTTAAATATCTATTCCTTCTAATACGCTATTAAATACACTAACAGATCATACATAATAATGCCACAATCACGGAGAGGTAATTGAACTTGGACTTGAAGACAAAGGAACTTGAAGACAAAGCTGCAGTCCTCAGTTATGTACATCCAGATCCCCTTATCAAATTTATAGAATGAGAAATTACCTTTCCGTGATTATGGCATTATTATATATGATCTGTTGTTGTATTTAATACTGTATTAGAAGGCATAGATATTTAAAAATGTTCATTAAAAATAAAAATAGTCGGTATGAATTAAATTACGACAACAAATGGCAGCACAAAAATATTTTGGATTAAAATAGAAAATATATTCTATATTTTATTGAGTATTAAATTTAGTTTTAATATAATATAAGCATTGCATTTTATCTTTCAGAAATTATTTCGCAACTGTTTGAGCGGAATTTCGCGCGAAAAAAGTGTTCTGAAAAAGTTAACAAAGCGCGGGTAGGGCAGAAGGTTTACTGACGCAAAAAAAAGTCTGAAATAAACGCTGCAGTGAGCTGAAAGTCTTCAATGAACTCTTCTGAAACTTTTCAATATCACTCTCATAAAAATTTCTAGAGAAATATTGTTCGAAAATTAAAATTACCTCACTCTGGGGAAACGCATGTTCTTTGACTGATAAAAAAGAGATCTATAATAATCGTCTAACGTATCAAAAATACCAGACCATATTTCTGATATATTTTTGAGGGTATATTAGTGCCACTTAACCGAAAATTTTTTTACAATTTAATTTCGCTGCACATTATATGATTTTAAAATTTGATCTGTTGCCAGACATTTTAATCATCCTGTACAAATGCTAATCATTTAGAGAGAATTAACAATATAGTTAATATATTTTTTTTATCTCCAGATTTGTTGTAAGAGAGCTCGTTATAAGATATAGTATGAAGCATTATTATACTACTGAAACACCCTTTCTCGTTATAAACGGATTCAAATGTATATAAATAATTTTTATACGAGTAAAACACGCGTTTCACTTGCTGATCTTTATATTTACCATCGAAAATAATATCAATTAACTTATTAATTGATTACATTATACGGCTTTTTGTCATTCCGGTTTCTGTGATCCGTATAAGCGGAATTCCACTGTAAAATACCATTTGTTCACTTTTAAGATAGCTTTGTATTTTATGACAGCTTTGTATTTTTAAAGAAATATCATCCTTTGCGCATTTTTTGTATATGTTAATATTCTTATGCTTTCGAATAAATTTTAAGGAACAAACCTACATTTTTGTGACTGTGTTGATTTCTTGAGTAAAATCCATTTTCAATGCATAAGTTTGATTTATTAAGATCGTTATAAGCGAGTTCTGCTGTATTTGAAAATTTGGCACGATAGAAAGTTCATAATGTCCTTTAAAAGTCCTTAATTTTTGAAAAATAAATTACAAATTAATAAAAAATTAATTATTAAATTTTGAAAAATAAAATCCCTTAATATTTCTGATTTCTACTATTAAATCCTTAAAAATTCTTTAATTTTTATTTCTGACAATACCCCTGTTAAAAACTGCATGTTAAAATCAGAATGTGAAAATTTTATATATAATACAATTCTGTAAAGTTTTAATCATATCGATTTTGAAGATTATAATAAAAGTGTCTCTTAATAGCTACTGGAAATCAGACATCACCATATTCAGTATAAATAATGTGATAAAGATATATTTGCTGTCTCTGAATAGCATCTCAAAATCGATTATCACCATATTCATTGAGGAACGATTTTCAAATTTTATGTATGTGCTCAGAGTTTGTGTTATAAATTAGAATGATATGGATATATTACGAAAATTTTTATTGCTGTGTAATTGTGCAATAAAGATCTTTCCAAAATTAGTATTCGTCATTATTCTAATATATATTTAGTATCTCTGAATGACATCCGAAAATTGGGCATTATCATATTCATTGAGGGACAGTTTTCAAATTTTAAGAATGCTTTCGGACTTTCTGTTATGAAACTGAATGATATAGTTAGATTACGAAATTTTTCATTTGTGCAATAAAGATCTTAAGAGAAATACTATTTTTCATTATTCTAATATATATTTAGTATATCTGAATAGAATGTGAAAATCGGACTTCTCCGTATTCACTGAGGGACGATTTTCAAATTTTATGAATGTGCTCAGTCTTTCTGTTATGAAACTGAATGATATTAGTCTGATTACAAAAATTATTATTGTGGCGTAATTGTGTGATAACAATTTTTCCAATAATATTAATTTTGACTATTTCATGTATATTTGGTGTCGCTGAATAGCATATAAAAATCTGATATTACCATTTTCACCATGCTCAATTTATTCCGGAACATAACTAATAAATATTTTCATACTTGCTTATAACATAGAACAAAGAAAAAAAAACTCTTTCGTGGTAGGGTTGTCAGTCTCAGTAGTTTGTCAGTAGTTTTGTTATAAATTGGGCTTCGTGGTCAGTCAGGTCTTTTTAAATTTTCAACTGATTCATTCCGAATATTTTTTAATACGCATAATTTGAATAATTTTCTTTTTAATACATATAATCTTGAAAACGAAATACATTTGAGATAATAAGAATTTTATTTGTACAATAGTGAAAAAAATCGACACGCCATTTGATCAATGACATTTTATTGCAACTGTAATTTCCAATAGAGATTTAACAAATTTATATAAATCGTATTTCATAATACATTCTCTTTATAACCCCTGTTGTCAACATTCATTGATTATGATATGACTGAAATTAACAACAATAATAATTATTTTTATTATAATAATAAAATATGTACTTCCACACAGGAACTAAGTAACTAAAAAGGAATAAATTGAGATATCTGAGTATTTCATTACTATTTAAAATGTGTTTTCATAGTAATTATCTTAAAATTATTATTACCGTATTAGCATTTAATTATCTTTCTGTATATTTGCATGTAAGTCGAGCTCTTCAAGAATTCTAAATATACTCGTCTAATATATTTGAGTATATATACTGTTATTACATTTTTATTATAAGGAGTATTGCAGCAAAATGAACAATAAAATATTCACAAATAATTTATATTTAACAAGTTTTGGAATCTTGATTTTAACAAAGTATATCAAAGGAGTTACTAATATCAAATTGCATGCAATATATTAATTTAAAATTTAAATGATTATAAATTGTCATTGATGTTGATTATTCTCTTTTACTGTGGGAGTAAAATGTAAAGAGGGACGTTGTATTAGAAAAAGAAAAGATATAGTCCTATTGTTAAGGGATGTATGCTTTCGTGGAGCACTTTTAAGGGGAAACTGCGCTACATTTACATTACATGCTCAGGAAACTACGAAAGCCTGGCACACGCAGCCCGTCAAGACCTTTGGAGCAGAGGATGGAATTTTTGCTCCGAGGGATATTTACCCTTCAGCCGTTTCTTTTAGTTTTTCCATTTTAACCTATGGAAAATTGTCGCTAACATCTAACTCGTTTAGATTTTAAGATTTCTTCTACTACTTTTTGTTAAGCATAGATGCTGAATAGAGGAAAGATTGTGCTTTTTTAAAAGAACAAAAAAGCACGTTCCTCTGTTTAACATCTATTCTTAAAAAAAAAAAAACAGCGGGAAAACATCTTTAAAACTTAAGGACTATTTTTTATGGGATAACATGGGAAAACTGAAACGCGTGGCTTAAGGGAAAATATCTTCTTAACGTCACATGTTTCAGTGATTTATTAAGTAACTACTGACCCATAGGTCTTCATAGAAAGTAAGGAATACGTAATTTAACACTGAAACATAATTATAAAACACTGAACATGATACATATAAAACATGATAATTATAAAACTAAAAACATGATAATCATAAAACAAGATAAATATAAAACACTGAAGAAGGATTGTATGTCTTATTCCAAAATTTTAAACTAGAATATTTCACATACAGAAATTTTCATACAAGTTGTATCTAATAAAGATTTGTACAACATTGTTTTTATTGACAAATGAAAAGAGCAGGAATGTAAAATTGAGAAACATATTCACAAACAATTAAATCATACAAATTTCGGTGCATATTTAGATATTTAAGTATTCAATATTTATATATTATTTGAAGAAACGCTGGCATTTATGGCATCAGTTTAGACACGTATGTTTCTATCTGAAAATTAACGAAAGAGTTAAATCGATATCATTTGTATTTAATCATCAACAGGTGAAAAATGCTTTAAAGATATAAAAAGTGCTTGCTAAATTATTTTTTCCATAAATCTTGGCTAGTAGCTCTCTATTTTACAAAATTCGTTATTTAGATTTTGCTTACGTAACACACTGCTGGCAACCCTCTCCTATTGTGCATTAACTGTCTGTACATAACTTGACAGCAGAACCATCCCTATGCATAGAATTACACTACTCAATATATTAAATGCAAAGCGTGACATTTTCTATGTCGAACCGTGTAGTATCTTATTCACGATTTCTGCAGTACATATTTGATTTCTTATTATGGGAGACATTCTACTTTTAAAATGCTAAAACGTCGACAAAATCAAGATAAGTTTAAACATTTTAAAATAAAAATCTCTTGAAGTTATCGGAATGAAATTTTTAGGATAGAAAGAAATAATATTCTTCTTTAAATTTAAAAATTAAAAAAGAAATAACTGAATATTGAGAAATATATTTAAAAAATTATAATTTACCCATGTTTATATTCGTCGCTAAAATCATAATATGTTGTTGCGCGCACGATATCTTATATGTTTATGGATATAATCAAATTTGTCTGAAGTTTTATTAATGTTGCATTCATAATCAAGTTGCATAATGTTATTGTTTAATACTTTTAGTTATTAATAGGGCAAGTTAATATTTTTTAATTTAATTTTTTAAGAATTTTTAAAAATTAAGGGTGAGCGTCTGTAATTCTTCTACCCTATCCGCGCTTTGTTACTTTCGCAGATCACGTTTTTCACCGAAAATCTGCTCAAACATTTGTGATTTATTTTCTGACAAATGAAATGTAATGCTTAGACTATATAAACACTAAATTCAATATTCAATAAAATATAGAATATATTTTTTATTTTAATCCAAAATATTTTTGGTGCTGCCATCTGTTGTCGTAATTTAATTAATACCGACTATTTTTGTTTTTTGATGAACATTTTTAAATATCTATTCCTTTTAATACAGTATTAAATACAAGAACAGATCATTATATAATAATGCCACAATCGCGGAAAGGTAATTTCTCATTCTATAAATTTGATAAGGAGATCTGAATGTACACCACTGAGGGCTGCCCGGCCATTCAATCGGCTTCTCTAAGTCCTCGGACGAGACGAATGGTCTGGGTTTTCGACCACTGAGGGCTGCAGCTTTGTCTTCAAGTCCAACTTAAATTACCTTTCCGTGATTGTGGCGTTATTATATAGGATCTGTTGTCTGATCTGACTGGCCTACAAAATTGGTGTGAAGATGCTATGAAAGAGGCGATGAGGTAAGTTCTAAGTGGAGTTTTCACGAATGCTCCCATAGTTGGAACATCAGCCACTCTTATTGCTGCTGAAAAAAATGCAGAGAACATCAAGTTTACCGCCTCTGCCCAATTCACACTGTTATTTCCACCACACCAATGCCACCATCTCCAATAGTTGGAACATCATCCACTCCTACTGCTGCTGAAGAAACACAGAGAACGTCAAGTTTGCCTCCCCTGCCTCATGCAACTCCACAATAGCGGAACAAAGCAAAAAATGCCTTCTTTCCATATTACAAGTTCTCCTGTTAAAATAGTTATAGAAGATAGAAAAAGAGAAAAAGAAAAAAAAAAGAAAAAATGCAAAAAGTAAGGAAGATATTAATATGGAAGGAAAATCAGGCACTAAACGAAAATTCTCAATAAGCAAGAAATCTCAAAAAGTTTTCAAAAAAGATCTGGATGAAACATCATCCGACCCATCAATTCACATTGATTATCAAGAAAGGGATGACAGTCTCTCTAAAGAAGAGAGATAATGCATTATTTGTTTTGAGTATAGTAAAGATGAACTATGGTTTCAATGCTGTCTCTGCAGAAAATGGGCACATGCCCAATGCTCTGATATCGATCCAAAAGCAGCTGAGATTAAGCGTTATATATGTGATTTTTATATGGCCTGAAATACCTGAAAAAAAAATCCTTAAATTAACTTCCATTTTTGTACAATTTAATTGTTCGTCGTCTTACCCCACCTTAAAAGTCATCTTACCCGTCAGCAGGGGCGCGAGGGGGTGCAGTCGTGCCCCCAAATTTTTCCTCGTCGTCTATCGGCTTTTCCCTTTTTCATCGACTCTCCACTGGTCAGTTTTTTCATGCTATGGAGTTTCAAAAGAGCCGACCTTCACAGTGAAGCTTCTCTCTTCCGGCTGGAACGAATCCTTTTCAACTTGAAAATTTTGGGCTGATGCTATCCTTTTCACATGAAAATTTCAAGTGTCCGATTAAATTTATGTGTAGTTAGAGCATTCTCATCCATTCCTTCTGCTAGAAATGCATTTCAGCTGCTCAATGCATTGTATTCTTTCATAGAAACATCCTATAAAAGACATGCTATTTTCGAAAAGATTCTCTCATCAACAAATACTTTTTCTGGAGGCTCTTCAACACTACAATCGCTACGTGATACGAGGTGGTCTTACAAAGTTAAAGCCATAAAAGCACTACTTGATAATTTTGAAGTGGTGATTTTAACATTGGAAGAATTATCTGAAAACGATTCTCTCAATGGTGGAAGAACCGCAGCCCTTTTAACATGCATGACATCGTTCGAATTTTTGTTCACTTTGTTTGTATTGCCTAGTGCTTTTGATAAATGCAATACTCTCTCAAAGCATCTTCAGTCATCTGATCTTAATTTTCAGACTGTGCAAGCTTTGACTAAAGCTACTATTGAGACTGTTAATTCTTTTCGCACTGATGCATATTTCAATCAAGTGTGGAGTTTTGTGACAGAACTTTGCGAAATTTTTTTTTATTCTGGACTAAAACTGAAAAGGCGTAAAAAAATTCCAAGCTAATTTGGAGGCGGTGAAAAAAATCCCCATGATGATGTTAAATCATATCACAGAATCAATATTCAATATGAAATTATAGATTCAGTATCTAATGAAATTGAGACAAGATTTAATGAGAACAATATATCTGTTTTATTTGCCCTTAGTTCAGTATTATCCGGATCAGATGTCGAAAAAGAAAAAGAAAATGTTTCAACCATGTGCAAAGTATATAACTTCCAGAAAGAGGAATTGTTCTGTGAATTGCAACTGTTTTATTCAATGGTGAAAAATGAAAACATAGACCATCCCAATTTTAAAAGTCGCCTGGATTATTTTAAAGAGCGGAATTTAAAAAATGTGTTTCATGTCATAACATTATTAGTTAAATTGTTTTTGACTGTGCCAATCAGCTCAGACAGTTGTGAAAGGTCTTTTTCGTATCTCAGGGGGCTGAAAAATTATTTTCGCAGCACAATGGGACAAGAAAGACTTTAGCTGTTTTAGCTACGCAACAAGAAATACCACTGGATTATGATAATATTGTAACAAAATTTTCTCTTCTTTCAGACTCTAAGAACCGGCGTTTAAAACGTCAATAAAAGGTAAATAAATATAGATATTTGTATTTAGAAAAATTATGTTAACAGCAATTGTGTTAACACAATTATGTACAAAAATTATGTTAATAACAATTATTTTTCTCAACATCAGTTCAATTTTGTAATCCCCCTTCCACCCCCAACCCCCCGTTACCAACATTTTATTTATTCCATATTGTGGATTTTCATACATACAAATCTCGCACCCCCAAATGAAATGCTGAAATGCCGCCCCTGCCCGTCAGTGAGGTAAGATGCCGAAACTGACTCTCATACAATAAAGTTTATTTGTTCATTTTTCTTGTTGTTAACACTTTACAACATAGTTGAAAAGTGTTTATGACTTTGTTCATTCTGTCTGTCTGTTTGTCTGTCCGTTAGCACGAGAACTGCCGCAAAAATGACTTTATCAAAATGAAATTTTAGTATGTTTTTCAGACCGTCTGTGGAACCTATGGGAATATAAATAAATAATATCACCCAAATAGTTTTTTATTGAACCCGGGTTGAAAAAATGAAATACATTGAACCCTATGGGACCTAATTCTTCAAACATTTTTTAAGCAAATTTAAAATTCACAAATTGCTTCGAAATTTTTAGGAAATATTCACATTATCCCATAAAATATATAAAAAAAAAATTCAGTAAAATATGTTAAGTAGCTTTTTAATTAAAAATTATTTAATATAGGGAACAAAACAAATTCAATTAAATTCTGACTTTCGGGATATCCTCCAGAAATAAAAAAGATATATATTATATAATAAATATCTTTCCAAGAGTTTAATCATTTTGTATATGAGAGAATCTTCGTATTTTAAAATAAATTTGGTAGATAACAATTTTTCAATTTTTTTTTAAATTTTATATCACTCTTCCTGATATACTTATTTGATGGCATTTTTAATGCACATTCCTACGTCCTAGAGAGTTAAAATTTGGTACACAGCTTAAATTTGTTGAACATTTTATTCTACAAAAATTTGGTGGATCTTTAAATATAGATCATACATTTTTTTTCGAAATGGCCTGCAAATAATTCCCGTTCACTTCTATAAATCATAGTTGTAATATTGTTAAAAATTCTGATGTGGGCAGCACATGTATTTCCCTTCAGAATCATATTCACGTTCTCTTTATTTATTCAATGATAATTTGAGTTTATCTGCACAACATAAGTATTTTAAATGACATTGAATTTACACGTTAAACTTAAATTTGGTTTTCATTTGATAGCTGGACTTATTGTCAAAGGTGACGTAGCGAAAACGCGAAAAAACTAGAATATCTCAAGAACGGCTAGTAATGGGGTTAGTCTTATTCTTTTTGTTGTCAAAAATCACGTATAAAATAGGAATTTAATTGATATAATTGAGCACACGTAGTCCTTTATTTTTATATTTAACGATTTTTGCGGGCCATTTCGCAAAAATAGCCCGTTTCTTTTTCCCGGATCGTACTAGAATAACCTACAAATGATTTATGTACCAAATTTTGTTAAATTTGGTACATAAATATCTTGTAGATAATTGAAATATTATACACTAAATTTTGTTAAATTTGTTCCATTAGTTTTTAGCTAGAGTGGATAAAGGCAATTTCTGCCGGCCATTTCGCAAAGAAGGCAGATTCTTTTATTACGAATCGTACTATAATCTAATGAACATGAGGATTTCCCACAAAAAACATAGCTACTAAATTTTATGAAATTCGGTCCATTAGTTTTTCAATTAAAGTGGATGTAATATCCTCACGGACACACAGAAACATACACAGATACACTCTTACACACACAGACGTCTTCCTAAAAATAGTTTTTTCGTGTTCTCGAAGTCCCAAAACGTGTAGATCCTTCGAAAATTCGAGTTCTGATCTTCGGCACGATTCCAATACTTTGAATACATACACATACACACACACATATATTATCTGCGTATCTGTGTATTATCTGTGTATCTAAATTTCGTGCCTATGCAATTACAATAGTTGTGATTTTAAATGATCCCTAAACTTTTATTATTTCTTCAACGAAGCCTAATTTTAATTTATGCAGAATGAAAATATCTGAAGCGATTGTAAGGTGAGTTACATAAGAATTGCTGAATTTTTTTCACACAAAATTATTTAGCTCTGGAGTCTGGAATATAAATTATATGAATGAAATATTCATTGACTTTGCATAGAAAATCAGATGCTTTATATTTCGATACAGTTTTAAATATTTAAGTATAATAAATTACTGTTGTACTGTGATAATGTAAAAGATATCACCACTGAATGTATCACATTTTAAAAATTTTTAAATGAAATTGCATTTCCGTTGGAAAGTGTTTCATTATCAATGCTTATGCATGATTGATCTTTTTTGTTTAAAAATAATCTAATAATTCGTAGTTAAAGCTAACTAATAGTGTACTAAATACAGAAAAATCTGCAGCTCTAATTGCAAGCTCTAACAATTTAAACGTAAGTATTGCTTAAGTTCGTCAACTTATCCGAACTTCCCCTACTTATATATATTCTGTTGAAAAATGTGATTTTGTATATTCGCTGTACCAATTTTGGCAATTCTTATTAGCACCCGACCAAGCATTTCTACCGTAAGAGCAAAAAGATACCACTCTATACTTAGATACCAAAATTTTTTAAATAATTTAGATTGATATAATTGTATTATGGATGGATGACCGAATTGCTCAGGTAAAGATGTCTTACTCAAAGTTCTTTAAATTGAAGTACAGATTACGCCAGAGAATATTATTTACAAACAGTATTTTAGTATAGATAGGATGCCTTGATAACTTTAATTGTACGAGGTGAATAAATTGATGTTTTGAATAAAATCTCATACAGATGAAGCGGGCCTAATTTTTTGGAAATTACAGAAATTAAAGGAGAAGAATGCAAATTTGGAACAGGCAGAATATATTGTACTTTCGGACCGTGCTGAAAGCCTGTTCTCTAGAATGAGGTAAGATCCAGAGTTACTTTTGGGTAAATAAACATGCTGCATTTTGACCATTTGTATGTCCCTACAGATCGTTGGAAGATATTGTTAAATGTCAAAATCTGTTCGGTATAAGTATATTATTCGGAATGCAATACCTCTGTTCTTACACTTTTAATCAGTGTACATATTTAATCAGTGATATGAAAAACATGTTTTATTGGGGGGAAGCTTTGTGAATGTGTGCTGGAGCAGTTAGCCAATATAAAAATTGGAAAAAAGAGGATTATTATTTTCCATTATTTTAATGATTTTGTTTTCCAAGCAGTGTTGAATATTATTTTCTCACGCTGAAAGTGTTCGTGTGAGTGAAGAGATTCAGCATAAACTGTAGTGGCTAAAGAAGAGTTGCAATTGTATCTTTGCTAAAATTGGTCTACAAGGAACATAAAAAAAAACATTTTTGTCCACTGAAGAGATGCATACGCATTGTTAAGGAAAATAAAATATAATGATCACATTTTCGTCTCAAGACGTCCAGTAAACTACCCTGTTATTAAAAAAAATATTTGAAAACTCCAAAACTCTTCACCGTATAAATTAGAAATATAAGTTTTTCCAATACATATTAACAACATTACATACCACAAAACTTTATAATATGAAGAGTAAAAAGACTTGATGGTATGTGTAAAATATGATGGTATGGGCAAATAAACAATGGTATGGGTAATGCTGCATTTTGACCATTTGTATGTCAGTACAGATCGTCGGAAGATATAGTTAAATGTCAAAATCTGTTCGTTTTAAGTAAGTAATTTAGAATGCAATACTTCTGTTCTTACACTTCAGAAATATTTAATCAGTGATATGAAAAATAAGCTCTATTAGGGAAGATTTGTGTGTGTGTGTGTGTTGGAGCAGTTAGCCAATATAAAAATAGAAAAAAAAATATTAATATTTTACATTATTTTAATGATTTTGTATTTCGAGCAGCGTTAAATTTTTTTTCTGACGCTGAACGTGTTCGTGTGAGTGAAGAGATACTGTATAAAATGGAGTTGCTAAAGTTAGTGTACAAGGGGCATAAAAAAAAATGAAAAAAATTGTCTACTAAAGAGATGCATACGAATTGTTAAGAAAAATAAAATACAGTCACATTTTCGTCACAAGAAGTCCTATAAACTACCCTGTTATTAAAAGTAATATTTGAAAATTCCAAAACTCTACACCGTATAAATTAGAAGTATAAGTTTTTTCCAATACATATTACCAACATCAGATTCCGCAAAATTTTACAATATGAAGAGTAAAAAGACTTTTACTCTTCATATTGTTTACTCTTCATTTTGGTATATGTAAAATCTGATTGGACGTACAACATTTTCCAGACATGATCAAATGCCAACAAATATGTATAATTGCTGAGATTTTTAAAACATCATCCATTCCTTTGGAATTCACAATGACTACAAAATAGGCTTATAGTATCTTTAAAAGTTTGAGAAATGAGATTTCATATCTTTTAAAGTATCACAAATTAAAACAGAATAAAGTCTTTTGAAACAGTTACAATTTGATTAATTTCCTCCCAACTACAATTATTTATAAATATTTTACCAATCGAATATCAAACTTCAATATTTATCTGATCCAATATTTATCTATGTACCAAACCTGTTTTAAAATTTTACGATAAGACTCATCGAATGTATTTAGAATTAAAAATAGCCAATTTTGTGAAAACGCCTCATTTATTGGCTTCTACAAAAAACAGGGCTTGATCTCTAAGTATTTCATACTTGATCTCCAAGTATGAAATTTAGTAGGGCTTGTTTAGGAATTGACAAAAATAAAGTATCAAAAGTCAAGTTTCATACTTATTTTCTTCATACCCGAAATTTATCACAGCTTTTTGAGAAATTATTTTTACAGATTTCTAATTTAATTTCATACATAAAATTTTAAGATTTATATTTTGGAATACATAAATTTTAATCCATTTTATAATGAATAAATTTATATCTTATACAAGTATTTATTAAGACTAGTTTCATAAACGTCGAAATTTTTCAAAAAGCGTGTGGGACATTTAAAAAAAATGATCGCAGTAAAAAAAAAACCATATATATATACACACACATATATATATATATGTGTGTGTATATATATATGTATATATATATATATATATATATATATATATATATATATATATATATATATAAAAGAAATAAATAGAAAAAGCGTCACTTTAAATATGTGTATGGAGAATACACAGGAAAAATAAGAATTTTTTTTCTAAATGGTCGTGTGACTAACATTTGTTAAAATCAATTTTCAAGAGTGTTCTTGTTGAAGAATAATATTTTTTAAAGTCTATAATACAATATTTAGCATAACACCTTTAACCAAACAGCAAAAATATGTATGAGTTTGTTTTTACTGCACTGTTTAAAACTCTCTCTTTTTTACCGATTCGGCACTTTTCATAATTCATTCTGAAATGTTTTTACTTTTGTTCTTATTGCATTAGATGGAGCACAATACCCTTCATCAAACAAAGTTAATATGAGAAATTCATCAACTTATTGTTCATATTGGTATCACCTTTGTCAAAAATTGATTCTCAAGTGTTTAAAAATCATCTCCTCATCAATAAATTTAAAGTCATAAAGTGAATACTTAAAACATACAATTCTAAGAGATATTAAATATTGTTTGATTTAACTCATATATCTTACCAATCTTATTAATTCTATTATTGGTGATTCATGAGGGCTGTCAAATAACTGCGAAATACTTTTATTCTTATAATTCTTTAGATTTATCAACAGATACACTATTCGAATTTAATCCAGTCTTCTTTAGGTTTTGAGTAAATATAGTTGGTTTTTCGATAATACTTCTAAAGAGGGATTGCTTTCTGCTGATAATACCTTGGAAGATAGATTATTTTCTGCTGATAATGAAGTGGGATTGATTTCTGCATCTGGGCTAGAAAGTTTCAGCACCCTTAAATTGCCTTTTCATTTTATTTTCTTTGTGTACTATTGATTATTTTCACTACTGTCCTTAGAATCCTTTTGTGTCAAAATTTCTGAATTTATATTTTCGTCTGCATTTTTAAACTCTATAGAGCTATTGTTTTGGGAAGTAGGTCCTTTGTTACTTTGGTAAACTTTGCATGCAACTAAGCCTAGAAAGTTATTCCTAAAAATATCCCACATATTTTTCCAACAGTATGTTTTCTTTGTTTATATTCTAGATGAGAATAACGTTTGTCTACTTCCGATACTGCAATAGAAGTATGAGTCCGAAGAATATGTAAATTATTAGTGGCATTAGTCGAATGACTATCATTTTTCAATTGTGCAGGGTATTTTAAAGACATGCCATAGACAAATTTGTGCGGAGTAGTTTCTATTGAAATGTTGCTTACATTAATGTCAAGTTCATCTTTAATATGTGAAGCATCAAGAGTATTTGAATGCAAATGAAAAGGCAAATTTTTCTGGTTTATTTCAGATTTATTGTACGGAATTAAAGCATATGGGAAGGATGTGTAGGTATGGGCACTTTGATTATTTGCATCTTCTCTACGGAGCAGATCAGGATGGTTGTTTAGATCCAAATGTGAATGTGCATCTTTAATACTATTTTGTCCATCAATAATCTCTCAGCAGACTTATTTTGCATCTGATACTTTAAAGAAAGCGATTACTTGCTGTTTGTCTTGGGAAGCAAATATAAAATTGGAATACAATCTTGTCCATCATTTATCTGATTTGAATTAAATTTATTATTCAAGGGATAACTTAGCAATTTAGAGTTTTGAAGATAATAGGAATAGTTTTGTTGTAATCTCTCAGCAGACTTATTTTGTATCTGATGGTTTAAAGAAAGTGATGATTTGCTGTTTGTTTGGGAAACATTTCCAGATATATTTTCTTCAGTTACTCTGATTACTTGATTGAACAGGATTCTTAACAATTTCTCGTCTATCATTTGCTGAAACTAAGAATTTCGCTTCATCATCTTCATTTCTTGAATAGTTGGTTATTCATCATCATCATCATCATCATCATTCTCTTCGTGCCTAAGTGGCACTTAAGGCCTTCAGCTTAGATTTCCAAACACGACGATCGCGTGCAGCAGCTCTCGCTTCAGCCCAGCTCGTCCATCCCGCCTGGTTTCTCTCACTCTCCATCAACCGTCTCCAAGTTAACTTCGGTCTACCTCTTGTCCGCCTGCCCTCAGGTGCCCAGTCCAGGGCAACGGCGGGAATGCTGTCCAATGGCATGCTCAAAACATAGCCTACCCATTTCCATCTCGATATTTGATGTCATATTCAATGGGCTTTAAATTGGACCTTTTATATAGGTTCACATTTGATATTGTGTTAGGTCAAAAAATTCCTAGTATTCTCCTAAGGTACTTGCCCTGCTACGCATTAAGTTTGGCACTTTGGGATTTAGTCACTTTCCACGTTTCTGCTCCATATAACAGTACACTCTTCACCAAGGCATTAAACAAATTTAGTTTAGTCTTGAGCTTTATCTCCGAAGCTCTCCACACTTTGTTGAGCCCACGAAAACAATTTTGAGCCTTAGCAATTCTAATTATGATCTCCTTATCAGTTCCACCCGTTTTTCCCACCATGACACCAAGGTAGGTAAACGTATCCACATCTTCAATAGGGTCATTATCCAAAACAATACTGTTTGATGATTTTTCTTTTAATCTCAATACTTTAGTTTTGTTCTTGTTGATATGAAGACCAACCTCTTTAGCATGTTCAGCAAAAACCTTGGTTTTCTGCTGTAAGTCATCTAATCTCGAGGACATCAAGACAATATCATCAGCAAAATCTAGATCTTCCAATACTGATGTGAAGTTCTGTCTGATGCCTCGTCTCTTATTTCTGATAGTTATTTTCATGATCCAGTCAACTACTATTATAAATAATAGTTCTGACATCACGCATCCCTGTTTAACACCAGTCTCAATTAAAAAAGTTTCTGTTAAGTATCCGTTCACCTCTACACAGCATTTGCTATTTTTATATAGCTCAATGATAATGTTGATAAATTTTTGAGGGATACCATAAATCCTTAAAAATTTCCACAGCGTTTCTCTATTGATTGAATCGAACGCTTTGCGGAAATCAGTGAAATTCAGGTACAGAGAACCATTGAATTCGATGATTTGTTCAATAATATTTCTTAAGGTGAAAATTTGTTGTGTTGTTCCAACACCTCTCCTAAATCCAGTCTGTTCTTCTCTCAACATACCCTCAACTTCGCCTTTTAGCCTGTTGATAAGGACTCTTCCAAAAACCTTTGTGGGTATAGACATCAAATTGATTCCTCTCCAATTATCACATACCGATAAGTCCCCCTTTTTTGGTAACTTGATAATGGTACTCTCTTTCCATTTTTCCGGGACTCTTTCGGTTTCCCAAATTTCGTTAAACAGGATTTTCAAAAACTCTGCTGTTACCTTCACGTCTACTTTCAGCATTTCCGCGGTAATAAGATCACCTCCACAGGCTTTACCAGACTTCAACACATTCAAGGCGTCTTTAATTTCGCACAGCGACATTTCTTCTGTGGAGATGCTAAGGATAGGTGGTACATTACATGTCTCCACACATAGCTCAGCATGATCTTCACATTTCGCATTTATGGTCTCCCTGAAGTGTTTTCTCCACCTGGCCCCGATTCCAGCATCCGTAGTCTGAAGTTTACCATCTTTGCCACTGATTGCACATTCGGGTTTCCTATAAACTCCACTAATCTGCTTAACCGACTTGTACACTATTCTCATTTGGCTTACTTCAGCCGCATGTTACGCCTCTCCAGCAATCCCATCAAAATATTTTCTCTTGTCCTTTCTAATACTCTTCTTGACATTTTTGTCCGCCACACTATATTTCTCTTTATAGCTGTGGTAAAGTCTTTTGGATCCAGTACTATCCAACAAAATTATTATCCTTCTTCTATGTTCAATGAGCTTCCAAGACTCACCAGTTATATCCATTCTTTGCTTTTTGTCTTTCCCTTTCTTCCGATTGTATTTTCAGCAGCTTCATTAAATATTATCACAAAATCATGCCATCTCTTTTCAACACTGTTAGATTCGTTTTCGTGTGTCACAGCATCGCAATCCGGAGCTGTAAGTTTTTCTCTCACTTCAGCTCTAAACTTTTCTCAATTGCTCTGTCCCTTAATTTTGCAACATCGAAACCAACACCTTTTCTTTTGTGATTTTTCCCACAGCATTTCTGTAATTTTAACCTTAATAGTGGCATAAAATGGTCAGCTCCAACATCCGCTCCTCTTTCTCCTCTAACTTCCATCATAGACCTAGCAAATTTTCCATTTATAGCAATGTGGTCAATTTGGTTCCTGGTATTTCCATCAGGAGATAGCCATGTTAACTTATGAATATCCTTATGTTTGAACTTGCTACCTCCAATAACAAGATTGTTAAGCTCACAAAAGGAAACAAACAATTCTCCGTTTTCATTCCTGACCCCACATTCTTCATTTCCCATTGCCCTTTCTTCATTACACGTCTTTTTTCCAACATTTGCATTCATATCGCCCATAACAAGGATAAGATTATGCTTTGCAATATTGTCCAACACCTTTTGCAAATGATCATAAAAAAGTTCTTTCTCATTTTCGTTGGCATCATTAGTTGGTGCATCGTGCATTTAGTGATGCTTTAGTGACCTGTATGATGCTCATTTTAATATGCCTAGAATAGAACCTAAGTTGGTTATTCATTTGCAGGTTAATCAATTTATTACTAGCATTTCTACCTCCTTCCCCCTAAAAAAAAAGATTAGAAAAAAAAAGTGTCTGTTTTCTAGTGCGCCCTACTTTCACTACTGTTGAGCTCCCTTTGAACTTCATTCCAGCCCCTCGGAATTTCGTTTTTGGCTACGGTCCGGATTCCTCATTAAAAAAAAAATACTGTTAAATGGGGATATCTGAAATCAGGCTTGCTTCTAAAGCAGTCTTTTCTGTATTTTTAGAGAACTTGTTTCTTAGCTAATAAATGTATTGAATATTTACACTAAAATGAAGTCCCCGGCCGTCCAAATAGTTGCTCTTAGTCCTCTGGACGAGTCGGACGGTCTGGGTCTTCAACTAAAATGAAGTCAAATTCTCGAATGTGTGATTAATCACCTGTTGACTAGTGGCGTCATCTACATTTCAAATGTATATATAAATGTAATAACATGTGTAAAATACGTCTGACGGCTCTGTAAATTAGAGAGCATTGATAACCCTAGGCATATATCGCATCTATCTATCCATGTGCGCCCATAGAACGTTTTCCAGTAATGGGGGTGTAGAAAACAGAAGGAAAAGACGTAGGAAATAAACTATAAATTGATTCCCGCACGTGTAAACTAAATCGTCCTGAAAGGAGCAAGTGCACCCTCTTATATATATATATATATATATATATATATATATATATATATATATATATATATATATATATATATATATATATATATATATATATAATAAAAATATATAGATAAGGAAGCTATTATATAGAACATGAAGTATACGACATACCCTAGTTCAATAACAGTAAAAAGGTTAAATGATATCCGTCCAAGAGGATTTGAAATATTATATCTAACAACAACAACAAAAAAAAATAAAACAATGATGCCATAGAATTAAAATTGATATTATTTTCACACTAAAAGGTGATATAAACAACAAAACGTGGGAATTAAATTAACAGTTTAAAAGAATGATACATACAATCTAAGTACGTACGTCAAAGGAAATGGTAAATTCCGGAAGTCCAAAATATAAAAATTTAAGGAAGAAAAGATGTAAAATTGAATAAATGGAATTGGATAGAACCTCTGTGGATGTTGCTTATCAAGTATCTTTACACACACACACATATGTGTGTGTTTTTATATATATATATATATAATATATATATATATATATATATATATATATATATATATAATATATATATATATATATATAATATAAAAATAAATTATTAAATCCTAAGTTAGAATGTATGTAGTAACTCATAATACACTATTCCAAAATTTTCTACAAATACAAAGAAATTAAGACAAAAAGAGGAAATAATAAAGCATAATGCAAGTCATAAGGACAAAGACAATCAACAAATTTCAAAAATGAGGAATGCAAATAAGAAAACAAAAAAATCAAGCAAAAAAGCTTGCACATGGAGGAGATTTAGGCTTACGAGATTAGGCTTACGAAAAGTTCATTTCGAAAAAATTCTCATCGGGTCCATATATCTTTTCGAAATGAACACAAAAATGCTTGTTTCTGAAACACAAGATAGATTTTATCTATAAACTTGTGTTATATGGACGACAAGCATAAAGATTGGAACAATAAAGGAAACATAAATACCTCAAAATGCACCTCTTCAGCGCAACCATGACGAGCAAAATATGACTGGATCATCGTTGCCATATGCCAAAATGAAAAGATGTGATTTGCTGTTGCCAAAGAGAGTAATAAAAACAGTACTGCGCAAAAGCAATAAAATGAGTTATTCAACTGTTAAAGCTTCGAGATAAAAAGATGAAAATATAATTGCAGGAGAATGAAGAAGTACGGCTAAAATAAGATAATAAGGGGAGAATATGAGAATTTTATACTAATCGAAACTTATTAACTATACTATTGACTAAATATGCAGGATATTGATACATTTTACTGGTAATTTTGAGGTTATTAATGTGCAAAGCATGAAATTTTTTATCTGATAATCTATAAATTCTAAAAAGTTGATTAAGTATAATATTTCTAAACAATTGAATCGAGTTGCAGGAATTAAAAGGTAATAATTTATTAATATTAAATTTAAAAAAATCTTTTTTATCATATAATTTAGTAACTATCCCATGAGCAGGTTCTATAATTAGATTTAAATCCAAATAATAAACATTATTACTAATAGAAGTTTCATTAGGTATTAATTCCAAATTATCCGGATAGAAATCTATATCTATGACATAGTTATCAGTAAATACAAGACAAATCAGATCATCTACATATCTATAAATTTTATAATCAGTTGAAGTAAAGAATTTTTCATAATGATATAGGTATAAATTAGCTAACATACTGCTACTACAGCCACCTTGTGGAACACCTGAGACTTGTAAGTATAATTTATTACCTTGAAAGATATAATTATTGAAAAGAACAAAATGGAGAAGCTTAGGAAAATTGGTAAATTTTGTAAGATTAGAATGTTTAGTAATATAAGCATTATATAAAGCTAAAATGACATCATATAGATCAGTGATATTAATATTATTAAATAGATCTTTAAAATCAAAAGTTTGAAATCCTATTATTTTACCATGCGTTTTTAATTTATTTTTTAATTCCTTACTGTTATTTAGAATAATGTAGCTATCACCAGAATCTCGTAAATTGCTATTTAGTACATTTAAATAATTTAGTAATAATTTACTAGCAGTGGTAGAGTATGAATTATGACCACTAGTAACAGTTCTAAATTTAATAGGATTTTTATGAAATTTAGGTATAAGCACAATATATGGAAATGTGAAAAATTTATTATTAATATCTAAATCACTATACATATTGATAATTTTCAATATATATATATGTATATATATATATAATATATATATAATATATATATAATATATATATATAGATATATAATATATATATATAATATATATATATATATATATATAATATATATATATATATATATATATATATATATAATATATATAATATATATATATATATATATATATATAATATATATATATATATATATATATATATATATATATATATATATATATATATATATAATATATATATATATATATATATATATATATATATATATATATATATATATATATATATATATATATTCCATATATATATCGTCGTTCCATAATTTAAATCCTTTCTTTATACACAGTCAGCATAATCTGTTGATACATTTTCAGATTCTTCGTGAAATGTATGGAATTATAATAATCAAAATGTTGACAAAAAGGCCATGCACAACAAATTTTGGGCTCAAATATCAAGAAAGATATTGGATTAAAAGTTCTTCACTGTGGGCCGATGGCTCCCTAGCCATTGTGGGGCCCTCTATTTTGGCCGATTCTTTACTGGCGAAGCCACTACCAAGGTAACATCCTTGCCTCCTGAATATATTTCCAAAAACCAGTGAAGAATGTTATTTCGCCCTTTCATAATTTATGATTTTCTTATTCACAACATACTCTGTATACTAGGTCATCAAAAATCGCTTTATATTCTCGTACAATTCAGAGTCTTCATTGTACAGTTTGATCTGTGAATTTTCAGTTTCCTTGTTTCAGTGATTTGCGCCTATTGAAAACCTTTTACAAGTCTATGTCACAATGTTCATTGAAATGTTTCCGATACGAAAGCTAAGAAAAATTATTACGTAAAGCATAGTCTACAATTTTTGACTTTTTTTTTAGACACGATCTGTGTGGTCTGTGCCTATAGTTGGGTATCTTTGCTATTATATAAAGAAATCTTGGACAATGTATGTAAAGAATCTGTGTGACTTGTGGCGCAGTAGTTTCTGACATTATTAAAAAGTGTAAAGGATATATTTCCTGTCTATTTGGTATTGTTCATATGAATTTTGAAACGTCCTACAATGCAGTTGTATAAAAAATTGTAAATTGTTAAGATAAAACCTCGTACTTGCACGCTGCACAATTTCTTTTTTCTCTTCTTTTTTCTTTTCTGTTGAACAAAGCTAGAGTTGGAAATCTTCTGTCTGTTGAACAATTCTAACATTTTCCCTCAGAAAACCATATACATGTGGCTTTTCACTTTGTTAAGTAAGTGGGATGTTTATAAATCAGTTGTTTAAGTAATTGATTTACCATTTCTTAATCAGCTACCGCCGAAGTTTTAACATGGTTTTATCTCGGCACAGCTTTTTTTTTTAATATTATTTTTAATTCAAATTTACTAATATCTACATATATATATATCTATATATATATATATATATATATATATATATATATATATATATATATATATATATATATATATATATATATATATATAAAATAAATAACCTTTTTTCATGTCATTGTGACTAGAAAGATTTTCAATTAGGTCTCACAAGAATATAAGTTTATAAAGTTGTCCTGTGGCATTTCTTCCTGCGAAGCAAAACATACGCATGTATGAAACCTAAAACTTCAGTCATTTTACGAGGCAGCAACTTGCATGTTGATGCAAAAAGCGATTATTTTCATATATACAACTTTAAGCGATTATTTTCATTTTATTTTGTACAAAATTTTATTTCACTGTTCTTTATCTGAGAGTAGATATTAGTAACTTTGAATTAAAAATAATATTAAAAAAAAAAAAGCTGTGCCGGGATAAAACCATGTTAAAACTTCGGCGGTAGCTGATTAAGAAATGGTAAATCAATTACTTAAACAACTGTTTTATAAACATCCCACTTACTTAACAAAGTGAAAAGCCACATGTATATGGTTTTCTGAGGGAAAATGTTAGAATTGTTCAACAGACAGAAGATTTCCAACTCTAGCTTTGTTCAACAGAAAAGAAAAAAGAAGAGAAAAAAGAAATTGTGCAGCGTGCAAGTACGAGGTTTTATCTTAACAATTTACATTTTTTTTATACAGCTGCATTGTAGGACGTTTCAAAATTCATATGAACAATACCAAATAGACAGGAAATATATCCTTTACACTTTTTAATAATGTCAGAAACTACTGCGCCACAAGTCACATGTCACACAGATTCCTTACATACATTGTCCAAGATTTCTTTATATAATAGCAAAGATACCCAACTATAGGCACAGACCACACAGATCGTGTCTAAAAAAAGTCAAAAATTGTAGACTATGCTTTACGTAATAATTTTTCTTAGCTTTCGTATCGGAAACATTTCAATGAACATTGTGGCATAGACTTGTAAAAGGTTTTCAGTAGGCGCAAATCATTGAAACAAGGAAACTGAAAATTCACAGATCAAACTGTACAATGAAGACTCTGAAAAATTGTACGAGAATATAAAGCGATTTTTGATGACCTAGTATACAGAGTATGTTGAGAATAAGAAAATCATAAATTATGAAAGGGCGAAATAACATTCTTCACTGGTTTTTGGAAAGATATTCAGGAGGCAAGGACAGGGACGTAAGTGGGCAATCTTGTCTGGGGGGGTGTGAAGGAAATTTTTCCGACTAATATTGAAAATTTCCGACTTTACAAACAAGTGAGTTAACTTTTGTTTTTGGGCAAGTGCATTGCTGTTCTAGTGACCTTTATGCAGTTCAAAGTCTACACAGCAATTATTTGTTTTCATTTTCGAATGTTTGATGTATATGTCTAAATCATACCCCAATTTAAAAAAAGAAAATGTCTCAAAACCAAATTTTTGGTTTTGAGGGTTTTGTTTTATAAATAATTGCACATTTGTTTAATTATCGGATGTGTTATGCAAATGCCCAGATCTTTAGCTACCAGTTGAAACAAGGCAAGTTTCTAGGGCAAAAATTAGTAGAATTTTAAATATATTTGGAGTATTAAATTTTGTACATTTTGGGATTTTTCTTCGAATGCACTTGACACATTCCCAGATGATTGCCTGGTACTTAAAAACTCGTGAGTTTCTATACCAATAATTGGTTGTGTAAATTTTGGAACATGCATCTTTCTTTTGATAAAATTGGGTCTTTTGTTAGGTTTTTATAAATTATTAAAACTTTATTACTTTTTTCTAATTTCCGAATGCACTTTGCACATTTCCAAACAATTTCCTCAAAACAGAAGAAAAAACGCGTTTCTAGGCCAAGAATTAGCTTTGTAAAACACGGGATGTGCATAATAGCATGCATATATACACTGTTCAGAGGAAATTAATATGACATAATTTGCAGTGCTCATAAGGGGTTGCCGTTGTTTCATTTCCTCGATATTTGTTTTCAAAAAATTGTCCACACACGGACGTAAAAAAAAAAAGAAATTCCAAATAGTCCACCAAAAAACTTACCTATATGTGGCTATACACATATTCTTAAATACATTAAAATTACATTTTTTTAGGTTATCTGATACTTATTTCGCCGCATCTAAAACAGGAAGTTTAGCTTAATTCTGCAGTTTGAATTCTGCAGAAAGTTGTATTTATCTTCGCATTCTAACATTTTTTTTAATTACTACATTTTTTTTTTAAGAAAACGTATCAAAGCAACAAATGCATCGCCCTTAATGAGATGCATAGGACTGCGGTTTCTCCCCGGTAGATTGCACATGCCTGAACATTCTTCTAGAGAAAGGAACCCGTGCGTTATGTTACGAGTTGGTATAATATATATGTTTTTATAGAGAGATATTATCCTATAAGAGATAGTAATATTGAATAGGGAGGTGTATGACTCGTTTGTGACTGTGGATATTAGGAGCGGGTGGGAGGATCGGTGACAGTTGATGTCTGCCGGTTCCTGTTTCTGATGTATGGCCGTGGTGTACTTAACCGAGCTTAGCGCTCGAAGTGCGCAGAACTTTGCTGGTTTATAAAAAAAATTCAACTTCGATCAAAGTCTTTGAGATATAAATAATTCGAAAGAACGTAAGATTAAATAAACCAATTGCAGAGATGGGAAGTCCACAAAATATAAAAACATTTTTTTTTTAATTGAACACCAAAATTTTCAGTACAAGTAATTTATTACTGGAAACAAGTGCATATTAAGTGGCGCAAACAGAATCAGAAATGAATGAAGTAATATAAAGCATAGCATCACCATATTTTATGGACAGCTGACTTTCAAAAGCAAAAAATTATGTTATTCATTATTTTGATCTATTTTACTGGCTTCTTCATCGATATTTAATATGCAAGATCATTTCATTACTTTTTTGTTTCCTACTTATAGTGGCAGCTCTAGTAGAAAGGTTGTGACTATTAAAATACCAAATAATGACCACAAAATATCTGAATACAATATTTCGCAACTATCAACTTTAGTTTATTATTTTGAAATAACGCTGTTTAATTTTAAATGATATTTTGGGGGATTTTTATTTGAACAAGAAAGAAATATTTTAATTTAAAAATAAAGTAATAGTAATTATAAATAAATTAATGATTATTTATTAATAAAAATATAATATATAAAATGTGTCTACAAAATGTACAGCAGTAAAATTATAACTAATGGAAATTTTTATTTATTGGACGCTCAACTATTTAACATATTTTTTCGATTAATAAAAGGTTTATAAAAACATTTCGACATTGTCACCATTTTAGTGTAACATTCTAATTTATACACAATTTAAAATCGAACGGTCGAGTAAATGTTGCATTATTATTATTTAGTATTTTTCAAAAAGATGTCTGTTTCTATGTGTGTGTAACGCGTAGCAGAAAATTCAAGCTTTCAACAGGTTTGAAGATCTGTATAGTGTTAGTTGGCATCTTAGCTTATGCAATCTTAGCTTATGCAAATACGCACCTCGCCGGGATTATTTTTCTTTTAAATTTCAATTAGTTTAAAGGTTATGAATATTTAAAATCGAAATTTCGTTGTTTCCAAATCCATTCCTTTAAATATTCAGAACATAAAGCTGCCAACAGATTATTGTTTGAAGAATAGCAGATGTTTATAGACAATTAGCGCGACACAATATGGGTAATAAAATAAAAAATTCTAAGTTCCAGAATTTTACAGATATCATTTTGATTTTTTTAAATGAGCAATTATTTTATTTTTATAAGAATTCGCTCGATAAATATTTTCTATAGCACGAAAATATTCGGAGATATTATTTAATTATCTAATTTTACTTTACGGCATTTATTTCACGAAAGTGCAGCAGACGAAAGACAATTGATTTAAATTGAGAAATTTTCTTATTTCTTGAATTTTAAAGATATTATTTATATTTTTCAAAATACAATTATTTGCCATTAAAAGCATTGTGAAAAAATCATATAAACGGGATAACTACAATCATAATCCCGATTTTTACCTCCTTGCTTTTTGTTCAATCCTAAAGGTGTCGCAGCGCAACGAGAAAAAGCGTGTTTAAGCGCTTATTTAAGGCGTGCGGTTTGTACATGCAGATTAAATGCGCGCCCACATCTGCAAACCGACATCGCAATGAATCGTTTAGATGTTTATAAAGGGCATATTACGCCCGTGTAGCATGTGCGGCCGCACAGTAGACTATCACTGTTATTTGCAATAGAAGCTGAATTCTATTTTCGTCTAGATTAGTCTTACTATAATGGAATTATCAAACAATAGTCTCGGCTACCAATAGGAAAACCAATAAATTGGTTGCTTTTACAGTATAGAAGAATGCATTTTAAAGAAAAATTTGCATGACTTAATGCTCTATCACTAAAACCATTTATGTTTGCTAGTTCAATTTTGCTACAATATATTTTGGTGCTAGTCATTATAGTATTATAAGACAAGCATGTAACCTAAAATGTTATTTATTTTCTTTTAGAAATTTCTCTGGAAAGGCATTTTTCCTGAGAGCTTATCTGACATAATTCTATTTTTTTCTTTTACTTATTGTATTTGAAAACTCTTGAAATTAACTTTAAATTTCTTAACTTTCTAGTAAAAATTTGTAGAATGTAATAGATTTTAAATCGTATATTTAATAAAAGAAACTTTTAAAAAAATGCAAAGCACAAGTGCTTTTTCTGTGGTGATATTGACGGGAGAAAATTTTCTAATATGATAATTATTGTTCTAAAAAGGTTTAATTACAGTAATTTAAGAAAGGGAAACACCTTAACTTTAAAAATTAAGGAAATGTATTAATTTTGAAAAAATACATTGAAATTTAAATACGGTAGAAATAAAACTTGTAAAATAATACTTTCTTTCGGAATTAAATATTTTTATAAATAAATTTCATCGCAATTTGTACTATAATAGATTACTTAAAAATATTATAAAAAAACATTTTGGAGGGAAGGAGATGCAAAAGATTTTATAAGGCAAAGATAGCATAACAGAGTCCTGCTGCTAAGAGAAAGTTATCTTTCGTGAAGGATTTTATAATGGAAATTGTACTTTATTTGTTTTACTGATCAGATAGTCAAAAAAGAACCTAATACACGCAACATGTCAAGACTATGCGAGCTGGGATAAAACTGAATTTTGATTTTCGACACTATTATAATATTTATTCAATTTTCTACATACATATTACCATGCATTTGATTTATACGACGGAATTAATAAAACATTTTTATTTCAAATCAGAAGATATAAAATTTCATACGAATGACGACCGCATTTAAATATGTTTGTAAATACTTGAAATTCCTTAATCACAAATAGTTTAAATACAAACATGTAAATATTGTTCATTTTTTCTGGTAATATATCAACCAATTATATTCTATAAGGATTGCGTCCCCATTGAAAATCTGTAGATCGTTTTTGCACTTTTTACTTTCCCTGCAATACATGGTAATGTATAGGGAAAGTATTGGAATCATGCCGAAAATCGCAACTCGAGTTTTCGACGGATCTATACGTTTCGAGACCTCTAGAATGCGAAAACACTATTTTTAGCGTGACATCTGTGTGTGTGTCTGTGTGTCTGTCTGTCTGTATGTCTGCGTGTCTGTCTGTCTGTGCAGATTTTGTATCCACTCTAACTAAAAAAGTAATTGACCGCATTTCATAAAATTTGGTAGGTAAGTCACTTGTGAGCGACTCTGGTGCTGATTAGTTTTGGGTACGATTCGGGATAAAAGAACCCGCCTTATTTTGCGAAATGGCCCGCAAAAGCTTGTATCCACTGTAACTGAAAAACTAATGGACCGAATTTCACAAAATTTGGTAGATGAGTCACTTGTGGGTTATCCTGGTGCTGATTAGATTTTGGTACGATTCGAAAAAAAATAACCTGCCTTTTTTTACAAAATGGCCCGCAAAAATCGTCAAAATCTAAACTAAAGAACTAGGTATACTCAAATATATCCATTAAATGCTCGTTTAATACGTAATTTTTAACGACGAAAAGAATAAGATCAACCCCATTACACTAGGACTAGCCGTTCTCTAGATATTTTAGTTTTTCCTATTTTCTCTACGCCACCTTTGATAATAAGTCCGGTTACCGACTGAGAACGAAAATTGAATTAAAAGTGAAATAAATTTAATTAAATAAAGAGAACGTGAATATAAACGTCTGCAGGGAAAGTCATGTGCTGCCCACATCAGATTTTTACTTTCCCTGCAATACATGGTAATGTATAGGGAAAGTATTGGAATCATGCCAAAAATCGCAACTCGAGTTTTCGACGGATCTACACGTTTCGAGACCTCTAGAATACGTAAAAACTATTTTTAGCGTGACGTCTGTGTGTGTGTCTGTGCAGATTTTGTATCCACTCTAACTAAAAAACTAATTGACCGAATTTCATAAAATTTGGTAGGTTAGTCTCTTGCGGGCGAATCTGGTGCTGATTAGTTTTGGGTACGATTCGGGATAAAAGAACCCGCCCTTTTTTGCGAAATGGCCCTGCAAAAGTTTGTATCCACCCTAGCTGAAAATCTATTGGACCGAATTTCACACAAGTTGGTAGATAAGTCGCTTGTGGGTTACCCTGGTGCTGATTAGATTTTGGCATGATTCGGAAAAAATAACCTGCCTTTTTTTGCAAAATGGCCCGCAAAAATCGTCAAAATCTAAACTAAAGAACTAGATATACTCAAATATATCCATTAAATGCTTGTTTAATACGTAATTTTTAACGAAGACGAGAATAAGGCCAACCCCATTACACTCTAGGACTAGCCGTTCTCGAGATATTTTCGTTTTTTCTCTACATCACATTTGAAAATGAGTTCAGTTACCAAATGAGAACGAAAATTGAATTATAAGTGAATTAAATTTAATTAAAATAAAGAGAATGTGTATATAAGTCTGCAGCGAAAGTCATGTGCTGTCCACATCAGATTTTTACTTTCCCTGCAATACATGGTAATGTATAGGGAAAGTATTGGAATCATGTCGAAAATCGCAAATCGAGTTTTCGACGGATCTACACGTTTTAAGACCTCTAGAATACGAAAAAACCATTTTTAGCGTGACGTCTGTGTGTGTGTCTGTCTGTGCAGATTTTGTATCCACTTTAACTAAAAAAGTAATTGACCAAATTTCATAAAATTTGATAGGTAAGTCACTTGTGGGCGAATCTGGTGTTGATTAGTTTTGGGTACGATTCAGGATAAAAAAACCCGCCATATTTTTTGCGAAATGGCCCGCAAAAGCTTGTATCTACTTTAACTGAAAAACTAATGGACCAAATTTCACAAAATTCGCTAAATGAGTCACTTGTGGGTTACTCTGGTGCTGATTAGATTTTGGTACGATTCGGAAATAAATAACCTGCCTTTTTTTGCAAAATGGCCCGCAAAAATCGTCAAAATCTAAACTGAAGAACTAGATATACTCAAATATATCCATTAAATGCTTGTTTAATACGTAATTTTTAACGACAAAAAGAATAAGACCAACCCCATTACTAGGACTAGCCGGTCTCGAGATATTTTAGTTTTTCGTACTTTCTCTAGGCCACCTTTGAAAATAAGTCCGGTTACCGATTGAGAAAGAAAATTGAATTAAAAGTGAAATAAATTTAATTAAAATAAAGAGAACGTTAATATAAGTCTGCAGGGAGAGTCATGTGCTGCCCACATCAGATTTTTAGTTCTCTGCAAGTAATACCTAATGCGGAATGGCAACACGAAAACTTGCTATATTCTACAAATTTGTGAACTTTTTAGAGACAGATAAATTCAGTCTTATCAAGCAGTCGGCATTAAATTTCACAACAATTGAGGCCATACTACACAATTTATCTGTGGACTATGACCAAAACCAAGCGTTAATGGTTACAGAACTCGCCTATAGGGGACGTTCCCCAAACTAGGATAACTTTAGCATCTATGTCGGAATCTGCAATGGGACTATCCTATGTTTTGGAACGCCTCTCTTTGGTGGTTTCTGTTAGTTTCTGTTAGTTCTGTTAGTTTTTCGTACTTTCTCTAGGCCACCTTTGAAAATAAGTCCGGTTACCGATTGAGAAAGAAAATTGAATTAAAAGTGAAATAAATTTAATTAAAATAAAGAGAACGTTAATATAAGTCTGCAGGGAGAGTCATGTGCATAACTTAAAAATTTACTGCAATTTAAGAGTAACTTTATTTAAATTATAAAATTAATAACATTTTAAGTTATTTAATCAAACTTCAAATTTTTCAAATTTTTCCAATTTTAATTTTTGCCGCATATGCAGCCATAAGTCAAACACAATGTTATTCAATACTTATATTTGTAGAAATAATTTGTTGATATCATCCCTAGAATTTTTTTCTCCCGAGTTCTGCGTTTTATACATTCGTAGCATCTTTCAGGGTTACGAAGCCTAACTTTTTTATTTAATGAATTGGTTTAAATAATTAGTTGCAAATATGTATTAATATATTAAACCTGTTTTCACACATAAGTTTAGGCAAATTATTTTTCTTTCAATTTAAAAAAGGAAATACATCATCATAAAGAAAAACAAGCAAAAATAAAAAGCATTAAATTTTTTCGCCCTCATCAATTTGATATATAATATTCTTCCGAAAAATAATCACAGTATGAAAGGACAAATGGCATAGATTTTATAGATTTTAATATGAATAACATGTATGGTTGGGGAGTCTCTAGCAGACATCCGGGCGTTACGAAAAATATAAACACTTTGGGCGCTTATATCTCCGAACCTAACAGATAAAAATATCACCAACTTTCACTTGTTTTGCTGGAAATATAGTACCTTTTATGTATATATATAGAGATAATTTCAATATTTTAGTATATTGGCATTTTTTTTTCGAAAAACTAAAAAGTTTTTGTCGTAGAGAATTTTAGTCTCCTTGCTTTCACTCGAACTATTTTCTAAATTATGAAAGAAAAACCATAAGCGATAAGAATGTTTAGTAGGAAATCCAAGTTCTAGCTTAGTAATGGATTTTTATAGATCTAATGCAATTTTCGAGGAATCGTCTTATCAAGTTTAAAAAGATTGAAATTTTCCTGTTTTTTAAGTTTATAAATGCTTATTCCTCGAAAACGAAAAGTGGCAGCTATGAACATTATTAGGTAATTTGTAGCCCTTTGAAAACCATATAGGAGTGTACAATTGGATTTTGGATAGGTTCTTAGTTTTTGAAATATAGTAGCAACAATTTCGATATTTTAATATTTTGTAAATGTGGTCTTAATTTTGATATTTTAATAATTTAAAAAAATTGAAAAAGTGGTTCTAATTTCGATGTCTTAATATTTTGAACCATTTTGAAAAAATGGCTCTAATTTTTCTATTTAATTATTTAAAATTATTTTAAAATTGTTAAAAAAGATATAATATCTACATAGAAAAATGTTATTCAGGCGAAATCATTTCGACTCGGGCCGTGCCGAAATTTTATAACGCTGTTTCGGGCCGGGCTCGAACTTTGCTTTTAAAAAAGGCCGAACATATTTTGAAAATTTTTCTGGGGCCGAATATATTTATTTCGACAGGCCGAACATATTTAATTTTAAAAATTTTTCAAATGAATTTTAATTGAATACATGAAATAATAGTCTTTATTTCACTTATATATAGATAAATGTTTAAAAAAAAATTAGGTCTTCAACACATTCATGTTTTTAACATATATGAATATAAATTATTTCGGGCCGGATCAAGCCGAGACTCAATGGTCTTTGGGCAGGGTTTAAGCACTGGTACAGTCGTACCAGATAGGGAAAAAATCTAAATTTTCAGCTCGTTCTGACCCGTATTGGAACCACTGCTGATCTTTTTGTATAGTTTAGTGTTTCATTCACAATTTGTGATTTTATTTTATCGCAGAAAATTTATTTAAATGACGTATGAATTGTTAAATGATACCTTTAAAAGCACAAAAATATTATAACAAAATTTAAAAAAGGAATAAAAATAAATAATAATCATTATGAGAAACGTATATAAACAATTCTTATGCATGCCTTTAAATAATTTATAAATACTACCTTACTTTACGCGGTCCCAACCCAGCTCTGCGAAAAATTGAAGCAATCTGGGCTGAATGAAGATTCCATGCTTTTCAGAATTACACAGGAAATACATTCACATTTTCTGAGCGTCATAAATTACTTGCCCAATTAAAGACACTTTTAAGGGAATGCATACTGGGTTTGCTTTCCAAATCCCTGGACAATGTGTTTTAGTATTTTTCTCCTGCTGTTTTGCCGATTGCACAGCGAAGAAAAGTGATTTTTTCCGAAGAACTCTTACCAAACCTAATTGCTCTTGTATGGTTTTGTCCCCACATATGGGTACTACAAATGATCTGCACCCTCCGGGTGCAAGGTCTGCTTCTCCGAATTTCCTCAAGTAAAAGGCCGAAAAAGATTGGGGACCTCCTGCCCTCGTTGTCATCCCCCTTCCAGGTGGCTTAAATGTATTTAAATGAGATTTATGACACCGCAAAGAAACCATTTGCCCGACGTTCATCAGATGGCTTTACTTCAACATGGACTTCAAGGATTTTGTTTCACAAGAGAATCGATGATTTTGTAGTGAACATTTAGAAATTAAAGTAAAATATAAGTTTTTAAAGTGAAATTTATGGTGAACAAAACTCACACTTATTCCGATTTCTTTTCCGAGTGATTGCCAAATTTTCCGACTTTTTTGAGTCAGGGGGGGTGTGACACCCCCCCACACCCCCCCGGTACTTACGTCCCTGGGCAAGGATGTTACCTTGGTAGTGGCTTCGCCAGTAAAGAATCGGCCAAAATAGAGGGCCCCACAATGGCTAGGGAGCCATCGGCCCACAGTGAAGAACTTTTAATCCAATATCTTTCTTGATATTTGAGCCCAAAATTTGTTGTGCATGGCCTTTTTGTCAACATTTTGATTATTATAATTCCATACATTTCACGAAGAATCTGAACATGTATCAACAGATTATGCTGACTGTGTATAAAGAAAGGATTTAAATTATGGAACGACGAAGAAATTTTCTTGTTGATTTTCGATATTTATATCCGATGAACATTGTGAGTTCCAAGTGATTTTGAGAAGAGTTAAAATAAACAAACACAGTTTTTTGGCATTCCGTAAAGAATTTATGTCTCAACAGGAGTTCGAACTGCTAACCTCGGATTGCCCAATTGACTTTCTATCCAATAAACTACAGAGATGCTAATCTTATTTCTATAGTAGAAATGGACTCTACAAAGTACTCTCAGGATTTTCTTCCTCCTGTCATACTTCTAACACATCTTGATAAGGGCTTAAAGCTTGACGGATATCCTGTATTACCCAATTTTTAACATTTGAGTCTCTATTTATATAGAAATTCCGATTGTTTGAACATCCCAATTTTCTTTAGCACTGCTGTTATCTTCTACCACAACAAACTCTTCTTTAATTCATGTTGACTTCGTTTTTATACTGCATACTTCTGTAATCTATACCGCATCTGCCTCTTCTTTATTAATTATAGATTCCGTCTCTTCTTTTCCGGATGGAAATATCATGCGACTGTTGCTCACACCACAGACTGTACCAGAAAGAAATTTCATATTTTGCAAAGAGTATCTTTTCCTGAAATTTTTGAACCTCCCTTTGCTTGCCATGAATGTTTGGGCAGTGTCTTCACATACAAATGTTTTGCTTTCTCATGTATAATGTTGGAATTTAAAGATATACCATCCTTTTTCTGTTCTTGAATCCATATGTTGTTGTTGAGACCCAGACCGTCTGACCTACCAGAAAAGTCTTGAATCCATATAGCTAACTGTTTTTCTAAGGTCGACTCTTCTTTTTGCTTGCCTTTCAGAGTCAAGTAACGGAATTCATAATTGACATTTCACTATCAAAATTGCGGTGAAGCTGCTATAATGAAAATTATATAAACATTTTAAACAATATTTTTTGTAAACTTTGCTAGAAATCGAACTATCGTAATATGACTATTACAGCAAATATTTGTTTAGTGCTGCCATCTATCAATTATAACATTAAACAACAATTGATTTTGTCAGTATAAAATTCATTTTATGTTTGAGAAATTCGAAAAATTTGGAAGAAAGAAGCTAAAATACATTTCAAAAATTAAAATGAATTTAGAAACCCATGTTTTGCAAATTATACTTTTCCATTCTATTGTGTTTTATATTTTCTTAAGAAAAGAAGAACAGCAGATGAATTTTTTGAATTTCGGCAACATGTTTTGAAATTTTACACGAACTGCTTTCTTCTATTGTTTTATAATTTAAAAGCTTCTGAAAACATTTTCGATATTTAGTTTATTAACAGTACAATAATATTACAACATTACCTTTAAATATTACAATATAATGCATGATTTTTTTTCTGTCTACAACTACAATTTGTAAGTAGATTAGTGAAAACAAATGAAGTTATCAGAATAATTTTATACTACACTATTTAAACTATTATTTCAGATTAAATATTTGAAAGACTACACTCTTATAAATATACATATACACACACACACACACACACATATATATATATATATAAAATATATATATATAAATGCTCAGTCGCTTGTTCAACCTACACGTGGTAGCAATGCTTGTGAGTTAATATTACTGTTCGAGGGGATTTTATTTTTCTGATTTGTAATTCAATTGATTTATTTTTCTCCTTCCACTAGCCAGTAGACAGTTCCAATGGTGTGTATAGTTAAATACTATCGCCATTGTCAGAAACTGGCTATTCTATCGGTTTTAATTCGAATTGTATGGCTGTGCTGAGGAGAATGCAATTTCGAACTAACCGCCATTTTTTGTGTAGTTTCAATTGATTGTTCTCTATGCTTAATCTTTTATCTTGAGCTAATTATTATTGCCTTTTCTCATTTTTGCCGTGTTTTCTTTTTCATTTTTATTTAAATTTATATATACTTTTTAATTGTGATTTTTGTATTCCAATATTCTTCTCATCCCCCTTTCCATTGTAGTGATATGTTACCTTCTATTTCTATCCTTTGTCCTGGTCTGTCTATAGTTACTAATTTGTAACAGATATGCTAGAGATGGGTTTTTTTGTACATACAGTAGTTTATGCATAGTTTTCGATTAAAATATTTCCATTTTTATTTATATATATATCTATATCTATATCTATCTATCTATATGTATATATATATATATATATATATATATATATATATATATACACATATGTGTGTGTGTGTGTGTAAAGATACTTGATAAGCAACATCCACAGAGGTTCTATCCAATTCCATTTATTCAAATTTACATCTTTTCTTCCTTATATTTTTTATATTTTGGGCTTCCGGCGTTTACCATTTCCCTTAACGCACATACTTAGATTATATCTATCATTCTTATAAACTGTTAATTTAATTCCCACGTTTTGTTGTTTATATCACCTTTTAGCGTGAAAATAATATCAATTTTAATTAAATGGCGTCATTGTTTTTTTTTTTGTTGTTGTTGTTAGATATAATATTTCAAATCCTCTTGGACAAATATCATTTAACCTTTTAACGGTTATTGAACTAGGGTATGCCGTATACTTCATGTTCTATATAATAGCTTCTTTATCTATATATTTTTATTATATATATATATATAAGAAGGGGCACTTGCTCCTTTCAGGACGATTAAGTTTACACGTGAGGGAATCAATTTATAGTTTATTTCCTACGTCTTTTCCTTCTGTTTTCTACCCCCCCCCCCCCCCATTTCCGGGAAATGTTCTATGGGTGAACATGGATAGATAGATCCGATATATGCCTAGGTTTATCAACGCTCTCTAATTTACAGAGCCATCAGACGTATTTCACACGTGTTATTACATTAATATATACATTTGAAATGTAGATGACGCCACTAGTCAACATGATCACATTCAAGAATTTGACTTCATTTTAGTATAAATATTCAATACATTTATTAGCTACGAAACAAGTTCTCTAAAAATACAGAAAAGTCTGCTTAAGAAGCAAGTCTAATTTCAGATATCTCCATTTAACAGTATTTTGTTTAATAAGGAAACCGGACAGTAGCCAAAAATGAAATTCCGAGGGGCTGGAATGAATTTCGAAGGGAGCTCAACAGTAGGGAAGGTGGGGCGCACTAGAAAATAGACACTTCTTTTTCTATTTTTTTTTTGGGGGGGGGGGGGGGGTAGAAATGCTAGTAATAAATTGATTAACCTGCAAATGAATAACCAACTATTCAAGAAATGAAGATGATGAAGCGAAATTCTTAGTTCCAGCAAATGATAGACGAGAAATTGTTAAGAATTCTGTTCAATCAAGTAATCAAATAGTAACTGAAGACAATATTTCAATATTTCTAGAAATGCTTCCCAAACAAACAGCAAATCACCGCTTTCTTTAGAACATCAGATACAGAATAAGTCTGCTAGGAGATTAATGATGGACAAAATAGTATGAAAGATGGGCATTCACATTTGGATCTAAACAAACATCCGGATCTGCTCCGTAGAGAATCTCAAAGTGCCCATAACTATACATCCTTCTCATATGCCTTATTTCCAATATTCCAACATCACCTTTAAATATTACAATATAATGCATGATTTTTTTTCTGTCTACAACTACAATGTGTAAGTTGATTAGTGAAAACAAATGAAGTTATCAGAATATTTTTATACTATACTATTTAAACTATTATTTCAGACTGAATATGTGAAAGACCATACTCTTATAAATATATACATATATATATATATATATATATATATATACATATATATATATTTATATATGTGTGTATGTATGCATATATATATATATATATATATATATATATATATATATATATATATAAATATAAATTATTAAATCCAAAGTTAGAATATATGTAGTAACTCATAATACACTATTCCAAAATTTTCTACAAAATACAAAGAAATAAAAGAAGTTTTTATTACTCTCTTTGGCAACAGCAAATCACATCTTTTCATTTTGGCATATGGCAACATAGGTCCAGTCATATTTTGCTCGTCATGGTTGCGCTGAAGAGGTGTGTTTTGAGGTATTTATGTTTCCTTTATTGTTCCAATCTATATGCTTGTCGTCCATATAACACAAGTTTATAGATAAAATCTATCTTGTGTTTCAGAAACAAGCATTTTTGTGTTCATTTCGAAGGGATATATGGACCCGAAGAGAATTTTTTCGAAATGAACTTATCGTAAGCCTAAATCTCCTCCATGTGCAAGCTTTTTTGCTTGATTTTTTTGTTTTCTTATTTGCATTCCTCATTTTTGAAATTTGTTGATTGTCTTTGTCTTTATGACTTGCATTATGCTTTATTATTTCCTCTTTTTGTCTTAATTTCTTTGTATTTTGTAGAAAATTTTGGAATAGTGTATTATGAGTTACTACATACATTCTAACTTTGGATTTAAGAATTTATATTTATATATATATATATATATATATATATATATATGTATATATTTATAAGAGTATGGTCTTTCAAATATTCAGTCTGAAATAATAGTTTAAATAGTATAGTATAAAAATATTCTGATAACTTCATTTGTTTTCACTAATCAACTTACACATTGTAGTTGTAGACAGAAAAAAAATCATGCATTATATTGTAATATTTAAAGGTAATGTTGGAATATTGGAAATAAGGCATTTGAGAAGGATGTATAGTTATGGGCACTTTGAGATTCTCTACAGAGCAGATCCGAATGTTTGTTTAGATCCAAATGTGAATGTCCATCTTTCATACTATTTTGCCCATCATTAATCTCCTAGCAGACTTATTCTGTATCTGATGTTCTAAAGAAAGCGGTGATTTGCTGTTTGTTTGGTCAGCATTTCTAGAAATATTGTCTTCAGTTACTCTTTGATTACTTGATTGAACAGAATTCTTAACAATTTCTCGTCTATCATTTGCTGGAACTAAGAATTTCGCTTCATCATCTTCATTTCTTGAATAGTTGGTTATTCATTTGCAGGTTAATCAAGTTATTACTAGCATTTCTACCCCCCCCCCTCCCAAAAAAAAATAGAAAAAGAAGTGTCTATTTTCTAGTGCGCCCCACCTTCCCTACTGTTGAGCTCCCTTCGAAATTCATTCCAGCCCCTCGGAATTTCATTTTTGGCTACTGTCCGGTTTCCTTATTAAACAAAATACTGTTAAATGGAGATATCTGAAATTAGACTTGCTTCTTAAGCAGACTTTTCTGTATTTTTAGAGAACTTGTTTCGTAGCTAATAAATGTATTGAATATTTATACTAAAGTGAAGTCAAATTCTTGAATGTGATCATGTTGACTAGTGGCATCATCTACATTTCAAATGTATATATTAATGTAATAACATGTGTGAAATACGTCTGACGGCTCTGTAAATTAGAGAGCGTTGATAAACCTAGGCATATATCGGATCTATCTATCCATGTTCACCCATAGAACATTTCCCGGGAATGGGGGGGGGGGGGGTGTGTGTAGAAAACAGAAGGAAAAGACGTAGGAAATAAACTATAAATTGATTCCCTCACGTGTAAACTTAATCGTCCTGAAAGGAGCAAGTGCCCCTTCTTATATATATATATATATCATAAAAATATATAGATAAAGAAGCTATTATATAGAATATGACGTATACGGCATACCCTAGTTCAATAACCGTTAAAAGGTTAAATGATATTTGTCCAAGAGGATTTGAAATATTATATCTAACAACAACAACAAAAACAATGATGCCATAGAATTAAAATTGATATTATTTTCACGCTAAAAGGTGATATAAACAACAAAACGTAGGAATTAAATTAACAGTTTATAAGAATGATAGATATAATCTAAGTATGTGCGTTAAAGGAAATGGTAAACGCCGGAAGCCCAAAATATAAAAAATATAAGGAAGAAAAGATGTTAATTTGAATAAATGGAATTGGATAGAACCTCTGTGGATGTTGCTTATCAAGTATCTTTACACACACACACACACATATGTGTATATATATATATATATATATATATATATATATATATAATTAAAAATTGAAGGATTTTAATCGAAAATTATGCATAAACTACTGTATGTACAAAAAAACCCATCTCTAGCATATCTGTTACAAATGAGTAACTATAAGTCAAGTCTAAGGATAAAGATAGAAGGTTACATATCACTACATTGGAAAGGGGGATGAGAAGAATATTAGGATTCAAAAATCACAATTAAAAGTATATAAAAGTAAATAAAAATAAAACTCTGCAAAAATGAGAATAGGCAATAATAATCAGCTCAAGACAAGAGATCAAGAATAGAGAACAATCAATCGAAACCACACAAAAAATGGCGGTCAGTTCGAAATTGCATTCTCATCAGGACAGCCATACAATTCGAATTAAAACCGATAGAATAGCCAGTTTCTGACAATGGCGATAGTATTTAACTATAGACACCATTGGAACTGTCTACTGGCTAGTGGAATTAGAAAAATAAATCAATTGAATTATACAAAGCTGAAAAACAATACCTCCACGAACTGTAATGTGAAATCAAAAGCATAGCACCACGTGTAAGATAAACTAGTGACTGAGCATTTCACCTCACTTCGTCAATGCGAGTGGGCGAGCATTTCACCTCACTTCGTCAATGCGAGTGGGAATGAATACAATTGAACGATACATAATAAGTATGGAGACTTTCGAAAATTGTAAACAGTATAGGACTCAGGACAAGTGGAAAATAGACATTCGAAAATAGTAAACAGTATTAGACTCAGGCCAAGTGGTAAGTGAGGTGATAAGAATGGGTGAATTTTCAAAAATGAGTTAACCAATCAAAGATAAATAATGCATGTGTAAAATTATTACGTGGTATATTTGAAATTATTAATAATATTATTTACAAATACTTCCGGATATAGGTAGTTTTGACAAATGCGTTTAAGTTTATTGATGTGGAGAAAGTGAAACTGAGGATCAGAAAGTCGATGTATTCGAAATAGCTGGTTTAAAATGATGTTTCTAAACAATTGAATAGAATTACAAGATTGATATGATAGCAGCTTTATGATAGTGAAGTTGTAAGAAACTTTTTTATCATAGAGATTGGTGATTACATGATTATTGAGGGTATCTAAATTTAGGTCTAAAAAATTAACAGTTTGACTAACGCAAGGCTCATTAGGAATTAATTCTAGGTTAGACGGGTAAAAATCAATATTAATGGGATAGGAATCATCAATGATAATACAAATTAAGTCGTCAACATATCTATATATAATATATGAATTAGAGTTAAAATGACATTCATAATAATAAAGATATAAGTTAGCGAGTATACTACTACTACAGCCACCTTGTGGTACACCAGATGTTTGTAAATAAATGTTATCACCTTGGATAATATAATTGTTGTATAACACAAAGTGCAAGAGCATAGGAAAATTTTTGACATTAAAAGCATCATGATTGGAAGATATATAGTCATGATAAAGAGAGATAATAACTTTATGTAAATCTTTAATGACAATATTATTAAATAGGTATATATATATATATATAAATGAGGATTTTTATGATTACTTGTAATATATATACCCGAGAAATACCAATGAAAATTGCTTGTAAACTGAAGGTATTTGCAAATCAGAAGCCTAGTGTAGCACGATGAGCTATGCAAGAAGTTTGAAAATCGAAAAATGGAAACTAGTGATTATAAAAGGAATAAAATGTATATGAAAAGCATTTCTGAAATCATGTACGTTATCAAGGGCCATACATGTTTCATTAATGCTGATTCTACGTTTCTGTTTACATAACTGTAAAATGTATTACAGAAATAATGTAAATATATATATATGTTATATATATATATATATGTATATGTAATGTTATATATATATATATATATATATATATATATATATATATATATATAGATAGATAGATATAGTTATAGATATATATATAATTAAAAATGGAAATATTTTAATCGAAAACTATGCATAAACTACTGTATGTACAAAAAAACCCATCTCTAGCATATCTGTTACAAATTAGTAACTATAGACAGACCAGGACAAAGGATAGAAATAGAAGGTAACATATCACTACAATGGGAAGGGGGATGAGAAGAATATTGGAATACAAAAATCACAATTAAAAAGTATATATAAATTTAAATAAAAATGAAAAAGAAAACACGGCAAAAATGAGAAAAGGCAATAATAATTAGCTCAAGATAAAAGATTAAGCATAGAGAACAATCAATTGAAACTACACAAAAAATGGCGGTTAGTTCGAAATTGCATTCTCCTCAGCACAGCCATACAATTCGAATTAAAACCGATAGAATAGCCAGTTTCTGACAATGGCGATAGTATTTAACTATACACACCATTGGAACTGTCTACTGGCTAGTGGAAGGAGAAAAATAAATCAATTGAATTACAAATCAGAAAAATAAAATCCCCTCGAACAGTAATATTAACTCACAAGCATTGCTACCACGTGTAGGTTGAACAAGCGACTGAGCATTTATATATATATATTTTATATATATATATATGTGTGTGTGTGTGTGTATATATGTATATTTATAAGAGTGTAGTCTTTCAAATATTCAATCTGAAATAATAGTTTAAATAGTGTAGTATAAAATTATTCTGATAACTTCATTTGTTTTCACTAATCTACTTACAAATTGTAGTTGTAGACAGAAAAAAAATCATGCATTATATTGTAATATTTAAAGGTAATGTTGTAATATTATTGTACTGTTAATAAACTAAATATCGAAAATGTTTTCAGAAGCTTTTAAATTATAAAACAATAGAAGAAAGCAGTTCGTGTAAAATTTCAAAACATGTTGCCGAAATTCAAAAAATTCATCTGCTGTTCTTCTTTTCTTAAGAAAATATAAAACACAATAGAATGGAAAAGTATAATTTGCAAAACATGGGTTTCTAAATTCATTTTAATTTTTGAAATGTATTTTAGCTTCTTTCTTCCAAATTTTTCGAATTTCTCAAACATAAAATGAATTTTATACTGACAAAATCAATTGTTGTTTAATGTTATAATTGATAGATGGCAGCACTAAACTAATATTTGCTGTAATAGTCATATTGCGATAGTGCGATTTCTAGCAAAGTTTACAAACAATATTGTTTAAAATGTTTATATAATTTTCATTATAGCAGCTTCACCGCAATTTTGATAGTGAAATGTCAATTATGAATTCCGTTACTTGACTCTGAAAGGCAAGCAAAAAGAAGAGTCGACCTTAGAAAAACAGTTAGCTATATGGATTCAAGACTTTTCTGGTAGGTCAGACGGTCTGGGTCTCAACAACAACATATTGATTCAAGAACAGCAAGAGGATGGTATATCTCTAAATTCCAACATTATACATGAGAAAGCAAAACATTTGTATGTGAAGACACTGCCCAAACATTCATGGCAAGCAAAGGGAGGTTCAAAAATTTCAGACAAAGATACTCTTTGCAAAATATGAAATTTCTTTCTGGTACAGTCTGTGGTGTGAGCAACAGTCGCATGATATTTCCATCCGGAAAAGAAGAGACGGAATCTATAATTAATAAAGAAGAGGCAGATGCAGTATAGATTACAGAAGTATGCAGTATAAAAACGAAGTTAACATGAATTAAAGAAGAGTTTGTTGTGGTAGAAGATAACAGCAGTGCTAAAGAAAATTGGGATGTTCAAACAATCGGAATTTCTATATAAATAGAGACTCAAATGTTAAAAATTGGGTAATACAGGATATCCGTCAAGCTTTAAGCCCTTATCAAGATGTGTTAGAAGTATGACAGGAGGAAGAAAATCCTGAGAGTACTTTGTAGAGTCCATTTCTACTATAGAAATAAGATTAGCATCTCTGTAGTTTATTGGATAGAAAGTCAATTGGGCAATCCGAGGTTAGCAGTTCGAACTCCTGTTGAGACATAAATTCTTTACGGAATGCCAAAAAACTGTGTTTGTTTATTTTAACTCTTCTCAAAATCACTTGGAACTCACAATGTTCATCGGATATAAATATCGAAAATCAACAAGAAAATTTCTTCGTCGTTCCATAATTTAAATCCTTTCTTTATACACAGTCAGCATAATCTGTTGATACATTTTCAGATTCTTCGTGAAATGCATGGAATTATAATAATCAAAATGTTGACAAAAAGGCCATGCACAACAAATTTTGGGCTCAAATATCAAGAAAGATATTGGATTAAAAGTTCTTCACTGTGGGCCGATGGCTCCCTAGCCATTGTGGGGCCCTTTATTTTGGCCGAATCTTTACTGGCGAAGCCACTACCAAGGTAACATCCTTGCCTCCTGAGTTTCTTTCCAAAAACCAGTGAAGAATGTTATTTCGCCCTTTCATAATTTATGATTTTCTTATTCACAACATACTCTGTATACTAGGTCATCAAAAATCGCTTTATATTCTCGTACAATTTTTCAGAGTCTTCATTGTACAGTCTGATCTGTGAATTTTCAGTTTCCTTGTTTCAGTGATTTGCGCCTATTGAAAACCTTTTACAAGTCTATGTCACAATGTTCATTGAAATGTTTCCGATACGAAAGCTAAGAAAAATTATTACGTAAAGCATAGTCTACAATTTTTGACTTTTTTTTAGACACGATCTGTGTGGTCTGTGCCTATAGTTGGTTATCTTTACAATTATATAAAGAAATCTTGGACAATGTATGTAAAGAATCTGTGTGACATGTGACTTGTGGCGCAGTAGTTTCTGACATTATTAAAAAGTGTAAAGGATATATTTCCTGTCTATTTGGTATTGTTCATATGAATTTTGAAACGTCCTACAATGCAGCTGTATAAAAAAATGTAAATTGTTAAGATAAAACCTCGTACTTGCACGCTGCACAATTTCTTTTTTCTCTTCTTTTTTCTTTTCTGTTGAACAAAGCTAGAGTTGGAAATCTTCTGTCTGTTGAACAATTCTAACATTTTCCCTCAGAAAACCATATACATGTGGCTTTTCACTTTGTTAAGTAAGTGGGATGTTTATAAAACAGTTGTTTAAGTAATTGATTTACCATTTCTTAATCAGCTACCGCCGAAGTTTTAACATGGTTTTATCTCGGCACAGCTTTTTTTTTTTAATATTATTTTTAATTCAAATTTACTAATATCTACACTCAGATAAAGAATAGTGAAATAAAATTTTGTACAAAATAAAATGAAAATAATCGCTTAAAGTTGTATATATGAAATTAATCGCTTTTTGCATCAACATGCAAGTTGCTGCCTCGTAAAATGACTGAAGTTTTATGTTTCATACATGCGTATGTTTTGCTTCGCAGGAAGAAATGCCACAGGACAACTTTATAAACTTATATTCTTGTGAGACCTAATTGAAAATCTTTCTAGTCACAATGACATGAAAAAAGGTTATTTACTTTATATTATAGAATTCTGTTAATCTGGATATCGATTATCTAAGCTTTTTTATTTCGATTGAATGTATTATTACGCTTATGAAAAACAAATGTTATCTGTGTTACGACAGTATTGTTTAGCTGAGCACTTGAAAGTATTGTAAATCTTGTTATGGTAAATGTTTACTTCTCACCATATTCACTGAGAAACGGTTTTCAAATTTTATGTATGTTCTCAGAATTTTTGTTATAAATCTGGATGATATAGTTAGATTATAAGAACATTAATGTTATCTTAAAATTTTCTCTCACCGCCAAATACAGTCTACCGAAACTGCTTATTACGCACTCGTTTATTGCAAATAATCATTTAAGATATTTTTGCTTGTAGTTGATGTCAGTCACAAGTCAATCTTTTGACAGGTCAAATAATTAGGAACTTTTAATTAAAAATGCTATAAAATCTAGTTAAGATTCATCTTGGAGGAATATTATAAGACTCTGAATTTTGTTCTATAACTATTTCCTATATTATTTGTAGCTTAAAAATGTTCCAATTTCAACTAATATTTATTCCACTTTTTAGCTTAGAAAAATAATCATATTAGAAAAAAACGATTTTTAATAGAGATCGAAAAGTCGCAAACATTAAATTGTAAAATGGTACTAAATAGTATAGATAATATACCGAGAAATTGAAATAGTATAATTTATTCCTCGTTAGGTATCACTAATATGCCTTAAAAATATATCGGAAAATATCGTCCGTTCTTTCCAATACTTTAGGTGATCACTACAGATCTCTCTTTTTTTGTCTGTATAAGAACATGGCGCTTTCCTAGAGTTACTATTTTAGAGTAATATTTCTCTCGCTATTTTTATAAGAGTTTCATAGAAAACTTTCAGAAGAAATGTCCATACATTAAAATCCCCTAACATTTCAAAAATTACGAGATTAGTAAAACGTTCTCAAGAAACTGCAGCTTTTGCAGACCAAAGAGAGAACAAGCAGACTTTTCTTTTAATACGGGATAAACTGTCTGAAATAAACACTGCGGTGAGCTTAAAGTTTTCAATAAAATCTTCTGAAGCTGTTCAATATCACTATCATCAAATTTCTAGAGAAATATTGCTCTAAAATTAAAATTATCTCACTCTGGGAAAACGTATGTTCTTCGATTGATAAAATAGAGATCTGTAATAATCGTCTAGCGTATTAAAAATACCAGAAGACATTTCTGGTATATTTTTGAGGGTATATTAGTGTCACTTAACCGAAATTTTTTTTAGTATTTCAATTTCTCGGCACATTATATCATTTTTAAATTTGATCTGATGCCCGACATTTTTATCATCCTGTACAAATGCTAATCATTTAGAGGGAATTAACAATATAGCTAATTTATTTTTGTTACCTCAGGATTTACTGTAAGCGGGCTCGCTATAAGATTATATAAATCATTATTATATATTGGTGAAACAACCTTTCTCCTTATAAACGGGTTCGAATGTATAAAGAATTTTTATATGAGTAAATCATGTCCTGCTAGAGCTTTATATTTTTCATTGAAAATAATATTAATTAATTTATTAATTGATTACATTATATGGATTTTTGTCATTCCGGTTTCTTTGAACCGTATAAGCGGGATTCTACTGTAAGATAAAATACCATTTGTTCACTTTTATGATAGCTTTGTATTTTATGACAGCTTTATATTTTTAAAGAAATATCATCCTTTGCACATTTTTGTATATGTTTATATTCTTATGCTTCCAAATAAAATTTAAGGAACAAACGTACACTTTTTGTGACTCTGTTTATTTCTTTCGTGAAATCCATTTTTTGCATAAGTTTGATTTTATCAAAATCACTATATTATCACTATATTCACTAAGGAACGATTTTCAAATTTTATGTATATGCTCAGACTTTCTGTTACAAATCTGAATGATATAGTGTTAGATTACGAAAATTTTTATTGCTGTGTAATTGTGCAATAAAGATCTTTCCAAAATTAGTATTTTTCATTATTCCAATATATATTTAGTATCGCTGAATAACATCTAAAAATTGGGCATTATCATATTCACTGAGTGACAATTTTCAAATTTTATGAATGCAATCCGACTTTTTGTTATGAAACTGAATGATATATTTAGATTACGAAATTTTTTATTTGTGCAATAAAGATCGTTATGAAAATACTATTTTTAATTATTTTAATGTATATTTAGTATCTCTGAATAGCATATGAAAATCGGGCATCTCCATATTCACTGAGGGACGATTTTCAAATTTTATGAATGTGCTCAGACTTTCTGTTATGAAACTGAATGATATTAGTCTGATTACAAAAATTATTATTGTGGCGTAATTGTGTAATAACAATCTTTCCAATAATATTAATTTTGACTATTTCCTATATATTTGGTGTCGCTGAATAGCATATATAAATCCGATATTACCATTTTCACTATGCTCAATTTATTCCGGAACATAACTAATAAATATTTTCATACTTGCTTATAGCACGGAACAAAAAAAAAAAAAAAAAAAAAACAACTCTTTCGTGGCAGGGTTGTCAGTCTCAGTAGTTTGTCTGTATTTATATTTTTGAAAATGTATTGATTAAATTGGGCTTTGTGGTCAGTCAGGTCTTTTTAAATTTTCAACTGATTCATTCTGAATATTTTTTAATTCGCATAATCTGAATAATTTTTTTAAATGCATATTGCCTTGAAAACTAAATACATTTGAGATAATAAGAATTTTATTTGTACAATAGTGAAAAAAAATCAACACACCATTTGATCAATAACATTTTATTTCAAATGTAATTTCCAATGCAGATTTAACAAATTTACATAAATCATATTTCATAATAAATTCTGCAACTTTTCAATTAGTAATTTGTTTGTTTTTAGCTCCTGTTATCAACATTCATTGATTCTGATATGACTGAAATTAACAACAATAATAATAATTATTATTATAATAATAAAATATATAATTTGACATAGGAATGGGATAACTATAAAAAAATAAATTGAGATATCTGGGAATTTCATTACTAATTTAAAATATGTTTTCAGAGTAATTATTTTTACATTATAATTACCGTATTAGCATATTAATTATCTTCTGTATACTTGTATGTAAGTCGAGCTCTTCAAGAAGTCCAAATATAACCGACCAGCAAAATTAAACACACATCCATAACAGAAGGTCTTTATTTCACTTCCTTAATACGTACAAAAGTTTAAAACCGGCCATAGCGCTTTCGAGCATAAGTATGCTCTTCATCAGTGGCTACACGGAAATAAAGTTTGAATGGTTCATATATAGACCAGATATAGCGACAAAATTTGCATAACTACAACCCACAAAAGAATCTACGTCTAGATAAGGATAAACCGTAGACAATTTTTTTTTTCACAACAAAAGAACAGCATATTAAATTACAATTCAATTACAGAAATCGAAAAAAAGGGGGGGGGGTGGCAATCAAGCATAATCCCAAAGAGGAAGACGTCAAAGATAACTTTGCAGAGACTTGAATTGCATGGAGTCGAGAATGAGTCGCCAAGCCTAACTCAAATTCATAACAGGGTCAAAATTACAAACGGACTCACGGTAAATATAAATAAAAAGGGATTCAAAAAGGAGAATATCACGAGGGTTATTACACCGAATCAAAAGGAAAGTCTGTTCAAAAAGAGGCTGAAAATTATCTTTAACAACAAATTGAGCAAGAGCCGTAGAAAGTTTACTATCCCTGACATCCCGAGCATGTTCTGCTAAACGGATGCCAACGGTGCGTTTAGTACTTCCAATATAAAATTTAAAATTACCATCGGTGGACAACAGGGGAACAACATACACCCCAGCAGAGCTTTTAAAGTCATCCCTATCACCTAGTTCAACAAACAGTAAAAGATTTAGACTTTTACTGTTTGTTCATCTATCTCTGCTTTAAGTGATGAAATTGAATTTATTTTTGGCCTTGGCCTTGAGGCTGTCTACTCCTTTGAGTTTATGTATAAGGTTTTCTTCCAAGTTCGCCGTAAATATACCCTTTTTGATACTAAACTTATTGCCTTAAAAGACCGTTTGACTTATAGGTCTAATTTTCCATACAATCCTACGATTTTCCGCCCTTTATCCAATTTTGTTCTGAGTTTGGATTCAGACCTGCACATTCTAATATTTCTTCTTTATTTAACCGTATTCGGTCTGATAAACTGGGTGATAGGGATGACTTTAAAAGCTTTGCTGGGGTGTATGTTGTTCCCCTGTTGTCCACCGATGGTAATTTTAAATTTTATATTGGAAGTACTAAACGCACCGTTGGCATCCGTTTAGCAGAACATGCTCGGGATGTCAGGGATAGTAAACTTTCTACGGCTCTTGCTCAATTTGTTGTTAAAGATAATTTTCAGCCTCTTTTGAAAAGACTTTCCTTTTAATTCGGTGTAATAACCCTCGTGATATTCTCCTTTTTGAATCCCTTTTTATTTATATTTACCGTGAGTCCGTTTGTAATTTTGACCCTGTTATGAATTTGAGTTACGCTTGGCGACTCATTCTCGACTCCATGTAATTCAAGTCTCTGCAAAGTTATCTTTGACGTCTTCCTCTTTGGGATTATGCTTGATTGCCCCCCCCCCTTTTTTTCGATTTCTGTAATTGAATTGTAATTTAATATGCTGTTCTTTTGTTGTGAAAAAAAAAAAATTGTTTACGGTTTATCCTTATCTAGACGTAGATTCTTTTGTGGATTGTATTTATGCAAATTTTGTCGCTATATCTGGTCTGTATATGAACGATTCAAACTTTATTTCCGTGTAGCCACTGATGAAGAGCATACTTATGCTCGAAAGCGCTATGGCCTGTTTTAAACTTTTGTACGTCTTAAGGAAGTGAAATAAAGACCTTCTGTTATGGATTTGTGTTTAATTTTGCTATTTTAACATCAGACGTGATGCCAAATTATTTATATAATCGACTAATATATTTGAATATATATAATGTTATTACATTTTTATAATAAAGAATATTGCAACAAAATGAAGAATAAAATATGCATAAATAATTTAGATTTAAAAATTTTGGAATCTTGATTTTTAAAAAGCATATAAAAGGAGTTACTTATATCAAATTTCATGCAATATCTTAATTTAAAATTTAAATGATTATAAATTGTCATTGATGCTAATTATTCTCTTTTACTGTGACAGTAAAATTAAAGAGGGACAGTTTTTTAGGAAAAGAAAATATATGGTCCAATTGTTAAGGAATGTATACCTTCGTGGAGGACTTTTAAGGGGAAACTGCGCCGCATTTACGTTACATGCTCAGGGAACCACGAAAACCTGGCACGCGCAGCCAGTCAAGACAGTTGGAGCAGAGAATGGAATTCTTGCTCCTAGAGGATATTTTCCCCTCAGCCGTCTCTTTTAGTGTTTCCATTTTAACCTAACGTCACATGTTTCAGTCATTCATTAACTGCTGGCCAATGGGTTAACATAGAAAGTAAGTAATACTTATTTTAGCACAGATACATTATTATAAAACAATGAATATGATACTTATAAAACTTGATTATTATGAAACATGGTAATCATAAAACACAATAAATATAAAACATTGAAGAAGGATTGTAGGTCGTATTACAATATTTTTAACTGAAATATTTAACATATGGTAATTTTCATACAAGTTGTATATAATAAAGATTTATACAATGTTGTTTTTGTTGACATAAGAAAACAACAGGAAAGTAAAAGAGACAAAACATATTCACAAATAATTAGATCATGCAAATTTCGGTGTATATTTAGATATTTAAGTATTCAATATTTATATATTATTTAAAGAAACGCTGATATTTATGGCGTCAGTTTAGACACATATGTTTCTATCTGAAAATTAACGAAAGAGTTAAATCGATATCATTTGTATTTAATAAGCAACAGGTGTAAAAAGTTTTAAAGATATGAAAAGTGCTTGGCAAATTATTTTTCCATATAACCAGCACATTCTTGGCTGGTAGCTCTCAATTTTACAGAATTCTTTATTTAAAATTTACATACGTAACACACTGCTGGCAACCCTCTCCTATTGGGCATTAACTGTACATCATTTGATAGCAGAACCTCCCCTATCCAGAGAAATACACTGCTCTACCAATTAAATGTAGGGTGTGGCATTTTCTATGATGAACCATGTAGTATCTTATTCTCGATTTCCGCAGCACATATTTGATTTTTTATTATGGGGACATTCTACTCTTAAAATGCTAAAACGTCGACAAAATCAACATAAGTTTAAACATTTTAAAATAAAAATGTATTGAAGTAATTGGAATGAACTTTTTAGGGTAGAAAAAAATATTCTTCTTTAAATTTAAGATGTAAAAACGAAATAACTGTACATTGAAAAGTATTATATTAAAAAATTTATAATTTACCCATGTTTTTATCTGTCGGTAAATTCATAATATGTTGTTGCGCGCATGATGTCTTATATGTTTATGGATATAATTAAATTTGTCTGGAATTTTATTAATGATGTATTCATAATCAAGTTGCATAGTATTATTGATTAATACTTTTAGTTTTTAATAGGGCAAGTTAATATAGTTTAATTTAATTTTCTAAGAATTTTAAAAAATTAATTTCTAAGCATACAGTATTTTATAAGGATTTTTCAAACGTTTTTTAAAATATCACACGCGCAAATTCAAAAATCTGAGAATTGAGAAATCACGTTCGAAGTATAAATTTTTATTTGCCACTGTATTGCTGATGCATTATATTTTCTTAATATCCTTGGAAAGAATTAACATTCACAAATATCAATAGTACCAAAATTTTCATAAATGACCAAACTATTAAAATAGATAATTAAAAATTGATTTTAACAGTAGAATGTCCGTTTAAGTTCTTTGATGTAAAATTATTGGGTAGCATAGATCAAGACTTGATGACATATGCACTCATTAATGATGCAGTTACTTATACCTTATTTATAATCGAAAATATTAGAATATATAAAGCAATAACTAATGGCGAATAGTTAAACTATTGTAGAAAGCAGAAAATCTAAAAAGGACAAGAAAGCAATAAATATATTTGAAAAAAAGAAAGCTGAAATAGACAGCACTTAGACATTATACGTTGTAAAGGTAAGATAACTATGAAGGAAATACACTACTCTCACAATCCATGAAATCAGGGAATCAATGAATAAGGAAAAACTACAACCTACAAGGAAGCAATGGACAGTACATTTAGTATTCCGTTGCTATTCTATTACAGATTTTGCCGTAAATTGTGCTTCAAATTGTGCCGATTGTGCCGTAAATTGTGTGTGTAAACAGAAAAACAAACTGCACAACAAGCAACACAAATATTTGATGATGATACGATGTAGGAATGATTCGAACACTTCGAATATATGACAAATACATGGAATCCGACTCTTCAAAAATTAACAACTAAATGACCTGTATAAAATTAAGTATTATTCAAAAAAGTTAGTAATTATTAAGGATTAAATGATAATAGTAATTGTAAAATATTGCGCCGATACACAATTTCGGGGTTCAGATGCTTATTAATGTACATGACCATGATTAATCACGAATATTTGCTGCCGGATATGCTTATCCTAATTATTGCACTGTTCCCGACATATTTGAATTCAGAGGGGAAAAATTACAAATAGAAATGCAAGCAAAGAAACAGCACATATATAAACCAAAAGAAAAAATGGTATAGTAAAGAATTATGGAAAAAAGACATATAAGGAATTGTGGCACCGGTTTAAAATTTTTAATGTTCACATGTGCCAAAAAATAGATAAATAAGGTAAATGTAGTTGAATAGCATAAAGAAGAACATAAAGAGGTGTAGAACGCGGAGTATAAAGAGGAACATTTAGAAATGCAACTGAATAGCATAGAAAAGAGGAGAATAATGTCATTGCAATGAAAAAACGTAAAAACGATAAAAAGAAACGATGTAAACGATGAAAAAATGCAGGAAAAATGGAAACCCAAAAAGAGAAAAGAACAAATAAAAATAACACTAAATGAATAAAATAACTCAGGTATACAAGTAAAAATATAAAGGTTCTAAAGGTCGTAAGCCATAGGTATAAATAAAACGATGAGAAAAACATTCTAAATTCGGTTAAACAAATCTAGATTGTATACAAGCAGATACAATTATTGCTTGCGACTAAATGAGTGAAGTTGATATTTTACAAAGAAAATGAACGATACGTATTTTTTATTATTTTTACAGACTATATTTTTTTTTCAATATCGTTCAAACATCCAAAACATGTAATAAAAGTAAAAAAAATAAGAATGCACAAAAGGAGATAAAATCAGATAATAATATCACTTAATGAATAAAATTATTCAGAAGTATAAATAAAGAATTAAATTTTAGAAATATAAAGAATTAGACAAATCCAGATTATATAGAAATATATACAATTATCGCTTACGACTAAATGAGTGAAATTGATATCTTACAAAGAAAATGAACGTTTAGAATTTTATTATTTTTTGCAGACTATATTTTTTTTCAAATATCGTTCAAACATCGATGACAACATATTCATATATCGTTCAAACATATATGAATAAAGTGATAAGAAAAAATATTTTTAATTCGGTTATACAAATCCAGATTATATAGAAACATATATACAACTATCGCTTACGATTAAATGAGTGATACTGATATCTTACAAGAAAAAAAAACTGAACGATATGGATTTTTTTTAATTTTATTAGAATTTTTTTTTAAATATCGTTAAAATATATAAAACATGCAATAAAAGCAAAAAATACGAGAATAACTATAGTGCATAAAGAAAAATATGACGAAATACAGTAAAAATGGACAAAAAAGAGAGCAACAAATAGATAATAATATCGCTAAATGAATAAAATCATTAAAAAATGTAAGTACAGAATGAATATAAAGATACTAATGTTCGTGAATTGTAGATATGAAAAAAGTGATGAGTAAAAACATCTTCTAAATTTGGTAACACATATCCAGATTATATAGAAATATATACAATTATCGCTTATGACTAACAACAAAATGAGTAACATTGATATCTTACACACACGCACAAACACACACACACACACAAAAAAAAAAAAGAACGATACCGAGGGTTTTCTTCCCCTCCCCCCTCAAATATCGTTCAATCATTCGAAACATGGAATAAATGTAAAAAGAGGAAAATAATGACATTGCACAAAGAAAACGTTGAAAAAATACTGGCAAATTGGAAACACAAAAAGAGACTATGATAAAATACAGTATAAATGGATAAAAAAGAGATAGGAATAGATATTAATATCACTAAATGAATAAAAAAATTAAAAAATACAAGTAAGGAATTTAAGTAAAGATTATAATGTTTGTGAGTCATAGATATGAATAAAGTGATGAGGAAAAATATTCTAAATTCGATAACACAAAACAAGATTAAATAGAAATATATACAATTATCGCTTTCGACTAAATGAGTGAAATTGATATTTTTCAAAGAAAATGAAAGATACGGATTTTTATTATTATTATTTTTTTTTTCTTTTTCAGACACTTTTTTTTATTTATTTTTTTACTTTTTTTTATTTTTTTTTTTAAATACAGTTCAAATATCTAAAACTATGACAGAAACAAAGCATAGTAACAATATACTTTTAAATATTAGAAGGTATACACACATAAGTTTTGTAAATTTAATACAATTTAAAATATTGAAGCTTGACAGAAATAAAATAAAACGTAAAACAAAAATAATGAAATTACATAAATACCAAATTTCTAACTACAAAGTGTTTAACTAAAATATCAAACTACAAAGTGCCTAACTACAGAATATCTAATTGCAAAATAACTAACTACAAAGTGTCTAACTACTAAATTCTATTTATATATTGGAGTGTCAGAAAGGGAATAAGTCCATAGAATATGTTACAAAAATATACATAGCAACATACTAATAGAAATGCACGAATTAAAACATAATTTATATAATGATGCTAGAAGATATGGATTTATAGAAACCGAATAAAATTTAATAGAGATAGCATGACAGAGGTAACGAAAAGCCATAAAGGATATAATATAAAGAGTTGATACACTTAAAGATGATTTGGATAAGTTGATTTTTATGGTGATGAAAAGGAGTCTATTAAAAGTACACTAAAACAGAAAACATCATATATTGGAATAGTGGATAAACCTCCGAACAAAAAAGAAAAAGATTAAAAAAACCATTAGTATACTATCCTTAAAATAAATACAAATAATATGAAATTGGGTGCAATAAAAATAGTTCAAGCGTAATTATACATTAATGCGTTATATGTATATACACAGACATACAGATGATATGGTAATCAAAATATAATACAATTTGAGCAATGCCAGGTGCTTTGAAAGGTCATATAATTTGGATATAAATCAAATAATAATACTGAAAATTAAAAAAAATATACTAGTAATCAAATAAAAAACACAAAATACAGATAAAATAGCTATATTGCGCCAAAGGAACTCAGAATAAAAAAGGACGTTATATATTTATTGCAGAAATTGAAATATGTATTTTCGGTGGGTAATTCCGTCGAATAAGAACCAAATATTTTAAAATCTGAGCAAGATTCCAGAATATTTTGATTAAAATTAGTTTTGTGCGTTTGTTCATAATTCACCTACCTCTTTATTGAAAAGTGGCGTAAAACTACGAAACCGGATAAAGTGTGATGGAAAGATGACAAAAAAAAAAAAAATTATTTTTCCTTGTTACGTGCATAGTTCACGGCCAAACAATTTATATAATTCTTGATTAATCATGGTCTTGGAAGGTAAAATTTTTAAACATAAAAATTACTGCTACTTATGAAACAAACTACAAACCATTATCCTCAAAACAATCATAAACTGCTTCAATTTGAACATTTATTATAAAAATGTGTAAACCAAAAATAAGTTTTCGGATTAGACAAAGTTTCAATTCTTCCAATAGAAGTAACAAATGTAATACTACGTATAGTTACATTAAAAAAATACTTTTCTGCCAAAATTTTTTAAGAATTCTGAAAACATATTTCCTTTGAACAGGAATTGAAATTTAAGTTTTTCATATTAATAGCTTAGTATTTTCTAAATTTTAAAATAACATCACGTAATATACTGTATCTTTGTATATTAAACAGAAACTATCCATATATTAATCGCAATATTTCTAATTTTGCTGTATATTCATATTTTCTTTAAATTTTCATATCTCCATACTCTGAAAATGTTGTTCTAATTGTCAATGAATAAAACATGTAACCTACAATATCTGAAGAAAATGGCCTTTAAGACTTTGAAACTGCTAAACTTATTCTTCTCATCACGTTTTAAAATCAATAAAATAATAACAAATAAATTTAAAAATTTAAGTCAACATATTTTCGGCATCATAAACTCTTACAATAATTATACACGCTCCATAGATCATAAAATCAGAAAAATAAACCTTTCCCTTGACTTAATTAAGGCAATTATTTAGGTTTCTTTTGTCTTAACTAAATATGATAATCATTCTAGGCAATTTATGACATATAGTTTGTAGTTCATCTTAAAGCAAGTTTTCCATATGTTTAAAAAATTTCAAATTTTAAAACTGTATAATTTTGTTTAAATCTGTAGTTGTCTTATGATCACACCATCCTCTCATAGATCTTGAAACAAGAGTAGAAAACAACCCTCTCCCTCGACTGATATATGGTAATTAATTGAGTGTCTTTATTATCCTAACAAAATATTCTGCTAAATTTATAACAAAAATTTTGTAGTTTTGTCTTTAATGCATGTTTTCAATATAGTCAACTTTCGAATTTTAAAACTGTACAATTTTGTTTAAATCTGTAATTACCTTAAAAGACATATGATCACACCATCCTCCTATGGATCTTAAAGCAAGAGTTAGAAAACAACTCTCTCCCTCGTCTGATATATGGTAATTAATTGAGTGTCTTTATTATTCTAACAAAATATTCTGCTAAATTTATAACACAAATTTTGTAGTTTTATCTTTAATGCACGTTTTCAATATATTCAACTTTCAAATTTTAAAACTGCATAATTTTGTTTAAATCTGTAATTACAATAAAGTATTATGATAACACTACCCTCTCATAGATCTTAAAGTAAGATTTGGAAAACAACTCTCACCTTCGATTAATATATGATAATTATTTGAGTGTCTTCTTTTACCTTAACCAAATATAATTATTCTGTTAAATTGATAACAAATATTTTGCAGTTTTATCTTTAATGCTAATTTTCAATATGTTTAAATTTCAAATTTTAAAACAGTATAATTTTATTTAAATCTGTAATTACCATAAAGTTTTTTATAATCATACCACATTTCCATAGATCTTAAAGCAAGGGTTGTAAAACAATTCTCTACCTCCCTTAACTTATTTATGGTAATTAGAGATTTTTTTTTAACTGAATATAACAATCATTCTGCAAAATTTTCGCCATACATTTTGTTATTTTATCATAAAGCACGTTTTTAATATATTCAACTTTCAAATTTCATAACTGTAAAATTTTGTTTAAATTTGTAATTACCAAAAAGTATTACGACCACTCCACCCTCCCAGAGATCTTAAAACAGGAGTTGGAAACCAACCCTCTCTCTCGACCTGTTTATGGTAATTCTTTATGTTTCTTTTATCTTAATCAAATGTAATCATTCTGCAAAATTTGTAACATGCATTTTGTACTTTTATCTTAAAGCATGTTTTCAATATTCAAAAACTTTCACATTTTTAAACTGTATTACCTGTTTTAATCTATAAAATTTTATTAGTACGCGTACAGTTGTGAAACGATATCAAGTATTGAATGCGTATACGTTCATATAGAGATGCCAGCAGTGCTACTTGCATTTCGTGACCCCCCCCCCCCCCCCCATAATATTTTTATTTGTTCATTTATTATTCCTTTGTTCTCTCTTATCAGCAGTGCCATTTTAGCGATTATTCTGTAGTATGCAAAAAGTATTACTAAAAATTAATTTATATTAAATGGCTTGAAACTAAGGAATAAAACTGAAAAGAAATAAAATATTAAATGTAAATAAAACACTTTAGTATTTTAATGAATCAGTTTATTTATAAACGTTAGATCATTTAAATATTAAAACGTTAGATAAGTTTTTTATTTAGAGATACGTTAACACAATTTTGAAATATTATAACACGTAGTGGTATACTTCTACTGGTGTATATCGAGCAACATCTACCCATTGAAGTGACTTTTTCATTCTCAAGATACGTGGCACGCCATGCTTCTCTTTTTTTATTTAAATATACCCAAATACTTGCATTGTTCTATTTATTTTAGATATAGGCTTTAACCAAACTTACACAATAATAACTGGATAAAAAGTTATATATAAATTGGATAAAAAAGATAAATTAAAAAATATACCACAGATATAGCTTGAAATTGATAATAATACATGATCTGGATAAGAATATAAATTGTTAAATATCACACAATTAATTAATGAATAGCATAAAATTGATAAAAATATGTAAACTGGTTAAAAATATAAAGTGCTAAATACTTGTATACCAAAAACCATTAATGCCTACATGAAATCAATAATGTAACACAATTAATTAATTAATGGCATAAAATTGATAAAAATATATAAACTGGTTAAAAATATAAAGTGCTAAATATACCAAAAACCATTAATGCTTACATGAAATCAATAATAAGAATATGAATTGTAAAATGCACCACAAATCATCAATATTTAGCATGAAATACTGTATAAATCTGATAAAAATATAAAATATAAATAACATGCAATACTGTATAAATCTGACAAAAATATAAAATATAAAATATACCACAACTCATTCATATTTAGCATGAAGTTATTAATTTGGCCGTGTTTCCCTACTCTTGAACAGTAAAATCAAATGCTGAAAAAGTCTAAACATTTCACTTTTTTTCTTATATTTTCTAAATTCTTAGAAATATATGTTTTCTGAAAAATTATTTAAAATATATAGCATTATATAAATAACGTATACAGATTAATAGTCCCTTTCGATGGAATTATGCTCCCGGGCTGCACTTGGCCATTTCATTTCCATAGTGTAAGATTCAGCATAATATAGCCACATTCATTATATAGAATGCCATCTTCATCGGATGATTAAAAATATTTTACTAAAATATTTAATGAATTTTGCAGATTTTAGCACGCTCTAGAATAGAGGCTTGCAATCTGTTGTTTACAAGCGCCAAAATGCTTCAGTGAGAGTAAAATTGCATATCATTCATTGTGCTATTTTATTAATTGTTTAATTAAATTGAAATACTTATCAAATTCCCTTACCCGTGGATGAAAAAAAGTTGAAGTCTCCTGCACTAGAGGAGCAACAATCAACTAAATGTAAGAAATTGTATGGGATTAACAAAGTATAGGAGCAGTATATTATATTCTTAAAATAATCATGGTGAAATTTTTCTGTTTCGGAAATATTCGTAAAATGATAATTATAGTAGTAAAAGAAATAAACAGGGGGTGGCATAAATTATAAAATTCGAAGGATGTAAAGATCAAGTAACATAAGGAAACAAATATGCAGTTCAATTAATTAATTTTTCTATCAGATAAATGAATTTTTTAAAAAGTGCGTTAGTCATCGACATAAAATGAGGCAGTCATTTTATATTTTACATGATTTTATGTATTTGACAAATTGCACTGGCCCCCTACACTTTTTTCTTTAATTTTATAACTATTTATTTTTCAATTGGGGAAAAAATATTCCGTAATTAGTTTGGTAACGTGAAATATCATAACTACATTTTAATTTGTTGCAATTCCTTTGATACATCAGTTTACTGTTCTTTCAGAGGGGGCTAACATGCTAAATTTGTGTATTGAATTTAAAGATGATTAATGTCGACGGGACTATTATATGAGGATTCTTATGATTTTAAATAATGTATTTAAATGCTGTCGAAGCAGTTTTGAGGATAAATAATTTTGAAACTCTTTTCAGCAATTTATTTCTCTGTTCCTTGGATTAGTTTCATTATTAATGTCCGTCCATAGCAAGGGACAGGCGTCAATGCAATGTTGCTAAATTAATAAATACTTGCTTGATTAGTTGTTCTTACCTCTTTGTTGTAGAGTCATTCCATATTAAGGCAGCAGTGATGCTGACTTGTCTACAATTAGTCTTATCTATTGAATTCGTTCGAGACTTTCTATTAATTGTTCTATTGTCTATTGATTTCGTTAATATTCGTTCATAAAAGGGAGCAGACATCAATGTAATCATGTTTCTAAATTAATAAATACTTGATTGATTAGTTGTTCTTCCCTCTTTGTTATAGAGTCATTCCATGTCAAGTCAGCAATGTGCTGACTTGTCTGCAATTGACAAGTCTGCAATTAGGCAATTAAAAATTACATTAAATATTTTTTCCTTCCTTTTACTTTGTTTTTGCACAAGAATTACTACTTATTTTAACAGTTCAATGGGCTTTTTTTTTTATCGTTTGTAATTTTTTTACAGCAGTGCACATGATTTTTGGCAAATTTTGACCTTTACGGAAATTTTATTTTCCTAGAAACCATTTACGCTAAACATTAGTATCAGCAACCATTATGTTCAATATAAAACGGATTAAAACTTATATATTCAAAAATATCATAAATGTCAAATTTTAGATATAAATATCTAAAATTGAATTTAAAATTTGTAAAAATATTTTTTCACAGGGTTGCTTTTGAGCAACATCTTGGGCATGAAGGAGGAAAGTATGAAACTGAATTTTTTATACCTTAATTTTGTCTATTCATAAATTAGTCTTACGAAATTTCAGACTTGAAAACCAATCCCTTTCTCTTCTAGAAGTCAACATTTGTTGCGTTTTTCTCAAAATTGGCTATTTCTGAAATCAAATATATCCGATGGGGCAAGTCCTAAAATTCTTCAGCAAATTTGGTACATAGTACTATATTTATTTGGGGTCTGTGGACTGTGGCCTATCTATAGTATATTTATTTGGAGGCTGTGGACTCACCAGGCCTATCTATAGAGCCTTTTCCCGCAATTCCTTGCCCCATTGTTATACTTTACTTATAAGTAGAAATTGTATATGTTGTGTATATTGTGTGGCAAAATAAAGTTTATTATTATTATTATTATTAGTATTATTATATACGTAGTTAGAATTTGGAGTTTTATATTTGAAGAAAATTGACATTTGAGTAAAATTATGAATAATTGAACTATGGTAAATTAATCAAATTGGATCTAATGGGTTCTTTTTGCTTTCAACGGTTTGTTTTGTTTTAATTGATGTCGTAGTTCAAAAGTTATAAAATCTCATTTATCAAAGTTTTAGTGATACTATACAGTTTTGTAGTTTCTGCCAGCACTAAAAAGATGACGTTTTAAAAAAAAAAAGTCCAGCAATTGTACATATTCGTTGGCATTCGTTCATATCAGGAAAATGTTGTACACACTATCAGGTTTTCATACTATTCACATTGCGAAGTTTTGTAGCAGCTAATGCTATTAATATGCATTGCAAGAAATTTATATTTCTCATTTGTACGCAGTAGAGTTTTGGAGTTTTCTCATCATTCTTTTAATAACATGTAATTTTGCAGGAATTATTGTGATGCAACGAAAATTAAAATTGTGTTGACAAAATTTGATTTTGTGTATTCGCTGTAAAGAAATTTTATCAATTCTTATTAGCACTCGACCAAGCATTTCTACCATAAGTAGCAAAAAGATACCACTCTACTTCGGGACCAAAAATTTTAAATTGATTTATATAGATATAATTGTATTATGGATGGATGACCGAATTACTCAGGTAAAGATGTCTTACTCAAAGTACTTTAAAGTTAAATGCAGATTACGCCAGAAAACATTATTTACAAATAGTATATTAGTATAGATAAGATGTCTTGATAACTTTAATTATTGTACGAGGTGAATTAGTTGAGGTTTTGGATAAAATCTGACATTGATGAAGCGCGCCGCGCGCGCGCGCGCGGGCCTAATTTTGGAGAAATAGAAGAACTTAAGTAGAATGCAAATTTGGATCAAGCAGAATATATTGTACTATCAGATCTAGCTGAAAGCCAGTTTTCTAGCATAAGATTTAGAGTTACTTTTGGGTAAATAAACATGCTGCATTTTGACCATTTGTATGTCAGTACAGATCGTCGGAAGATATAGTTAAATGTCAAAATCTGTTCGTTATAAGTAAGTAATTTAGAATGCTATACTTCTGTTCTTACACTTCAGAAATATTTAATCAGTGATATGAAAAATAAGCTCTATTAGGGAAGATTTGTGTGTGTGTGTGTTGGAGCAGTTAGCCGATATAAAAATAGAAAAAAAAATATTAATATTTTACATTATTTTAATGATGGGTTATTTCGAGCAGCGTTGAATTTTTTTTCTAACGCTGAACGTGTTCGTGTGAGTGAATGTGGTATGACTGTATGACTGTATAAAATGGAGTTGCTAAAGTTAGTGTACAAGGGACATAAAAAAAAATGAAATAAATTGTCTACTAAAGAGATGCATACGAATTGTTAAGAAAAATAAAATACAGTCACATTTTCGTCACAAGAAGTCCTATAAACTACCCTGTTATTAAAAGTAGTATTTGAAAATTCCAAAACTCTACACCGTATAAATTAGAAGTATAAGTTTTTTCCAATACATATTACCAACATCAGATTCCGCAAAATTTTACAATATGAAGAGTAAAAAGACTTTTACTCTTCATATTGTTTACTCTTCATTTTGGTATATGTAAAATCTGATTGGACGTACAACATTTTCCAGACATGATCAAATGCCAACAAATATGTATAATTGCTGAGATTTTTAAAACATCATCCATTCCTTTGGAATTCACAATGACTACAAAATAGGCTTATAGTATCTTTAAAAGTTTGAGAAATGAGATTTCATATCTTTTAAAGTATCACAAATTAAAACAGAATAAAGTCTTTTGAAACAGTTACAATTTGATTAATTTCCTCCCAACTACAATTATTTATAAATATTTTACCAATCGAATATCAAACTTCAATATTTATCTGATCCAATATTTATCTATGTACCAAACCTGTTTTAAAATTTTACGATAAGACTCATCGAATGTTTTTTCTAATACATATTACCAACATCAGATTGCGCAAAACTTTACAATATGAAGAGGAAAAAGACTTTTACTCTTCATATTGTTTACTATTTTGGTATATGTAAATTATGATTGGACGTACAACATTTTACAGATATAATCAAATGCCAACAAATATGTATAATTGCTGAGTTCTTTAAAGCATCATCCAATCCATTAGAACTTACAACCACTACAAAACAGGCTTACAGTATCTTTAAAAGTTTAAAAAATAAGACTTCATAACTTTTAAACTATCACAAATTAAAACTGAATAAAGCCATTTGAAACAGTTACAATTTGATTAATTTCCCCCAAAGTACAATTATTTATAATTATTTTAACAATCGAATATCAAACTCCAGTATTTATCTGAGTATTGTACTACTATATTACAATGTACCAAACCTGTTTTAGAATTTTACGACATGCCTCATCGCACATATTTAAAATGAAAAATAGCAACTTTTGTGAAAACGCCGCATTTATTGGCTTTCAGAAAAAATAGGGCTTGATCTCCAAGTACGAAATTTTGTAGGGCTTGTTTATGAGTTGACAAAAATAAAGTATCAAAAGTCAAGTTTCATACTTATTTTCTTCTTACTCGTAATTTAACACAGCTTTTTGAGAAAATATTTTTAGAGATTTCAAATTTAATTTTATACATAACATTTTAAGATTTATATTTTGGAATACATAAATTTTAATCTATTTTATAATGAACAAATTGATTTCTTATACAAGTGTTTAGCAAGAATAATTTCTTAGACAATGGAATTTTCATAAACTTCGAAATTTTTCAAAAAGCGTATGGGACATTTAATAAAAATGATCGCTGTAAAAAAAAAACATGCATATATATATATATATATATATATATATACATATATATATATATATATATATATATATATATATGTATATATATATATATATATATATATATATGTATATATATATATATATATATATATATATATATATATATATATATATATATATATATGTATATATATATATATATATATATATATATATATATATATATATATATATATATATATATATATATATATATATATATATATATATATATATATATATATATATATATATATATATATATATATATATATATATATATAGAAAGAGCGTCACTTTGGATATGTGTATGTAGGGGAATACAAGGGAAAAAATTGGGAAATTTGATATAAAATGATTCCTTAGTAATGATTTTACAGCTATAAGAATTCAATTTATAAATTTATTGATTGATTTTGTCATTTAGTTTCAATTATAATTACTAAAAACTACTGATTTGCTTTTTATATTCTATTTCAACTATTATGCAGAGAATTAAAACTGCATTCATTACATCTTTTTTAAATGTCATTCAGTGTCACTTGATTAAAAATAAAATCACTTGATTAAAAATAAAATCCATGACCATGTAATATGAATATCAGACTGTCAAAAATTCTTACTATTCCAAGTTTATTTACATTTTTCAAAGTCAATTTTCAAGAGAGTTTTTTTCAAGCATAATATTTTTTAAAGTTTATAATACAATATTTAACATGACGCCTTTAACTAAACAGCAAAAATATGTATGAGTTACGTACTGTTTAAAGCTTTCACTTTTTTACCTATTCAGCACTTTTCATAATTCATTCTGAAATATTTTTACTTTTGTTCTTATTGCATTAGATGAAGCACAATACCCTTCACCAAACAAAGTTAATATGAGAAATTCGTCGACTTATTGTCAATATTGCTATCGTCTTTATCAAACATTGATTCTCAAGTGTTTGAAATTCGTCTCCTCATCAAGAGATTTAAGGCCACAAAGTGAATGAATACATAAAACACACAGTTCTACAAAATATTAAAGATTGTTTGATTTAACTCATATATCTCACCAATCTTCTTAATTCTATTATTGGTGATTCATGAGGGCTGTCAAACATCTCTGAAATACTTTCATTTTTACAATTCTTTTTCTTTATCAACAGATGCACTAATCGAATTTAATCCAGTCTTCTTTTGGTTTCGAATAAACATAGTTGGTTTTTTCGATAATACTTCTAAAGAGGGATTGCTTTCTGTTGATAATACTTTGGAAGATAGATTATTTTCTGCTGATAATGAAGTAGGATTGCTTTCTGCATCTGTGCCAAAATGTTTCAGCACCTTTAAATTACCTTTCCATTTTATTTTCTTATTTTCTGAAGGCATTGTTGGATATCTATACATAGGTAATACATTAAGGGGTGCATTTGTGTACCATTGATGATTTTCACTACTGTCTTCAGATTTTTCTTGTGTCAAAATTTCTGAATTTATATTTTCGTCTGCGTTTTCAAACTTTAGAGATCTATCGTTTTGGGAAGTAGGTCCTTTATTACTTTGGTAAATTTTGCGTGCAACTAAGCCCAGAAAGTTATTCCTAAAAACATCCCCATATTTTTTTCCAACAGTATTTTTTCTTTGCTTATATTCTAGATGAGAGTAATTTTTGGCTATGTCCAATTTAGTAATGGAAGTACGATTTTGAAGAATATGTGAATTATCAGTGGCATTAGTCGAATGACTATCATTTTTCAATTGTGCAGGGTATTTTAAAGACATGCCATAGATAAATTTGTGCGAAGTATTTTTTATTGAGATGTTGTTTACAATAATGTCAAGTTCATCATTAATATGTGCAGCATCAAGAGTATTTGAATACATATGGAAAGGAAAACTCTTCTGGTTTGTTTCAGATTTATTGTAGGGAAATAAAGCATATGGGAAAGATGTGTAGTTATGGGCACTTTGAGATTCTTTACGGAGTAGATCAGGATGTTTGTTTAGATCCAATTGTGAATGTGCATCTTTAATACTATCTTGTCCATCATTTATCTGATTTGAATTCAATTTATTATTCAAGGGATAACTTAGCAATTTAGAGTTTTGGAGATAATAGGAATAGTTTTGTTGTAATCTCTCAGCAGACTTATTTTGTATCTGATGGTTTAAAGAAAGTGATGATTTGCTGTTTGTTTGGGAAACATTTACAGAAATATTTTCTTCAGTTACTCTTTGATTACTTGATTGAACAGAATTCTTAACAATTTCTCGTCTATCATTTGCTGGAACTAAGAATTTTGCTTCATCTTCATTTCTTGAAAAGTTCGTAAGAGAAATCTTAGAATTATTTTGTGAACTCTGCTCTAACAGTGGGTATCCGGTAGTATTTTCAGCTCTACTTAAGAAAATGGAAGTTGCATTTAAATGGTTTTGTAGGTTATTCAATTTATTACTAGCATTTTCTTGTTTCCATGTATAAAGCAAATTTGTAGAATTTATATTCTTAACTGAAGTTTGGAACTTACCTGATACTTCTGATACAGATCTATTACTAATGTCAGCATTTTTGGAAAGGATTGCCAATTTGAGATTGTTTTTCAAATCAAGTCCGATACCCGAATCAGTACTTAATTGATAACGACTTTGAAATTTTTTCTGTACATTCTTTGGGATCTCAGTTATAACACCAGTTTGCTCAGATATATTTTTAAGCATGTTATAAAATGTCAATGGTTTGGAAGTAGGTTGAAAAGCTAACATGTTGCGTGTTGTTGACTCTTGTTGAATAACTGTTTGTCCAGTGGTACTTACATTTTTAAGCTCTGTTTCTGATTCCACCATAGCAGCTGCTTGATAGGTTGTAGATTTTTGTTGATTTTGACTTTCACTTTTACGAAATTCAGGTTTATTATCTTTTAGCCTATATCTTGGAAAATCTGTGTCGATAAAATTGGACTGGACATCCGCATCAAGATACGAGGATTGAGGATCGATAGAATGTTCCTGTAAATATTTTTTGTGACATGAAATATCATAATGCACTTTAGTTTCATCAGCACTTTGAGAATCGTTTCCTTTAGTGACAGATTCAATATCTTTCTGGGTGTTACTTTTCAGAAATGAACCATTTTCATACATTTCAGATGTCTTGTACATTTCAGATTTATTATCCCTTATGTTGCTTCTTGAATATGGTATGGTGACAGGAATGGGCTCACCATACTCTTCAAGATATGGGGGTTCAGGATAGGTAACATATTTCTGTAAATATTCTTTATTACTTGAAATATCATAATGCATTGTAGTTTTATCAATACTTTGAGAATTTGTGTGCTTGATGTCCTTTTTCAATAAAGATGCATTTGCATGAATTTGGATTGTACTATCATGCATGTTAGAGTTATTGGCTCTTAGATTTCCTCTTGAAAATTCTGTGGTGATAGAAATGGGCGGATTATGCCTTTTAAGATATGGGGGTTGAGGATCGGTAGAATACTTCTGTAAATATTCTTTGTGGCTTAAAATATCATAATGCATTTTAGTTTCATCAACATTTTGAGAAATATTTTTTTCAGAGACTAATTCAGTATCCTGCTGAATCTCATTTTGCGAAAAGGACACATCTTCATAAGCTTGAATTTGAGTCTCATATGTTTCTGATGTATTCTCTTTTAAGTCGTCCCTTGAAAATTTTGTGGTGATAGAAATGGGTTGTTCAGATGCTTCAAGATGCGGGGATTCAGATTTGGCAGAATACCTTTGTAAATATTTTTTGTCACTTGAAATGTCATAATGATTCATTTTAGCTTCATTAACACTTTGAAAATCGTTTGTTTCAGCGATAGATTTAGAACCTTGCTGGATGTTATTTTTTGTAAAGGATGCATTTGTGTAAATTTGCATTGTGCTATTGAACATTTCAGATTTATTATCTCTTAAACTGTTTTGTGAGAATTCTGCGGTGATAGAAATAGACTGGTTATGTGCTTCAAGATATGGGGGTTCAGGATTGGTAGAATACTTCTGTAAATATTCTTTGTCACTTAGAATGTCACTGTTATACATTTTAGTTCCCCCAAAATTTCGAGAATTTACTTTATCAGCTACAGCTTTACTATGTTGCAGAATATGCTTTTTCAAAATTGAGGAATTTTCATACATTCCGATTTTATTCTCGTACATAGCAGATCTATTTTCTCTCTCTAAGTCATTTATCGTTTTGTTTAAGGTAATATATTGGTTATCTGTTTCAAGAAACTTATTTTGAGAAAAGCTTGAACCTTTTTGATATACCCCTTGTTCATTAGCATTAGAATTTTCTTGGGTTTGTTTAACATCAAAATTGCCTGAAAGTGCGGATGTCACATAGCTCTGAGCATGAATTTCAACATCCATAGCCTCTGAATCTTTCTGGTCGTTTTTTACTGAAAGTTTAGTTTTATGATATTGGCCATGGCTTTCCACTTTTTCTGTTTTTTTATTTTTCTGGTGGTCATCAAACGATATAGATTCCGCATAGCTCTTAGCATGAATGGAAACAGCTACAAACTTGGAATCTTTCTGTGCATTGTTTTCCAAAAGTGTATTTTTATGATATTGGCCATTCCTTTCCACATTTTCTACTTCATCATTTTTATGGTGGTCGTTTGAAAGTGTTGACGCTACATAGCTCTGAACATTAACTTCAACGGCAGACTTGGAATCTTTCTGGGCATCTTTTTGCAAAAGTCTGGCTTTAAGATTTTGGCTACATCGTTCCACTTTTTCTCTTTTATCATTTTTCTGCTGGTCATTAGAAAATACGGATTCAACATAACTCTGAGCATTAATTTCAGTAACTACAGACTCTGAATTTTTCTTGGCATCTTTTCGTAAAAGTGTAGTTTTATAATTCTGGCTAGAACTTTCAACTTTTTTTGCTTTATCTTTTTCCTGGTTGTCCTTAGAACATATAGATTCCACATAGCTCTCATTAACTTCAACAGCTACAGACTTCGAATCCTTCTTGTCAACGTTTTGTAAAAACATCTCTTTATGATTTTGGCCATGGTTTTCCACGCTTTCTACATTACTATTAGTTTGGTTGTCATATCCAGATGTCATATCCACAAATTTTGAATCAGAAATGTTATCTCTTGGGCGATTTTCTTTCATTTTAGTGTATTGCTCTTTGACCTCAGAAATGCTGTTGTTACGGGTAGTCTGAGCTGAAATATTTACACAATTTGGAGGACATTGTGCAATAGATTTCTTTTCCTCGGCAATCTTGTTAATATAGATATTATCTCCCTTTGAAATATTCTTCTTGATGTGTGTCTGTGGATTCTTTTGAATATTGATTTTAAGAAGGCTTTCCAAATTATCTTGCTCATGAATTTTTAGGGAATACTTTCCATTTTCCTTCTGAATTGCATACAAGTTTGCTTTCTTACTGTTTGGATCTTTGTAATCTTGATTATAAATGACAAGAATAATATCTTCTAAGTTTATATTGGAATAGTCAATCGTCTTATCATGATTTGGGAGCTCCTTCTTTTCAGCAGTAGCATGTCTTTTCATTTTGTTTTCTGGGATCAAATGGTGAAGTATATGATTGATCCAAGCATCGATATTTTGTGAAGGTGATGGTAAGTTTACAGAAATCATAAGATATCTTTCTGCTATTGATGCAACTTCTGTAGTGCCTCTATTCTTAATAAGCAAGACCACATTCTGCCCTTTCAGCTGTTTTGTGTAAACAGGTGACTCTTTCTCTTTATCATTTCCAGGAAAAATGTCTGAAGACAAACACTGGGCAATATTCAAAGCTATGAATATAAACATCAATATCTAAAAATAAAAAAAGGTATTAGTAAAAAATGTACATTTAATATTACATTTCAACAATAACATTACAAAATCATTGTCAAATGAGTGAAATGGATAACATTAGTGAAAATTCACCTTTATCTTATATACCAGCTGAATTGTTCAATTTGTTCGAGAGATGTCGGACTTCTAGATTCACAAATAGAAATATACTCATCCTTGAAAACAACCTAATGTGTCTAGGGCTTAATTTAACTACATATTAACAAATGTTGATATTGTGAGGAACTGATAAGACAAATCACAGACATAACACAATCTTGACAAAATTTAATAGGAATTTATTTGCTACTGATTAAAAAGTACACTAATAAGTTGATACAATAGAAATTGTAAATCGTTGTATCAACTATCTTTGTAAAAATTGTTAACTAACACACATTCGTAATTTTGATTAAAAAAAAAAAAAAGAAGTCTTTTATTTGTGCTGTCAATACCCACGTGTGTTACGTGATATAACGTGAAGTAAAATTTATTCAAGCAAAACTATGTGTAATGGTGCAAAGTAATTTTTGTTTGATGTTGCTGTTGCCCTTTGATGTAATTTGAACAATTTGGAACAACTTTTTAACATCTTGATTGAGAGCTTATTTGGGTACTCAATCTATATAATGTGCATTAAATTGACTGACTAACTGAAAGGGTGATCATCCACTATCGCTAGAATTTTGGTTTTAGTCATTCGATCTTTCTCAACTTCGAGACCAAAGGAAAAATCTAAAATTTCGAAAATTCGAAGAGTAACGATAATCAAAACACTCAAAACTACTTTTCAAAATTATTGAGCACTTCCACACGATCCAGAATCTCGGTTTTGGTCTCAATTCGATTCGTCTCAGCTTCCAAGTCAACGAAGAAAATCTATTGTTTCGAAAATGCGAATTAGAGTTGACGATAAAAAGAAATAATCAAAACACCCAAAATCACTTTGCTAAATTATAGAGCACTTCCATTCTAGTTAGAATCTTGGTTTTGGCCTCATTCGTTCCGCCTCAGCTTCAATGGCAAATTTAATATTTCAAAAATTCGAATAAGGAGGTACAATGCGAAGAGATGTTAAAAAAATAAAATCAAAATTATTTAGTACTTCCACACCTTCGTTTTGGTCTCATTTAATTAGTTTCCTTATCTGGAAGCTAATAACGGAAAAGCAAAAAATTTTGAAAATTCGAATTAGGGTTGACGATACAAAGGGATTTTATAAAAACTTACACTACTTTGCCTCTCAGAAATAATAAAAACACAATTTGATATCCTTCCGCTGCCAACAATTAGAACCGAAAAAAATAAATAAATTTATAAATAAAACTAATATAATTTTCTAATTGTTCAAAATCATTTTCCAATAATTTAATATTTTTTGTCACTTGGGCATTACATTCCCTCAAGATATTCACGAGCCAGCAGTGATAAAAAGACAATTTTATACATTTTCGCTGCCAATCGGAAATATTAAACAATTAAATCTTTTTGTCATTGCAAAAAATAAGATTCAATATATTTTCCCATTTAACATGCTAACAAAGTGATAAAAAGTGAGTCAATTTTATGCTAATTTTATGCCAATTTAATGCTATTTTAATATTAATCTGAAAGGATTTTTGATATACAGGAACGTCATGAACAACCTTTTTAAGTGGATAGATGAAACATTTAGTGACCACTAGCCATTTCGAACGCCCAAAGCGCTGGTGGAAATGGCTAGCAATAAAATGATGTTATTGCTGTTTATTGCATCTGCTTACTCTTACTATACATATCATGATCAAAAGTGAGACCGTCGTTTAGAACAAGATGATACGGGGATAAAATGGAGCTAGTTGATACTAAGCATTAATTGACCCGAGTTACACCGAACTAATTCTTTGTTCCTAGGACAATGATCAAAATTAACCAAGTCTTACGAACAGTCCAGGTGAAGAATATTGAAAAGTACTAAAAATACGAAATATTAATAACCCCCTAATAATATGTTGCATAATATATATGAGCTAATTGTGGCCAGTTTCCAAAGGATGGCCCACTTTACAAATTTTGTATTAGTTTTTTGTTTAACCTCAAATACGCTTTGGTAAACAACTATTCTTTAATACTCTTTACCGTGGGTGATCGGCAGCTGTTTTATGTATAAAGAAACTGCGACGTATTATGTATAGAGAAGCCTTCTCTATACGGAATGTATAGAGAAGCCACGACGACTAGTTTTACAACCATAATTTAAATAACTATATAAATTTACATGTATTTAGTTTTTTAGAAGTGTGAGTTATAAAACGTTTTTTGAAAGCTTATTTCTTTCTCTGTAAGAACATTTACTTACATTGTAAAAAAAATATCACATTGCCAACGACAGTAAATAAAACTGTTGCTTGTGAGAATATAATTTTATGATGATTCCTTGAAAAGAAAAAACACCTAGTAACCTAACTGACATATATTTGCTTTCTTCAAGGAAGTATTAAAAAATTAGATTGACAGTGATTTTGCGTGAAAAATTCATCTGAAAGCATGTTTTCAATATAGACCAGGACAATAATGATGTATTGCTGCTTGTGCAAAGAGATAAAATAATCGACATAAGACTGTATTTGATACGGTACGAGCATGAAGAGCGTGCAGGACTTGCTAAAAACAAAACAAAATCTAAGCATTTAGGTAAACTTTCTGCATGGATCCTGTCTGAAATACTTTTTTATTATTTAAGTTATTTTAAAATTAATTAACCAACAGAAGTGTATTTTGAAAAATGAAAAAAGTTTTTCAAGCGTTTCTCAGTGTGTTTTTCTTTCAGGGTCTCGAAAATATTTTTAAAAGCGATTTTAATATGTTGGTTAGCTTTGGTTCATCTGCATCCAATATGGCCCACAAACTACTAATTTTTAATTGAGTTAGAAAAGGTTAAAGAGGAGTTTTTAAACAAAAATATACCAGTTACAAGTCAGAGATAAAAGTTGAGATTTTAAAAATAAATAAATGAATAACAATAAATAAAATAAATAAAAATTAATAAATGAATAAAAATAAATAAATAGATTAAATAAATAAATAAATAAAAATATATTGATTAATAAATAAATAAATAAATAAAAACCTAGCACCTTACACCTCACTAATAAATTCTTAACAAATTGTAAAAGTAAAACAATGGCCACCTTCAGCTCCTCTACCTTTGTCACATATGTTAAATAATGTGCTGTTGACTTAACTGTAACTGTTAAATATCAATGTATGTAAATGTATGTACTCACTTTAAATACATCAGTAACTGCAGGACAGTGTTGTTTATAGCCTTTGTGTGTGTTGGTCAGGGCGCCATGCTTGTGCATTATTGCTATATGTGCAACTACAATAAATAATGATTTAATCTAAAAATTATATAGTTATTCCAAGGTTGCGAAACAAAGATAGAAACATGGTGTCAGTTATTTTCAACCCAGTGAGCCTGATTTTGGATGAAAATAGATTTAGAAGTATAGTCCCATGTGCGTGATCTCTGAGAACTTGATAAAACTGAACTTTCCTATCCTGATATGAACTTGTGAAATAAGTGTTCTTCGAAAGTAAAACTGAAATAATGGAATATTTCAAACCTCCAGGGGAAATTAAATTTACATGTGGTAATTTGGCTGAGATTTGGAACAAGTGGACTCAGAAATTTGAAAACCAACTCATTGCAGCTGAAAAGGACAAGGAGCCTGACAAGGTAAAACTAGCTATATTACTCAATCTCCTAGAGGTGAAAATTTATAAGACCTACAAGCCAGAAACCGGCAAAAGAATAGAAAATTTTGATGATGTGTTAGAAATGTTTACTAACCACTATGTCCCAAGACGAATTGTGATTTTTGAGTGATTTAATTTTTCTCATGTTCCCAGCAAGAGGGTCAACAAGTGGACAGTTATTTAACTGAAATCAAAACTTTGGTATCAACGAGTGAATTTGACGAACAAGAAGAAGGACTCATAGGACATAAACTTGTCCTGGGTATTAGAGAAACAACGCTACTGAAAAGGCTACTGAAAGAGCCAAACTTGAACTTAAAGAACGTGACAGACATTTTGTGAGCAGCAGAAGCCAGCAAACTGCAGCTAGAGATGGTGAAAACTGCTTCGCATATCCATGAAGTTCGAAAAAGCAAATAAAAGATGTCACTTAAGTTAAAACAGGCTAGTGATAGTGGTACTGTGTTTGAGTGCCTCAAGTGTAGAAGGAAACATAAAAAGTAAAATTGCCTAGTCTATGGGAAACTGTGTGCTAAGTGCAAAGAAAATATTATTTTGCCGATGTGTGCAAGACGTTCAAAAACAGAAATTATCGGAAAATAAATTATATAAAAAGTGATGGTAAAAGTTAAGAACTGCATATTGACAGTGTATCCAAACATGTAGTAAGTACTAATGAAAAAGTGTTAAATATTAATAGATTGGATAATGTGTTGGTATAAAATATTAATGTCGAAAAGAAAATAGTTGAATTTAAACTGGACACGGGTGCTGAAACTAATGTCTTGCCCAAATCTGTATTTGAGAAATGATACTCTCACCAATTATAAAGTTGAGTAGAACTAATGTTACCTTAGTGTCATATGGCAACTTTAAGTTAAAACGAGGTGAATTAGTATTTAAGTGTAGTGTTAATGTCCATGATAATGTTCAATTGAAATTCATTGTTGTAAATGTATCTTTCAAGCCCATTCTTAATTCTAAATCATGTCAGATGTTAAATTTAATTAAAAAATTGATCTAATTCATTCTAATATTAAAGTTGACAATCTCAATGCACATAGTGAGATATTCAGGGATTTGAGAAAGTTTCCTGGGGATTCATATCACATTGAACTAAAACCAGAGGTCAAGGCAGTGATAAATCCACCAAGGAGAGTGCCTTTTTGCTCTTCATAAAGAATTCAAAACATCGTTAGATAATACAGAAGTTGACAAGTCCCAAGGAATAGTGCGGAAAATTAACAAGAAAACAGATTGGGTTAATAGTATGGTAGTTGTTGAAAAGCAAATGGGAGCTTGAGCATTTGTTTAGATCCCAGAAATTTAAATACAGCCATCATATAAAACCTAGTGCTGAGAAATTCATAAGCAGGCCAGAAGAAAAAAAAGTTTTTTCTGTCCTTGATTTGAAGAATGGATTTTGGCAAGCGCCTTTAGATGAGCATAGCATTGATTTATGTACATTTAACCATCCTTTTGGCAGGTATCAGTTTTTGAGAATGTCGCTTGGAATTTCATCATCTCCAGAAGTATTCCAAAAACGAAATCTAAATTTTTCTGAAGCCATAGAAAATGTCGAAGTGTATTTTGATGATGTATTTGTGACAGGTAGTAATGAAAGTGAATATGACTTGACTCTATCAAAAGTTTTGCCAAAAGCAAAAGAAAATAACATTAAATTTAATCCTGAAAAATTGCAGTATAAAGTACCTAAAGTTAGATATGTAGGACAAATGATATCTAAGGATGGAATTAAAGCAAATCTTCAGCATGTTAGAGCAATTACTGAAATGGAAACTCTTACTAATAAAGGGGGTGTAAGGCAATTATTGGGCATGATTAATTATGTTGTTGTTGAGACCCAGACCGTCCGACCTACCAGAAAGGTGTAAGGCAACAGTATGGACGGCCGGGAAGTGCCACCCAATTTAGACCGGAACCCAGTGGGGGAAGCATCCACAGGGACCGTACCCTCCTTCCCCTACCACCAACCTCTCGGAAGGACTTACGGACCCACATGTTTAACGTGATCGTACTCCGCGTGAACACTGCGGCAGTTTTGGCAGTGGCTGGAATCGAACCCGGGCCTACCGACTGCAACTCCAGCGCGCTAACCAATGGGCTACCGCGCCCCATGATTAATTATGTATCAAAGTTTATACCAAATGTTTTTATTGTTATCTCTCCCCTTAGGAATCTTTTGAAAGATAGTACTGAGGTTTGGTAAGCATGAAGAAACTTTTAAAAAAAATCAAAAGTCTATTAAGTTCCTCAACTTTTTAAAAAGTATTTAGCAGTTCGAAATAAATTATCATATAATGTTATAACTCTAAAGATGGGCTAGGGGATTGTGTCATTCAAGATGGTCACCCTATATCATATGCGCTCAGAAGCCTCTCAGTGACTGAGAAAAATGATGCTCAAATAGAAAAAGGAATGCTCTCTATTTTATTTGCTGTACAGAAGTATCACACCTTTGTGTATGGAAAAAAAATTATTATTCAATATGATCATAAGATACACACCACTATTGTTAAAAAACCAATATGTAATATCTCATCTAGGTCACAGAAGATGTTATTAAAATTGTTAAACATCAATTTGAATCTGAATATATAAAAGAGAATAAGATGTATCTTGCAGATATACTCTTGAAAATAAAGTCCCTGATATTTTAAGTGTTGTTCATAGTATTAAACAACTTCCAATATGTGAACGAAGCTTAATTATAGAACGAAGCTAAAAATATAGAACAAAGATTTGTTGTTAGACAGGAAAGGCAAAAACATTACTATGGCAGAGGCGCTGTTGCACTATAAACTTTATACCCGGGTGATAATATAACTTCCTACAATTTTACCCAAAAGAATTGGGAACCAGCCCAGACAATCTCTAAAGGTCCAAATCCTAGATCATATGTCATTCAGAATAGCTCGGGTAGGTCCTTTGTGAGAAACAGAGTGCATTTAAAGTCATCAAAGATTCCATTTAAGATCGAAACGGAACCTGGTGTTAAAATGATTAAGCATCCTGTAGCTCAATCTGATAATACTAATAAAAGTTCTCCGACAACAAGCACACCACATGAATCCAGAAAACAAACAAGATCAGTGAGTATCATACGAAAGCCTTAATATCTAAAGGATTATGTGTGCGCTTAAAATCTTCAGAGGGAGGGTGTCATATATGTTAAATAATGTGCTGTTGACTTAACTGTAACTGTTAAATATCAATGTATGTAAAAACATGTACTCACTTTAGCTGTATCAGTAATTGCAGAACAGTTTTGTATGTAGAAATTATGTGTGTTGGCCCGACTGCCATGCTGGTGTATTGTTGTTATGTGCAACTATAATAAATAATGATTTGATCTAAAAATGTTATAGTTATTCCAAGGCTATGAAACAAAGATAGAAACAACTTTAATGTGTATTTCTAATGTAATTTTTATTCTTAATATTACTACTATCGAAAATAATAATTTGTAATCCATAAAATACTCTTCGTATAAAATACTCTTTTGTTTTAACAATAATGATATCCTTATCCAACTGGAAGCGTATCAACTTACCCCGGGGTACGGCACATTGATTCCCTTCCACTTGGCTCATTAGACGGTATTTCATAGTTTTGAAATTCAAATCATGTTTTAATTGGTTTAATCAATAGAAAAAAACTAAGTAAATTTTTATTGTTTCTGAATTTTTTAAAAGTAAATACGAAAAAAAGACACACCCCCTGAAAAAAATGTATTAACTTGTCCCGGTCTCCTTATTTAATGCATTGTCAAGAAAATTACTATTTTTCATAACCCCGGTTACACCTAACTAATTCTTTGTTCTTAGGAGAATGATCAGAATTAACCCCACTAAGTCTTGCGAACAGTCCAGGTGAAGAATCAGTCGACGTATTATGTATAGAGAATATTGAAAAGAACTAAAAATACGAAATATTAATAACCCCCTAGTGATATGTTGCATAATATATATGAGCTAATTGTAGCCAGTTTCCAAACGATGGCCCACTTTACGAATTTTGTATTAGTTTTTTGTTTAACCTCTAATACTCTTTGGTAGAAAACCATTCTTTAATTCTCTGCCGTGGGTGATCGGCGGCTGTTTTATGTATAAAGAAGCTGCGACGTATTATGTATAGAGAAGCCTTCTCTATACAGAATGTACAGGGAAGCCACGACGACTAGTTTTACTACCATATTTTAAATAAATATATAAATTTACATGTATTTAGTTTCTTAGAAGTGTGAGTTATGAAATGCTTTTTGAAAGCTAATTCCTTTTTCTTTAAGAACATTTACTTACATAGAAAGAAAATTATCACATTGCCAACAACAGTAAATAAAACTGCTGCTTGTGAGAATATAATTTTATAATGCTTTCTTGAAAAGAAAAAACACCTAGTTACCTAACTGACATATATTTGCTTTCTTCAAGGAAGTATTAAAAAATTAGATTGACAGTGATTTTGCCTGAAAAATTTATCTGAAAACATGTTTTCAATATAGTCCAGGACAATAATGATGTATTGCTGTTTGTATAAGCAGATAAAATAATCGACATGAGATTGTATTTGATACGGTACGAGCATGAAGAATGTGCAGGACTTACTAAAAACAAAACAAAATCTAAACATTTAGGTAAACTTTCTGCTTGAATTCTGTCTGAAATACTTTTTTATTATTTAAGTTTATTATAAAATTAATTTACCAACAGAAGTGCTCTTTGAAAAATGAAAAAAGTTTTTTAGGCGTTTTTCATAGTGTGTTTCCCTTGTAGGGTCTCGAAAATATTTTTAAAAGCGATTTTAATATATGGGTTAGCTTTGGTTCATCAGCACCCAATGTGGCCCACAAACCACTAATTTTTAATTAAATTAGGAAAGGTTAAAGAGGAGTTTTTAAACAAAAATATACCAGCTACAAGTCAGAGATCAAAGTGGAGATTTTAAAAATAAATAAATAAAAAATAAAATAAAATAAATAAAAATAAATAAATAAATAAATAACAATAAATAAATTGATAAATAAATAAATACATAAAAATAATTAAATAAATAAAAACCCAGCAACTTACACCTCACTAATAAATTATTAACAAAATGTAAAAGTTTAACAATGACCACCTTTGGCTCCTCTACCTTTGGCACATATGTTAAATAATGTGCTGTTGACTTAACTGTAACTGTTAAATATCAATGTATGTAAATGTATGTACTCGCATTAAATGCATCAGTAACTGCAGAACAGTGTTGTATGTAGCCATTGTGTGTGTTGGTCAGAGTGGCATGCTTGTGTATTATTGCTATATGTGCAACTATAATAAATAATGATTTGATCTAAAAATTATATAGTTATTCCAAGGTTGTGAAACAAAGACAGAAACATGGTGTCAGTTATTTTCGACCAAGTGAGCCTGATTTTTGGACGAAAATAGATTTAGAAGTATAGTTCCATGTGCATGATCTCTGAGAACTTGAAAAAACTGAACTTTCCTATCCTGATATGAACTTAGGAAATAAGCGTTCTTCGAAAACTGAACACTCAGAAAATTTATAATACCTTCAAGCCAAAAACCGGCAAAAGTGTAGAAAATTTTGATGATCTGTCAGAAATGTTTACTAACCACTATGTCCCAAGACGAATTGTGGTTTTTGAATGATTTAATTTTTCTTATGTTCCCAGCAAGAGGGTCAACAAGTGGACAGTTATTTAACTGAAATCAAAACTTCAAGGAGGGAATTTGACGAACGAGAAGAAGAACTCATAGGAGATAGACTTGTCCTGGGTATTAGAGAAACAACGCTATTGAAAAGACTGCTGAAAGAGCCAAATTTGACATTAAAGAAAGCGACAGGCTTTTTTTGAGCAGCAGAAGCCAGCAAACTGCAGTTAGAGACGGTGAAAACTGCTTCGCATATCCATGAAGTTAGAAAAAGCAAATAAAAGATGTCACTTAAGTTAAAACAGACTAGTGATAGTGGTGCTGTGTTTGAGTGCCACAAGTGTAGAAGAAAACATAAAAGTAAAATTCTTCAGTCTATGGAAAACTGTGTGCTAAGTACAAAGAAAAATATCATTTTGCCGATGTGTGCAAGACGTTCAAAAACAAGAACTATCGGAAAATGAATTATACAAAAAGTGATGGTAAAAGTGAGGAACTGCATATTGACAGTGTATCCAAACATGTAGTAAGTACTAATGAAGAAGTGTTAAATATTAATAGATTGGATAATGTGTGGGTATTAAAAATTAATGTTGAAAAAACATAGTTGAATTTTAACTGGACACGGGTGCTGAAACTAATGTGTTGCCCAAATCTGTGTTTAAGAATATGATTCTCTTACATAATGAGATATTCGGGTGTTTGAGAAAGTTTCCTGGGAATACATATCACATTGAACTAAAATCAGAAGTCAAGCCAGGGATAAATCCACCAAGAAGAGTGCCCTTTTACTCCTCATAAAGAATAAAAAACATCGTTAGATAATTTAGAATCCCAAGGAATAATGCGGAAAATTAACACCAAACAGATTGGGTTAATCGTATGGTAGTTGTTGGAAATGCAAATGGGAGCTTGCGCATTTGTTTAGATCCTAGAAATTTAAATACAGCCATTAAACGAGAGCATCATATAATACCTAGTGCTGAGAAATTAATAAGCAGGTTAGAAGAAATAAAAGTTTTTTCTGTCCTTGATTTGAAGAATGGATTTTGGCAAGTGCCTTCAGATGAGTATAGCATTGATTTATGTACATTTAACAATCTTTTTGGCAGGTATCAGTTTTTGAGAATGCCGCTTGGAATTTCATCAGCTCCAGAAGTATTCCAAAAACGAAATCTAAATTTATCTGAAACCATAGAAAATGTCGAAGTGTATTATGATGATGTATTTGTGGCAGGTAGTAATGAAAGGGAATATGATTTGACCCTATCAAAAGTTTTGCAAAAAGCAAAAGAAAATAACATTAAATTTAATCCTGAAAAATTGCGGTATAAAGTATCTAAAGTTAGATATGTAGGACAAATGACATCTAAGGATGGAATTAACGCAAATCCTCAGCATGTTAGAGCAATTACTGAAATGGAAACTCCTACTAATAAAGGGGGTGTAAGGCAATTATTGAGCATGATTAATTATGTATCAGAGTTTATACCAAATGTTTTTATTGTTATCTCTCCCCTAAGGAATCTTTTGAAAGATAGTACTGAGTTTAATTGGTTTGGTAAGCATGAAGAAGCTTTTTAAAAAAATCAAAAGTCTATTAAGTTCCTCAACTATTTAAAAAGTATTTAGCAGTTCGAAATAAACTATCATATAATGTGATAACTCTAAAGATGGCTAGGGGATTGTGTCATTCAAGAGGGTCACCCTATATCATATGCGTCCAAAAGTCTCTCAGTGACTGAGCAAAATTATGCTCAAATAGAAAAAGAAATGCTCTCTATTGTATTTGCTGTACAAAAGTATCACACTTTTGTGTATGGAAAAAAAATTATTATTCAAAATAATCATAAGCCACTCACCACTATTGTTAAAATACCAATATGTAATATCTCATCAAGGTTACAGAGGATGTTATTAAAATTGCTAAAATAACAATTTGAACCTGAATATATAAAAGAGAATAAGATGTATCTTGCAGATATATTCTTAAAGATAAAGTCACAGATGACCCTGATATGTTAAGTGTTGTTCATACTATTAAACATCTTCCAATATGTGAACGAAGGTTAACTAAATTTAAGAGTGCCATTCAATTAGACACTGAGCTTAAAATTGTGTATGAGTATTGTGAAAAAGGTTTGCTTGATCATAGTAAGAAAATTCCTGCCAATTTAAAATATTACTTCAAATTCGAAAATGATCTGCATGTAGAATTTGGTCTTTTATTTAAACATTCCGGAGTCGTTGTACTTTCATCTCTCAGAAATGACATGCTAGCTTTAATACATGAGGAACACTTCGGTATTGAAAAGAGTAAAATCAGGGCAAGAGAAATAATGTATTGGCGGCGAGGCATGGCTAAAAGCATTGAATCTATGGTATTGTAATGTGAAGTATGTCAAAAGTTTCAGAGGACCAATATTAAGGAGCCTCTTCTATCACATGCAATTCCACATAGGCTATTTGAGAAATTTGATATTGATATTATGGAGTATAGAAATGGAAAATATTTAGTTATTATGTGTTATCATTCAAAGTGGATTGAGACAGAGAGGCTAATTATATATACTATAACAGAAATTAATCAGTGATAAAAGGTTTATTTTTCTAAGTATGGCATCCCCTCGGTATTAGTTAGTGACAATGTTCCATTTAATAGCTTTGAATTTAAAGCCTTTGCCAAAGATTGGGGCTTGGAATGTATTTTCATAAGTCCACGATATCCTAAAGGAAATGGTATAGCAGAAAGTGCTGTAGGAATTGCCAAAGCGACACTTAGAAAAGCTTATGAAGACGATAAAGAGTGGATTGTGAGATTAATGGAGTATAGGAATACCCCTATCTCAGGATTGAATCTATCTCCACTACAACTGCTACTTGGTAGTAGGCTAAAAACGAAAATACCCTTACACAACAAATTACTAAATGCAGAAATATTTAAAAATATAGAACAAAGATTTGTTGTTAGACAGGAAAGGCAAAAACATTACTATGGCATAGGCGCTGTTGCACTAAAAACTTTTAACCCGGGTGATAATATAACTACCTACAATTTTAACCAAAAGACTTGGGAACCAGCCCAGGTAATCTCTAAAGGTCCAAATCCTAGATCATATGTCATTCAGAATAGCTCGGGTAGGTTCTTTGTGAGAAACAGAGTGCATTTAAGGTCATCAAAGGTTCCATTTAAGATCGACACGGAACCTGGTGTTGATATGATTAAGCATCCTGTAGCTCAATCTAATAGTACTAATAACAGTTCTCCGACAACAAGCACACCACATGAATCCAGAAAACAAACAAAATCAGTGGGTATCATACGAAAGCCTTAATATCTAAATGATTATGTGTGTGCTTAAAATCTTCAGAGGGAGGGTGTCATATATGATAAATAATGTGCTGTTGACTTAACTGTAACTGTTAAATATCAATGTATGTGAAAACATGTAGTCACTTTAACTCTATCAGTAATTGCAGAACAGTTTTGTATGTAGAAATTGTGTGTGCTGGCCCGAGTGCCATGCTTGTGTATTGTTGGTATGTGCAACTATAATAAATAATGATTTGATCTAAAAATAATATAGTTATTCCAAGGCTATGAAACAAAGATAGAAACAACCTAAATGTGTATTTTTAATTTAATTTTTATTCTTAACATTACTAATGTCGAAAATAATAATTTATACTCCGTAAAATACTCTTTGTTTGCATTTTTGTTTTAACAATAATGATATCCTTATCCAACTGGAAGAGTATCAACTCACTCGGGGATAGGACACATTGATTCCCTCCCACCTGGCTAACTAGCTAACTAGACAGTATTTCATGGTTTTAGAATTCAAATCATATTTTAACTGGTTTAATCAATAGAAAAAAACTAAGTAAATTTTAGTTTTTTTTGTATTTTTAAAAAGTAAATGAAAAAAGACCTCCCCCCCGGAAAAAAATGTATTAATTTGCTCCGGTTTCCTTATTTAATGCATTGTCAAGAAAATTACTATATTTTGCAACAATTTTTAACGCTATCATGTATTTATTTATTTACTTTTTATTGTTGAGAACTATGCTATAAATTTGGAGGCATTTTCCTGGTCCCTTTTCTCCTAAAATCAATAGGCGTGTGAACTTTATCTATTAAAATAATCGTACCAAATTCCCTTCAAATCACACAGTTTAAGAAATATCCTGCCTACAGAATCACAGACAGAAAGGCTCTAATACTCCTTTTGTGGGCCCTGAGCCAGCCTTGGGTATTCCCAATGATCTTATCAGAAGAATTGTCTTTGACATCTTCAGGAAGCTTCAATGCAAGAACTGGCGTGACACTAAAGGGCAAAGGCAAGCGAAAATTCTCAATTGTAATTGCCCTAGTGCACGTCAAAAGGAACTCTTTAGACTCAGTAGAACTGGCATCAGGAGAGCTGTTGGGCTCCTTACTGGGCACTACACTCTCAAGAGACATCTTAATATTATGGGTGTCTCCAAGGATTCGCTTTGCAGAGGCTGCAATTACAGCGAAGAAACTGCAGCTCACATTCTGTGTGAATGTGAGGCCTACTCTGCTCACAGATTCGAACACATTGGTCGTCATGTGATTGAACCCTGGGAGCTGAACGACATTCCTGTCAAGTGCCTGCTTATGTTTGCATCGGCTACTGGTCTCTTCTCTTAGAGACCTTCACTTTTTGGAGTAGTACAATAGACCTCTGGTCGATGTGCTAGGCTCTTCTGGAGCCACCCACCTTCATATCATTCATTCATGCTATAAATTTGGAGGCATTTTCCTGGTCCCTTTTCTCCTAAAATCAATAGGCGTGTGAACTTTATCTATTAAAATAATCGTACCAAATTCCCTTCAAATCACACAGTTTAAGAAATATCCTGCCTACAGAATCACAGACAGAAACACATAGGCTTTAATAAAATTCGTATATAGAAATCCATCAAAATCCAAGAGTTAGATTTTACATCTTATCACATTACTTTCCCGTTGTGATGTTCTATGCATTATTGGGACAGTAAATATTCATTTACTTTTTATTGACACAAGTTTTGTGACTTGGTCATTGCAGCTTCGAGAAGCCTGAGCTCAATATTCTTGAAATTTTATGGCCGACTTTGTGGACCACAACAGAAATTATCAAAATTGAAATACGTATCAAGTTTTCTTGTTAAAATTGCAGTTTTTGACTATTTCTTGCTGAAGGATGATAAAAAGGGTGAAACCGGACCATGGGCCAGGGATTCTTATTTTGCACTAGGATTGCAATTTCTTGGTAAAGTAAAATTACGAGGGTGTAGATAGATCTTGCAAGGGCATATATTTAATTATGGGTTGGACATTCCCTGAAACACTGAAAATTTTCACGCATTTTTGCAAAAGGAATATAAAACATCGAATCTAATATACACCGTAAAACATTCTGCAACCTTTGCTCATTTTTTTCAGCTACTTTGTTGATAGTTTCGGCGAACAGATAAGAAAAGCCACAATTACAGACGTTCATGAAATTTCAGCTCTATTTCTGAAATATTCAGCTAATTATCATCTGCCAAAATGTTATTTTTGTATTTTTATATACATATATATTATCATAACTATGAAAAACGTTACTCCCTATTACGGACAGTTGATTCCCCTGAAACTTTCAATAACATGCTTGCAAATGTCTTTAGATTTAATACATTATATTTAACATATCTAATAATATAATTAATCTAATAATACCTAATAAAGAAAAATTGCAACACACACTTCTAACTTAAATATCTCCTGAACTACTCAAAGAATGATTTTTTTTTCAGGCAATAAACCCGGACTAGGACAGGCCGAGTGCTGATATTGTGGATCATTTACATCATTATCAATAAACCCGAAGTCAAAACGACGAAAAGGGCACAGATAAAAAGAGCAGAAGGGGTTATATATCCAAGTCCTGGATAATGAGTCCACATAAAAGAGTCAATAAGAAGTCAGATTCAAAAACAGTCCAGCCAATCCTACACGAGAGATAACACAGAAGATTTGTGAGCCAAAACACAACATAAATATCCCAACAAGCCGAGTTAAGTTTTAAAGGGAACAAATGAGATGCTACAAAACGAAAAATAAATCAAAGCGAAACCTAAGAGCCTCAAAAGCTAAGAAATGGAACAAATATAAAGGAAATGGGAAAAAAAATTACTGGGCTCTCCGATAAACCGAGGACAAAACTGTAATGCTGGATATGTCATTAACGAAATTACTAGAATTTTCCTGGATATGAAAGGCTTCAAATAACTCAAGATCATAGATCGACGTGCATTTTTGTGTAATCTTTGCTGAAGAAAACTCAAAATGGTGGTCAAAATTATAGCAATGTTGAGCAATTGAAGATTTATCAAATTCCTATTTTTAGGCATAATTTTTATGTTCCTTAATACAAAATTTTAAAGCATGTTTAATTTGACCAATATAAGAAAAACCACAATGGCAAGAAATACTGTAAATACACCAACTATTAGAAATTTCTATAGGATCTTTAAAATTAGGAAACTTGAGTTTATTAGAAGGTGTAAAACAATATTAAATTTGAATTTTTTAAGGATTTTAGCAATCTGCTGATTAATTTTTGGAAAAAATGAGAAAATGATAGTGCTGTTGAAATCCTTTTCAAAAGCAAGTTTAGAGGAAGGTTTAAAAAATTTTTGAATAGCACGATCAACAATGCTAAGAGAGAAAGGACAGTATCAGCTTTTAAATGATTGATATTGAGCAAATCCATAATAGAACAAACTTTCAAAGCACGATGGACAAACATATTGAAAGCAGCAACTTTCTGATTAGGTGGACGGTAAGAACTTTTATGAAACCAAAAGAGACCCAAAATGGTCTACGAAAGACCGTAGTCAGAAATTCATCATCGTTGCAGATGGCCAAGATATCCCAAAACGTAAGACGATTGTTGTTTTTCCTTTCATAGGTAAATTGAATGCAAGAAACAGTGGAACTTAAAATATCTAAAATGCCATTAACATCATTAAGAGAGTGATCCAAAAAACCAAAACTGCCATCAACATAGCGAGTGTAACAAACTAGCTAATTTAAAAAAAGCTTATCTTCAAAATAATGCATATATATGTCGTTGAGAAAAGGACTGAGTGGATTACCCATAGCCAAGCCATCAGTCATACTGTAGAAATTATTATGAAAGACAAAATAATTTTGCATTAAACACGTGCTGGTAAGCGAAGCAAGCTCACCCATTTCAAATTCAAAGACAAGATAATGCACCTTCAACTGCGACTTTGGTAAATATAGACTTAACATCAAAGGAGTCCATAGTAAAACAACAAGAGATTAAATGAATTTTATTTTCGAATTGTTAAGATTTTGGCAAGTATTAATATTATTACTAAGTAGAGGAGATAACCCAGAAACTAAATGTTTGTCTAATTTGTAGGTAGCAGTACCAATATTAGATACAATAGGTTTAAAAAGAGCACCTGCTTTATAAAATTTAGGGAGAAAATCCAATCTAGTATGTACAATTGGATACAAAAGGAATCAGGGACTTCTTACAATTTTCATAAATTGCACGTGAAGATTTAATGGCTTGTCCAATTTTGTTTAAATCAGAAGTTCTAAGATCTTTGCTAATAGCACAATACCCTTCACTGATTTTTTTTAACATACCAATTTTTACCCAAAACAATAATCTGACCATCCTTATCAGCCTTAGTGATTATTAAATCAGGATTGTTACGCAATGCATTTAAGCTATCCGTATTATATTTGTTAATATTACTTTCCTTATATACATAGTACAATGTATAAGGAAATTATTGTGAAGGAGTCGAAAATTCGAATTCAAGTTTTCGATGGGAGAGCACATTTTAAGCATCTCTGAACACGAATCAGACGTTTTTGAAGTGATGGCTGTGTGTGTGTGTGTGTCTGTATGTCAGTGAGTCTGTGGAGACGATATCTTACGAACGAATGAAGCGATTTGTACGAAATTTGGTATAAAAATTACAATCCGTGAATACTGGAAGCCTATTGTGTCTAAAAAACACAATCGAATGTGCAGAATCCTCCCAAATTTTGAAATGAAATTTTGAAAAAAATATCAAAAAATCAAAACCTTCAATAAAGTTATGTAAATAATCATTTCTTATATAATTTTCCATTAGAAAACGATTGACATAAACTTTAGTACGCTAGCATGAACCGTTATTTGGATATTGCACATTTTCCAAATAAATTTTTCAAAAAATCAAATAAAATTAAAAAAAGTTTAACTATTGTGAAATATGTTCACTTTTCATACGTAATATTATGCGATAAATTTGTTATCATCATTCTCGTAGATCTAGCTCGTTCCATTCACGAGAAAATATACCCTGGGTAATAGTTTTGTATTCGGAGGCCATTAGTCGTTTATCTACTATAAGAATAACTTGTTTCTCCATCCATAATGCTTGGCAAAATTTTGACGAAGTATTTGACGAAATATCGCCAAATTAGAGAGCGTTTTAAATGTTACCAAATTGACCAAAATGTCGCCAGATTGATAAAAATGTCGCCAAATTGATAAAAGCGTCACCATATTGATAAAATGAAGCTAAATCAATGAAAATGAAGGCTAATTAATAAAAATTCAATATCTTGGAAAGAATATAAGAATCTACTATAAGAGAAGATACTTTGTGTAATAATTATAGTTTTGTATTTGGACGACATTAATCTTTTATCTGCTATAAGAATAAGTTATTTCTCCATCCTAAACACTTGGAGAAATTTTGAAGTTAAATTTGGCGGAATATCGCCAACTTGGCGTGTTTTAAATGTTGCGAAATAGACGAAAATGTCGTCAAATTGATAAATATGCTGGCAAATTTGTAAAAATGACGCTAAATCAATGAAAATGGCGACTAATTGATAAAGTTCAATATCTTAGAAAAAAATAAGTAGCTACTATAAGAATAACCTATTTCTCTGTCTGTAACGCTTGCCAAATTCTGACGACGAATTTTGGCAGCATACCGCCAATTTGGCGAGCTTTTTAAATGATGTCAAATTGACGAAAATATAGCCGAATTGATAGGAAATAACTATAAATCATTGAAAATGATGGCTAATTAATGAAAATTCAATATCTTGGAAGGGACACAGCAAACGATTATAAGAGTAACTCATTTCTCCGTTTGCCTGTAATGCTTGGCGAAAAATTTGGTTGATTTGCCTTCATATTTATCAATTTGGCGACATTCTTATCAATTTTGCAATATGTTCATCGATTTGGCAATATTTGATCAATTTTGCTACATTTTAAAAAGTCGCCAAATTTGTCGCCAAGTGAGATGGTTGAACTTGACAGACAAACATTATCGAAACATTACAATAATATTTCCTTTCAAAACGTAATTACTTTCATTGATTTGGCGTCATTTTGATCAATTTGGCATCATTTTTATCGATTTGGCGTCATTGTAGTTAATTTGGCGATATTTAATCAATTTGGCTACATTTTAAAATTTCGCCAAATTTGTCGCTAAGTGGGACGGTTGGACTGACAGGCAACCGATGAAACATTACAATATTATATTCCCTTTCAAAACACAATTAATTTCATTAATTTTGAGTCATATTTATCAATTTGGAGAAATTTTTAATGATTGGTTGATATTTTTGTCAATTTAGCGATATTTTGGTAAATTTAGCGACATTTAAAAACTCGCCAAATTTGTCGCCAAATGGGACGATTGGACTGACAGAAAAATGCTTCCGAAACATCATTGCAATACTATCCCTTTCAAAACAGAATTACTTTCAGTAATTTAGAGTCATATTCATCAATTTGGCGACATTTTTATCAATTTGGAGAAATTTGTCGCCAAGTGGGATGGTTCGACTTTACAGACAAACGCTATCGAAACATCATTGAAATACTATTTCCTTTCAAAACAGAATAAATTTCATTGATTTGGCTTCATATTTATCACTTTGGCGACATTTTCATCAATTTGGCGATATTTTTATCGATTTGGCAACATTTGATAAATTTTACTACATTTTAAAAAATCGCCCAATTTGTCGCCAAGTGGGATGGTTGGACTTGACAGACAAACATTATCGGAACATTACAATAATATTTCCTTGCAAAACGCAATTACTTTCATTGATTTGGCGTCATTTTTATCAATTTAGTGTCATTTTTATCGATTTGGCAACATGGCAGTTAATTTAGCGATCTTTTAATCAATTTGGCGACATTTTAAAACTTCGGCAAATTTCTCACCAAGTAGAACGGTTGGACTGACAGGCAAACGCTACCGAAAAAACATTACAATACTATCCCCTTTCAAGACACTATTAATTTCATTAATTTTGAATCATATTTATCAATTTGGCGAAATTTTTATCATTTTTGTCAATTTAGCAATATTTTGATAAATTTAGCGACATTTGAAAACTCGCCAAATTTGTCACCAAGTGGGACGGTTGGACTGACAGAAAAATGCTTCCGAAACATCATTGCAATACTATCCCCTTTCAAAACAGAATTAATTTCATTAATTTGGCGTCATATTTATCAATTTGGCGACATTTTTATCAATTTCGAGAAATTTGTCGCCAAGTGGGATGGTTGGACTTGACACACAAAAGGTATCGAAACTTCATTACAATACTATTTTCTTTCCAAAACAGAATAAATTTCATTGATTTGGCTTCATATTTATCAATTTGGCGACATTTTTATCAATTTCGCGATATTTTTATCGATTTGGCAACATTTGATAAATTTTGCTACATTTTAAAAAGTTGCCAAATTTGTCGCCAAATGGAATGGTTGGACATAACAGACAAACGCTATCGAAACATTACAATAATATTCCCTTTCAAAACGCAATTACTTTCATTGATTTGGCATCATTTTTATCAATTGGACGTCATTGTAATTAATTTGGAGACATTTTAAAATTTCGCCAAATTTGTCGCCAAGTGGGACGGTTGAACTGACAGGCAAACGCTACCAAAAAAGCATTACAATACTATCCCCTTTCAAAACACAATTCACTTCATTAATTTTGAGTCATATTTATCAATTTGCCGAAAATTTTATCGATTGGTTGACATTTTTGTCAATTTAGCGATATTTTGATAAATTTAGCGACATTAAAAAACTCGCAAAATTTGCCGCTAAGTGGTACGGTTGAACTGACAGATAAATGCTTCCGAAACCTCATCGCAATACTATCCTCTTTCAAAACAGAACTAATTTCATTAATTTGGCTTCATATTTATCAATTTAGCAACATTTTTATCAATTTGGAGAAATTTGTCGCCAAGTGGGATGGTTGGACGTGACAGACAAACGCTATCGAAATATCATTACAATACTATTCCCTTTCAAAACAGAATAAATTTAATTCATTTGGCTTCATATTTATCAATTTGGCGATATTTTTATCAATTTGACGACATTTTTATCAATTTGGCAATATTTTATCGATTTGGCAACATTTGATAAATTTTGCTACATTTTAAAATGTCGCCAAATTTGTAGTCAGTGGGATGGACGCACTTGATAGACAAACGCTATCGAAACTGTATAATAACATTCCCTTTCAAAACGCAATAACTTTCATTGTTTTGACGTCATTTTTATCAATTTGGCGTCATTTCTATCAATTTGGCGTCATATTTATCGATTTGGCGACATTTTCGTCAATATCGAAACATTTAAAAAAGTCGCCAAGTTGGCGATGTCTCGTCAAACTCGTCGCCAAAAATGTTGCCAAGCGTTAGCCAGAGATAGATAAACAGACAGATAAATCAAGATGTTTATATTATTAATATCAGCTATTGCGTATAAAGTGCGCATAAATGGCGAAACAAGTCCTTGGATGCTATATGACCTTCAATAAAAGAGAGATTCTATCGTTGGGAATTCATCTTATAGGCGAGTTCTTTGGTACGAACTTGGTCGTTGCAATTGGTGCATCTTCAGCTCAATTCCTAGGACATTTGAAGCATGCAGCATTATAAAACTGAATTTGTTAGTCTCCATAAAGGTCCACAAAATTGTGGCCAAAGCAAGTTTTTTTTGCTGTTATTTCAGATATATTGTGTAAGAGTGCGCATAAAACCTGAGACCGGTCATTGAATGCTGTGATCTGCAACGAATGAGATATTCTACCCTTCGGAACGCCCCTATAGGCGTATTATGTGGTAAGAACTTGGGCGTTTCGATTCGTGTAACTTCAGCTCAATCCTAAAAAATTTGAATCATGTGGCATGTAAAGACTGAATTTATTGGTATTCATAGAGATTCGCAAAATTTTGGCACAAACAAGTTTTTCGGTTATTGTAGATACCAGCTTTTCTATGTAAAAGATCTCATAAAAGAGCGAAACCGGTACCTGAATGCTGTGATCTGCAATGGGAGAGAGGTTCCATCTTGAGAACACCCCCTATAGGCGGGTATTGTTGGCAGGAACTTCATTGTTGCAAACAAATGCCGCCTGACATCACTCGCATGCGACGTTGTAGGACTAATTTTTCCTGTCTCTATAGCGATTCACAAAATAGCAGTACATACCAAGTTTTCGTTGTGTCACTACAGATATCCAGTCCTTAAAACCAGTCCTTAGATGCTCTGTTCTTTAATGGGAGAAGGATTGTATTTTTGGGGACGTCTCCTATAGGTGGGTTCTGTGGAAGGAATTTGGCCGTTGTGACTGGTGCAGCCGCAGCTCAATCCTTAGACAATTTTAGGTTTTATGGCGCCAAAAGACTGAATTTGTTGGCTTACACAGAGATTCGAAAAGTTGTGGCGCAAAGTACGTTTTCTTGCTGTTATTACAGTATCAGCTATTCCCTGTAAATCTGTGCATAAAGTGCGCGAAATCAGCCCAAGGATTTATTATCTTCAGTGGGAGCGCGATCCCACTTTTAGCAGTGCCTCTATAGATGGGTTTTGTGAATATGAGCTAGACAGTGTGTTGCAGACCCAAACCACTCGACTGGCCCAAAGGGTTTGTAGCAGCTGTTTGAGTGGCCGGACTAGACAGTGTGTTGAAAACCCAGACCGTCCGACTCATCCAGTGGACTTGAGCAACTATTTAGACGGCCGGGAAGTGACTAGACAGTGTGTGTTGTTGTTGATGTTGAGACCCAGACCGTCCGACCTACCAGAAAGGTGTAAGGTAAGTGTTTGGACGGACGGGAAGTGCCACCCAATTTAGACCGGAACCCAGTGGGGGAGGCATCCACAGCGACCGTACCCTCCTTCCCCTACCAGCAACCTGTCTGAAGGACTTACGGACCCACATGTTTAACGTGATCGTACTCCGCATGAACACGACGGCAGTTGTGGCAGCGTGCAAATCCAGCGCGCAAACTACCGGGCTACCGCGTCCTAAATGTGCCAACAGCACGCGGTGCTCCCAGGTGGTCACCCACCCAAGTACTAACCGCGCCCGATGCTGTGTGTGTGTCAATGTTGAGCATATTAATGCTGGCTGTGTGGTAGGACATATTTCTCATGGAGGCTTTGAAAATTTTTTCATACTGCTTTTATTATTTTATTTTTTTTTTGCTTTTTTTTTTCCTGTCGTTGCTGGTATTGGTTTTGTCTACAATGGATATGCGAATATTTAGTACATTATATAATATAACATTCAAGATATCTTCCTTAGAAACATTTACATTTAATTTAAATACCTGCTTAAAAATACCAATTAATATAATATTTTATTTGCAGGTAAATGATAAAGAATTTATTCGGAGGCGAAATAATATCACGGTTTCAAATAAATTATAATGATTTCAAATAAGTTATAAATTATAATTTCGCTTTAAATTAAAAAAAGAAATCTTTGAAAAATTAATAATATATTAAAATTTACTATCAGATATCTTAATTGATCAATTTTAGACCATAAATTCGTTATTCGTATTGGCCATTTGGATAAATGACAAATATTTTATTGATTGTAATTATAATAATTTGCAATTAAGACGTTGCTAATATGATTATATAACTCTAAAGTGTTTACACTTTAATTGAAGTATATTTCTTTTAAGGTCTTTTCACGATAAATTTTATACATATTTTCCATTTACTGTAATATTTAAACTTTTCTGATTAGTCGCTTTCTAAATGCTCATATATTCTGTATCACGGCATCTTAATTATATTACCATTTCAAAAACATTTCTCAGTCAAAACCCAATGGGTCAATAAATAATTTATGCGTTCTAATTAATAAATTTTAACTGCTTACAATTCTCTTAATGATGCTTGTTAAAAAGTAAATAAATTACCATGTAATTTCATTCAATCCGGTATCCCGCAGTTTAAACTGAAAGAATACAATCTAAAGATTATGTTCAGTGTCGAATGTAAACTAAAAAGAAATGTGATTCCTCCTAATTCTACAAGAATCAGAAAAATAAAGAGAAATGGTAGCGAAATAACCTTAGCGTAACAATGCCAAAAAACAAGAAACTTCTCATTTGGTCAACACTCCACTAGTCTTGGACTGTTTTACCGTTTTTGCGTATTTGCCGCTATTCATCACGGATTCTTTTAAATTTTGTTTATATCATCTTTGATGAAAAGCGGCAAGATAACGAAACTGGTCTCAGTGTGATGAAAGGTATATAAAGTAAGCAAGTATGGGTTATATAGTAAGTTCCTTTATATACCAGATGGACTTGCATAATGCATTAATTCAAATAACAAAATACTTAAAATGTAAAAATATTTAAAAGTAGCAAGTTTGATATATAAAGTAAGCAAGTTCCTTTATATACCAGATGTATTTGCATAATGCACTACTTCAAATAACAATATACTTAAAATGTAAAAATATTGGAATAGTATGGCAATATTTGAAACTTCGCAATAATAATAAGTTTTAATAAGAAATAAGTTTTTCATAAGAACTTATTGTGACTCATTACATAAAAAGAACTACATGCATCCAAAATTCGGTAATAATTTAACATGTATCTCAATGTAGAATATTTTTATCAAATAACATAAAAAACTAAGTTAAATTTATTTTATTATACGGTATCATCATATTATCAATATTAAAAGAAGCGTTTTTTTAAATAGTGCATTTTCTTATACATTATCAATTATCACCATATTATCAACTTTAAAAAAAAAGAGTTATTCTCAAATAGTGCATTTCTGCAAAGTCTACACATTAACTACTAAATTAAATTACAACGATAAAACAAAATAAATGTACTTACCCCAGAAAAAGACATCATGATTTAGATGTTCTTTATATGGGGATCATGAAAATATTCTGAAATCTGCAGAAATAGGATGGTATGATGGTAGCTGAGAAATAAAAGACTTCTGATTGACCAGAAATCTCAATCTTAAGAAAATAGTCCTACAATCATCGAAAAGTAGCTAAGTTCATAAAGTAGCTGATCAATGTCCTGGACTTGACTAAGACTCTTCAATTCAACAGGCAACGTATAGGTTAAACCTAACGTCCTTCAAAGAACCTTGAGCAACAGACGCTATGCGTCGGCAGCTTCCACCCTCTTCCACAAGTTTGCAAATAAAAGTCAGAAATTTTGGCAAGACTTGATAAAAATCAAACTGGGCAGCTCAAGCAAGTTGGGCAAGCAACAACTTCAGACGAAAAGCCTGAAGACGCGTTGTGTGCGGACTTTTTATACTCAGAGTACCGGATACAGACCTGCATACATACAATACCTGGATGTTAGACCTCTGCCTTCCCCCCTCCCTCTATGTCTGAAACCTAGAAAATCTAATCAACGCGTCTAAAATGCAAAATGTAATTTAGAATTCCCAAGAAATCAAGATTCTTGAGTAACGGAGTATATAAAAAAAATAAAAGACAATGACATTGCCAACGTAGCTTGGGGAGTGTATATAAATTGAGAGAAAGCATTTTTAGACCGTTTGCTTTTGCAAAAAGAGTTAATTAGAAATAAAGGCAGGAATTGCGTTACAATTACTGCCGGAAACTGCTTTTAAAATGTTGTTTTTTGATGGAAAGATAGAGTAGATTTTATAATTATAGAACCAACTTCCACTTTAAAAGATAAGAGTATCGTCTCAGTAGAGAATAAAAGTATAGTCTCAGTATAGAAGAAAATAAGATGTTGACAACGCAAGATTTTCCCTACATGATGCAATGTATTTACGATTTTCACATTGAAATGATGGTATATAAGATCTATGTCATTGGTTTTTGTCGTACATTGGCATTTGGATCTTTTCTTAATGACCACGTGAAAATAATTTTGAAGTACCAAATTAACTTATAATTCGAGCAAAACCTACTTGATAATTAAGAGCTGTTAGGAAAATTGATAGAGCCCGTTAAGTAATATAACTCATATATTACTCACTTTTATTAATTAGAAACTAAAATTTTATTATATAAAACGGATGGTTTGAGTCCCAATTAATAAATTTCTAAAATCCACAATCTAAATTTCATTTTTGTTTTTTCTATGTCAATAATCAAACTTTTCGTTATTTAAAGTGGAAATACAAATTCCGTTACTATGACAACCATCTAATCATCGGACGTGGAGTCGTCAAATGTGTATGAAAAATTGCACAATATTACTGGCATTGAATTAACATTATCAGCGTTAAAATACAAAACTATTACAAAAATTGTCTGCTCTCGTGAATGGAACAAGCTGGATCCAAGAGTTTGATGTTGATAGCTTTGTCACATAGTACTGTATATGGAAAGGGAACAACGTCGGAGAAACAATACTTGCTGATTAGATGGAGTAGATCATTAAGAGCTCAAAAATGCTGAATTTCGATTTTTTTTCTTTTACAAATACCTTATTGCAAATATTTGTCGCTTTATGAGTATTAAGACGACCACTCCTTAACACTCGTGAAGTGATAAAAGCTCGTGAAGGGATGTAGAAATGGGAAATTTCAATACTTGCTTCAAACTTCAATATTTTTTTAACCTCGCAGTCGGTTTTGAATTTCTTTACAGGCAATGACGCTGACTCCAAGTAATGTTGCAATATGAGCTTTATCCTCTTGCAGCGATTTATGGAATTACAAGAATTTGAAACCTGTTTCTGTTCGTCTACCTGTCATAACCTCTTAGAACTCGAGAAAGGCTCCATAGATTTGAATTATTTTTTCAATGATTAAGTTTAATAAGGAGCAGGTTTATACTTCAAAATATTTTCTATTTTGTACATCGTGAATAAATAATTATGAAGTTTCGAAAATACGCTTCTAAACTAGACAAAGCAATTGCATTAGCAAAAGCAGGAAGGCATCTGCACCATATTTATTGGTGTGGTTGAAAATTATTAGTTCTAATCAGATGTCGGGTAAGCCCAGACATTGAAAATTATTAGTTCTATTTAGATATCGAGTGAACCCCGACATTTAAAATTATTAGTTCCAATCAGATGTCGGGTGAGACCAGACATTGAAAATTATCAGTTCTATTCAAATGTCGGGTGAACCCCGACATTGAAAATTATTAGTTCTATTCAGATATTGGATGAGCCCCGACATTAAAAATTATTAGTTTTAGTCAGCTGGTAGATGAGTCCCGACATCCCTTTTCATGCTAATTATTTCATTATTGTAGTGCCGTCTATGAACTTATCAACCTTTGGCTTTCAAAATGGTATCTATAACGAAGAAAATGTTGCGATCAAGCGGATTTAATAATGTTTTATTTGATTTTGGAAATGACGACCAGATAAGTAATAGTGGTACTGATGTTTTGGAATATGATAAAATGTGCAAAACGAATAATTAAAAAGAAATAAATCATAATTTTTTTTGTTGATATGCGTTTTTACCCATTATCCCTGAAAATTAAATGGAAATAAATTTGACCTGAAAGATTTAAAAAATAATTAACTTTTACAGCATTTTAGTACTTAATATAAGATAGGATAATATATAAATTTCTATTCCAAAAAAGTATAATTTTATATTTCAAAAATATAAATTTCTATTCCAAAAAATATAAATTTATTTCATTTCTATAAATATCTTTTCCAAGCTCAAAGAAGTTTCTTATTTTTTAAAATCTTGATTATAAGACAAGAAAAACACACATTTATTTTATCCTATACAGTCCCTGGCCAGTAAAGTTTAAAAAAAAGATATTGGACAGGTTTCTTACAAACGATACTTGTGAAAGAGAATGGGAATCATGTTCCCATAGAAAGGAATACACCTCAAAGATACGATAGCAATTCCTATAATGTGGTAATTGATATCATTAAGCTAAATTGAAATTTCTTTTCTAGATATGTATATGGGTCCTTGGTTGTTTAATGGGCAATCATATATCGGTGGAAACTGTGATATATATTCACGAATCTAGATGACCCAGCTATTAGAACATGACACAGTTACGTTACACCAAATTTAGATTCAGTTGTCGGTTGCTCATATTATGTTACTTTAGCATTATAAATTGGGTGTAAATTGGATAAAGATTGGGAAATTGAAAATGGGCATGCGCAAACTGCTCAAGAAATGAACCAGTATTCAGAAAATGCAATATAGATTTGTGTACTGTAGCATTAACATTTTGTACAAAATTTAGTTCCAATCGGTTGAGTAGTTTCGAAGGTATTGAAACATACTGTAAATACGCATGCATATGTTGCTTAGACTAGGTTTAAAAAATCACATCAGTTTTAAGGTTTGGTATAAAAAAAAATCTTTATTAATGAGTTGCTTGTATCTGTTCTTCAGAGATAACCCGAACAGGAAAATTAGCCCGGATGCTTCAATTAGACTAGAAAAAAAGTAGGGGTCATAAAATGTGCGAAATGACATTTAACAAGAAAGATTAATCATGCATAAAGCATTGATTATGAAACACTTTCCAACTGAAATGCAATTTTATTTAAACATCGCTAAAATGCAATATAATCAGCTTTGATAATTTATTTTACTTCGAAACTTGAAACTTCAACAAGAAACTTCGTCAAGAAACTGCTTCAATGATATAAAATCGTTTGCTTCTCTATGTAAAATCAATGAATATTTCATTCATATTACTTATATTCCAGACTCTAGGGTTAAATAATTTTGCGTTAAAAAAACCCGCAATTCTTATACAACTCATCTTACAACTTGATTCGTTTACATTCTGCATACGTTAGAATTAGGCTTCGGTGTAGAAATAAATAAAGAGCAGTGAGCATTTAAAATAAAAATTATTGTAATTGCGTAGGCACAGAATTTAGATACACAGATAATATGCAAAAATAAAGCGGTTTTAGGACGGATGCAACATTGAATATAAATATAAGCGTTCCTTAAAAATCACGATTTTCACTAAGCGAAACAAAAATGGATACCAATGAGTCATATGATCTCTTCATATAATATGGGTGTAATTATTATTAATTCAAATTTTATTTAAAAAACTACTTAACATATTTTGATGACATTTTTTTACACATTTTACGTGATAACTTAAATATTTCCTAAAGTTTTCGAAGAAATTTATAAATTTTAACTCCGCTTAAAAAATATTTGAAAAATTAGGTCCCATAAGGTTCAATGTATTTCAGTTTTTCAACCCGTATTAAATCCAAACCTAATTGGGTGATATTATTATTTTACATTCCCATATGTCTCACAGACCATCTCAACAACTAAAATTTCATTTGGATAAAGTCATTTTTACGGCAGTTAACGAACAGACAAACAGACAGACAGAATGAACAAAGTCATAAACACTTTACAACTATGTTGGAAAGTGTTAAAAACCATCCCAATATTCTAGTTTGATATGAAAAAGGCCGAAGACCAAAATACCAACTTTTTCATATTTGCACTAGTATTAAAGATGTCAATGACAGAAGAGTGACTCTTTTAAAAAGCACCGAGAGATTGAAATAGTCAAAAATGAGTTAGGTACCACTAATATACCCTCAAAAATATATCTGAAATATCGTCTGCTATTGTTAATACGTTAGACTACCATTACAGGCCTCCATTTTTAACACTTTACAACAAAGTTGAAAAGTGTTTATGACTTTGTTCATTCTGTCTGTCTGTCTGTCTGTCTGTCTGTCTGTCTGTCCGTTAGCACGATAAATGCCGTAAAAATGAGTTTATCAAAATGAAATTTTAGTATGTTGTTCAGACGGTCTGTAGGACCTATGGGAATATAAATAAATAATATCACCCAATTAGTTTTTTATTGAACCCGGGTTGAAAAAATGAAATACATTGAACCCTATGGGACCTAATTTTTCAAACATTTTTTAAGTAAATTTAAAATTCACGAATTGCTTCGAAATTTTTAGGAAATATTCACATTATCCCATAGAATATATAAAAAAAAATTCAGTAAAATATGTTAAGTAGTTTTTTAATTAAAAAAATTATTTAATATAGGGAAAAAAACAAATTCAATTAAATTCTGACTTTGGGATATCTTCCAGAAAGAAAAGAGAGAGATATTATATAATAAATATCTCTCCATTTGCTTAAACGTTTTGCATATGGGAGTGGCTTCATATTTTAAAATAAATTTGGTAGATAACAATTTTTCATTTTTTTTAAATTTTATATAACTCTTCATGATAAATTTAATTGATGGCATTTTAAATGCACTTTCCTACGTCCTAGAGAGTTAAAATTTGGTACACAGCTTAAATTTGTTGAACATTTTATTCGACAAAAATTTGATGGATCTTTAAATATAGATCATACATTTTTTTCGAAATGGCCTGAAAATAATCCCCGTTCACTTCTATAAATCATTGGTGTAATATTGTTAAAAATTCTGATGTGGACAGCACATGTCTTTCCCTGCAGACTCATATTCGTTCTCTTTATTTATTCAATGATAATTTGAGTTTATCTGCACAACATAAGTATTTTAAATGACATTGAATTTACACGTTAAACTTAAATTTGGTTCTCATTTGATAGCTGGACTTATTGTCAAAGGTGGCGTAGCGAAAACGCGAAAAAACTAGAATATCTCAAGAACGGCTAGTCCTAGAGTAATGGGGTTAGTCTTATTCTTTTTGTTGTCAAAAATCACATATAAAATAGGAATTTAATTGATATAATTGAGCACACGTAGTCTTTTATTTTTATATATAACGATTTTTGCTGGCCATTTCGCAAAAATAGCCCGTTCCTTTTTCCCGAATCGTAGTAGAATAACCTACAAATGATTTATATACAAAATTTTGTTAAATTTGGTATATAAATCACTTGTAGGTTATTGAAATATTATACTCCAAATTTTGTTAAATTTGGTTCATTAGTTTTTAGCTAGAGTGGATAAAGGCAATTTCTGCGGCCATTTCGCAAAGAAGGCAGATTCTTTTATTACGAATCGTACTATAATCTAATGAACATCAGGATTTCCCACAAAAAACATACCTACCAAATTGTATGAAATTCGGTCCATTAGTTTTTCAATTAGAGTGGATGTAATATCCACACAGACACACAGAAACATACACAGATACACCCTTACACACACAGACGTCTTCCTAAAAGTAGTTTTTTCGTGTTCTAGAAGTCCCAAAACGTGTAGATACTTTGAAAATTCGAGTTCCGATCTTCGGCACGATTCCAATACTTTGAGTACATACACATACACATATATATTATCTGTGTATCTAAATTCCGTGCCTATGCAATTACAATAGTTGTGATTTTAAATGATCCCTAAACTTTTATTATTTCTTCAAGGAAGCCTAATTTTAACATATGCAGAATGCAAATATCTCAAGCGATTGTAAGATGAATTACATAAGAATTGCTGAATTTTTTTCACACAAAATTATTTAGCTCTGGAGTCTGGAATACAAGTTATATGAATGAAATATTCATTGATTTTGCATAAAGAATCAGATGATTTATATTTCGATACAGTTTTAAATATTTAAGCATAATAAATTACTGTAGTACTGTGATAATGTAAAAGATATTACCACTGAATGAATCACATTTTAGAAATTTTTAAATGAAATTACATTTCAGTTGGAAAGTGTTTCATAATCAATGCTTATGCATGATTGATCTTTCTTGTTTTTTATCAATCAATGAACATAGCATTTTCTCAGAGTCAAAATAATTTTTATTTTAGAGCAATATTTCTCCAACCATTTTATGGGTATGCCATTGAAAAGTTTATTTTTAGAAGAGTTCATTGAAGAGTTTCAGCAGCGCAGTCACTATTTTAAACAGTTTGTCGCGAGTTGAAATGACACGTCTGCTCTCGCTTTGATTTAAACGTCTGCAACAGATCCAATTCCCTGAAAAATTGTTGAATTGTTAAAAGTTTTATAGCACGGGTATTTATTTATTTCATATCTCATCACTGGCATTCTTTTAAGAATGGTTAGAGAAATATCGCTCAAAAATAAAAATAAAAATCTGATACGGGAAGCACGTAACTTTTCAAACGGACTCAAATTCATCGTCTCTTTATTTCTTTAATAATTCATTAAATTGAATTTTTTAATTTCAAAAAATAATATTCATGAAATTATACTGAATGTGCACTTCTAATTCAATTTTCGTTTTTATTTGATAACTGGACGTATTTTCAAAGGCAGCGTGGCAAATATATATATATATATATATATATATATATATATATATATATATATATAATTATGTATCGAGAACAGTTAGTTCAAGAGTAATGGGGTTGGTCATATTCTTGTCATCGTCAAAAATTAAGTATAAAACAAGCATTGAATTGATACATTTAAGCATACGTAATCTTTCATCTTAGATTGTGATGATTTTTTCAGGCCATTTCGTAAAACAAGGCAGGTTCTTCTTTACCTAATTATACCAAAATGTAATCAGCACCAGAGTAACCCACAGGTGACTTACCTATAAAATTTTACAAAATTTGGTCAATTAGTTTTTGAGTAAGAGCGGATACATTCATTGCTCAGACAGATCCACCGACCCACCCACCCACACACACACATACACAGACGGCACGCTAAAAATAGTTTTTTCGTGTTCTAGAGATCCTAAAAACGTGTAGATCCGTCGAAAACTCGAATTGCGACTTTCGACACGATTATAATACTTTCCCTGTACATTACCATGTATTGTATGGAAATTAAAAATTCAGGCTGGGAAAACGTCATTTTCTTCGATTGATAAAAAATACTATAACTATTGTCTGACGTATTAAAAGCAGCAGACTATACTTTTGATATATTTTTAAAGGCCAGACATATCCACCCACATTAATACCCTCTAAGTGAAAAAAAATTTAACCATTTTAATTTCCGCGTAAATTTAAAATTTAATGTGATCAATTTTTCGACTTCCCTGTATTTAGTTAAAAACTACTTACAAGTTGTTAAAACAATTTTTACAACATTTAATTTTCTGCTTTCGTCCGCATTTCAGAAATAAAGGTTAAAAGTATGCTTAGTTTGCAAAAAGATGTAATTTTGAAAGGTCCCCAAAGAATATTTTTTAATACAGTTTTCTTCCTTTTTTTAACGGCTATTGTGAAGAGAAAATATATCTTCGCAAATTCCCTATTGTCTGTCCTTAATATTTCGATCAACGGCGGCATATGCAACGCCGCATATATTTGTGCAATTAAATTGGGATTCCATAGAGCGGCTAAGGCGTATTTTTGAAGCACTTCCTAAATTATAGCATTGAGTAATTTAGAATCCATTATTAATTTAGTCTTTTCAACGTAAACAGAACCTCAAAGCCACGAATGAATGCACATCTCTGGAGAAAGAAGGGTTAAAAAACCTTTTTTTAACCTTGAGAAAAGTTTCACTGTCACCCCCCTCGATGGCGAGAAAATAAATTACTAGAGAAATCACATAAAGGAAGTATATTAAAGAATTCTCAATTCATTTAATTTTACCGTAATTTGCAATATTTGAGTACTAATGTATTTCTAGAAGCTTTTAGAGCCGCTGAAAAATAAGTTAAAGTAAAAACGCTGTTTGAATATCATATATTTAGACCGAATTTAACTTTCGTTCTCATCATTACAATGCAATTGAAATAGAGGTACAGAAAAAAAAATGTTTTACCATCTTCAAATAAACCCTCCGAAAATTAAATTTTGGATTTTAGACCACCCAAGATTTTTCTTTTACATATTTTTTTAGTTTCTCAACTTTTTGTTATATATATGGTTTATGAAATACCACCCTCATCGAGAAAGAACATACTCAAGACCTCTAAATATGGAGATCGATAGAACTTTTACCGATAGAACTACAATATCATGCTAATATTCTCCTCCACCTAATTTTGAGACCGATATTTTGGCGTCGAAAAATCAATTTTTTTGTTAGTGCACCTTTTTAGGAACGCTGCAACGCGCCGCTCCGCCAAGTCGTCATGTCGTATTCCGTAACTGGCAATTGTATATTATAAGACTAAAATAACTTCGTTGAAAGTAGCATATAACACAAAATAATTTTTGTGTTGTATGTTTTTGCGAAGTTATTTTAGTTTTTTTTTTACTTTAGCAGTTGTTTGAGCTGCATTTAAATGTATATTATACTTGGCGTGACAGACCTTAATTTCCAGGGGTCTGTCGCTCAGTCTATAAGAAAGTTAAAGTCTCGATTCATTTATCTTTGTAATGTATACCAATCTTAAAGCTGAGAAAAATAATTCCAATTGGTGCTGTAGCACCCCTGAAAAATGGCACTTTTTATAATTGTCGTTCTGGCCTCTTTTTGATTTCTTCAGTGTTAACGAATCTATAACCTTAACTACTGAACCGATTTTAATCAATGATAGCTCATTTTGCGTGTTCTGGTGACAGGTATACACTTTTTTTAGAAACTTGAAGATAAATTCGATTTAGAATTTCAAACATTGAAAAAAACATTAATACATGGTGTTTGCTGGTAAAGTACAATTTGCAATGCCTGCTATATCATTGCTACATAATCATGTCGATAAATATTTCTATGAAAATTTTTGAAATCAACCAAAATGTACCACTTCATAGTTAAAAAAAGAATAAAAGCTTCCCTCGAAGTACAAGAAACAAAAACCTGTTTTCAGAAAGGTTATGAAATCTCAAAATGATTTACGCCAGGACCACGCAGGGCTGAAATTGTACTTTCAGGTCTAGGGTACACTGTTGAAGGATCTTACAAATCAGGGTTAGGATCCTTTAACGGGGTACTCTAGACCTAAAAGCTCAGCTTCGGTCCTGAGGGGATTTAGCGCTAACCATTTTGGTATTACATAACTTTTTTTTGGAAAGAGATTTTGTTTCTTGTACTTGGCGGGGAGTTTTTTTCATGAAGTGGTGCATTTTGTGAGATAAATTTTTACTCAAGGAGGTAGTGAAACCCACGATTTCTAAAGCCTGAGAATGTTTTGCCGACTGAACTACCCGGGTACGAAAAGAGTTCTGATAATCTACAAAATATTTGATTGATTGAGTGGAAAATGAAACAAATTAAGTTTAACAGAATGATATATAGAGCATGGTTAAGCTTTATAAAACTATACAGTCGAAAAAATAATGCAGAATTTAAAATTAATTTTCTTAAAATTACCATTCATAAAATGACGTATTACTGAGATTCAGTTCGAATAAGTATAAATTACATGTTCTGCAGCTAGTTTTGCACACATTTGTGTAAAGCAGAAATCGTGTAATCAACAATGACATATTATTTTTATTTAGGGTGCGGTAGCCCAGTGGTTAGCGCGCGGGAATTGTACTCAGTAGGCTCGGGTTCTATTCCCGCCACTGCCAAATCTGCCGCCGTGTTCATGCGGAGTACGATCACGTTAAACATGTGGGTCCGTAAGTCCTTCCGAAAGGTTGGTGGTAGTGTTATTATTATTATTATTATTATTATGTGAATTACATCTAAGTTTAGGGTATCTGTGGTGGAAATCGGAGCATTACGAAAAATGCAGACACCAATTTCTCCAAACCTGATAGAAAAAAAGTGTACATACTTTTCTCTTGTTTTGTTGGTCCAGATTACGTATATATAAAATAATTTTAATACTTTAGAATTTTTTTAGAAAATACTTCAAGCATCTGTCCGAGCGAGTAATTTTATTAATTTTTTTTACTTTCACTCAAACTTCAAAAGATAGATATAAATAATAAGTGACAAAAATATGTATTAGCAAATTTAGTTGCTGAATCTAATTTTTGAAAAAAGAAAGCTAATTTATTGAACCATACTGACTTAGTTTTCGAATAATCGTGTTGTCAGGTTAAAGAAGATTGAATTTTTTTTTTACAAGTTTGTAATGCTTATATCTCAAAAACTAAAAGTGCTAGCTATAAACAATAAGTAAGAATGTGAAAGCCCCAGGCCGTCCGGCTCGTCCAGAGGACTTGGAGCAACAGGATGGACGACCGGGAAGGAATAAGCAAGAATGTGTAGTTCTTTTAAAGTCTTGCAAGTGTATATAATTGGGTTTTAGATCGAGTGGTTATAATTTCGATAGCTTAGTTTATGACCTGGATTTTCCAATAGCTGGGAAAGTTGCAATATTTAACATATCACGATTGTTGCAGCTCAGTGTCTTTACTTACTCCTTGGTGAAATATGGTACATAAGCAAGAGATATTTTATTTTGTTTAAAAAAATTAGAAGGTTAAATAAAGTTGGGAATTCTAAAGATGTTTAATGATTGGTGAAGTTTGAACATAATACATGCGAATATACATAATCAAGCACGTAATTATGTGCCGCCAGACGAGTTTATAAATTAACTCGTCAGATATATTGTTAAGTTTAATACATATACCGCAAAGCAAGTTAATAAAAAATTGCATATTTTGAGAAAATTGCATATCTAGAGGCGGATTATTCAGATGAAATCGGGAAGAAAACTAAAAGTGCTGGCTAGCTATAAACAGTTAGCAAGTAATTTGTAGCACTTTGAAAGCCAAAATATTATATACTCAAAACCATTTCGGCTCCATCAGACCGGACGATGCACAGCTGATATTTTTTTTTGCTCTCTAATGTAATGTGCTCCGTCATTTTTTGAGTGCAAATAGTCTTTTATAGTTAAGTTTGTTATACAGTAATTTATTTAAACCGAAAGTTTAGATTGAGCGGTGTACTTTTTCTGGGAATTAAAAATAATATTTATGTATTTATGTTTGTATGTATATATATATTTTTATGCATATACTTTTTATTATATTTATATGATTTATGAGGATTCTAAATATAATATTTAATAATTTATTTTTAAATTAGAAGCGGTTTTAAATTGTTTCTTATAATATTATACTTTAAAACTTTTAATAAACAGTAAATCATTTATGATTCTGAATAGGTAACGCAATTTTAAATTATTTTCTATTTAATTCCTGTTCCTTTTGTGCAATGTTTCAAATTTGTGATTAATTTTTTTAGATAAAATCTATTTTATAACTTTTCAAAAGCACATGGACTTAATAGAAATACTAAATTGCAACTGCTCACTGCAGTATACTGGTATAAAAAATGTTCATGTACGGAATTTTTTATATTCTCTAAATTAATTGCAAACATCACACGCTAAACCGGGTACACAGTCAATAATCCACTTTGGATCTGGCTTTAAATTCACCGTAATAGCAAAACTTGTCGAACCAGTAGTGGATATCCTTAAGGATTTTCAAAGTTTATTAAGTCATAAAGAAATAACTTCTCATACAAAGAATTTAAAATTGGATTATACAGTCACTGATTTATTATCATAACATATGTAACTAACACTCTTAAATGACAGCGGTGAATTTTGTTTACAATCTGGCTTCTTGCGCTTCACACTATTTTTTACGAAAAACATCATTTTTTGGCACAGATATAAATATTTTATCTGATGATTTAAAACTAATAGTCGGGCACATTGGAGCAATGCAATACTTATAACTATTCGGCTGTTTGGGACGAAAGAAACGATTGTGACGTCACATTCAGTTCGCGCCAAAATGGGTTGTTTTCCGGCCACAGTCAGAAAGGCGAACTTGACTGCTAACAAAACATGAAATACCGCTCGGAGAATAAAAATTTGTATACTTTTGTTCTTTTAGAAATATTTCGAATCGAATAAATAAATAAAAAAAGAGGCCGGAATTGTCCATTGATACACGCTAAACACGAATCGAATGCATTTCGAATGATATTTCTATCTGTTTCACATTTTTTATGTTATGTGTCTGCGCCTGTGAATGAATTTGTAGGGAAATGAGCAATGCGAACAAAATTTTGTATATTTTTAATTGTATAAACTAAAACAAGAATTGTATTTTATTTAAAAAAAAACTCATTAGGAAATAATAATTAAAATATTAATAACACCTATGTTCAGGGTATGAATATGTACAATGTTTGGAAACTAATGAAGTCATTTTTTGTTATAATGTGCTGCCATTAAGATATTGCTTATTTTAAAACGGATTTCTCAAAAATTATGAAACTAAAAAATTTTTTTATATGACTTAGTTATTTGATTTTTCTTGTATTTTATTTCAAAGAAACTCACTAAGATATAATAATTAAAATATTAATAACACCTAAGTTCAAGGTATGAATATGTATAATGTTTATAAACTAATGAAGTCATTTTTACTTTCCTTATATACATAATGTATAAGGAAAGTATTGTGACGGGGTCGAAAATTCGAAATCGAGTTTTCGACGGGAGAGCACGTTTCAAGCATCTCTGATCACGAATCAAACATTTTTGAAGTGATGTCTGTGTGTGTGTGTATGTGTGTGTGTGTGTGTGTGTGTGTGTGTGTGTGTGTGTGTGTGTGTGTGTGTGTGTGTGTGTGTGTGTGTGTGAAAGTATGTGTGTGTGTCAGTGAGTCTGTGGAGACGATAACTAACGAACGAATAGACCGATTCGAACCAAATTTGGTACAAAAATTACAATCCGTAAACACTGGAAGCCTATTGTTTTTATACGTAATCGAATGTTCAGAACCCTCCTAAATTTTCGAATAAAATTTTGAAAAAATCTTCAAAAAATCAAAACCACTAATAAAGTAACGCAAATAGACATTTCTTATGTAATTTTTCATTAGAAAACGATTGACATAAATATTAGAACGCTAACATGAACCGTTCTCGAGATATTGCACATTTTTCAGAAAAATTATTAAAAAGTCATATAAAATGAAAAAAAAATATTTCCTATTGAGAAACATGTTCACTTTTCATATGTAATACCATGCGATAAATTGGGTGACATCATTTTCGTGGATCTAGCTCGTTCCATTCATGAAAATATATACTTTGAGTAATACTTTTGTATTTGAACGCCAATAATCATTTATCTGCTGTAAGGACAACTTATTTCTTCGTCCATAACGCTTGGCGAGATTTTGGCGACAAATTTGGCGGAATGTCGCCAACTTGGCGACTTTTTGAAATGTTGCCAAATTAACGAAAATCTCGCCAAATGGATAAAAATGAGGCTAAATCAATGAAAATGATGACTAATTGTCAAAAATTCAATATCTTGGAAAGAATATAAGTATTTACTATAAGAAAAACCTATTACTTTCCTTATATATATAATGTATGAGGAAAGTATTGTGACACGGTCGAAAATTCGAATTCGAGTTTTCGACGGGAGAACACGTTTCAAACATCCTTGATCACGAATCAAACATTTTTGAAGTGATGTCTGTGTGTGTGTGTGTGTGTCAGTGAGTCTGTGGAGACGATAACTGTCGAACGAATGGACCGATTCGAACGAAATTTGGTACAAAAATCACAATTCGTAAACACTGGAAGCCTATTGTTTTCATTTGCAATGGAATGTTCAGAACCCCCCTAAATTTTCGAGTGAAATTTTGAAAAAATCGTCAAAAAATTAAAAACCACTAATAAAGTTACGCAAATAGACATTTCTTATGTAATTTTTCATTAGAAAACTATTGACGTAACTTTTAAAATGCTAACATCAACCGTTCTCGAGATATTGCGCATTTTTGAAAACAATTATCAAAAAGTCATATAAAATTAAAAAAAAATATTTTCTATTGAGAAACATGTTCAGTTTTCATATGTAATACCAATGCGATAATTTGGGTGACATCATTCTCGTGGAACTAGCTCGTTCCATTCATGAAAAAAGATACTTTGAGCAATACTTTTATATTTGAACGCCAGTAGTCATTTATCTGCTGTAAGAATAACTTATTTCTTTGTGCATAACGCTTGGCGAGATTTTGGCTAATGACGCTAAATCAATGGAAATGGCGACTAATTGAAGAAATTTCAATATCTTGGAAAGAATGTAAGTATCTACTATAAGAATAATATTTTTTTTAAACTGTAAATGTAGTAAATTCTTTGCATTATATAAGGAAAGTCATGTGTTGCCCACATCAGATTTTTTATAATGAACTGTCATCAAGATATTGCTTATTTTAAAACGGATTTCTCAAAAATTATGAAAATTAAACATTTTTTGATATGACTAAGTTATTTGATTTTTCTTGTATTTTATTTCAAAGAAATTCACTAAGAAATAATAATTAAAATATTAATAACACACACACACCTATGTTCAGGATATGAATATGTATAATTTCTGGTAACTAATGAAGTCATTTTTTTATAATGTGCTGTCATCATTGTTCATTTTAAAACGGATTTCTCAAAAATTATGAAAATTTAAAAATTTTTGACATGGCTAAGTTATTTGATTTTTCGTGCGTAACTTTGTTGATGCGTGCGTGAAATCCTTTGGTGTAGATAAAGATCCATTCAGCATCGTTCTTGACATATTACTCATTTCAATTTATATTTTATATCTACAGTATCTCGGAATAACGGGAAGGAACACGTCTCTTTTGTCGGTCTGTAATAACCGTTTATAATTTGACTACGGCACAATATAATACTTTTTTGACTGATTTGTTAGACTTAATAGGAAGAACATTTACGGCTAAAAGTTTATAGATTTTGTACAACGTTAATTTTATTTCAGTATTATACTACAGTTGAATTCCGTCCATCCGCTCTTCCCGGGAAAGTCCCCCCCCCCTCTCCTATTTTTATCTCAATTTGAAATTCTGAAAAATTACGTGAAACACCCGTCTCTTCCTCTTCTTAAACATCGGAAAGAATTCGGGAAAAAAAAATAATAAAATTAGTTTATTAATAAAAATGCACTTCGTTTATTTTAGCAGAAAATTCCGAGTAAGCCTTCTCTTGCCCAACATGCTCCGTTTTTTTCCGTCGCATTTGGGAGAAGAGCGGATCGATGGAGTTCTACACTTGTTTCTTTTAGCAGAAAATTCCCAGTAAGCGCGCCCTCCTCTACATTATCCGTAATTTTTAGCCGCATTTGAGGGGGCGGCAACATTGGACAAACACTGTGCATTATAATTTTAATAAATTTTGTCACAAACTATAAAACACATTTTTTTCATAAAATTTATAGCTTAAAAGTTCTAGCTTTCAACACTCCCAAATTATACATCAGCAAATATTATAACAATTTAAAATATTTTTTAAAATAAAACAAAAATCACTATTCCTAGCTGAGAGTACGCGCGCATTTTTCACTGCGTACTTTCACCCAATGGTATGTCAAAGAGGTAGCAGGTACAAAAAAAAAACTAATATTTTTAAGTGACATTCAAATTTTACTATCAATTCATATTAGATGTTTTTTTTTTAATTTTTTATTTAATATGTTACACTGTTATGTCTTCTTGGCCATTATTTATGCGTTTATTTTGGTCAAGTTCCCTAGTAACTATTCAATATTCTTGTCAGTACTTCTATCTTGGTCATTTTTCATTATTACATAGCATCATTACATCCATTCATAGCATCCACCATAACGTCATTACATTTATTATTACATAGGAAATTTCAGTGCTTACTTAAATGAATATATGTTAAGTAAGCAAAAGTTATTAAATTACGAATTTTTAAAAATTGGTACAATTAAAGATTTATTTGTTTTTATTTCACACGTCCGTAATTTGATTAATAACTTACTAATTTTTTTCAGAAATAGAAGTCTGTGAAATTAAATTCTAGTTTGATGCGGCCTATAGAAGCAAAAACGGTAATACGCGATTATAACAGCATCATTAGCTTTTATATAGCGTCACAACATTATCATTAGCGTTTGCAGAGGACTTGCACCCAATAAGAAAGCATAAAGATTGCGTTGCCTCATATTTGTGACTCATAATTTTCAGAAACGCAACATTTCTTACTTATTTGGGAGGTGTTGAGTGAACAGGGGTAAAGCCCCTAATTAATTAAACAAAGCAGGGTCTTGCTTACGATCTAATATCATTAAGCTTTTCCTTTAAGTCGTGGAAACTTAATTTAGGGTCATTCCATCTAAAATCACCTCCAAAATAATATTTGGTTGCATGACCATTTTTGAAAATTTTTATATTTTGCACAAATGTTCCTACATATTTCAGCAGATGTAAAACGATTTTTAAAAATTTTTTCATCTAGCTCGTTTATTTTGTACGGCCATTTTTTCAACATGGCGGGCTCCAAATTTGATAATTTGATGAATTTTGATGTTCAAGCAAATTTAAATATCTTGGAACTCAAAAGAGATAGATACTTGGAATAAAAACTATTTTACTGGCCTTAAAGTGGTTTATATTTCGTGTCATTGTAAAGTTTTGTGTAACTGTAACTTGAGTGGCTGAAATTTAGCGTTGAAATTCAGCATAAGTTTAGCTAAAAATGCAGTTTTTTGGCTTTTTAAAAATAGTGAAGGGAACAATTTTAAATCTTCACCATATCTTACCCTACTCCCAACATCTTAGCTGGAGAAATTTTGAGACTGACCACTTTCTCTTTTTTATTAATTCCCAAACATGGTGACTTTTTCAAATTTACATATATTTAAGCCTTAATATCTCTGAGGGAACCGGGAAGAATCTAAAACTTGCAGAGAATCAAGTACTACATAATATCTAATTGTAGTAATAATTTGGAGTTTGAGACTTTTCTGATTTTATTGATATGGCGTGATGAGTAAGTCTTAAGTGTAACAAATCTTAATTTTCATTTACGCATAAAGTTTGATACCTTTTATTAAAAATTTTCATTGTACAGTCGTGATATTTCAATACAGAGTTTGTCAGTAATCTGGTAGCTTTGTTCGGATGTGTATGAATTTCCAAAGGCGTGTGTTTTAGCAATACTTTTGAGGGAGGACCGAACCCATTATCCATTGGGTGTCTTTTGGAAAGAAATTCTAGGTGGCTGGAAGATAGCTGATATAGGTCTTCATTTTCAAAACACATGTTTAAAATTCCAGTACGCCACTACTGTTTATCATAAATACAAGTTACTACTGGGATATCTACATATTCCAAAGATATAGATGTCTGGTAACATCTTATGGCTGATTTGCTGAGAGGTAAAAATATGTGCTTTTCTCTCGTTTGAGGTACAGATTTACATTTTTCAAATCTAGATTTCAACACTTTCTCATGTAATTTCACTTCCTCAGTTGAAACAAAAATGTAGGATATTCCTCTGATATAAGGTTAAGTAAGATTCCTTTGATCCTAACTAAGTATTCAGAAATTGCAGCTATTCGCATATTTTTGATTTAGACCAACAGCTAGGCATTAAACTGATAATCTTTATTTTTTGTTCATTACTGGCTATCTTGCATTTTTCTTTTTGTTTGCCAATTAAATTAGTATATTCATTACACAAAATAGATGAACCTTCTTCATCATCTACTTTGTCTTCTGTAAATGAATGTTCTAATTTCTTACACAGTTCCTTTGAAATTTACTTTGTTGTGCATATTAAAGCTCTTGATTTTTTTTTTCAGAACCTAATCATTTAATTTTTGATACTGGTGAAATATCCAGTACAGAACAAACTGCATCCACTTCATTTAAACTAATCTCTTCCAAAACAAACACTTCTTCAGTTTTTTCATTAATGTCTATACTTTTGTTAGCCAAAAATGTATTTTTATAACACGTAGGATATAAAAATTTTCCTGGAACAAGGTGTACATGATGCTGTCTGTTTTTCTTTAAATGTTCCAACGTAATTTCACAACAATCTTTGTAGCCCTTTTTCTTTGATCCAGTGTGATAGCTAAAAGGATCACAACACATATGTCCAAAAAGATGATTATACTTATTAATAAACTTTTTCTCGTGATATTTACAAACTGTTTTCAAGTAATCTATACCTAATCTTAACTTCAGTAGTGTTTTATCAACTTGAAATTCCCAAAATTAGTAAAATCCTTGCTGATTTTACCATAAGTATGCTTGCTTATGGCAATCTTCTTTAATAAATTTGCCAATATAACATTCCATTTTTATGAACGTTAAGTATCAATTTTTGATATAATTAAACAGCATAAGACATCGAATACATCTCACCACTAGAAAACTGTGTAGAACTGGGAGAAATGATATGAGCTGATTCATGCTTCTTAATTCAGAATTTTTATAACATTCTGCAACAAGTAGTAGTAACAATCTGAAAATGACGCTCTTTTATGTATGCATGTTATCTTTTCTTCTTTCAAATACAATCCCGAGTTGTCAGGTTGGTCTACTTTTAGCTAATTTAGCTATTTTTGATCATGATTGGTTCATTTTTTTTAACTTTGAATTTTAAAGCTAAAATGTTAAATAAATTTTCATTAATAACAATAATTTATGATTTTCAATTATTTATAATTCATAATTTTTATAATTTGTAGGATACGAATAAATAGAAAATTTGTAACAAAGTTATGATTGTTTGATAAATAAATAAGCAAGATTTTAGAACTTGCTCATAACTTTATTTATAAAACCAGGAAAGTCTCAAACTTCAAATTTTTACTACAATTAGTTATTATGCAGTACTTGATTTTCTGCAAGTTTCAGATTTTTCCCGATTCTCCCACCAGAAATATAAGGCTTAAATATTTGTAAATTTGAAAAAATCGCTATTTTGGGACTTAATAAAATAAAAAGGAAAACGTTCTCAGTCTTGAAATTTCTCCAGATGTTGGGCGTAAAGTAAGATATGGTGAAAATTTAAAGATTTAAAATTGTTCCCTTCGTTATTTTTAAAAAGCCAAAAAAACTGCATTTTTAGCTAAACTTATGCTGAATTTCAACGCTAAATTTCAGCCACTCAGGTTACAGTTACACAAACTTTACAATAGCAAGAAATGTAGATCACTTTAAGGCCAGTAAAATAGTTTTTATTCCAAGTATCTAATTCTTTTGAGTTCCAAGATATTTATATTTGCTTGAACATCAAAATTCATCAAATTATCAAATTTGGAGTCGCCATGTTGAAAAAATGGCTGCACAAAATAAACGAGCTAAATGAAACATTTTTAAAAATCGTTCTACATCTGCTGAAATATATAGGAACAGTTGTGCAAAATATAAAATTTTTCAAAAATGGTCATGCAACCACCACTGGGTGATTCTATATGGAAAGTCCCTTTATGTAAAATTCAACCATTTCTTTCCAGAAGTTCATTCATCTTTGAACTTGCAAACACCACAACACATCATTTCATTGCCAGTTCAATGCATCTTTAATGGAATTTGAAGAATTTTAAAAAACTGATCTAACGTTATTCGACATTTCCTTTATTTCGTGGGAAAATTAACTTATGCAAAATTCAATCTTTTCTTGCCAGAAGTTCATTCGTCTTTGAACTTGTAAACACCACGATACGTCATTTCGCAGTTCAATGAATCCTTAACGGTATTTAAAGAATTTTAAAAAACTTATTATTATTCGACACTTCCTTTATTTTGGACAACAGTGGCTTACGTGAAGTTTGACCTTTCAATGTCAGAGGTTCATTCCTCTTTAAAATGCAACGACACCTCGCTTTGATACGCTTCAATTCTTCTGCACGGGACTTTGAGAAAAGATGAAAAACATTTAAAAATAGTGGTAACGGTCTTTCGTAACTGATCACTTTGTAAAATTTATTTTAACAAAGGAGACTCAGACATTTGTTTGGAAGGTCAAAATCCTTGGTAATTTGGAGATTGTTGACTGTTACCCGGAGAAATGGTGGGGTCAATACTTCGAGGTATTTCCAAGAAATTGAAGTTTGTTGACTCTTATTGTCTGAGGAAGTTTCAAATTCTTTTAGGGGCATTGACAGTTTAATGATTTCAAACAATAGCTTCGAGTTGAAAACACTTTTCAACCAAGTTGAAAATGAAAACGTACTAGAATATGAAATGTATAGTAAGTAAATCCGATTTTAGAGTTCTGGGGTGTTCCTCAAAAGTTGAAAAACATGCCCATTGAAGATAGCAACATACATGGACCGGTTTCATGCTAAATTTCTAAATTTTTATGAATATACCCCCACAGTTTGGATTCTATGACTATAAACTTAGCAGTTGCAGTGTCGTGCAATTTTAGCTAAATTTTGAAGAAATTTAAGTCAGCTATTTGGAAGAATTGAATTTGTCAGTTCCTATATAGATGTTCCCAAAATTGTGACATTTAACAAAGTTTTCTTGTTGCCATTGCAGATATCATCGGAACATGCTGACAATAATAACGCATATTAAGGTAATATTTTGAGTCTGCGAAACAAAAAATATTTTAATTATTTTGTGAACACTCAAGTTTACTGATAACAGGTGTAAAAGGAACGCAGTGACTACTACCCAGAGTTCTTCAGGTGAGTTCGAGACAATAAAAGCTAGGTACTTTCGACAATTGGTCAGACTTTCTGGAACCCGAGAAACCCTTTCTGGAACCCGTCCTTGTGGATGCCTCTTCCGCTGGGTTCCAATTAAAATTGGATGGCTTAAGTACTGAAAACCCAGGCCACCCGACTCACTCAAGGGTATGAGCAGCTGTTTGAATGGCCGAGTGGTGGCTTAAGTGCGTAATGTGATCCGCCCCTGTGATTCGCCTGGGCTACGTTGTATGACAGCATAATGCTTTTTACTTTGGCCGATGTATAGGCGAAGGATCAGCTACCATTGAAATAAAAAGGATTGCAAAAACTCAGGGGCAAACCAACTGTAAAGCCACGAAATGCATTAAAATGTACAAAACTTTTGATCAGCTCGATTCCGGATCAAGTTATTATTGGCCAATCAGGTGGTGGAAAGTAGTAAAATGCAAGGATAAAGTTTGACCAATTGCTAAGAGCACTTAACTTTTGCTGCTATGAAATCACTTGTAAAACTGTAGGTGGCCAATGTGTTCTTTTTATACCTGTCACAATATACTTAAGACTTTACAAAATATTTAAAATAATATTTATTTGGCATTCTCTGAAATATTACTATAATTTACATCATTACACTGACGAACGCATAGAGAAAGCGGTCCATAGATTCTATTATCGGCAATAGTATCAGCAAAAATATCGTTTGCATAATGCTATCTATATGGGAGGTTCGTTTTTAACACTTTCCAACATAGTTGAAAAGTGTTTATGACGTTGTTCATTCTGTCTGTCCGTTCGCACGATACTGTCGTAAAAATGATTTTATCAAAATGAAATTTTAGTATGTTCTTGAGACGGTCTGTGCGACATATGGGAATGTAAATGAATAATGTCACCCAATTAGTTTTGGATTGAATCCGGGTTGAAAAAGTGAAATACATTGAACCCTATGGAACATAATTTTTCAAACATTTTTTAAGCGAAGTTAGAATTTACAAATTGCTTCGAAAATTTTAGAAAATATTTAAATTATCCCATAAAATATATAAAAAAAAATTCAGCAAAATATGTTTGGTAGTTTTTTAAATAAGAATTAAAATAATATTTACACCCATATTATATGAAGAGATCACGCGACCCACTTCAAAATAAAATATGGCATCCATCTTTTTTCATGATTTTAAAAGTTTTTTTACATTTATATTTAGTATTGCATCCATCCTAAAGCTGCTTTATTTTTGCGTATTTTCATTGCATCTTGCATCTATATTCTGTGTCAATGCAATTACAATATTTTTGAGTTTAAATGATCATCAAACTTTGATTATTTCTACAACAAAGCCTAATTTTAATGGATGCAGAATGTAAACAAGTGATTTTAAGATGAGTTGTATAAGAATTGCTGAATTTTTTTCACTTCAACTGATTTAGCTCTGAAGTCTGGAATAAAAGTGATATAAATGAAATATTCATTGCTTGTACATAGAAGGCCAGACGATTTATATTTCGATGAAATCATTTGAATAAAATTAATTTTTCGATGAAGTTTCAGGTTTTCAAATATAATAAATTATTGTAGTACTCTGATAATTTAAAATATATCATCGCGGAATGTATCGCATTTTAGAGATGTTTAAATAAAATTGCATTTCCATTGGAAAGTGTTTCATAGTCAATACTTTATGCATGATTGATCTTTCTTGTTTATTTATATATCTATAACCCTAGTCCAAGAAACTTGAAACATAGACTAGATCGGCCAAAGTTGCTCTAGGTCTATAGTTGCTCTAGGTCGTTATATGACCCCCCCCCCCCCCCCAGGTCTAGATCGTGGAAACATGGACTAGGGCGGGATATTCCGGTGATTAAGACACGCGGATTGTACTCGAAGGACCCGAGTTCAATTCCCAGCTCTGTGGATCCGAAAGACCTTTTTAAGTTCTCCACTAGGGGCAGGACAATCCATTTTATTTAATCGGATATGGTCATGTCAATATAACTAGACTTAGCGTACACTCAGGGATTTTCCCTCAAAAGTTATTGTAGTGCTTTAGAGGATATTCTCTTTTCAGCCGCATGTTCCTCATCTTAACCTATGAAAAATAGTCCCTAACCTCTTATTTACATTTTAGGATTTTTTTTCTTTCCCATATTTTGCCAAGCATACATGCTAAAAAGGGAACGAGCGGTTTATGCGATTTAAAAAAAAAATTCAATAAAAAGGGAAGTTTATTTGTAAAAAAATAACGCTTTCATTTTACAAAAATATTAGAAATACTTCTATTTTTTTTTTTTTTTGAAAAATAAGCCGAAATATTTTTATTTGCAGCATGTATGCTCGGTCAAAAACAGCAGAAGAAATTTCTAAGAACTAAACGAACTAGATTTTATTGACTATTTTCCATAGGTTAATACAGCGAAAATGAAACAAACAGCTTGAGGAAAAGTGTCCTCATAAGAACTTTCCTAAGAAAGTTGTATGTTTAACTTTCAAAATATTCATTCGAAAAACCATCAATATTAGCCTGAATGGACCACTCCGGTAGCCGAGAGGCCTAAGGCAAATTTTTCCTCGTGCTCACTCGACTACTGGATTGTGGGTTTGAATCCTACCTGAAGACATCGATGTTGTAGTGTCAATAAAGGGTGTAATGTGTCCTCCCCCCTTGTGGTACGCTCGTAGATATCCTACTAGAATAGATAGATAACAGAAGTCGATTTTTTGGTTCAAGGATGTTTCTTAGGTGGGTCGGACTTAAACAGTTGTATTTTTTATGACCCTCTAATTCCGCAACATAATTAAGAAAGCGGATCAGCACTTATAATACACACAAGTGATCGAAGGTCAAATCGCTTCTAATAGTTATAACCGCTCAAGTTGGGTGACCCCCCTATTTAACACTGGAGATAACGTGATTAACAGTTGACGAGCAGAATATCAGGAAGAAATGGACAGATATCTTATATCTTCTCGTCATAACCACGCACTTGGTTCAGAGTTAAGGATGAGGTGCTACGTCGATTTTTATTGTTGTGAGAGATCGGAAGACTCCATCTACTCTTTAGGATAGCTACGGGTAAGGCTCCAAAATATACAGGCTGGCGCAACAGCGGCCATCTTGACTCCTAGTTGAAGAGATTGCTGTACGTGGCGAAAAGAGGGTTACTTTCTTGTCGGGATCTCGAAAAAATCACATCATTCTAAACTGCTTGCTTGAATGATTGGTATACTTTTTTGTAAGCAGAAGCACCGATTTTACAGCTAAATTACGTATCAAGTATCAGCCATATGTAACATGATCACGCCATTGAAATAGCACGGGCAGACGATAACTGAGTGGACCCGTTGGAGTCAAACTGGAGGTTGTGTCAGCCTGTATATTTAGGAGCCTTATTTGGCAGTATTGTTCACCCTGTCCTAGAATAATCTACCCCAAGCCTGCATGTACAATTGAACCTCATTAATGCGGAATCAAAGCCGCATATAGAAATTATGGGCCCCTCTGCAAACATTTATCAGAGTCAAAATGGGTGTTGTGTCAGCTTGTATAGTTAGGAGCCTTACCTCCAGGGCAACATCATGTGACGGCAAAATGGTTCACGTTCCGGCCGCTGTATTAACGAACTATTAGTTTATCAAATGCCTGGCCATTACAACAGAAGCCTGAACAATTATCTGGGACAATGCGAAATGCAAAAACTTAGACAGATGAGTCTACAGTATTTTTTTTCATTCAAAACATTATAACGAAATATGGCCCAATTTATTACATCATCGATTGAAATGTCTTCTTGGTTACAACAAAAATATCCATGAGACCACACCTGAGATTCAGTAGCACTGATATGAAATAGGCCAAATAAGTTTAATTGTTGTGTGTGTTAACATTGTGGAAGACATCTTCTATTAGCTGAAATGAACCCGGGAGGGAATCTTTGTTTAAAAAGTGCTGAAAGCTGGCACAGCATGACCAGTATTGAGCTTTATTCGTTGATCTGCATAAACTTGATTAATACCTTAATAACAGCTGTATATATTGAAAATCCGAAAACGCGAAAAATTATGAACTTGAAGAAATTAGAAGAGCAAATTTAGAACACGCTTAAGGAACTGAAAGCTTCTTTTGAATATTTTGGTTATCTATTTGCAAAATTTTAATGTAATAATTGTAAAGTATTCTGATTAACATGGTTACAGGGTTCCTAGAAAAGTCATTAAGCACCCCCAATAACTTTTAAGAAAAACTCAACCAGTGTACACATTAAGACCATGCCCGATCTAATAAAAGTGAGTGCAGCACCCCTAGTGGAGGATTTGAAACGTTACGAAACGTGCACGGCAGCAGAGCGAGATAGAAGAGAAATCAACTACAAAGTTATAGAGCATTTTCTAGTAAGTAAGAATCAATATTAAAGTTATTACAAAAGCATTTAATTAGCACAATATGGTTATTGACAAATAGCTGGTCTATTAAAGGAATGGTACAATACACGACAAATACATGAACAGAAATGTACTGTAGAGCCTATTTAAAATGTTATCCATCAGAAACAATACATATTTGAATTACAGAAATAATATTATAGTGTACTTTGACAATAATTGCAGGTGTCACCGCGTTAGAGATCCTGGTGATACAATTTCGACAGGTATTTATTGTATATTATTTTGGCAGGTATTTATCAGTATATGCTTATTGTTATCAGTATATGCAATCATTCGCTCCTGGTGTCGATTGCAACTAATTGGACAATTATCTACAACTTTGTAATTGAATTTTTAAATTATCCGCTGGGAGCACTACAATTACTTTTATTCGATAACGCATAATCACTTTACTATTAATTAGACAATAATGCAATTGGCTATTTTCGGCTATCTCACTTTGTTACCGAGTTCGTTTTTCTAACTTTTTTTAATTCTGTGTTAGAAACGCTGCAATAACTTTTATTCAATCGGGCCTGTTCACTTCATTACAAATTGACCTAGCGTGTACACTCATAAACCTTTCCATACAAAATTATTGGGGAGGCTGAATTACTTTCCAGGGAACCCTATATAAATTTCAGTTTTTTTTTAAACAAAGACGTCGACAATGTTACAACAATAAATTTTCACTATTGAATTTAGGTTTATTTAAACAGTTTTGTGAATTAATTATAGTATTTCCTTGCATGAAAAAAGTTTAAAAATTTGAGGATCAACCTCTTGTCACTACAGCTTCGCACATGTATAGTGAGTTTAAAATTGCTAACAACGTAAACGAAGAAAATTCTGTAAAGTATCGCTCGGTCATTCCTTTACTAACAACGAACTGATTCATAGGTTTTCGTTTCTCTTTAGCAATAAGTAGGCAACGGTCCAAGCCAAACGACATATCTTTGAGAAAATGGTCCAAATTCCCTTTGGCAAAAGTTTTGGAAAATATCCTTTCAAACAGCTACAGTGAAGAACATATATAGTCCCGCCCACCATCGACAAAATTCTAGGCCTCCCATGGACATCTCGTGGCTCATGGCACTCCCCCTTCCCCGGCTTTTTAAAATATTTTTTTTTCTTATTTCTCCTAGTCTATATTTATTTAAATTCGAATGTTTTTTTATATACATGCATTTATTGTTTTTTCTAACGTAAGAACAGCACAGACTGATCTCAATCTAGTTAAACAGACGGACGGAACTGTCCATTTTATTCTTCAAACAGCGAGTCGATCGATCACAGTTATCGTTTCACCCAATTATTGTTTAATACATGTAAGAAATCGGGATTTCTTTTAACATGAAGTTGCGCAATTTGTAATGTTGGAAAAAAATTTAGGCATTACGAAACTGGAATTTGAGCAGTGTGAAAACGGCCTTTAATAAATTTTTCGCAGTATTGCTTTTGGGATTTAAGAGATATACTTTTTTTATAAAGAATAGTTTTTCATAAAGGGATATACTTTTTTTATCACTAAATTTGTTTATTTTGATGGCCGTAATTGCTTTATTAAGATTAAAGAGTCCGGATAGAAAGAATTTTCTTTTAAGTTAAGCCTCCTTTATTTACTGAACGCACGGTAAATTTTGTGTGTATGAATTAATGATTCTATGGCCAAAAAGAAAAATAAAGTAATGGCATAAACATATATATTTAACATTTTTCTCATTCTAATTTTTTACGCTTTATGCAACGCTGTTCAACTTCTGTAAAATACAGAATAAAATTTTTGATCAAAATATTTTTGTTGCTGCCGAAAATTATTTTCTTAATATTTATGCATTCCATTTTATTACAGTTATGTATTTCATTAAATATCTCACATTTATTAATTATTTTTAGATAAATTTCAGTAATTTAGTCATTTTTTAAATATGTTATAAAACATTATCTTTGTTTGGAGGACCGCTAGTTGGACAATTCTGCGTTAGAGCTTAGATTTCATGGTCAATTTATCTGAGGGCCCCCCACCCACCACCATCACCACCACCTTCACACTCGAGATACAAAATTTAGAATATTTTACAAAATTACTAAAATAACCATAATGTGAACTTTGAACTTTTGAACTTTGAAAATATTCTGGGTAAGAAACACTTGGACCCCCCCCCCCCCAGCAGTATATATATTGCTAACAGTGCCGGCTTGCGCAGTGCGCAACTTTCCCTAGACAGAAACCATGTTAGAAATATGTGTAATATATATTTGTATACATTTCATGTGAAATAAAAAAAAAAGTATATTGAAAATGATTGATCATATAATTTAATCTATATTTTAAAAAGTCATATCCCGATTTAGAGAGATGAAGAAAACTGCCAATTTTATTCGGAAATTCAGGAGAAGTTGTTGTATTAGGATTAAGTACTTAAAGTTTATCGCGACCTTCCATACATTTTTTAAATCATTGATTTCATTAAAAGTAGTTTATCATATGCGTGTTCATTAAATTGTATATAAATTTGGAATATTATGCAAAAAAAAAAAAAAAAAAAAATCAGTTATAATAAGGAGAGGTTAAAAATTATGTCTTCTGCCATAGGCAAATTTATCATCAAAATAATTTTATCATCACTCCATCTATATTTGAAAAATTATGCCATTTTACCCTCCTTAAGTTAAACATATTATTTTGTACACGCACCCAAAATGGTTGATCATGCATGCTTGGCTTCTATTTACTCGGAATAAATAAAAGTGAAACTGTAGAAGAAAACAACCAAAAAGAGCACTGAAGAACGGCGAAAACCGTTAAATCCTTGATTTAGGTTGTTGCCCTTTATAGCTTCTTTCTGTCGTCCGGTTTTTGGACAGACTAGTTTAGTAAAGTTTCAGATGCAAAATAGAGAATAACTGTTATCTGCATTATTTTTCGAATAATAGTGCGTTTGTCCAGAGAGGAGGTTCAGTCATTTAATAAAGCAGAATTTGTGTTATAGATTTAACACCTGTTCTGAAGTGATTATTAAGCATTATTCTTTATAGTCATGGTTAGTTGATGCAATAAACCGTCATCTTAAAATCATAAAAAATTGAAGCACCTTAAAGAAAATCTTGCACAAAGCAGCAAAGAAATTAAAATTTGCTCTCTAGGTAATATTTTAGAAAATATTGTTCTTCGTCACTTGAGTTTTAAAAACTATTGTTCTTCGTCACTTGAGTGTTGATATAAAATTCATTTTCATGACACAAAATGTTTTGAGTAAATTGTTTCAATTTTTCAATTTTTTGAAAATTGCATAAAGCAGCAGAGAAAAAAAAATTTGCTCTCTAGATACTTTGTAAAAATTATTGTTTTCGTGACTTGAGTTTTAAAAAACTATTGTTATTCGTTACTGGAGTGTTGCTTAAGGATTTATTTTCATAACACAAAATATTTTGAATAAATTGTTTCAATTTTTCAGGCTCTAGGTTTATTTTACGGCCTAAAAAAGATAATTTACATACCAAAAAATATATCATGCAAACTATTTCAAATTTATTATTTTTCTTTTAATTAAGATAATATGTACTTTGCTTGTTATTATATTATATATAAAAATAAAAATAAATTATTATTTTGAAAAAAATTGTTAGAAAATCAAAACTTTGAATATCAATAAATGTGAAATTTTCATAATATATTATATATATATATTATATATAATATATATATATAATATAATATATAATATATATATATATATATTATATATATATATATATATATATAATATATATATATATATATATTATATATATATATATATATATAATATATATATATATATATATTATATATATATATATATATAATATATAATATATATATATAATATATATATATATATTATATATATATATATATATATATAATATATATATATATATATAATATATATATATATATATTATATATATTATATATATATATATATATATATATATATATATATATATATAATATATAAGCATTCGTGATTAGGAATGAAATATTTTTTATTCAGGTCTGTGTACCTGGGTCAAGGCGGATAAAATTATTTGCTAGTATTAGGGGATGGCTTTCCTGGCTGTTTGTATTTTCACTCAAGCATTTCAAAATTTATTGTTAATCTGGTACTAATTCTGTCAACCAGCGGATCCCCTTTAAATGAAATAAAGCTTTAGTCCCCTCCTCCTCCATCTTCAAATGAAATCGTCTTGCACCAGATAAAATGACGGTTTGACTTATACAGTAGCTTGTTTTTTCACTGCAGTACACAAATTGAATTTAGTTTTGTATAAATTGTTTAGTTCTATTTTTGTACATTTATATATTAGTATTATTCAATCCAGAAGTGGTAATAGAAAAATATGCAAGAACGGGGGGGAAGGGACCCATGGTGAATATAGTCACTGTATGAGAAATAATAATACTAATTTATGTATGTTATTTTGTTTGGATTGTAACCTATAAAATCTGAAGTTTTTAGAAAATTGAACCGAAAAGTCGATACTTTGTCCGAAAACTGAAATAATTAGATGAAGCACAAATGTGATAACTTTCAGACATCACGTGACTATTTATTAGTCAAGCAAACTTAAGAAAATGCATGTTGTTACCCGTGTATTGGTACTAGGACACTGTGAAAAACATAAAAAATGACTGTAATTAAGAAAGTGCAGTTGGTTTCCATATGTAAACTAAAACTTTTTCGACTATATATCCACTAAGATTCAAAGATGTATTCAATATTCTTAAATATTCAAGACAAAGAGCAAAATATTAAAGAGCATTTATAAATATTGAATATATGTTCAATATTTATAAATGCCCCCCCCCCCCTCCCCCCAACCAAAAATTAAATACATTCAGTATTCTTAAATTTTCCATCTAACGATCATACAATACACTAGGGGGCTTTGCCTCCTGCTCACTACACTTCGTCATTCCCCGTAACTTCACAAGTCGGGAGGCTTCGCCTCCTACTGGCTGGCGCTCATTGAGATCGCTTCGCGAGCTTTCTCAAGCCAAACTAAGGTTTAAATTGAAAACTATTTATTTCAGGTCCAACTATTTATACATGTTCCCCTACCATTTCTCTACAAATATACCAAATATCATATTTTTGTATGCTATAGTTTTTGCGATACAAGACAAAGAATCTCGAGGGACGCACCCATACAGAAAGAAAAAGTTCACTTCAGAAGTGCATAACAAGAAAGATCAATCATGCATAAGCATTGATTATGAAACACTTTCCAACTGAAATGTAATTTCATTTAAAAATTTCTAAAATGTGATTCATTCAGTGGTAATATCTTTTAAATTATCACAGTACTACAGTAATTTATTATACTTAAATATTTAAAACTGTATCGAAATATAAATCATCTGATTCTTTATGCAAAATCAATGAATATTTCATTCATATAACTTGTATTATAGACTAAATAATTTTGTGTGAAAAAAATTCAGCAATTCTTATGTAATTCATCTTACAATCGCTTGAGATATTTGCATTCTGCATATGTTAAAATTAGGCTTCCTTGAAGAAATAATAAAAGTTTAGGGATCATTTAAAATCACAACTATTGTAATTGCATAGGCACGGAATTTAGATACACAGATAATATATATGTGTATGTGTATGTACTCAAAGTATTGGAATCGTGCCGAAGATCGGAACTCGAATTTTCAAAGGATCTACACGTTTTGGGACTTCTAGAACACGAAAAAACTACTTTTAGGAAGACGTCTGTGTGTGTAAGGGTGTATCTGTGTATGTTTCTGTGTGTCTGTGTGGATATTACATCCACTCTAATTGAAAAACTAATGGACCGAATTTCATACAATTTGGTAGGTATGTTTTTTGTGGGAAATCCTGATGTTCATTAGATTATAGTACGATTCGCAATAAAAGAATCTGCCTTCTTTGCGAAATGGCCGCAGAAATTGCCTTTATCCACTCTAGCTAAAAACTAATGAACCAAATTTAACAAAATTTGGAGTATAATATTTCAATAACCTACAAGTGATTTATATACCAAATTTAACAAAATTTTGTATATAAATCATTTGTAGGTTATTCTACTACGATTTGGGAAAAAGGAACGGGCTATTTTTGCGAAATGGCCAGCAAAAATCGTTATATATAAAAATAAAAGACTACGTGTGCTCAATTATATCAATTAAATTCCTATTTTATATGTGATTTTTGACAACAAAAAGAATAAGACTAACCCCATTACTTTAGGACTAGCCGTTCTTGAGATATTCTAGTTTTTTCGCGTTTTCGCTACGCCACCTTTGACAATAAGTCCAGCTATCAAATGAGAACCAAATTTAAGTTTAACGTGTAAATTCAATGTCATTTAAAATACTTATGTTGTGCAGATAAACTCAAATTATCATTGAATAAATAAAGAGAACGAATATGAGTCTGCAGGGAAAGACATGTGCTGTCCACATCAGAATTTTTAACAATATTACACCAATGATTTATAGAAGTGAACGGGGATTATTTTCAGGCCATTTCGAAAAAAATGTATGATCTATATTTAAAGATCTATCAAATTTTTGTCGAATAAAATGTTCAACAAATTTAAGCTGTGTACCAAATTTTAACTCTCTAGGACGTAGGAAAGTGCATTTAAAATGCCATCAATTAAATTTATCAAGAAGAGTTATATAAAATTTAAAAAAAATGAAAAATTGTTATCTACCAAATTTATTTTAAAATATGAAGCCACTCCCATATGCAAAACGTTTAAACAAATGGAGAGATATTTATTATATAATATCTCTCTCTTTTCTTTCTGGAAGATATCCCAAAGTCAGAATTTAATTGAATTTGTTTTTTTCCCTATATTAAATAATTTTTTTAATTAAAAAACTACTTAACATATTTTACTGAATTTTTTTTTATATATTCTATGGGATAATGTGAATATTTCCTAAAAATTTCGAAGCAATTCGTGAATTTTAAATTTACTTAAAAAATGTTTGAAAAATTAGGTCCCATAGGGTTCAATGTATTTCATTTTTTCAACCCGGGTTCAATAAAAAACTAATTATGTGATATTATTTATTTATATTCCCATAGGTCCTACAGACCGTCTGAACAACATACTAAAATTTCATTTTGATAAACTCATTTTTACGGCAGTTATCGTGCTAACGGACAGACAGACAGACAGACAGACAGACAGACAGACAGAATGAACAAAGTCATAAACACTTTTCAACTTTGTTGTAAAGTGTTAAAAAGGGCTCCGCCTTGCAAAAATAAAATTATGTAGGTTTGCAAAAATTCGTGGTTTCGCTATTGTTAGTCTACCCAGGATGCGAACTCGCAGCTGAAATATTCTGTCTTTAAATTTGACATTATATCTAAAAGTTAATTATATCTTAAAGTTTAAACCGGAAAACGGTTTATTTCAGCGTATTTCCTTGACATGTCTCTACAAATGTACCAAATTTCATATTTTCGCATGCCGTAGATTTTGCAGTACGAGACAGAGAAGCTTGAGGAACGCGAAATTTGCCAAACAGCGGCGGAGTCAGATACTTTTTTTTTTAATGTAGAGAGTTTCAATATTCTTAAACGTTCCCCTCCCATATAAATACCACATACATTCAATATCACTACATGTTCCATCTAAATATCAAATACATTCAGTATCACTACATGGGGCGAGACTACCAATGGTTAGCGCGAGGGAATTGCACTCGGTCGGCCCGGGTTCGATTCTCGCCACTGCCGCCAAAACTGCCGCCGTGTTCACGCGGAGTACGATCACGTTAAACATCTGGGTCCGTAAGTCCTTCCGAGATGTTGGTGGTAGGGGAAGGAGGGTATGGTCCCTGTGGATGCCTCCCCCACTGGGTTCCAGTCTAAATTGGGTGGCACTTCCCGGCCGTCTGAACAGATACCTTATACCTTTTTGGTAGATCGGAAGTCTGGGTCGAAGAAGAAGAATATCACTACATGTTCTATCTGAATATCAAATAGATTCAATATTCTTAAACATTCCATATTTAAAAGCCATTTACGAGTATATTCAATATTCTTAAACGTTTCCCCCATCTAATGATCAAATATATTCAATATTCTTCAATGTCCCAGCTAAAGAGCAAATGTTTTCAATATTAAAATATAAGAATTAAAAAAATTCCATTAAAAACTGCACTCAAACAGCTGCAAGTTCACTATAGAAGTTAAATTGTCTCCGCTGCCAACTATAGAAGTATAAGCAAATAGAAGTGTATACACAACCCTCTACAGAAGTGTCTATAGAAGCACGGCCGTAAATAGAAACGAAATCCAAGAGGAGTTGAAGTGAAATTTAAAGGGGAGGGGGGAGAGCGAGACAGGGGCTCAACAGTCTTAAAGGAGGGGCTTACTTACTAAAAACTTTTGGGGGGGGGGGTGTAGGAGAATGCACTAAAATATTTTTTTTTCTTTAAATAAATCGCTCTATTAAAAATATTTTAATTAATTATAACTAACATGGTACTCTTTATTATTGTGGACCACTATTATTTATATCGTGCTACTGAATCAAAATTTATGCACTACAAAACCTATCAATCACCAGTATCTGTGGTTACTATTATAGATTTCAATCTATATAAATTACTATATAATTATTAATTAATAGTTAATTGTATATAGCTATATTTGTAATCTTATAGTTGATTGTGAAAATCCATATAGCCACTATACATCCATATTAATATATTATAATTACAATTGAGTTTAATATAAACATTAACTAAACATAACTAAGCTGTTAATGAATCGAAGAAAATTTCTAAAAGTTAATACAAGTTAACGCCTAATATTAACTTTATAACTACACATCAATTGCTTCTGAGCCTTGAATGTATGACAGTGAACCAACCCCACAACAATACAAAAGTATCCAAAATATTATAGTGTTAATTTGATTTTTAAATCTTTTATATTTTTTTTAACTTAAATATGTAAATAAATGAATGATCATAATTATAACCACAAATTCACCTAAACTATAATAATCTTATTTCTGTACTATACAAAGCGAAGTTATTTTTAAAAAACACTCAAAAAGCAATTTTTTATGTAAAATTTGGAAAACATTTTGTAAAAAATTTCATATCACTACCAAAAATTGAATATTTTAATCAATAGAGGGCCTCTGTGGTGGTGTGTGTGTGTGTGTGGGGGGGGGGGCTTATCCTCTCTGGACCCTGCCTGGATACGGCCCTGATTCACTATTCTTTAATATTTCAACTAGGAAACGAATGCATCGAATTTATATCTTGAAAAAGTAAGGGTTTCTCATCTTTAAAGAATATAGTTTCTCATTACACATTAAAGAATGTAGCTCAAATGTTTCTATTAATACATTAAATAAGTGTGTATAATACGACCGAATACCCCTCCTCTTCCCAAATGCCTGTGACAAATAGCCCAACAGATATCCAGAGAGCGTCCCCACTGAACCTCAACAGCGCTTGTCCGTGGTGATTTCTTCTTTTCTTTCGTCCCGTTTCTCGTCTTGTGCTTTCCGATATCGCTCTTTCATCTTGTATGCTCTCACTCAGGGCTGTTGAAAGATAAACCTGTTGAAAGATAAACCGGTTGAAAAACACACCACCAGCGTGGAAAAACCATCCGCTTTTCCCACCGGAGACATCGGTGGTTTTCCGAAGGAGAGAAGTAGGAGGAAATTCCGTTGCGTTGAAGTCCGTCAGAAGAGCTCTAATTCGTACTAGTCCGTCAACCATACGCATGGAATTCGCCATTGTACGGTCCACTCGATTACGCAACATGGCGAAGCTCGTCGCGTTGCGTAATAGAGTGGGGTCATGGCCATCCCAAAGATTCCCCTCTTCTTCCACGCTGTATGAGGCGATCGGGCGCAAATAAGGTGGGAAAAAGATCGATCTATGTGCGGATCAACTTGATAGGTTAGGTTTGGTTTCCTATTTTGAATGCAGCTGTTCTACAGCTTTTTAGACCTTTTCACTGATAATAAAGTCACTATAGCGGAGGTTTGCTGGAGCCGAGTCAATTATCTTAGGCCCGACCTGACCCGTGGGCTGGGCAGTATTTAAAAAGTCGGGCCGGGCGTATTTAATTTTGAAAATTTTCGAAATTTTAATGGAGTACACGAGATTGTTGTGTTAAATTCATCAATGTAAATATAAATGTTTAAATTTTTTCTTATCTTAAATCTTTGTACAAACATATTTAAACAAAAATCATTCCGGGGCTAACCGGATGGGGCGCCTGTTTTAAATTTGTAAATTCCTTTGGACTCGAGCCGAATTTGAGCTGCCGGATAAAGCAGGCAGTGCCCCCTACAAACATTTATCACGGGCATCCTCCATATTTGAATTTCTCTTCCTTGTGAATATTTCATATCTTCTCCAGTTTAAAAAAATATTGGAGATCTGGGCCCTCCTACTTGAGTGGCTTTCTAAATACCTTGTCTGCCCCCCCCCCCCTCATGGGCGCCCTGGGTCGGGTGAAAGTTAAATATTTATTGTCATGGAATGCAAATTTTGTCTGCAATTACTTGGTTACTAAGCATCGAAATGAGCAGTTTTTAACACTTTACAACAAAGTTGAAAAGTGTTTATGACTTTGTTCATTCTATCTGTCTGTCTGTCTGTCTGTCTGTCTGTCTGTCCGTCCGTTAGCACGATAACTGCCGTAAAAATGACTTAATCAAAATGAAATTTTAGTATGTTGTTCAGACGGTCTGTAGGACCTATGGGAATATAAATGAATAATATCACACAATTAGTTTTGGATTGAACCCGGGTTGAAAAAATGAAATACATTGAGCCCTATGGGACCTAATTTTTCTAACATTTTTTAAGAGAATTTAAAATTCACAAATTGCTTCGAAAATTTTAGGTAATAGTCAAATTGTTCCATAAAATATATAAAAAAAAATTCAGCTAAATATATTCAGTAGTTTTTTAAATAAAAATTAAAATAATAATTACACATCTTATATGAAACGATCACGTGACCATGATATGAAACGATCACATGACCCACTTCAAAATGAGATATGGCATCCATCTTGTTTCAAATTCGTGATTTTTTAAAGTTCTTTTTAATTCATATTGAGTGTTGTATCCATCCTAAAACTACTTTATTTCTGCTTAAATTCTGTGCATCTACATACTAAAACAACACAATGACAATATATTTGAGTTTAAATTCTCATTCAAATTTGATTATTTCTACAATTAAGCCTATTTTTCACCTATGTAAAATGTAAACAGCAAAATATGTAGAATGAGTTGTATTAGAATTACTGTATTTCTTTAACACAAAATAATTCAGTCCATGGAGTCTGCATGGCTGATATGAATGAAATATTAATTGATTTTATAAACAGAAGGACGATATTTTTCGATGAAGTTTTAAGCATAAAGTTTATGAATAATGCTCCATGGTCTTAATTTTTAAATAAAATAAATTATTATAGTATTGTGATGAATGAAATGGAGAAAGTTATGAATGAAATCCTGCTTTTATACAGAGATCCAGGCGTGTTATTTTTTCTATGACGTCATTTGAATTAATTTCAGTTGTTTTCGATGAAGTTTTCAAATATAATAAATTATCGTAGTATTATGATAGATTTAAAAATATTACCGTGGAATGTATTGCATTTTAGAGATATTTAAACCACGCAATTTATATTTCAATGCCGTCTTTTGAATGAAGTTCATTTTTTTCAATGAAGGTTTTTAAGTTTTCAAATATAATAAATCAATGTAGTATTGTGATAAGTTTTAAAATATTACCGAGGAATGTATTGCATTTTCGACTTTTTTAAATAAAATTGCGTTGAAGTTGGAAAGTGTTTCATAATCAATGCTTTAAGCATGATTGATCTTTCTTGTTAATTGATCCTCTAATAACTTTTCAGTTATTCTTAACTGAAATGCTGGGGAAAATGATAAAAGAGACATGTAATTGACTTCTTATACTCAAGTCAACATTTTCTCAGGACATTGCATTCCTCCTCCCCCCCCCCCCCATCTCCCTTCGGGGGAAAGGCAATCTCCTGATATTTACATATTTGCCGGAATATGGCCATATCCAAGCAAATATATAAACCTGTTTTTTCATATTTTCTATTTAAGGGTTTTTAAAATGAAATCCTACTTTGATAAATTATTCTTGAATTGGGTTTATTGATCTGTGTATTTTGGACTAAAATTATCATTTAATATACGTATGATATTTTAATGTAATATTCAATTATTAGTTATTTATCTGTGAAAGTCTCTCTCTGCCAATATTGCAAAAATCTTAATTATATTTCTTCTTAATTAATTATTTGGTTATTTCAAAATGCACCAATTTACCACCAGTAATTGAAAATTTGGTATATTGGCATATATTGCATCATAATTTTAATCAATATTAATACCTGTCAGTATCAATTTAAATAGACAACTTTAGAATATAACAAGAAAGATCAATCATTCATAAAGCATTGATTACGAAACACTTTCCAACTGAAATGCAATTTTATTTAAACATCTCTAAAATGCGATACATTCAGCGGATTTATCACAAAACTACAATAATTTATTTTATGTGAAAACTTGAAACTTCATCGAAAAAATTGAACTTTATTCAAATAACGTCATTGAAATATAAATCGTCTGTATCTCTATGTAAAAGCAGTGAATATTTCATTCGCACACATTTATTCCAAATTCCAGAGTTGAGTGAAAAAAAATCAGCAATTCTTATACAACTCATCCTACAAGCACTTGTTTACATTCAGCATCCATTAAAATTAGGCTTCGTTGTAAAAATAATCAAAGTTTGATGATAAACTCAAAAATATTGTAATTGCGTTGATGCAAAATATAGATACACAAAAAATACGCAAAAATAAAGGGGTTTTAGAACGGATGCAACACTAAATGTAAATTTAAAAGAACTTTAAAAATCACGATTTTTACTCTGGGAGAAAAAGATGGATGTCAAATTTTATTTTGAAGTGGGTCAAGTGATCTCTTCATATTATATGGGTGTCATTATCATTTTAATTTTAATTTAAAAACTACGGAACATATTTTGCTGAAATTTTTTTATATATTTTATGGGATAATTTAAATATTTTCTAAAATTTTCAAAGCAATTTGTGAATTTAAACTTCGCTTAAAAAATGTTTGAAAAATAAGGTTCCATAGGGTTCAATGTATTTAACTTCTTCAACCATGCTTCAATCCAAAATTAATTGGGTGACATTATTCACTTACATTCCGATATGTCCCACAGACCATCTCAACAACATACTAAAATTTCATTTCGATACATTTTTACGCAGTTATCGTGCGAACAAACAGACAGACAGAATACCAAAGTCATAAGCACTTTTCAACTATGTTGTAATATATATATATATATATATATATATATATATATATATATATATAAAAATAAATTATTAAATCCAAAGTTAGAATGTATGTAGTAACTCATAATACACTATTCCAAAATTTTCCACAAATACAAAGAAATTAAGACAAAAAGAGGAAATAATAAAGCATAATGCAAGTCATAAGGACAAAGACAATCAACAAATTTCAAAAATGAGGAATGCAAATAAGAAAACAAAAAAATCAAGCAAAAAAGCTTGCACATGGAGGAGATTTAGGCTTACGAGATTAGGCTTACGAAAAGTTCATTTCGAAAAAATTCTCATCGGGTCCATATATCTTTTCGAAATGAACACAAAAATGCTTGTTTCTGAAACACAAGATAGATTTTATCTATAAACTTGTGTTATATGGACGACAAGCATAAAGATTGGAACAATAAAGGAAACATAAATACCTCAAAACGCACCTCTTCAGCGCAACCATGACGAGCAAAATATGACTGGATCATCGTTGCCATATGCCAAAATGAAAAGATGTGATTTGCTGTTGCCAAAGAGAGTAATAAAAACAGTACTGCGCAAAGGCAATAAAATGATGAGTTATTTATCAAAGGCAATAAAATATATATATATATATATATATATATATATATATATATATATATATATATAATATGAAAATTCAATAATAGATTAGTGGGAAGTTGTAACTAAAATCCTAACTTAAAATATGCCTACAAATTAAAAAGAAGTATTAAATAGGGAATCAACAATCATGAGGAAAATAAAATGCATATTTCTTGTCATCAAGCTAAAGATACTCAACAAATATCAATGGTGTGAATTCGAAAATAGAAAAACAAAAAATATCCAAGCATTAAAGCTATGCACATGGATAAGCACTAAGCCTAAGAAATTGTTTATTTCGAAAAAAATTATTTTTCAAGTCCAAGTATCTAATCAAAATGAACACTAAATATGCTTGTTTCTGAAATAAGAGATAGATTATATCTATAAACTCTTATTACCTGGTCTACAAGCATAAAGATTAAAACATTATATAGCAAAATAAGAATACCTGAAATACACTGCAAATATCCAATCCATTTGTGCAATAAATCAAAAGATAAAAGTAAAGATCTACTGTTGAAAATTGTGAAAATTAAATAACAGTATTGCGAAAAGGCAATAAAATGTGATATATTCTACAGTAAAAGCTACAAAATAAAGGGGCGTGTAATATAATAGAAATAGAGGTTAAAATATAAGAGGATGTATATATATATGTGTGTGTGTGTCTGTGTCTGTGTGTGTTGTTGTTGTTGAGACCCAGAACGCCCGACCTACCAGAAAGGTGTAAGGTAATATTTGGACGGCCGGGATGTGATACCCAATTTAGACCGGAATCCAGTGGGGGAGGCATCCACAGGGACCGTACCCTCCTTCCCCTACCACCAACCTCTCGGAAGGACATACGGATCCACATGTTTAATGTGATCGTACTCCGCGTGAACACGGCGGCAGTTTTGGCAGTGGAGGGAATCGAACCCGGGCCTGCCGAGTGCAATTCCCGCTTGCTAACCATTGGGCTACCGCGCCCTGTGTCTGTGCGTGTGTAATTACAATAGTTTGAAAACCCAATGATAGAATAGAGAGAAGTTGTAACTCAAAAAACCCTAACTTTAAAATATGGCTACATAATAAAAAGAAGTATTAAATAGAGAATCATCAATCAAATGGAAAATAAAATACAAATTTCTAGTCATCAAGCTGTAGATAATCAACAAATATCAATGGAATGGAATCGATAATTGAAAATCAAATAAAATCCAAGCATTAAAGCTATACACGTGGATAAGTACTAGGCCTAAGCAAATGAATTGTTCATTTTGAAAAAAAAGCTTCTTCAAGTCCAAGTATTTAATCTAAATGAGCACAAAATGTATCTTTCTGATATTAGAGATAGATTATATCTATAAACTCAAAAAATTTGGACTACATACATAAAGATGGAAAAATTATAAAGGAAATAAGAATACCTGAAAAAAACTCTGTATAAGTCGTAACCATTGGAGCCCAGAATGAAGAGATCAGTGTTGGCAATCGCAAAGGATTAAAGTAGAGAACTACTGTTGCCAAACGTGAGAAATAAATAATAGTATTGCGAAAAGGCAATAAAAGGTGATATTCTACAGTAAGAGCTACAAAATAATGGGGCGTATAATACAATCGAAAACACTGAGGCTAATGTATAAGAGGATGTAAATACAATGTAATGTTTATTCAAGTGAATGTTGATGTCTGGCTAATATAAGATACTAAGAAGAGAATTCAAGAATATTCAGCTAATCCAAACTTTTTAACTATACCATTTACTAAACATGCTGGATATTTATATAATTTGCCTGTAATTTTTAGATTATTTATATGCATAGTATGAAATTTTTTATCTGATAATCTATAAATTCTAAAAAGTTGATTAAGTATAATATTTCTAAACAATTGAATCGAGTTGCAGGAATTAAATGGTAACATTTTATTAATGCTAAAATTAAAATAGTCTTTTTTATCATATAAATTAGTAACTATTCCAATATTAGGTTCAATTACTAGATTTAAATCCAAAAACTTAATATTACCACTAATAGTGGCTTCATTAGGAATTAATTCCAAATTGTCTGGATAGAAATCTATATCTATGACATAGTTTTTAGTAAATACTAAACAAATCAGATCACCAACATATCTGCAAATTTTATAATCTATTGAAGTAAAAAACTTTTCATAATGATAAAGGTATAAATTAGCGAACATGCAGCTTGCTACTGCAGCCACCTTGTGGAACCCCTGAGACTTGTAAGTATAATTTATTACCTTGAAATATATAATTATTGAAAAGAACAAAGTGAAGAAGTTTAGAAAATTGATTAATTTTGCATGAGTAGATTGATTATTAATACAAGCATTACATATAGAGCGAAAATTACAGCATATAGATCAGAGATCTTAATATTATTAAAAAGATCTTTAAAATCAAAAGTTTGAAATCCAATTAGTTTACCTAGTGATGTTAATTTATTCTTTAATTCTTTGCTATTATTTAGAATAAGGTAATTATTGCTAGAATAACGTAAACTATCATTTATTAGATTTAAATAATTTAGTAGTAATTTACTCGCAGTAGTAGAGTCAGTATTATGACCACTAGTTACTGTATTAAATTTAGTAGGATTTTTGTGAAATTTAGGAATAAGCACTATATATGAAAATTTAAGATATTTATAATTAATATTTAAATCACTTTAAATATTGATAACTTTCAGTTTGATACTATTAATGGAATGTGAATCTAGTTTAAATAGACTATTATTCTTTAAATAATCCAACAGAATTGTATATAGAATTTTTTACAGATAATAGTACAATTATTAGAGGCTTTATCAACATAAGTAATAACATAAGATCTCAGTAAATCATTAATGGAATTTTTTATATTATCAATATTATATATAGATCTAGACAATTTAATACTACAAATAGTATTTTTAATAAATTTTAATAAAGTAAGTTTCCACATATTAAATGTTTCTAAAGGCAGAACATATTTAGAAGCTAATTTATAAATACTAGCCGAATACCTGTTGAAAATCAACGGTCTCGCAATAAGCAACCCCTGAATAATGTAATTTTTTTTAATAATTCGCGTTTCACATTTATTCGGCAAATCGAATATTTTGGTGTACAAACCCCCCCCCCCCCCCCTAAAGAAGAAAATATTGGGAAACTTAATTTGCCCATTTCTTCCTTTTGAACTATCTACCCGTACACCACATTAAAGTCTATCTCATCCCGAAGCACGCTATTTTATTATTTCTCCTTTCGAACATTTTTCTGTGAAGCACACCCCTAAATGAACATTTTTGAAAAACTCTGTTTGTCTTGGATTTTTTATCAAATGATTGGCCCATATACCAAATATCAAGCCTCTATCACATTTAAAAGGAAGCGTGCCTCATTTGCTCGGAAAATCGAACATATTAGTGTGCGGCACCCCTTAAAGTAGCAAATATTGGAAATCTGAAATTTCCAACTTACTTCCTTTCAAATTATCTACTCGTACACCAAATTTGAAGTTTCTACCCTATCGCGAAGCATGTTTTTTCTATCACTTCACCTTTCTAACGTTTTTCTGTGTAACACCCCGTTAATGAACATTCTTGTCAAACCGTATTCATCTTCGGTTTTTTTGTCAAATGGTTAGCCCATATACTAAATTTCAAGCCTCTATCACATTGTAAAGGAGGCATTTTACATTTGTTCAGCAAATCGCACATTTTAGTGAGCGCCCCCCCCCCCCCCTACAATAGCAAATGTTGGAAAACTGAAATTGTACACTTTCTTCCTTTCCAACTTTTTACCCGTACACCAAATTTAAAGTCTCTATCTGAAGCATGCTTTTCTAGCATTTCACTTTTTGAATGTTTTTGTGTGGAGTACCCAGCCCCTTAAATATACATTTTTGAAAAATTCTTCCTGTGATAACTATCAGATGATTCGTCCATACACCAAATATCAAGACTCTATCACGTTTTAAAAGGGGCGTTTCTCCTTTATTCCGAAAATCGAACATTTTGGTGTACGGTACCCCGTAAAGTAGAAAATATTAATTTCAAGCTTCTATCACTTTGTAAAGGAGGCATTTTACATTTGTTCGACAAATCGCACATTTTAGTGAGCGGCACCCCCCCCCCCCCCTACAATAGCAAATGTTGGAAAACTGAAATTGCACACTTTCTTCCTTTCCAACTTTTAATCCGTACACCAAATTTGAAGTCTCTATCTGAAGCATGCTTTTCCAGTATTTCACTTTTTGAATGTTTTTGTGTGGAGCACCCACCCCCTTAAATATACATTTTTGAAAAATTCTTCCTGTGATAACTATCAGATGATTCGTCCATACACCAAATATCAAGACTCTATCACGTTTTAAAAGGGGCGTTTCTCCTTCATTCCGAAAATCGAACATTTTGGTGTACGGCAGCCCCTAAAGTAGAAAATATTGGTTATCTGAAATTGTACACTTTCTTAATTCCAAACTGTCTACCCTTACACCAAATTTGATATCGTTATCTCATCCCGAAGCATGTTTTTTTATCAAATCACTTTTCGAACGTTTTTCTCTGGAACACCCCCTTAAACGAACATTTTTGAAAAACTATATTCGTCTTAGGTGTTTTCGTCAAATGATTAGCCCATATCCCAAATTTCAAGTCTCTATCAAATTTTAAAGGAGCCTTTTCTAATTTATTCGGTAAATCGAACATTTTGGTGTGGGGCACCCTCTTAAGAAGAAAATATTGGAAATCTGAAATTGCACACTTTCTTCCTTTCGAACGATTTACCCATACACAAAATTTAGAGTCTCTATCTTATCGCAAAGCATGCTTTCCTATCATTTCACTTTTCGAACGTTTTGGTGTGGAGCTCCTCCTCTAGAGAACGTTTTTGAAAAGTTCGATTTTTCCAGGGGTTTCATCGAACGACTGAGCCGTGTACCAACATTCAAGTCTCTATCTACTTAGGAAGTGCTTAAAAAAAGCGTGACAGACGGACAGACGGATACTTGGCAATTAGTGTATGTAGATATTTATCAAGGTCAAAATTTATTGACATTAAAACTTTAAAAGAATTGTTACAAGATGGTATCCTGAATTTTGTGCCAAACGACATAATGGTTCTTAACGTGTCGTCTTTAACTATGGCTAAGTCTGCTGTAACTATATGCCCCAAGTGTGGATTTAGATATTTAGCATATTTGTCTAATTTGCAAATACATTCGTTATCTACATTTGACATGGAATCTTTATCTATAGAGAGAGATTGTGAAATTTCATTATAATTAAAAAAAATCTGATGTGGGCAGCACATGACTTTCCCTGGAGACTTATATTCACGTTCTCTTTATTTTAATTAAATATAATTCACTTTTAATTCAATTTTCGTTCTTATTTTGTAACTGGACTCATTTTCAAAGGTGGAGTAGAGAAAATACGAAAAACTAAAATATCTCGAGAACGGCTAGTCCTAGTGTAATGAGGTTGGTCTTATTCTTTTCATCGTTAAAAATTACGTATAAAACAAGCATTTAATGGATATATTTAAGCATACGTAGTTTTTATTTCGGATTTTGACGATTTTTGCTGGCCTTTTCGCAAAAAAGGCAGGTTATTTTATTCCAAATCATACCAAAATCTAATCAGCACCAGGGTAACCCACAAGCGACTTATCTACAGAATTTTGTGAAATGCAGTCCATTAGTTTTTCAGCTACAGGGGATACAAGCTTTTGCGGGCCATTTCGCAAAAACAGGCGGGTTCTTTTATCCCGAATCATACCCAAAACTAATCAGCACCAGATTCGTCCACAAGTGACTTACCTACCAAATTTTATGAAATTCGGTCCATTAGTTTTTTAGTTAGAGTGGATACAATATCTGCACAGATAGAACAGACACACAGACACACAGACACACAGACACACAGACACACAGACAGACAGACACACACACATACGTCACGCTAAAAATAGTTTTTTTGTAGACTAGTGGTCTCGAAACGTGTAGATCCGTCGAAAACTCGAGTTGCGGTTTTCGGCATGACTCCAATACTTTCCCTATACATTACCATGTATTGCAGGGAAAGTAAAAATCTGATGTGTGCAGCACCTGACTTTCCCTGCAGACTTATATCCACGTTCTCTTTATTTTAATTAAATATATTTCACGTTTAATTCAATTTTCTTTCTCATTCGGTAACCGGACTTATTTTCAAAGGTGGCGTAGAGACAATACGAAAAACTAAAATATCTCGAGAACGGCTAGTCCTAGTGTAGTGGGGTTGGTCTTATTCCTTTCGTCACTAAAAATTACATATTAAACAAGCATTTGATGGATATATTTGAGCATAAGTAGTTCGTTAGTTTAGATTTTGACGATTTTTGCGGGCTATTTTGCAAAAAAAGGCAGGTTATTTTTTCCTAAGCATACCAAAATCTAATCAGCACCAGGGTGACCCACAAGTAACTCATCTGCAGAATTTTGTGAAATTCGGTCCATTAGATTTTCAATTAGAGTGGATACAAACTTTTGCGGGCCATTTCGCAAAAATAGGAGAGTTCTTTTATCCCGAATCGTACCCAAAACTAATCAGCACTAGACTCGCTCACAAGTGACTTATCTACCAAATTTTGTGAAATTCGGACCATTAGTTTTTTAGTGGATACAAAATCTGCACAGACAGACAGACAGACAGACACACAGACACGCACACAGACGTCACGCTAAAAATGGTTTCTTCGTATTCTAGAGGTCTCGAAACGTGTAGATCTGTCGAAAACTCGAGTCGCGATTTCCGACATGATTCCAATACTTTCCCTATACATTACCATGTATTGTAGGGAAAGTAAAAATCTGATGTGGCCAGCACATGACTTTCCCTGCAGACTCAAATTCAGATATTCTTTATTCCTTTAATAATTAATTATATTGAGTTTAATTGCACCAAATAACACTAAATTTGCATTTTTAATTCAATTTTTGTTTTTATTTGGTAATTGGACATTTTTCCGATAGTGGCGTAACAAAAATGCAAGAAATCTCAAATATCTTGAGAACGGTTAGTCCTAAAGTATAATGGAGTGTGTTATATTCTTCTCCTCGTCAAAAATTGAGTTTAAAACAAGAATTTTATTGATACATTTCAGCATACGTAGTCGTTTTTTTTGTTTTTTCCCCCTTTTTCCCCCCTCTAGATTTTGGCTATTTTTGTGGGCCATTTCGTAAAAAAAGGCAGGTTGTTCTTTTCCGAATCGTACCAAAATCTAATCAGTACCAGAGTGTCCCACAAGTATCTTATCTACCAAATTTTGTGAAATTTGGTCAATTAGTACTTTAGATAGGGTGAATACATGAAATTTTTGCTGGCCATTTCGTAAAAAAAAGGCAGGTTGTTCTTTTCCGAATCGCACCAAAATCTAATCAGCATCAGAATGTCCCACAAGTAAGTTATCTACCAAATTTTGTGAAATTTGGTCAATTAGTATTTTAGCTAGAGTGGATACATGAAATTTTTAAGAGCCATTTCGCAAAAAAAGGCGGGTTCTGTTTTTACGATTCCTACCAAAAGCTAATCAGCTCCAGGGTCTCACCCAAGTGACTTAAATACCAAATTTTAAGAAATTTGGTCCATTACTTTTTGAGTTAGAGTGGATACATACATTGCACAGATACACAGGCAGACAGACACACAGACACACGCACAGACGTCACGCTAAAAATAGTTTTTTCGTATTCTAGAGGTCTCGAAACGTGAAGATCCGTCGAAAACTCGAGTTGCGATTTTCGACATGATTCCAATACTCTACCTATACATTACCATTTATTGCAGGGAAAGTAAAAATCTGATGTGGATAGCACATGACTTTCCCTGCAGACTTATATTAACGTTCTCTTTATTTTAATTAAATTTATTTCACTTTTAATTCATGAGTACACCCAGTTCTTTAGTTTAGATTTTGACGAATTTTTGCTGGCCATTTTGCAAAAAAAGGCAGGTTATTTTTTTTTTCGAATCGTACCAAATTCTAATCAGCACCAGGATAACCCACAAGTGACTCATCTACCGAATTTTGTGAAATTCGGTCCATTAGTTTTTCAGTTAGAGTGGATACAAGCTTTTGCGGGCCATTTCGCAAAAAAAGGCGGGTTCTTTTATTCCAAATCGTTTCCAGAACTAATCAGCACCAGACTCGCCCACAAGTGACTTACCTACCAAATTTTGTGAAATTCGGTCGATTAGTTTTTTAGTTAGAGCGGATACAAAATCTGCACAGACAGACAGACAGACACACAGACACACAGACAGACACACAGACACACACACAGACGTCACGCTAAAAATCGTTTTTTCGTATTCTAGAGGTCTCGAAACGTGTAGATCCTTAGAAAACTCGAGTTGCGATTTTCGGCATGATTCCAATACTTTCCCTATACATTACCATGTATTGCAGGGACAGTAAAAATCTGATGTGGACAGCACATGACTTTCCCTGCAGACTTATATTAACGCTCTCTTTATTTTAATTAAATTTATTTCACTTTTAATTCAATTTTCGTTCTCATTCGGAAACCGGACTTATTTTCAAAGGTGGCGCAGAGAAAATAAGGTAAATTAAAATATCTCGAGAACGGCTAGTCCTAGTGTAATGGGGTTGGTCGTATTATTTTCGTCGTTAAAAATTACGTATTAAACGAGCATTTAATGGATATATTTGAGTATACCTAGTTCTTTAGTTTAGATTTTGACGAATTTTTGCTGGCCATTTTGCAGAAAAAGGCAAGTTATTTTTTTCCGAATCGTACCAAATTCTAATCAGCACCAGGATAACCCACAAGTGACTCATCTACCGAATTTTGTGAAATTCGGTCCATTAGTTTTTCAGTTAGAGTGGATACAAGCTTTTGCGGGCCATGTCGCAAAAAAAGGCGGGTTCTTTTATTCCAAATCGTTCCCAAAACTAATCAGCACCAGACTGGCCCGCAAGTGACTTACCTACCAAATTTTGTGAAATTCGGTCGATTAGTTTTTTAGTTAGAGCTGATACAAAATCTGCACAGACAGACAGACACACAGACACACAGACAGACACACACACAGACGTCGCGCTAAAAATGGTTTTTTCGTATTCTTGAGGTCTCGAAACGTGTAGATCCGTCGAAAACTCGAGTTGCGATTTTCGGCATGATTCCAATACTTTCCCTATACATTACCATGTATTGCAGAGAAAGTAAAAAGGAAAGAAATGTCAAAGTTTACATTTGACTGGGAAAAAGGAAAAAAAAATGCAAACCCAACAAAGGTTGGATCAGAGAAAACATGGAAAGTTTTGCTAAAGGTTTTATAGTTATTGCTGGATCTCTTATAACGGAAAACTTAAAATAAAGAAAATAGAAAAAAATGTCAAAATTAATTCGGATTACTATCAGAAATATGTTTTAACACCTGTTTTCGAAAAAACATCCCGTCACTTTATCCAAATAATCTTCACTGTGTTAAGTTCCATCAGGATAAGGCTACCAGCCATACCTCTAAATCTACTGCTATGTTCTTTAACAAAATGAGAAATGAAACTGGAATTGAGGCTTTTCCATTTAAATGCATCCCACCCAAGTCCCCCGACCTGTCTTCTATGGATTGGTGTGCATTTGGATTTTTAAAACAAGCTCTTTATAAGCGTCATCCGAAGACATTGGATGGACTCTGGAAGATAGTGGTGTAGGCGTGGAACAAAATCAACCTTGATATTTTAAGAAAAGCTCTTTTATCTTGGAAATTAAGATGTAATAGGATAGTTCAACAAAAGAGCTCTCAGATTGAACATATTAGGAAATAAAATTCTTATCTTTGTTTATATATATATTCTTTTTTCAAAATCGTTACAAAAATGTGTGAACACCCTCTGTATATATATATATCAATTCTACTTTTTCAATTTATTCAGTTATTTTTAGTTGTGAAAATAAAAATAATCTTTTTTTAATTCCCTTCTCATTCATTTACTTAAATGAACTCCGATTTCTAATAGAGTTGTAATATCTTGGCTGTGAAAAATCACACAATTTATGAGATCTTTACTAGATATGTAACATATTTTTGAAACCAAAATTGATCATAATTTCATTCATGGCTTATTTTAAATGGAAATGTTATTTTGCTTTTCAAATTTATTATTTAGAAAGTCATATCTGGATATTTTTTAACATGTCAGTAACAGAACATTCAGAAAGTATTGAATTGCATGAAATCATTGTATCTTGAAATTTACTAAAAATTCTGTCCTGTAATTTTAATTTTAGCAGTATGTGCTATTTTTGTAAATATATCTGCCCTATTATAATAATATACTTATTTTAATCCTTACTGCACTGGCTAATTATTTTTTAATTAATTTTTCTATAGTAACAGTTGTGTTAAATATTATTTTTCTGAAGTTTTCAATTTGTGATATAACTCGTTAATTTTATAATTTTTGACTAAAAGGATTATGTTTATCTTTCAATAAAATATTTACAAAAATATGATGTATTTACAACACATTAAGCATTTTTTAAAATTGAATAACTTCAACTCAATCTTATTTTTACAAAGGTTAATTTGTAAGGTTAGCAACATAATTTTTAAGGGTGCAATTCAGTAACATCTCTCAATAATGAACAATCATGGGATCATGTATTTTATCCAATATTTACAAAATACTGTGACATCTCTCAATTGCAAATGTTCATAAAACCATGAACTTTGTGCATTACTTACAGGTTTCACTGAAAGTGTGTATTTACCATTTTGAAAATTTTGTCTGCTCTTTAATGGTAATTAATTTTATGCCCATTCTGTTACACATATCTATTTTATATAATATATTTATGTCATTTGTATTTAATCCTGCATTTGCAAGTTAACATTTTAATACTTAAGTAATACTTTTAGTATTCATAAACAGTCACTCTAAAATTTACATTAATTTGCATAAAATTAAATATATGTATTTCTTTCTTTTCTTCTAATATGGAATACCCATCGAATTCTAACGTATAGTCAGAGTTCGATGGGAATACCTTATATTAATGGTTCTGAAAGCTTTTAAACCAAGACACACACTATTATAATGTAAAAATCTATGATGCACACATGTTTCTGTACCATTCATCAATGTGTGGTACAGTATTTTTTTTTTATTTGCTACTGAAATATTACTATTATTTACAAGTACTCCTTTCGCTGCAAATGTACATGTTCTTCCCCTGACGTAGATATTCTTCCTAAGGCTCCTCTATATACGAGCTGACTCATCAAGCATATTGAAGCCCACCATAGCTGGATGCGCAATTCATTAGCATTAACTCTATTCGTATTTTTAATTTAGGAAGTATAATTGAACTAATTATGGGTGGTTGTTCTGCACCGAACTGCTCTAATCATTCTAAAAAGGGTTTTAGGCTATTTCGCTTTTCTAGAAAGGAAGAAAGAAGAAAACAATGGCTAATAAATAATTGGATACCCGATAATGGAGCATACTTGTGCGAACTAAGTTCTACAATATTCTAATTGAAACGTCTTTTTTCATATAAAGTATTTATTTTAAACACATGTTTTATAATTTCTGTAACTGTAGTATGGAACCCTATGGGCTTCAATATGCTTGATAAGTCAGCCTGTAGTAGAGGAGCTCTAATTCTTCCCTTGACGTAGTACATATTCTGCCCTTGACGCCTAAGGTTACGCCTGATCTTCCCTCCACGTTTTTCTTCCCAGTATAAAGGTGTCTACAAATTACAAACGATCAGTAACTGATTGTTAAAAAGGCTTGATCACTGATTTTTGATCATCTGAACAGCTATTTGACGTGTTTGTCAATGTGTGAGGTCAAATTTTTTATTATTTTTTTTTTTTATTTATTTTTTTTTTTTTATAGAGCAGCGTCCTACTTTTTCCTCAAACGTTATAGAGTCGGTATGATTGACATTTGTATCGACCAATCCCAGGCCGATTACCGTTTTGCGAATGAATTGAATATAGTTTTTTTTCTTTTGTTCATTTGTTTTTAACATGTAATCTTTCTATTTTTTTATTTAAATTTTTAAATTTATTATTTTTATTAAAAATGAGTTGGACTGAAGATAAAACCGACCACATTATAAAAGCTTATAGATAGAGAGATTTTTAGGCCGATATTGTGTAATGCAAGACTCTCTCTCTCTCTCTGTCAGAGTATCACAATAAAATTTTAAGAAACCAGTGCTTATCAGAAATTGCGAAAATTGTTGATTTGTCTTCTGAGGACGTCAAAAATAAAAAGTAAAAACTGAAAAAATACTGAGGCCACAATTTAATTATGAAAATTAAAAAGTTATGGATTCGATGAGGAGTGGAAGCGGTAAGCTGGGCAAAAACTTTGCTAATTTATTTAGCAAATATAATTTAATCTATCATTTTATATTTAATAGTTGTTTTTCTACAAATACATAAAAATGTTTTGTAGGAAATTCAGGTAAGTATGAGTACAGACATTTTCGTACCAGATTTTTTGTACATGTCTTAATATATTAATTGATAGACTTTTTGCTTTTCTACTTCTAAAAAAATATCCATCTAAAAATATTTCTGATTCAAATTATTTGTACATGATTTATTGTCAAAAGTGCATTTCACACATCATTAAGTAGAATGTTTTAAGACATAAAAATTTAGCACTAGAGATTTAGCACCAAGAGAGAAAAAAAATGTTGGTACCCTTTTACAAATGTTTTTATTTTGTGTCTTCAAAGCTAAATCTTCAACACTATTTGTATTATGGAAGAATACTTTCTATTTATGTTTATTAAAATCCACTGTCACGTTGAATTACGTAAAAATAATTCATATTATTAAAAACTTTTAATTTCGATGTATGCATTTAGTCTCATTATTATTTATTGTAATGATTTGGGACACTTCTGATTTCTTTTCAATTTCTTGATAAGAAAACATAAACATGACAAACGAAATTTACAGCGAAATTAGGAAACAAGTCCAACAGCGCCATCTACTAGAGATGAAGAGAAACATTCAAGAGTGAACTGGAGCATAGATCGTTTTCCCGCCAAAGACCTTTTCTATTCTTGAAAGATCTATGACCTCTTGAGTCTTGAAAGATCTATTTCCCCCACTAGAGCGGGTAAAAGGTTGCCTGGTCACATGAGCATTGAGATAGGAGTGAAAACGCTTGAAGCAATTGGATTTTCTTATTGAAATTGAACCAAACCCAGAGTTAAAAACGAGCTACATTTTTGCGGCATACATTAGTTTTCGGACTGATTCAAAATAGCTTCGACCCTGATTATCTACGATATAAAAATTAAAAATTAAAAAAAAATTCTGACTCTAATAAAGCTTATTTTGTATTTATGACGTTATTTTCCAATTTTTACCGATTATTTGAGAAACCTAATTGTAGCGTGCAAAAATGAAAGTTCATCTTTACATTGTGATCTTCACAAACAGTTTATTTCACAAATAAAATATTCTGTAAAAGGTAAAGGTGTATGTCTTTAGTGCTATTCTATGGGGCAATTTTTAAGTTTTTGACAAACATTTTACGCTAGCGCCCCAATAATTATTTTCGGCCTGCGAATTAATTTACGAAATTCCCCCGTTATGTAGAGGGGTATAATCTTACGGTTTTCCTCGGAGATATTGCATTAAATAACCGTTTTTTTCGGTAATTAAAATAGAAAATTAAGTCTTTAATTTCCTTAAAATATATATACAATGCATAGCACAGCTTTGATTGCCTATGCTTCTGTTTTCACAAGGAATGGAACTTCAAGCTCACTTCTTGCCCCTTTTCTGCACATAGACAGGAAAGAACCATCTACTAAACAACATCATTATATAATACCTATATGAGCGTAAAGTTTATAATAGAAACTATATTTTTCAGAGGCCACCACAGATACTAAACATACCATTAATTAACATCTTTAGCGGTGCCAGGTTGCTAAAAGCTCTTTACATTGACTCCTACAAAATAATTCCATAAGTGAAATACAGATTAGCCGTTTTCTCTTTCGCGAATCGTTCATCCGCGGTTTAAACACGATCGTTTGAAATCTGAAGAAATGTATTTTGAGTATTTTGAAAATATAAAATACTCTGAAAAATATATTTTAGATACATTTCCAAAATACTTTAGATTTTCCAGTTTAAAATACAAAATACAAATGTATTTTAGAAATGTATTTCAAATACATGTATTTTCTATACTTTACTACCCAACTCTGCCAAAGGGCAAGGATCAGTATTCAGTTTCACAGTGTGAAGTCTGTTTGGTACATTTTCTGTATATGCCAGCCCCACTTGTTACAAAATTTTAGTAGATTTATTAAGTAAAAATAATAGATGGCAGCACTAAAAGAAGACGAACTGCATTGATAACGGGTGATACATATTGCTACTAAAAATTGCATCACGTATAAGCCGATAAAATATCTACCAGTGGACGGTATTAACGATTTGTCTAATATAGTAGATTCCCTATAGAATAGATATTTACTTTATTTATATATGATAATATTTATTTATTTAACAAACGTATCAATTCAAACATCAAAATAAAAGTGAGGTTGATAACTTTATTTTCTTACAAAATAATTACAACTATAATCAATATAGTTAGAAAATAACGAAAATACGAGAAGCTCATTACATTGGAATGGCTACATTTTACGGAGAATCGCTCATTCTTAGTCCAAGTAACATTGCGTTGTCTGCTAGCTCGAAGACAAAACGAGTTCCAAAAATTGATTAGAGTAGTTACAGAAAGCTGTAGTAGATGGCAGCACTAAAATCAGATATGGCGAGTCACGGCCGCACTTCATTACGCAACGCGACGCGATTGCATTATAGAGTGGAGCCGTGACTGAGTCTTTTTATCACTTTACAACATAATTACCAAGTGTTTATGACTTTGTTCATTCTGTCTGTCTGTCTGTCTGCCTGTTCGTACAATAACTGTTCTAAAAATTACTTTATCAAAATGAACTTTTAGTATATTGTTGAGACGGTCTGAGAGACATATGGGCATGCAGATGAATAATATCACCCAATTAGTTTTGGAATGGACCCGGATTGATAAAATTAAATACATTGAACCCTATAGGACCTAAATTTTTAAACATTATTTAAGCAAATTAAAACTTCACAAATTGCTTTGAAAATTTTAGGAAATATTCAAATTATCCCATAAAATATATAAAAAAAAATTTCAGTGAAATATGTTCGGTAGTTATTTAAACAAAAATTTAAATAATAATTACACCCATATTATATGAAAAGATCACGTGACCCACTTCAAAATAAAATATGGCATTTTCTTGTGTCAAAATCGTGATTTTTAAAGTTCTTTTTAATTTATATTTAATGTTGCATCCGTCCTAAAACAGCTTTTTGTTTTCTGTGCATCTATATACTGCACCAAGACACTTACAATATTTTGGAGTTTAAATGATCATCAAACATTGATCATTTCTACAACGAGCCCTAAATTCATGAATGGAAAATGTAAACACATCAAGCTGTAAGATGAGTTGTATAAGAATTATCATCAATAGATATCAATTTAAAAGTTGTTCCATCTAATACTTCCCAAAATACAGTTGCATCACGATCGGCACTATCTTCCATTTTATCTCATGTTTTTGCAATAACTAACTGCATTGTATCTCTTTAATTTTCTTAATATATATATACAATGCAGAGCAGAGCTTTGCTTGCCTATACTTCTGTTTTCACAAAGAATGGAACTTCAAGCTCACTTCTTGTCCCTTTTCTGCACATAGACAGGAAAGAACCATCTACCAAACAACATCATTATATAATCCTTATATGAACGTAAAGTTTATAATAAAAATTATAATTTTCAGAGGCCACCATAGATACTAAACATCCCATTAATTAACATCTTTAGCTGTGTCAGGTTGCTAAAAGCTCTTTAGATTGACTCCTAGAATCGAATTCGATGACTAGGAAATACAGATTAGCAATTTTCTCTTTCACGAGTCGTTCATCCACGGTTTAAACACGATCGTTTGAAATCTGAAGAAATGTATTTTGAGTATTTTGAAAATATAAAATACTCTGAAAAATATATTTTAGATACATTACCAAAATACTTTAGATTTTCCAGTTTAAAATACAAAGTATATTTCAAAAATGTATTTCAAATATATGTATTTTCTATACTTTGCGGCCCAATTCTGCCAAATGGCAAGGATCAGTTTCACAATGTAAAGTCTGTTTGGTACATTTTCTGTATATGCCAGTGCTACTTGTTGCAAAATTTTAGTAGATTTGTTAAAGTAATAATAATAGATGGCAGCACTAAAAAAGGAAGAACTGCATGAATAAGGCTTTATACTTATTGCTCCAAATAATTATATCCCGTATAAGCAGACAAAATATCTACCAGTGGACGGTATCAACGATTTGTCTAATATAGTAGATTCCCTATAGAATAGATATTTTCTTTATTTATATATAATAATACTTATTTATTTAACAAACGTATCAATTCAAACATCAAAATAAAAGTCAGGTTGATAACTTTATTTTCTTACAAAATAATTAAAAATATAATCAATATAGTTAGAAAATAGCGAAAATACAAAAAACTCATTACATTTGAATGGCTACATTTTACGGAGAATCGTCCATTCTCGGTCCGAGTAACATTAGCGTTGTCTGCTAGCTCGAAGAGAAAAAAGAGAGAATGAGTTCCAAAAATCGATGATTAGAGTAGTTACAGAAAGCTGTTGCAGATGGCAGCACTAAAAACCGATATGGCGAGTCACGGCTACACTGGATTATGCAACACGACGCAATTGCGTTATTGAGTGAAGCCGTATCTGTGTTTTTAAAAACTTTACAACATAACTGCAAAGTGTTTATGACTTTGTTCATTCTGTCTATGTGTCTGTCTGTTCGCGTGATAACTGTTGTAAAAATTACTTTATCAAAATGAACTTTTAGTATGTTGTTGAGACGGTCTGTGAGACGGAAATGTAAATGAATAATATCACCCAATTAGTTTTGGAATGAATCCGGGTTGAAAAAATGAAATACATTGAACCCTATGGGACCTAAATTTTTAATTAGTTAAGCAAATTTAAAATTCACAAATTGCTTTGAAAATTTTAGGAAATATTCAAATTATCCCATAAAATATATAAAAAAAATTTCAGTAAGATATTTTCCGTAGTTTTTAAATAAAAATTTAAATAATAATTACACCTATATTATATGAAAAGATCACGTGACCCACTTCAAAATAAAATATGACATCCATCTTATGTCAAAATCGTGATTTTTAAAGTTATTTTTAATTTATATTTAATGTTGCATCCATCCTAAAACCGCTTTATTTTTTTTTTTCTGTGCATCTATATCTGTGATATTATGTTCTTGTTTTGGCAACACTAACTTTAGGTACTTGAAGAATGGCAACACTACTATGTTTTGATGTTCCAACTACTAGCGTGCGATACTGCTTTGCCATTTTGTCATGCATCATTCTAGTTGATTAAAGCTTTCTTTAAGTCTAACTCGTTTTCTAATGATCATTTCTATTACAATTTAATCAACTAGATTTCTTGGATCTAAATTCACATGAGATGGAACGACTTCTCAAGCCAGAGAGATTCGACGTGGATCCAACGTGCGTAGGAGCTGAAGCAAAATGGAAACATTGGAAACGGACATTTTCAAATTTCCTGGGCGAAGTTCAGCATTCGACTGAGGAAAATAAGCTTCATCTCTTGTGTAATTACGTGTCGGCGGGTGTTTATCAGCATATCAACGAAGCAGAAAACTACAATACGGCTATTACTGCCCTGGATTCTATTTACGTTACTAAACGAAACGAAATATTCGCCAGACACTGCGTGGCTTCGAGAACTCAACAATCGGGAGAGTCTGTGAGTGAATATCTACAGATACTTAAACAAATGAGCAAAGATTGTAATTTCAAATCTGTTACGGCTGAACAATACAAAAATGAGTATATTAGAGACGCATTCATCCGGGGTTTAAGGAGCACTCGAATTCGAGAACGCCTGTTGGAGAACACTACAATTACGTTGGATAATGCATTCGACCAGGCTAGGGCATTAGAACTGGCAGAACATCACTCCGCTTCATATTCTGCAAATTCGAATTCGGTACCTGTGGCTGCTATGGAGCAGAAAGACGAAAAACCCGAGGAGACTCACGCAACTGCAGCTATACCAGCCCGCACCGGAAAATGCTTTTTTTGTGGGAATGACCGCCATGTTCGAAACGTCTGCCCGGCCAAGGACGCACTATGTAGAGGGTGTGGAAAGAAAGGTCATTACCAGAGAGTTTGCAAGTCTAGACTGTCGCGCCCCCCGAACAATTCTACGGCATCAGTTCATACTTTAGCATCAGCATCAATTATCCCCAGTTGTCTCCAAAAATCTATTACTAAAGTGGATATAAATGGAATAGAGCTAAATGCTCTGATCGATACTGGCAGCTCACTCAGTTTTCTAAACCAATCTCTGGTAAAAAAGTGTCGAATACTAGTGAAGCCATACTTCGGTAGAATAACTATGGCTAACTCTTCCTTAAGCTCGGACATTACTGGCTGTTCCATGATAACGGTAAAATTACAAACTCATTCATATACAAACGTAGAGGTGTTAATCATGAAAAACCTTTGTGCAGATTTTCTGATCGGCCATGACTTACTAAAAAATCATTCTTCAGTTGAGATTGATTTCAACGGTGACAGACCACCTCTGAAAATCTGCTCATTGGCAATTGCTCAAGTCCCCTCTGTCTCACTGTTTGCTAACTTAACCCCTGACTGTAGACCAGTGATCACGAAGTCAAGGCGTCAAACGGAAGAAGATAGACTATTTATAGCTGCGAACGTAAACAGACTACTAGAAGAAGGTGTAATCGAACCCAGTAATTCACCTTGGCGTGCACAAGCATTTGTCGTGAAAGGAGAACACCACAAGCCCAGAATGGTTGTCGATTATTCACAGACAATTAATAGATTCACGATGCTTGATGCTTATCCTCTTCCCAGAATTGAAGAATTAATTTCACAAGTGTCTAAATATGAAATATTTAGTACTATTGATCTCAAAAGTGCCTATCATCAGGTACCCATATTAGAATCTGAAAAACATTACACAGCTTTTGAAGCTGAAGGTAAACTGTACCATTTTCTACGTGTCCCTTTCGGTGTGACTAATGGGGTAGCATGCTTCCAGAGAATCATTGATAAAATAATTAAGGATGAAGGTTTAGAAGGCACTTTTCCATATCTTGATGATGTAACGGTATGTGGGAAAAATCAAAGAGAGCATGACTGCAACTTGGAAAAATTCATGATTACTGCTAAGAAATACAACTTAACACTGAATGATGAGAAGTGTGTTTTTTCTACTAAATCGATCAAACTACTAGGATACTTTATCGAGAACAAAACTATAAAACCTGACCCCGACAGACTGGCTCCACTGTTGAACTTACCTATTCCTAAAGACACAGCGTCTCTACAACGTGCGCTGGGCATGTTTGCCCATTATTGTCGTTGGATTCCCACATTCTCTGAGAAGATTCGCCCTCTCTTGGCTAAGGGTCCCTTTCCTCTTCCGGAAGTTGCTGTGAAGGCTTTTGACTCATTAAGGACCGATATAGCTAATGCCTCCTTGTTTGCTATTGAGGACAACATACCCTTTAGAGTGGAAACAGACGCCTCTGAGTTTGCTATAGGGGCTTCCTTGAGTCAAGCTGAACGTCCTGTGGCATTCTTCTCAAGAACTCTGAACGCATCTGAGCAGAAGCATTCCTCGATTGAAAAGGAGGCCTATGCAATTGTTGAATCCCTACGGAATTGGCGACATTACTTAATTGGTAGACATTTTGAAGTTTTTACTGACCAAAGATCAGTCACATTCATGTTTGATCAGTGTCATAACAGTAAAATTAAAAATGAGAAAATCATGCGTTGGAGATTGGAACTTACCTGCTTCAAATTTGATATTATCTACCGACCTGGAAACAGAAATGCAACTGCGGATACTCTATCAAGAATAACGGCGGCTACCAGCCCAGGAGTGAATATAAGAGAATTACATGAGGCATTGTGTCATCCGGGAATCACCCGAATGTATCATTGGATCAGATCTAAAAATTTAGCCTTCTCTTTGGACGACATTAAGAGGGTCATAAACGCTTGCCCCTGTTGCAACGAAGTCAAGCCACGATTCTGTAAAAATGATGGAAAATTAATCAAAGCAACTGCTGCTTTTGAAAGATTAAATCTGGATTTCAAAGGACCTTTACCAACAGTTTCCAGGAACCGCTTCCTCCTGACTGTAGTAGATGAGTTTTCGAGATTCCCCTTTGCAATTCCCTGTTCTGATATCTCGGCGTCTACCATTATAACTCACTTGCAAAACATCTTCTCAATTTTTGGAATGCCGGCTTATATACATTCTGATAGAGGTTCATCTTTTATGTCCCGTGAGTTAAAATCTTTTCTCACTCCACTTGGGATAGCGACTAGCAGGACGACTGCTTACAATCCGCAAGGAAACGGCCAAGTCGAAAGATACAATGGAATCGTATGGAAAACTATCCAGCTGGCACTAAATTCAAAAAACATGGCAATTGAACAGTGGGAAAATGTTTTACAACCTGCCTTACATTCGATTCGCTCCCTACTATGCACCTCCACAAATGCTACACCTCATGAACGAATGTTCTCCCACATTAGAAGATCCTACAATGGTTACTCCATACCTACTTGGCTTACCCATCCAGGTCCAGTGCTAATGAGGAACAACACACGAGCTAATAAGTATGAGCCTATTGTGCAGGAAGTAGAACTCATTGAAGCAAACCCAGACTATGCTTATGTTAGACTCCCAGACGGACGTGAAACCAGTGTCTCTATACGGCACTTAGCTCCAAGAGGGGAAACTCCTTTACCTATCAATGACGACGGAGACAGCTGTAGCAGCCATCTGCCTTCTTCTGATATTCTGAATTCTGAATTGTCTAACGCACATACAAAAACCCCACCGGTGAGTCTCAAAAATATGACAGAAGATGAAGCTCAAGACAGTGTACCACCATATCCTAGCAGTCCAGCCTCCTCATCAGAGAACTTCTGTAAGAATACTGGGGAGAGGTCCCAGGATCCTACTACACTTCGTCCCAGCAGACCGAAACGCCTGCCTTCCTATTTAGCCGACTATGTGATTGACTAACACTATGGGAGGGGTGAATGTGATATTATGTTCTTGTTTTGGCAACACTAACTTTAGGTACTTGAAGAATGGCAACACTACTATGTTTTGATGTTCCAACTACTAGCGTGCGATACTGCTTTGCCATTTTGTCATGCATCATTCTAGTTGATTAAAGCTTTCTTTAAGTCTAACTCGTTTTCTAATGATCATTTCTATTACACTACGCCAACGCACTTACAATATTTTGGAGTTCAAATGATCATTAAGTCTTGATCATTTTTACAACGAAGCCAAACTTTCACGTATGGAGTATGTAAACATATCAAGCAAAATGATCATCAAACTTTAATCATTTCTACAACGAAGCCTAACTTTCACGTATGGAAAATGTAAACATATCAAGCTGTAAGTTGAGTTGTATAAGAATTATCATCAATAGATATCAATTTAAATGTTTTTTCATCTAATACTTCCCAAAATGCATTTGCATCACGATCGGCAGTATCTTCCATTTCATCTGATGTATTTGCAATAATTGACTGCATTGTATCTCTTTAATTTTCCTTAAAATATATATATACAATGCATAACAGAGCTTTGATTGCCTATGCTTCTGTCTTCACAAAGAATGGAACTTCAAGCTCACTCCTTGTCTCTTTTCTACACATAGACAGGAAAGAACCATCTACCAAACAACATCATTATATAATCCCTATATGAACGTAAAGTTTATAGTAGAAGTTATATTATACAGAGGCCTCCACAGATACTAAACATCCCATTAATTCTATTCTTTATAGGTGCCAGGTTGCTAAAAGCTCTTTAGATTGACTCCTAGAAACGAATTCGGTGACTAGGTGAAATAGAGATTAGCTGTCTTCTCTTTCGCGAATCGTTCGTCCGCGGTTTAAACACGGTCGTTTGAAATCTGAAGAAATGTATTTTGAGTATTTTGAAAATACAAAATACTCTGAAAAATATATTTTCGATACATTACCAAAATACTTTAGATTTTCCAGTTTAAAATACAAAATACAAATGTATTTCAAAAATGTATTTCATATACATGTATTTTTGATACTGCCCAACTCTGCCAAAGGGTAAGGATCAGTTTCACAGTCTGAAGTCTGTTGAGTACATTTTCTGTATATGCATTCCCAACTTGTTACAATATTTTAGTAGATTTGTTAAAGTAAAAATAATAGATGGCAGCACTAAAAGAGGAAAATCTGCATGGATAATGTGTTATTCCAGGTACTCTAAAAAATTACATTCCGCAAAAGCAGACAAAATATTTTCCAGTGGACGGTATGAGCAATTTATCTAATATAGTATAGTCGCTATAACATAGAAATTTGTTTTATTTATATAAGATAATATTTATTTATTTAACAAGCGTATCAATTCAAACCTCAAAATAAAATCAAGTTGATAACTTTATTATCTTACAAAATAATTGAAAATATAATCAGTATAGTTAGAAAATAGCGAAAATACAAAAAGCTTAATACATTTCAATGGCTAGATTTCACGGAGGACCGCCCATTCTTGGTCCAAGTAACATTAGTGTTGTCTGCCAGTTCGAAGAGAAAATGTGTTACAAAAATTTGACGATAGCAGTTACAGAAAACTGTAATAGATAGCAGCACTAAAAACCGATATACTGAGTCTTTTTTTTACGTTGTAAGAGATTATAAGAGTTGGTAGGAGCATAAAAAGACGTACTTAAAAATTGTAAACTTCTTCTGTACATTAGCGTATATTGCGATGGTGGCGTCATTTATTAGGAATTTCTAAAACTTAAAGACAATTTTAGTTTCCAATTTTTTACAATGAGCATTTAATTCCAATGAACTTATTTCACATGCCCAGGGCATATACAGGGCCCCCACAAAGGGGGGCCAGTTGGTACTACGGTACTGGGGACTGGCAACTTTTAGGGGCCCGTGAACATTGTTGAGGATTAAATATTTATACATTTGTGTATGGATATATAGTTCTTTTTTCTAAATTACTTTAAAAAAAAACGATAATAAAGAGATTTCAGTGTGGTAAGGCACGATGGAAGTGCATACGGCGATAAAAATTGTTTAAGTAGGTACAGATTGTAAATATAAATTCAGAATTTTAAAGTTCTCTATCTTATAGTTATTCTCGGTCGCTACAGCTCATAGCAAATCAATGTCACCCCAATCAATACGCATAATATGTAAAGTTTTTGAAATTTACATATTATGCGTAATTATAGAATTACAAATATAAATTAGATATAAAGCCTAAATACAACCTATAAGTTTGAATGAAAGAAAAGTACAAAACATTTAGTAAACATCTCATAAGTTGCGTTTGTTAGGATTCTATATCTCATTTCTGAAATAGTCAAAAAAGCCTCAAAGAAGGACCCCTTAGCAAGCCGTCTGGGTACAGATAGCTTTAGTGCCATTGTGTTCAGAATCTGAAGGCAATAAAAACCGATTTCTACAGGAAGAATTTTTTTAGAATTACACCTAAATGGATACGTTTATGAGCCTGGTGGGAAAGTTTGCTCATTCATGTTTACAGCTCATATCAATCACATCCAGCTAACTACTGAGACGAACGACCCTTCTACGGGTTTTTTTTTTTGTGAAATTATCAGTTTGGGAAGGGGGCGATCTTATCTTCCTGCTCTTCGAGGTCGTAAACCAATTAACGCGACGGGGTATCCATGGTCGTGTTCGACTGAATGCAGGGATGTTGAAAGAAAAATTCTGGTTTCTTCCTCCCTGGCATGAAATTACTTCCCATGACTAGCATCTCAATTCTGCCATCATTCCCAATGGCAACAGAAAATCACTCACTGCGCATGCCCGGAGACTGATCTTTGGTGTACCCTAATATTTCGTTAAGGGATCGTGCAAAAATTTCGAAAACGTCGTCTTTCGTAGAAAACATTACGACTAAAATCGTAAATAGAAAATATATCGTAAATTCCTGAATGCTGCCAGCAGTGATGCTTATTCTACTGTCTTCCCGCTAAATTGGGCTACTTTCTAAGATTATAACCTCTTGGAATTGGAAGAGAGGGGAACTAGTTTTGAGCTATTTTTCACTAATGTTATGACTAATTTTCCCCCTCCATGATGATTTGGTAACTCTGTTTTTTTCGTTCGGATCTCTCGTGGGATCGATCGAAGCTTTTTCTGTGTTAACATTTAATAATTTTTTAAGCTGGCTATTCGTCAATTTTGTGTTTAACGAGGATGTCTGAAAACGCGGATACTGTTTCTGGATCCAGCAGATTTTCGTGCTCGCTGTGTGTACGTAATTTTACCATGCGATATAATTTAAATAAACACTTAAGAAAATTTCATGCCTGAGTAATTTCAGTTCCAGCTTCCTGCACTATTTGTGATGGGAGTTACGAAACTGCCTCTATCTTGCAAGAACATATGGATCTTGCACATCCAGGCATTACTTTTGACATCGAAAAATAAACAATGTTCATGCAAATCGCCCCCTCTCTTAAAATTCATGCTTAATCCACACCTGACACACAGGAATTAAAGTAAACTTGCAATTGAATAACTTCACATAGGTAGTGATAAGAAATACCTTTTTTTCCGCTTGTGTGTAAAATTACAATCGTAATTTTACACACAAGCGGAAAGGGGTTGGCCGTGTGGTCTGGGCTTTCGACACAAGCGGAAAGGCCTAAAATACCTTTTTGTGACAAATACGTAAAATAAGCACTCATAATTTTCCTGAATAAGTTAAACGAGGGTTATTATAAGAAGGGTTGCATTAATTAGAGTTATATTAACATAAATGGAAAATCAATAAGCCTGCTATGATAAAGTATTATATTTCATCTCAGTTGGATGAAAAAGTATTGCAAATTCTGTTTTTTTCTACTAGAGCTCGAGGTACTGAAATATTAGCTAGGCCTAGGACCTAGGACCCCGGACAAGTTAGTCGAACCTTTCTTAGCTTTTCTTAATAATGCCTTGTCTTTGAAGATTATTAAGTTTGCACTGACTTCGTTATTTTTTTCTCACCCCTCCTCTCTAATTTATTTTCTGTACTATAGAAAGCATTTATAAATTTGTGAGCCCATAAATTATTAATTCCTTCTGAACCCATAAATTATTCACCCAGGGTCGACTGCTCCAATCCCCCCCCCCCTTCCCTTCTATTTTCAATAGGTATACTTAGGCCTCCTGATATAAAATATTCCATTTTTAGTAATGATATGAAATTTCATCCAATATGTCATCCAAATTTTGTACAAAAAATTAATTGCTTCTTCAGAATTTTTTTATAAATTGCTTCGTTTTGTATAGTACAGAAAACAGATTTTTCGTTTATCTGAATTTGTGGCTATATTCAAGACCATCAAATTAATTACATATTTAATTAAAAAAGATTTAAAATATAAAAAATTAAATTAAGACTATAGTATTTATGGTATTTTTGCATTATTGCAGCTAAACGTTATTAAGTCGAAATCAACAAATGAATAGTTATAGTGTTAGTATGCATTAGCTTGTATTAACGTTCAGACATTTTCTTCGATTGATTAATAGCTTCGCTGCTAGTTAATGGTTATATTAAAATCAACTGCAATTACTGTATATTAATTTTGATGTACCGTAGCTATATATTCATTTTCACAATCAAGTATTGGCTTACAAATATAGCTATACAATTAATTGTTTGTTAATAATTTATATAGACATTTATATGGATTGGAATATATAATAATAACTATTAGAGCTTACAGATGCTAATGATTAATAAGCTTTGTAAAACATAAACTTTGACTCAATTACGCATGACTATAGTGGTCCCCAGTATTAAAAAGTACCATATTTAGGTATAAATAATTTTAAAAAAATTTAATACAGCAATTTATTTAAAGAAGTTTCATTTAAACTAGTAACATTTGAACTTTTATCATTCAACTTATTAGTATTTAAACTTTTAGCATTTAAATTATTAGCATTTAAACCTGAACACAAAAGCGATCTAAAATAGTTTTATCTAGTCTCTCAATTGCAAAACAAAAATTCCGAAATCAGCATTTACAAGCAAGGTGAGACAAAAACAAGTGCATGAAACCTGTCATCCAGTTTTGGGGAGAGCAAGGTCATTTACCTCGGTTACCTGCAAATGCCACATTCCAATGGGGGGAGAAAGATCCCCTAGGCCTGGGTGTTCCAGGAGCAGTTTGGCCTGGGTAAGCAAAAATCAAGTCATGGAACTCAGCTCAGAAAGTTATATTTCCACTTCGTAGGTCTAGTGAAAAAATTTAAGGGTACAGCACTAGAATTTTAGAAAATACAAAATTTATATTCTTTATGAATACAAATTTGAAATTTGAATTCATAAAAATTTGCTTTGAAATTTTCATAGTTATGAGGAATTCAGTCATGCTGCATAATATGTATTTAGTTCAACTGTATAAATATGAAATTAGGAACATGTTGTATTTAATGGACATAATAATTTTAACTTCAATCTTTTAATGAAATCCTCGGGTCTATGCTGTAAAATATTATAAGCAATGTCATGGACATGTGATAAAACTATTTGCCAGGGAAATATCTTGGTTGCACTGCAATATGTTTCCCAGTATGTTTTCACTCGAAAACTACAGAGCCGTATTTCTGTAGAAGCAGAAAAAGCATATGCAAGCCTTGATTATAGCATAGGCCCACAAGCCCGGACCTGCCTTGGGCTTTCAGATTTTAGGGGTTATGTTAATTAAGAATATTTCAAGGCTATTTCACAAGAAAATAATATGTACGGTTTGTGCATCACCCAGCCCGCATCGTGACTAATAACATTTCGTCACTAATAACAGTTCGTTCCTAATGCAACTCAGATGCAGCTTTTATACACTTCCAGGAAAGAAGAAAAAAATATACCATTCTAATTTTTATTTTCTGATAAATCAGTAACATTTAATGTCGTTTAAGATAGATATTTTAAAAATCTTGTATTAAATAGCAGTTGCTTTTCTTAAGACTGAACTTTTAGACCTAACTCTGTACACAATTCTTTATTTTTGTGTCAGTGTAAAAATACTAATATTGAGAAAAGTACAATATTTTTGTTTTCCCTTTTGAAAACTGGGAAAGTGGGCATATCGAGAGCTAAAAGAATGTTGTGCTCAAAGAGCTAGTATTAAAGAGCTTAAATTACTCCTCGAAGGTTGTGCCCATGGCTCTAGACCAGGGGTATCGAACCTTTTACATACCATGCGCCAACTGTCAAAAAATTACGACTAACTGATGAGTAAGAAGGCTGTCTGAATTGAACTGAAAGCACTCCCGGTGTTGAAAATATGAAGATCGATTCAGTTATGGCGCCTACTTCAAAAGAATAAGTAGGATCAAGGATGCAATGCGCCACTTGTAATCATCCAAACCGCCACGTTTGGCGCATGCGCCACAGGTTGGCCACCCCTGCTCTAGACTGTCTTAATCGGCACCTGAGCATATACTTAGGGCGGCAGTTTTTTAGAGCAGAAACCCCTCACTATGCCCCCAATCACGATTAGCATCCAATAAAGGCACTTGCTATAAAGAATCTTAACGAAAAATTGTTTATTAATTTCCATCATTTTTGCGAAGCGTCAAACTTCCAGAATTTATGTATCAGCCGCCTCTTCTGATAAAGTGTTTAGTAAAAAAAAACTCCATTAAATTAAATCAGTTTCAGTTTAAACCTCACCCTCAAAGCTTTGATCATAAGTTGAAAATAAAAAATATAAAACCTCATATATTTTAATTGTGGAACTTTCATCAAGTTTCATAGCTAATCATCGAAATACTAGCAACATGTTGAGAAATTCTTTCAATCGATTAGATTAAAATAAATTTTAATAAAACTAAATTTTAATAAATCAAATTAAAATTGATTTTATTAAAGCAAATTTTACTAAATTATAGTACAAAATTTTTTTAATAAACTGATCTTAAATAGTTAAATTAAAATCGTTTTATGAAAACAAATTCTAATAAATAAAATTAAAATTAAATTTATTTCATAATTATGTTTATAATTAAATTATATTTTAATTAGACATTGCTACTACTTTCAACGTTCTTCTTTCGAACATTAATCGTATTGGATTTATTAATGCATCTGGAACGTGCATATAGAGCATATCAGTATCATAAGAAGTATACCTAGACCAGAGAGAGTGAAAACGTCCCCTTGTCCTTAAATTTTCTACTTTTATAAATTACTAGCCGAATACCCGTTGAAAATCAACGGTCTCGCAATAAGCAACCACTGAATATCGTCATTTTTTTAAAAAAAATTCGCGTTTGACATTTATTCGGCAAATCGAATGTTTTAGTGTGCGGAACCCCCTAAAGAAGAAAATATTGTAAATTTTAAATTGCGCACGTCTTCCTTTCGAACTAGCTACCGTACACCAAATTAAAGTCTCTATCTCATCCCGAAGCATACTATTTTATCATCTTCCCTTTCGAACGTTTTTCTGTGGAGCGCACCCATAATGAGCATATTTGAAAAACTCTGTTCGACTTGGGTTTCTTATCAGATGAATGGCCTATAAATCAAATATCAAGCCTCTATCACATTTAAAGGAAGCGTGTCTCATTTATTCCGAAAACCGAACAAATTGGTGTTCGGCACCCCCTAAAGTTGCAAATATTGGAAATCAGAAATTGCACTCTTTTTTCCTTTCAAACTATCCAGCAGTACACCAAATTTGATGTCTTTATCCTATCGTGAAGCATGTTTTTCTATCACTTCATATTTCGAAAGTTTTCTGTGTTGCACCCCCTTAAATGATCATTTTTGAAAAACCGTAATAATCGTAGCGTTTTTTTTATCAAATGATTACCCATATACTAAATTTCAAGCCTCTATCACATTGTAAAGGAGGCGTTTTTCATTTGTTCGTCAAATCGAACATTTTAGTGTGCGGCACCCCCTACAATAGCAAATGTTGGAAAACTGAAATTGCACACTTTCTTCCTTTCTAACTATCTACACATGTACCAAATTTGAAGTCTCTATCTCATCGCGAAGTATGCTTTTTCTATCATTTTACCTTTCGAATGTTTTTCTGTGGAGTACCCACCCCCTTAAATATACATTTTTGAAAAACTCCATTCTTCTTGGGTTTTCTATTAAATGATTCGCTCATATATCAAATATCAAGCCTCTACCACGGGAGGAGTGTTTCTACTTCAAAAGGAGTGTTTCTACTTCATTCCGAAAATCGAACATTTTTGTGTGCGACACCCCCTAAAGTAGAAAATATTGGAAAACTGAAATTGTACACTTTCTTCCTTCAAACTATCTACCCGTACACCAAATTTCAAATCTCTATCTCATGCTGAAGTATGCTTTCTTATCAATTCACCTTTCGAACGTTTTCCTCTGGAGCACCCCCTTAAACGAACGTTTTTGAAAAACTATAATCGTCTTTTATCAAATTATTCCATATACCAAATTTCAAGCCTCTATCAAATTTTAAAGGAACCGTTTTTCATTTATTCGGAAAATCGAACATTTTGATATGCGGCACCCCCTTAAGTACAAAATATTGGAAATCTGAAATTGCACACTTTCTTCCTTTCGAACGATTTACCCATACACCAAATTTGAAGTCTCTAACTTGTGGCAAAGCATGCTTTCCTATCATTTCAATTTTCGAAAGTTTTGGTGTAGAGCACCCCCTCTAGAGAACGTTTTCGAAAAATTCGATTTTTCCATTGGGTTTTATCGAACGATCGAGCTATGTACCAAATTGCAAGTTTTTATCTATTTGGGAAGTGCCTAAAAAAAGCGTGACAGACAGACGGACAGACTGACAGATGGACACTTGGCAATTATGCTATTATAATGGCCGAAAATTTAAAATAAATCTCTAATGCAGAACTCTTGAAGATTTTGATGCTCCAGAGATTACATAATAAACTTAATTAAATATTAAGTTTATTATGTAATTTTTGATGACTCAAAATATTACTTTATTCCTAAGTATATCCATTTGTAGGCATCTCATGAAGATTTCAGCGAAACTGAATGAATAAATGGATTTTATCTGCACATTTAATACGTATTTGAAACACGGTGAATTTCTCATTTGGAAATGCAAAAATTATTTGTAAACAAAAATAGTATTAAAACTTATTTTTCTCCATTATTAGGTCAGATGAATAAAAAGGATTATTGCGGTTTAAAATTTAATTTTCAAATAAAATACAACATTTTTACTCCTTGAAAGATACAGTAATCAAAATTTCAATTAAACAACTTTATACATTTAAGTTCAAGAAGTATTGAAGAAGTGTTTGAAGAATTCTTTAATTTAACGTAAAACGCAATACATCAATCAGAATATCTTAAAACAGCTCAATATTTAAGAAATTCGATGTCAACTGCGTGGTAAGAGTGAATTTGTTAATCTCTATAGATATGCGTATAATTTTGGATTGCCCTACATAGTAGTAGTTTTCTTACTGCCATTGCAAGGGTCTGTGTTGTCTATGCTGTAAACCTAACTTGACAGTAAAAAGCTATAGTAAAAAATTTAATCCCCTACTGAGTTATATAGTCCATCTATTAAACGTTATTAATAATAAAAAATCAGAATTTCTGCTGTATTAAACCAATGGTTTAATTCAAAATTATGTTCATGTTTATTTATAGTTAAATATAAGTATTCTAAATAGACATTCAAAATTAATTATGTTACTGTGGAAACCATCTAATCAATGTACTCATTTCTTTCTCTTTTCTGCCATTTAAAACCTAATTTCGTGATTACTGCATTGCATATCTATGATTTGCAGTAATTACGAAAATGCTATTATACCTAATTGAGGCACAACCCTGTAAGCTGTGGCATTGGGATCCTAATAATTTGTATGCAATCATATTTATATTAGTGCTTTTAAATGCAATTTGTTCCATGCTTCCCTTCTAGGAACATCTGCAAAATGTTCTTTTGTCAGGCGGTTTCTTGAATCCCAAACGTAAACATAAACAGCTGACTTTCACTTGAAATCGACGCTTGATGCTATCTTTTTATTGACTCAAAATCAACTTAACATGATGTACATTATGTCCTTGTCCAACGAAATAAATTAAGTGGCGGTCACTGTACTTTAAAAGGTCTCTGATACAATACGCTGATATGAGGAAGAGGGTATGATCCAGCTCCATTTCGCCAGCCCCCCCACCTCGGAATTTCAAAATTTCAATGATGACGGTCGTTTGTACTACGTTTGTACCGGATTGTACCGTCAAAATTTTCGTTTGTACCACTTCCGGTACGGAGTTATTCTCATTTCAAAGTGGGGGGACTGGCGAAACGACAGCACCCTCACCTCGGAATTTCAGAATTTCAATGATGCCATTCGTTTGTACTACGTTTGTACCGGATTGTACCGTCAAGATTTTCGTTTGTACCACTTCCGGAACGGGGTTATTCTCATTTTAAAGTGGGGGGGCTGGCGAAACGGCAGCCTCCCCACCTCGGAATTTCAAAATTTCGTCGATGCCATTCGTTTGTACTACGTTTGTACCGGTTTGTACCGTAAAAATTTTCGTTTGTACCACTTCCGGTATGGCGTAATTTTAATTTAAAAGTGGGTGACCTTGAGCTTCGGCAACCCCCACCTCGGAATTTCAAAATTTCGTCGGTGCCATTCGTTTGCACTACGTTTGTACCGGTTTGTACCGTAAAAATTTTCGTTTGTACCACTTCCGGTACGGCGTAATTTTAACTTAAAAGTGGGTGACCTTGAGCTCCGGCAACCCCCCCCACCTCGAAATTTCAAAATTTCGTCGATGCCATTCGTTTGTACTACATTTGTACTGGTTTGTACCGTAAAAATTTTCGTTTGTACCACTTCCGGTATGGCGTAATTTCTATTTAAAAGTTGGTGACCTTGAGCTCCGGCAACCCCCCACCTCGAAATTTCAAAATTTCGTCGATGCCATTCGTTTGTACTACGTTTGTACTGGTTTGTACCGTAAAAATTTTCGTTTGTACCACTTCCGGTATGGCGTAATTTCTATTTAAAAGTTGGTGACCTTGAGCTCCGGAAACCCCCCCACCTCGAAATTTCAAAATTTCGTCGATGCCATTCGTTTGTACTACGTTTGTACTGGTTTGTACCGTAAAAATTTTCGTTTGTACCACTTCCGGTATGGCGTAATTTCTATTTAAAAGTTGGTGACCTTGAGCTCCAGCAACCCCCCACCTCGAAATTTCAAAATTTCGTGGATGCCATTCGTTTGTAGTACGTTTGTACCGGTTTGTACCGTAAAAAATTTCGTTTGTACCACTTTCGGTACGGTGTAATTTTTATTTAAAATTGGGCGACCTTGAGCTCCGGCAACCCCCCACCTCGAACTTTCAAAATTTCGTCGATGCCATTCGTTTGTACTACATTTGTACTGGTTTGTACCGTAAAAATTTTCGTTTGTACCACTTCCGGTATGGCGTAATTTCTATTTAAAAGTTGGTGACCTTGAGCTCCGGCAACCCCCCACCTCGAAATTTCAAAATTTCGTCGATGCCATTCGTTTGTACTACGTTTGTACTGGTTTGTACCGTAAAAATTTTCGTTTGTACCACTTCCGGTATGGCGTAATTTCTATTTAAAAGTTGGCGACCTTGAGCTCCGGAAACCCCCCACCTCGAAATTTCAAAATTTCGTCGATGCCATTCGTTTGTACTACGTTTGTACCGTAAAAAGTTTCGTTTGTACCACTTCCGGTACGGCGTAATTTTTATGTAAATGTCGGTCACCTTGAGTTTCGGCAAGTCCCCACCTCGAAATTTCAGAATTTAATTGATGATTTCATTCGTTTGTGGGACATTTGTACCGGATTGTACCAAAAAATGTTCGTTTGTACCACTTCCGGTACGGCGTAATTTTTATGTAAATGTCGGTCACCTTGAGTTTCGGCAAGTCCCCACCTCGAAATTTCAGAATTTAATTGATGATTTCATTCGTTTGTGGGAAATTTGTACCGGATTGTACCAAAAAATGTTCGTTTGTACCACTTCCGGTACGGCGTTATTCTCATTTCAAAGTGAGGGGGGAGAAACATCAGCCCCCACCTAAGAATTTGAAAATTTCGTCAATGCCATTCGTTTGTACTACGTTTGTACCGGTTTGTACCGTAAAAATTTTCGTTTGTACCACTTCCGGTACGGCGTAATTTATATTTAAAAGTCTGTCAGCTTGAGCTTCGGCAACCCCCCCACCTCGAAATTTCAGAATTTCGTCGATGCCATTCGTTTGTACTACGTTTGTACCGGTTTGTACCGTAAAAATTTTCGTTTGTTCCACTTCCGGTACGACGTAATTTTTATTTAAAAGTCGGTCAGCTTGAGCTTCGGCAACCCCCCACCTCGAAATTTCAGAATTTAGTTCATGATTGCATTCGTTTGTAGGACGTTTGTACCGGATTATATCGTGAAAATTTTCGTTTGTACCACTTCCGGTACGGCGTAATTTTTATTTAAAAATCGGTCACCTTGAGCTTCGGCAACCCCCCACCTCGAAATTTCAGAATTTCGTCGATGCCATTCGTTTGTACTACGTTTGTACCGGTTTGTACCGTAAAAATTTTCGTTTGTACCACTTCTGGTACGGCGTAATTTTTATTTAAAAGTCGGTCAGCTTGAGCTTCGGCAACCCCCCACCTCGAAATTTCAGAATTTAGTTCATGATTGCATTCGTTTGTAGGACGTTTGTACCGGATTGTATCGTGAAAATTTTCGTTTGTACCACTTCCGGTACGGCGTAATTTTTATTTAAAAGTCTGTGACCTTGAGCATCGGCAACCCCCACCTCGAAATTTCAAAATTTTGTTGATTCCATTCGTTTGTACTATGTTTGTACTTGATTGTACCGTGAAAGTTTTCGTTTGCATCATTTCCGGTACGGCGTAATTTTTATTTAAAAGTGAGTGGCCTTGAGCATCGGTAATCCTCCCACCTCGGAATTTCAAAATTTCGTCGATGCCATGCGTTTGGACTACGTTTGAACCGGATAATTACCGGATATTATACCATAAAAATTTTCGTTTGTACCAATTCTTAAGCTTACATGCTGTACATCTAAGCTTACATGCTGTACATCTAAGCTTACATGCTGTACATCTTAAGCTCACATGATATATCTTCTTAATGTTACAGTTTAATTTTCCATCATAGTCTTTTCTGTAAGACAAAATGTCATTAGGTGATTATCAATGCCAATAAGATCTTGTACTTTGTAATTCAAATTCACCTGGATTCAAAATTATGCAAATCAATTAATCTGTCATTAAGAAATATCATATTGTTTTTATTAATCATACCATGTTTCTAGTGATATTCATATATCATATATTTATTTGTACAATTACATAGGTAATAAAATTATTTTTATAGCTTTATAGAAAATATGCAAGACATTAAATTTGCGAAGGGGGACTATTTACTAATGGATTATTATAATTTTTGAAACTAGTTGTGTACAAGGACACCACCACGTTCCAGTATAAAACTGGCATTTCTGTGACAAACGTTGGTGTTCAACAAGATAACTTCTTATTGTTTTATGCTTTGAACTCTTTTAATTGCTTTTAATTATTAATCTTAGTTTGTTATGAGTATTAAATAGTAATTTGGTCTATTTTTTCATTATTTCTGCATTTAAAATTAATCAGCAGTTTAGATTTTGAGGGAAATCCTTACGTTTCTGACAAATGTTTTTAATTTAAAGGAATTAAAGGAAATATATTTCTATTAGGTATGAGATAAGTATGGTCATCCTGCTAGAGGAGTGTTGCCTTTTGCGGCAAATTTCAAAAGGAATCTGTTAGAAACTAAATTTTCTAATACATACTTTTGTCGCCTACTATTTATATCGATCTTTAGTTTCGAAGACATTTTGAGTGAAAGTATAGAGAATTAAAAAAATACTTGCTTGTACAGGTACTTTAATTTCCAAAAAAAAAAAGTTCAAAATATTACGTTAGTATATTACTAATGCTACATTGTACAACTTTATACTGATAGAAGTTATAATATTATTATTTTATATTTTTTGTATACAATGAGATAATTCTTCAATAGCATGCAATCTAATTACTCAATGTTACATTTTCTGAAATTTCACAAGTACTAAATTGATACTCATTCGAGGAGATGGGATTAGTCCACTGAAAGGTTGCGACGTCAGAGCGGCGACCTTCCTTCTTTCTTGGCGGATTTTCTGTAAGCAGTAATTGTAATTCATATTTAAACTTTTTTCTTTCTATGTTTTCGGTGATACCCTGGTGTGCAATTGCTAATTGGCCTAATAATAAGGAAATTTGCAATGTTTTGTTTCATAGGATTGTCTAGCAAGCTGCTTGTGCAAATTAATTATCTGCTGGCTCAGAATGGATTAAAAAATCTGATGTGGGCAGAACATGACTTTTCCTACATAATGCAATGATTCTACTTCCTTCACGGCGAAACAATGGTGAACAAGGTCCACAGAACAATGTTTTTGGCATTAAAATAGTACGACGTCAATTGAAATTAGGTGCTTTGGGCAAATTACTAGTCCAAACGAATGACCTTCTCATATTCACGTTTACTTAATTACAATATCATGAAATGACATCAACATTTGTTTAATATCAATTACATGAAATAAATTACTATTGGAGAATTCATAGGTGTCAAATTACTATCACTGTCAAAATGTCTTTTTTCCAGTGAATGGAATGATCTAGATTTATATGAATAATGTTGCATAATATTGTATGTGGAAGGTGTTACTATACTGTTACTAAGTGTTATATGTGGCGATACTTTCTTCCCTTTTTTTAACACTTTACAACAAAGTTGAAAAGTGTTTATGACTTTGTTCATTCTGTCTGTCTGTCTGTCTGTCTATTTGTCCGTTAGCACGATAACTGCCGTAAAAATGACTTTATCAAAATGAAATTTTAGTATGTTGTTCAAACGGTCTGTAGGCCTATGGGAATATAAATAAATAATATCACCCAATTAGTTTTTTATTGAACCTGGGTTGAAAAAATGAAATACATTGAACCCTATGGGACCTAATTTTTCAAACATTTTTTAAGTAAATTTAAAATTCACGAATTGCTTCGAAATTTTTAGGAAATATTCACATTATCCCATAGAATATATAAAAAAAATTCAGTAAAATATGTTAAGTAGTTTTTTAATTAAAAATTATTTAATATAGGGAAAAAAACAAATTCAATTAAATTCTGACTTTGGGATATCTTCCAGAAGGAAAAGAGAGATATATTATATAATAAATATCTTTCCATTTGTTTAAACGTAGTGCATATGGGAGAGACTTCACATTTTAAAATAAATTTTGTAGATAACAATTTTTCATTTTTTTTAAATTTTATATAACTCTTCATGATATACTTATTTGATAGCATTTTTAATGCACTTTCCTACGTTCTAGAGAGTTAAAATTTGGTACACAGCTTAAATTTGTTGAACATTTTATTCGACAAAAATTTGATGGATCTTTAAATATAGATCATACATTTTTTTTCGAAATGGCCTGAAAATAATCCCCGTTCACTTCCATAAATCATTGTTGTAATATTGTTAAAAATTCTGATGTGGACAGCACATGTCTTTCCCTGCAGACTCATATTCGTTCTCTTTATATATTCAATAATAATTTGAGTTTATCTGCATAAAATAACAACCATAAGTATTTTAAATGACATTGAATTTACACGTTAAACTTAAATTTAGTTCTCATTTGATAGCTGGACTTATTGTTAAAGGTGACGTAGCGAAAACGCGAAAAAACTAGAATATCTCAGGAACGGCTAGTCCTAGAGTAATGGGGTTAGTCTCATTCTTTTTGTTGTCAAAAATCACGTATAAAATAGGAATTTAATTGATATAATTGAACACACGTAGTCTTATATTTTTATATATAACGATTTTTGCGGGCCATTTCGCAAAAATAGCCAGTTCCTTTTTCCCGAATCGTACTAGAATAACCTACAAATGATTTATATACAAAATTTTGTTAAATTTGGTATATAAATCACTTGTAGGTTATTGAAATATTATACATCAAATTTTGTTAAATTTTTTCCATTAGTTTTTAGCTAGAGTGGATAAAGGCAATTTCTGCGGCCATTTCGCAAAGAAGGCAGATTCTTTTATTACGAATCGTACTATAATCTAATGAACATCAGGATTTCCCACAAAAACATACCTACCAAATTGTATGAAATTCGGTCCATTAGTTTTTCAATTAGAGTGGATGTAATATCCACACAGACACACAGAAACATACACAGATACACCCTTACACACACAGACGTCGCCGGCCGTCCAAATAGCTGCTCTTAGTCCTCTGGACGAGTCGGACGGTCTGGGTCTTCAACACACAGACGTCTTCCTAAAAATAGTTTTTTCGTGTTCTAGAAGTCCCAAAACGTGTAGATCCTTTGAAAATTCGAGTTCCGATCTTCGGCACGATTCCAATACTTTGAGTACATACACATACACACATATATTATCTGTGTACCTAAATTCCGTGCCTATGCAATTACAATAGTTGTGATTTTAAATGATCCTTAAACTTTTATTATTTCTTCAACGAAGCCTAATTTTAACATATGCAGAATGCAAATATCTCAAGCGATTGTAAGATGAATTACATAAGAATTGCTGAATTCTTTTCACACAAAATTATTTAGCTCTGGAGTCTGGAATACAAGTTATATCAATGAAATATTCATTGATTTTGCATAAAGAATCAGATGATTTATATTTCGATACAGTTTTAAATATTTAAGTATAATAAATTACTGTAGTACTGTGATAATGTAAAAGATATCACCACTGAATGTATCACATTTCAGAAATTTTTAAATGAAATTACATTTCAGTTGGAAAGTGTTTCATAATCAATGCTTATGCATGATTGATCTTTCTTGTTTAATTTAACATTATGTTTTGAATAAATTTACATGAAAAATGTGCAATATCTCGAAATGTCGTATGTGGTATGTCAATCGTTTTCTAAGTGAATATTATGTATGAAATAATTAAACATTTAACAGCATTCAGATTCTTAATGTATTTTAATAATTTTTTCAAAAATTTATTCGAAACTTGTGTAATATCTCGAGAATGATTCTTCATTCTAACATTCTAAAGTTTCTATCATTTGTCTATCAATTACGTCTGAAATGATTTTTTTTTTTTTTATCATTATTGAAAGTTCTGGTTAATGATTTTTTCAAGCTTTCGTTCAAAATATGGGGGAGGGGGGGGGGCTTCCAAACATTCGATTACATTTAAAATCAATTGGAATCCAGTATACACTGAGGTCAATAATCGTACCAAATTATATTCAAAACTCTTCATTCGCGTGTGAGATAACACCTCCGCGGACTCACAGGCACACACATACACTATGTACTGTCCCGATCATGAAGCCTTCAGTGGAAGCACTTTTGAGAACCAGAAGTGAATCACCGTACAGGCAGCCATTCCTATGATGTGGATCTAGGGATGCCATTTCAGGACTGTCGAGCCATGGTTGCCAGATTTGGTGATTTATTGGCGATATTTCGAATGTTCGAGAACCTTCTTAAAATGACGAGTATTCTACGAGTTATGAGCCCCTTCTGGCAGTTTCTACTGAGAATATATAAAAAGAGTCATCGCTCAATTGGAGAGCAGTTGACGTGATACGAGCTACATTGAAAGTATGAGATAAGTCATTGTTTTCAGGATAGCATCCGCTGTTTTGTGAAATTAACTGAGTATTTAATTGCTATTTTACTGTACCTAGCAGTTGTTTAGTAATCTTGTGAGATAGTTATCGAACCATTTGCTGTATCTTATTCCTGTTTATGTTGTGCTTATAAACGTGTTAGTTATCCAGAAATTTGGATTCTTTCTTGTATCCTGGACGCACACCCACGATTCCAGAGAATACGTCGTAACAGTATATTAGCGTGTATTCACACGTGCTAACACATACAGAAATGACTTCATAAACGTTCGGTTCTTGTTCTAGGATGCTTGAAACGTGTTCTTCCGTTGAAAACTTGCCCCAGTTAAATAAGTTCCCTATACTCTATAGGGAAACTAATATGCAGGACAGTAAAAGCAGTACTTCTGCAAAATAATTTCGCTAATTTTTATATAAATAAAATTAAATGAATGCAATTAAAATGATTTGCAACCAAAGTCTCACATCCATGATAGCTAATTCCTACTTTACTTTTAAAACTATATTATACTCAATTGTGTTGGGTACATAACATTTTTTAATTAATCAATATTTTAAATACTTTATTTCCTGAAACCTATTTTAAATACTCACAAATACCGAAATATATCTTCAAATTTTTCAATGTACATGTGCTACATATTCGTATTAGTATGTATAAGTGCTACTTTGTATAAGTGCAAATTGAGCTAAATATTTATATAAATGTCAATTGAGTTAAATATTTGTGAAAATGTAAATTAAACTAAATATTTATATAAATGTAAATTGAGTTGAATATTTGTATAAATATATGTTAAGCAATATATATATATATATATATATATATATATATATATATATATATATATATATATATATATATATTAATGGCCAGGCACTTGACTTTCGTCATTCGCCTTTCGTCAGCGGCCAGAACGTGAACCATTTAGCCGTCCTAAGACGTTGCACCAGGCGCACGAGAGGGGGGCGGAACACACTACGCCCGCAACACAAACATCCATGCTTTACGTGGGACTCGAACCCACAACGCGGCGGTCGAGCGATTGCTGTGGAAACACTCGCCTTGACCACTCGACCACTGCGTCGGCTTAAGCAAAATATTTGAATAATGTACCGAATAAATGTGCTGATTTGTAAAAATATATTTATTTGTATTTGTATGTTTTAATACATATATAAATTTTATTGTCATAAAAGCATGTTCTTTAATTATTTGATGTATATTGGAAATTCGGAACTGAGAAGGGGCGAAATGGAGTCTCCCACTTTGAAATGGGAACAACTATATATAGGAAACGGTACAAATGAAAATTTTAGCGGTACATTCCATGCAAATGAAGTACATGCGAACGACGTCATTGAAATATGAAAATTCCGAGGTCAAAGCTGCCATTTTTCCAGCCCCCACTTTGAAATGAATATTACGCCGTACCGGAAGTAGTACACACGAAAATTTTTGCGGTACAATCCGGTAGAAACGTAGTACAAACCAATGGCATCGACGAAATTTTGAAATTACGAGGTGGGGGGTTGCCGATGCTCAAGGACACCCACATTTATATAAAAATTACGCTGTACCGGAAGTGGTACAAATGAAAATTTTTACGGTACCATTTGGTACAAACGTAGTACAAACCAATGGCATCGACGAAATTTTGAAATTCCTAGGTGAACGGGGCTGCCGTTTCTAAAGCAAGCCCACTTTGAAATGAGAACAACACCGTACAGGAGGCAGGGGCGGCAAATAGGGGGCGCGAGGGGGCGCGGGCGCGCCCCCAAATTTCTCCTCGTCGTCAACCGGCTTCTCCCTTTTTTATCGACTGTCCATTGGTCAGTTTTCTCACTCTATGGTGCTTCAAAAGAGCCAACAATCACAGTGAAGTTTTCACTTCCGGCTGGAACGAATCCTTTTCAATTTGAAAAGATTGGGGGTGAGGTTATCCTTTTCACTTGAAAATTTCAAGAGTCTGATTAAATGTATGTGTAGTTAGTGCATGTTCATCCAATCCTTCTGCTAGAAATGCATTTCAGCAGCTCAATGTATTACATATTTTCATAGAAACATCATATAAAAGACATGCTATTTTTGAAAAGGTTCGCTCATCAACAAATACTTTTCTGGAGGCTCTTCAACTCTACAATCACTAAGTCATACGAGGTGGTCTTCCAGAGTTAAAGCCATAAAATCACTACTTCATAATATTGAAGTGGTGATTTTAGCACTGGAAGAATTATCTGAAAACGATTCTCCCAATAGTGGAAGAACCGAAGCCCTTTTAACATCCATGACATCGTTCGAATTTTTGTTCACTTTGTTTGTATTGAACAGTGTTTTTGATCAATACAATATTCTCTCAACGCATCTTCAGTCATCTGATCTTAATTTTCAGACTGTGCAAGCTTTTGCTATAGCTACTATTGAAACTGTTAGTTCTTTTCCCACTGATGCATATTTCAATCAAAAGTAGAGTTTTGTGACAGAACTTTGCGAAAAAAATTCTTATTCTGGACTAAAACTGAAATTGCGTAAAAAGTTCCAACCAAATTCGGAGGCGGTGAGAAAAATCCCCATGATGATGTTAAATCATATCACAGAATCAATATTCAATATGAAATCACAGATTCAGTATCTAATGAAATTGAGACAAGATTTAATGAGAACAATATATCTGTTTTGTTTGCCCTTAGTTCAGTATTATCCGGATCAGATGTCGAAAAAGAAAAAGAAAATGTATCAACCGTATGCAAAGTATATGACTTCCAGAAAGAGGAATTGCTGTTTGAATTGCGACTGGTTTTATTTTTAATGGTGAAAAATGAAAACATAGACCATCCCAATTTTAAAAGTTGCCTGGATTATTTTAAAGAGCGGGATTTTAAAAATGTGCTTCCTGTCATAACATTATTAGTTGAATTGTTTTTGACTGTGCCAATCAGCTCAGCCAGTTGTGGAAGGTCTTTTTAGTGTCTTAGGAAGCTGAAAAATTATTTTCGCAATACAATGGGACAAGAAAGACTATCATTTTTAGCTGTTTTAGCTATAGAACAAGATATACCACTGGAATATGATGATATTGTAACAAAATTTTTTCTTCTTCCAAACTCTAAAAACCGGCGTTTAAAACTTCAATATAAGGTAAATAAATATAGATATTTGTATTTAGAAAAATTATGTTAACATCAATTATGTTAACACAATTATATACAAAATTATGTTAACAACAATTATTTTTCTCAACATCAATTCAATTTTGTGATCCCCCCCCCCCCCCTATTAACAAACGTTTTATTTATTCCATATTGTGAATTTTCATACATACAAATCTCGCACCCCCAAATGGAATGCTGAAATGCCGCCCCTGACCGGAGGTGGTACAAACGAATATTTTTACGGTAGTACAATCCGGTACAAACGTAGTACAAACGAATGGCATTGACGAAATTTTCAAGTTCTTAGGTGGGGGCTGATGTTTCTCCCCCCTCACTTTGAAATGAGAATAACGCCGTACCGGAAGTGGTACAAACGAACATTTTTTGGTACAATCCGGTACAAACGTCCCACAAATGAATGGAATCATCAACTAAATTCTGAAATTTCGAGGTGGGGGCTTGCCGAAACTCAAGGTGACCGACTTTTAAATAAAAATTACGCCGTACCGGAAGTGGTACAAACGAAAAGTTTTACGGTACAAACAGGTACAAACGTTATACAAACGAATGGCATCGACGAAATTTTGAAATTTCGAGGTGGGGGGTTACCGGAGCTCAAGGTCACCAACTTTTAAATAGAAATTACGCCATACCGGAAGTGGTACAAACGAAAATTTTTACGGTACAAACCAGTACAAATGTAGTACAAACGAATGGCATTGACGAAATTTTGAAATTTGGAGGTGGGGGGTTGCCGGAACTCAAGGTCACCAACTTTTAAATAGAAATTACGCCATACCGGAAGTGGTACAAACGAAAATTTTTACGGTACAAACCAGTACAAACGTTATACAAACGAATGGCATCGACGAAATTTTGAAATTTCGAGGTGGGGGGTTACCGGAGCTCAAGGTCACCAACTTTTAAATAGAAATTACGCCATACCGGAAGTGGTACAAACGAAAATTTTTACGGTACAAACCAGTACAAATGTAGTACAAACGAATGGCATCGACGAAATTTTGAAATTTGGAGGTGGGGGGTTGCCGGAACTCAAGGTCACCAACTTTTAAATAGAAATTACGCCATACCGGAAGTGGTACAAACGAAAATTTGTACGATACAAACCGGTACAAACGTAGTACAAACGAATGGCATCATTGAAATTTTGAAATTCCGAGGTGGGGGGGCTGTCGAAATGGAGCCGTATGATCCACCATCGCTAACCTCGACCCGGAATCGAATCCTCGTCCTGTGAACGAATTTCAACAGCTTAACAAAAACTGTTAAAACATTCTTAATTTGCTTTTTTGTGGCACTGACATCAAAACCAAACCATAATATATTAATCCTTGTTTTATCTTTTAGATGCGCAAACTATGAATAACTGAAGGTAATATATTCCTTTATTAGGTGTCCCTTTTTCAGGACTTGGAAAACAAGTACATTATAGTTTCCTCGAAAATTGATATCAAAAGCATTTAGTACATTTAATATTTAGTAATTCATTTAAAAAATGTATTTCTTTTCCAACTTTTTGCTTATTTATAATAAAGGCAATTATGGTAATATTATTGTCAATCGAAATCACACAGTTCTATTAGTCAAAATATTCTTCATCTGCGAAAAGGTAATCGGTGAAAAAAAAAGTGTTTATAAAGCACTATGTTAACTTCCTTCGTATTAACTATTGACTTCGATTGGTCCAGTGAGGTTCCGTCTTAACTCCACCCCCTTGTCCATCAAAGTATAACGAAACCGAATTCCGACAACTTCATAGTACGGTTATCGCAGCCTTTCGTAAATGACGAGGCGGAATAATATGGATTTCCGAACTGTGAGAAAATAATTCCGGGCAGTTGGTGGTAGGGCCCCAGATCTCAGAACGAGTGACACTGATTACCCCCCCCCCCCCCTCCCCCCCAGCGCGCAATCACTTTTTTTTTTCTCTGTATTTACACCATGAATTGTCCTCAAGACGTGACGAGAATATTTTCGCTTTGTCTTTCATTCAGTGACCTACGCGCAGTCAGTAAATTCCACTAATTACTGGAAAAAAAATCGAAGCATAGCAAAGAACTAATTACATTTAATCTCCCTGTTTGGAATGATTTCGCAACAAGCGAGATGATCCTCCGTGCCCAGTTCAAAACGAGACCTAAAATGTCTTATCTCACGAAACTCTGTAATTGCTCGGGTAGAAAAGGCAATGGGAACAGTGATGCTTTCTAAATTCTTATAAAGGTCACACGCCTAGATAACGGTAGCCCCTTTTTTTACCCTCCCCTTCAGGCTACCTTCTCGAAGATCTACGAAAAACTTAGGGTCTGAAGCTTAGGAACGCAGGAAAGTTGACGATAAAAATAAAGATGAAGCATTGTATTGAATTTTAGATGAACAGGATACACCTCGCATTTCGCAAGTTAAACGTTATCTTTAGATAGAAGACTTGGAAGTAAAGTATTTGTAGGAAGCATAAACTTGTATTTCGGTCAACTTCACACTCACAGAACTCGCCTGTGGGGAGGGGGGGGGGGGGGGGGCGTTACCAAAGTTAGGATTGCACTCACTTTACAAATAGCAGTGTCCATAGACCGGTTTCATGCTTATTATGCTCTTGTCAACATAGAATTAAAAAAAAAAGCCGATACCGATAACTTCATAGTATAAATATATTTTTTGTTGGAAAGTATGTGGATGCAGAATCTAGAATATAGATCAGCCCACAGTATAGCTTATACAGAAGCTTATTAAACGTGCTGTTTTTGTCTGTCACATACAGTATCCCCTCCCTTTTAAAATCTGACATGTTCATTTGGCAGTCTTGAATACCCTTTTATAAAGAATCATTGGAGCGATGAGTTTCATTTTTAGGAAAGACATTAGAATAAAAATTCAGAAGCCATGTATGAATTATGTGCAAGACAAAACATTTTAAATTATTTTCAATCTATTTACTTAATTTTTTGGAAAAAATGTATGTTCTACTCGCTATTATTCCTGGAAATTTGCATTTTTACACGAGATAGATTAATTAATGTTGCTGTGATTTAAGATTTTAAATTACGTTTGACAGTTTTAAACTAAGATTCTTTCCTTGCGCTTTATACTTCTGTTAATTCGCTAACATTTTATAAAGTAAGGAAACATAATAATAGCACACTTGGTAAAGTGAAAAAAATTATGTAAAAATGTATCTTTGTCTAAATACCTAAATACGTTTCACTGAACTCATTATATGCCCAAACTTATTTTTACTTATGCAGATGAACAAAGCAGAAATAATTCCTTTACATTGATTCTAGGTGTGGACAGTCTTCAGTATATTTCATGTTTCCTTCTCCTACGTAATTTACGGATAGATATTTCTTTTGTTAAAACCTGTAATGGATGGTTTCTTTTCATAAATACTTTTGTACTTAATAATTTAGTTATATAATGTTTTCAAGATAAACAAGCAATTTGGATATATAATGTTTTCAAGATAAACAAATAATTTAGATATATAATGTTTCCAAGATTTACAAACAATTTAGATATATAATGTTTTCAAGATAAGCATGAAGTGCTACTCATGTAAATTTAAACACGTGTATACATGTATTTTGCTAGCATGTGAGCATTATCTTTTCCCTATTTTTCCCGTATAGAACAATTGGGAGTAGTAATCTATAAAAAAAACATATTCTGAAAAGGAATGGTTCAATTTTTTCCCCAGCACCATATGGATGTACAATGCTTTCGTATGAAATTACATTAATTCATTCGTGTTTCGTATCATTTCTTTAACGATAACACAACTTTCATATTCATTTTTCTAATTGTGTTACATTTTATGTATACAGATAGTATTAAAACCTTTTTAAATCAAAATGTAAAAGAATGAGTCTTATCATTTATTCCTTGTTGAAATTTTCTTCCCCTAGTAACGTTTCTTATTCTAAACTACTATGTTGTTTTTCACTATGTTTAAAACTATGTTGTTGTTGTTGCTGCTTTTACTGTACATAATATCAGCCTATGTAATGGTTTCGTGGTGCTTTCTGTAAAGTAAGGGCGAAAATCATCTTAAACTCTTAGAATAAATAAATGTTAGTTCGGGAAATGAAGAGTATGGATCGCCATTTACCTATGCTTATATGACTTTGCTGTCATTTATCCTCCAATAGTCATACTTATTTATTATTTTTGCAAAAGATAGCGACGCGCGTTTGCTAGTGGGTTTGTTTTGTCCTTTTTCACTTAATTTCTCGTGGGCGCGGTAGCCCATTGGTTAGCGCGCTGGAGTTGCACTCGGTAGGCCCGGGTTCGATTCCAGCCACTGCCAAAGCTGCCGCCGTGTTCATGCGGAGTACGATCACGTTAAACATGTGGGTCCGAAAGTCTTTCCGAGAGGTTGGTGGTAGGGGAAGGAGGGTACGGTCCCTGTGGATGCCTCCCCCACTGGGTTCCGGTCTAAATTGGGTGGCACTTCCCGACCGTCCAAACAGTTACCTTACACCTTTCTGGTAGGTCGAACGGTCTGGGTTTCAACAACAACTTAATTTCTCGTATAGAATAATTACCCCCTTGCATTCTACAAAAATATGCATGGATAGCACCGGCAATGTGTGCAATAAAACTTGCTACATGCCGCATTCCTATAAATTTGTACATTTCTGTGGAAGATAACAACCAAAGAACGGCTTCTTTTTTTTGGGGGGGGGGGGGGGGTTGAACAATTTAGAGAAAATTCCACACTTCGAAAAAGTGTTTCATAACTTTCCATCTGTAATGTCTGCAGGAATGGAATTTACATAATTTGCCACGTGTTTCTTTACAGATGCCAGTCTTTATATAAGTTAATTATATTTTTAAATTAGAAAAGTAAATTCTATTCAAAAATATTTTTTATCTTAAAAATTCTATCAATCTTTACAAACTTACATCTGTGAAATATGCGATAAGATAATGTAATGCCACCAATATGTACAAGTAAACTTGGTACTTATAGCATTTGTAAAAGTCATGCATCTCTGCGTAAGGTAACAAATTTGTTCCTCCTTTCTGCAGGTTCTGAGAGTATAGTTGTCCTAAAGTTTCAAACGTTGGTTTCAAACATTTTAGAAAAAATTATACACTTTGAAAAGAATATTCATAACTTGTCATTTTTCTATTACAAATGCCAATCTTTGTATCAATTAATAATTTGGCAAATTGACATTCATAAAGTATAGTGTTTGTTAGCTGTCTGATAACATGTTAAAGTGGTTTATATTCTGTTCATGTTAATCTGTTTGTCATCTCGGGGAGGAAGAGACTGATTAAAGTATTGGCATGCTAGTTTCATATATATTTTTTAAGTTTGTATATCACTAAATTTCAAAGGATCGTTGCGGAAATGTGTGTTTTGTTTTTCATATTTAAAAGTATAGAACTGCACTTTGCATTCTATAAAAATACGTATTTTTCGAAATCGCGTGAAATTCTGAAACAATGGCTATCCCTCCGTGATATAGATCTTCAATGTTTTCTTATGACGTTTCATTAATTCATACGTGTTTCCTATAGTTTCATCGGCAATAACATGTAAGTATGGTTAAGGTAAAAGTTTTTCAGTTAAATAAATTCTAGCATAAGTTAAAAAATAAGGATTTATTAATGCATGCTGCGGTGTAATTAAAATTGCCGTAACACCAAAGCATAACATAACATCGCATACAGCGTCCAGCTTCGAAGAACGTCAACGTAAAATATCACATGACTGAGTGCGCAAGGTTATATGGATCAGAAAATAGTTGTGAAGCTTTCAATCAGCTATACTGACGAAATAGGCGAACTCGTCTATGATCCTCATCGTTTAACCGTAAACGTTTAACGTTTAACCTTGTCGTCGCTTAAAAGAATAACAAGAAAGATCAATCATGCTTAAAGCATTGATTATGAAACACTTTCCAACTTCAATGCAATTTTATTTAAAAAAGTCGAAAATGCAATACATTCCTCGGTAATATTTTAAAACTTATCACAATACTACATTGATTTATTATATTTGAAAACTTAAACCTTCATTGAAAAAAATGAACTTCATTCAAATGACGGCATTGAAATATAAATTGCGTGGTTTAAATATCCCTAAAATGCAATACATTCCACGGTAATATTTTTAAATCTATCATAATACTACGATAATTTATTATATTTGAAAACTTCATCGAAAACAACTGAAATTAATTCAAATGACGTCATAGAAAAAATAACACGCCTTGATCTCTCTATAAAAGCAGGATTTCATTCATAACTTTCTCCATTTCATTCATCACAATACTATAATAATTTATTTTTTTTAAAAATTAAGACCATGGAGCTACAATTCATAAACTTTATGCTTAAAACTTCATCGAAAAAAATCGTCCTTCTGTTTATAAAATCAATTAATATTTCATTCATATCAACCATGCAGACTCCATGGACTGAATTATTTTGTGTTAAAGAAATACAGGAATTCTAATACAACTCATTCCACATATTTTGCTGTTTACATTTTACATAGGTGAAAAATAGGCTTAGTTGTAGAAATAATCAAATTTGAATGAGAATTTAAACTCAAATATATTGCCATTGTGTTGTTTTAGTATGTAGATGCACAGAATTTAAGCAGAAATAAAGTAGTTTTAGGATGGATACAACACTCAATATGAATTAAAAAGAACTTTAAAAAATCACGAATTTGAAACAAGATGGATGCCATATATCATTTTGAAGTGGGTCATGTGATCGTTTCATATCATGGTCACGTGATCGTTTCATATAAGATGTGTAATTATTATTTTAATTTTTATTTAAAAAACTACTGAATATATTTAGCTGAATTTTTTTTTATATATTTTATGGAATAATTTGACTATTACCTAAAATTTTCGAAGCAATTTGTGAATTTTAAATCCGCTTAAAAAATGTTAGAAAAATTAGGTCCCATAGGGCTCAATGTATTTCATTTTTTCAACCCGGGTTCAATCCAAAACTAATTGTGTGATATTATTCATTTATATTCCCATAGGTCCTACAGACCGTCTGAACAACATACTAAAATTTCATTTTGATTAAGTCATTTTTACGGCAGTTATCGTGCTAACGGACAGACAGACAGACAGACAGACAGACAGAATGAACAAAGTCATAAACACTTTTCAACTTTGTTGTAAAGTGTTAATAAAAAAGAACTTTTTGAAATCTAATTAAAGAGAGCATAACCTTAGCAATTGAAGAATTTTATTAATTGTTGAGTATGACATAACTCCAAATCTTGACTTTGAAGGTGTTATTAGAGTATTCGCAGAAAGGAAGAGTAGGAGAAATCCTTTCTGAATTTATTAATATTTTGTACATTTTGTGCCTAATATTTAGCTTCTTAAATGCAACTTTTGTACATGCTATTCTTTCAGGGATAAAAAAAATATCCCAATCTAATTTTTATTTTAGGAAAAATCAATAAAATTTAATGTCGTTTACTTAGATATACTTAGTATAGTTTACTTAGATTAGTTGCAAGTAAGTAGCTGTTGCTTTCCTTAAGTACTTTACTTTTGGACTTTTATACCTAACATTCTGAAGAAACTTTCTCTATTTGTCTGTGTAAAAATACTAATTTGGAGAAAAGTACAATATTTTTGTTTTTCTCTTGTAAAAGCTGGGAATGTAAACGTGAGGGGGGGGGGGGGGAGGTTGAAAACCCAGACCACTCGACTCGCCCTAAGGCATGAGCAGCAAATTGAGTGGCCGGGGGGGGGGGAGGGATTGTTGTTGAGACCCAGACTGTCCGACCTACCAGAAAGGTGTAAGGTAACCGTTTGGACGGCCGGGAAGTGCCACCCAATTTAGACCGGAACCCAGTGGAGTTCCGGTCATCAGCATCCACAGGGACCGTACCCTCCTTCCCCTACCACCAACCTCTCGGAAGGACTTTCGGACCCACATGTTTATAGTGATCGTACTCCGCATGAACACGGTGGCAGTGTGCAAATCCAGCGCGCAAACTACCGGGCTACCGCGCCCGAAATGTGCCAACAGCACGCGGTGTTCCCAGGTGGTCACCCACCCAAGTACTAACCGCGCCCGATGCTGCTTGACTTCGGTGATCTAACGAGAACCGGTGTTTTCAGCACTGTAGGGTCGTTGGCTAGGGGGGGGGGGATGTTGTTGTTGTTGTTGAGACCCAGACCGTAAGACCTACGAGAAAAGTGTAAGGTAACTAGGGGGGGGGGGTAAGAATGCTGTGCCTAGGGCCACAGACTGGTGGTCTTTATCGGGTTCTGGAGCAATACTAAAAGGATTACTATCTCTAGCCCCAGTCGCTTGCAAAATCGGACTGTCTCGCCAGAAAGTGGGCTACTGCGCATCAATACTTGTAGCTATCGCTCTGCTCATTGTTCAAAGCTGCAAAGACAACCATGGAAAGATGAACCAAATAATTGCTTTTTTCCAATATTCGGAAATACGCCACCAGGCACAGATCGTAACAAAATCGGACTGTCTCGCCAGAAAGTGGGCTACTGCGCATCAATACTTGTAGCTATCGCTCTGCTCATTGTTCAAAGCTGCAAAGACAACCATGGAAAGATGAACCAAATAATTGCTTTTTTCCAATATTCGGAAATACGCCACCAGGCACAGATCGTAAAAAGGGGTCCTTGTTAGTCTGAATCTTATGACGGAATAAAATGCTAATTGTTATTTTACAAAGGAAAATAAAATGCTTTGGAAAAGTCAAATAGGCAAATCAAGGCAAATTTAGGCAAATACACTTCAAATCTGTCTTTTAGATTAAGGATGCCATGCACCTATAAATAAGGCATTTAAATTTTTTTATTAAAGTTAGGTTCCACATTAAACCAACGACAATTGGAAATATTTTTTTTATTGAGAGTCTACTTTTGAGAGTACACTTGCAATCTCTACTGCTTGTACTGAATCTTTCAAATTCGCTCTTAGTTAATTAATAATTGATCCTAACGTTTTAACACATAATCCACATATTTTTTCTATCAATTAACTCGTGGGGTTAGGTCCGAGTTTCCAAAAATTTATAGAACCCCTATCTGATATTTAATCATAATTATTATGTTAATACTGAAATGCTAAGGATATATTGATGTTGCTATTGAAATCCCCTTTACATCAATTGCTACATCGTAAGGACAATTCTGGAAAAATAAAGCTATTACTTAATTATTTAACGGATATAATTGATATCGAACACCCCTAATCATTTGTACCATCTTTTGAAATTCCTGTATAAACAGTAGTGTAAACAGCTGTATTAATCGGCTATATCTTTGAGTTGAGCAAATTCGGCTAATATTCGATATTTTTGTCTTTATAGAAAAATATTTGACAACCTTATGTTACAGCTAGAGTATTAAAATGACGAATGGAAGCTTCTTTACTTTACCTGTACGGTTAGCTATATATGCCGCATGTCTAATAAAAGTATCTCGGTGTATTTCCTTTTAAAATCTGAAACAGTCAAGATTTTTCCCAAAATCTAAGCTGCTCAATAATTTTAGACTCGGTATGGGTTTAAATCCAGATATGGTTAATGATAAAACAAACTATAGTAAAGCACGTTTAAATTAATTAACATCATTGATTAAAAATTATACTTAAAAAGTAATGAATACTGCAAATTTCATTTATTATGTAATTTGTAAACTTTAAGTTAAATATCATACCCTTGTGAAATTTAAATTTCTAAAATTTTAAGACGAATTAAAAAAAATGATACTGTCGTACTTTATGGTTTTATACTACTATCGATTTTATTTATGATATATAATGTGTCAAAATAATTATTTAGGATATTATTAACTGTAAATTAAATAATACTTTGACATATAATTCGTGAATAAATGTCAATTTTTACAAGTTAAATTTATTTATATTTCCACAAATCTTAAAAACAGCAAATAAACATATTAAATATTAAAAAAGAGTTGTTCAGATCTGACAAAAAGTTGTTATTCTGTCTTGAAAATTCCCTATATATTTTCTCGAAAGACTTTCCTAAATTATTTTCAGTGGACTTATTTTCAGTGGACAGAAACATTTCTAAGGTCCACCATTGTGAGTTTTCCTATCCGAAGCCACGTATGATTGGTGAGCACGAAACTCCTTGAAGCAAGGATTTTAGAATTTTCTGGTAGAAATATTTACTTCGAATCCAGCAACGACGCATGGGATTATGTCCTATGACAATAAATCCAGTAACGGTGCTTTAAGGAGTTTTGTGCTCACCTAATCGCCTGCATCTTGCTGACGAGCAGCATTGACAACGAAACTATGGTCCACTGATGATGATAAATGACCGGTTGAGTACTTTCTTTCTTTTATTGTATTCAAGCTCTGGGGAAGCAGTTTAGTATTTATGTATTATGCCATTCATTCTTTATATATAAATACTAAAATAGATCTTATTAAGCATAATTTTTATTTTTATGTAACATAATAACAATAACAAAAAATAACAGCGGTACAAGAATAAAACATTATTTCATTCAAACACAACTTTTGCTAAATACAAGGAAACTTAAAAGAATTTAAAATAACAATAAGTAATTCTTCAACAAGACCATAGTGTTATAGAACAGTAGAGCACTTGTAGTAGAACTTAAGCAGTCATGTAAAACAACAACAAAAAAAAAGTTCAACATTTAGAAGATATAACAAAATAACAAATAACTATATACAATAAAAACTGTCTGTTTTGTTTTAATTTTTTAATATTGATTAATGCGGAATTACGTTATAACATGAGAATTTATAAAATATCCTATTAATATTATTTGAAACAAAAAATAGCCTATCATTAATATTATTATTATTATTATTTTCTGTAAGAAACTTATTAATTACAACCTCAAAAGTTTACAACCTCAGTTTTCTCACTTCTTTTAGCACCATCTCTTTCCAACGTCATGCAATAAATAAATAAATACGTTATAAAATACAATATTAGTGTTTTGTAGAGACAGAACAGGCAGTTTTAAGTAAAGGTTAAAGTCGTGAAAGGAGCAAAACTTAAACAATAATACTCAAGTGATATATATGTCTGCATAACAAGTGTCACAAGGAAATTAGTAAGCTGATGCCAATTATAACATAGCTTATTTACATCATACTTAAGTGTCATCAAAAAGGTTTTTCAGTTCTTATATAATATGATAAAAAGGTATATATGTTTAGCCATTTATGTTTTAGTGGAAAAAATACAAATACACGAAATCAACCATAGCTAAAATATATAAAACCTTTAATTTAATTCCTGATTCTACAGCATGTACATTTAAGCTTTATATATTAATATAGTTATACATTAGTTTGTATGGCAACATTTATAAACTCACACTTTCAATTTTAAACCATCGCTAAATGTTTAAAATTTGTTTTCTGAATATTTCCAGCTCTTTTTTAACGAAGTACTACTCAATGTGAATTTGAAATTAATTTTATTAACATTTAACAACAACATGTAAATAATATGAAAGCTTTCATTAAAAAGAATGTGTCCAAAAATATCATTAAATGGCATTTTTGGTACCCCTTTGTAAATTCTTATAATAATCCTGAGAGTCGAGGAATTATATACTCTAGCGCAGTGGTCGGAAGTAGCGCACTACAAGTAGAGAAACTACTGTAGTCACTACTTTTTCTCGTAGTTTGTAGTGTAACGCGCTACTTTTAAAAATAAATAGTGTAGCGAGTAGCGCGATACAATAAATCAGTAGTTTGTATCGAGTTTTGACGCTACTTTTAACGTTACTTCAGTAACCAAACAAGATGTCATTCTACATATCATGTGATACCCTTTTTTCATTTGTATGAAATTCAGTGTTCTGCACAACAATGTACGATGAATGGCTGCAGGGTTAGGAAGGCCATTGCCTCATGAAGGTGATTTTTTATATGGATATATTCAGATGTGTTATTTCTCAAAAGATCCTGCTTATCTGATTGAAATTTTGAGATGCAAATTCTACTAAAAAGAACAAACATGTTTTTAAATAAATAGTTTTTACTTTTATTTTATTTTATACTTTTAATAAATAAAATGGATACACGTCAACTTTAGTAAAACTTTAAAATCAAAGACAACCAAAAATAGGTTTAAAAGTCCTTTAATAAAATCTCCTTTCCTCGACGTACAAAAATTACACGACCAAAGCGCTTTCGGGCATAAACAATGCCCTTCATCAGTGGCGACTTTTAAAGCTACTTTTGGTTGTCTTTGATTTTAAAGTTTATACTTTTATTTTATTTTACTGTTTTCAGAAGTGGGTAAAAGCGTAAAGATTGATAAGTTGATCAGTAAATTTTAATTATTCAGAATAAGTATGTTAAATTACTACAGTATACCCACATCTTCAATATTTTGTGTAAATTGAAGCTGCGGCAAAATTCGTCTTATAAAAGTAGTGACTACATTTTAAACGTAATGACTACATTTCAAACGTAGTTTGTAGTCACTACTTTTTAATAGTTGTAGTTAACTACATTTGTCATAATGTAGTCGTAGTTGTAGATCACTACAATAATAAAGTAGTGTTTTCAACCACTGCTCTAGCGTAGCAGAAGAGGTTATTTTCTTCAGGTGCTGTTGGGCTGGATTTTCTTCTCGGAACAAGTTACGGGGCCTTTGTAAAAATGTACTTGAAAATTCTGTCTCCGTCTGGGTTTATTACTAGCTATATGTCGTACAGCTTGACTTTGAATATGGACAAGGCAGCTAGCTCATGCAGTGCATTATTGAGAAAAAGCAATTCTTTATAATTAATCGCAGGTTTCGGCTGCAATATTTAAGGAGGAAGAGGGGTACAAATTATTAAATAATAGATTCAAAGCAGTTCAGGATGATCTAAAATTAGCATTTAATAATAACTGTATTGTTCAGGAATTTTTTATTAAATTTTACCATCAATGCATTTGCCATTACTATGTATAGCAGCAATCTACATGTGAAATTCATCCATAGGCGAATATTACTTGACTTAAAATTAAAAATATACGCTTTCAGTCGGATATTTAGTTTTTATATTTCTTTTGCGGCAAATACAATAGAATGCCTTATATTTGCAAACAACATCTTACTTACAAATTCAATTCTGTTAAATATCTCTCAGAAAATTATATACATGTATAAAATTAGACGATATAATCAGTATATATTAAAAAAATATATTTTTATTAAACAGCATATATCAAAAATATAGATTTATAAACCAGTTTCGGGAGCAAAACTAGCTTACTTCCCCAGGACAAGAAAATAAGTTGTTGAACACCAATAAAGACAAAACCAACTGTCCATCTACTGGTGTTACTTCTCTATTTGTTGTCTTGAGGAAGAAATCAAACTTTGCAAATCAATCCAAATTTTAGCGCATCAGTTTTCATTCAATATTGAAAAATATAGGAAAAAGTTACTTATTAATAAAAACATATTGCTGCTCCTCGTTATAGATAAAATAGTGAGCATATGTTTAAACAATTTAGTTTTTCTTTTTAATACCGAATTAAGAAATAAATATAATGAGCACATGTTTACAAAAGTTACCTTTATAATAATGATATCTTAAGGAATTTCTTTACAGTACACTCTAAAATATTTTTGGCAACTTATAAGAGTTTTTCCATAAAGTTTTAAAATATAGAAACTTTTGTTCATTTTTAAAGCAAATGGAATGCCTCTATTCCATATTTTAATGTTAAGAGTTTGATGAGTGAAAAGTTTTACACACGTAGATATCAACAGTTACCTTACACCTTTCTGGTAGGTCGGACGGTCTGGGTTTCAACAACAACAACACGTAGATATCACACATAATACATTCTCTAAGAACTCCAAATTTCAGATCCGTGACGGTAAATTGTCAGAAACTACATTTCATATGGATTTTCTTCGCTTTGTGTCATCCTTGCACACTTTGACTATATCCCCATAATCCATCGCCAGCTGAAATTAAAAAAATGCTTAAAATATTTTTATAGTGACACAGAAAAATAAATAACAGTGAAGCAACATCTATCGAATAGAATCGCGTTTCCATTGCAGATAACAGCATCCATGAACCGGTTTCGTTCTTTTTATGCGCTCTCCAGCATGAAATAGCCGATATCTTCACTGACAACAAGAAAGCGTGTTATGTGTCACAACTTTGAAAACTGCATGCCAACAAATTCAGCTCTACCACGCAGCCTGCGTCAGCTCTTTAAAGATTGAGTTCAAGAATGCTGCAACTGTCAAGTTCCAACTCACAGAATCCGCCTATATAAAACTTCGCTTGTTTTTAAAGGTACGATCATGCCATCGCCTACTTTCTGCTAAAGAGCGACAAAAACCGCGAAATAGGTCTAAGCACTGTAAAAGAACGAATGATTGGGTGATTTCATACTTTTTAAGGGGTTTCGGCACCTTATTTATGAATAGTTTTATTCAAAAAATTTCATACAAATATTTTTCTTTTATTGGGTGTAAATGTGCTATGTAAATTAAATAAAAATAATTAAAATATTTTAAAACAAAGTTAAAAACGCAAAACAATAAAGGTTTTAAATTTGATTTATTATGACTTTAAACGCTGTTTACAAAATAAAGATATTTTTATTGAATAAAAGCATGCTCCTCAATTTGTCTTCAGGATATTTAGGTATACTGATAAGAAAAAATAAAAAAGCTGATGTATGCAGCACATGACTTTCTCTGCAAACTCAAATTCATTTTTACTTTATTTCTTTAATAATTCATTATATTGAGTTTAATTGCACAAAATAACACTAAATTTGCATTTTTAACTCAATTTTTGTTTTTATTTGGTAATTGAACATTTTTCAGAAAGCGACGTAACAAAAATGCAAGAAATCTCAAATATCTTGAGAACGGTTAGTCCTAAAGTAATGGAGTTGGTTATACTCTTTTCCTCGTCAAAAATTGCGTATAAAGCAGGAATTTAATTGATACATTTGAGCATACGTAGTCTTTTTTTTTTTTTGGATTTTTGCGGGCCCTTTCGTAAAAAAGACAGTTTGTTCTTTTCCGAATCGTATCAAAATCTAATCAGCACCAGAGTATCCCACATGTAACTTATCTACCAAATTTTGTGAAATTTGGTCGTTTAATATTTCAGCTAGAGTGGATACATGAAATTTTTACGGGTCATTTCGCAAAAAAAGGCGGGTTTTGTTTTACTGAATCGTACCCAAAACTAATCAGCACCAGGGTCACATCCAAGTGACTTACCTGTTAAATTTTATGAAATTCGATAAATCAGTTTTTCAGTTTGAGTGGATACATACATTGCACAGACAGACACACAGACACACACACACACACAGACATCACGCTAAAAATAGATTTTCGTATTTTAGAGGTTTCAAAACGTGTATAGATCCGTCGAAAACTCGAGTTGCAATTTTTCGCATGATCCAAATACTTTCCCTATACATGTTCCTATCCTTGCAGATTCAAATTCATTTTGTAATTTTTTATTTCATTATGCATTAAATTGAGTTTAATTGCAGAAAATAATATGGATAATTTTCTGATATTATATCGAATTAGTTTTTTTATTGCATCTTCGTTTCGTCTGACAACTTAATTCACTTTAAATTCTTCAGGTCCTTAAAATTCCAAAAACTACAATATCTCGAGAACGGTTTATCCTACAGTCATGGGGTCAGATTTATTCGCTTAGTTGTCATATTTTACATGTAAAACAAGTGCTTAATTAATACATTTCATAAATTTTAGTCATTTATTTCAGAGTTTCACTATCTTGCAAATGTAGTATTTTATTTTAGATCGAATATATTAGACTTGCGGGTCATTTTGCAAAAAAAAGGGTCAGATTCTTTTTTTCGAATCGTATCAAAATCTAAACAGCATCACAGCATCCTACGATCGACTTATATACCAAATTTTGTGTAATTTGATCAATTAATTTGTCAGCTAGAGTGGATACATAAAATTTTTGAAGCCATTTCGCAAAAAAAGGCGGGTTCTTTTTTTTCCGAATCGTACCAAAAACTAATCAGAACCAAGGTCACACCCAAGTGACTTACCTACCAAATTTTATGAAATTTAGTCGATTAGTTGAGTTAGAGTGGATATATATAATTTTAGCGGGCCAATTTGTAAAAAAAGGCAGGTTCTTCTTTTTTGAATCGTATCAAAATCTTCTAATCAGCACCAGGGTGACCCATAAGTGACTTATCTACCAAATTCTGTAAAATTTGATCAATTAGATTTTGAATTAGAGTAGATACAGGCAATTTTTGCGGGCCATTTCGCAAAAAAAGGCGCGTTGTTTTATCCCGAATCGTACCAAAAGCTAATCAACACCAGGGTCACACACGAGTGACTTATCTAACAAATTTTATAAAATTCGGCCCATTAGTTTTTGAGTTAGAGTGGATACATACATTGCACACACACACACACACACACACACACACACACACACACACACACACACACACACACACACACACACACGTCACGCTAAAAATAGTTTTTTTGTCTTCTAGAGGTCTCAAAACGTGTAGATCCGTCGAAAACTCGAGTTGCGATTTTCGACATGATTCCAATACCAGGGTCATACCCAAGTGGCTTACCTACCAAATTTTAAGAAATTCGGTCCAATAGTTTTTGAGTTAGAGTGAATACATACATTGCACAGACGGACAGACAGACACACAGACGTCACGCTAAAAAGAGTTTTTTCGTATTCTAGAGGTCTCAAAACGTGTAGATCCGTCGAAAACTCAAGTTTCAATATCCACGTTTTCTCTATTTTAATTAAATTTAATTCACATTTAATTCAATATTCATTCTCATTTGATAACTGGACTTATTTTCAAATGAGGCGTAGAGAAAAAACGAAAAAACTAAAATATCTCGAGAACGGCTAGTCCTACTGTACTGGGGTTAGTCTTATTCCTTTTTTCGTTAAAAATTACGTCTGAAATAAACATTTAATGGATATATTTGAGCCTACGTAGTCTTTTATTTTTGATTTTGACGATTTTTGCGGGCTATTTGGCAAAAGAAAGCAGGTTAGTTTTTCCGAATTGTACCAAAAATCCTAATCAGCACCAGGGTAACCCACAAGAGACTTATCTACCGAATTTTGTGAAATTCAGTAATTTAGTTTTTCAGCTAGAGTTGATACAGACAATTTTTGAAGACCATTTCGCAGAAAAAGGCGGGTTCTATTGTCCCGAATCGTACCAAAAACTAATCAGCACCAGGGTGACTAACAAGTGATTTACCTACGAAATTTTATAAAATTCGGTCCATTAGTTTTTGAATTAGAGTGGATACATACATTGTACAGACAGACAGATACACAGACAGATAGACAGGCAGACACACAGACCGACACACACAGACGTCACGCTAAAAATAGTTTTTTCGTATTCTAGAGGTCTCAAAACGTGTAGATCCGTCGAAAACTCGAGTTGCGATTTTCGACATGATTCCAATACCAGGGTCATACCCAAGTGACTTACCTACCAAATTTTATGAAATTCGGTCCATTAGTTTTTGAGGTAGAGTGGATACATACATTGCACAGACAGACAAACAGACAGACACACAGACAGACACACAGACCGGCACACACACAGACGTCACGCTAAAAATAGCTTGTTCGTATTCTAGAGGTCTCGAAACGTGTAGATCCCTCGAAAACTCGAGTTGCGATTTTCGGCACGATACCAATACTTTCCCTATACATTACCATGTATTGCAGGGAAAGTAAAAAACTGATGTGGGCAGCACATAACTTTCTCTGCAAACTTATATCCACTTTTTCTTTATTTTAATTACATTTAATTCACTTTTAATTCAATCTTCGGTCTCATTTGGTAACTGGACTTATTTTCAAAGGTGGCGTAGAGAAAATACGAAAAAACTAGACTATCTCGAGAACGGCCAGTTCTAGTGTAATGGGACTGACCTTATTCTTTTCTTCGTTAAAAACTACGTATAAAAGAAGCATTTAATGGATATATTTGAGCATGCATAATTTTTCATTTTATATTTTGACGATTTTTGCGGACCATTTTGCAAAAAAAAGGGCAGGTTATTTTTTTCCGAATCGTACAAAAATCTAATCAACAAAGATAACCCACAAGCGACTTATCTACCGAATTTTGCGAAATTCGGTCCATTAGTTTTTCAGCTAGAGCGGATACTGGCAATTTTTGCTGGCCATTTCGCAAAAAAAAGGCGGGTTATTTTACCCCGAATCGTACTAAAAACTAATCAGCACCAGGGTCACACCCATGTGACTTACCTATCAAATTTTTTGAAATTCGATCCATTAGTTTTTAAGTAAGTGTGGATACATACATTGTACAGACAAACACACACACACAGACGTCACGCTAAAAATAGCTGTTTCGTATTCTAGATGTCTTAAAACGCGTAGATCCGTCGAAAACTCGAGTTGCGATTTTCGACATGATTCCAATACTTTCCCTATACATTACCATATATTGCAGGGAAAGTAAAAATATATATATCAATGATAAAACTATGTTTTTATATGAGTGACTGCTTATTAAACACCTTAAATTTTCAATTTTCAATTTTATATGAAAAACCTAAAGACAAATAACAGTTGTAGATCACAGACAAATTATGTCTCAAATGTTATATAGTTCTATCTCAAATTTTTCTTGAGTTATATCAATTTAAACATTGCAATTTTCAAGAATTCAATTTCTGAGGAAACAAGGCTTTAAAATTATGTTTTATGCAGTAAGTATCAGAAAACCAATGTTTTAAGGTACCATCTTACTGCGTAATTACTCAGCTGGCCGGCTTGACCAGTCAATGCAGTTAATGCGCATGTCTGGGGCAAGGATTTATGTCCTACAAATTTGAGTTTTAAGTTTAGCACCTCAACAAGTTGCATGTTTCCAAATATACTAGCCCTGTATGAGTGAATTTAAACTGCTAATCAGCTGAGCTGTATATGCCATAATAGTATCGGCTCTTAAAGCCATGCATGTATTTCCTTAATGTAAATTCATTATGTTTCAGTTAAAGTTACTCGTTAATAAATTATGTTATTAGCTGTTTGCCTTTCCTTAGAATCCATTCCAAGAGACAGTCGCACTATGCGAATACGCAGTAATATGGTGAGCTAGTAACCAATTGGTATATCTAATACAATGGCAATCCAAGCAAACCCCATTATAAAGTGGTGACCCGAAAAGTATAGTGTGACCTTGTCAAGTACAAAAAACAATTCGGCGTTGGAAAGTTTTCATGTGGATGGACGCCATTACTGATCGTAAAATATTATGCGAGTGCACTACGCTGAAACTTGAAGTGCGTATCAACAGTTCTGTACGAAGGATCCGAATTTTTGATTGCTGGCAAGAAACGCAAAAGAAATTCAGGTAGGTGAAAGTTTGAAATACTTCTCGCAGCCTAATATGCGAGCTTTGTCAGTATATAATTTGTTGAATGTCGCATTTTGAGATTTTGATGTGCGGAATTGGATTTCCAGGTTCGGGATACATGGGCTTGTTGAGGTTCAGTTGAAATATGTATATTTTGAATATCCCCCCAGTTAAAATGTTAGCATAAAATAAGTATTTGGGTTAGCTGACGTATTTAATATATTTCACTGCGTATATATTGCTTTTAAATTAGGGAATCCTGTATTTTATCCTAAAATGTTGGTTTAGTGGAAACAATATGTTTTAAACTTGTTTTACACATGCTTAATGGTAAGAGATGGTGGTTTTCATGGTTTTTACAGTGTACTATTGTGCCGCTCAAAGATGTTCGGAAGTTGGATTATCCTCGGATATTTGTAATATTATATACGGTCACTGAAGTGATATAAAACGTTTTTGAATTTAGTTATATAGTAATAGATTTAGAATTGAGTTAAATTTCTCGAATTTATATATTACAGAACAGTGGATTCTCTTTAAGTTAGTTATTGAAGATAAACATGTCCGGGATAACTAACCTGAGAAAAGTTGTAAAGTTAAGCTTGAAACATCCCCAGATCAGTTAAATCTGTGTAGAGTAGCTTTCAAGTCGTCTAGTATTTGGGAATCAGATTTGTAGTCGCTGGAATTTCTGTGGACCTAACTAAATTTCATTCAGCGGTTACGGCACTTGATACTCGGGGACTGAAATGTGTTCGCGATATTATTGTTACCCCCCCCCCCCCCATTTGAAAAAGCTTTTAAAAAAAAACGAGTTCTAGCTTATTATGAACAGTCAGTAGACTCAAAGTGAAGGGTATTGTTGAATGACTTTTATTTAGATTTAGGTGATCAACGCCCATCGCGGTTATTATGCGTGATGGAGAATATGAATGAAGGCAAGCTTAATGAAAGTGCCTTACGTACGCTATGCAAAGTTTACCTTCTCATGTTCTACAGATTCTTAGTGTTTGCTCTGAAGAATCATTAGGATTATCTAAGGTTTATCTAAGCAAAAATCGCTGACAAAATTTGCGATGGTCCCCAAAATAGTGAAGTGGTATCGAGTGTTTCAGGAAGTGCTTTTGCATTGGACGAAACGAGAACTGTATTTCAGAATTTCCGTTCCTTAACTATAGTTCAAAACCTAAATGCACTAGAAGTAGCAGTTTCAAACGTAAGATATAGATCTTCACCAGGTTCGCGCTCCAATGAGTTGTGTTGGTATCACGAGAAATTTAGAGAAAAGGCTCATAACCTCATGTAAGTGGTCGGAAAACTAGTGAGCACGTCTGTTTCGTCGGCATCAGATAATAATAGTGCTGGTTGTCGACTCTTTATATAAACGAATGAACTACTAACACTAAATTCCTGGTTAATAGCGGAGGTGCTATTAATTGTTACCCCAAGAGAATTGCATCGCGAAAGGTCCCAGGGGATTTGGAATTGTTTGCAGCTAACGGATCTATTATCAAAACCTTTGGTGACATTAGGTTGGACTTGGATTTTGGAGCTCGGAGGAAATTTAATTGGAACTTGACTATAGCTGATATTACTACACCTATGATCTCCCAGCTGCTAAATATTTACATACTTATAGTATCGACTTCGGGATGGAACCTAACGGAGCCAGATTTCCGATTTCTCTAGTCTTTTCAAACTTTTCAAAAATCTCTAGTGACCTTGAAGGTCAGCGGGAAAAAACATTTTGTTTAATAATTCATGGAGCTATTATAGTTGTACATTAATTTTAATTTTTTTAAATAATGTATGGCGTTATTATAGTTGTAATTAATTTTCAAGAGTGTCAGTTTCCCTGTCTATGACAAATTTAATTGCAAGTGAAAATATAGAAGAGAAAGTCCTAATTCTTAAAACGTATGCTAGGAATCACCAAATACTTACCGTCATCATTAAGTAGGAAATTTGCTACATCGCTGGGCTGCCATATTTCACAGCGGGATTAAATAGTAAAATTTCTAACATCATAGAAATGATTCATTATAAATCCTAATTAAGGGTGCTCATTCTTTTCTAGGGAAAAGTGCTTATGAAGTGTTTCAAAGAAAATTATTGCTTCGTTTTTTGATAAATCCGGTCATGTTGCAATCGTAGTTTTGGAAGATCGTGGAATAATAAATGCCGATTGGTATGCGACAATTGGTTTGCCAGAAATAGTTGTTCAAATCAGAAAAAAATAATGTTAAACGTCGCATCATTCTTCATCATGACAATGCAAACTCACACACTACATTTCAAACTACCAATTATTTGAAGCATGAAAAAAAAATGATTTGACGAGTTATTGTCCTTATTCTCCTGATTTAGCACCCAATGATTTTTTATTGTTCCCAACAATCAAAAATAAAATGCGTGGTCAACGATTTAACAGTTCAGAAAAAACAGTTGAAGCTTTAGATCACATGTTTCTGCTATTACAACTTCTGAATGGCATAACTGATTTGAAAATTTGTTTATTCGAATAAAAAAATATATTGATGCTAAAAGCGAATGGTGTTACGCGAAGGGTATACGTTGCAATATTTAAAAATTAGAAAATAAAAAAGTAAAAGTTTCATGTTTGCTCGAAAGACAAACTTACCGTTTGAGGATTGTCAGTACCACGCACACGTCTTCCTTTGTAGAAGAAGTAGAAATCTTTCTGCCTGAGGTTCTAAAGAAAAATTATATTAAAAATTATATTAATTATTCATACTCACAGAACTTACTTAAAAAGGGCCTAACCAAAGTTAGGAATGTACTCCCACTGCGTGTTACAAGTATCCATAGCCCAGTTTTACATTTTTTTAGCTGCTCAACAGCATTGAATAGCCGATACTTACAATGACAGCACTAAAATTTGTTATGTGCTACAATTTTGCAAATCTTCTTGAAAACTGACAAATTCTTTCCTACCGCGTATCTGGCATCACATTTCCTAAAGATTAACCTCAAGCCGAATAAATGCAGTGACCCAGTTTATACTTAACCCTCGTGCAGTCTGAGCTCAATCATTGTTACATTTGATGCCGGCTGCGTGACAGGACTTAATTTGTCGGTCTTCATAAAGGTTCACAAAGTTTCGGTCACAAAGGTTCGCAAAATTTACTTACTGCCGTTGCAAGAATTGGCTATTCCATGCTAACGAGAGCATAAAAATTGTGAAACCAGTCCATGGTTGCTGTTATCTGCAATAGGTGATCAATCCTAGAATATTGTTTAGTAAATACTATATGTAATTTAATCACATTTTTAATTATTACCACATTAAAAATGTATGACATTAGAAAATGTAGAAATATACAGCATTCCTAGGAAAATCCTTAAGCACCCCAATAACTTTGTAAGGAAAAGTTCATGAATATATAAGTTTGTTCTACGAATGTACATATCATGAGTGTACACATTTGTTCGCTCGTATCTACAGCAAAGTAAACATGCCTGATCGAATAAACGAGATTGCATCGCTCCCAACATAGGAATTTATAACGTTGGAAGAACGAACAAAGCGAGTTAGGTGAATAAGTCAATTGCAAAGATGTATAGCAGAGTCTAATTGGTACGATTTGAACCAGACGATTCGAACCCAGGAACCAGAGAAAAGCGTATACAGAAGCCTACCAGTCAAAAAATCCTATTATCAGGACTTGTAACACAATGACACCTGCAACGTTTGTCAAAGTACGCGAAAATATTTCTCGGATTTAAATTTGCATTGTTGCTGACTGAGGACATTTTGAAATGTTTTCTGTAACAGTTTTATAGTCGATTCTAACTCATTAAACAATGTGCGACAACTCTGTAATTGGCATTTTTCGTTTATCTCGCGTTATTGCCAAATCTGACTTTTTACGTTTACCAAGACTAAACCAAGTCGAAGCCATTAACCAAGCCCAAAATTCTCCGCTAGGCGCTCTGTAATCATTGGGCATGGTCACTTTACTATAGATAGACCTAACGTGTATTACGCTCATAGACCTTTACTTGCAAAGTCATAGGGGTGCTTAAGGACTTTCATGGGAACTTTTTGGATTATGCTTGAAATAAAAAAATCTGAAGAGATGTTCGTTCATTGAAGTATGTTAAATTAGAAGATGGCAGTTATTGCAAAATATTTTACTCACCAATTTGGAGCAAAAGTAGTTCATCATTTTGCGCATTGAAGTGTTGCGGTACATCCTGTACACAAACCACCCATATTCCTGAAAAAGAATTAAAAATTGATATCAAAGAATATTCAAGGTTCTTGGGAAAGTCCGTATACCCCCTATAACTTAAAAAACGCCCATCGTAGCGCCACGGAAATAATGTATACCTGTAGGAAAGGAATCATGCACAGTCGATAGAATGTGGTTGCAGCACCTCTAGTGGTGAAATACGGAACCTGGGAAAACTAACTCAAAACCAATGGAGACAGGCAAAAAATTCCAACTGTGAACTGTGGTATTCGAATTAGAATTAAATAAAGAATATAAAATATTTCAAAACATTAATTAGCTTTAAATTAAGATATTTAGCAAGTATTTAGAACCCCAAAATATTGAGTTACAATTTTAAAATTTATCAATTTTAAGTACAAATTTATAAATATAAATTAAATTAACATTTTGGAAAATTACAAAAATATTTTTCATTATAATTTCTTATTGCCCTTAAATTGAAACAAAATCTTGCAATACATTGTATTATTAAAAAAGTAATAAGTCGGTGGTCTACCCCCTTAAATTGCAATAAAAATCTCTTATATGCATGCCATTTAACTGTTGAAATATTCACATGTATTTGATAAAAAATTTCTAATTAATTGGGAACTGGAAAGAACAAAAGGTGTGTTCTAGAACTCAATTGAAGAAATAATTCTTAGATTTCTACTTCTATAGATTCTGGCTGCGGTTTGGAATGAAAAAAGAAACCACGTATAAATAAAACTGTATAATAAGTTTAGTCGTATAACCAATATATTTTAGCATTAAAGGATGTAAGAATGTCAAGGGACCAACAGAAAAGACACGATAAATACATATAAATGAGACACATATAAATGTTTCTTTACTGTATCTGATTATTGAAAATTGTGTTTGTGGGGTAGAAATAATACAATCAAATTGATACGCGGTAAGGGTAAGTAAATAATTGTAGTAATATACTTACATCTGCACCAACATAAATCACGATCTTGTTTTGTGTTCTCATCTAAAATAAATAAATACAAAATTACTGAATTGTAATTAATTTTAATCATTTAAAAATAATACTGTGCAAGTTTGGTTCACGTATTAGGAGATTGCATTGAAATCCACAATTGAAACGCAGCTATTTCCCCTATCAAACTATTGAAAAGGCTATGTTCGTATTATTTTAACTGTACGCTAGAACATCTCTCTCTCGATAGTACCCCCCTCTCTCTTTACTTATACATAAATCGTATAATGTATAGGGAAAGTATTGTGAAAGAACATGTTTCAAGCATCCCTGAACTCGAATCGAGCGTTTTTGAGGTGATATGTATGTTGATTGTATGTTATTATACACCAGAATTCGGTTTTCAGAATCTCAGGATCTCAAAAACCTGGTATTGGAAGCCCTAGTATCATACAAATGATTATCTTTAGTACAATTTACATTTTATAAAATGTAAATAAAGAGACTAACTTAAAGAAGTAATGAACTTTCTCTTTAGCAATTTGCAAAATTTTGATTTGCAAAATGAGGAAAGAGGAACTAAATGAAGGTGATTAATACTGTTCATGCATTATTAAGAATTGAATGTCAGGAATAAAATGAATATTGATGTTGCAACTTGAATTCCAATAACAAATAAATGGGCAGAAATGCGAAGAAAAGTCTGCATATTTTCGGAGAGCGGGGGTTATTCTTGTGGTTGGTATTATCGGAATCAGTTTTAAAATCAGTTTTAAAAAGTATTTATAAATCTTATAGGGTTTGGGAACATATTGCAATTTCTCTTTCACATAACATCACGTATCAGATCTGTCGTAAAGATATTTATACTTTGCTATAAAAATAAAACGTTTTACTAATATTTATTATAAACGATATATTAATAATATATATATTTACTGAAATTTCTTTCATTATATTTTATGTTTAACGATCTATATCTGAAATTAATTCCTTCATACCTTCAGTTTGTCAATCGTGAATTCTGTTTTAGGTGTACCGAACATGAAAACGGTGTACTATTAACCTCCATTTCTTCGACAAAAATACGAAACGAAAACTTGTTATTATTCCCCCTGAAGCAACAAAGCGTCTATGAAAAAATGACCAAGTGAGCTCCGTCCCTTTATTTCGCAACATGTGAACTAAAAATAATATTCTTTGTTCTGCAAGAAGAAAGATATTTCCTTTTGCTGGATAACAGTTAATATACGAACTACCCTTATCCGGAAAAATCTTACGGGGAGGGGGGGATGTCGAAAATGTGGTGTAACTCGTACGTACATTGTATGAGCTATTAAAGGGAATCTATTATTAGCAAATCTGGGGAACTCAAATACTCTTCAAATACACAAAATTCAAAAAGGAAATACAAAATACATATATTTTATTTTGTATTTTACAACTTATGTTTTCTAAAGAAATTTGGATTTTCTTAAATTTGCAGTAAAATTATTTCTTTTTATGGTAATTTGTTAATTACTTAACCTGCAGTAAATTGTTTTATTTTTCACTTTTACGGTATGAAACCCCAGTATTTCAAACACAGTTTGATAAATTTTTATCAATTATTGTTTGTATACAACCTATATAATAATTGTCTAACGTGTTTGTGTACTTTTAGACCCTCTAGAAGCCCCATGGTGATAATGAAGACTAAATTGTTGCACACTTAAAGTGTCAATCACGGGACAGAACCTTCGTTAGATCACCGAAGTCAAGCAGCATCGGGCACGGTTAGTATTTGGGTAGGTGACCACCAGGGAACACCGCGTGCTGTTGGCACATTTCGGACGCGGTAGCCCGGTGGTTTGCGCGCTGGATTTGCACGCTGCCACAACTGCCGCCGTGTTCATGCGGAGTACGATCACGTTAAACATGTGGGTCCGTAAGTCCTTCCGAGAGGTTGGTGGTAGGGGAAGGAGGGTACGGTCCCTGTGGATGCCTCCCCCACTGGATTCCGGTCTAAATTGGGTGGCACTTCATGGCCGCCCAAACAGTTACCTTACACCTTTCTGGTAGGTCGGACGGTCTGGGTCTCAACAACAATGGGACAGAACCTAATGGAGCCAGATTTTCGGTGAAATTCCCCCACCCCACCCTACCCCCCACCACCCCAGGGAGAAGGTGAAGTCATTTTACCCCCCCCCCTCCTCCCCAGAAGCCTCCTTGGTGACTTTAAAGGTTAAAAGACTGAATATTTATACTATTGACCACTAGGTGCCGGATTTCGATTTCTCTCCTGTGAATTTATGAAATCGATTAATTTTCTGTGTATTTAAGCGTTTAAATATTAACCCGATTCAGCTTACTTTAGCTCTTAAAATGTATACATTAGCACAGACGCTGAAAAAAATGTCATGTAGGCATCTTTACATATCTAATTTATTTTATATAAGATGACCATGTTCGTAACCCCACCCCCACTGGTCGAACTATTGTATTAGTTCTATAAAGGGAGAAGGTGACAACGGTGTTTCTTTCAGGCATACCTCCGGGGGGGGGACGAAGCCCCCTGGGAAACAAGGATACGCCCCCTCCCCCCGGAAACATTTTATGTTAACCTAGTTTCTATTTCTAACCTAGTTTTCTATTGATACAGTATTTAGATACATTTACATAGGGCAAATAAAAAACTTGCCCCCCCCCCCCCCCCCCCCCCCCCGCCGACAAAAAAATCCTGAAAGAAACGCTGGTTGCAAAACAAAATCCAGCACTGTAAATCCCCCTGCGAGATACTTGCAAAGCCCAAAATTTTTTTTCGAATGAGTATTTACAGTTTCTAGAATATGTGTGGCTCGACTTCTAGTTAATCTTTTAATCAAAAGATGGCAACAACAACTAAATTTCACATGTCATAATTATATAAATTCATTATTATTTATATTGTCTCTTTTTTAATTAAGATTGCGACTTCTTTTTCCCCTTCCTCTAAAAATAAATATATATATATACCGGGTGGTTAGGATTAAAACACCCCTACTCTGAGCTCTCTATAGATCGAACTACTCAGTGTAAAGGCTCCAAAATTGTTGAACATACTATTCAAGACATGGGGAAAGGGATTACGCGAAAAAAAATTAGTTCCAGAAACACCGATAGGTGTCGCTGTACAACAGAAAATATGCTGAAAAGACACAAAATACACATTTGTAACGCATTTTATTCGAACGTACCAAACATTCATATCACAAGGACCTTATCGATGCAGGGGATGCTGCGTATAACGTTATCCATTGATTGTTCAACAATAGCGGTGGCAACATCGTCAACGACATCTGAACGAGTCGATTTGCGTCCTCGACCCGGCTGAACTCCAAGATGTCCAGTTTTCTCGAATATAGCGATCATTCTCCTGAGAGCTTGTGGAAGTAATGGTCCTTTACGCAAATTCTTAAGTCGACGAAACTCTCGAAGTGCAGCTGCAGCATGTCCTTTGTTTTCATAAAACAGCTTCACAAGCAAAGCGCGTTCTAGCAGTGTGACAGCCATCGCTGATATGAATGAAAATTTCCCAGTTTTATCCCCTTTTATTCCCAGAACATAGTAGCTGCAAACCAAGGGTTTGTGCAAATTTTTGTGCTTACAGTGCGAAATTGCAGTTACAATGACAGTTTAAGTTTCTTCACTTTTTTATCTTCTTTTTTTTCCCTATCAGCAAAAGAAATTAAAAAGGAAAAATTCCATATCGCATGTATTTTTTTTTTGTGACTATTTTGTCTTTTCAGCAAAGTTTCTGTTGTACAGCGCCACCTATCGGTGTTTCTGGAACTAATTTTTTTTTTCGCGTAATCCCTTTCCCCATATCTTGAATAGTAGATTCAACAATTTTGGAGCCTTTACACTGAGTAGTTCGATGTATGGAGAGCTCAGAGTAGGGGTGTTTTAATTCTGACCACCCGGTATATTTACTCTATAGTAAAATGCATGATAAAGAAACATACATTAAAGCGGCAGCTACTCTCTTGTCTAGTAGTATATAGGAAGGTACTCATCCTGACTAGATTCACAGACTAATATACAGTATTCTATGACTAGCGCGTTCGTTTCCCCTGCAATTCGATTGAGATGGGGAATGCCTTCCTTGAAAGAAAAAAAATATATATATTGTCAATTATTTCTGACGGTGAATGTCTTTCTTGAAAGAAAATAATATATATATTGTCAATTATTTCTGCTTCCACTAAGGTTTTGGGGATAAAAAGTTTGTAGGAGATATTGATGAACAACTTTTCCATCAATGTATTTATAAGAAAATAGTCATTAAAAGATATTAAGCTGTGTTTTACCACATTTGGGCGACATTTGGCGGTTTTTGAAAAAACGAAACTGTGAGACTGCTCCTACCAGTAAAGAAATTGTCTGTGCTTTATAAGATATAACTTAAATATTAAAATTCCGGGCATTTTTTACATCCCGGGATTTCAGGAATAAACATTTTTCAATCCTGGTGTACGGGGAAATTGGGAATTTCATTTAAATGAAGGTATACCTTACGACTAAACGTAAGACATTATCTTGCATTTCGATTTATTTGTCTATAAGCATTACATGCATGTGAACTATAATAGCTTGCTGATTTCTCACGATTGCATATAGATAGAGCTTAGATGATGAATAATGTGGATTCGGCATCAAATTTCGGATGGGAATGAGAGATTTTTTAAGGATTTCTACTTCTAATTTTTTTTTTTTTTCCATTTCCGATTCAAAATTTTCATTTTACATGAAACATCTATTTCTCAAGATTGGCTACAGATAGAGCTTAGATTATAACTGTTATGGATTCAGCATCCAATATTAGAGGACATGGGGTAGTTTGTTGAGAAGTTTCATTTCCGGTAACATTTCCACTTCTGATTAAAAAAGTATCCTTGAAACGTATAATTTTCAGGATTGGCTATAAATAGAGCTTAAGTAACTGATATGGATACAGGGCCGTAGCTAGAGACAAAATTCAAGAGGGACTGGCGTAACAATCTTGAAAGAGGGACTCACCAAAACAGTTAATCATTAGCATTTATAAAATAGTTACTATTATATATTTCAATCCAGGTAAATTATTAGCAAATAATTGCATATTTATATTTGTAAGCTAAGAGTTGATTAGGAAAATTCATATAGCTACTATACATCAATATTAATATATAACAATTACAATTAATTTTGATATAAGTATTAACTAGTAGTAAAACTGTTAATTAATCGAAGAAAATTTCTGAAAGTTAATACAAGTTAAAGCTTAATATTAACTCTTAAGTACTTATCAGTTGATTTTGGCTCTTGAGTGTTGTTGAGACCCAGATCGTCCGACCTACCAGAAAGGTGTAAGGTAACTGTTTGGACGGCCGGGAAGTGCCACCGAATTTGGACCGGAACCCAGTGGGGGAGGCATCCACAGGGACCGTACCCTCCTTCCCCTACCACCAACCTCTCGGAAGGACTTTCGGACCCACATGTTTAATGGCTCTTGAGTGTATAACAGTAAACCCCGCAGTAATACAAAAGTATCCAAACACTATTGTCTTAATATTTAAATACTTTCAAATTAAATATGTAAATAAATTAATCATCAGTATAACCACAAATTCAGCTAAATTAAGTAATCTTTAAAACAAAGTAATTTATTTTCTGGTAGGTCGGACGGTCTGGGTTTCAACATCAACAACAAAGTAATTTATAAAAAGATATCATAAATAATTTTTTATGCAAAATTTGGATGACATGTTGGATGAAATTTCATATCACTACTAAATATTTAATATTTTTATCAGGGAGGTGGCCTGGATATACCTCTTGGGGGCTTAGCCCCCCCCCCCCCCTGGCCCTTACCTGAATAAGGCCCTGATGAATACACCATCAAATTCCAGGGATTTCTACTTCCAATTCTTGCGATGTCCTTTCAAATTTAAAAATGTGCATTTTTCTTGAAACACCTATTTCTGATGATCTGCTTTAAATAGAATTTGGATGATGAATGGGGATTCACAAAGGATTTTCACTTCCGGTTCTTTTCTACTTCCAGTGCAAAAACTTCTTGAAACATCTATTTCTCAGGATTGGTTTTTTAGGGTTCCGGAGTTGTCTCTTTCCGTTTTTACAAAAATTCGTATGAATGTATGAAGTAAGCATGCAAAAGAGAGTAAAAATGCTTAATAAATGGGTCAAAAATGAAGTGTGCACAAAATTTGCCACCATGTAAAGGTTACTTCAGAAATTTCTTATTTTTATTATTTTTTAGTTTCCACACACGCATTTCCTTACCCTCTCTCAGTTCAACTGAAAGAATTCGCGTGTTTTCTATATTTGGGTTGGATTGATGCATCTCTGAAAATTCTTTAAAACGTCTCATTACTTTTTCGAAGACTGAAAAACAAAAACTTGGCATTTTTTATGATCCCCTCTCCTCATTGAAACAAATTTGGTATTTTCGTCCCGATGCACCCTTTTATTAGACATGTTACTTCTAGATGTTTGAAATTGTTTTTTCCCATTAACCGTATTTCTTCCCCAACTCCCAAGAAAGTAATTTTAATTTTCTACATTTTATAATTTAATTGTAATTGGGCCGCAAATCTGTATCTGCATGTAGAATTTCGAGACTGTTAAATGTACGGATTAGATATTAGAAGGGGAGGGGGACAGAAACACGCAGCTCATTCATAGGGTTCTGAGCTTCAATGAAATGGAGAAAAAACGAAATTCACTGCTCTAAAACTGCAAGTTCAATTTACCATAATAAATACCATATTTGAAGACATATTATATCAATAAAGCAGAGAACGTAAGTGCGGTGGCTAAATTGACATTTAAAATAAATATTTTGTGAAATAATTTTTGACGTCATTGTTTATGCCTTTGAGACATATTTTAACTTAAATATAGAACCCCCGATTCTCAGATTACCTTAAAGTTATCTTATTAGCCCATACATAAAAAAAAATACAAATGATGTCAAAGAATAAATATAGAAAATTGTCTATTGGATATGAAAAATTAATTTTTTTTAGCACTCTTGAACTTAGAATTTGACGATATTAACATTAAATTTATTTTTGAAGATATTTTTGTCTTATTTACTACACACATTATTCATGATTGATGTATTCTCTAAAATATAACAAATTATATAAATTTTGCTAATGTTTGTAGAAGAAGAAAACATGTACACTATAATAAAAATCATTAGATAAGTGTGCATTTTTCAAAGTTTCGCAGAGGTTATCAAATTCCCATTGGCGACAGTTCTGCTGAAAAAAGAAAAAAAAAACTCATTGAATTTTAAAACTCGCTAATTTTTAAATCTACAATTAGATGCTCATTTTTCGAACCATGAAATATGTAAAATATTACTGAAGCAAAAGGAAATTTAATTCTTAAAAAATGTTACATAAATGTAAATAAATTCAAGCATCAATGATATTTATGCGTTTGGAATATAAGGGAAAGAAAAGTAATAGCATACGTGCATGCAATTCCAAAATATTTAATTTGTCGATTTTATATTTACAATTTTAGGCATTTAAAAACCGTTAATTGAACCTTAAAATATAATTTAAACTTTATAATGTTTTAATTTTAAATGCGGCTCAATTTATTAAAAAAGTATTCTTATGAAATTACAACTTTTTCTGTTATGGAAAATGTTTTCAAAAATTCAAATTTCTATATTGATCAATGGCAACAACACTACTTTAGAAATTTTACTGCTACAGGATTAAAAATAAATTGCAAACAGAAAATAACTAATATTTTTATAATTAAGATTTGGTATTTATCTATCATACCACTAAAAGTTTATTTAAATTTACTAAATATTACTAAATTAAAAAATTACAAAGATACGAAAATATTAGACAAACTCAAGCAAAACACAAAACACTTAAATATTTAATTTTAATATTTTTCTTATCATGCCACTAAATTATAATGTTTCTCTAAAAATTACTATCAAACTAAATTCACAGTACAATATATGGCGAATTCACATTTTTTCAGGAGATATCAGGGTGGGGGAAAACTCACCTTTCAAGTGACTTGGGCAGTTCGTCCAAAGTGCAGGTTCGTTATAGACGGTGCTTTTGATGACTTTCTTCTGTTCTAGATATCTGACAGGATGAGAAGGGGGTCGGTCCACCTTTCTAGTGAAACAAGAAAAATAACGTAATTGGCGTGCTTGCTCGAAGCTTGGCGAAATATTTCGTGATCGCACTGCAGATAATGTGCACTGACTTCCGTTACAATATTTCTGCCAGCGATGTGTATAAACAGACATTCGGAAGGGGGAGGGGGAGGGGGAGTGTAACGATGAAAATTTTCTCAATAGAGCATGGACACGTGACGTCACACAAAAAATTTTGCCCTACATTTAAAAGCAAAATACTCATGTTTCACGGTATGGAAATTTTCATTATTTCCATATTAAAATGTTTTTTTTTAGAAATTTACAAGCGCTTAGTCCCTAATTTTAGTACCATACATCTAAATTTATCTTCTTTTATATATTTTTAATTTACCGGAAAATAAATTATCCACTTTAAATAAAATATATACACGAGTTTTTCAAAGAAAATTCGTTATGTACCTTTCCTCTCTCGCTGACATATATACATTTACTAGCAAATTCTGCAGTATATATCTACAGTACTAGTAAATGTATACATCTACAGTACTTTCACTTAAAGTACACTTTAGCAAATGACATTTTTAAACATATATTGATACTCAAGTTTTCTAAATAACTTATTTTCAGCAGAAAGATACATTTCGATGTTTAGTGGGTCTAGTTTCAATTTTTATTTGCAAACATCGTCAGTTTACCATTACCCGCTGTGGTAAAAATGATGCTCGTTTGCCCTTACGTTTCTGCGTATTCTACTACGCAGATTGTTTATTTACGCTCGTCCCCATTATAGGCCCACTATGCACGAGCTTAGGACGGCAGGTTAGAATGGTGGCCAAATTTCATGTAATATTTGCACACTTTTCATGTATTAATAGATCTATAAGGCTAAATATTTGCACACTTATAGTATTGTCTAAGGAACAGAACCGATCGTAATCAAATTTTTTATTTCTACTCCCCCCCGGGGGGGGGGGGTAGGGGTCCAAAAGTCTTTGCAGACCCGTTAGAAACCTCGTTGATGCAAAAGGCTAAATATCGATTCGCTAAAGTATCGATCTCTAAACATAGCCTAATTGGGCCAATTTTTGATTAATACTTTCGACACTAAGTCTCAAACCAAATAGAAAGGGGGGTGGGACAGCTCAGTAGTTACCGCGCGGGGATTGCACTCGAACGAACCGAATTCGATTCCAGGCTCCGCCTAAACCGTCCCGTGTTCACGTGGAGTACGGGCAAGTTAAATATGTGCGTCGTAAGTCCTTCCGAGAGGTTGGATCTACGCGTTTTGGAATCTACGCGTTCTCTCTCTCTCTCTGTCTGTGTGTGTGTCTCTGTGTCTGTCTGTCTGTGCAGTGTATGTATCCACTCTAATTCAAAAACTAATGGGCCAAATTTCATAAAATCTGGTAGGTAAGTCACTTGTCGGTGACCCTAGTGCTGATTAGTTTCTGGTTCAATTCGGGATAACACAATCCGCCTTTTTTGCGAAATGGCACGCAAAAATTGTCTGTATCAACTCTCTCTGCAGAACTAATAGATCAAATTTTACAAAACTTGGTAGATAAGTCACTTGTGGGTTACCCTGGTGCTGATGATTTTGGTAAGAAATAGCCTGCCTTTTTTTGCGAAATGGTCCGCAAAAATTGCCTGTATCCACTCTCTCTGCAGAACTAATAGATCAAATTTTACAAAACTTGGTAGATAAGTCACTTGTGGGTTACCCTGGTGCTGATTAGATTTTGGTAAGAAATAACCTGCCTTTTTTTGCGAAATGGTCCGCAAAAATTGCCTGTATCCACTCTCTCTGCAGAACTAATAGATCAAATTTTACAAAACTTGGTAGATAAGTCACTTGTGGGTTACCCTGGTGCTGATTAGATTTTGGTAAGAAATAGCCTGCCTTTTTTTGCGAAATGGTCCGCAAAAATTGCCTGTATCCACTCTCTCTGCAGAACTAATAGATCAAATTTTACAAAACTTGGTAGATAAGTCACTTGTGGGTTACCCTGGCGCTGATTAGATTTTGGTAAGAAATAGCCTGCCTTTTTTTGCGAAATTGTCCGCAAAAATTGCCTGTATCCACTCTCTCTGCAGAACTAATAGATCAAATTTTACAAAACTTGGTAGATAAGTCACTTGTGGGTTACCCTGGCGCTGATTAGATTTTGGTAAGAAATAGCCTGCCTTTTTTTGCGAAATGGTCCGCAAAAATTGCCTGTATCCACTCTCTCTGCAGAACTAATAGATCAAATTTTACAAAACTTGGTAGATAAGTCACTTGTGGGTTACCCTAGTGCTGATTAGATTTTGGTAAGAAATAGCCTGCCTTTTTTTGCGAAATGGTCCGCAAAAATTGCCTGTATCCACTCTCTCTGCAGAACTAATAGATCAAATTTTACAAAACTTGGTAGATAAGTCACTTGTGGGTTACCCTGGGGCTGATTAGATTTTGGTAAGAAATAGCCTGCCTTTTTTTTGCGAAATGGTCCGCAAAAATTGCCTGTATCCACTCTCTCTGCAGAACTAATAGATCAAATTTTACAAAACTTGGTAGATAAGTCACTTGTGGGTTACCCTGGTGCTGATTAGATTTTGGTAAGAAATAGCCTGCCTTTTTTTGCGAAATGGTCCGCAAAAATTGCCTGTATCCACTCTCTCTGCAGAACTAATAGATCAAATTTTAAAAAACTTGGTAGATAAGTCACTTGTGGGTTACCCTGGCGCTGATTAGATTTTGGTAAGAAATAGCCTGCCTTTTTTTGCGAAATGGTCCGCAAAAATTGCCTGTATCCACTCTCTCTGCAGAACTAATAGATCAAATTTTACAAAACTTGGTAGATAAGTCACTTGTGGGTTACCCTGGCGCTGATTAGATTTTGGTAAGAAATAGCCTGCCTTTTTTGCGAAATGGTCCGCAAAAATTGCCTGTATCCACTCTCTCTGCAGAACTAATAGATCAAATTTTACAAAACTTGGTAGATAAGTCACTTGTGGGTTACCCTAGTGCTGATTAGATTTTGGTAAGAAATAGCCTGCCTTTTTTTGCGAAATGGTCCGCAAAAATTGCCTGTATCCACTCTCTCTGCAGAACTAATAGATCAAATTTTACAAAACTTGGTAGATAAGTCACTTGTGGGTTACCCTGGCGCTGATTAGATTTTGGTAAGAAATAGCCTGCCTTTTTTTGCGAAATGGTCCGCAAAAATTGCCTGTATCCACTCTCTCTGCAGAACTAATAGATCAAATTTTACAAAACTTGGTAGATAAGTCACTTGTGGGTTACCCTGGCGCTGATTAGATTTTGGTAAGAAATAGCCTGCCTTTTTTTGCGAAATGGTCCGCAAAAATTGCCTGTATCCACTCTCTCTGCAGTAATAGATCAAATTTTACAAAACTTGGTAGATAAGTCACTTGTGGGTTACCCTGGCGCTGATTAGATTTTGGTAAGATATAGCCTGCCTTTTTTTGCGAAATGGTCCGCAAAAATCATCAAAATCTAAAATAAAAACTACGTATTCTCAAATATAGCCATTAAATGCTTGCTTTATATGTAATTTTTAACGATAAAAACAATAAGACCACTTCCATTACACTAAAACTAGCCGTTCTCGATATATTTTAGTTTTTCGTATTTTCGCTACGCCACCTTTGAAAATACGTCCAGTTGCCAAATGAAAACGAAAATTGAATTAAAAATGAATTAAAATAAAGAGAACGTGAATATAAGTCTGCAGGGAAAGTCAGGTGCTGCCCACAGCAGATTTTTTTTTAATTTACTTAGATTTGAAATTCAATACTTCGAAAACCATTGAAACCAAGATAACATTTGACAAAGCTCAAGCGTCAATATATCCCTTAAATGCACAAGATGAGTATTAAGCTTAGGTCATCCTTCATTTATTAGTAAAATAAACTCTGTTGCAGAAAAATATATGAACCCATAAGAAATTGAGCTGCAATCGAGAAACTGGGCAAGTATTTATCGTTTGACGAGGTATGCAAATGATTAGAATTTGGAAGCAAATAAACGTTTTATTAAAAAATGGTGGCAACAAGATGGCATTTTAGTAAAGGGTACATCTTCCCCTGGCAGCTAATACAAGCCGATATTCGGAGCGATAATTAAGTTGCTTATCTCCCTCTGCGGAAATTCTACCACAAATGTTACAACTGGTTAGCCAATTCAGTGCCATTTTGAGAAGGCTGCAATTACCGTCCCAGCATGCCCTAGACGTGTTCTATTGTTGATAGGTCTGTGGACCTAGATAGCTATGGGTGGGTATTAAATTCTGGAAGACATTGTTGAGAAAATCCTTCAGTATGTGGTTGAGCGTTGTATTATTGGTAAATGGGACCTGGGTGACTTGACAGCATATGCAGAACAATTGGCTGCAGAATATAGTCGACGTACAAGCGAGCCGTCAGATTGGCTTGCAGCACAACTAAAGTAGATAGGCTGACCCACAAGATGGCTTCCTAGACTGTCACATCACGTGTAATTGGCCGTGTGCCACTCCAACAAATGCAAGATCGGAACGCTGGCCAATCTTCCTCCACACACGTATGCTGCGGTCATCAGCACTGAAAGAAAAGCGGGATTCGTCGTTAAAGACGATATGCCCCCAATTGGACACTGCCCAGGCTGACCAAGCTCAGTACCAATAGTACCCCTTGATACAGGATGCTTGGTGGAGGACAAACGTCTTCAAATGGCTGATAGCAACGCCATTTGTGTGGACGCGGCTTCTCTCCTGACTGCACGATTTTCTTGAGCTGTTGTCTGGGGCGTCCTGACCCTCTGCGACAGTTCCTGTGCCTTCTAATCCTCCGTTGCCAACACCGAGCAAACTATCATATCGCTCCGACCAAGAGGGCGACTGATAGGATTGTTAGAACGACCAGCTTCCCTTAGGCGACCTCTCTCTAAATACCACAGTACTTTGTAGCGCCGTCGAATACGTCTCAAAGTCATCTTTGTACACAAATTGCAGTATCAAAGCAGAAAATCTAGTTCCGATTGCCCGTGAGTGAGAATACCGGTTGTTTTAAATGCTGCACGATGCATCGTTCCTATGCGCGTTGCATGAGCACTATAACATCATTGGCGCTGACAGTTTGGCAATTTGCATAACTCTTAAAACGATATTTGCATAGAAAGTTTCGCGGCTGTAGCTAAAATATTTATGGATGCATACATTTTTACTTTCCTTATATACATAGTATAATGTATAAGGAAAGTATTGTGACGAGATTGAAAATTCGAATTTGAGTTTTCGACGGGAGAGCACGTTTCAAGCATCTCTGAGCACGAATCAAACGTTTTTGATGTAGTGTGTGTAGACGATATCTCACGAACGAATCAAGCGATCCAAACAAAATTTGGTACAAAAATCACAATCGGTGAATACTGGAAGCCTATTGTCTTTACACGCAATCGAATGTTCTGAACCCTCCTAAATTTTGATATGAAATTTTAAAAAAATCATCAAAAAATTAAAACCTTCAATACAGTTACATAAATAATCATTTCTTATGTGATATTTCATTAGAAAATGATTGACATAAACTTTAGAACGCTAGCATGAACCGTTCTCGAGATATTGCACATTTTTCAAATAAATTAATTAAAAAATCACTTAAAATTAAAAAAATATATATTAACTATTATGAAACCTGTTCACTTTTCATATGTAATATTATGCGATAAATTTATTATCATCATTCTCGTAAATCTGGCGCTTTCCATTCATGAGAGAAAACACTTTGGGTAATAGCTTTGTAATTTGACATTACAGAAGTCGTTTATCTACCATAAGACTAACCTATTTCTCCATAAACAGTGCTTGACGAAATTTTGGCGGCAAATTTGGCGCAATATCGCCAACTTGGCGAGTTTTTTAAATGTTGCCAAATTGATGAAGACATCGCCAATTTGATAAAAATGTCACCAAGTTGATAAAAATGACTCTAAATCAATGAAAATGAAAAGTAATTGATGATTGATGACTAATTGGTATTACGAATGCATTTCTTGCAAGGAAAATTGAAAAGATAAACATAAAAAATTGCACTTGCAGATTTTATCTGAATATTTATGTATGATCATTTATTTTGCCCTATGTATAATTTACTATAAAATTTTGATTTATATTCCATCCAATCACCGTTTCATTATAAACATGAATGGTAAAATTTAGATTAATTCGAGCTTCAACTTTTATCAGAACATAGATTTGGAACTTCACTCAAGATTGCTCACTCAAGACACATCCTTTCATAATCCATTAAATTTAGTTTAATGGCAAAACCGGGACACTCTTTGAAATTGTGCCGAATTCGCAGTTTAAATTAAAATTTCGTTTTCATTTGGAGCTCTCACGTATTTTAAAATAGCGACGTGACAAAAATGGGAAAAGTTTTCATTTTCTCGAAAACAGTTCTGCCTAGAGTAAAGGGGTTGATCTTATTATTTGTGTTGTTAAAAATTACGTTTAAAAGAATGCTTTTAATAAGCATATTTCAGCATATTTTACATTTTACATCAGATTCTGATGATTTTTGCCGATTATTTCGCAAAAGCGGCAGGTTCTCCTTCACCAAGTCATACCAAACTCTAATTAGCGTTAGTGTAACCATAAGTGACTTAAGTATCAATTTTTAGGAAATTTCGCCGAATAATTTTTGAGCTGGAATGGATACATACCTTGCACAGACAGACAGACAGACAGACACATACAAAGACATCACGCTTAAATTATTTTCTAATGGCCCGAAACGTGTATAACCGTCCAAAACTCGAATTCCGATTTTCGACAAGATACTAATTCTTCCCTTATGCATTACCATGTATTGCAGGGAAAGTAATAAAGTCATAAATATCACCTACATTTATTATTTATAAAAGCAAATTCTACATTCTTGTCTTGCAGGTTCTTGTGTGTCATACACTACGATCATCAATATTCTAAACGACATTTTGTTCAACCTACCTATCATCTTGAAATTCAATACGTACTAATATTTTGTGTAATTTAAACGATCTGCAAAGTTTGGAATAGGCTTAGATAGAGCACTCGATCAAAATTTGGACCCCGCGCAAATGAGCCCATGCAATTTTCCCGAATTAATTTTTAAATTGTTTATAGCTAAATGATGTGCATTCTAAATTTTGATTTAAAGGATTTGGGTGGTTCAGTGGTTAAACTAAAGTAAAAATTTTATCTAGTCGTAATAATTTGTGTAACCTGTCAAAGATCGAGAAATTAACACTTAACAGACTTTTTAATGTCTTATTTTGTTTAACAATTTATAGTGCTTAGCAACCAAAGATGATCGTTTTTTTCGATCGTGAAAAATTTCTCCGTTAGATTCTGTTTCATTTTCAATAATGATATCAGGGGTCGTACAGAAATTAATTTTCGTTAGATAAAATTTTAATTCGAAAACTTACTGTCTTTAACAAAAATTTTAGAAAGTTCTCAATTATTCACCAAGAGTTTTAATTAAAGATATCTCGGGTAATTTTGATCGTATGACAATGTAATTTTTTGATTGACAAATTGAGATATATTAAATATTTTTATAATTGAAAAAAAAAATTCTAAAGGATCCGTATAAAAAGTGACATTCTTTCCTTTATTACTCATTTTTTTTTTTTACTTTCCTTATATGCATAGTACAATGTATAAGGAAAGTATTGTGACGGGATAAAAAATTCGAGTTTTTGACTGAAGAGCACATTTTAAGCATCCCTGAACACGAATTAAAAGTTTTTGAGGTGATGTCTGTGTGTATAAGTGTGTGCGTGTATTAAAAATGAATTAATAACTAATGCCAAAAAATCATAGAAAAGACGCCAAAATAGTAAATTACCCAAAATAGTTGCAACGAGGCCACCATGACGAAAAATAAGAGATAAATAGCGCCAGGCCTAAATTGGAGATTAATTCGAATTAGATTTTTTTTTTTCAGACAGAGCATCTAATCCAAATTAACCCAAACCAAGCTTGTTTCGGTTTAGTCACGATAAACATCATAATATATAGTCACCCAGTCTATAAGCAAAACATCTAATGTATGCAGCACATGACTTTCCCTATACAATGCAATAAATTTACTTTTTTCACAGTGAAAAAAATTATGTATAAGATCTACAGCACAATGTTTTTAATCTTGAATTGTACATTTTGTGCTTTTCCGGATGACAACATGTAAAACTATTTAGAAGTACCCAATTAACTTATATTTCGTGCAACTCTAAATTGATAATTGTCAATATTGATAGCATCTGCAATAAGCAATATAATCCATATATTAAAATATTCTAATAATTAATTCATATTTTGCTAACTGACAATATTTTGCTAACTGAGTCGCTAAGTTTGCCAACTTGATCGCCAAACGTTACAGACAAACCCAAAGAATAGCATTTCTTATACTATATAACTGACAATTGGCGAATTGTTAGGGGTCAACTTTGAGGGCATGAACTTTAAGCGGTCTCCTGATTCTTAAACCTTCAAAAAATACATTTTTTTTAATTGTATAATATGTAAAACTCTAACTAATTCTGAACATTTGGGTGCAACTTGCTTAAAGAAATTCCTATTGGGATAAACATTAGAGCAAAAAGAAAAATTCACGTTTTGGGAGCTAAAGGGACCACAAGCGACATATTTAGTTTGTTTACATCATTAAACTTCGATTTTTTCTTTGAATTGGACGAATTCGGTAACTTTTAGTAAGTAAGAAAATGAAGAAGATAAGTAAGTAAGCTGTTATCTCCAATTTCACAATTAAAAACTAAGGTTTTGTTTATGAAATCAGCACATTTCTCAAGCTCTGTTGCTACTGAATGTTTGGATTTCCAGATTATAAGCACCAGGTAAAGCAAGAATTATAATAGGGTATGTATATGCAAATGTGTAAAACTTGTTTTTATAGATATTTTTAAAAAATTTAGCTCATCCCGTGTTTAAAACCAAGCATAACAGTAACATGGTTTTATCTCAGAGACACACAAAAAGTCAATTTCTCGTCCAATATAATTATCGTTGTGGGGCAACTTTATTCAAGCTATCATGGAATTATAATAAATAAAACTGCTGCTAGAGAGAATATAACTTTCTAATACTTCCTTGCAGAAAGCAAACGTAGGTCAATCAAGTGACTACAAATATTTCGAGGACGTTCTCGCAGTGACGACAGTGTGCGCTCATAACTGCTAAGAACGAACTGCCAAAAGTAATTGTTAAGAGTGCACACTGTTTCTTAGACCTGAGGAAGAGGGCTCGAAACAATTATAGTCACCTAATTGATCTATGCCTGCTCTTTTCAAGGAAGTATTAGAAAGTTAAATTATCACGGAATTGCCTGGGTTATCATGGAATTATTGAAACACGAATTGATAAAAATAAAATGCAGCATACAGTTAGCTGTTCGCCCCCTTTGTTTGTTTCATTTGGGCCTATTTCTTCTTTTCGACTTCGAATTCGTTGATCTGTCTAGAACTGAAATACTGAAGAAAGGGATACAACGTATCCTCGAAACAGACGTATGCTGCTTTATTTACCTATTTGAGCTTAATTATGTTGCTCCAGTTTTCCTTATCCTTTGCGCAAACTGTTTACACGTATTAATTACTTGCGGATTATAAAAGTTTTGTTTATTCAATGCAGAAGAACCAGCAGCACGCGACTGCTGTCTAGCGTATGCATTTTATGCAGATCAAAAACGCCAATGGAATCAAGTTTGTAGTTTGGAGATTTTTACTTTCAATTACAATTGTATAAAAAGCGAATTTCCCATTGCATATTAAAATACCAGTATGTATTAACCTAAATCAACGAAATGCATCGACTTCTTCGTCTTGACTTATCTGTTGCCAACTTTTTAAAGAATTAATAAACTTTCAAACAGACAATAAGTGCAATTAAATCAATAAACTTGCAAAATTCTGTAAAGTAAGTCTAGTATTCGTGACATGGGCAGATTGGGGAATTAAGCAATACATCTAGTCGCGATTCAGAGTACAAAAGTTTAATCCCCGGTTCTGGCTGAATACTTTTTTCTTTAAGGGGGGGGGGGGGGGAGGAGTAGATTAATACTCTACAGTTCGCTATGCAAGTTTATTCACTTATATAACTTCTAAATATTTTACCTGTCATAGTACCTAGTTTTTTGCATTTTTCCCCAGTTAAATCAAACTTAAGTTTTGTATCCATATAATTTTGTAACCATTGTCTTATTTATTGAGAGTTGTATTATTTTGTAGAAAATTTAAACATGTACTTCAATATATCAGGTGATCTGTGTTCATTTTTCATTAAGATGTTTTGTTGATATACCAGTTATAGTGAGTGCAAATTAGCGTTTTATTTCCATACCATCTTGTAATCATTGTCTAATTTGTTGAAAGTTATAAGAATAAAAGTTTCGTAGAAAATTTTAAACTTGTCCTTCAACATATCAGCTAATCTGTGTTCATATTCCGTTAAGATGTTTTATTGATGTACAAGTTGTAGTGAATGCAAACTAGTGTTATGTTTCCACATCATCATGTAAAATTGTAAGATTTATTAAGAGTAATACTAATATGCAGAAAATTTTAAACTTGTACTTCCACAAAACAGCTTATTACAGCATAAAACAGTTCATTTTCCATTTAGATGTTTTATTGATGTACCGGTTGTAGTAAATGCAGACTATTTTTTCCCCATATTATTTGCAAGCATTGTCTGATTTATTGATTTATTGATCAGCTGATCAATAAATCAGATAATATATCAGCTGATCTGTGTTCAAACTCCGTTCAAATGTTTTATTGCTGCACCAATTCTATCTTCAAATATTTTAGAAGAAAATTTTTACAATGAAGTCCACGGTAAGTTTACTTTAAAGTTATACCCGTTTATATATATATATATATATATATATATATATATATATATATATATATATATATATATATATTCAATTAATGTAAAATTTTATTCTTGGTACATAAATTCAATGTTCAATACTTTCCAATATTTTACACCTGATCAGCCCCTATCACCATGATATAGAAAGTGAGTAGATATAGTAAAGTAATAAAAGTTTTTAGTGATAGCGCATCGGTGTTTAATCATTTTTTCTCATGTGATGTTTTGTATAGTAACCATAATCATGCAAATATAGCAACATTTTGCTCCGTTTTATCATTTTAAACTATTTTTATGGATTTCTGTTTAATTTAATGACTTCAAATATTCCCTCTTAGTACGTATAAGTATTTTTATGCAGTATTTCTTGTTTTCTGTCTATATGAGTACTTTATCAATTATTAAAAAAAAATAAATGTTAAACGAGTTTGAATGAGAATTTTGACATTATCCATATTTTCTTGAGTCATATGTATCATTCGCACTTACTTAAAAACAAGTGTTATTGAAAATAAGCCATATTTATCATCTTTATAGTGAGAAGTTAATGAAAAACAAATGATTTTGCCCCCCATTGCACATCATAAGAATCTACTAATATAAATGCGTTGAGTGTAACATAACAATTTATAAAACATTTAAATTAACATTTTTTAATTTATATTATTAAAGAAACAAAATAAATTTGCAGACTTTAATTATATAAAAATAATCATATAAGTAGCTCAATGAATAGATGTCATCTAATGGGCAGCCGAAGATCTGTGGTTCGGTTTCCCGCTAATATGAAAGTACTTTACAATGGCACTCAACCAGCTTAATCCTGCAGAATAGATGCCAATAAGGTCTGGAAGTGGATGACTGAGGTCCAAAGAAAACTGAACTTCTAATTTTTCCAGTATCCTAGGATTCAGAAACTTTCAGGGAGAGTTGCGAAGAACAGTCTTCTACCCTGTACATATAGAGATAAAGTCGCACAACTCAGAAATGACACTCCGATCTGTAACTTCAAAGAAAAAGTAAAGAGCCCACTTGAGACGTTTTCTTTGAAGTTTCAAAACTAGCAAAAACATCTGAAATTAGTTCAACTTTATATACAATATTCAGAAAAGTTTTATAAGACTATAAAAGCATCTAAAACTGTACTTAATATTGTACCTGAAGTTCCTACAAAAGTATTTAGAGGGTAGAAATGATAAAATATCGTAAAACGAAGCCCAGCGTAGGACGATCTAAGCAACATACCTAAAAATATTTTGTACAAACCTTTACGTCTTGTGAAACTCTTGAGAAACTTATCTTCTCATGAATTTCAGCAGCTGTACTACTCAACTTCAAAGACTTTTAAATCCCTTAACAATGACTCGAATTGATTTCAGTCTCTTTTGACTTACCTTTATTTCTTAAAAAAATTCCTGGACTGATTATAGTTAAACTAAATACATTTTATATAAAATAGTGCAGAAGACTATTAAATATTTCACTTACTGTCTCATGGATTACATCATATTACTATGAGGACAATCTATCTTAGCCTCAATGATTCGATAGAAATTGACTAGACAGTTGTTCAAAAAGTAATATTTCTTAAACCAAAAAATCCAAACCATAGAGTGAAATGCTGATGATCTGAATGTACTGCATTTTTTGATAAAAGAGCTGTTTCCAGTTAAAAGTTTTTAAGAGCAAAATATTACAAATAATCATTAAATGTCTCACCTACCGTCTCATACTCAATCACCGCATATTCTTGTCCCACAGTTTCAGACCAATACTTCAAGGATTTCACCTTATTTATTTTCCTTTTCTATCTTATACTGCTTGTCGCTTCTTTATATCCACTTTTCTCAAATACTGGAAGTAACAATATCATTCCGCCACATCCAGAAGGATTGATCCCAAAGTAATTTTTTGTACAAATTTCAAAATTAGCGGAAACAGCATCCGGAGATAGTTTAACTTCCCGTACAACACCCAGGAAAATTTTATAGCAGTATAAAAACTTATAAAACTGTTCTGGGTATTATACATGAAGCTCCTACAAAGGATATAAGTCAAAAAATCTCATGCAATGAAAATCAACATAAGGCGATCCAAGTAACACATCCAATAATATTTCGTCTAAACCATTACGTTTTCTGAAATTCTTGACTCTTGAGAAACTCATCTTCTCAAGGATTTCACCAGCTGTAGAATGAAATTAATCAACTTAAAGAGACTCTTAAATCCCTTAGTCAAATTGATTTCTGTTCTTTTTAACTTACCGTTATTTCCTTAAAAAAATTCCTGGACATATAACTATCAGCAAATATATTTTTGACTTATTACAAAAATAAGAACAAAATAGTGCAAACTACTAATACTGAAACTATAAAATAGTTCAGAAGATCACTAAATGTTACACTTACTGTCTCAATGGATCAACCCATATATTCTCCTCCCTACTTTGAGGACAATATTTCTTGCCCTCAATAACTCCAGACATCCGTTGATAGAGATTGACTAAAAAATTGCCGAAATTTATAAACCGTAGAGGAAAGCTCGTGTTTTTTGTTGATAAAAGATAATATGGTTGCAGTTAAAATTATTAAATTTTGCAAACTAGTAAAAATGATCCCTAAATGTTTCACTTACTGTCTTATGATTAGCTGCACTTTCTTTCTCCTTATATTGAAACAAATACTTCTTGTCCTGGAGATTTCAACTTATTCGCTCTCTCTATCTCTCCCATAAAATTTGACTTTTCTTTTTATCCATATAATATTTTCTCAAATACTGGGACTAGCAATATCACTTAACCAACAGTATATGGTCGTGTACAAAGAACAATTCGAACCCACGACCTCTAGATATCGAGATCAGCACTCTACGACCTGAGCTTCTTGGAATCAGACAAAAAAAAAATCATCCATTAATTTACTCACCTTTATTTGTGTTCAATTATCCGTTTTTGACATACAAATAGGTCTTAGGATCTCAAACGCTTGCGAAAAATGTTTAAAACAAACATCAATCTACTTAATATAAGAATCACCTGAGGAAAATAATACAAACACAAAACAATACATTAATAAAAATGTTACCTTTATTAATAGATGCTTCGTAGTTATGTATCAGTTCTGATAATAGTCATCTCTGTTAATTTCAGCGCCAGATTACCTTGCTGCTGGTTTGCTTTACATTCTCAGATAATCCAACCACTTGAAAGACAACGCATTGTGCTCTTGTGCAAGTGCAAATGTCCTTGCGTAGCTTCAAAGGCACTGGCACAAGAAAGAACATTTGAGAACACACTAACCAAAACTAGCAAAAACAGGCGTGTTCCTGAAGTTAGCTCAACTTTAAATACAATACTCAGGAAAATTTTATAAGACTATAAAAATTTATAAAACTGTATTGAATTTTGTACATGAAGCATTTGCACAATTATTTAGAGGATAGAAATAAATAAATCTCATATAATGCAGCTCATTGTAGTACGATCTAAGCAATACACCTAAAAATATTTTTTCAAACCTCTGCGTCTTCTGAAACACTTGAGAAACTCAACTTCTTGAGGATTTCACCAGCTATATATCGAAATCAATCTACTTCAAAGACTCTGGAATCCCTTAGCAATAACTCAAGTCGATGTCAGTTCTTTTAACTTATCTCTATCTCCTGGGAAAATACCTGCACAGACATCCATCGGCAGTTATTTGATAGACTTTTATTTTACATTTAATCAAAAAATAATATTTCTAAAACGAAAATTTTCAAATCATCAAATTACAATGTCAAATGGAGGATCGCAAATCTGAACATATTAGATATTTAGTTGATAACATAACTAATTACATATTTAAACAAACTAAATAGTATAAAACACTACCACTAAAACTACACCTAAATAAATTCAAACGATCCTTAAATATTACACTTACTGTATGGATCATCTCATATTTTGCTACCTTACTTTGAGGGCAGTATTTCTTGGACTCAACAATTCCAGACATCTATTAATAGATATTGACTAAACATATATTAAAAAAAATAACCAAAAATTGCAAACCGTTGAGGGAGACCATATAGCAAGACCATCACTCTAGCAACTGAGCTTCCTGGAATCACAAAAAAATCCCATATAAATTTACTCACTTTAATTGTATGTAACGATCTTCTTTAGACATACAAACATCAATTAGGTTTAAAAACCTCTAACGATTCTAGAAAATGGTTAAAACAAACATCTAAACTCACCCGATTTAAAGAACAAGATTCAAAACTAATGAAAGTAGCCGTGTTTTTTAAGTTTGTTCAACTTCGCGTATAATACTCGGGAAAGTTTTATAGAGTATAAACCTTATAAAACTGTACTGCATATTGTACATTAAGTTCCAACATAAAAAAAATTTGAGTATAGAGATCAGCAACTCTCATACAATAAAGCTTTGTAAGACGATCTAAGCAGCAATACACATAAAGCTATTTTGCTCAAACCTCTTTACGTCTTCTAAAACTCTTGAGAAATTCATCTTATCATGGATTTCACCAGCTGTATACCAAAACTAATCTACCGCAGAGACTCTTAAATCCTTTAGCAATAACTCAAATCAATTTCAGTTTGTTTTAACTTACCTTTATTTCTTGAAAAATCTCCTTACAGTATATTTAATAAACATTTATTTTATATTTATTAAAAATATAGATATAATCCAATCAATACTATTGGGGTATCCGATAGATACTAAGATATTCGCCGTAGAAAGGTTCAATTGAAAGATGTTCCACAAGTCAAAAGATTCAATGTGGACAGCACATGACTTTCCCTAAAGACTCAAATTAATTTTCTTATTTTTTATTCCGTGATGCATTAAATTGAGTTTAAATGCAGAACATAACATGGATACTTTTCTAATATTATGTTCAATTTACATTTATAATGAATCTTTCGTTCACTTGGCAAATTAATGCGATTCAAAACGTTTTCAGCTCTTCAAAATTCTAGAAACTAAAACATCTCGAGAATGGTTCATCCTAGAATCATGAGATCAGTCTTATTCGTTTTGTGTTAAAAATTACATGAAGAACAAATATGTAATCCATATATTTCAACAAGTAAAGCCATTTCTTATATTCACGATATTTGCGGGCGATTTTGCAATAAAGGGTGAGTTATATTTTCCCCAATTATGCCCAAATCTAATCAGCATCAGGATAAATTAAGGGGCGTAACTACTAAATAACCCTCAAGGGGCGTAACTACTAAATTTTAAGAAATTTAATCAAATTTTATAATTACACTGAAAACTATCTTCAGCGCCTCAAAATTAGAAAGCTTAAATATCTTGAGAATGGTCCATCTTAGGTAATGGGGTTTATCTTATTCTTTTCGTTCTCAAAAATTACGTATAAAACAAGCATTTAATTGATACATTTCAGCATATGTAGTCCTTTGTTTTAGATTTTGACGATTTTTGTGAGCCATTTCACAGAAAAAGCAGATTCTTTTTTCCGAATCTATTCACGACTACGATAACTCACAAGTGACTTATCTACCAAATTTTGTGAAATTTGGTCAATTAGTTTTTCAGCTATAGTGGATACATATGATTTTTGAGGGTCAATTTACAAAAGGAGGCAGTTTCTTTTATCGAAAATCGTACCAAAATCTAATCAGCACTAAGGTAACCCACAAGTGACTTACCTGCTAAATTTTACGAAATTTGGTCAGTCAATTTTTAGTTAGTGGATATATATACATTGCACAGACAGACACACACACACACACACACACACACAGACGTCACGCTAAAAGTAGTTTTTTCGTGTTCTGTGATGCACAAAGCATGTATGTATATCCGTCGGAAACTCGAGTTGCGATTTTCGTCACGAATCCAATACTTTCCCTATACATTACCATGTATTGTACGGAAAGGTAGAATTGTTGCCTTTCTTAATGATGCCTACCATGTTAATTGTCTGTCAGCTTTACATGATAAAATAAGGTTTTAAACTTACCCACAAAGTATTAGATCATCTATGATACCAGAACCTTCCATGAAGAAAAATGCTATCGGTTATGAAATTTAATACATTAGCATGGCCAATTACCACATCGTGAATGTCCAGACCAGGGTGAAAACGAACTTAAATAGCCCGCAAATGATCAGTGACTTTTGATTGATTTTGTGATTTAAATTGACTTTTGAGAAGAATTTTGCACTTACCTCTGTTTACTGTCTATTTCATCATTACAGTACCTTAGGGAGAAAATTTCAAATTTTCAGTAAACTTTATCGCGACTTATCTATTGAAATTAGCCAATGTGAGCTGGGAGCTTTCTAAGAACTGAACTTTCAATGTTTGTGCTTATTTAAGTGTTACGCTGTGGGAAGTAAAACTTGTTCGGGTTGAATTTTAAATTAATGCGGTTGTATTTACCTATATGTTTAATCTTTGTAAATGTTATAGATAAGCTTAGGCAGTTGTGTGGACGATTTAGGATGTCATAATTCATAACTTAGGTATTAAATTGAACGCAACTACATTTTTTTAATTTTGTATTTGAATATACTTTGAAGGGTTTCAAAAGGCATATTCAATGCATCCAGAAGTGCAATATGTTCCATATTAGACAGAAAAATTTACTAAAGAAAACATTCAAACGGAAACAGCCAAAATGGAATATATATTCTTACACAATACGTAATGATTTCTCAAAAAGCATTAAATTTTGGAATATGACTCGGTTTCTATATTTCAAACAAAGATTATTGTGAATTAAAAAAAACCATAAGTGACCTTTTTATCTACATGTATTTATTTTTAATGAAGTTAAAAATCTAATATGTCCGAATTGTGCCATTAGAAAGCCCAGAAGATTTCGTTTCATTTCAAAAGAAAGACTTCAATTTACTCACCGGAATTAATCACTGGAGGAAAACAATACTCAAATAAGTTTTACCTTTATTAGTGAATGTCTCGTAGTTATATATGAGTTCTGATATAATCCAGTCACTTGAAAGAAGATTCTTTGTTATTTTTGCGCGCATATGTGCAAGTGCTTATGAGCATTAGAAAAAAAAAAAAACACTGGCACAAGAAAGAAAACTTAAGAACACAATAACCACACTACAGCGCGCGTGTAGCATATAATGATCGTAAGGAAGTTAGTTCTTCAAGGAAGCTTCAAAACGATCGAAAACCTTCTTGTTGATGGTGGTTCAACTTCATGTACTAAGGCGGGTTTTAAGGACTATTAAAATTTATAAAACCATAATAAACTGGTTAACAGCGTAGAATGCAATGCAACTCAAGATAAATAAGCATACATACGTTTCGGAAATCGATTGGATTTCCTTCATTAATGTAAAAGTCTGGACCTAAGCGCTCAAAAAAGCACAAGGCATGAACGTAATGCTTATTTATCTTGATTTACGCTGCATTTTACGTTGTTAACCAATTTATTATTGATAGTACGCAAAGTCACTTGACTTACTCGTAAAACTGCGCTAAATATTGTACATGAAGTTTCAATAAAATTATTTAGAGTATAGAAAAAAATAAATCTAATTCTGCAATGGAGATGATTCAAGCAACGGATGATTCAAGCAACAAACCTAAAAATATTTAGCTCAAATCTTCAGAAACTCTTGAGAAACTCGACTTCTCGTGGATTCCATCAGCTTTATATTGAAATTAATAAACTTAAGAGGCTTTTAAAATCACTTAGCAATGACTCAAACCTATTTCAGTTTCTATTAACTTACTTTTAATTACTGAAAAAATTCCTGGACAAATTAGCCATCAGCCGATATTTTTTATACTTTATTTTACTATTTAAAAAGTAATATTTACGTCCAGTTGAATATATTACATTTTACATTAATAAAAGGAATAATTACAAATAAACTAAATAGCGACAAATACTAAAACTAAAAATATAAGTTAATAGTGCAGAAGATCATTATAAATGTTACACTTGCTGTCTTAGTGATCTCCTCTTATATTCATCCGTTACTTTCAGGGCAATATTTCTTGTGTCTCAACAATTTCAGACATCCATCGATAGAGATTGACTAAATACATGTTCAACAAAATTAAAAACCGTAGAAGAACATATTTCGAAACCATCACACTGCCAAATGAGCTTCCTGGGCTCAAAAGAAAAATCCGCATATTAATTTACTCTCCTTTATTTTCGTGCAAGGATTCCTTTTTGACAAACGAACATCACTTAGGTTTTTAAGTTCTCGAACGATTCTGTATATGCATGGGCAAGTACTCTTTGGTAGTTTCAAAAGCACTGACACAAGAAAAAAACTTAAGAGTACAATAATCCCATTGCAGTGCGTTTGTAGCATCGTTGATGATCATAAGTTCTTTGATCAAGATTCAAAAGTATCGAAAATAGTCATGCTTCTGAAATTGGTGCAACTTCACATAAATAAGACTCAGTAAAGTTTTATAGGGCTACAAAAACCTATAAAACTGTACATGTTCTGTGTATGAAATTCTTACAAAATTATTTAGGGAATGGAATACAACAAATCTCAACAAGGAAGCTCAGCATAAGACAATCCAAGCAGCACACACATAATGGTATTTTGTTCAAACCGTTATGTCTGCTGAAACTCTTGACTCTTGAGAAACTCATCTTTTCCTGAACTCAAGCAGCTGTATACCAAAATGAATATATTTCAGAGGCTCTTAAATCCCTTAACAGTGGCTGAAATAGATTTCAGTGTTTCTTTTGACTTACTTTCCTAAAAATATTCCTGGACAGATAGCCATAGGTAGATACAGGGTGTTTCTAAAGTCGCGCAGCCTACATTTCGTTTGATATTTCCCAATAAAAAAAAGACAAAAATATGAAATATTCACAGTAAATAGTTTAATGTCTGCATAACATCGTGCGTTACAACAAATGCTGAAAATGAAACAATTTGCTGCCAAGCACAGCTTTACTCGACGACTGGTATTTGTAGCCACACAATGCAGCATATCGGTGGGAATGGATGCAGTGATGTTGCGGATGTTATCCTTTAAGGCTTCGATTGTCTTTGAATTATTTGCGTATACACGTTCTTTGAGATAAGACCATAGAAAGAAATCAGAGACAGTTAAATCAGGGGATCTGGGTGGCCATAGTCCACGTGAAATAACTCTATCACCAAACACTGATTCAACGACTGCAAGGGATTTTCTTGGTGTGTGCAGTGGCACCGTCTTGTTGAAAATATCCAAACTGGCATTCTTCGTCCGTTAACTGCTCAAAATATTCCTCAAAAATGGTAATGTAAACATCAGAGTTCACAGTGTTCTCAAAGAAAATGGGACCGATTATTCTGCTCCGTGAAATCGCACACCAAACACCGACCTTTGAAAAAATGCAATGGCTCTTCGTGCAGTAAATGTGGATTTTCTACACACCAATGACGAGTGTTCTTATTAGCCATCTATTGTGCATTATATGATGTATAAATAGCGCGAAATTCAAACATCTGTCTTTATATTTATGAGAGATATCAACCGAAATGTGGGATGCGCGACTTTAGAAACACCTTGTATTTATTAAACTTTTATTTTACATTTAAAAAACTAATTACGGTTAAACGAACTAAATGGAGCAAAATACTACAACTAAATAGTGTAAAAAAAATCATTAAATGTTACACTTACGACCTCATGGATCATAACGTATTCTTCTCTTTTACTTTGAGGATAAAATTTCTTGGTCCCAACAATTCTCGACATCCATGGATAAAGAATGGTTATACAAAAACTGTAGATTGACTAGAAAAAACTCGAATTTAAATTTTCTACCACATCACAACACTTCCCCTATACTTTGTACTCTGTGCACTTTGGAAACAACAAATAAACAACAACTTTTCTACAGCTACTCTAAAATGTGTGCACTTGCATGCACTGCGATTTACATGTGCTCCTCTATATTAAATACGTTTTTGCGATTTAAATGCATTACTTTAATTTCATTAATTTCCTGTATTTTAATTTGTTTAATTTAATATTCAAATTCCAAGAATTTATACGCTCTTTTGTATTAGGATTCTCAAATATTGGTTTTTTATACTTCTAATTTCATAACTATTTGTTAAATTAAGTTTTAATTTGAAATATTTCACAGTTCGCACACTCTTTCCCGGCCGTCCAAACAGTTACCTTACACCTTTCTGGTAGGTCGGACGGTCTGGGTCTCAACAGTTCGCACACTCCATGCGTGCGAGTCCAGTCAAAACCCGGCTTTTTGCTTGTAAAATGGGTCTAAAGCATAAGTGAGACAGATCCCTCATTCAGGACATGAATCCTCACTTTGTTACCAATTTTCTTCGTATTTGCTTCATGTGCCAAAAGACCTATTCTTATTCGAGATCTTGATTTATAGACTTTTCGAATTCTGTTGGGATTTTTTGTACACTTCGTTTCTAACAGAATCAAAAAAAAAAAAAAAAATCGATCAGAGTGCGTGTTTGCAGAGAGGATAGTAGATATCCTAGTAGTAAGATTCTATTAGGTTATCTACGTCCTCTCCCCCAGGGGGAACCACGGGGAGGTACGCACCCTTTGACGATCCTTGCGAATCATCCTTTCCCCCACGACTTAGTGGATTCTAATTTAATTACATTCTAAATATCTCGCAATTAGCATTCGTACTGCAAATATTGCGGAATTTAAAACGTTAATTGCGGAATTTAAAAATGCTCATTGCGGAATATTTTTTTGCATTTCGATTAATGTAGCTGCTGTTTGTAATAATACCACTTCTTTAAACTTCCTTGATATAAGACATATTAAAATTAGGTGGCTACAATTGTTTTAAGCACATTATGAGCCCTAATTCGCAAGTTAGAAGATAGTAGTGTGTATTTGTCGAAATATCAAATGCAACTGCATGTGTATTCTCCTTAAGATCAAATTCAGCTGCTTGTGTATTCGCCGAGAGATCATATGCACTGACTGAATTGAACGTTTGACAAATATACACTTTTTTTTATATGATAGTCTCATAATACCCTTGAAATAGTTGTAGTCACCTAGTTTTCATATGTCTGCTATCAAAGAAGTATGAAGATTTATTTCCTGCATCCATCGTTTTACTCCTTGAGCTATAAGGTAAATATATAGACTTAGAAAATAATCCACTATTATTCTACACTATTTTTCATTCACAATAAATTTTTTTGCCGTTTTATATCAAAAACGTGAAATGTATACGTTGCATATTAGCGTCCTGTAAATGACGTAATTCGCTATTAAATGCAAAATCACAAATAAGATAGCTAATTTTGTGAGATTTTTTGACGCAATTATGTTTTCATAACGTTTTTCTATTTTTGAAAAAAAAAAATTAAGAAATTGAGCTTTCCATTAGTTTGTTTATACCGAAAATCAATAGGCCTCTGACGTTTACTGATTAAAATAATCGTACCAAATTTCATCTGATTTTCTCAAGTTGTTCGATAGATATCGTAAGAAAACAGACAGGCACACAAACATTATTAAAAATGTTTCGTATCTGGATATGCTCAAAAGGTGTAGATCCAACTAAAGAGTGTCGAATTTTTTATTGAATCACAATGCTTTCCTTCTGCATATTCTGTGTATTGTAGAAAAGAAAAAAAAAATGAAATGGAAAAATTAATTACGTCATCAGAAGAGTGTTTGATTTAATTGAGAAAGGTGTGAGTGTGTTGTTTGGTGTGGTGTTTGTAAACGTCATTTTAAAAATATTCTTAATTAAAACACAAATATCTGCAAAACAACAGAAAGAAATGCAGTAAGATGAAATTTATATATTAAAATTCCTTTAATAGAAATTAATATTTATATAGACAAATATAAAAATATGCACAATACATTGATTGCAGCTAATTAAAATAAAACAGTATCCACAGTTTATAAACAGTCATCATGGACATATTATACCAAGTGACCAACAATTGATTACAAACTTCCATTATTATATAGTAGGGGAAACCGAGGCTAGTCGGGGCACTCTTCAGTTAATAATTCCTTATGCTTTTCAGACATATGGTAAAAGACATATAATGTCACATAATCATAAAATGAAGCTTTTTAAATGGTGTGATATTTTTATTTTAGGTAAATTTTGGTTAGGAATGCAATAGAACGTCTTTCAGTTGGACGTTTCGATACGCCAACCAACCCCGCTCACGGGGTTAGTCGACACATGCATCAGAGCAAGTAGGCGCACAGGCTTTCAGATTTTAAAAGGTATAAATATTCATATAACTTAATACAGTTTTAATCATTTTATTATTATTTACCTATAAAATTTATATTAAATCTAAAAAGTGAGCACCGATAAAGAAAAATTTAAATATACAATGTTATTCAGTGTTTATTCAACGCATTTACTTTTCCAAATACTATTTACTTTTCTTTTCTATTTACTTTTCTATTTTTCTTTATCATATCTACTTTTATTTGTCACAAATACACTTTACGCTAATCTGTTATTAATTCTAATCGCCACTTTAAAGAAAGATAAATGCTGCAATTAATTAAACAATTGTCGTGCTGAAATGACAATGAATGTTTGTGTAGGAGTGAAGATTCAATGAATAACCATGTGGTGATCCTCCTAATGTTATCTGACTGAAAATTATAAAGTTATTAGCACTGCACTAACCTGCCCTTGTACTCAATAAGCCACTGTCTCTCCTAAATACAAATTTCTTAAATTTCTTGCTGTAGGTTTTGGTAAATGACTTTATAAATTGTGAAGTAAGTATCGCAATTTCATTGAAGCATTTATTTGCTGAAAGGACCAAATTATTTGGCATATACAAATAATCTAAATTAAGTACCACTGCCAAATTGAAAAATTGAAAACAGGCTAAGAGCAAATGAAATACAAAATTTACAGAATAAATTTATTGTAACATATGTAGACAAAGCAGCAAGTGATTGCGCATTTATTTGCAAAAACAAAAGAAAAATAATAAAATTTTAAAAAACCTTCATAAACAACTAACCAATTCTGATTCTAGGGGAAATAGTAGTTTTCGTAGGTAAAAATTGCATATATTTTGCTATTACTTTGATTTTGAACAAAAGAACATATATTTCATTATTTTAAATAGAAATTAGTATACATCAACATTTAAACGTTACTGTTTTATAATTATATATCTTGACGGGTTTTTAAACATATGATTTTGAAGGTAAGTTGTAGCTAAAAAAATAAATAATAGTATTCATTGTCCACAAGAATATTTTTCAACTAAAGTCACCAGAAATATTTTTAGTCATTAAATCGAAACGATTTAATGCTTCTATCCATTAAACCTAAAATATTTGAAAATATTTTACAAATTTTTTTTTAAATGAAAAATCCTTAATTTGTATATTATCTTTATTTATTTATTTTTTCTAATGGCCACGCATTTGATATTTCATCATTCGCCTATACTCCGACCGGAACCGTGAACCTATTAGCCGTCACATGACGTTGCCCCAGCGCACCAGTGGGGGTCGGAACACACTGCTCCCAACGACACAACATCCATGCCTGAAAGTGGGGCTCGAACCCACAACCCGACAGCCGAACGATTGCTAGGAAACGCTAGCCTTGACCGTTCGACCACCGCGTCGGCATATTATCTTTATACATCAGACAAAAAATATTTTTATTATAAATTAATTTTTTTTAAAATTAGAGAAAATAGGTTCATATTTATTAGTTTGATATTTTTTTATAATTTAAGCAAATAGAATAACTTTTTTGTAGTCATCCAGATAGACACAAAAATTTGAAACCGAGAAAAATTAAAGAAGAGTCAAACGGGGGAAAATTGTAATATATACAAGTGCAATTTTTATCGCTATATGCTCAATTTGCATTCGGTTTTGATGTGGTTTGCTTTAACTTGATCCTGGAAATGTAATTTATTTTTAAAATTAAATTAAAATATCAGTTTTTTAAATGTTAATAACTACTATATCCCTTTACATCAAAGTATAACTGTTATAAGTAAATGTAATCCTTCACTAAATTACTCAACTTGATAACAGATGACAACAAATAACAAATTATTGTTTAAACAATATATTAAAATCACAGCGCAGGTAAAGTATATCATAAAAACAGCTTTGAAATAGTGAATAAAGTATAAATCCTACGCAATATTATTGAAAATAAGATATATGATTTAAAAAACCGCTTTAACAACATTGACATTCAAGATTTATATAATGTTATACTACAATTACATGAACAATATGAAAATAATTCAAAACTTTCCATACAAATTTTTAAAAAATTGTGCAGCCCTAGTTCAAAATTTTAAAACTCTCCTAAAATTAATACTGTACCATCAGTATATATTACAAGATGAATTAATATTTAAGTTGTATCATGTCATTTACTCAAATACCCAGCAAATATTTATTCACATTGTTAGTAAATTAAGCACTCCTTGACAATTATTATGTGTTCAGATTTATTGATGACAAAATTACAATTTAAACATCAATAGATTCATCAAAGTTAAAATCTGATTTTAAATCCTCAAAATCTTCAACCAATTGAAAATGTTTAAATGCAATAGATACAGCCGATACTTTGAGTACCGAAGACTTTAAAAGGGATATTTCGGAATGGCTATACGAAAAAAAATATGAAAAAAATCTAAACCTTTCCGTATTACATAAGGATCGGACAACAATACTACTCAGGCAAACGTCACTAATGTTTTTGTTGATAATCCCTATTTTTGTGTAGTAAAACATGCACGTTCATTATATTTTTGTATTAATCAATATGTTCTTGCATTTTTCTGCAAATGTTTAAACGATTAAACATTTTAATTAATGTTTCAATAAATTTAAATATAATTTTATCTAACTCTTCAATTTAAAGCGTACTTATTAATTTTTATATTGAATTTTATATATATATATATATTAAAATAAAACTGAATGGTGCAATAACATATAAATTTACTCACTTTAATTTCCTTGAAACAGTCTTGGAAGAATCAAATATCAAATTGCATAAAAAAAAGTATAAAACTAAATCATTTAACTCACCTAAATCAGCAAATTACGAATATAACAACGTTAAAAGATAGTTATTAAAACTGTTACTTGTTGTGTAAAAAAGTGCTGATACACTCACCTAAATCATTACCTCATCTGACAATTAGTTTTTATTTACTTCAAAAGGGACTAATTAGAATTAAAATAACTAAATAGTGCAAAATGATCATGAAATCTTACACTTACTGTCTAATGGATCCAGCTATCTTGACTACAATTATTTTTCAATCTTTGAAATAAGTACTGAACATAAAAGGACTGTATAGAAGCATTTCTGACCTCTGGATTTAGAGACCATCGCTTTGCTGATTAAAATACATAAGACCCTCACACAATAATTTACTCACCTTAATATGTGTGAAGCGGTCCTTGTTTGTACCCCAGTTAAGTTTTTACTTCGAAAAATTGTGGAAAATGGTTAAAAGAAAAGTCTCATTTCCTTTAAACTTGATGCAAAGTTCTCAAAAGACAAATTAATATTCACTACAATCATTACATAAACAAAAAATACTTATTCAAACAAGTTTTTTTTATCTAGACGATGCTTGCCATGTTCTTAAAGTATACGCACCCTGTTTTTGACTTTCGCCGATAAGCTGCAAAAAATAATCAGAAACAAACCTTAATGTTTTAGTTTTCAAATAGCATTGATAAATGTTTTTTACCTCAACATCAAAGAAAGCGTCAGTGGCGACATCAGTGAGTGAAGCAAGAGCTCTGATACTATACCTACGAGTTTGTAGAAAAGTTAACAAAATAAAATTGCAGAATCACAAGTACTTACTTTTATATAATTCTTATCTGACCAAACCTATATTGAATTGAAAAGTTAAAGTGCCCTGATTTAACTTTTCCCAAATGCACCATTTTTCCTCAATTAACGTTGCAATTAAAACTTCATTATTACGAAGTAATCTATGTATTACAGGAAGTTCAAAAACTATATCAAAAGTACTCTATTGTATTTTTTTAATATATACAAGGTGCCTAAATAACTATTACATATTACAGCATTTTAGAACTAGTGGATAACGTCAAAGAAATAAAATTGGTGAAGATCTTGATAGATTTTGAGAGTAATTACCTGTTTATATTTGTGATGGTTTACAAGAAAGGGTCCAATTGTAAGTAATTTTACTTCTCAGAATAATATGAGTTATAGCCATTATTCCTACAATTGTACAGCTTCTAGTTATCAGGAGATTTAGGTAGCCGCATACTTCTCAAGTATGTGAAACGTTTTATTATGCTCTGCGTGTTGCCAATCCCGAGATATTAATTTTTTACCACCAAATAAACGAAAAATCATGATTTAAAGTTTGATTATACCACGATTTAAACAAAAAGGTTGTTTAAACGACAAAAAAACTATTTTTTAAACCAAGGTTAAAATCAATGGGGTTTAAAACAGTCAACATTTGCTATTAACCCAAAAACTTTCAAGCTGTTTCTTGTTTCTATTTTGATGTTCTAACTTATTAATAATGCAACATTTATCATAGGAGTTGCATTATTGTAAAGACATGCAGTTCTGTTTTTAGAATGAGATTGAAAATCTGTGTTTAACAACGACATAAACTCAGTTTTGAAATTTTCGACAACTGGATCCTTTTCCCGTACCATCTTATTTTATCATTTAGTACAAGATGAGACATTAATTCTTAATCATATCACTTTATTTACTGCTTATTACACTATCAGGTTTTGACATATTGGAGAAAAAGGTAAGATTTTTTAACATTTTTATTTGTTTCCAAATATAAATTGTAATAAAACTAAAATTAAATAAAGCTCTGTAAAGCCGTCTTTCATAATTAAATGTTTAGAAATTCATATTGTAAAACCACTCCAGCCAAATGTCATTAGTTTTCAGTATTTATTTATTTATTGTAATTTTTCTAGAAAATTTCGCTGAAATAAAATTAAATCATATACATAATGCAGTGCAAAATAAATTAATGGCGTAAAAGAAAATACGTCTGCAGGCTTTAACAAATGTGTTTTAAGGTATTATAGCGAAACAATAAACAGACGATATTACACTATATGCTAAAACATGAAAATCCGGTAAAGGGCCCATGAAAAAAATATATAACAATGTCATGCATGTATACATCGTCAAAGAACTTATCACCGATAATACATGCATGACTTTGAAAAGGATAAACATTGAATATTAAATGTATGAAATATAATTATTGAAGTATAAAATATATATAATTAAGAATACAACTATATCAGAAAAGAAATACAAAAATACTAAACAATTAAGAATACAACTATATCAGAAAAGAAATACAAAAATACTAAAATCTACAAATACTAAAGACGTTAAAAGAATACAAATCATTTCAAGAAAGATAATGTTGAAAAATAAATATATTGATATTACTAATATTGTGTGTTCAAAATAACAAAGATATTAAATAAATAAAGGCAAAAAATAAAACTAAAAATATTAAAATTAGTTTCAGTCTATTTGCACGTAACCAAAGATTAAATTCATATATGCTGTTATCTACAATAAGACCCCCACTATGCATTTTATTGGAATATAGATTAAAATTTAAAAAATATATATATCAGATTCAATTTTAAAATATATTAAAATTTTATATATTCTCACACTTTAAAATTAAAATTATTTTTATTAGTAATAGTCCTTTTGTACTGAAGAAACGTCCTTTTTACTTTGGAAAAATTGTTCTTTGGTATGCTTTAGTTTTGTATTTGTAGCAAGCTGTAAAACAGAAGAGGACCAACTTGCAAGGAGCAACCTCTGTCTCTGATCCACCTGAAAATGTTCAAATTCAATGTTTTAACATTTTATAGACAGCAACATCTTTCAACCTTAACTTAAATATGAATTTGCACATGCATATTTACTAGAAGGTTTTACCCACTAGCTATCACTAAATGTAGCAACCAGTTTTATAACAAGTTTTTAGCAAGTTTTGCGCCCATGCAGTGCGCAAAAGTCGCAAAGCAACAAAAACAGGTCATAATTTATCTATATTGCAAATTATGAATTCTAGACCTATTACGAAGAAATAAAATAGAAAACTTCTACTCTCTACAAAAACAAGTCAGGGGGTTTCCTGTAAATAACATAGAAGAAATCTAGTAGATAAATAATATTGAGGTATTCGGTAGATAATAAGGAGTTCGCCATAAAAATGTTCAATTGAAAGATATTCCACAAGCTAATAAAGGCTATTAACTATTTTCTTACCTAATGATGCCCTTGATGTTAATCGTCTATCAGCTTTATATGATAATGTAAACATTTAAACTCACCCGAAAAATGTTAGATACTTTTTGATAATGAAATATCATGAAATCTTCATGAAAGATGAGAATGATGAGAAATGAAACTGATGCATTTACACATCAGTTTCGCCTTTTGTGAAAAGTCCAGACTTTGATGAAGATTACTTGATTGGTCGGGAAACGATTGGTGACGTTTGATGAAATTTGTTCATGTAATTGTATTTTCCAGAATTTAATAAACGTTTTGGTTATGTTTAAGAAGTTGTGTGGACATATTTATTTCTTCATCTGATGTCGCTGACTTCAGAAGTAGGATATTATATTCACTTAAACATATATTTTCTGTTGTATTCGAATGTGCTTTGAAGAGTTCTAATTGGCACATCCAATAGAGCCAGGAGTTTAATGTATTGAGCATTAAGTTATGGGGCAAATCTGGTGAGAAAAATTTACCATCGAAAGCAGTCATACGTAAATAGAGAATATATTCTTACACAGTGTGTTATGTCTTCTCAAAAATACATTAAGTACTGGAATGTAACTTGGCTTTTATATCTGAAACTGTAAATCTGGTGAACTGAAGAACCATCTGCGAACCTTTCTTCTACATGTATTTATTTTTCATGAAGTTAAAAACTTGGGGAAGAAAACCTAATATGAAAGATTGAAACCCACAGCACCTGCTACATTATCCAGAATCACCAAAAGCCGTTACGGGTCCTGATTGTCTAGGGATCTAATGGCGTAACCTTATGTATATATAAACTTTGATATGTTTCTGGAGTAATTGTTAGAAATAGGTTGGAACCAGAAGTTCTGGGTTTTGACTGCATTGGCACGCATGATATCTTTAAATCGTGAGTCATGAATTAGCAGTTACCATTGGACGAAACCGTCAAACCTCAGCATTTTGAAAAGGCAAAAACTCGTGATCTTACTGAACTCTCCAAGAACCACTAAGAAATGCCGATCTCTAAGCGATCACTAGGATTGGAACAAGTATGCGCGCAGAGCTGAATCGCTCTAGTTTATGTAGTTCATGATTTTAATTGACGATATCTCGGTGTTATTGCATACCGAAACTTCCCACATTCGAGATGATAGAAATAAATTTCAAACTTACCAATTTAATCTTTGCTGTGGAAATCGAACCTTTCACTCAACAAAATATTGTTATGCTATGACATTTTAATAGTATCGTAGCATCGCAATCTTCTGCTTCGTGGAAAGCTCTAGCTCATGTTGACAACAAACTCGATCGGCTGAAAAATTGTTCTCGCCCAATTCTGATGCAGCCAATTCACCAATTTTCGAAGACTATGATTGTATTTACCTCTCTCTTTCTTTACATGAAATTTAAATTAATAAACCTCGATTATCGTACCATTCATGCTTTGTATTTAGCAAAAATGGACATGGAATGCATTTACAATAAATCAAACTGCTGCTTATAAGATAAAAACTTGCTAAATTTTCTAGATCAAAGCAAGCATATGTCAGTAAGGTGACAATTGTTTCGAGGGCGTTATAAACGCCTTCTTCAGATCAAATGAATCGGTAGAACAATATTCGCCCTTAACTACTTCTAAGAATGAACTGCGGCGAAACAAACGATGAACACTTCAAATAAAGCTAGAACACACACAACGATAAATTCGCAAACGAGCGGTATCAGCCATTGAAAAAAGCAATCATAAACATATCATCACGAACGATAAAGGATCCCTCCCCCAACCACAACGACGAAAAAAACAAATTCTAAAAATGGAATTTTAAGCATTGATAGTAGATTTAAAATAAAACATAGAGAAAAAATATATCAACCATTGAATTATTGGTTAAAAACAATGAAAAAGTTTAGACTGAGGAAATATAGTTAAATCTTTGTAAAGAGAGAAAGATAAAAAAAAAATTACAGGGGAATGAGGTAGTAATTAAGAAGAAAATAGCAAAAAAAGTAACCTGTTTCGAAAGCTAATTTCATCAAGCTAATATAAAATTACAGTGGTTGAAACTAGGTAAAAAAAAAAACAAGAAAGATCAATCATGCATAAAGCATTGATTATGAAACACTTTCTAACTGCACTACAATTTTATTTAAACATCTCTAAAATGCGATACATTCAGCGGGAATATTTTTAAAATTGTCACAATACTACAATAATTTATTATATTTGAAAACTTAAAACTTCATTGAAAAAAATGAACTTTATTCAAATGACGTCATCGAAATATAAATCGCCTGGCTCTCTATGTAAAAGCAGTAAATATTTCACAGTATTACAATAATTTATTGTACTTAAAATCTTCAAACCATACAGGTAAAAGAAATTTAACTTTATGCGCAAAACTTTATCGAAAATGCCTGCTATAAAATCGTCTGTAAAATCAAAGAATGTTTCATTCATATCAGCGATATTGCAGACTCCAGAACTAAATAATTTTGTGTTAAAGAAATTCAGCAAGTACTTTACAACTCATCCTACATCTTAATGCTGTTTACATTCTCCATAAGTGAAAATTAGGCTTTGTTGTAGAAATAATCAAAGTTTGATGATCATTTAAACTCACAAATATTGTAATTGCGTTGTCGCAGTATATAGAGGCACAGAAAAAAAATCAAAAGTAAAGAGGTTTTAGGACAGATGCAACACTAACTGTAAATTAAAAAGAACTTTAAAAATCACGATTTTGACACAAGATGGATGCCATATTTTATTTTGAAGTGGGTCACGTGATCTTTTCATATATGTATGGGTGTAATTATTATTTTAATTTTTATTAAAAAAACTACCGAATATATTTTGCTGAAATTGTTTTCATATTTTTTATGGGATAATTTGTATATTTCCTAAAACTTTCGAAGCAATTTGTGAACTTTAAATTTGCTTAAAAAATGTTTGAAAAATTAGGTCTCATAGGGCTCGATGTATTTCATTTTTTCAGCCCGGGTTCAATCCAAAACTAATTGGGTGATGTTATTCATTCATATTCCCATAGATCCAACAGACCGTCTGAACAACATACTAAAATTCCATTTTGATAAAGTCATTTTTACGGCAGTTATGCTAGCGGACAGGCAGACAGAATGAACAAAGTCATAAACACTTTTCAACTATGTTGTAAAGTGTTATAAAAATTATAACACATAAAGAAGGGAAAGAACGGTTTAAAAAAATATCCGTAAATGAGCCAGAAATTGAGAAGTAAATATATAACCGAATTGAAATAAAAACAGCCTGTTTTAAATACTATACGAGCTAACTTTTACAGCCTGTTTTAAATACTATATGAGCTAACTTTTAAAGTTGTATATAAATAATATTTATCTGGTTACTATGCATAATTATCAATAACAGAATTATCAAAGTTCGAATAAATGAAAACTCATAGTTAAAAAAATAAGTACAAAGATGGTGAGGAGAAACAACCGGTTTTGGGGAGCTATAATAGTAACTTTATTAACTGCATTCAAATAACCAACGAACAAACTACTTAAAAAGTACCAGTACGTGATATTGAAAATAAACAAAAATTAAGAAAGTAACCTGTTATAGAAGCTATATTAGTTAACCTTATTAACTAAAATCCAGTAACATACAAAGAACTTTAAACCACTATTGAATGGAATTGGAACTAGAAGGAACCAATTAAATAAATGACCAAAAAATTGTTTCGGAAGCTATATGAGCTAATATATAAAGTTAAGAATGATGGACATTTTTCCATGCTAGAAGACGTAAAGAACTGCTGATTTACCATTAACCGCATTATCGGAGTTGATGTAAATAAAAGCTCCTCCCAAAAAATGAAGTTCAGATGTAGTACGGACCATCTGCTTTTTGCCTTAGAAAACTGAAATGAATAATTTTCCGACCAACAATGTTGGAAATGGATGACTTAGATGTTTCTTGCTTCATGACCATCCTAGAATTTTTTGTTACTCCTCGACAGCCCTCTTTGTTGGGCCGATGTAGGCTTTAAACTGACAATAAATACCACTTTTACGTAAATATGGAATTTACTGGAAACTTTAGCCCAAGCAATAGAGGCTTGTAATTGACGGATTTGTTTAAAGTTAATTTACCTGACAGATAATGGGCTAACCTTAATAATGGATAATGGATAATCCTTAATAATAAACCTTAATAATACAATGGATGATCCTTCGTAAATTTTCATTTTAAAAAATTATAATTTATAATTTTAATTTGCAAAACAAAACTTTAGACTGCGCAACAAAGGTGTGTAATGGACAGATATATATATATATATATATTTTTTTTAAGCTGACAGATAATTAGTTAACTTAAAATCCTTCATAAGTTTATATTTTAAAAATTTTAATTTTCTATTTTTAATTACCGAAAAAAACGGTAATTTAATGCAATATCTCCGAGGAAAGCCGTAAGATTATACTCCCTCTACATAACTGGGGAATTTCGTAAATTAATTCCCAGGCCGAAAATAATTATTGGGGCGCTAGCGTAAAATGTTTGTCAAAAATTTAAAAATTGCCCCATAGAATTGCACTAAAGACATACACCTTTACCTTTCACAGAATATTTTATTTGTGAAATAAACTGATTGTGAAGGATCACAATGTAAAAATGAACTTTCGTTTCTGCACGCTACAATTAGGTTTCTCAAATAATCGGTAAAAATTGGAAAATAACGTCATAAATACAAAATAAGCTTTATTAGAGTCAGAAAACTTTTTTTTGTTTGTTTCCTGTAAAATATTCTATTTAAACTTTTAATCGGTTAAATCTCGCAATTTAACTGTAAAAAGTGGATGAAAACAAAATAAAACATTTAATAACGTCAAATGTTAGAATCGAAGAGACTCGAATGAATGTGATTTTGAAAGACAATTGTACATACTTTAATTAAGATATAAATTAAAACATCGGACAATTATTTTTCTACGAGCTTAATGTTGAACTTGAACTTCAACAGTTTTTCAAGGTCACAGTTTTAAACGTACATTTTTTAATCAAAATTAATTTTAAAGTGAATTTAATACTAATTTTAAAAATTATGATTGAAAGAAATGGATAATTAGAGCACTCACTAATTAATAAAACCACACACAATCACGGCATATTTGAGCTCGGTAGCCTGCATATGTGCGTGTACTTCTATACAATTACAAGGTTATTGTATCTATAAGGTTGCGTCACTTCAGCTTTAGCCAATGGGAGCACGTAAAGACGCAACGTCACTTGGAGTAAAATGTCAGGAACGGCCCGGTAGACTCCAATGTTAAAGGATGGTAGCAAAATTAATTTAATCATTTTTTTTTAATTTGAAATATGAAATAAATACTCAAATAACTTTAATTTCACTTGAACACAACTTAAATATGCAGTATACGATTAGTGTGATTTCAGCACTTTTCACGATAGACCCCGTCCGTCTAGCCGTGGATCTCTGCGTCACGCTACCACGGCAATCTAGAAAGATTGACAAGTTTACTTCTCCCTGGAGCAGACAATATAGTATTAGGAGAAGACTACAAAATTGACCTACAGATTTGGCCCAAACGTTGTTAGAGAGTTCTTTGTTGTTTGATCTTTTCGATGGTGTCAAGATGAAACTCGGTGATAATATTTATGGTCACTAGGGAATCGATTTGTAATGCTAAACCATAACATAGCTAAAATACCAATTGAGATAAATAAGAAAAAAACGAGGTGCACGTCCCGGATCCTGAACTGCCTATGTACCAAATTTCATAACCGTATGACGCTTATATTTCCCGCTACAGACAGAACTACAGATATATTCCTTTATTAAGTAATATGCATTGTAGGGAAAATAAAAATTAAAGGAATGCAGAGAAAATGTGGCTTAGTTCTGGAATGTAACCATAACAACAGAGAATTAAATTTTTCATACCTTACAAGGAAAGAACTCTGAAAAATTTCTTTTTTGGGGTGGACTTTTCAGATGTAGAAACCAAAAGTTAAATCTTGAAACTAGTGAAGTTTTCTGTTGCAGGTCTGTAATTTAAATGAAATATTTTAAAAATATAAACATTTTTAATTTCATTTAACTTTGTCTTATCGCACATGTCAAAGATAAGCAGAGTGCTTGATATATCACCAATGTAATACATTCTATAATCTTTAAACTCAATTCTTCACTTACACAATCTTAGAAAGGATAAACTGTATAACAATAAATACTATATATAATGACTTAATCAGCGTCAGTAAATTTTAATACTACATTGTTTCTATAATTAAATTAAATTTTAGTGTATAAATTAAATGTTTTTCCGTTGTGATTGAGATCTTCGAGAAATTTAAGCAGAAAAAAAATGCGTGGGAGGAAATCTAAACTTTGATCTTTATTTGTGTATGGAAAATTTTCATGCGTATTTTCACTTGCAATTTAATACTTTGCTATATTACTGTATTTTATATGAAATGCGAAAATATTTTTATTGAATTTATAATCAAAAGAAGTTGTACATAAGAATTAAAAGAAAATGTATATTATTTGTGTTAAAACTCAACTTTGTTTTAAATAAATATATATAAATATTGCTTGTAAGGCCTACTTAACTCTGTAGGAAAAAATACTATTGTCCCAGTAGCTTATTAAATAGAGCGTCAATTGACCAAGCAGAGACAATGATTTGAATCCCAGTTGGAACACGATTTCTTTATAATAGCTCCCGAGCAACATAACCCTTACATATTAGAAGCAGTGGATCACTGAGCTCTAAAAAATATTGAATCTTTCAACGAACTATTAATGCAGGCGACCTTCAATTTCTGAGTGTTGCAACGAGCACGGTGCTATTTGGGATAAAAGAAAACAGGGGAAGTATTAAGCGGCTCGTATCTGAAGTTTCACTTAGATCTGAAATTCGCATGAGGAGAATGTAGAATTTACTTCAGTAGCTAAAAACCAGTTAGCTAAAACCCAGTTAAACTCAGTTAACTAAAAACTGTATTTCCAGTATATCGGTGAACAGACCATGCATTCGACAGCTAATGTTCCTTGGTTTAAATCAGGGTTAAGAATTTCGTTACAACCATTTTTGTAACTTTATTTAGAGTTAAACCAAACGAATGACCGATGCACTAATTCTCACACTTTCACGAATTATTTTAAAACGCTCCCAACCACAATATTAACATTTTATTAAATTCCCATTTACAAACTTTCTTTTTTACGAACATGTGTGACTCATCTTTCATTCTTTACAAAAAATAAATGTATAAAACAAGCCGATTTGCTATCAAAATTTTTCATTCCATGGACCATATTTTCTTTTCAATAATCCAGAGCAAAAGTTAAGGTTGTTCTTACCATTTATTGAAAACTTGATCCTTGCACCTTTAGAGAACCTACAGCTGGGTGAGTCAGTAAGAGTGGGTAGTAAAACAAACTCTGCACTGTAATAATTGAGCTCCTACAAATTTCTTGACCTTGAAATTCAAAACATACACGAAATTACAGTAAAATAAAGAATACATCAAAGTTGAAAAACATGTCTCAAAAACTGTGGATACAGAACTAACATGCAGACTTATTACAATAAATAAAACTGCTGCTTGTAAGACAATAACATACAAAATAACATATGCTTGCTTTTTTTCGAGAACATTTTGTAGGCTAATGCGGACTTATATTTTTATATATTATAGTATAACATATCACTGTTTCATTCCCTAGCATGTTAATTCGTTGCACTACACACAAGTGTTATTTGCTCCTCATCAATAGCACCAAAATGTTCATGTTTTATTAAGAAACACAAATTTTGTAATTTCTATGAAAAGGTTGAAATTGAACCGTAAAACTGAATAGTCTTAAAACGAATCATCTAGAAACACGATCGTCCTTAATTATTTCGCTTATAGAAAAAATAACTTTGGAAATAATACTTAGAGAATTTGTAGCAATTGCATTAATAAAATCATTTTATTTTTTGTACTAAATATAAAAAAGCAGCTACTTCGAAAAACTGCAATTTTATATAATAAACATCATTTTATTAACTTTTATTTAAAATTTTCGCTGCACCTATTGCCTTAGATTAAAATAATATATATATATATATATATATATATATATATATATGCTTAGTTTTTCTTACGTCGCCGCTGTTCGACAAATTTCTCATTTCTCGAGTTTCTCTACTTCGTACCGCAAAAACTATGGCATGTGAAATTTGGTATACTTGTAGAAAAAGCTTTGGGGAATACTCTGAAATACACAGTTTCATATATATATATATAATACATTGTAGTTTAAGAAATATTTAATGTCAAAGACAAAATATTTTAGCTGCGAGTACGCGTCCTGGATGCACTAACAATAGCAAGACTACAAATTTTTGCAGAAAGGTATCTACATAGTTGAATTTTTGCAGAACTGAGCCCTTTTTTTAATTTCAATTTAATTTACGAGATATTTTACTTTTTATGCACTTCTGAAGTGAAAATTTTTCTTTTGTATCGTGCACGTCTAGCGATTTCTCTGTCTCGTACCGTAAAAGCTATAGCATAGAAAAATATGAAATTTGGTACATTTAAAGAGAATAACAGAGTAACACGATGAAATAAACCGCTTACCGATTTAAACTTTAGTTTGGCTTGAAATAACTCTGGATCAAGGAATTCAGCTTTTAGATTCATTCCTTGGACTGGGAAAAATCCATGCTTTCTCCTTCGGAAAATAAGTAGGGATAAAAAAAAGAGATTTTTTAAAGTAGATTTTTTAGGTGAGATGGGTGTTAAACATCGATAAGGGATTAGCCTAATCCATTCTCGATGGTATGAAGCGAGCTCTGCGAGCGCAGCGAGTTACGGGGGTTGGCGAAGCGTAGCTAGCAGGGGACATAGCCCCCTAGTTTGTATATATATATATATATATATATATATATATATATATATATTCATTTTCTGATCTAAAAAATAGCATCCTACAGCAACATATAAATTTCAAAATTACTTTTGATTGGAAACAATGTAAGAACTGGATTTCCGTAATTAAGAAACAACAATTAAATTTGGTATATAACCTTTTTCTTACTACTGCATTTGATAACATACATTTTAAACATATATTCTATAATTTGCTTATTACCAGAAGTAAAATTCTTAATATTTATTAATACGTTACTGACTTTAATTTAATTGACGGATCAAAACAGTATACTAAAATAAACGAATATTGTATCCTGAATTTCACTAATCCAGTCATTAATAATCTAAAGGTTAATAATATCTTAAAATCGGTATCCACTTTCTTTCCAGTCAAACATGTAAGTCCCAAAATTGCTTTCAAATATAATAAACCGCTAGGGCGCCAAATTTACAATTACAATCAAATAGCCAAATCAATAGATATTAATAAAAATTATGAATTGAATAAATAGTATTACTGCCACTGTCAATTAGATAAATACAAGGATTATGTAGATTTACACCATGGGCATGTTATAACGGGAAATTTAAATATAATTAATTGTGATACATTGAGATAATTAATTGTGATACACTGAGATCACTTATGTTACTATGTACTAAGTACCTTTTACCTTCAAACTTTAGAAATGAATTAATTTGTAAAGATTTATTTCTTGACTTAAATAATTTTATCTATAAAATTAGCTATAAATATCAAATTCTAGTAGAAGCCTTCAAACCCTGGAGTGTCTTAATAGAGCAATACTTTAATCACTATATACGTAATAAGAAAATATTAATAAATCACATAAACTCAGTTCAATCAACAAGGATATTAAAGATTGGATAAAGCTAATAGTAACTACTCTATCATTTGTAAATATTATTATACAAGTACCCTCCAGTCACACATTCTAAATAATTCTATTTATAATCTATACAATACTAACTTTAAAATCTTATCTAATAGAATTTCAGCCAAATATAAACAAATCCATCTCAATAGTTGTAATAACATTCCATATCTTGTTTTAATACCCAAGTTTCATAAATCCCCTATAGCTTTTCGAACTAGTGGGCATAATTCTTACCTTACCAGTGGTGGTAAATTATTATTAAAAATTTTAAATGAAATTTCTTTGTCAGATGGCATTTCAAATAATAGTCATATTGTGACAAACAGTTTTGAATTGGTTAAAAAATCAAAAATATCTGATATCAAAAATATCTGGTGGCCGAGCGGTCAAAGAGGCAGGCGTTTCCTCGTGATGGCTCGGCTGCCAGATTGCGGGTTCGAGTCCCGCCTGCGGGCATGGATGTTGTAATGTCTTATTTGGGGCAGAAGTCAGACTTCTACCTTCGGGTGCCCCGGGTCATTTAGACTAAACAGAAGCAGTGCACACATTCTTCCTTAAAATGTAATGTTAGGGACACGACAACAACAACAACAACTAATATCCGTAGTATTTATATCTTTGATTTTAAAGATTTGTTCAATAATATTGATATAAATGATCTTTATAAAATTATTTTAGAAATTTTTGAAAAATATAATATTGCCCTAAAATATTCATCATTTCTTTTTAAAAAATTACTTAATTTCACTCTCTATGAGAATTATATTGAACATATTAGTTCTTTTTTTAAGCAACTGTTTGGTATCCCACAAGGGGAAGTGCCTCATCATTATTGGCTAATCTATATTTATACTTCTGTGAAAAAAACTATAATCATGTTTTGCATAATACTCACATGTATAGATATTTAGATGATATATTATGCGCATTCAATAATAATAATCCTATTGTAATTAACTTTTATCCTAATAATTTACAATTAAGTGCAAGTAATAATGATTCTAATGTTGCAAACCCTTTAGACTTAAATTTTGATTTACAAAATTGTAATTTGGCTATAAACTTATAATAAAAGACTGGATTTTAATACTTCTCAATTCGATATTTTAACTCTTGTTTGCATATATCAGTGTTTAGAAATATTATATCAAACCAGGTTCTTGGAATAAATAAAATTTATGATGACAATTATAAATTAGCACATTTTATAGAATTATTAAATACTGCAACTAATAATGAATATCCTCCCAAATTCGTAATTAATATTATCAACTCAGTGTATCAATTATCACTCGATATCATCCTAGACAACATTCCCAATTACGGAGGCTAATTTATTAACGAAAAAAAATCTATTATTATTAATTATGTGATTATAAAAATGAAAAATAATAGAATAAACAAAAAAATTGAAATACAAAAAATTTGAAAATAAGATACATAAATATTTAATATTTTGAAAATTATTTTCGCTAAAAATTTTAACTAACTTTAGCCAGTTTGTTACGATTTGAGCCCCCTTTTAATGACGCTACAATTTGTTCCCCCTCTGATTCCATGGTTTATTTTCTTATCCTCCTCCTCTCGGATGCATCTCAACTTTTTTCATTCAGTTACAAATGCTCGACTTCACTGCAAGTGTATATAGGATTCCTGCCTCATAATTCATGGTACTAGTTGATTTCTTAATAATTTTTCAATTTTTACTCTATTAATACTTGTAATCTGTGCTAACGACGTTTATAGTAACTTACTATTTCCATATCTAAAACAGGCATTTGTTTGGGTTAATTACGGCTATATGTTCAGACCTGACGATGAATCTAATCTAATTAACTTCCAAATTAAGCCAGTGCTGTTCATTTCATTTTTCGGCATTGTAGCCGTGGTTTAACTGTTTGGTGATTTTATTGTTTTAATTTTTCCTAATTCTTGGAAATAGTTATTATTCTATCTTTCTAATTTATATATATAAATTAGAAATATATATATAGATATATATATTTCTAGATTAGAAATATATATATATTAATCTAGATATATATATTTCTAGATTAGAAATATATATTAGATATATATAATTATAATAATAGTTTGAAAGTCCAATGATAGAAAAGTGAGAAGCTGCAACTCGAAAAACCTAACACTTTCTAACAAACCTACAAAATAAAAGTGTAAAACAGCAAATCTTCAATCAAATGGAAAAAAATACAAATTTCGAGTCATCAAGTTAAAGGAAATCAACAAATTTCAATGGTATGGAAACGATAATAGAAAAACATAAAAAATCCAAGCATTATTGCTATACATGTGGAAGGCCTTAAAATGTATTTTGCATTGTCTTTCCTTTTTACTTAATATCTTTTTCTTTACATATTCATATTTGCAAAGTATCCTTAATATTTTAGCAAACTACAATATTTGTTTATAAATATATATATATATATATATATATATATATATATATATATATATATATATATATATATATATATATAAGACCATAATTTTTATTATAAGAATGTTCATTATTTACTTAATCATTTAAAATATGTATTAAGACCACAATTTTTTTATTTGAGCAACTTGTAAATAAGTGTTTAAATGATGCAAAACTGAATTTACAGTGAAGATGTTCGTTAACAGGAACTAGATAAAGTTTCAGAGTTGACTCGGCATCTATTATAATAATTATCTAACGCGTTTTTGTCTTCCCAGACTCACCAAAAGGGCCTCGGTGACCTAGAAGGCTGAAACTTTGCACACTTATAGCCACGGGACAGAATCTAACAAAGCCGGAATTTCAGTTTTCTCCTTGAAAGCGGAAGAAATGGGGTTTTCTCTAAAATAATTTGCAGACCCTCCAGAAACCCCCATTAACCTAAAAGGCTTAATCTTTGCCCACTTATAGTATGGACTACGTGACAGTACATAACAGAGTCGTATTTTTTATTTATTTCCCGATTGCGAACAAAATGTGGAGGGGGTGAAAAGTCTTTCCAAACCCTTCAAAAACTCCACGGACACTTAGATGTCTGAAACTCTGCACACTCATAGTACTGACTACGAAACAAAGCCTGGGCTTATATTCAATATAGATTCGATTTCGATAGAATATTCGATTAGAAGACTTTTTTTTATGCCGAGTGCCTCATTGTTAAATAAATTGAACATTAAAAAGTTGCAACTTAAGGGGAGAAAGTTGTTTTCGAAAGTGACTATGACTTTGATTTTAAATTAACGAACATGTTTTACATATTTTTAAATGGAAATTTTTATACTTCAACATTTACATGTTGTTAATATGAAAATATTACTATTTTATTAAAACACATCTTGGCTGATTTTTAAACATATTGTTTTGAAGATAAGACATAACTCGGGAAATAATTAAAAAAGTTCACTGTCCCCAAGATTATTTTCTAACTAAAGTTACCGGAGACATTTTTTTTCCCATTAAAAGTCAAGCAATTTAATACTTCTATGCACCAACTATAAAACATTTAAAAATATTGTAAAAAAAAAATTTTTTTGATAAATCATAAATGCTAATTTTTATATTTTAATTTTTAAATCAGGCAAAAGTATATTTTATTTTATATTTTATTTTCCAAAAATTAAAATTTTAGGTTTAGTGCATGCATACTTATTAGTTCAGCATGTATATTAATTTCCAAACAAATAGGATAATGACTTTTCTGTAATGAATACAAAAATGTGAAACTGAGAAAAAGGATTAGTTTAACGTTAAAATTAGGTTTCGTTATGGAAGTAAAAAATATTAGTGATCATGTAGAATAAAAAATATTGTAATTGGGTTGGCACAGAATTTGGATACACAGATAATACGTAAAAATAAAGGGGTTTTCTGACGAATGCAATACTAACTATAAATTTAAACTGTATTTAAGCATCTATGGAGAAAACACAAAGTGGAAAAAATGGAACCCATATTTTATTTTGCAATGAGTCACGTGATGTCTTCATATACCGATTCATATAATATAGGTGTAATTATTATTTCAATTTTTATTTAAAAAAACTACCCAACATATTTTGCTGAAATTTTTTTTGCATATTTTATGTGATAATTTAAATATTTCCTAAAATTTTCGAAGTAATTTGTGAATTTTAACTCTGCTTAAAAAATGAATAATTAAATCCCATGGGGTTTAAAGCATTTCATTTTTTCAACCCTTATTAAATCTGCAACTAATTGGGTGATATTTTCATTTCCAAACATCCCACAGACCATCTCAACAACATACTAAAATGCCATTTAGATAAAGTCAGAAAGTTATCGTGCTAACGGATAGACAGATAAACAGAATGGCTTAAACACTTTCCAACTATGTTGGAAAGTGTTAAAAAAGGAGAAATTGGGAGGTCGTCCAGATATCAATTTTCATTTCGATTTGTAATCATCTAAACGAGGGTTTTTTTTTTTTGGTTTTTTTTTTGTACTCTAAAGGATTGCTCAGTCTTCTTCAACTATAGAAAAAAAAGACTATCTACCCAAGTTGCTCAATTAATAAAAAAATCAATTTTTTTCCGTTTTAAGATAAATTATTTACACGCATTTTATTTCTTATACAGTCAAGCGGTTTTAACGGAATTTTGATTTCTTCCGCTTACGAATTTCTTCCAATTTAACAGACTTGTGATATTTTCTGATTACGATACAAACATACATAAATACACACACTAACATACATAAATACGCACACACACAAATATACACGCACGCGCGCGCGCACACACACACATATCACTTCGGAAACATTTGATTTGAGTTCGGGAGGTGTTTAAAGCGTGCACTCCCGTCGAAAACTCAAACTGGAATTCTAATGTTTTCAAACCCATCACAATACTTTCTCTATAAAGTACACTATGTACGTAGGGAAAGTAATAAAGCTATAAAGCGAACAAATTTCTATCGAAATTTTGCGCTCCACGACCCTACTTTCCTTATGGCATTCGGAAAGAAAAACAAAAGTTTTTTTTTTACCTTCCGCTGAAGCCGTATTCTCCACACCTTCCGAAAGCGTTCTTCTGGGTGGGACAGTTTAGCCGAGTAGTAAAAATGTTCCAAACTTTGAGATTTTATAGGTCACGGAGACGGAAACTTGCAGCTGGTCTCTTTTTCAATTGGTTGATTAGAAGGAATTGGTAGGGGGAGGTCACCGCTGCATCAGTTCAACCTCCCATCTTCCCCAATAGAATCAAAAGAAGGTCACTGAATTTTTCTGGTGAAAAACATTGCCTTCCCCCCCCCCCCCCCTGGTCCTGATGCATCTATTAAGCTGTCAGTTCGAGATATTCTGTGAAAAATGTTTCACAACATGTTATTTTGTATCATGAGCACGTATTCTGTGAAACTCAAGGTGCTGGGAAAATGCAGACATATCATAGTTTGGCGACATGGTGCTTTTGAGGTGTTCCGGGTGCATTAATAAAATGTCTTTTCTTTCTACATTTATAGGTTACAGTTTTGCACTAAAGTTATGAGATATATATATATATATATATATATATATATATATATATATATATATATATATATATATATATATATATATATATATATATATATACAGGGTGATTATAATTAAAGTTCCCGGTTTGAAAATGGTCTCAAATAAAAAGCACTGGTCAGAATGATTTGAAATTTTGCATGAACACTCGTGGAGCAATGGAATTTTGTTTGGTGAAGGAAAAAACAGTAGTTCAAAAAGTCGCCGCTAGGAAAACATTTGGCGCTTTACTGCACTAGAATACAATACAAAAGTAATAAACGTTGACTTACTCATTGGCTAATGACGTAATAAATGTTCAATATGCTGTCCTTCGAATACTGAATCAAAAGTCGATCTTTCATCATCATATGCATGCAAGTTGCAAAATCTGGGCAACCGAAAATCCACAGGAACTACGCCAGGTGCCTCTTCATTCCCCCAAAGTCACTGTGTGGTGTGGATTTACAGCAGCGTTTATTATCGTGCCTTTCTTTTTTGAGGAAGTTGGTCCTCATGCCCCCGTCACCTGTTCTGTCAATGGCCATCGATATGAACGTCTTTTGAAAAGTCACGTTATATCCACACTGCAAGAGCGTTAGTGTATCGATAACACTATTTTCATGCAGGATGGGGCTCCACCACATATCGCAAAACCAGTGAAGAGGCTACTTCGCAGGCATTTTGGAGATGGCAGAATCATCAGCCATTTTCCTGTAAGATGGCCAGCACGTTTTCCTGACCTCAATCCATGTGATTTTTGGCTTTGGGGGCATCTGAAGAATGTGGTGTTTAATGGACACATCACCAATTTAGGGGAACTTAAAGCTAGCACCACGCATCACATCCACAACATCTCTACAGAAACACTCAAATATCTTGTTGAACACGCTATTTTGAGCTTTTAACTTGTTTCAGAATGCGAAGGACAGCATATTGAACATTTATTACGTCATTAGCCAATGAGTAAGTCAACGTTTATTACTTTTGTATTGCATTCTAGTGTAGTAAAGCGCTGATTGTTCTCCTAGCGGCGACTTTTTGAACTACTGTTTTTTTTTTTCACCAAACAAAATTCCATTGCTCCACGAGTGGTTCACGCAAAATTTCAAATCATTCTGACCAGTGCTTTTTATTTGAGACCATTTTCAAACCGGGAACTTTAATTATAAGCACCCTGTATATATATATATATATATATATTATATATATATATATATATATATATATATATATATATATATATATATAATTAATTAAAAATTAGTATTTATAAGAGAAAATTATGCATAAACTACTGTAAGTACAAAGAACCCATCTCTAGCACATCCCTTACAAATAAGTGTTAGCCTAAGTAACTACAGACCAAGACTATTAGGATAAAAATAGTAGGTAACTTATCGCTATAATAGTAAAAAGGGGGATGAAGGGAATAATTAATAGAATGATAAAATACTATCGAAATGGACATGATTATAAAGTATACAAAAATCCTCTCTCTCTCTCTCTCTCTCTCTCTCTCTCTCTCTCTCTATATATATATATATATATATATATATATATATATATATATATATATATATATATATATATATATATATATATATATATTTCCTCAATAATAATTTTCTTCCTACTTCTAATAAAATTGAATATAAACACTTTGCTCATCATAGTTTTGAAAATATAACTATACATATTTTGGATATAAAAACAAATACTGCTGATAGAATGTTCCTTGAAAACTTCCATATTAAATCACAATGTACTCTTTTTCCATATGGATTAAAACAATTATATCTCGATGGTAATATTGTAAAAAATAATTTTGTAGATAATAAATATTCTATTTATAATCACCTTTTTTTTAATCCTCTTTTACATAATAGTAATTCGACTAAACTCAAAAGATTTAAACGCGGTAAAGGAAGTTCCCCCCAACATGATTTTAAAACTGAGATTAAAAGTATGCATCATCAATTTAACAACACATTTCAATGGAAATTTATAAAATCATGGGTATTTGCGGTTAAGAAAAAACAATTAAATATAGTTTATGCTATTTTCTTAAAGTTAAATCTTACTAATGAACATTTTAATCATATTTTCTATGATTTGCTCATTACTAGATCAAAATATTTAAAAATAAAACTTAATCAATTTCATAATAATAGCTGTTCTAATTCTTATTCTGTCATCTCTTTTAAGCATCCTATTTATAATTCTATAAACTTTAAGAATTTATTTAATCATTTTCATCATTTATTGCCTGTACATTTATTGCCTGTAAATACAACAAGCCTATTGGAAGAACAATTTTTAATTACAATGCAATTTCAAAATCTCTATCAATCGACAAAGATTCCTCAACAAATGTAGATGATGAATGCATTTGTAGTGTTGATAATTATGGTAATTTTATAAATCCACACTTGGGGCATATAGTTACTGGAAACTTAGCCATTATTAAAGATAAATCTTTAAGAACTATAATGTCATTTGGTACTAAATTCAGGTTACCTTCATGTAATAATTCTAAACAAGTCTTAAAGTCAATCAATCTTGACCTTGATAAATATATTTATGGATTAGCATTTAAATATGCTCAGCCTTTAAAGGCATTTAATATGTGGAAATTTACTATTTTAAGATCTATTAAAACTGCCATTTGTAGTATCAATTTATCCAGATCTATATATAATATGGATAATATAAAACACTCTGTTAATTATTTACATAGATCTTTTTTTATTACTTATGTTGATAAAGCCTCTAATAATTATGCTCTTATCTGTAAAAAATTCTATATACAATATCTGTTAGATTATTTAAAAAATAATAGACTATTTAAACTCTATTCACACTCTTAATAGTATCAAATTGAAAATTATCAATATGTATAGTGATTTGGATATTAATAATAAATTTTTGAAATTTCCATATATTGTGCTTATACCTAAATTTCATAAAAACCCTATTAAATTTAGAACTGTAACTAGTGGTCATAATTCATACTCTACTACTGCTAGTAAATTATTATTAAATTATTTAATTGTATTAAATAGTAATTTACAAGATTCTAGTGATAACTACATTATTCTAAACAATAGTAAATAATTAAAAAATAAATTAAAAACACTTGGTAAAATAATAGGATTTCAAACATTTGATTTTAAAGATCTATTTAATAATATTAAGATCACTGATCTTTATGATGTTATTTTAGCTTTATATAATACTTATATTACTAATCAATCTCATCTTAATAAATTTACCAATTTTCCTAAGCTTCGCCATTTTGTTCTTTTCAATAATTATATTTTTCAAGGTAATAAATTATACTTACAAGTCTCAGGGGTTCCACAAGGTGACTGTAGTAGAAGTATGTTAGCTAATTTATACCTGTATCAATATGAAAAATTCTTTACTTCAACAGATTATAAAATTTACAGATATGTAGATGATCTGATTTGTCTTGTATTTACTGATAACTATGTCATAGATATAGATTTCTATCCGGATAATTTGGAATTAATACCTAATGAAACTACTATTAGAAAAAATATTAATTATTTGGATTTAAATCTAATTATAGAACCTACTAATGGGATAGCTTCTAATTTATATGATAAAAAAGATTTTTTTAAATTCAATATTAATAAAATATTACCTTTTAATTCTTGCAACTCGATTCAATTGTTTAGAAATATTATACTTAATCTACTTTTTAGAATTCATAGATTATCAGATAAAAAATTTCATGCTTTGCTCATAAATAACCTCATAATTACCAGTAAATTATATGAATATCCAGCATATTTAGTAAATGGTATAATTAATAACGTTTGATTAGCCTAAATTCTTAATATTCTCTCCTTAGTATCTTATTTTAGCCTTACTTCTACATTCTCTTGTTTTTACATTACAATATTTTTTCATCTTTCTATTTTGCAGCTTTTACTGTAGAACATCACATTTTACTACCATTACGCAGTACGGTTTTTATTACTCACTTTGGCAACAGTAAATCTCTTCTTTACACTTTATCGAATGGCAACATTGGTCTAGTCATGTATTGCTCGTCATGGTTGTACTTTTTAGATGTATTTTAAGGTATTTATATTTCCTTTATTTTTTTCCAATCTTTATGCTTGTCGTCCATATAACACAAGTTTACAGATAAAATCTATCTTGTGTTTTAGAAACAAACATTTTTTGTGTTTATTTTGAAGGGATATATAGACTTGAAAAAGAATTTTTTCGAAATGAACTATTCTTAAGCCTAGAGCTCTTCCACGTGTAAGCTTTTTTGCTTGATTTTTCTGTTTTCCTATTTTCATTCCTCTCCTTTGAAATTTGTTGATAGTCTTTGTCTTTATGATCTGCATAACGTATTATAATTTCCTCTTTATGGTTGAATTTCTTTTATTTCATTGTATTATTGCAGACAAATTTTAAGATAGTGTATTATGAGTTACTACTTACATTCTACCATTGGATTTACAATTTTATATATATATATATATATATATGGAAAAGCAAACTTGGTAAAAAAGAGAAAAAGCAATAACAATTAGCTCAAGATAAAAGATCAAGACAAGGAGAACAATAAGTTGAAAATAATAAATGGTGACAGGACCATGCCGTTAGATTGTATGCTTACAACATAAAAAATGTTGGTTAATTCTGAATTGCACACTCAAGACAACCATGCAAACCGAATTAAAACCGAAATAATTGCCAGTTTCTGACAATGACGATAGTATATAACTATAAATCCCATAAAAAGTGAGACGAAACATCGGAGAGTGACATAAAGAACATAGTAGATAAGATCTACAAGAGAGTTCTTCATATGTAGAATTCATAAGTAATCGATGTGTGAACTAAAACACTCATAATCATCCGAAAAGGAAGATTTGCAAAACAATTAATACGTATGTGTCTTGACTGAATCCCTACAAAAGAAGGAGCCACATATTGTGAAAATACAAATCTTGATTAAAATGTAAAAATAAGCAATAAAAATTATTGACGTCTGTATTAACATAAAGGTAAAGAAATATATAACATTAAAAACACAATAAATTCAATTTCCTGCCGAGAGATGTCAGCACTACACACACATGAAGAGCTGCTTGACATTCGACTAAGAATAGTAATAATCCGCAGAAAATTCATAAAAGCGATATGTGTACTAACTCATAACAAAATACGCCATAAATGTGAAGACATGCCAAAATCAATCTATTGAAGGAATGAAAAACTTTGCTACATTAATACAATATCAATAGAGGTGCATGTCATGACATAGCTGGTAGTTTTAATACACAAAAATGAGTTAGAGAGAATAATAAACAAATTAAATAAAAATTAAAAAGAGAATAAACTATATATATATATATACACACATACATCCAGTCATTAATAATTTTAAGGTTACTAGTATATATTCAAATCGGTATCCACTTTCTTTCCAATTAAAAATATAAATCCTAATTTAGCATTTAAATAACCCACTAGGACGTTACATTCAATATGAACTGGATAAAAAATTATTTCTGTAACTGTTATTTAGAAATGTACAAAGATTACGTAGATTCACACCATGGGCATATTATAACGGAAAATCTAGATAATATTAATTGTGATTCACTGAGATCACTTACTGGGTACTAACCCAGGTAGCACAAATACGTAATTCTTACGTATCAAGCATACGTAATCTTTGTGTCAGGCCATACGTGACTAATACGCAAAAACGGTACGTTAGAATACGGTACACCAACCGTTATAAAAAATGTTATTATTACGTATCCTTATACGTTATTATTACGTATATTCACATACGTTACTATTACGTATCCACATACGTGTTTATTACGTATCCACATACGTTATTATTACATATATCCACATATGTTATTACGTATCCATATACGTGTTTATTACGTATCACATGTGTATATTACGTATATCCATATACGTATTTATAACGTGTTCCCTTACGTATTCATGATGTATTCCCATACATATTTATAATGTATTCCCATACGTATTTATAATGTGTCTACATACGTATTTATATTGTGTTTCTACACGTATTTATTACGTGTTTATATACATATTTATAACACATTGGACAACTCTACAGTATAGTGCATGTTGCAGACATGACATTTACAAAGTTTTATGCATCTTTGTAAACAAAAATGTTGAGCTACGAGAATATATTTTTACAATAGATGTCAATTTTTCGTATTGTGTTGATTTCAACCATGTACTTGAATTTATAAAATATATTTCTTTATAAATTTAAATGCATATTAATAAAATCAACACAATCTGAAACATTATCTTTAAAATGTAAAATACATTCACCTAAATCAATTTTTAACACTTTACAACAAAGTTGAAAAGTGTTTATGACTTTGTTCATTCTGTCTGTCTGTCTGTCTGTCTGTCCGTTAGCACGATAACTGCCGTAAAAATGACTTAATCAAAATGAAATTTTAGTATGTTGTTCAGACGGTCTGTAGGACCTATGGGAATATAAATAAATAATATCACCCAATTAGTTTTGGATTGAACCCGGGTTGAAAAAATGAAATACATTGAGCCCTATGGGACCTAATTTTTCAAACATTTTTTAAGCGGATTTAAAATTCACAAATTGCTTCGAAAATTTTAGGTAATATTCAAATTGTTCCATAAAATATATAAAAAAAATTAGCGAAATATATTCAGTAGTTTTTTAAATAAAAATTAAAATAATAATAACACCTCTTATATGAAGCGATCACGTGACCGTGATATGAAAATATCACGTGACCCACTTCAAAATGATATATGGCATCCATCTTGTCTCAAAATCGCGAATTTTAAAGTTCTTTTTAATTCATATTGAGTGTTGTATCCGTCCTAAAATCACTTTATTTTTGCATAAATTCTGCATCTACATACTGAAACAACGCAATTACAATATATTTGAGTTTAAATGCGTATTCAAATTTGATTATGTCTACAACGAAGCCTATTTTTCACCTATGTAAAATGTAAACAGCAAAATATATAGAATGAGTTGTATTAGAATTGCTGTATTTCTTTAACACAAAATCATTTAGTTCATGGAGTCTGTGTAGCTGATATGAATCAAATATTCATTGATTTTACAAACAGAAGGACGATTTTCTTTCGATGAAGTTTTACGCATAGAGTTTTATTACGTGTAGTTCCATGGTCTTAATTTTTAAATAAAATAAATTATTATAGTATTCTGATGAATGACATGAATGGGACATTATTTATGAATGAAATGCTGCTTTTTTAGAGAGAGCCAGGCGTGTTATTTTTTCTATGACGTCATTTGAATGAATTTCAGTTGAGTTCATGAAGTTTTCAAATATAATAAATTATCGTATTATTATGATAATTCTAAAATTATTACCGAGGAATATATCACATTTTAGTGATGTTTAAACCAGGCAATTTATATGTCAATGCCATCATTTGAATGAAGTTCATTTTTTTCGATGAAGGTTTAAGTTTTCAAATATAAGAAATTAATGTAGTATTGTGATAAGTTTTAAAATATTACCGAGGAATGTATTGCATTTTAGAGATGTTTAAATCAAATTGCATTGAAGTTGGAATGTGTTTCATAATCAATGCTTTAAGCATGATTGATCTTTCTTGTTTACAAAGATATGATACGTGATACATCAAACGCGTCATGTATACAAAATTCACAATACTATAGAATCACTCTTTAAATGTAATATGTAGTATAATTTTTGTTTCAATTTATATTGTTAATATAATAATTATAAAAGATCATATAATTTCAGGAGTATTATTTTAAAATTCATAAATTAGTCTTAATGCAAAAATGTATTTTTCCTTTATTTTTAGTTTATATTTAAATATATTTTTAATTCTAATTATTTCTAAGAATTGCAAGAATCATAATCTACTACGTTATGAAATATAATTTTGAATCTAAAAGATAAGCTATTTTAAATTGAATGAACAGATATTTTAAATTGAATTTTATATACAGAATAAAATTTTGGGACATATAAAGATATTAAAACACACAATCCTTAAAACATTTTTGCAATTTTTAGAGTTAATTTTTGGAAAATAAACTTCAAAAATTTTGACCTAAAAGTTATAAATTGAAAATAACATTCAAATAGAGAATTTAACACGATACTTGAAATATTTTGTAATTTTTAAAAAGTTAATTTAATTTAAAATTTTTTAATCTAAAATATAAGTTGTTTTAAATTGAAAAAAAAATACAGAACATTTTCAGGACAGAATAAAATACTTGGATACATAAAATATATCGAAAAACACAGTGCTAAAAATATATCAAAAAACAATATTAAAAAAAATTGATAGGCTATTTTAAATTGTAGATAACTTTTAAGAATAAAATACTTAGAAAACACACGATACTTAAAACCTTTTTGGCTATGCCAAACGACAATAAGTGGAGTGCCATTTGGTATAGCTCTGGAAATCCTCTTGCTTTTAAAGTTATTCCAGTTGTATATCCATCTTTATTTGTGTGTGCTAAAAATACACATCTCTGATCAACTGTGGTTATCATACGACTCTGATGATTTTTAAGAGTGAACACAGTGAGTAAGGGCACAAAGCACAAGTAGAACTTGTTTTTAGATGCACTGAACACAAACCGCTATAAAATGAATTAGCCTTTTTACGACTAATTACATTTCTTTTAAGTATAGCATTTAAAAAAAATTTCAAGAATTATGTATGTTTTTATTTCTTTTAAGTATCATGTTTATTTTCTTCTAAATATAATGCATTTTTTATATCTTCCAAGTATCATGTTTTTAAAAATTTCTTCCAAATATCAATTTTTTAATTTCCTTTAAGTGTCAACTTTTTTATTTTCTTAAAGTATTAAATTTGTTTTAATTTAGTATATTGTTTTTAACAGTTCACCCCTGTATCAACGTTTTTTTTTTGTTTTTTTTTCTAAATAGCGTGTTATTTTAAAATTTCTTCCTAGTATATATTTTTTTATTTCTTCGAAGTATCGTGTATTTAAAAAAAATATATCGAAATATCATTTTTAAAATGCTTACAAATAAAACTTTACCGTACGGGGTTTTTTTTATGAAAATTTGACTATTATCCATACGTTTTCGCATTTTTTTCAAAGTGTCAATTTTAAAATGTGCTTTCATTCATAATGAAGTCTTTTCCTTTTTGATTTTATGCACATTTGACTATTTTCTTTTACAACTTAAATATCATTAAATTTGCAAAAAAAATGACAATAAATGCCTTTTTATAAGTTAAAGATGCATTTTATAAACACCAGATGCCATAACAGAACTTGTGTAATAAACCTTCACCAAATTCGAGACCATACAAATCATGGGGGGGGGGGGGAAATGTCCATTTTAGTGAGAATTTTTAAAAACTACACAATACTTTAAATTTTCACCTGTTTTTAAATCCGTATAAAACTTTCATCGCAAAAAGTAATTTATAGCAAAAAAGTAAAAGCTTTAAATTTTTGTTTTAAAATAAAAAAATCTTAAATAACAAGAAATAGTATAAACTATAAAGAGTTAATATATGTTCATATAATGAAGTGCATATTGTTCAGCATCATACAAGCAGAAACTATATTCTGCAAATAATATTAAATTAATTATAAAAAAAATTATACTTTAAATGAATAAAATAATTTTATTATTTAACACTGTGTAAGCAGAGAATAAATAAAAACGTGGTGAGATTGCTTTTGTTATGCATGCATGCTTATTTCAAATCCTGTAAAATCATAAATTATTCTTTTACATGTTTTTATATATTTATTTTTAGACAGGTATAATTAAACTAAATGAAAGATGCTTCATTTAATATTACATGGATTAAAAGTATTTTAGTCCTAAACTTCCAAGTTATGCATGTACAGAATGCGTTCTAAGGAAGCACGATGCTGAACAACATGCACTTCGTCCGCCTTTAAAGTAATATCTAATCCTAAAAGTAATATATACATACAATAACACTAGAAAGATATATAAAATAAAATAAAAGTTAAAGCTAAATATAATTAAATCTAAGATAAAATATATGAATTAAACAGCGTTTTGATACAAATTTGTTTTAATTTAGTATTGTGCTTTTTAATATTTCACCCATGCATCAACTTTTTTAAAATTTCTTCTAAGTAGAGTGTTTTATTAAAATTTTCTCCAAGTATATATTTTCTTATTTCTTCAAAGTATCGTGTTTTTTAAAAAAATATAATTATATCAAAATATCATTTTTAAAATGCTTATACATAACACTTTTCTGTATGATTTTTTAAATAAAAATTTGACTGTTATTCGTGTAAGTTTTTACATTTTTTTCAAAGTGTCAATTTTAAAATGTGCTTTTGTTCGTAATGAAGTCTTTTCCTTTTGCACATTTGACTATTTTCTTATAACTTTTTACAAGTTAAATATCATTAAATTTACAAAAAAAATTGGCAGAAAATGCCTCTTTATAAATTTAAGATGCATTTTATAAACATCGGATGCCATAACAAAATTGGTGTAAGAAACAATCACCAAATTTGAGACCATACTAATTATGGGGAAAAAATGCCCATTTTCGTGAATTTAAAAAAGTTTCTAAAAGGTGATAAACTTTGAAAATTTTGAAGGGAAAAATTATTTTAGGCTTTATATGAATTTAATTGTACAAATTTGCATCACAAAAAGTACTACTTTATAACAGAAAAGTAAAAAAAAGAGCTTTAAACTTTTGTTTTAAAATAAATAAAAAAATCTTTATAAACTAAAAAGAGTTATGTTAAAGTAATCAAGTGCATGTTATTCAGCATCGTGTGTTTTATAGCATTCTGCGCACGCATTAGTAGAAAAATTTCTATGAAAGATTGTAAGTCACCTTCATGTCTATGGTCACCCTCCCGAGTAAAAATATTAAAAGTATTTTAGTCCTAAACTTCCAAGTTATGCATGTACAGAATGCGTTCTAAGGAAGCACGATGCTGAACAACATGCACTTCGTCCGCCTTTAAAGTAATATCTAATCCTAAAAGTAATATATACATACAATAACACTAGAAAGATATATAAAATAAAATAAAAGTTAAAGCTAAATATAATTAAATCTAAGATAAAATATATGAATTAAACAGCGTTTTGATACAAATTTGTTTTAATTTAGTATTGTGCTTTTTAATATTTCACCCATGCATCAACTTTTTTAAAATTTCTTCTAAGTAGAGTGTTTTATTAAAATTTTCTCCAAGTATATAATTTCTTATTTCTTCAAAGTATCGTGTTTTTTAAAAAAATATAATTATATCAAAATATCATTTTTAAAATGCTTATACATAACACTTTTCTGTATGATTTTTTAAATAAAAATTTGACTGTTATTCATTTAAGTTTTTACATTTTTTTCAAAGTGTCAATTTTAAAATGTGCTTTTGTTCGTAATGAAGTCTTTTCCTTTTGCACATTTGACTATTTTCTTATGACTTTTTACAAGTTAAATAACATTAAATTTACAAAAAAAATTGGCAGAAAATGCCTCTTTATAAATTTAAGATGCATTTTATAAACATCGGATGCCATAACAAAATTGGTGTAAGAAACAATCACCAAATTTGAGACCATACTAATTATGGGAAAAAAATGCCCATTTTCGTGAATTTAAAAAAGTTTCTAAAAGGTGATAAACTTTGAAAATTTTGAAGGGAAAAATTATTTTAGGCTTTATATGAATTTAATTGTACAAATTTGCATCACAAAAAGTACTACTTTATAACAGAAAAGTAAAAAGAGCTTTAAACTTTTGTTTTAAAATAAATAAAAAAATCTTTATAAACTAAAAAGAGTTATGTTAAAGTAATCAAGTGCATGTTATTCAGCATCGTGTGTTTTATAGCATTCTGCGCACGCATTAGTAGAAAAATTTCTATGAAAGATTGTAAGTCACCTTCATGTCTATGGTCACCCTCCCGAGTAGTAACTTTTTAGTACATGGACTCATGGTTCTTGGACATACTTGAATTCTAAATATTTTTAAATTTTAATCCACTAATTTTGCTTGTAGACTGGGTTTACAGTATTCATAGGGACTAACTATTGACTAACTCTGTTTTAAGAGATCGTATTTTTCCCCCTTTCTTCCCATGGTTTTCAATTTTGCTTTCCCTATAATAGATGCTAATGTATAGGGAAACTATTGGAATCGTGTCGAAAATCGCAACACGAGTTTTCGATGAATCTACATGTTTCGAGCACCCTAGAACACGAAGAAACTATTTTAGCGTGACGCCTGTCAAAAATATTAAACTAATTTACGGTGATATTTAATTTTCCTGAATTTGGTGACATTTTGAAAAAGTCTCCAAATTGACGATATTTTGCCAAATTGTCATCCAATTTGTTCTCCAGTAAGACAGTATGGGGGAACATATCAAGTGGGACAGTAGTATAGTAATCAAGCAGTATAGTATATGTTATTTTAGTATAAGGTAAAGAAAATTTAGCATGGTTCTGATTCTGTTTGCCGTCACCTCGGTTACGTCCCGGACTTTTAAGTGAAACGTAATAATATCTTAGTATAATCGTACGCACAAATTAATAGAAAAATTAACTTTTCATTATGTTTTGCTTCGAAAGTTAAACAAAACTTTTAATTATGTTCAGCACAGCAAATTTTACAGTTAGGTTTGTTTTATTTGCCGTGCTCACTGGTGTGATTTTTTTTTCTTTTTCTGCTAGGTTTTTGTGAAGTGTAACACATTATTGGCTAACATTTTTTTTTTTATGTTTTATCATCCTTGACACGATGGCCGCAATTTGTGACAAACTATCCAAAACAAAGAAAATATCGCCGGTGTCTTGCAAGTGCCTCAGGTTATGGATACCTGGTATGATTTCAGTCTTTTAAGAATACGACTACAAAGGGGCAATTATTTTTAAAAAATAGAAAACATCAAATGATGTCATTGTCGTAAGTCATCTAGATACGAAATATAGGTCTCACAAATACACGATGCCTCCCAGATTCTTACTGATATAAGTTGTGAAATCATATATACTCAAAGAATTACTAAACGTGAGAATCTGCAATCCTTCCTGCTCTGACTGCACGGCTGAAGGTTATGAAATATCGACACCATTATTGATTTCTTCTCTTTTTGATGATTTATTTGACGTGAGAATTTAATGGTGATCTTTAAAGATGGGAACAATTATTGCAGTATAAATTTTCACTTTTTTTACACTTAACCTAGTTAGAAATGGGATTGTAGTAGCGTAATGTTTTTGCTGTAATTTATTGTAAAAGATTTTATGCTAGGTTGATCCAAAACTGTTTATCTCCAATCGACTTTATCAAACATTCATATTCCATAGTGTTTAGTTCTACTTGTATCAAAATAATTATCCAGATGGAAAAAAGTTGTGTCTTTGACAGATTTAGTACCCAAATATACATTATTTAAACATCCATTTTTTACTTTCCCTATAATATTTAGTAATGTACAGAGAAAGTATTAGAATCGTGTTGAAAATCGCAACTTGAGTTTTCGACGGATCTGTACTTTTTGAGACCTCTAGAACACGAAAAACTATTTTTTAGCGTGATGTCTGTGTGTATGCCTATCTGTGTAATGTACGTATTCACTCTAACTCAACTAATTGACCAAATTTTATAAAATGTTATACATAATTCATTTGTGGGTTACTCTGCTGATTAGATTTTGGCATTGTTCGGCATAAAAGAACCTGCCTTTTTCTGTGAAACGGCCTGCAAAAATCGTATGTATCCACTCTAGCTAAAAAACTAATTTACCAAATTTCACAAAATTTGGAAGATAAGTCACTTGTGAGTTACTCTGGTGCTGATTAAATTTCGGAACGATTCGGAAAAAAGAAACTTCCTATTTTTGCGAAATGGTCCTCAAAAATCATCAAAGACTAAAATAAAAAACTACGTACACTCAAATGTATCAATTGAATGCTTATGTTATACGTAATTTTTGACGTCAAAAAGAATAAGATCAACCCCCATAACTCTTGGACTAATCGCTCTCGAAATATTTCAGTGATTTCGCATTTTTACCACGTCGCCTTTGAAAACACGCGCAGTCGCTAAATGAAAACGAAAATTACATTAAAACTGCGAATTCAGTGCAATTTTAAATAATCATCCATGTTATTTTGTGCAAATAAACGCAATTTAATAATCTGTTCAAGAAAGAAAGAGAAAACGAATTTGTGTCTGCAGGGAAAGTCATGCGCTGCCCACATCAGATTTTTCAAACTAGCAAGAACTTAGTGATGCATTTGGTGTAACCTATGGATTCACATGGGTTTACTGTTTTCATTAAAACTATTGTGGTATCATTAACAGCATATTAACATTATTAGCATATTAACATTAATATCATATAGCATATTAACATTAATATCATATAGCATATTAACATTAATAGCATGTTTTAAATTATCAACCCCCCCCCCTCCATATAATGCATACTACTATTATTATTTGGAAATTACAATTGCTTACTGTAGGAAATAATGCTGTAAAAAGAAGTTTTGTCCGTCTGGGTCATGTCACAGACTAACCAGCGCAGAAGAGAGGTAAAAACCGTGGTGAAAAAGAGGGGGTTAAAAATGGCCAATAAAGCAATTATTTTATGCATTACTCTGTTAAAAAGCAGAAGTTGCATAAAGTATATTAAAGAGCTATGTATACATAGTTCCTAGGAATGTTTTTAAACACCCCAATAATTTTGTAGGCAAAGGTGCATAAGTGTAAAGGATATGTCTATCGATAAGTAACGATAAGTCTATCAATAATAAAGTGGCCATGTTCGATTGAATAAAAGTGATACCAGCGCCCCTAGTGGAGAATTTATAAAGTTAGGATAATAAACCTGGCAATAAAGCAAGATAAAAGAAAAATGGCAATTAGAAAATGTCCATTTTTTGCCACCATAAGAAGGCTCCTTCATAAATTTATTGTCTAAATTTTTTCAAAGGGTGTTGATACATCAACTTTTTTTACCCCATGATTAAAAATCTATGCACGTAAAAGCGCATCATACTCTTAAAAAATATGATACCCTCGTCTTTAAAGATCAGCTAGGTACTACATTGAAGTAATTTATAACAGATATCTCAAAAATTCCTCAAAGCTCAAAAACTGTTTTTTCTAATGGATAAAGTATACTCCAGCATTCCTTATCAGTTTTTGAAAAAACAAAAAACATGAAGTGTTTACAAAGGTAACGGTTTCAACATCAATCTGCGACAATTCAATAGAAAGGGTAATAAATATGTTTTCACAAACGTGACTTCCATCAAGAATTCGTTAAATTGGAGTGCAGGATCTTATAAACTACCCCTAAAATTATTTTATAAGGTTCTTTAGATCAATACTGATTAGAAAATAGGACACGGGCCAAATGTTCGAGGCTAGAATTTAGCGCACGTAGTAAATAATGGGTCTTTCAGATTTGAAAGAAAAGAAGTAACTAAAAAAAAAGTTTAAGTTAATAGAATGCTTTCATTATTGTCTAACTATCTCGTTGATGCTCCACATAATGCATTTAAGGCCCCTATTACACAGTAATTTGGGGCAACAAACCGTTCGCAAAACAGCTCAGACAACAAATTAACACAACATTTTAAATTTAACCCTAAAATGTTGTTGTTGAGAGAACGGTTGTGTGAAAATTTACCAATCAGAAGTGCTTAAATCCGAAACGTCACAGGTGACGTGCTTTCGAGTTATTTTATTTCTTACTTTAATGGTGGCCAAGATGGCCGATAGACTGTTTTGGAATGCAGAAATGGAAGCTGATTTTATTGAACTTATTCAATCCAAACGGAACCTTTGAGATGTTAAGAGCAAATGGGGATTGTACTCTTTACAGTAAGTACAATCCCCATTTGCTGCGTGGAGTGACGTCACAAACGGTCCAAAGCTATTTTGCGAACGGTTTGTTGTCCCAAATTACAGTCATGTAATAGGGCCGTAAAAGCATCAGCGACAAAAAAGAGGTAAACACGCAGGATGAATTTAACAATGAAAAGATAAATGTAAGATAAGAGGATGGGCCCTAAACAGTCGCTTTAGATGGAGCCCCCAATTTCACAATATTCTTCAATTTGAAATTCTTACAAATTTTTACTCAATTATGTCTAAGGAATTATGGCAATAAGTCCTTAGAAATAGTAAAATGCAAAAATACCGAAACAGTACGAAAAAAGAATTTCAGCTTACAGTGTCCCCCCCCCCCCCCCCAGAAAATATTAACGAAAAATTCACCATATAATTTAAAAGAAAATATTAAAAATGGAAGCGCTTTTTTACCGCGACTTCAGACTGCTGCTGCCAAAAGCAGTGTTCGAGGGGCCCCTAGAATTTGGGGTTGTTTGCCCAATTCTAAGGGCCCCTCGAACGTTATTGGACGGTTTGTTGTCCCAAATTACTGCCCGGACAGCCCCTATGAGGGGCCCCTAATTCTAGGGGCCCCTTATAGGGGCTGTTTGGTAGCAATAACCTCAATCGGCGGAATCTCGTTTCATTGTAGATGTCAAGCCTATTTAGTCTCTCCTGTGATGAAAGCAAAAGTAAAAATCTGATGTGGGCAGCACATGACTTTCCCTGCAGACTTATATTCCCGTTCTCTTTATTTTAATTAAATTTAATTCACTTTTAATTCAATTTTCGTTCTCATTTGATAACTGGACTTATTTTCAAAGATAGCGTAGAGAAAATACGAAAACACTAAAATATCTCGAGAACGGCTAGTCCTAGTGTAATGGGGTTGGTCTTATTCTTTTCTTCGTTAAAAATTACGTATTAAACGAGCATTTAATGGATATATTTGAGCATACGTAGTTTTTTATTTTAAATTTAGGCGATTTTCGCGGGCCATTTTGCAAAAAAATGCAGGTTATTTTTTTCTGAATCGTACCAAAATCTAATCAGCACCAGAGTGACTCACAAATGACTTATCTGCCGAATTTTATGAAATTCGGTCTATTAGTTTTTTAGTTAGAGTGGATACACGCTTTGGCGGGTCATTTCGCAAAAATAGGCGGGTTCTTTTCTCCTGAATCGTACCCAAAACTAATCAGCACCAGACTCGCCCACAAGTGACTTACCTACCAAATTTTGTGAAATTCGGTCCATTAGTTTTTTTAGTTACAGTGGATACAAAATCTGCACAGACAGACACACACACAGACAGACAGACATACAGACACACACACACAGACGTTACGCTAAAAATGGTTTTTTCGTATTCTAGAGGTCTCGAAACGTGTAGATCCGTCGAAAACTCAAGTTGCGATTTTCGACATGATTCCAATACTTTCCCTATACATTACCATGTATTGCAGGGAAAGTAAAAATCTGATGTGGGTAGCACATGACTTTCCCTGCAGACTTATATTCATGTTCTCTTTATTTTAATTACATTTAATTCACTTTTAATTCAATTTCCGTTCTCATTTGAAAACTGGACTTCTTTTCAAAGGTGGCGTAGAGAAAAAACTAAAATATCTCGAAAACGGCTATTTTTAGTGTAATGGGGTTGGTCTTATTCTTTTCTTCGTTAAAAATTACGTATTAAACAAGCATTTCATGGATATATTTGAGCATACGTAGTTTTTTATTTTAGATTTTGGTGATTTTTGCGGGCCATTTTGCAAAAAAAGGCAGGTTATTATTTTCCGAATCATACCAAAATCTAATCAGCACCAAAGTGTCCTACAAGTGATTATCTACTGAATTTTGTGGAATTCGGTCCATTAGTTTTTCAGCTAGAGTGGATACAAGCTTTTGCGGGCCATTTCGCAAAAAAGGCGGGTTCTTTAATCCTGAACCGTACCCAAAACTAATGAGCACCAGATTCGCCCACAAGTGTCTTACCTACCAAATTTTACGAAATTCGGTCAATTAGTTTTTTAGTTAGAGTGAATACAAAATCTGCACAGACAGACAGACACACAGAAACACAGACTCACAGACAGACACACAAACGTCACTCTAAAAATGGTTTTTTCGTATTCTAGAGGTCTCGAAACGTGTAGATCCGTCGAAAACTCGAGTTGCGAGTTTCGGCATGATTCCAATACTTTCCCTATACATTACCATGTATTGCAGGGAAAGTAGAAATCTATAAATATATTACTATGTACAAGATATGTGGTTTTCTTTTACTTTCCTTACATACATGGTATAATGGAAGTATTGTCACGGGATCGAAAATTTCGACGGAAGAGCACGTATTAAGTAGCTTTGAACTAAAATAGAACGTTTTTAAAGTGATGTCTGGGTGCATATATATGTGTGTATGTATATACGTTAGTGTGCGTGTATATATATACGTTAGTGTGTGTGTGTATGTTAGTGTCTGTGTATGTGTGTTAATGTCTGTGTATGTGTGTTAATGTGCATATGTTCGTCACTCTGTGTTCGCGAGAACTCAAAAACTTATTTGATACGATTATTACAATTAGTAATTACTGGAACCCTAGTGATTTTAAATTCAATCGAATGTTCCAACCCTCACCATCCCACACATCTACCCAATTTTCAATGATGATAAATAAATAATTATTTTATATGTTATGTATGTTAGTAAGCGAATGGCGCTCATTTTAGAACGCTGTCATAAATATTTCTGGAAATATTGCACGTTTTTCATGTAAATTTATTTAAAAAGTATTAAATATCCTTATAAATTAAATACAAAAATAAATCTATATATACTAATTGCCAAGTGTCCGCCTGTCACGCGTTTTATAGACACTTCCCGAATAGATAGACTTGAAATTTGGTACACGGCTCGGTCGTTCGATAAAACCCCCTGGAAAATCGAATTTTTCGGAAACGTTTTCTAGAGGGGGTGCTCCACACCAAAACGTTCGAAATGTGAAATGATAGGAAAGCATGCTTTGAGATAAGATAGAGACTTTAAATTTGGTGTATGGGGAAATCGTTTGAAAAGAAGAAAGTGTGCAATTTCAGATTTCCAATATTTTCTACTTAAGGGGTGCTGCACACCAAAATGTTCGATTTACCGAATAAATGAGGAAAGGCTCCTTCAAAATTTGATAGAGGCTTGAAATTTGGTATATGGGCTAATCATTTGACGAAAACACCCAAGACGAATATAGTTTTTCTAAAATGTTCGTTTAAGGGGGTGCTCCAGAGAAAAATATTAGAAAGGTGAATTGATAAAAAAAAACATGCTTCGGGATGATATAGAGATATCAGATTTGGTGTAAGCGTAGATAGTCTGGAAGGAAGAAAGTGTACAATTTCAGTTTACCAATATTTTCTACTTTAGGGGGTGCCGCACAGCAAAATGTTCGATTTTCGGAATAAAGTAGAAACGCCCCTTTTTGAAACGTGACAGAGACTTAATATTTGGTATATAGGCGAATCATCTGATAGAAAATACAAGAAGAATAGAGTTTTTCAAAAATGTATATTTAAGTCGGATGGGTACTCCACACAAAAATATTCGAAAGGTGAAATGATAGAAAAAGAATGCTTCGCGATGAGATAGACTTCAAATTTGTTATACGGGTTTAGTTTGAAAGGAAGGAAGGGTTCAATTTCAGTTTTCCAGCAATTGCTATTGTAGGGGGGTGCAGTTCACTAAAATATTCGATTTGCCGAACAAATGAAAAATGCCTCCTTTACAATGTGATAGAAGCTTGAAATTTAGTATTTGGGATAACAATTTGATAAAAAAAATCAAAGATGAATACGGTTTGACAAAAATGTTCATTAAGGGGGTGCTACACAGAAAAGCGTTCGAAAGGTGAAGTGAAAAAAAAAACATGCTTCGCGGTGGGATAGAGACTTTAAATTTGGTGTACGGGTGGATAGTTTGAAAGGAAGAAAGTGTGCAATTTCAGATTTCCAATATTTGCTACATTAGGGGGTGCCGCAAACCAATATGTTAGATTTTCCGAATAAATAAGATACGATTTTTTTTAATGTGATAGAGACTTGATATTTGGTATATAGCCAATCATCTGATAAGAAACCCAAGGCGAACAGAGGTTTTCAAAAATGTTCATTTATGGGTAGTGACTAGTGACTAGTGGTTCTAGTGACTTTTATATGGGTATTTAAAAAAATATCATGTACTGTCATGCTACACTTCAATATACAAATAAATGTCCATTAAGTATACAAAAAAAAATTAAAGTACATAGGAATTAAATAAATTAACATAGTCGGTATAGGACATTCCGACATGCATTAAACAAAATAAAATTTATTAAAAAAAATTACGACTTGATTTTTAAGCTTGCTAATTTCTCAGTCTTTGAGCTTAAATGCCAGTAAACGAAATAAAAAACTTAAGTGACCAATGAATTGGCTAAAATAAATTACGGAGTAGACAAGATTGATAAAAATTAATCTCTCCAGTGCGTAGTATACGACTAAATTTCAAATTTTCAATCGCAAAAATTAATATATAATTGTGTAAAGTGTTTTTGCCTTTTCAGGCGCTCCAGAAGCCTCCCGGTGACCTAGAAGGCTGAATCTCTACACACTTATAATATAGACAACAATGCAGAACCCAACAGAGCCGAATATTCGATTTACCCCTCTAAGGGCAGAGGAAATGGGGGAAATTTTGAATAATCTTTTCAGACTCTGTAGAAGAAGTCCCTGTGGTGACCTAGAAGACTGAATTTTGAAACACTTATAGTATCCCGGCCGTCCAAATGGTTGTTCAAGTCTTCTGATGAATCGGACGGTCTGGGTCTTCAACACTTATAGTATCATTCCCGACCACTCAAACTTCTGCTCATGCCTCAGGGTGAGTCGAGTGGTCTGGGTTTTCGATACTTATAGTATCGACCCTAGAATAGAACTTAACGTAGCCGAATTTTCTAATTTCTCCCCGGGGGTAGAGAATTTTTCTCAGTGAAACATCATAAAGCACGTTAGTACAAGTTCTCTTAATGGAAATTCGAGCATAACGAAGTGAAACTCCTACAATAGTAGTTGTTGTTGAGACCCAGACCGTCCGAACTACCAGAAAGGTGTAAGGTAACTGTTTGGACGGCCGGGAAGTGCCACCCAATTTAGACCGGAACCCAGTAGGGAAGGCATCCACAGGGACCGTACCCTCCTTCCCCTAACACCAACCTCTCGGAAGGACTTAAGGACCCACATGTTTTAACGTGATCGTACTCCGCATGAACACGGCGGCAGTTGTGGCAGCGTGCGAATCCAGCGCGCAAACCACCGGGCTACCGCGCCCGAAATGTACCAACAGCACGCGGTGTTCCCCGGTGGTCACCCACCCAAGTACTAACCGCGCCCGATGCTGCTTGACTTCGGTGATCTAACGAGAACCGGTGCTTTCAGCACGGTAGGGCCGTTGGCTCCTACAATAATAGTGCAACAATTGAGACGGGTAAGAACGGGGCGTTACACTTTCTGTTACGCCAGCCAGTGAGTCTGTGGAGGGAGTGGCTATCGCTCACCCCTACTCTTTGCAGACCAGAGACTGGGGTTAGCGTGTCGAAGGCCCAGACCACTCGGCTCGTCCAAGGACTTAGAGCAGCAAGATGAGTGGCCGGGGGGTTAGCGTGTTACACATTTCTGTTATGCTCTCAGTTGTTTGCAACACATCGATTGAGTCCTGCGTGTTTCATATTTCCATTATATTGCCTATAGTTATTATGTGTTTTTGTGACTTTTAATTACTATATTAATTATTAAAATCGAATCATGAAATCTGGGACTACGATTGGCGCAGTATTTTCTACATATTTGGAACAGTTACAATTAACTGAAATAAGATACATAATTCATTATCATATAAACCAATAATTTTATTTTCAAATTATTAACAAATGGATACTTTCTAATAGAATTTAATTTTCATTTACGTTTTATTGTAAATTGTATTAATAACTTTATTAATGTTTTGTGACAATAATGCTTTTCTTTTCAAATATCATATTATCTGGATCATATTTCCTATTATGTATTATATTGCGTGTTTTATATATTTAAATAACTGGCATTTGCTAAAATACAATATATAAATACATTTAAACACTATATGATTATTGCTCTCTTTTGCTGATAACTTCATTTTCCTTTTATCGCCCTAAAAATGTTCACTTCTTATGCTCGTGGCGACTCATCTTCTGGGTCCCCCCCCCCCCCCCAAATAAAAGCCCCCGCTAACCTAGGAGGCTAAATCTTTGAGCACTTATAATATCGGCCATAAGACAGAACCTAACGTAGTCGGATCATCCCTTCCCTTGACGGAATATGGTTAAGGCTTCGAAAAAGTACGGATTTTTTTATTGTTTATCCAGACCCCCAAGCAGCCCCCCGGTGGCTTAGGAGGTTGAATCGTTACACATGTATAGTATCATGGGCGCGGTAGCCCATTGGTTAGCGCGCTGGAGTTGCACTCGGTAGGCCCGGGTTCGATTCCAGCCACTGTCAAAACTGCCGCCGTGTTCACGCGGAGTACGATCACGTTAAACATGTGGGTCCGTAAGTCCTTCCGAGAGGTTGGTGGTAGGGGAAGGAGGGTACGGTCCCTGTGGATGCCTCCCCCACTGGGTTCCGGTCTAAATTGGGTGGCACTTCCCGGCCGTCCAAACAGTTACCTTACACCTTTCTGGTAGGTCGGACGGTCCGGGTCTCAACAACAACATGTATAGTATCGACCACTTGACCGAACCTGATGGAGACAAATTTCCTATTTTCTCCCGAAATGGACAAAGGGGGGGGGGGGGGTATTATCTCAAAACCCTCTTCAGCTTTGCTTGAGCTGAAGCATGAAAAAGCTGAAGTTTGATCATGCGGCAGAATCTAACATTTTCGAACCATATATTGTTAAACAAAATAAAACGCATTAAGAAAAAATCACAGCATAATTATTTAAGAGCGTTTGTTTCCCTGTCTTTTTCAGGCTTAAATACTTGTGCTTATATAAGTGAAAATTTCTTTCTGAGCGGCGTAGGAGTTTAATGTGAATTTAAAGCAGTCTAAAGCGAGACATACCCGTATTTTTATTCAGTGTAGCTCACTAACAAATTTTAATTCACAGGATGTATTTTCTTAAGGAGCCTAAGCATTTTTTTTTTAATTATCTTTTATCATTTTTTCGAGGAATCTGTGGAGAACATAGAGAGGAGAAAAACAAGTCTGACTTTGGAAACCTTAAACAAGGAGATCTTTTCAAGAATAAGGTTAATTGTCCTTTTGACTTTGGGAGGGAAGACTTTAGAAAGAAAACGAAACAAGTTATTTCTCCCTTTACTTTACTTTCTGCACGTAACCTATAAATTATAAATTGCAGGGTTGCAACATCTCTCCTTGCGAATAAAAAGAATTGGTGCATTTCTCGTTTCAATTTCCTGATCGATGTCCTGTAATTACAGACCTAAATATTTTTTAGGAACGCTCAAGGCATTTGTCCTCCAAGTAACATCTTTAATTTTATTAAACATGATATGATGAAAGAAACTGCTGAAATCCACACCCGAGATGAGGTAGATATACTTTCTAATATTCTTTAAATTAGAAGGTCTTTGCTGGAGGGAGGATATTAGGTGAAGGTTTAAAATGCAGAGTAAAATGCATAAGTGTAAGTAAAATGCATCAGTAAGCGGTAAGGTTCTTTAATCTCGACGCTTAAGTTCTCAGACGTAAATACAAGGGGTTTATATGACTCTTTTTACTTTCCCAACATGCACTGTTTAATGTATAGGCAAAATATTGTGACGTGGTCGAAAATTCGAATTCAAGTCTTTGATGGAAGAGCATGTTTTCAGCACTCGAACTCGAATACAAAGTCTCTGACTATGTATATGCGTGTGTGGCGCATGTGGGCGTAATACCTCACGAGCGAATAAAGCGTTTTGAAAGTAATTTGGAAAGAATATTGCAATCAGTGAATACTGAAACCATATTGATTTTAAATGCAATGGAATGTTCGGACCCCCACCCCCCTCCTTCCTCCCAATTGTCGAATGCATTTTAAAAAATCATTAAAATATCAGGACTCTCAATAATGATAAATAAATAATTATTTTATACGTAATGTTCATTAGAGAACGAATGATACAAACTTTTGAACGCTTACATAAATCATTCTCGAAATATTGCAAGTTTTTTCTTTCAAATCACTAAAATATCAGGATCTTTAGTAGTTTTAATTAAATAATAATTTCTTACGTAAGTTTTCATTACAAAATGAATAAAATAAACTTTAGAACGCTATCATAAACCGTTCTTGAGATATTGCATATTTGTGAAATAAATTTATCAAATAATTACATAGCAATCAAAGTAGTATATATCTTCAAATATATTCACTTTCCATATGTAATATTACGCAAAAATAATTTAACACCATTCTCGTGGATATACCGCCTTCCATTTACGAGAGAACTTAATTTTTATAACAATTTTGGATTTTGACGCCAAAAACTTCGCCAATAGTTATTTATTTCCCAGGATATTAATTAAATGCACTGTTGAATAAATAATCACTACATATTTAATTTTTCATTAGAAAACCAATGACAAACATTAGAACGCTAGTATGAACCGTTCTCGCTATATTGCACATTTTTCAGATACATTTATCATAAAATTACATAAAATTAAAAAAGTAGTATAAATATCATCATACCACTTTCCACTCTTCATTTGTCCAATATTATGCAAAAAATCAGTTAACATCATTTTCGTCGATCTAATTTGTTTCATTTACGAGAAAATATACTTTTTATAATAATTTTGTAGTTTCACGCCCAAGAATTCATCAATAGCCCTTTATTTCAGGGAGAATAATTAAATGTCAATTGCATTTTGATTAGTATTTTGCATGTGAGTATGAATTCTGTTTGGACAAATAATTTGCCAAAAACGCCCAATTTTGATTTACGTGATGTTAATTCATGCTGTTAATTAATTCATAATGTCAATTCATTTTTTAATTCTTTTATATCGTTACCCCTAATTCAAATTCTAGAAATGTTCGATATTTTTTTTCATTGATCAGAAAACTAAGAGGGATCGAATGAGACCAAAGCCAAGATTCTGGTTCGAGTGGACATGCTCGACCCGTTTAAAAAATGGTGTTATTTATTTATTTTTTTAATTATTCCTTTGCATCGTCACTCCCCAATTCGAATTTTCAAAATATTAGATTTTTTTTGTTGACCTGGAAGCTGAGACGGATTGAATGAGATGCAAACCAAAATTCTAGCTATAGTGGAAATAATCGATAATTTTGCTACATGATTTCCTCATTCAGTTCAGTGCATATTATAGAGAAAATTTAGATAAAATGAAACCTCTATTAACACGTTGAGCGCTAAAATGTTCTTGCTCTGCCTACCGTTCAGGCGGCGATCGCTCAGCGAGGTGTCCAGTCATAGAGAATAAACAGAAGATAATACACAGATCGAGGTGAAGGCCAACGGCCCTACCGTGCTAAAAACACCGGTTCTCGTTAGATCACTGAAGTCATGCAGCATCGGGCGCGGTTAGTACTTAGGTGGGTGACCACCTGGGAACACCGCGTGCTGTTGGCACATTTCGGGCGCTGCAGCCCGGTGGTTTGTGGGCTGGTTTTGCACGCTGCCACAACTGCCGCCGTATTCATGCGGAGTACGATCACATTAAACATGTGGGTCCGAAAGTCCTTCCGAGAGGTTGGTGGTAGGGGAAGGAGGGTACGGTCCCTGTGGATGCCTCCCCCACTGGGTTCCGGTCTAAATTGGGTGGCACTTACCGGCCATCCAAACAGTTATCTTACACCCTTCTGGTAGGTCGGACGGTCTGGGTCTCAACAACAACAACAACACGTCGAGGTGACGATTGTATTTCACTGTCCTTTTCGGCTATGCGAATGGCGCAATACAGTCAGAAAGTTAACCAACAGGTCGTCACTTTTTGTAATATGTGTAAAACCAAACCACATCTTTGCTTAGAATGTTTTAATAAACTCCATTAAAAGTATAATATTTATTTTTTAACTTTAATACTGCCTGTCCTATGGACCGACGTCACAACGAAAAGTTCACGTCAGTCCCCACGGACTGCCATCGCCTAAAAGGAAAGTTCACTGTCAGTCCCCACGGACTGCCGTCACCTAAAAGGAAAGTTCACTGTCAGTCCCCACGGACTGCCGTCGCCTAAAAGGAAAGTTCACTGTCAGTCCCCACGGACTGCCGTCGCCTAAAAGGAAAGTTCACTGTCAGTCCCCACGGACTGCCTTCGCCTAAAAAGAAAGTTCACTGTCAGTCCCCACGGACTGCCGTCACCTAAAAGGAAAGTTCACTGTCAGTCCCCACGGACTGCCGTCGCCTAAAAGGAAAGTTCACTGTCAGTCCCCTCGGACTGCCGTCACCTAAAAGGAAAGTTCACTGTCAGTCCCCACGGACTGCCGTCGCCTAAAAGGAAAGTTCACTGTCAGTCCCCACGGACTGCCGTCGCCTAAAAGGAAAGTTCACTGTCAGTCCCCTCGGACTGCCGTCACCTAAAAGGAAAGTTCACTGTCAGTCCCCACGGACTGCCGTCGCCTAAAAGGAAAGTTCACTGTCAGTCCCCACGGACTGCCGTCGCCTAAAAGGAAAGTTCACTGTCAGTCCCCACGGACTGCCTTCGCCTAAAAAGAAAGTTCACTGTCAGTCCCCACGGACTGCCGTCACCTAAAAGGAAAGTTCACTGTCAGTCCCCACGGACTGCCGTCGCCTAAAAGGAAAGTTCACTGTCAGTCCCCTCGGACTGCCGTCACCTAAAAGGAAAGTTCACTGTCAGTCCCCACGGACTGCCGTCGCCTAAAAGGAAAGTTCACTGTCAGTCCCCACGGACTGCCGTCGCCTAAAAGGAAAGTTCACTGTCAGTCCCCTCGGACTGCCGTCACCTAAAAGGAAAGTTCACTGTCAGTCCCCACGGACTGCCGTCGCCTAAAAGAAAGTTCACTGTCAGTCCCCACGGACTGCCGTCGCCTAAAAGGAAAGTTCACTGTCAGTCCCCACGGACTGCCTTCGCCTAAAAAGAAAGTTCACTGTCAGTCCCCACGGACTGCCGTCACCTAAAAGGAAAGTTCACTGTCAGTCCCCACGGACTGCCGTCGCCTAAAAGGAAAGTTCACTGTCAGTCCCCTCGGACTGCCGTCACCTAAAAGGAAAGTTCACTGTCAGTCCCCACGGACTGCCGTCGCCTAAAAGGAAAGTTCACTGTCAATCCCCACGGACTGCCGTCGCCTAAAAGGAAAGTTCACTGTCAGTCCCCTCGGACTGCCGTCACCTAAAAGGAAAGTTCACTGTCAGTCCCCACGGACTGCCGTCGCCTAAAAGGAAAGTTCACTGTCAGTCCCCACGGACTGCCGTCGCCTAAAAGGAAAGTTCACTGTCAGTCCCCACCGACTGCCTTCGCCTAAAAAGAAAGTTCACTGTCAGTCCCCACGGACTGCCGTCGCCTAAAAGGAAAGTTCACTGTCAGTCCCCACGGACTGCCTTCGCCTAAAAAGAAAGCTCACTGTCAGTCCCTACGGACTGCTGTCGCCTAAAAGGAAAGTTTACTGTCAGTCCCCACGGACTGCTGTCGCCTAAAAGAAAAGTTCACTGTCAGTCCCCACGGACTGACGCCGCACTTAACGTGTTAATAAAAGCCCCTAAGCAATTGTAAGTTTTATTATTCCTATGAATATAGATGTCTATATAGTGATTGCAGCAGAAACTCTAATTAGCGAACGTGACGTCTGCAACAGTTTATTTACTTTCTGTAGGAAAAGCCAGGGCTGTAGAAGTAAGTAAAAGCCAGGGCTGTTAGAGCCCTGAGGAAAAGCAGTGTGACGGGGTCAAAATTTCGAATTCGAGTAGAAAGATTCTGTACGGAAGAACATTTTCACTTCGAAAGTGCATAAAATGTAGAATAACTTGTAAACTACATCGAAATTAAAAGGGGGGCTCCGTCCTGCAAAAATCAAACTATTAAGTGCATGCCTGCAAAAATTCGTGGTCTTGCTATTGTTAGTCTGTTCAGGACGCGAACTCTCAGCTCAAATATTTTGTCTTTGACTTTGACATTAAATATTTCTTAAAGTTTAAATCAAGAAAAGGTTTATTTCAGCGTGTTCCCCAACACATTTCTCTAAAAGTGAATCTAATTTTATATTTTTGTATGCTATAGTTTTTGCGGTACGAAGCAGAGAACCTCGAGGAACGAGAAATTTGTCAAACAGCGGCGGTGGCGCCAGTTATCTGTTCTTTAATATAAAGAGATTCAATATTCTTAAAACTTCCCCTACTATCTAAATACCAAATACATTCAATATCACTACATGTTCCATCTAAATATCAAATATATTCAATATTCTTAAACATTCCATTTCTGAAAATCATACGAGTACATTCAATATTCTTAAATGTTCAATCTAAAGATCAAATGCATTCAATACATTTCTAATGTTCAATCTAAAAACCAAATGCATTCAATATTCATAAATATTCAATCTAAAGATCAAATACATTCAATATTCTTAAATGTTCAATCTAAAGAACAAATACATTCAATGTTCTTAAATGTTCCACATAAAGAGCATTTGTTTCCGATATTAAAATATAAGAATAAAATATGATTTTGAGAACACTGGAAAAGGAAAAACTTGAAAAAGTTGATTTTTCATTTTTTACGCTTATAAATTCATAGTCAGAGGTGCATGAACTTGCATTTTATTAGTTTTGCCAGCACTTGTTTTGATTTCGAAACACTTTTTTTGTTTAAAATGTAGTTTTTCTATATTCAGGTACGTCGATAAAATAATTTTTCGATGCATGTAGAAAATTATCTATGTTCAGTATGCAATTATATAGATTTATTATTTCGGTCTTGAATTGCATTTCTATTATTAAAAATAAAAGTTACGTTAATTTTAATTACTGATTTTTTTTTCTTTACTATAATGTAATTTTTCTAATAATTTGATGGCAAATGTTAGTAGAATAATATAATTGAACAATATGTAATAAAAATACTAAAAGTTCAAGCTATTATAATTGCAAGGTTTGTGGAACATGATCTGAAGGGAATATTTTCTTAATAAAATTTGTATTTTCATTAAAAGAAAATCGTTATAATGTAAAAACTAAATGCAACAATGTGATATTATTATCATGAAATAGTTCTTTAAACACCTATTTATCACATTTTAAGAAAAATATTTCAGTGTTTGCTTATATAATTACTATATACTTTTATAACCGATATCCTGTTTTCTTTCAAAATGGTGGAAGTTTTTGAACATTTATCTCATTTAAACATTCTGCAAAAACTGTTCTTTAAATATATGTTTTTTATTGCATAAAAACTTTCATTTAACCGTTATATTCTAAGAACTTTATTTTGTTCGATAACTTGATAAACAATTTCAGTATCCTGTCATAAGTTACTAAATAAAGCCATCAAAATTATTCAAAGTCAATCTGATTTACAAGAAATTACTATGTGAATTACTATCTGAAATGGCACTATATATTTAAAAATGTTCATTATGCACCGGATGAATGATATAAAAGTCTATTGTTTATCTAAACGCCTAAACTGACAGGCCAGGCCCAGTAAGAGAGGGTGAATCGACAGCTCCACCTACCCGCAGTCAATTCTTCCGCATCTATGAAAATCAGTTATGAAAATAGTTACGAAATTATCTCCTCTCAAAAATCTGAAGAAACATGCAAACTTTCCCTTTCCACTGAACAATGCCACTTACGCACACACCAAGTAGAGTTCACTCCGGGAGGATGATTCAAGTTCACTGGACCTTGGGAATCACCTTCCGTCTTCGCCGCATGCTTATGTCACAGATCTAGCTCAAGGAGACACACAGACAGTAGAGCTAGCTCAAGGTACTTTAAACATCAGCTAGCTGGTGGCTTATTATTCAATGTATTTTTTTTTTCCTCTGAGATTTACACCTGTCCAATAAAATTTAGTCTTGCTCTCGTCTTACAGTAGTCTGATAATGAATGATATTCTAGAAAAATATGTTTAATATATGACCTGATATCGAACCCTTTTTCAAACAGAAATATCTTGAACAAAATGGAAGGCTTCGCCTTTCGATACCAAAATTTAAATCAAGAGAAAGTGAATAATTTAGGTATTTTAAAATCAGACAATATAAAAATACACATTGCCTCACTGGCTCTAACAAGTTAAATAGGCTGTTTTGCTGGACGTGCTTGTTACTTTCTTTTGGCGATAGCTTGGCTAAAATTAGATTTGATGATTTGAACACTGACACCAGGTATTGGTAGTCATGAAAAATCTACCAAACACATAAAAGCTTTTATTCAGCTAAATACTTTCGAAAGAACGTTTATTCAACATTGCCCTAACGAACAGCAACGCGTTTCTGATCGCATTCATAACGATAAAGTGAAAATAAATCTTAATCTTTTCAAACGTTTAATTGATTCTGTGTGCTTCTTCGTAATGCAAGAAGTACCGCTTGATGGATGCGATAAATCAAACACATTTTCAAAGAGGTATGATGAGCTTGTTGAGTTAATGAGTTAGAATAATCCGGTTTTAGAAAACTATTTAAAAGAATCACCAATCTTCCAAGCTACTTCTTTAATAAACATCCAGGATCCAGAATGACTTAGTTAAAGCCATCTCTGATTTACTTACCTCTAAAATAAAAAAAGAAATTGAACAGATGGCGTTTGTTTCACTTATTTTGAATGAGACGTCAGGTATCATCAACGAGTCTCAGCTTTCTACTATTTTGAAGTTACATTGATATTTTGAAATTACATTGATTAGTTACTATTTTGGAGTTACATTGATTAGTTATATTGATAAAAATGGCGAAATGCAGAAAAGATTTCTTTATTTCACTGATCATTCTCCTGAAAATTTGCTAAAGCGCATTGAACACATTTTACACGATTTTAACTGCGCAAGAAACTTATCATACGATGGCGCAACAGTAGCAGTTGACCATATTGGAAATTTCAATAAGCAGCTACAAGAGCTGCAACAATCTGTTTGAAATATCAAAGATTGCAGACTTTTTTTCCAATCTTGCAAAATTTTCTCTGAATCACCAATGAGAAAATTAGCATTTGAGGATTTTCTTCAAAAAGAAACTGGTATTGCACCTATGAGATGGCATTATTCATCTACACAACCGGCGAGAAAATACTACGAGCTGTTCATTTCATTTTTTGATCATATTCTTAACCAATCCACAGATTGGAATAGTGACACTATTCGGAAGGTTCAATACTTCTCGCGTTACTCCTTGGATCCAACCGGTAAGACAGCATTGCTTGTGTTTGACCCAATGTAGTCTTAAAGAACTTTCGAAAGAAAATTCTAGGTCAGAGAGGGGCTAAAGATCTCATTTCCTATGTTGCCAGTTAAAAAAATAGATGACAAAAAATCTTCTATTGTAGATACAGTGGCGTAAACATAAACTGGTTCTAAGGTCGTACCCCCTCCCCCTTCCCGCTACCGATCGGAGGTGACGTACCGATTCACGAAAAAATTACATTAGTTAGATCAAAATTATAAATCTAAATCCAACATTGTAACTCACCCTCCATTCGCTCGTAACCCCTTCTTTCCGATAGCCTGACTATATTTAATTTTTGTAGTGCTGCCATCTATTGTTTAAAAATTCATTTATCTAATTTTCTATATAAAGATCTTCCAAAAAGGCTTAAATAATTTTCGCTTATCTATCTTATACGACGCGACTGCTTCGTTTGAACTCGTAGCAAGGCACTTTGAGGTTAAAAAAACGTAACAGCATCAGCAACACAGTGCATGAGATTAGTCCGAGATCCAGGAGTGAAGTGCCCCCCTCCCCCTCCATAATTCGAGACAATTTGTTTATACTAGAGGATATTGAAATTTTTGAAGGATGTTCCCAGTTGTTGTTGTTGTTGAGACCCAGACCGTCAAACCTACCAGAAAGGTTTAAGGTAACTGTTTGGACGGCCGGGAAGTGCCACCCAATTTAGACCGGAACCCAGTAGGGGAGGCATCCACAGGGACCGTACCCTCCTTCCCCTACCACCAAACTCTCGGAAGAACTTACCCACATGTTTAACATGATCGTACTCCGCATGAACACGGCAGCAGTTGTGGCAGCGTACAAATCCAGCGCGCAAACCACCGAGCTACCGCGCCCGAAAAGTGTCAACAGCATGCGGTGTTCCCAGGTGGTCACCCACCCAAGTACTAACCGCGCCCGATGCTGCCTGACTTCAGGGATCTAACGAGAACCGAGGATGTTCCCAGTGTAAAAACTTGCTTTGCTATCGAAATGTCAACCATTTTTAAATTTTTTAACATAAAATTAAAAATAATTATAATTTCTGTATATAAACATTTTTAAACGAGTAATCATCTTACACGAATGTTTGGATATAAAATAGAATGAAGCCATTTCCAAGCCTCTAAAACCAATTACAGTTTTTAGGAATTTTGAATAAACATTAGAAATAGAGCCTCATAAGAAACAAATCCAAGTGTCTCAATTATTTTATTGCCATTTTTCAGGAGAAATCGTATAACATACTACCAGGATGCCATAAATAGTAAATTATTGTCTGTACGATACTTTTAACAGAAAAATTTTTAAATTTTTCTTTAAGGAATTTCATCACATCACATGCACTGTACTGACGGCTGTTGAGCGGCAAAAACCATGCTCCACGGATGGTAATGGATGATTAGTTGAGCACTTTCTTACTCTTAAACAATAAGACTAATGATTTTCAATGATATATAGTAGTAGGAAAAGCTCTAATTTGTGTTGGATCAGCTCTAAGTCATGTGTTGGTCAACATTAAAATGTCATCAACATTAAAATTTGAAATTAAATAAAGAAAATTCATTTATTAAGGAATAAGTGGAGTAATACTCGTATAGAATACATGTTCGTTTCTGTAGAATTTTTACTGTGCGATAATAATAAAACTGTAAATAATCATAAAACTGTTTTAAATACTCACATTATGTAGTGCAACTAGTCTTGTGATCCTCCTATATACTGAGTTCATTGAATAAGATTTCTGTTCTTTGAAAAAATTTCTATATGTTTTTTCATTTTTATGTAACTTTATTAACTATTCTTCATTTAGTTGAGCTAACTTCCTGATAAGTTGTTGAAATATTGTATTTGAGATGTTTCGTGCTTGTAGTTAGCATTGTTTAGATACATATTTCTGTTTCAATATCGTGGAGGCGGATAATATGCAATACAGATTTTCTATGATACCCCCATTTTATTTCATATATTCAAAATTTAACAAGTAGCTTATTCATTCATAAAATTTATATTTCAGCTTTAACTTCCTGTTTTCTGTGTGCAGAAGTTAAATGAAGCATTATATCTTAAAATACTAAAGTTTATAAGATATAATGTTTTAATTTCATCCCAATAGTTTCAGTAATACTATTATTTTTAGGATATATGATGATATTTTCATCCCAAAATAACTTTCTTGAATATGAAAATAAAATATTAAAATAACTCATTTATACAAGGAAAACTATAAAAAACGTGTTAAAAAATAAATAAAATTATGTATTTATAAAGCACTATCAAGGAATGCCTGGCGTTGCCCTGGATTTAAAATGCAAAACTCTGATTAAAATTACACAGAAACATTCAGAAAATTCTCGAAAACCAAACAAAGAATTAAGAATACACTCTCTTAGAGCAAAAAAGGTGAAATATTGTAAAAGTAGATTTTTAAAACACACTTTTTTACTCTTAACTATTTCATTGGTGATAACCGTACAAGGAGTGAAGTTGAAAAACCGTAAAACAAATTATAATAAAAAATTAATTAATCAACATTTGTATATGTATTTTGACCTGTTCTCCCTCAGAACTAAATAGAACCCAGGTAGACCTTGCAGAGTCCACTTCGAAGATAAGAACTTGCAATTCCATCTCAGTAGCTCAACGGTAGAGCGTCGGTTGGTCAATACAAAGATCCGTAGTTCGATTCCCGGTTAGGGCAGCAAGGTTCTTTACAACCTTATGCTTAAGAGCACAATTTAAAATATTAAAACTATTAAAATATTTTAAAGAAAATTAAATTTCAAACAGAAAACTACATTAATTCCGAGATATCACAACAAAGTATTTCCTACAAATTTAAATCAGGAGTTAAAAAAAAAAAATCGCTCAAGAATTTTCGCAAGTAGTATAATTTCAAATGAAGAGGAGCACGACTTGGATTTTAAAGAGCTCGAAGTGTTAACTTCAGTATGGATTTCTAATTCTTTTACTGATCAGATAAAATAAGGAATATGTTTTCATAACCACAATAGACAGAAGATATGAATCATATTTTAACTTTTATTTTGTTATTAAATTATATAATTTGCACACTGGTTGGTTAGAGTTACAAAACAAACACAATTTTTTCATGATGATCTTGATACAAGCTGGACAGATGCACACTGGTTGAAAACCACAGAATCAAATCGTCGTGAAGAGGACAAACATATTCAAGTTTCCAAGAATACAACTAGTACAGTGTCCATGTTTTCCATGCAGAGCTGAAAAGGAAAGACAAATTCTACAACATTTACAACAAATAAATAGGAAATATGTTAGTGTAAATTTCCTTTTCTATTACCACTGCATTTTGTAAAAAAGAGATGACATTCAAAAGATGTCATTCACGGTTTACCACTCAATAAATCCACTCTATATACAGGGTTCCTAGGAAAGTCCTTAAGCACTTCAATAACTTTGTAAGGAAAAATCCGTGAGTAGACATGTTAGGTCCATTTACGGTAAAGTGGCCATGACCGATCGAATAAAAGGGATTGCAGGGCATCTAGGGAAGAATAAAAAAAATTAGAATAACGAACTTGATAACTAAATAAGATAGACGAAACAAGCCAATTACAAAGTTGAAGATCATTATCTAATGAGTAGAAATAAACATCAGAAACGAACGAAACGCGCATATTTAAGGCAATAAATATCTGTCAAAAATTCGCATCATGAGGGCATATAACATTGTGGCATCTGCAATGCTTGCCATAGTACGAGGTGCTGTTCACTCTGGAATCCAAATGTGCATTGTTGCTAACATAGGGAATTTTGAACAAACTTTAATATTATATTTCTGTACATGTGAGTTTTGTTTATTTTAGCATTACTAACTATAACTATCATTCACCAATAACCATATTGCATCAAATAAATGTCTTTAACAATTTTATTGCCGATTTCTACTCATTGATCAATGCTCTACAACTATGTAATTTGCTTATCTCATCTATCTCGCTTGGTTGCAGAGTTCGTTATTCTAACTTTTAAAATTCTCCGCTTGGGGGGGGGGGGGGTCTGCAGTCACTTTTATTCGATCGGGCATCGTCACTTTATTTTTGATAAACCTAACGTGTACACTCGTTGACCTTTCCTTACAAAGTTATTGGGATACTTAAGGACTTTCCGAAGAACACTGGACAGCATTAAAGTCTGCGAGATTCCCTCACTAGTCTGGATAACTCAGTCGGTAGAATATAGTAGTGTCGAGATACAGAAGTTGGGAATTCGAGTCTTTCCTGGGGTATAATTTCATATTTCCAGTGCAATTTCATGAACGATATAAAAATTGGGTGTATAAAAAAATAACAGAGAAAATAGATTATCAAAGAGAAACGAACCGAGAATCGTTGAGTCGAAGAAATTTCGATCTCAAATTAGGAAGAGGAGAATGTATGGTTCACTCCTAATCCCAAGTAACCCATAGTGCTGGTGTCGGGATCCAGAGGCCGGGAGTTCGAATGTCAGGGTATGACTTCATAATTTGAATCCTAATGCATTTTACTAATTTTTTAAGTCTAACGTCGAGAAAGATTTGAATACTCGACTTCTGAATTTCTTACACAACGCTCTGAGATAGAACCGTACCTAATAAGGAGCATATCCTTCTCTTTCTCTCTTTTATTCTCTTCTCCTTTTCTTTCTCTTCTTCGAAAGGTCTCGAGGAATATCCAATTATAGCATTGTTTGGACCTCAGTCATACTCTACATTTAACCCGCAGAGATAAGTTGCTTATAAAAAATGCATGTATCAGCGGGGAATCTCACCACCGATCTCCGCAGGCCAGACATCGCTCTATTCATTGAGCTACTCTGACGAATTTCTTTCCCTCTATATTTAAATTGAGCCGTGAATTATGTTGGTACTTAAATACGCCTGAAAAGTGGTTTCCAACTACTCAACTGCCATTGAGCGGCTAGGAAAGTTTTTATAGACTTTGAAATTATTCATAAATATGGGAATAGAATTCAGTAACGTTTGAACTGATCACAGATAAATGATTTATAGTATAGCATACTTAAAACACAAAAGCAATTTTAAGCGAAGTTGTTGAAAATAATTACCGTTTCTGGCGTATGATGATCCTGCAGCGTTTCTTGCCTATACAAAAATAGTAGCTCCTTAACAGGTATTTCCTAAAATGAAAATACTGTTTTAGATATAATAAAATAAAAATTCTGAGGTGTTCAACAAATTAAGTAAAGCATGTGACTTTGCGTACAATCAATTAATGAACTGGTTTACAACTTAAAATGCAGCGCAAATAAAGATAAATAAGTATACGTACTTTTCAGAAATCAACTGGATTTCCTTCTTCAATGCAAAAAGTCTGGACTTTAACGCCCAAATAAGCGCAAGGCTATGTCGATCAAACTGAAATGGATAAGCGATATCTTAATATAATGGCGCCACCTAGTGGCACGAAAGAAAAATAAAACAAAAATCATTATATTTTCTTTGAATTTTTCTTGTTTTATTTCCTTTCGGCTCACTAGGTGGCGCAAATATATTGAGATGTCGTTCAGTCATTTCAGTTTGGCCGATATAGCCTTGCGCTTATTTGGACTTTCAGGTCCAGACTTTTTGCACTGAAGAAGGCAATCCAGATGATTTCCGAAACACACGTATGCTTATTTATCATTATTTGCGCTGCATTGTACGTTGTAAACCAGTTCATTCTTTAAACAAATTAATCCTTACAAATAAAAACATTTGATATTCTTGGACAGCAAAAATTCAAGCGACTCTCGAAGTTTATACGAATTCTACCACGCTGAAATTCTTACTGTACTTAATAAAAATAAATTTACTAAATTTCATGGAAATCGCATGATTCTGTCGAGGGTTATCACTTTCTACGTGGGGGAAAGTAAAAGTTTCGAATATATCGATAACAACTCTTGATAACTCCAAAAATGATTCCAATTTATCTACAGTTAAAAGTATTAAAGTACAGTTAAAAGTTACCTTACACCTTTCTGGTAGGTCGGACGGTCTGGGTAACAACAACAACAACAGTTAAAAGTATTTACAAAGCATTCACTCGTTAGAGAACAAACAGTAAGTGTATTAAGAATTTTTCAAGTTCAGATCGAGAACGAGCAATACCTCGAAAAATGCCCGTCAAAAGTCTATAGACGTCACCATCAAATTATTCCACAAAACGAACGGCTTACATGGCATAATGGCTATCCTTTAATGACAATGTTTAGTCGCACTATGCCGTTCTCTAAAAGAGAGCTCAAAATCAGTCAAGAAAAGCACAGACTGTTGCCTATTTTTAATAAATATATAAACACGCGTATTATTTATTTTTAATAAAATAGTTATAAATAAGCTGCTCTGGGGAGCTTAACTAGCACAGCTTGAAGCGCGAATAATCAAATAAGTAACATATATAAACAAAAAATGAGTATGATGAATTTATTTTTTATTATCATTTTATCTTCCAAATCATCAGCTCCACTATCGCTTATCCTATTATCACTTTCAGAATCAACTGAAGCATTGCTAATTTCGTTTGGTAACAACTTTTTCTCGATCTAGTCGCAATTTTGAAAGCCAAAGATTTTTCAGTACAGTATTTAGTCCATAGATGATGGCATTTACAGTAAAATAATAAAGAAATTAACGGGGAAAACTGATGTCGAGACTCACCACACATCTGACTGAAACTAATAATTTTTAACATCGGTGCTCTTTCGACACAGGAGCGCAAAGGCTTAATAATGCATCTATTGCTTTTTGATATACGATCTATCCCCAAAGATTATATATATATATATATATATGTATATATATATAGATATATATAATTAGAAAACTGCATTAGTAACTAATACCAAGTAATTAATGGCAAAGCATTAACACAATAAATTTACTAAAACAGTTAAAGCACGGCCACCATACCGAAAAAGAAATGTATCGCACTAGGCTTAAAGTATATATATATATATATATATTCGTATATATTGGATCCTGTCCTTGCACACCATGAATGTTAAATGGATGCCATTTATTCAGTCTCAGTATTCTCCACACTGTTGCACGTGGTACGTTCATTTCTGAAGCAGCGGTACGAACACTACTATGTGGATGACTGCAAAAGTAAGCTAAAATATCAATTTCTACATCAGTTGAGTGAAGAAGTCTGGGCCTACCTAGTCCACCGACACGATGTACGTTTCCTCTTGCAAGCACTCGTTGCACCAATGGGGAAATAAATCTCCCAGAAGGATGTCGAGAATTGGGAAAAGTACGTTGATATTCCAGTGTAGTTTCGTTAGCATTGCGATTACATAAACTGTACAGCATAAGCATTTCAAAAAGTTCTTCGTTCCTGTATTGCGACATATTGTCGCTACAGGCTAACTACACTCTCAAAATATAGCAAAAATGTGAAATACTTACGGGTCGCTCAGGGTACCGGCCTGGACCGTCACCCCCGGTAGAAAAGGCCGAACTGCTTTCCCCCCCTGTACCTCGTGACGTATGAGGTGTAGGCCCAATTCTGACCTTCGAATCCGAATTCCTCCGTCTCAACTTTTCTGGAAAGTTCTCCCCTAGTAGAGTAGCCCACACAAAGAAGTATCGTATGTGCAGTGCAGTACGTGGGCTCGCGCGTGTGGATGCATAACGGTCTTTTTATCGTATTTTTGAATGTCTTATATGTTAGTTCATGATTTTATAAACATTTTGACCAGCATACCTTCGACTACATACCTTATAACATTGGATTACTAATTACCTTATTCCCGTAATGTGAAAAACGGAAAATGCTATTTAGAAGTAAGTGCTTACCATTTTTTGCTTATTATCATGTCATTTAAAATTACATAGAATTTTAAATATATGGCAATCAAATTATTGCTATTCAATTAACGCTAAATGGATTCTAAATTGTTTTGTTGCTAATTATAACGTCAACAAACCTTTTAGAGTTTTCTTAGTTTGTTTTAAAATTTTATTGTTGTCACATTAATTAAGAAAACTGCCTAGACATTTGTAAAATTAAGCTTTGTTAAGTAATTGTGAAGTATTTAAAATCATTCAATGTTTAAAATGTATCTTTTATTAGGTTTAGCTTGTGTGATTCATTTCATTTACCTAGTATACTTAATATGTTGTCATAAATTATTCAGTTTCCTGTAAATATTTTAAAATTATTTTAATAATGTTGTTAGTTGTGTGATATTTTTTAATAGACTAGCAGTATGTCCGTACTTCATACTGACCATATAATACAAGAAACCTAAAATTCAGAATTTGATGTGAAGTTTTAATATTTAGAGTCTCAATTTTTGAAATTTTATAATAATTCTAATGAAATGAAAATAGGTGATCTCTACCGTGCTGAGATAATAAACAGACAGATAGATGTACAACATACAGTTTTATGTATACTGTTAATAGCAGATATACCCGACATTGCCCATGATTTAATATATGTGCAAATTCCTGCAGTATTCTAAATGACATTCTTACTCAAAACATTCTATTAAAATATTTCATTTAATTCTCCTTTCTGTGTTTTCTATACAAAATTATCTTCAAGCAGATCTGAATAAAACATCCTCGTTTGAAAACAAATTATAAAATATATATGAAATTGGATCAATATAAACTAAAATAAAAGCGCTAAAATTGTATAAAAATGGTTATAAAATTTTGTTTTATATTGATTTCTTTATTATTTAAATCTTAAAAAATTTAATAATCGTCTGCCTAATAAACACATTTGATTTAATTGCGTTGCTAAGCATCATGATATAATTTTCTTAATAAATTTGTGGAAAATATATCATCTGCATAATTCTATTTTTATGGAAGGTTTAATTGTGGGATTTTTATTCATATCTCGACAATCCCTGGTCCTAGAAACTCGAAACATGGACTAAATTTTAAGTAGGGCTATTTCAAAGCTACCCACAGAATGTTCATGAAATTCGATGCAGCAGTTCTACCGTGATGATGAGATAGATAAACACACAGACAGATACATGTATTTTCAATTTTATTTATATAGATAAAAAAATGTCATTCTCTTTTTAAGATATTGTCAATAGTAAGAAATCGTAGCAATAAAAATGCTACACTAAAGTTATGAAAGTAAAATAATGTAAAATGGAATATTTCACACATCAAATAACATATTTTAACTGTTTGATAAGTAAGTAATTGCATATAAAAGATATAGTATCTTAATATATTGCACGTATATTTTTTATTATTTGTTATGGCATGCTGAAATTTTAGAAGAATAGGTTAGGAAGTCATTTGTGTTTAGGTTGGGCACATTTTATTTTTTATGTAGCGAGTTATTAATTATGTTATTGAAAATTGTTAAAATAACTTGGAAAAAAGCAAAGTAACTAACTTACAATTTCAAGTTACCATTGTATATTTCATTATATTATAGTTAATGTTATTTTAATAATACAAAGCTAATTTAATCTTTCTTACATTTTCACTTCAATGGAATTGTAAATGAAATATTAATACCAAAAAGTTTTATTATACAGCTTTATTAAATTTTCAAAGCCCCTGAGGTATTTCAAACTCTATAATTAAGCAAAATTGTTTACAATTTGTTAATGTCTGGTAGTAAAAAAGGGAATATAAGATGTGCTATATTAGAAAACCTGAACTTCTACAATTTATAGTGCATAGGTTAATGAATGACATTCAACTAGTATTTTATCTTAATTCTAAATCATTTTACAATTTATAACAACAACAAAAACTGAATAAAATAAAATGAAATAAAAATAAATAAACACGTAAGCATATTAAAAGTTAAATTCTGAGTTTCTTTTTAATGATTGTCTTATGATATTTAAAGATATAGTATTCAGTAATCATTTTAGTTTCTGCATACTTTATCTGTAAGCACGCATACTTGAGCTGAATGTACTGAAGAATTATTCAAATAAAATGCCTGATTAAGTAATAAATATACAGGGTTCTTTTTCAAACTTTTATTAAAACACTAACTGAATGGAATCCTTTCATCTTTGCTCCTACAGTGAATGAGTCATTATAAATATTTTATTTTAAGGAAATGTACAGCAATATTAAGATTTTAAATCACCCATTTTAATGAACATTATCGAAAATACTTCCAAATTTCATGAATATTATTTGATTTACTGATAAATTATGATTCCTTTACATCGAACAGAGAATTAAAAGGGAAACAAATAGCAAAAGCTTCGATCGCGATCTGGAAGACCTACTCGCAGTGGGCCTACAAGCCAAGACGTCAAAAATTAGTGCTCCGGCCTCTGCTTTCGGAGGTGACGCCTGGACGCGCTACGGTTGCGTAAGCGAGACGATTGATCAATGGCAGAGCAAAAACAACTTTCTCATATGATGTTGCGATTGTGTGAAGCACCGATCAGAGGCAGATATTTGTATATGCATACATTTCTAAGTTGTTTTAATGTTCATTTTGATTGTGCCATTTCCAAGTTTTATTCTATAATTAATCATGTAAAACTTTAAAGTATTTTTCAGGAAGCATATTTTTGAAAAATTGCAAATAAATAAATCTAAAGATAAGAGGCATATATTATTTGCCTATGATGCATTTCTGCGTTGCATCATTTGCACTCTTGCTGTAAGCATTTGCATTTTAATTTATGATTAATCCCTCATCAACTTTGTTTAAACATATATCTGGGACTTTTTATGATAAAATGCTGAAATTTTGTACATCATCTTATTATTGTATGCGACACATTTTACTCATTGGAAATGTTTTTGTACGGGGGCCGTATAAAGATTTTAATTTTGTATTTCTTCAAATTTAATCCCCTGAAAATTTTTATCGATTTCATAAAATTCTGTATCTTTTTTTACGCAACTTGTTAATTAATGTTTTGAATTTTACTTTCGCTAAAAAATTGTAACTTTTGCCAGTATTGAAACTACGATTTGAGCGCCCTTATAATGGTGTATAGTGGCATTCTCGTTTATCCAGTTTTCCTATGAATTACTTGTTTAGTAAGAATTTTCATCTTTGATTCATATTCAGAATTGCGTATATGGGTTGTTCATATTCTGAATTGCTTGTCCGGTCTCCTGCTTAGACTCACTGGACGGGTCTGGGCGTATTACTGTGAACGTTCGTACTGCCTCCCTGGTAGAATTTCGACTTGTTCATTCCGGTGCTTCTAGATAATTTAATCTGTTGAGGTTGATCGTGTATACACGTGGTGAAAGAAGGGTTCATGCCGCATGGTAATACAAATTTTCTTAATGTTTCCTATCTTCATTTTTTGACGCCTGTAGTCTGAGTTAGAGTATTTATAGTAATGTACTATTGCTCTATCTGAAACAAGCATGTGTTTGAGTTAGTTAGAGTTGAATACTCAGACTTGAAGAGGAATTTCATCTTGTTGACTAATCATCGAATTTGGGCTGGTGCTGTTTGTTCTCTTCTCTTATCGGCATTATGGCCGTGAAGTTGCTTCTATGGTGATGTTAATATTACTTGAATTTTTTATTATTACATATTTCTAATATATATATATATATATATATATATATGTGTGTGTGTGTGTGTGTATGTATTAAAGTTGTAATGACATAAGAACTTTATCTGCAGTTAACGTTTACATGAAAATATACTGTTTCCTCGGCAGCTATAGATATTTATGATATATTAATAAATGAATAATTTTAGATAACTTGTCTATATAATGAGACCAAGCGGAAAACTGGTCATTTATCGTATCTAATGAATATGAATAAATTATCTTAAATGACAAATAATTCAAAATTTAATTATGTTTATCCAATCAAAATTTATTTTTCATTCACGTCAGTATCCTGCGTGGATGTTGGCCTCCCGATTTAAAATCGGCGTGAAATATGCCAGAGGCCACAGAATCCGCACTAATCATACAGACTCTGATCACTGTCAGGCCCCCAACATCACTGCACTAACTTGCCGGATTAATTTATCCCGGCGCCGTTGTAAAAAACCTTGCTGTCCTGATCTGGGCTCGAACAGCGGATCTTGTTACAGGCCAGCCGACAATCTGCCATTTGAGCTGCTGCTTCGGTATTGCAATGTCTTATTTTTGACATGGACTTTGCAAGGGGTCACAGCTAACCGCTTTTAATTTTTTTAATTTTCCTTAAGTTTCAATTGGCATTTCATGTTACAACTGATAAAATACTTACTATAGAGAGGAAGTAAATATCCAAATTGTATAAAAAATTATAAAAAAAAAAATGCAAATATAGAAAAGGATTTTTGCAACACTGCATCAATGCGACTTTATTGTTCAATGTATGGATTTTTTTTTTGTGTGTGTGTGTGTTAACTACCTTTCAATTTCATAAAGATTATATTCGATACATACATAACACATGCATATTTTGTTGTAAAAATATTTAAAACTTACTACGAGCCGTGAAAAACTTCTTTTGAGATGTTTTAGCTTTTCTTTACTCTTCAGCTGAAAAGCAAATTTCAGCTAAAAATATATAAAAATATTTTGTAAAACAATTAAATTTAGAAGGCGAAACAAATAAAACATAGCATAGATTTTTTATAAACAACATACACACATATATATATACTTATTTTAGTCACAGACATCCACTTTCTCTTGAATAACCATTACCATGTATTTGCATGTTCTTACTGTTGAATATCACCTTTTATCGTCTTTTCGCATTACCGTTATTTCTTTCTTACGATTGGTAACAGCAGTTCACATCTTTTTATTTTTTGTGATTGGCAACATTGGTCTCTTTATTCAAGGCTCCAATGGATCAGACGTATGCAGTGTTTTTTCAGGTATTCTTGTTCGCTATTATTTTTCAATCTTTATGCATGTTGTCCAAGTTTTCAGTGTTTATAGATATAATCTATTACTGATATCAGAAAGATGCATTTTGTGTTCATTTTTTAAATACTTGGACTTGATAAAGAGTTTTATCGAAATGAACAATTCATTATTAGGCCTAGGGCTTGTCCACGTGTAAAGCTTTCATGCTTGGATTTTACTTCATTTCATTTTATCGATACCTTTCCATTGATGTTTTTTGTTTATCTTCAGCTTGATGACTAGAGGTTTGCATTTTATTTTCCACTTGATTGATGATTCTCTGTTTGATACTTTTATTTGTGAGGCATTTTTGAATGTTGGGGTTTTTTGAGTTGAAACTTCTCTCTATTCTTTCATTGGATTTTCATACTTGTATATATATATATATATGTATGTATATATATATATATATATATGTATGTATATATATATATATATATGTATATATATATATATATGTATATATATATATATATATATATATATATGTATGTATATATATATATATATATGTATGTATATATATATATGTATATATATATATATATATATGTATGTATATATATATATGTATATATATATATATATGTATGTATATATATATATGTATGTATATGTATATATATGTATGTATATGTATATATATGTATGTATATATATATGTATGTATATGTATATATATGTATGTATATATATATATATATATGTATGTATATATATATATATATATGTATGTATATATATATATATATGTATGTATATATATATATATATATGTATGTATATATATATATATATATGTATGTATATGTATATATATATATATATATATGTATGTATATATATATATATATATATGTATGTATATATATATATATATATGTATGTATATATATATATATATATGTATGTATATATATATATGTATGTATATATATATATATATATGTATGTATATATATATATATATATGTATGTATATATATATATATATATGTATGTATATATATATATATATATATGTATGTATATATATATATATATGTATGTATATATATATATATATATATATATATATATATATATATATATTTATTTATATATATAATAATAGAAGTTTGAAAATCCAATGAACAAAAAGTAAGAAGATGTAACACGATAAACCTAAAGTAACCAAGTCTTCTTTCCATTGTTCTACAGTTCCTTCATTGACACTCGCACTTCCCCAGAAAGGACACGAGTTGCCAAGCCATGCCTATTTTTGAATTTTTCAATCCATCCATGTGATGCTGAAGAGTTTTCCCTTTCAAATCTCTTTGACAACTGTACTGCCTTCACCCTTAAGGTGCCTTCCTACTGGCAACGCATATATAATAAACATATTATTACGTAGGCAACGGGTACACGCAAGTCTTTGCGGCGAAGTAGAATACAGTTTCGTCCAGAACAGAGCACCAGGCGCCTTTAATCTCCAATCTCTAGGTGTGGTTCTTATCTTCATACTGTGACATTATTTCATTGGCCCATAGTTGGAGGTTCGATGTTTTTGATTTACTGTTTTTATTATTTCACCTAGCTCCTAGTGTCGCAGTTTGTTGCACATTTAGAGTTTAAGCAGTTTGGGGGGGTTGATGCAGATCTGAGAGTTACCTAGCAGTTTAGGATTTAAGACATTTTGTAGAAAAGTAAAGATCGCGAGTTTTATTTAATTTCAACTGATTAAGTTAGGACGTTCTTAGTACCGAATATCAAAGTTAAGTACTGAGCGGGGTTTCTTACGAGATTTAGCCTTGCGATGATCATAGTCATGCAGATTAAATAATAGTTCATTTGGGGCAAATGGCAGATTTTTGTAGAATTTAAGCGCTAGCTTTTTAATTTGGGCTCTAACAGTTTTTATTTTGAAGTCTTTCCTAATTACCGAGTTTCTTAAGTATCTAGGGGCTTTCCTTATAATCCTTAGGGTTTTGTCTTGTCTCTAATAAGTCTATGGTAGTTTTACAGGCATAATCCCATACGGGTGCTGCATACAGCATTCCCGGGCGGATGACCGATTTATAAATTAGGAGTTTATTTTGATAACTTAGATTTCCGTTTCCTATCATTGGGTATAAGGCTCCTATGGTTATATACGCTTTTTTGATTATGTTCGTTACGTGCAGTTTCCAAGTTAGGTGGGAATCTATCGTTACACCTAGGTATTTAGTAGATTTTTCCGCTTTTAGGGCATGGTTGTTTATGTACAGAGGCGGTGGAGGTTTGCGTTTTCTAGAGAAATAAATCCAATGACATTTAATGGGGTTTAATTTTATTCGCCATTTTTCCAGCCATGTTTGGAGTATGTCTAAGTGTTGTTGCAGCTGTCTGTGCATTACTGAGACGTAAGGGTGTTTTGCAAGTATCGCGCTGTCGTCTGCATAGAGTGCCAGCTCCGAGTCTGGGGTCCTGGGGATGTCATTTAGATATATGTTAAAGAGTGTCGGGCCCAGGATGGATCCTTGCGGTACACTACTTTTAATGAGCTTGGGTGTAGATAAGTTATTTTTTACTCTGACTTGAAAGTGTCTGTTATTTAGGTATGAAACTAAAAGTTTGACAAGTGCGTCAGGGACTTTTAGAGTGATCAATTTGTAAGCTAATCCACAGTGCCACACTTTATCAAAGGCCTTTTGGATGTCAAGAAAAAATCGCTGCTGTGGGTGTCTTATTATTAAAACCAGAAGAAATGTACTCTACCACTCTCAGCAATTGATGAGTGGTGGAGTGTTTTGGCCGAAATCCAAATTGCTCCGGAATGATAATGTCATTTTCACAAAGGTGCGTGTTCAGTCTCTTAAGAATTATTTTCTCAGTAATTTTACGAAGTGTCGGTAACAAACTGATTGGTCTGTAGTTGGCTGGAATTGAGGCATCCTCACCAGGTTTATGGACCGCTATAATTATCGCTTCCTTCCATTCTTTGGGGAAAAAATTTAGTTCTAGTATTTTATTTATTAAGATGGTCAAGTAAAATATTATATTTAAAGGTAGGTTTTTTACCGCGATATTCCTGATTTTGTCGTGCCCTGGGCTTTTACGGTTCTTAAGGTTTTTGATAATCTCTACTATCTCTTGCGGGGTGGCTGGGTTAATCTCAGCTGTGACCGGGGAGTTCCTGAAATTGTTTAGAGTTTGTCTAACCATTCTTAGGGTGTCCTGACACATTAGATCGTGGTTTGGTTCAAATTGCTTTTCGTACTGCCTAGCAAGCGCCTCTGCCTTTTCTTCGTCGTCATTTCGTGATTGGTCACCTTTGCGGAGCGCCTAGCACAGAGTGCTGTATCTCCTAGTTGATGTTAGAATAATAATCCAATACAATTAACTTGCCGAAGCAATGGTTGAGATGGGTAATAGTGCTTTTTGTATTATAAGTAGTTGAGAACCTGGTACATTGGAGGAAAAGGGGAAAAAAATTTCAAGCATAGGGAGCCAGACACATGGCCTATGGCCATAGTGTCTGAACTGCACTAAGAAGTATGGAGATAGTTTCCATCGGATTTTTGGCTTTAGGTAGATTTGTTTTTAGAAGCTCAAAATGTTAAGTATTTTTTCCAGTTTGATGTTTCCGACTAGGAGTTTGATCTCTTCAAAAAGTTTGAGGTAGTCCTGGATTTTTGGGGATTCCCCGGCCTCTTGCCCCTTACGGGGGGGGGTCTATTGTGTTTTCTTTTAACTATCGCCTCTGCGTAAGTGGGTGTTTTATTTTGGGCATCATTCTTGCAATTGCTTTCCGTTTCGTTAACAAGAATTTCATTAGCAGTCTCCTCCACTGAAGACGGAGTCTTCTGAGGGGGGGGGGACAAGTTTTAGGCTGTTGAGCAGTTTTAGTAATTTTGAGTCTTTTGGGTTTATTAGCCGGGTTAGCCGGGCATTGTCTGAAATTTGCAGGATGATCGCCACGGCAATTGCAGCATACCGCAGGAGATTCCCTTGGCAGCTTACATTCGCGCGTGTGATGCATCTTTGCACATTTCAGGCATCTACTGGGAAAGCTGCAGCATTCCGAAGAATGACCGTGACGCTGACAGTTATAGCAAATTTTTAATGCTGAGGGTTTAAATTTAGTTATCTTAATTTTCAGATGCATTAGGTTACTAATTTCTATGAATTTTTGGGCGTTCTCATTTTGAGGATAGGCGACCAGGAATATCGGTAGCGGAGTTTTGGTGGATCTGTTGTAAAACTGTGTGATTCTATTGACTTGATGTCCTAGCGCAGTGAGTTCGTCAAAAATGTCTGCAATTTCAGTGTTAGCAGGGAGTCCACGTACGATAAATTTTAGAGGTTTTTCAGATTTCAAATTTATAGAACTGAATGGGACTTTCCTTTCAGTTAGGATTTTTTGTAGACTGCGATAGTCTTCTATGCTTTTGGGCTGGAGTCTTATCATTTCATTATATAATGAACCATAAATAGGCGAGTTTAGTTTTAGGTTAATTTCTTTTACCAGGTCCTGCCAATTAGAGCAGGGATATATAAAGAAGGGTTGCGGTCTCATTATTTTGGTGGCATCCTTTTCGGGGCAGTTCGTCTCCATTTTTTCTTCCTCAAGCGCCTGAAACGAGGTGCTCGTGGGGAGGGGGGTCGTGTCCATAGTTTTTGCATTTCTGCAAACTTTTTTAGGGCTCGGGGTGATAAAACCTTCCGTGATTTCAATATCCTTATTTGCGAAGCAAATTTGCCTTTTCTTTTGCGAAGCAAATGCCTTTTCTTCGTCTGAGTACGCGATATTAGCGCCATCTATCCGGCGAAGTAAATCCCTTGACACTATCGGTCGACGGTGAAGAAATGTAGCCAATCAGATGAAAGCGCAGAAATTTCTCCTAGTTGAGCGGCCATGTTTACAAACCACCTCTTCCAAAGCGATTTTATATACATAAAATATTATATAATAAAAATTAAGACATTATTACTAATATAATCTCTTTGGTCTCTTCTGATTCAAATTTATATTTACCAGCGGCTCGCTAGTTTACAGTATTGGTGCGTTTCAGAAAATCCGCCTTTCTGTGAATTTAATCCAGAGAGTACGCGAGTTTGCTTTGGCGATATATACGTATTTCATCAGTTTTCTAAAATAAGCTAACTAAAGTGATTCCATCACAAAACACAAAGGATTCTAATTTAAATTGTTTTATAATATTTACTACACTATTTTCTCGTTTTAACGAATACAATTATGTTCTCTTTCTCGAAGCGTTAAAAAAAACATCCGACAGAATTTAGAAAATGAATTTTGATGTATGTTCTCCATAGACTTTTTTTTATTCTTCTATTGCAATATTAAAACAACTAGAAAGCATATTCTGTTTATTTTTTAAAATAATACTCTAAAATAGCACTAAATGCTTTGCATGTTATAATTTGTTAGTACATTTCAGATGTGAAGTTTTAACTTGGGTGGTAGAGAATCAGCTCCGCAAACGAGTGGGCTCTGGTTCGATTCCAAACGAATCTATTTTACAAGTGCTGCCATCTGTTGCTAAAATATTCAAATACAGTTTTTCTTTAATAATCTGCAGAATTTTTTTTGTTTTAAATTATTTTAAGTTCTATATGCAAAATAACAATATATCAGTAAATTATTTTAAAGTTTGAATGCTTATAAAAATTTATTTCGAAGTTACTTTGAAAAATATCTTGAAGTATGCTTTATACCAGCTATAGATGGAATATATTCTTCTTAATTAAAAAAGTGCTTGTAGAAATAACAAATAAAAAATGTGCATATAAAATTAGACAGAAATCATCGAACATCCTTATACGAGTAGTAGTTATCTTTCGACATGTAATTTTGAACATTTCAGATTAGAATAGAAACAAAAATCAAACTACTTTGAAATTTTAAAGAGGTTGTATTCAGGGGCGGTATTTCAGCATTCCATTTGGGGGTGCAAGATTTGTATGTATGAAAATCCACAATATGGAATAAATAAAAGTTTGTTAACAGGGAGGGGGATGATCACAAAATTGAATTGATGTTGAGAAAAATAATGTTGTTAACATAATTTTTGTATATAATTATGTTAACATAATTGTTGTTAACATAATTTTTCTAAATACAAATATCTGTATTTATTTACTTTTTATCGAAGTTTGAAACGCCGGTTCTTAGAATCTGGAAGAAGAGAAAATTTTGTTACAATATCATCATAATCCAGTCGTATATCTTGTTCTATAGCTAAAGCAGCTAAATATGAAAGTCTTTCTTATCCCATTGTACTGCGAAAATAATTTTTCAGCCTCCTAAGACACTAAAAAGATCTTTCACAACTGTCTGAGCTGATTGGCACAGTAAAAAACAATTTAACTAATAATGTTATGACAGGAAACACATTTTTTTAAATTCCGCTCTTTAAAATAATTCAGGCAACATTTAAAATTGGGATGGTCTAGGTTTTCATTCTTCACCATTGAATAAAACAGTCGCAATTCACACATCAATCCCTCTTTCTGGAAGTCATATATTTTGCATATGATTTTGCTTTTCTTTTTCGACATCTGATCCGGATAATACTGAACTAAGGGCAAACAAAACAGATATATTGTTCTCATTAAATCTTGTCTCAATTTCATTAGATACTGAATCTACAATTTCATATTGAATATTGATTCCGTGATATGAGTTAACATCATCATGGGGATTTTTTTCACCGCCTCCGAATTCACTTGGAATTTTTTTACGCCTTTTTAAGTTTTGGTCCAGAATAAGAATTTTTTTCGCAAAGTTATGTCACAAAACTCCACACTAGATTGAAATATGTATCAGTACGAAAAAAACTAACCGTTTTAATAGTAGCTTTAGCCAAAGCTTTCACAGCCTGAAAATTAAGATCAGATGACTGAAAATGCTTTGAGAGAGTATTGCATTGATCAAAAACACTGTTCAATACAAACGAAATGAACCAAAATTTGAACGATGCCATGCATGTTAAAAGGGCTTCGACTCTTCCACCATTAAGACAATCGTTTTCAGATTTCTTCTAGTGTTAAAATCACGACTTCAAAATTATCAAGTACTGCTTTTATGGCTTTAACTCTCGAAGACTACCTCGTATCACTTAGTGATTGTAGAGTTGAAGAGCCTCCAGAAAAAGTATTTGTTGATGACCGAATTTTTTCGAAAATAGCATGTCTTTTATATGATGCTTCTATGAAAGAATATAATGCATTGAGCTGGTGAAATGCATTTCTAGCGGAAGGAAGGGATGAGCATGCGCTAACTACACATAAAATTAATCGGACACTTGAAATTTTTAAATGAAAAGGATAACATCACCCCAATTTTTTCAAGTTGAAAAGGATTCGTTCCAGCCGGAAATGGGAACTTCACCGTGAAGGTTTGATCTTTTGAAGCTCCATAGCGTGAGAAAACTGACCAGTGGACAGTCGATAAAAAAGGGAGAAGCCGATAGACGATGAGGAAAAATTTGGGGGCGCGACCGCACCCCCTCGCGCCCCCTATTTGCCGCCCCTGGTTGTATTTTAATAATTTGGCGCTAATATTTGAAAAAAAAAATTTTTTTTTTATTTTAAATGCATATAGACAATTAGAAATTTTACAATACATTTGAAAATCATTTTATTTTTAATAAAGAAAATAAGTTTACATGTAAATATGAAAAGTTTACTCTTTTAAGTTTGAATGCTTATAAAAATTTATTTCGAAGTTACTTTGAAAAACATCTTGAAGTATACTTTATACCAGCTATAGATGGAATATACATTTAAATCTATTTTAAAACATAATTACTCAATAAATATAAATGTAGATAAAATAATTTTTAAATTTAAAAGTTTATTTTAATGAGAAATATTTTAAACGTTACAAATGAGCAAAGAACATATTCGGATATTTAATATAGATGCGTATTTGAAAACCTTTAAAATCAAGTATAAAATGGTAATGAACTTAAATTTGTTTAAGACATAATATTTTAATAACTGCATTCTTGAATTTAAATACTTTTTACGTTTTTTTTTTCTTTGTTTGTTTCATTTCAGTCAATATCGGCAATATCGCTTTTTAAACTAATTTTGTATCTTAAAATAGAGTGAATATTTTTCAACAAATATTTATTTGCTTTTTATACGGATGTGTGACAAATCCAAATATTTTTTAATGTGCATTCATCTGTTTAAGCTTCTGATATCTGAAGTAATTCATATAAAAAAAGATCAAATCAAAAATTTACTATAGGAAATATTGATTTAGCAGGTGCAAAAACATGATCTACGACGCTATTGGCTGTTGCGTTGCCGTCAACCGTGCGGTACGCGTTGAATTCGGTTTAATTTCGAATTTAGCGTTGCGGCCTGCGTTCACCGCAGAAGAGAACTTCCCCCACTTTTTCATCGTACAGCGCATGCGTGAACTCAACCTTCCGCTGCGGTGAGTGGGAAGGCACCTTTAGAAGCTCAACATTAACAGGAATGTTCGAGGCACGAGCTTCTTTAAACCATAGCACCAAAACTTTCTCAAATTCTTCGGACTTTCCGCCTTGAATTCTGCTTCTTTTCTTCGACTGAATTCCACATTCTCGATGAGCTACTATTATCGCCTCCCGTTTTTTTAAAATCCCTCTCAATGTCGATTCCGGGACATTAACATGCTCCGTTAAAGCTTTTTTCGAGGTGCAAGGATTTTCTTCGAATTTTTTAATAACATCCATTTTAAACGAAAGCGACAATTCCTTTCTTTTCGCCATTTTAAAACGTAATCATCTAACCAAAACTCCAAAGATTGTTCTTTCGCTAGCGATCAATGTCACTTGGTACGTACCGTACTAACCTCTCTAATTGGTTGCGACTTTTGCTGACGTCAATCACAAGAACCCCCAACGTACACCCCTGTGTATAAGGTAGAGGAATGTGTTCCTGGAATCTGAACAATAGGGGAAGGGCGAGGGGATGCATTCTTAGAAGCAGAACAAAAAGGGTAAAATTCTTGCGATAAGCAACACCTGACTACTTGAGGAACCCACTTTTTGAACTGAGAATTTTTTTTTTTTGCGACGCGCATAAGTGAGAGGTGCTTTTTTAGTGCAGCTCATAAATGAATAAGCGTTATCATTGTTTTCTTATATCCCTGGCCGGGACCACAGAAAAAACGTGCATAAGTGAAAAACGCGCATAAAAGAAAGCGTGCATAAGTGAGGGATCACTATATATATATATATATATATATATATATATATATATATATATATATATATATATATATATATATATATATATATATATATATATATATATATATCAGCATCGTAGACAAAGTTTTTTTATTCCTGATTATTTTTTCACTTTCATTTCAAAATTTTTTATTGAAACTTCAAATTTACAGGATTGGTTATAGATAAAGCTTTAATAACGACATGTGGATTCAGCATCAAATTCCAGGGGGTTGAAGGACTCACTAAGGATTTCCACTTCCAGTTCTGGAGATGCAACTTCTGGTTCAAAAATTTACATTTTCTTTTCAACGTCTATTTTTAGAATCGGCTATAGATTGAACTTAGATGATGACTGGTATAGATTCAGCATCAAATTCTAGAAGGGATAGGAAGTTCACTAAGATTCCTACATGCAGTTTGTTTTTCACTCCCAGTTCAGAAATTTTCCTTAAAACATTTCTTTCTTAGGACTGACTATAGATATAGCTTAGATGATGATTGATATGAATTCAACATCAATTTCCAGAGGGGGTTGGGAGTTCACTGAGCATTTCCACTTCCGGTCCTTAAAATGTCATGACTCATATGGATGCAGCAAAGATCCTAAGGGGGTTCAGTAGGGATTTCAACTTCTGGTTTTTTTTCTACTTCCGGTTCAAAAAAAATTTTTGAAACGACTATTTTTTTTTCCAGAATCGACTACAGATAGAGCTTAGATGATGACTGGTTCAAACATCAAATTTTGAAGGGATTAGGTGTTCACGAAAGATTTCCATTTCCTGTTCTGAGACTGTCGGTTTCGGGTTTTTTTTTTTATTCGTAATTCGCATGACTGTATGAAAGAAATGTGCAGAAGTGTGTAAAAATGCTTAATTGTTCCATCGAAAATGAATTGTATGCACCACTTTCCACCTTTTGAAAGAACCTTCCTAAATTTCTTGTTCCAAACACAAAGTGGTTTTCTTGCGCGGAATAAAAAATAAATATTTTAAAAATTAAAAATATTACTTAAATAAATAGTAAATATTTAAATGCATCAATACTTGTATTTTCCTTTTCCTTCAAATTTCCCTGCAATCAAATAGTTTACTCTAATAGTTTTGAAAATGCCATGCATCTGTCCCTAGTAGCTGATTTATAAAAACGAATTCCAAACTTGGGTCATATTTTGAACATTAACAAAATTATAAAGGCGTCTTCCTTAAAAACATTAAAAACCAAAATAAAAATATGAAAACTTACCATTATCTTGCCAGATTGACTTATTTCGCCTAGGGCATACAGAAGCAGCCGTTGCTTCTTCACCTGTAGAACATTTAATTGTATTAAGAATTTAAAACAAAACATTCGTGACAAAAGGCAAATATAACAGTGATATTGTGAGAAATTTTACTTCCATGTCCTAATCACGGGAATATATTATGTTTATTGAGATTTTGATCAAGTAATGTAAAAAAATATAAACTTCATTCTCGAAGCCTTAAGCGATGTGTAGACAAAATTTTTAAAGGTTTTTAAAGGAGGGCGTATAATATAAAGAAGTCTAAAACACAAAAATTTTCAAGACATGTAATTTTCCTTCTACTTCTTAAACTATAACCTTTAATTGTCTTCATAACTTAATTATTTCTTAAATTTTTAAGACAATTTAATTAAAGTTTACTTATAATGCGTAATTTTATTGTCTAAAAATAATTTGAAAAGTTTTATAACAGATGACTGTGAAGTATATATTAATATAATTGTCTAACATAATTTTGTTTTTCCAAATCCTAAAAGAAGTAGCCAAATTTGTTGCCAAGTGGTAGAGACCTTATTGAAACGTACTTAATATAGCATTAATTTATTAGTTTGCATTTCAATCCATTCACAAAATTTAAGATCAAAATCTTACTTACCTATGTTTCGGTTAAATTTTATAAATTTGGCGTTATTTACGTTAATTTAGCGTCGTTTTCATCAATTTGGCGACATTTACGCAATTTAGCGACACGTTAAAAAGTTGCTAAATTTGCCACCAAGTGGGGCAGATGGGCAGACAGACATACGCTATTGAAACATACTTAATTTTCCATCCGTTTATTAATTAATCAGAATTCCAATCCATTTATAAAATTTAAAATCAAACTCCTACTTATTGATTCGAATTTAAGCAATTTGATGTCACTTTCGTTACGTTAGTGCCATTTTCTTCGATATGGCGGCATTTTCGTCAATTTGATGACATTTTAAAAAGTCTCTATTAAATTATCATTGTCGATTAAATTATCCTTAATTAAAGAGTTAAGTTAAAACTGAATATCTTTCTACCTCAATTGGTTATTTAGTAATATTACATATAGGGTGTTGTCTTGAAGTGGCGACAAACTCAGACGAGTGATATTAGACATCAAGAGGAACAAAAATTGTCATAGAACATGGTATCGCAAACCACGTTTAATCGGTGAAAATCACAAAACTACTTATGAAGAGTGTGGCGTCGAGTGGGACAAAAAGGCAAATAATAAGTAGAAAAACCATTTACTTGACAGCATGATTACAACAAAGCCTGTGCTGTACAAAATAAAGTACAATAATAAGTACTAAAAAGTAAACTAAATAAGTACAAAAACCATTTACTTGACAGCATGATTACAATACAGTCTGTTCAGCACAGTTCAATGTCAGAAAGGAGACGAAGAGAAATGATTACAGGAGTTGTTCGACGTTGCGGCCGCGAAAGTCATTGCACAGCCGACAGCGACGGAGTAACGATTGTCGGACGCGCTCAAAGATACCTGATGTGCTGGCGATGTCTGCCGCAGCGACGACGATCCGTGCTATGAGATCCTTCAATTTCTCCACAGGCGTCTAATACACGAGTGATTTAAGGTGTCCCCAAAAGAAGAAGTCCAAGGGATTGAGGCTCGGGGAGTGTGGAGGCTAAGCAAGAGGTCCGGCGCGTCCAATCCAACGCTGGCTCGCTGCTTTTATTTTCCCCCACACAAATAAGAAATTTGCATAAAGAGGGTTTCCTCTTCTCGACCGAGCTGTATGTGCAGGGAGGAAAGGCTCAAGTCGCTGTGTTTGCTTCAAGGGAAAATGGCAGCTGCAAAGTAAGTGCTGCACGTGACTACAAGTGCTCCTATACCAGCGCATTTGTTTTGCCACGCTACTTACGCCAGGCACTGTGAGCCAACCCATGAACGGCGAGAAATCAGCGATCAACCGACAGCTTTTTTCCCTGTTCTCTCGACGTCTGTTTTTGTGATTTTCACCGACTAAACGTGGTTTGCGATACCATGTTCTATGGCAATTTTTGTTCCTCTTGATGTCTAATATCACCCCTTTGAGTTTGTCGCCACTTCAAGGCAACACATTGTATAACGTAAAAATGCATATCCAATATGAGATAGCAACGAGAGAACTCATATTTGAAAAAAACTTTTCCTCTTTGCAATGCAATGAGGTTCACAATACAATTCACATTTTTGTCTTAAAAATGTGAATATTTTAGGCTTGAAATAAAAATTCCAATCTTTTAGAGGATCTGTCTCGCTCTATTTGTGAACATACCTCAAGATTTTGCCGAAGTCAGATGAATTTTTCATATAGAAACGTTGTCTGAATAAAGGGGATGAGAAGAAAACCGCAAATTTACCAGCTTTTTCTAAAATTCAAAATCTTTATTCTCATTCTCGCGTTTAAAGATACGACCATGCGACTTTGGAATGATATTATAGACTAGTATAGACCTTTCCTATAGGTCATATCAAATTCTTTTAACCACTGTAGCTTTAGATATATAGGTATAAAGTAAGTAGCTTGAAATCATTTCTGTAATATAGTGTCTTGCAGTGCCCTGACACTTAATCCTGCTTAAAGCTATGGGCTAAAACAGCGCAGTACAGAGAATGATACAAAAAGACTGAACAGGTTTTAATTCTATCTTATCCAGAGTCATCTAAGAGCCCGAGCCCAGAATTTTGGTAACCCCCTGAATTTACACTTTAAATCAATAGTACATTATTATCGAAGGGAGTACAATAATGACAACTTCGAATGTGGACTCTAAGAATGTGGGATCCTCCATAAGGGGACTAGACAATTAGGACAAATGTCAGAGGCCTTGTCGAACTTTTGAATTAGCCTTGTTGAACTTTTGCATTGGCCTTTTCGAACTGGCCTTATCGAACTTTAAAACGAGAAAAACGTCGAAAGAAAAAAGTACCTACCGGTATCGGCTGTAATACTTCTTTCCGCCTTTTCTTGTCACATAAATAAGCGAGAAGTCCGTCTTCATTCTCCTGCAATTAAAATTTCAAAACAATTAGTAAGTCCACACTGGTAGGTCGGACGGTCTGGGTCTCAACAACAACAACACTATGAATATATAATCATTAGCCCTAGGGTTAGTCGTGTGGTCTGGGCCTTCAACACTATGAATATATTTGATTCAATCACACTTTCAATAAAGAAATCGATAATTATTGAATAAATGTTTAGCTTGTCAATAAAGCAATAAGATAATCAATAAAATTTATAAAATATTAAGACTTGTTTCAATATAGGTTATTGGTATTAAGTGTTTCACAATCAATCAAAGAAGTTGTAATATCGCCATCACATGACTGCAGATTAAAAACAAGAAAGATCAATCATGCTTAAAGCATTGATTATGAAACACTTTCAAAATTCAATGCAATTTTATTTAAACAAGTCTAAAATGCAATACATTCCTCGGTAATATTTTGAAACTTATCACAATACTGCATTAATTTATTATATTTGAAAACTTAAACCCTCATCGAAAAAAATGAACTTCATTCAAATGACGGCATTGAAATATTAATTGCCTGGTTTAAACATCTCTAAAATGTTATACATTCCTCGGTAATAGTTTTAGAATTATCATAATACTACGATAATTTACTATATTTGAAAACTTCATCGAAAACAACTGAAATTAATTCAAATGACGTCATAGAAAAAATAACACGCCTGGATCTCTCTATAAACACAGGATTGCATTCATAACTTTCTCCCATTCATTTCATTCATCACAATACTATAATAATTTATTTTATTTAAACATTTTGTTTAAGACCATGGAGCTACAAAAAATTAAACTCTATGCTTGAAACTTCATCGAAAAAAATCGTCCTTCTCTTTATGAAATCAATTAATATTTCATTTATACCAGCCATGCAGACTCCATGGACTAAATTATTTTGTGCTAAAAAAATACAGGATTTCTAATACAACTCATTCTATATATTTTGCGGTTTACATTTTACATAGGTGAAAAATAGGCTTAGTTGTAGAAATAATCAAATTTAGATGAGCATTTAAACTCAAATATATTGTCATTGCGTTGTTTCAGTATGTAGATGCACAGAATTTAAGCAAAAATAAAGTAGTTTTAGGACGGATACAACACTCAATATGAATTAAAAAGAACTTAAAAAAATCACGATTTTGAAACAAGATGGATGCCATATATCATTTTGAAGTGGGTCATGTGATCGTTTCATATCATGGTCACGTGATCGTTTCATATAAGAGGTGTAATTATTATTTTAATTTTTATTTAAAAAACTACTGAATATATTTCACTGATTTTTTTTATATATTTTATGGAACAATTTGAATATTACCTAGAATTTTCGAAGCAATTTGTGAATTTTAAATCCGCTTAAAAAATGTTTGAAAAATTAGGTCCCATTGGGTTCAATGTATTTCATTTTTTCGACCCGGGTTCAATCCAAAACTAATTGGGTAATATTATTCATTTATATTCCCATAGGTTCAACAGACCGTCTGAACAACATACTAAAATTTCATTTTGATTAAGTCATTTTTACGGCAGTTATCGTGCTAACGGACAGACAGACAGACAGAATGAACAAAGTCATAAACACTTTTCAACTTTGTTGTAAAGTGTTAAAAACTTCAATTTCCCTTATTGTACGTCACTTTCCCTTATTAGAATAAATTTAATTCCTTTTATTAACACTTTACAACAAAGTTGAAAAGTGTTTGACTTTGTTCATTCTGTCTCTCTGTCTGTCCGTTAGCACAATAACTGCCGTAAAAATGGCCTAATCAAAATGAAATTTTAGTATGTTGTTCAGACGGTCTGTAGGACCTATGGGTATATAAATGAATAATATCACCCAATTAGTTTTGGATTGAACCCGGGTTGTTGTTGTTGAGACCCAGACCGTCCGACCTACCAGAAAGGTGTAAGGTAACAACCCGGGTATTGAACCCGGGTTGAAAAAATGAAATACATTGAACCCTATAGGACCTAATTTTTCAAACATTTTTAAGCGGATTTAAAATTCAAAAATTGCTTCGAAAATTTTAGGTAATATTCAAATTATTCCATAAAATATATAAAAAAAATTTCAGCAAAATATATTTAGTAGTTTTTAAAATAAAAATTAAAATAATAATTACACCTCTTATATGAAGCGATAGCGTGACCATGATATGAAAAGCAAAAGATCACGTGACCCACTTCAAAATATGATACGGCATCCATCTTGTCTTAAAATCGTGATTTTTAAAGTTCTTTTTAATTCATATTGAGTGTTGTATTCGTCCTAAAACCTCTTTATTTTTGTTTACATTATGTGCATCTACATACTGAAACAACGCAATGACAATATATTTGAGTGTAAATGATCATCCAAATTTGATTATTTTTTCAACGAAGCCTATTTTTCACTTATGTAAAATGTAAACAGCAAAATATGTAGGATGAGTTGTATAAGAATTGCTGTATTTTTTTAACGCAAAAGTATTTTGATCATGGAGTCTGCATAACTGATATGAATGAAATATTCATTGATTTTACACAGAGAAGGGCTTTTTTTTTTCGATGAAGTTTTAAGCATAGAGTTTAATTACTTGTAGCTCCATGGTCTTAAGTTTTTAAATAAAATAAATTATTTTAGTACTGTGATGGATGAAATGATTGGTAAAATGTTATGAATGAAATGCTGCTTTTACAGAGAGAGCTAAGCGTGTTATTTTGTTTATGACGTCATTTGAATGAATGTCAGTTGTTTTCGATGAAGTTTTTAAATATAATAAATTTTTGTAGTATTATGATGATTTTTAAAATATTATCGAAGAATATATCGCATTTTAGAGATGTTTAAACCAGGCAATTTATATTTCAATGCGGTCATTTGAATGAAGTTCATTTTTTTGATGAAGATTTAAGTTTTCAAATATAATAAATTAATGTTGTATTGTGATAAGTTTTAAAATATTACTTAGGAATGTATTGCATTTTAGAGATGTTTAAATAAAATTGCATTGGAGTTGGAAAGTGTTTCATAATCAATGCTTTAAGCATGATTGATCTTTCTTGTTGCTTAATGTATATGTATACAGGGTGCCTGGTGAAGTAAGTTTTGAACGATGTGTGTCTAGAAATAAGTCTAGAACTACGAAGTGGGGTATCGGTATTGTAAATAGACCATACTGTACTAGATGAGATAGATTGCAGTGCCTCTAGTGGCAGAATTTGGAAGTTAACACTTCTATCTCGAAACTATGATAGGTACAAAAAAAAATCATTTGGAACGTTGTAGAGCATCACCAAATTAGTAGGAAACGTTATTTCAAAATAAAAAATGTCGGTTATAAATGTCGTTTACTCTGATCCTTAAATGAAAGAGTTCGGAACTCTACACGTCTATTAGTAAGATGTTTTTGTAAAGAATGTGCCTATCAACGAAATAGAAAGGGTATAACTGTAAAGTATGCGTGACCGTAATTGTACTACCTTAAATATAGAGACAGACACCTAATGGTTTTTTCATATATCTCCCTCATTTATGATCAGAATATCACACAAATTTATATATAACATATTATTGATATAATAAATCTTCTATGGACAAAAAAAAAATGGATGTTGCTATTTGAATTTTCGGAAATGAGCAACTAAATATAAAGACGACCCCTTATGCAAATTAGATGCACATTTTTTTTATAGTAGACATTATTTCGAGTCTAATGATACTTTCGGTTTGACTGTACGACTCTAGGATCCGGAATAATGAGCGGTATTCAGATTTTTTTTTTCTTCTTTGAAAACTATATTCTGGCATAGAAAACTAATGATTTGAAGCATTTTGTGCTACAAAATGTTTCCCGAGGCTTTGAGAAGAATATTCCATTTGCATACGAAAATATCCCTGTGCTGGTTTTCGGTGGATGGCTAAGTTGAAGGATTTTTTTTATTGGAGGGAAAATTTACAATCACATATGAAGACATTCCTCATTCTGGAGTATACATATTGGACTGATTTGCTTTGTGTACGAAACATTTGCATTTTTCAAGAGCTAAGGAACGACATATTTTTAAGACCGTACCTCAAAATCAAAAAATATATGCTTAACGCCAGTTTTAAAATAACAAATACTGATAATGCTCGAAAATATTATCGTTTTTAAAAATCTGTATAAATGAAGCGATTGACTTTTTAGAAGTTCAACCTTCTAAAGGCTATTGGAAATTTATGTCTCCCGTTCAAACATGAAGAGCCTAACTTTATATTTTATAAGAGGAGAAAATTTTATTCGTTCCCCTTATATTATCCTCTATAAAGAAGTTTTTTATCTTATTTTTTTAACACTTTACAACATAGTTGAAAAGTGTTTATGACTTTGTTCATTCTGTCTGTCTATCTGCCCGTTAGCACGATAACTGCAGTAAAAATGACTTTATCAAAATGAAATTTTAGTATGTTGTTCAGACGGTCTGTGGGACCTATGGGAATATAAATGAATAATATCACCCAATTAGTTTTGGATTGAACCCGGGTCGAAAAAATGAAATACATTGAACCCTATAGAACCTAATATTTCAAACATTTTTTAAGCGATTTTAAAATTCACAAATTGCTTCGAAAGTTTTAGAAAATATTCAAATTATCCCATAAAATATATAAAAAGAATTTCAGCAAAATATATTTGGTAGTTTTTTAAATAAAAATTAAAATAATAATTACACCCTTTATATGAAGAGGTCACGTGACCCACTTCAAAATAAAATATGGCATTCATCTTGTGTCGAAATCGTGATTTTTAAAGTTCCTTTTAATTCATATTTAGTGTTGTATCCGTCCTAAAACCACTTTATTTTTGCTTAAATTCTGTGCATCTACATACTGAAACAACTCAATTACAATATATTTGAACTTAAATGATCATCCAACTTTGATTATTTCTACAACGAAGCCTAATTTTCACTTATGGAGAATGTAAATATCAAAATATGTAGAATGAGTTGTATAAGAATTGCTGCATTTCTTTAACGCAAAATTATTTAGCTCATGAACTCTGCAATATAGCTGATATGAATGAAACATTCATTGATTTTACACAGAGAAACAGACAATTTTTTCGATGAAGTTTTAAGCATAGAGTTAAATTGCTTGTACCTCCATCGTTTTAAGTTTTTAAATAAAATAAATTATTATAGTATTATGATGAATGAAAAGCTGCTTTTATATAGAGGCGATTTATATTTCGATGACGTCATTTGAATAAAGTTCATTTGTTTTCGATGACGTTTTCAAATATAATCAATTATTGTAGTATTATGATAATTTTAAAAATAATACCGAGGAATGTATCGCATTTTAGAGATGTTTAAAGCAGGCAATTTATATTTCAATGCAGTCATTTGAATGAAGTTCATTTTGTTCATTCATCATTTGTAATAATTTCAAAAATATTACCGAGGAATGTATCACATTTTAGAGATGTTTATATAAAATTGCATTGAAGTTGGAAAGTGTTTCATAATCAATGCTTTATGCATGATTGATTATTCTTGTCCTCTATAAAGAAGTTTTTTCTATCTTATTTTTATCCACTGAAAAGAAGTTTGAAAATCTATTAAATATTTTGCATTCTTCCCGGCAACGTTAGTTGCATTTAAAAACCGCAATGTCCTCAGCCAATTTGGGGCTTTTAAGGAGGTGCATACATAGAAATAGAAAAAGATGGGTCGTACTTACGGAGTGAAGGCGCAGCAAGATCATTTTGTTATACTCCGGCTGAAATGAGAAAGAAAAATTATAGACATTATTAAGGAAATAGTAATCCATATTACCTGTGTCAGTAAAAAGTAAATGTTCATAAAAAGTGGAAAAGAAAGGGATAGTGAGAAAAAACGACATAAGTAAATGCAATTAAAAGAAAGCACAGTATATAGATTTTTTTTTTTTAGAAAACATTAAATTCTATTCATCAGTGCTAAAAAGACTAACAAACCCAATACCAAAAAGAGCAAAATTGAATCATTTCTTCTTTCTGACTTTGGGTTTGTTGGTCTTTTTAGCACGGATGAAAGAGATTCAGGCTGTACATTAGATTCTTGTGCATCTAAGCGTCGTTTATTCCTGAATTAGCCATTCGACAATAATCCTATTGCGTCAAATAGATGCTTTCTGTGACAATTTTATTGCCGATTCGTACTCATTAGACAAAGCGCTACAACTTTTAATTGGCTTTTATCCGTCTATCTCGTTTTGTTGCCGAGTTTGTTATCTTAACTTTTAAATTCCTCTTTAGGGGTGCTGCAATTACATTTATTCAATCGGCATGGTCACTTTACTATAGCCTGGACCTAACGTGTACACTCCACTCACGGGCCTTTCCTTAGAAAGTTATTGGGAGCATTTAAAGACTTTCCTATAGGATCCCTGTACTATTATACCTACATTAGTACTCCAAGGTTCAATTCACATTTAGAATAAACGATAATTATCTCAGTAACTGAATGGATAAAGACCGTTTGGACGGCCAGAAATTATTGATTCAATTATTCGCTGATGCAAGCGTCATGTATAATGGTAATAAGTGTCATGTATAATGGTGTATAATGGAGACTTAAGACTTCGGGGTGGATGAAGTAAATGTCTGGGGTCTGAATAATATCAAAATTGAAATTTTCCCAGGAATCTGCAATTTATGGCAATTATTTCAATTCACATTTTTTAAATCGAACAGAATTCTGTCCTATATAAACAAATGAAAAGGAATGAAATTAGAAATTGCACTTCCATCTGAAATCAGAAGAAAGGGAACGTAGGGTCAACTTTAAATATGGAATGAAAATAATCGTATAAGTAGATCAATGGATAGAGATGAACCAGAGTTCCGTGGTTCGATTGTCCACTGAGACATGAATTGATTGCAATACTCATATGGCATATAAATGTAATATACATTTAAAGTTTAAGTTAAACATGCATTTGAAGTTTAACTTAAACATGACTTAAATTTAACTTAAACATGGCATTTAAACTTAATGTAAGCTTAAATTAAACATGCATTTAAAGTTTAAATTCAAAGTTTATATCAAGAGCTGTACTCGCCTCATTATTTTCTTCTTCTGTTACAATGTCCTGTCAGAAAAAAAGAATATTGTAAACTTTAATTTTACTTGACAAAGAATGTTAAAGAAAATACATTAGGTAAATAGCTTAAACAACTAAACACTTGCCTTTCTTGAATGATTACGTGGGCTTCGCCTCCTTAAGTCCATAATAGTTCAGAAACCTGTAAAAACAATCTATTATTACAATTCCACAGCACATGTAAAAAAAAGCATTTTGTGGGATCAGAAATCCTACTCTCAGATTTTGATATATTTGCACATTTATACCGTCCTTGAATACGAATTATCTATCTTTTGATGATGTGTGTATGCGCGTGTCTCATTCAGTCTGTGAGTTTATGAAATCGACAAGTTCCGAACTGATTCAAAAATCGAATGAAGTACGGTTATTTCAAATCAATCGATGAGCGTCAGAGGCTTGTTAGTAAAGGTATCAACCGGTTTCAGAGACAAGAAACAACCTACTCCTTCAGAATACAGAAATAGAGAACCATACCACCAAAGGTAACTGTCATTCCATGTGAAATGAGCACAGCGGGTTGCTCGAACATATTATATTTTTATATTCCCACCATAGTTAGTATCATTTGTGTGTATTCCAAAACCATTTTTTCCGCCATTTTTGATCTGGGCCTATTTTTACTTTCCCTGCAATACATGGTAATGTATAGGGAAAGCATTGGAATCATGTCGAGAATCGCAACTCGAGTTTTCGACGGATCTATACGTTTCGAGACCTCTAGAATACGAAAAAACCATTTTTAGCGTGACGTCTGTGTGTCTGTCTGTGCAGATTTTGTATCCACTCTAAAAAACTAACTAAAAAACTAATCGACCGAATTTCACAAAATTTGGTAGGTAAGTCACTTGTAGGCGAGTCTGGTGCTGATTAGTTTTGGGTACGATTCGGGATAAAAGAATCCGCCTTTTTTTGCAAAATGACCCGCAAAAGATTCTATCCACTCTAGCTGAAAAACTAATGGACCGAATTTCACAAAATTAGGTAGATGCGTCACTTAGGGGTCATCCTGGTGCTGATTAGATTTTGGTACGATTCGGAAAAAAAATAACCTGCCTTTTTTTGCAAACTGGCTCGCAAAAATTGTCAAAATCTAAACTAAAAAGCTATGTATGCTCAAATATATCCATTAAATGCTTGTTTAATACGTAATTTTTAATGAAAAAAAAGAATAAGATCAACCCCGTTACACTAGGACTAGCCGTTCTCGAGATATATTAGTTTTTTTCGTATTTTCCCCACGCCACCTTTGAAAATAAGTCCAGTTATCAAATGAGAACGAAAATTGATTTAAAAGTGAATTAAATTTAATTAAAATAAAGAGAATGCGTGTATAAGTCTGCAGGGAAAGTCATGTGCTGCCCACATCAGATTTTTACTTACCGGGACGGGTTAAAATTCTGATTTTCTGAGGTTCGCGGAAATGACTATAACTCGATAACTATCCAAGATAAGTAAACAATCTTTTTTCCCCCAAAATGTAGACATTTTGAACTTTCAGAATAGGTATGTAAGTTGCATTTAGTTTTTAGCTTAACAAGCTTAAAATGGAATTAAATTCAGCAAATATGGACGTCAAAATCGCCATTTTCAAGTGCCTATAACACCAGAAAGGCTAAGTACCAAGAGTTAATATATTTTTCTCACGAACTAGAGAAAGACAGCTTTTAGCTCGTCTAGAAAAATATCCATCTTTAAAACCTCTTTCTACCTTTTTTTTTTTTAACACTAAACTTGCCAAAAACTCAAAAATTGCATATTTCATGGTTAAATCTCTTGAAAAAGGGACCGGATAAGAATTTGAAATTTTTTTGTTAACTACTCTATTGGTATTCTATTGGTTGTATTTTCGTCTTAAACATTCTTTTTCTATTATTTTTTGGTAACGTTTCTTTAACAGTAACGATTCTTTACAGTAACGTTTTTTGATATTCTTATATATTAAGATAACGTAATTAAATCAATTCCGTTTGTCTTTGAGTGTTCATGGGTTGGAAGTAAGGGTAATCTTCATATCTTAGCTCAAAATGGTAGAACAGCTAATATTGTGTATCCAGACAGAAACTCTTCATTATTAATATTAATAACGGGATATTAAATGATAACATAAATGATACTTAACGAAAATGATTTTTAACATAATTTATTTGATATTTTACAGAAGTTACTCTTCCCTTACTGTACATACATTTTTTACATGCTTTCTAACTTTAATTTAGACATTTCTACGAATATTATGTCGAAAAGGCCCATATTATACTTGATATAATTTATAAATTTTGGCTGCAAAGAACTATGCAATGAAAAACACCTCCAAATGAGGAAATATGCCTATAGAGAAACCCGTCTCATTTAGCGGTGTGTAGCAAAAGGGGTAACGCATCCATGTACTCTACCTCAAAACAGGTGGATGTGGAAATGAGTACAAAGGAGTAGCATTTTTTTTTTTTTTTTACACTTCAAAACATGTGATCACAATTACAAGGTTTAAACACATGATACATATAAATGTTTAATTGCATTTTTCTTATTCATATTTTATATCTTGCCCAATTATGTTTTTATGTTCATCAAAGATTTTTGATGTTTTTTTTTTTTTATTTGACTCCGCCCATTTTGCCTAACTGCGTCGACCAACCATCGTCTGGTACAGCTATCGATTCTCAGCTTAACAGCCACCTGGTTGACCTGCAGGGCCCAACCACTTCCATTATCATGCTGAGAGATAGATTTTAAACGAGCAGCATCCCGTTAGACACGCAGGGCCCGCCCGCAACTTTGGTAAAAATCAATATTTGCACATTTTCTGGTAGCTGTACCAGACGGCGGCTAGTTTTAAATATAATCAACTGATCAAGCAGAAACCAACTCTCAATGGGACTAAAGGATAACTTGGAGCAAGTCTAATTTCCATCAACGTTGATTTGGTATATAGTTTTCTTTACTATCTATAGTAATGAATTAATTCTATCAAGAGCACTCCTGAACAAATGGTACAGTAATCCATAAAAATCGCTCAATTCTTTTGAGAGATGGGAAAAGTAAAAGTTTCAATAGCTCAATAACGAGTCTTGATCAAGCCTAGACAATGGTATCCATTCATGTTTTATTAAAAGTACTTACAAACGGTTCACTTATTTGATAATACTGAGTATATTTATTCCCCCCCCCCCCCCGCAAACCATTTTAAATCAAGCATGTGAAATAGTTCAAGAATGGTGTATGTTATTGTCCTATAAATATTGTCAAGTGCTTTTAAATAAAAGAAAGGCACTGGTTATTTACTTAACATATTTCAACACAGTTAATTTTCGACTTTTTTTTTTCTTCTCCCACGGAGCAGATCTGAGTTTTTGATAATATTTTTTAAAATAATCGATTTTCTTAATTTTGGGGTCAAAATGTTGTTCATGTATTTATAAATCTATCCTGTAAATTTCCTATCGATATTAAAATTAGAACATAGGTTGAAATAATTTATGTGAGTATCGATCTGCATTTAATGATCTGAAATTGAAAACTTTAAATGCAGTTTTCTCATTAGAGATGTAAGTTTTCAGGAAAATAATCAAATGGAAAATTCAAAACTCTTTCTCAAGTCCAGGTGTCTTGTAGAAGCAAGCAAAAAAAATTTATGCTTCTGAAGAAATAGATATAATCTATCTATAAACTATTTCTACTTGGACTATTTATGTATTTTGCATTGTCTAATTAAATAAATTAAATGTATTTTGCATTGTCTAATTAAATAAATTAAATGTATTTTGCATTGTCTTTCCTATTTACTCATTTTTTTAAATTTGCATATTTGCAAAGTATCCTTAATTTTTTAAGTATTAGATTTTCAAATTATATATATATATATATATATATATATATATATATATATATATATATATATGCCAGAGATTGATCATTTATTGAAATGTTCTGTACAGAAAAAATGAAAATAAGATGGTCTGAAGTGATTATTTGATATCAATAGTGACTATACCACAAGCTTGTGAAGATGATAAAGAGAACTTTATAAATAAAACATTATAAATAAAACAGGTACTAAATTGGTATAAAATACCCCATTTACCTTGTTTTATATATAAGTTAAGGAATTGTAAAAGAATGACATGTCGTAAGGATTGGTAATATAATCCCTTAACTACACCCTTATATTATATATATATATTTAAATATATTAAATAACATGGTTAGAAAAGGGTTTAAATTTAGAAATATATAAAAATATTTATGCACAAAAATTTCTACTACATATACATTGAAGTCAGCAGCTGCAATTTAATATTTTCATTGAGTATCTGTGCTTTTGAAAAGTTATAAAATAATTATATTTTATCTATAACAATAGAAAAAACTATTTTTGTAAATCATAAATTTAAAATAATGCACAAAACAAATAATAAATTAAAAATAAATAAAAATTGCTAGATCCTTTCTGAATCATAAATAATTTACTGTTTATTACAGGTGTAAGAAATAAATTATTAAATATATAATTATTAAATATATAACTTTCATATGCTTTTGTTTTCTTTAAAGAAAGATTAGAATTAGAAAGTTTTATTTTATAAGAAAAAATAAAAATTGCTTACGATTTAAAAATAAAGTATTAAATATTATATTAACAATGTTTAAAAATGCCTGTTGACTAGGGCTGGAAAAAAATGGGGGGGGGGTGTAACAAAATAAAAACATTGTTTATAGTGGAATTTTAAATTTCTAATCATAGATCATAACTAAATATATTTTTTACAATTTAAAACTCATTATTATATATTGACGGTTGAGACCTTCAGCAATGTATGTCACAAAATGAAAAATACTGTTTGGTACTAATGTGAAATAATAATTAGTACGTCAATTTTTTATTGCGCGTTTTGCTGTCTTTACACTTATTTTTGTTTATCAACGTATTATCCAGTGTACTATTTGTACGATGGTCATTCGTCGTTCATTGAAAAGGACAATCATGCATTTTAAAGCAGGATTCTTTAGATTTATTTTTGTTTTCAAAAACAATGTTGATTCCATATTATTGTTTTTTCTTTGCTATTTAAAATACGGAAATTTAACTTTTGAATTTTTATAACCCATAGCAATCAGTAGCTGACCACCGAACCATTGTTGATGGTATGTTTCTAAGTTTGCTACTAGGTCACAAGAAGGTAAAGAGATCAGCTTTAGCATCAACATTAATATGTTAATTTTATTTCTTGGAGGTGAATGTTCTGTGGTTTTAGTAGATAATAAGACAACTTCCATGTATCTATTTAGTTACTTCCCCTATAAATACTTATTAATTTTGATCAAACTATTAATTTTGCTAAGCAAGTTGATTTAAAGTTTGCTTTTTTCGTGTATCTTCGTTTCTAAATTTTTAAAATAAAACAATAAAAACAAACGGTTTTATTTTTATTCTTATCAACTCGTTTTAAATAAGTAATTTGATTAAAGTTTACTCAATAAAGTTAACTCTTATCATGTATCTGCGTTTATTAAATTTTAAAATAACGCCATAAACACAAACTGTTTTGTTTTTAGTCGTATCAACCCGTTTCAGATAAGTAATTGGATAAAAGTTTACTTAGTAAAGTTTACTTCTATCGTGTATTTTCGTTTATAAAATTAAAAAAGAGCAATAAAAACGAACTGTTTTAATTTTATTCTTATCAACACTGTTTCAAATATCCTTTATTTTCTTCAATAAAAAATGATCGCCGTAATTATTAATACAAAAAACTACATTTTCTTTGTGGTTTAGAATGCCGTCAGTATGTGTACGACTATATCACAACAAAAAATATATATGCAATACACATTCCATACTTTATGTAAACAATGCCATGAATAATTCAAACCAATGAATCCTCAATATTTAATTTATTAAAGCTCTATAAGTAAAACCAATGATCTTCTCAAATCACACAAACCCTAAATTATATAGAAAATGGTAAATAAACGAAAACAAATACCTTCTGATTGGCGTTACAGCTTCCTGCACAAGTCTGTGAACTGCACCAGATTCTACAAAATAAAATAAAATGAACGAGCAGCAATCTCCTGTAGCCGTTTGGCGAGATTTTTCCCCTGCAACATATACCAGTAAACAAGTTTTGGTCAAAATAGATGTTCGACAGTCCAGCTCTAACATAACGAGGTCGGGGATCACTTTCTCTCCAACAGAGTTAAAATTAGTTATATTCTCATACTTGAAACCTGTTCATGAACTCCTAATTGCAACTCTCGCAATTACAGGATAGAAAACAAGAAAGATCAAACATGCTTAAAGCATTGATTATAAAACACTTTCCAACTTCAATGCAATTTTATTTAAACATGTCTAAAATGCAATACATTCCTCGGTAACATTTTAAAACTTATCACAACACTACATTAATTTATTATATTTGAAAACTTAAACCTTCATCGAAAAAAATTAACTTCATTCAAATGACGGCATTGAAATATAAATTGCCTGGTTTAAACTAAAATGCGATACATTCCTCGGTAATAATTTTAGAATTATCATAATACTACGATAATTTATTATATTTGAAAACTTCATCGAAAACAACTGAAATTAATTCAAATGACGTCATAGAAAAAATAACACGCCTGGATCTCTCTATAAACTCAGGATTTCATTCATAACTTTCTCCCATTCATTTCATTCATCACAATACTATAATAATTTATTTTATTTAAAAATTAAGACCATGGAGCTACAAGTAGTTAAACTCTATGTGTAAAACTTCATCGAAAAAAATCGTCCTTCTCTTTGTAAAATCAATGAATATTTCATTCATATCAGCTACGCAGACTCCATGAACTAAATGATTTTGTGTTAAAGAAATACAGCAATTCTAATACAACTCATTCTACATATTTTGCTGTTCACATTTTACATAGGTGAAAAATAGGCTTCGTTGTAGAAATAATCCAATTTGGATGAGCATTTAAACTCAAATATATTGGAATTGCGTTGTATGTAGATGCACAGAATTTAAGCAAAAATAAAGTGGTTTTAGGACGGATACAACACTAAATATGAATTAAAAAGAACTTTAAAAATCACGATTTTGAGACAAGATGGATGCCATATATCATTTTGAAGTGGGTCCCGTGATCGCTTCATATAAGAGGTGTTATTATTATTTTAATTTTTATTTAAAAAACTACTGAATATATTTCGCTGAATTTTTTTTATATATTTTATGGAACAATTTGAATATTACCTAAAATTTTCGAAGCAATTTGTGAATTTTAAATCTGCTTAAAAAATGTTTGAAAAATTAGGTCCCATAGGGCTCAATGTATTTCCTTTCTTCAACCCGGGTTCAATCCAAAACTAATTGGATGATATTATTCATTTATATTCCCATAGGTCCTACAGACCGTCTGAACAACATACTAAAATTTCATTTTGATTAAGTCATTTTTACGGCAGTCATCGTGCTAAGGGACAGACAGACAGAATGAACAAAGTCATAAACACTTTTCAACTTCGTTGTAAAGTGTTAATAAAAACGGATGTGATGGAGTGAATATGTTTAACAAAAAAGAAACTTGAAATAGCAAACACCCACTCATGATATCAAAACTATGTATATAAAGCACGATGTACTGTAAAATTCAGTCAATCCATCTTACCCGGAAATAAACCCTCCCCCTTTTTAACACTTTACAACATTGTTGAAAAGTGTTTATGACTTTGATTTTATCTCAAATATAAATTCTGAGAAATTGCTTGAAACAACTCCTCTCCTAAACATCGGAAACAATCAAAAAGAATTCTCAATATGCATCGCGCCTCCACACCTACATTATCTGCCTCATTTGAGGGGCGAATCGACTGAATTCTACTGTAAGTACATTATTTTCACTATTCAATAGTGATGGACTATCGATAATTGATCTGACAATACACCAGTTTCGTATCTCTCTATCTCTATTGCAAGTAAGATACATTACACTACACTAATGTACGATAATTACACTACATGCGCTAAAGTACAATCCCCCAGTTTGTGATCCTATTTTTAAGACTTTACAACAAAGTTAAAAAGTGTTTATGACTTTGTTCATTCTGTCTGTCTGTCAGCACGATAATTGCCGTAAAAATGACTTAATCAAAACGCAATTTTAGTATGTTGTTCAGACTGTCTGTAGAACCTATGGGAATATAAATGAATAATATCACCCAATTAGTTTTGGATTGAACCCGGGTTGAAAAAATGAAATACATTGAGCCCTATGGGACCTAATTTTTCAAACATTTTTTAAACGGATTTAAAATTCACAAATTGCTTCGAAAATTTTAGGTAATATTCAAGTTGTTCCATAAAATATATAAAAAAAATTCAGCGAAATATATTCAGTAGTTTTTTAAATAAAAATAAAATAATAATAACACCTTATATGAAGCGATCACGTGACCATGATATGAAACGATCACGTGACCCACTTCAAAATGATATATGGCATCCATCTTGTTTCAAAATCGTGATTTTTTTAAGTTCTTTTTAATTCATATTGAGTGTTGTATCCGTCCTAAAACTACTTTATTTTTGCTTAAATTCTGTGCATCTACATACTGAAACAACGCAATGACAATATATTTGAGTTTAAATGCTCATCTAAATTTGATTATTTCTACAACTAAGCCTATTTTTCACCTATGTAAAATGTAAACCGCAAAATATATAGAATGAGTTGTATTAGAAATCCTGTATTTTTTTAGCACAAAATAATTTAGTCCATGGAGTCTGCATAGCTGATATGAATGAAATATTCACTGATTTTACAAAGAGATGGACGATTTTTTTCGTTGAAGTTTTAAGCATTGAGTTTAATTACTTGTAACTCCATGGGCTTAATTTTTAAATAAGATAAATTATTATAGTATTGTGATGAATGACATGAATGGGAAATTATTTATGAATGAAATGTTGCTTTTATAGAGAGAGCCAGGCGTGTTATTTTTTCTATGACGTCATTTGAATGAATTTCAGTTGTTTTCGATGAAGTTTTCAAATATAATAAATTATCGTAGCATTATGATAATTCTAAAATTATTACCGAGGAATGTATCACATTTTAGAGATGTTTAAACCAGGCAATTCATATTTCAATGCCGTCATTTGAATGAAGTTAATTTTTTTATGAAGGTTTAAGTTTTCAAATATAATAAATTAATGTAGTATTGTGATAAGTTTTTAAATATTACCGAGGAATGTATTGCATTTTAGAGATGTTTAAATAAAATTGCATTGAAGTTGGAAAGTGTTTCATAATCAATGCTTTAAGCATGATTGATCTTTCTTGTTATTTTAGTGAAGTGATCACGTATAATAATTATTTAACATTTTTGTGTCTTTCTAGACCCTTCAAGAACTTCTCTTCCCCACCAGAAGACTTAAATTTTATACATTTATTAGTATCGATTACGGGACACAACCTAACGAAGCCGCAATTTCGATTTCTCCAAGGGGATAAATAAAATGGGAGAGTCTTTTCAGAGCACTCTCGAAACACAGCAATTTCAGGACAGAACCTAAGGGTGCCAATTTTCAATTAAGATGAATATTTTCGACGCCAAGCGTCTACATTGTTAAACAAAATAAAACTAATTTTTTAAAATTTCAACTATTTTTTTTAATTTAATATTAATCAACTAATTATTTTAATTTAATCAGCCAATTATTTTAATTTATCTATATTATAATAGTATCTATCTTTGACACGCCTAAGTAAGAAAAGACGGGGTAAGATGCCACAATGTCAATGTTTCGTTAATTATCTGGTAAATAATGTAACTTTCTGGTCATTAACGGGAGATTGTTTATACACAAATAACACGTACAAGTTTCTCTAGTTTTATCGTATTAAGTTCAAAGAATCTAGGAAGATCTCTTCGAACCAAGTGGTAAGTTGGCTTCTTATAATATTGTATTCTCCCTGGCATTACAATTGCTACCTCAGATAAGACATCATTAGTGTGACGGACTATTTTATTTATTCGAATACTAACGTACAATTTTTAACACTTTGCAACATAGTTAAAAAGTATTTATGACTTTGTTCATTCTGCCTGTCTGTCTGTCCGTTCGCACGATAACTACCTTAAAAATGACTTTATCAAAATGAAATTTTAGTATGTTGTTGAGACGGTCTGTGGGACATATTGGAATGTAAATGAATAATATCACCCAATTAGTTTTGGATTGAACGCGGATTGATAAAATGAAATACATTGAACCCTATAGGACATAATTTTTCAAACATTTTTAAGCGAATTTAAAATTCACAAATTGCTTCGAAAATTTTAGAAAATATTCAAATTACCCCATAAAATTTATAAAAAAAATTTCAGCAAAATATGTTTGGTAGTTTTTTAAATAAAAATTAAATTAACAATTGGACCCATATTATATGAAGAGATCACGTGACCCACTTCAAAATAAAATATGGCATCCATCTTGAGTCAAAATCGTGATTTTTAAAGTTCTTCTTAATTTATATTTAGTGTTGCATCCGTCCTAAAACCGCTTTATATTTCATTTTTTTTTTCTGTGCATTTATATTCAGAGTGTGCCAAACATTTTTATATACAGGGTGTGCCAAACATTTTTATATACAGGGTGTGCCAAACATTGACCTCGGCTTTTATTCCTTAAATACTGATCTCAGATATATATAATAAATTACAAAGTTGCGTAAAAAAGGTATCCAATTTTATGAATTCGATTAAAATTTTCAGGGCAATTAAATTTTAAGAAACACAAAATTTAAATTTTTATACGGCCCCCGTACAAAAACATTTCCAATGAGTAAAATGTGCCCCATACACTAATAAGGTGATGTACAAAATTTCAGCATTTTATCATAAAAATCCCAGAGATATGAAAAGACAAAAATGCTGACTTAAACCACTTTTCGATGCACCCACATGGGTTCTCAGAGGGGAAAAATCCTGTCGGCAGATTGCGTTTCAGGGATCATACACAAATTACGAAAGAAAACAATGATTACATAAATAAATAATAATTTTGCTATTTATTGGTACAAAAGTATCTACACTGTAGAAATAATAACTTTATACAAAGATTACAAAGCTTGTTCAAAATGTTTTCCATCCATGCCAAAGTTCAATTAAAGGTAAGAGGCAGATATTATTTGCCTTCGATGCATTTCTGCGTTGCGTCATTTGCACTCTTGCTGTAAACATTTGCACTTTAATTTATGATTAATCCCTCATCAACTTTCTTTAAACATATATCTGGGACTTTTTATGATAAAATGCTGAAATTTTGTACATCATCTTATTATTGTATGCGACACATTTTACTCATTGGAAATGCTTTTGTACGGGGGCCGTATAAAGATTTTAATTTTGTATTTTTTCAAACTTTATCCCCTGAACATTTTTATCGATTTCATAAAATTCTGTGCCTCTTTTTTAAACAACATTGTAATTTATTATATATATCTTAAGATCAATATTTAAGGAATAAAAGCCGAGGTCAATACTTTTGGGACACCCTGTATACTGCTACAACGCAATTACAATACTTTTAAATTTAAATGATCATCAAACTTTGATTATTTCTACAACGAAGCCTAATTTTCACGTATGGAGAATGTAAACGCATCCAGCTGTAAGATGAGTTTTATAATAATTGCTGAATTTCTTTAACACAAAATTATTTAGTTCTGGAGTCTGCAATATAGCTGATATGAATGAAACATTCATTGATTTTACATAGAGAAGCAGACGATTATATATTATTGTATTTTTGATGAAGTTTTAAGCATGACGTTAAAAAGTATTTTTACCTCCATGGTTTCAAGTTTTTAAGTAAAATAATTATTATAGTAGTGTGATAATTTTAAAAATATCGCAGCTGAATGAAAAAAATTGAAAAATGTTTATGAATGAAATACTCACTGCTTTTATATAGAGAGCCAGGCGATTTATATTTCGATGAAGATATTTGAATAAAGATTTTTTTTCGATGAAGTTTTCAAATACACTCACGGACAATGAAAGTTGCGGACCAAGAAGAAAACATGGTACAACCGCGAAATGCTGTAAATAGCTAGAGGGCGGGTTGGTATGCAAATGATACCAGTCTGGTGTGATTGCGCATGACCGTACACCAGTGAGTGTCTCGACAAGCATTTGCCAGCGGCCTTATGAACCGACGTGTAGTCGACGCTCCATCAATACGAGAAGCTTTGGCCGACGCTCCATTAATACGAGAAGCTTTGGCCGACGCAAGCACGAGTACGAGACGAAAAGAATGATGAGTAAGACGCCAGAAACGTCGATATATGCAACTGACAGACTTCAAGAGAGGCCTGATCATCGGGCTGAAAACGATCAGCGCGCCGGATAGTCAGTCACTTGGATCGTTCGGTCGGTGTTGGAAGCACTGGCAGACAGCAAAGTGGGGACCTGTTCCACAGACACGTCCTGCAGGTTTTGTTTCCCCACCGCTGAGAGTCGTCTACAGACGACCCGGCTGACGTCCAGAAGTGGCATGATGATTATAAGCCATGTCGGAAATACCAAGACAGGACAAAACGCCAAGAACAGACAATGCAGCAGATAGACCCTTAATCACGCACACCACACCCAGAGAGCAGACAAGGAGCAGAAAATACTCAGCCAGCCTCAGGGGAACCTCCCTTAATCGAGGAAGCCTGAGCAAAACGCCCCGACTCCAGGAGTACGGGGGTACAGCCGGAGAGACGGGAACGAAAGCATTCAATTGCAGTGACCGACCAGAAGAGAACCAAGAAGAGCCATACTTATGGCGACACAGGAAGGATTGTAATTTCGCAGAGGATTCCAACTTTCTACGCCTCTGTAGTTATGCAGTGGCAGCATACAACTTAAAAAGGCGTTGTCGTAACCCGGACTTAAACCTGTGCTACCAGGTTAACATAACCTAGAAAAGAAGAGAGAGAGAGAGAGAAGAGAGTCTAAGGCTAAGAAGCGCCGGGAGAGAAAAAAGAGGCGCAAGCCCGAGAGCGAGCACCGAGGAGGAATGAGGGAACAAAGGACGCTGACATAATGTACAAAGGCTAAGGCTGGTAGAGACTAGAATCTATACTAAGCACAAGCTAACTAACAATTAAGAGTTAACTAAGCATACTAAAGATAAAGCTAACTAGCAGAATATAGCTAACTAATAGAACAAAAAATTAGAACTGACCCTAAGACGAGATAAGAACAATTATGAACTAACCCTAAGAAACAAAATAAGCTATGGCTTCTAAACTAACACAAAAGGGAACTACTAATACTAAAAGCTAGGGCAGGAGAGCAGGTACTGTGACCAAGAGAGGCAAGAGCGCCAGGAGGGGAAGAGAGTAAGGGAAGAACCCAAACATGGGTAGAAGCCCGAGGAGGAAAGCACGTACCACGAGAGGGCAAAGACCAAGCTGAGAGACAACAGAGTCCTAAAAAAAGGACAGAGAAAGGGAAAAGCTACATACTACACACTACAAACTAGAAACAAGAAGAAAACTTACGAAAAACCACCTACCCTTGAACCCGAACGCCGACCTAAAGATCTGAAAGGGAAAGGTTAGAGAGGATGGAACGCGGGTCAGGGCATACTAATGCCTAGGTCAACCCGACCGAATCCCAAAACCTGACCCTACCAAACGCTCCCTACAGCGGAGCAGTCCTGATCCGGGGAAGCAGTCGTCTTCTTCCTGAAAAGAGAATGTGGAACCTTTATACCTGGGAAAAGGAGAGGCTCCTAAAGGGCGCTGAAAAGAAAAGAGTGATTAATGCTGAAAGGTAAAGGAGTTACAGCAAGCTGATGTGCTATGCAGAGCCCTAACGTCACCAAAGGGGTGGAGTACACCAAGAGAACCGAAGGCTGGGACATTACCGCAGCAGCGCGAAAAACCATACCACCCCAAACAACCAAAGAGAAGTGTCCACGACTAAGGTGGAGAGAGAGAACCTTACCCACTCTGGTCGCAGGGACAATACCCCTACTGGCCAGAGGGCGGAAAGGCCCTACAAGAGCCCAAAAGTAAAAATTCTGGCCACAACTTCGGTGGCCCAACACCAAGAGCTGGGACAATCCCCCAGAGAGCAACATACAGATATTGAAAACCTGAAAAAGAAGCTAGAAAAGAGAAAGTCCCCGCTGGCGGAAGAATAGGAAGAGAAAGTCAGCTGGGGGAGAAGGATAGAGAGGAGAGGAGAGGAGGGAGAAGAGAAAAAGCCTACAAAAGTAGGGAACATAGGTGAGAAAAGATCCTTCTGTGTCGGAGTACCTGCCAAGAGTAGAGGTCCTCTCCGAATCCAGGTGGGAACAACCTTCCACAGATTCCCATCCACATCCTCTCCTGTGTTGGAAGCACTGGTCACAGAACGCCATCCAGACACAGAGGACCGGCTCTGGACGGACCAGGCATGCCACAAGTAGAGGATCGAATGATCTTGCGGCAGACACGTATAGAGCCCACGGCGACCCGATCCGCGATACAGGCGCACGTAGCGGTTCCTGTGTGCCCACGAACCATTTCTAGACGCCTGAAGGAAGCGTATCTGCTATCCCAGCGTCCCTTACGTGTGCTGTCGTTAACACGGGAACATCGGCGGCTCCGGTTGCAGTGGTGCCGGGCCAGAGCAACGTGGAACGCCACAGATTGACGATGAGTGCCGCTTCGTTTTGGGGATCGATGATCAGGGTGTTCGGGTGTTGAAGACCCAGACCACTCAACTGGCCCAGGGGCGTACAGCAGCTATACGAGTGGCCGGAGGGTATCCGGGAGTGGAGGTCCCCTGCACAACACCACAATCCCAACCTCATTATCGAGTGTCACACCAGCCCCATTGTAGGCATCATGGGCTGGGGAGCCATAGCCTAAGACAGCCGATCCACTCTAGTAGTTGTACCTGGAACATTAACAGGCCAGTGGTACATGGATGAGATTCTAGGGCCCCATGTGCTCCCATTAGTTTCTAGAATTCCAGGTGCACAATTCCAGCAGGATAATGCCCGGCTGCACACGACTGGGGTCGTCTAGGCCGGTCTGAGTCATGTCCAGATACTTTCATGGCCTGCCCGCTCCCCAGACATATCCCCTATCAAGCATGTGTAGAACCAGTTGAAACGTCAGCTGCCTCGCTGCCGTAATCTTCGGGATTTAGAACGTAACGTCCAACAGGTGTGGACTCGTTTGCCGCAGGACAACATCAGGTGTCTGCTCGACATCATGCCAGACCGTATTGCTACTTGTATCGCAGCACGAGGCGGTGCGACGGTCTATTTAGGATGACCGGACTGTACACCACAGATCCCTCTGTACATGTTCTGCTGCGCTGTTTTTGTGATTATGTATATCATTCATCTGTATCCTTCCATCAATAAAATTTCAGGTCCGTCCTATGCTTCCTTCTTGGTGCGCAACTTTCATTGTCCGTGAGTGTATAATAAATTATTGTACTATTGTGATAATTTTAAAATTATCACCACTGAATGTATTGCATTTTAGAGATGTTTAAATAAAATTTCATTGCAGTTTGTAAGTGTTTCATAATCAGTGCATTAAGCATGATTAATATTTCTGGTTAGGTTTTAGCTTTTTAAATATCGTGAATACTACAATATTCGTTAAAGGTGCACACCTAAAACAAAACTACTAATATTTCTGACAGACTTTTATAACAAGCGAGTTTCTAAATGCGACTGGATACAGTGCATTACTTGCAAGAAATAGCTTCACAAGGATTGTGTAAATGGTAGTGACTATTGAAATAAGTGTAATGCATGGATAGCAATATTTTACATAATTGACTTGTTAAGAATTGTCATAGCAAGATTGGTGACGAGTTGAAGCTAATAAAATATATGCCCCCACAATTCCGAAAAATGTCCAAGAAAATTTTGTTTGATTAATTTCTTCTGTTAACAATTGATAATGTTTTATATAGGACTTCGTCTATAGTGTACTGCATGTTCCTCCCAGTTCTTGCATCTTTCCCCAATGCAGGTGGCTACTTTCTCAAATGTAGGTGAAAGATGGCAATTTTGCAGAGGTAAATATATGTAATCGCACAGCATTTTGCAATAACTTTTATGGGTGGCAGTTTTTAACACTCCTTGGTGAAAACTTAAATATCAACTTGCTAAAAATTTTGAAGCACCGTGACTAATGGTTCGTTCATAATATCTTAACTATGGCATCTCACTCCGACTTGCTAGCTTTGTTATAATAATAAAAGCACGTCAACGCATTTGGAATGCATAACAGCATCCATATTTTATTGATACCATTGCAGATATCAGCTACTCGGCTCTGACGTGCCCACAATAACTGCGAAACCGGTCTATGGATACTAATTCCTACAATGGGAGTGCATTCCCAAGTTTGAGGAACGAATCCCACAGTTGGAGTCTTTGACAAATTATCTGTTTTGCTGAAAAATATTTTTTTCTGATCTAAAAGTAACACTGAAAATCGTGTAAGTTATAAAAAAAAAAATTCATCCCAAAACATGCGTTCAAAATCAATTAGAGATATTTTAACTCTAACTCCATTAAGTAATTTTATGAATATCTACGAATAAGCGTTATGTATTAATATTATGCAATTATATATTTCCACTAGCAGCATATCCGTTCTTCGTACGGAATATATAATATAAAGAAACTTATAATTCGCAATCATGTGCATATTCTGTTAAAATATTAAATTTATTGCTCCTAAAGAGAAGTTTAAGAATATATGTTCTCACTATGCAAAATTATCTTCACGGGCAGATCTGAAGAATAAAACATCCTGGTCCCTTTTGTAAGCAAATTTACAAAAAAAAAGAATTGAATCAATATATGCAACCCCATACTACTCATATTGTCGCAGATTAGAAAATATGCCAGTGTGTTAGTAGAAGATTACCCGTATTACAATATGAGTCTAAAAAATATTTGCCAAAATAAGAGAGATGACGAAATAAATTGAAAATATCAATAATCCCCATAATCTTTATACCAGAAGGTCGTAATTGATTCCAATATATGCCAATATATATCAAAATATATGCCAATATACCTGTACTACTATATTCATGTAGATTAGAAGATATATCCGTGCATTTGTAGAAGATTACTCTTACAACGTACTATATATGAGTTTCAACAATTTTCGTCATAAATAAACAATGGCATAATAACTTGAAAATATCAATAATCCCTGAATCAACAGTCCCCGAAAATATCAATGATAATAATGTTTAAACCTGAAGACCGTAATTGATATTATCCAGTCAAAAATGCAATGTCAATGAAATTTATTTTATAGACATATCTTTATTATTCAAATCGGAAAAGATTTAATAAAAATCGTATGGCATATAACACATTCGATCCGTTGCTAAGCGACATGATATCATTTGCTTCAAATAACTTGATGGAAATCATATCGTCTGAATAATGCTATCTCCATGGAAGGTTTGGCGACATTTTCGTCAATTTAGCGATAACTTAAAAAATTGCTAAATTTATCGCCAAGTGGGACTGTAGAACTAACCGATAGTCCCATTTTGCGACAAATTGACGAAACATCATCACAACACTATCCCCTAACAAAACACAATTAATTTCATTTATTAAGCGCAATTTTATCAATTCCATCATATTTTTATGGATTTACGAATATTTTTATCAATTTGGTGATATTAAAAAAATTCGTTAAATGTGTTACTAAGTAGGATGGATGGACTGACCGACAAATGCTACCGAAACATCATTTCAATAGTCTATTCTAAAAAAGCAAATTTAATTTCATTGATTTGCGTCATTTTTATCAATTTGGAGACATTTCCGCTAATTTGATAAAGTTTAAGAAAAGTTGCCAAGTTAGCGATATTCCGCCAAATTTGTAGCTCTGAATTTGCAGATCTGAAGAATAAAATATCCTGATCCCGTTTATATATACTAAATGAAAACACTAAAATTGTATAAGATACACCCGTTCTACTCTTTTTCTGTTTCAACAATCAGCTAAATGAATTTGGTAAACACAATATATGAGTTTATTAGCTAAACACAATATATGAGCTTGAAACCTCTTTGCTAAAATAAATGAAAGTGATGTACTCAGTCCGCAATTTATATAATTAAAAGAACAATCAAACTGTTCATTTATAAAATATATTTTTACATCCATTTATTTATTATTCAAATAGAAAAAATAATAATAAATATTAACAACACATTTAATTTCATTCCGTTGCCGAGCAAGATGATATAAGATAAAATCTTCCTCATAAAATGCGAAATTAAATAGCCATTTTGATTTCTTTATACTTTTCATCGTTGAGTAAAAGCTTGTGAAAGATAATCCTTGGAGGTAGATTTTTCCATTTAAATTCATGTTTTCCGATAGTGACTAATTAATGTAAAAATCCTGCACCAAACTCGGAAATAGTTTTATTTCATTTTGACATTTTAAACAAACGATTTTCATCCTTTCCGTTTGGATAAACCACGGAGTTTGAGAGTAGAACTCTTAGGAAAAAGTTCCGTTTTTCATTAATATCTCGACAATCCCTGGTCTTAGAAACTCGAAACTTGGACTAAATTTATGGGGGGTTATTTTAAGGCTATCCACAAAATTTCATTAAATTCGGTTCAGCCGATTTCACGTGATGATGAGACAAACGAAAATTTTGTTTTTTACTAATATCTCGAACCACTGCTCGTAGGAACTCAAAACACAGACTAAATTTTAAGTGGGTTTATTTCTAGGCTACCCACAAAATTTCATCAAATTCGCTTCAGCCGTTCTCCCGTGATGATGGGACAAACAGACAGACAGATTTTCAATTTTATTTATATAGACTAGCAGCATACCCGTTCTTCGTACGGAGTATATAATATAAAGAAACTTGAAATTCATAATCATGCGCAAATTCTTATAGTATACTAAATGACATGTTTAATCAAAATATTCTGTTAAAATATTTAATATAATGCTCCTAAAAAGAAGTTTAAGAATCTCTGTTCTCGCTATATAAAATTATCTTCATGGACATATCTGAAGAATAAAACATCTTGGACCCCTTATATAAGCAAATATAAAAAAAAATATGGAATTGAATCAATATATGCAAAATAAAAGCGTTAAAATTGTATGGGACCCGTACTAATTATATACGCGAATATTAGAAAATATAACCTGTATTAGTAGATTACATGTATAAATTGAAAATACCAATAAACCCGTAGTCTTTAAATCTGAAGACAGTCATTTATTCCAATATATGTCAAAATGAAAGTGCTAAAATTATATGGGAAGATATACACGTACTACTTATAATGTCCGATTATTAGTAGAAGATTACCCGTTTTGCAATATGAGTCTCAAATGTTTTTTGGTAAAATACAACAGACGACGTAATAAATTGAATATATAATTAATCCCCTTAATCTTCATACCAGAAGACTGTACTTGATTCCAATATATATGCCAATATATGTCAAAATATATGCCAATATACCTGTACTACTTATATTCTCGTAGGTTAGAAGATATACCCGTGCATTCCTAGAAAATTACTCGTACAACGTACAATATGCGTGTGTCAGCAATTTTTGCCGCAATAAAACAATGGCGTAATAACTTAAAAATATCAATAATCACTGAATCAATAATTCCGGAAAATATCAATAATAATAATGTTTAAACCTGAAGAGTATAATTGATATTATCCAGTCCAAAATGAAATGGCAATGAAATTTATTTTATATACATATCTTCATTATTCAAATCGGAAAGGATTTAATAAAAATCGTCTGCCGCATAAACACATTGGATTTAAATCCGTTGCTAAGCGACATGATATCATTTGCTTCAAATAAATTGGTAGAAAAAATATCGTCTAAATAGTTATATTTCTATGGAACATTTGGCGACAGTTTCGTCAAATTAGCGACATTTTAAAAAATCGCCAAATTTATCGCCAAGTGGGACTGTAGAACTGACAGTTCCACTTTCCGACAAATTGACGAAATATCATCACAGTACTATCCCCTAACAAAAAACAATTAATATCATTTATGTAGCGCAATTTTATGAATTTCAAGATATTTTTATAGGTTTGAAAACATTTTTATCAATTTGGTGACATTTTAAAAATTCGCTAAATGTATTACTAAGTAGGATGGTTGGTCTGACAGATAAATGCTAACCAAACATCATTTCAGTACTCTCTTCTAACAAAACAAAAAAAAATTTCATTGATATGTAGAAGACCCAAGCCACACGACCAACCCGAAGGTTTATGGTAGCTGTTTGTGTGTCGTTTATATCAATTTGGCGACATTTCCGTCAATTTGGCAAAGTTTAAGAAAAGTTGTCAAATTAGCGATATCCCTCCAAATTCGTAGCTTTGAATTTGCAGATCTGAATGAAACATTCTTATCCCGTTTCAATATACTAAATGAAAACACTACAATTGTATTAGAAGCCGCTCTACTCTTTTTCTGTTTCAACAATCGGCTATATGAATTTATTGGCTAAACACAATATATGAGTTTAGTAGCTAAATACGATATAAGCTTGAAAACTCTTTGCCAAAATAAATGAAATTGATGTACGCAGTCAGCAGTTAATATAATTAAAAGAAAAATCAAACCGTCCATTCATAAGATATACTTTTATATCCATTTATCCATTTATTTATTATTTAAATCGAAAAAAAAATAATAAAAACATTAACAAACACATTTAATTTAATTGCGATGCCGAGCAACATGATATATCCTCCTAAAATGTTAAAATTTATTAACCACTAACAGCACACCCGTTATTCGTACGGAGTGTATAATTTAAAGAAACTTAAAGTTCGCAATCATGTGCAAATTCTGTTAAAATATTAAATTTATTGCTCCTAAAGAGAAGTTTAAGAATATATGTTCTCACTATGCAAAATTATCTTCACGATCAGATCTGAAGAATAAAACATCCTGCCCCCTTTTGTAAGCAAATTTACAGAAGAAAAAATAGGAATTGAATGAATATATGCAACCCCGTACTAATTATATTGTCGCAGATCAGAAAATATGCCAATGTGTTAGTAGAAGATTACCCGTATTACATTTGCCAAAATATTTGCCAAAATAAAAGAGATGACGTAATAAATTGAAAACATCAATAATATCCGTATTCTTTATACCAGAAGGTCGTAATTGATTCCAATATATGCCAATATATATCAAAACATATGTCAATATACCTGTACTACTTATATTCTCGTAGATTAAAAGATATACACGTGTATTTGTAGAAGATTCGTACAACATACAATATATGAGTTTAAACAATTTTTGTCATAATAAAATAATTGCATAATAACTTGAAAATATCAATAATCCTTGAATCAATAATCCCCGAAAATATAAATAATAATAATTTTTAAACCTGAAGACCGTAATTGATATTATCCAGTCAAAAATGCTATAAGAAAAATCAAATCGTTCTTTTCTAAAATATATTTTTATATCCATTTATTTATTATTCAAATCGAAAAAATAATTATTAAAATTAACAGACAGATTTAATTTAATTGCGTTTCTGAGTAACATGATATAAGATAGAATCTTATAACATGTTAAATATGTCATGTCTTATAACATAAACTGCGAAATTAAATAACGATTTTGATTTCTCTATACTTCTCGTTGTTCCGTAAAAGCTTGTTTTAAATAAACCATGAACCATGGAGATAGATTTCCCCTTTAAATCATGTTTCAAACAATTCATGTTTTCAGAAAGTGACTAATTAACGCAAAAAATCTCCCATTAAACTCAGAGATTAAATTTTAATTCACTTTCAAACGATTTTCAAGCTTTTCGTTTGGATAAACCACGGAGTTAGGGAGTAGAACTCCTAGGAAAAAGTTCCGTTTTTCATTAATATCTCGACAACCCCAGGTCTTAGAAACTCGAAACTTGGACAAAATTTATGGGGGGATATTTCAAGGCTATTCACCAAATTTCATTAAATTCGGTTCAGCCTTTTTCCGTGATGATGAGACAAACGAAAATTTCGTTTTTTACTAATATCTCGAGAACCACTGGTCGTAGAAACTCAAAACACAGATATAATTTTAAGTGGGGCTATTTCTGGGCTACCCACAAAATTTCATCAAATTCGGTTCAGCTGTTCTCCCGTGATGATGGGACAAACAGACAGACAGACAGACAGACAGACAGATTTTCATTTTTATTTATATAGATTACTAGCAGCATACCCGTTCTTCGTACGGAGTATATAATATAAAGAAACTTGAAATTCATAATCATGCCCAAATTCTTATAGTATACTAAATGACATGTTTAATCAAAATATTCTGTTAAAATATTTAATACATTGCTCCTAAAAAGAAGTTTAAGAATCTCTGTACTCGCTATATAAAATTATCTTTATGGACATATCTGAAGAATAAAACATCCTGGATCCCTATGTAAGCAAATATAAAAAAAAATATGGAATTGAATCAATATATGCAAAATAAAAGCGTTAAAATTGTATGGGACCCGTACTAATTATATACGCGTATATTAGAAAATATAACCTCTATTAGTAGATTACATGTATAAATTGAAAATACCAATAAACCCGTAATCTTTTAATCTGAAGACAGTCATTTATTCCAATATATGTCAAAATGAAAGTGCTAAAATTATATGGGAATATATAAACGTACTACTTATAATGTCCGATTATTAGTAGAAGATTACCCGTATTGCAATATGAGTCTCAAATGCTTTTGGCAAAATACAACAGACGACGTAATAAATTGAAAATATCATTAATCCCCTTAATCTTCATACCAGAAGACTGTAATTGATTCCAATATATACGCCAATATATGTCAAAATATATGCCAATATACATGTACTACTTATATTATCGTATGTTAGAAGATATACCCGTGCATTCCTAGAAGATTACTCGTACAACGTACAATATGCGAGTGTCAGCAATATTTGCCGCAATAAAACAATGGCGTAATAACTTAAAAATATCAATAATCACTGAATCAATAATTCCGGAATATATCAGTAATAATAATGTTTAAACCTGAAGAGTGTAATTGATATTATTCAGTCCAAATTGAAATGGCAATGAAATTTATTTTATATACATATCTTCATTATTCAAATCGGAAAGGATTTAATAAAAATCGTCTGCCGCATAAACACATTGGATTTAAATCCGTTGCTAAGCGACGTATCATTTGCTTCAAATAAATTGGTAGAAAAAATATCGTCTAAATATTTATATTTCTATGGAACTTTTGGCGACATTTTCGTCAAATTAGCGACATTTTAAAAAATCGCCAAATTTATCGCCAAGTGGGACTGTAGAACTGACAGTCCCACTTGGCGACAAATTTACGAAATATCATCACAATACTATCCCCTAACAAAACACAATTAATTTCATTTATTTAGCTCATTTTTATCAATTTCAAGATATTTTTATAGATTTGAAAATATTTTTATCAATTTAGTGACCTTTTAAAAATTCGCTAAATATATTACTAAGTAGGATGGTTGGTCTGACAGATAAATGCTAACCAAACATCATTTCAGTACTCTCTTCTAACAAAACAAAATAAATTTCATTGATATGCGTCGTTTTTATCAATTTGGCGACATTTCCGTCAAATTGGCAAAGTTTAAGAAAAGTTGTCAAATTAGCGATATCCTGCCAAATTCGTTGCTCTGAATTTGCAGATCTGAATGAAACATCCTTATCCCGTTTCAATATACTAAATGAAAACCCTACAATTGTATTAGAAGATATACCCGCTCTACTCTTTTTCTGTTTCAACAATCGGCTAAATGAATTTATTGGCTAAACACAATATATGAGTTTAGTAGCTAAATACGATATAAACTTGAAAACTCTTTGCCAAAATAAATGAAATTGATGTACGCAGTCAGCAATTAATATAATTAAAAGAAAAATCAAACCGTTCATACATAAGATATACTTTTATATCCATTTATCCATTTATTTATTATTCAAATCGAAAAAAAATTATAAAAACATTAACAAACTCATTAAATTTAATTGCGATGCCGAACAACATGATTTGTCCTCATAAAATGTTATAATTTATTAACCACTAACAGCACACCAGTTCGTCGTACGGAGTATATAATATAAAGAAACTTATAGTTCGCAATCATGTCCAAATTCTGTTAAAATATTAAATTTATTGCTCCTAAAGAGAAGTTTAAGAATGTATGTTCTCACTATGCAAAATTATCTTCACGGGCAGATCAAAACATCCTGGCCCATTTTGTAAGCAAATTTTCAGAAGAAAAAAAAGGAATTGAATCAATATATGCAACCCAGTACTAATCATATTGTCGCAGATTAGAAAATATGCCAATGTGTTAGTAGAAGATTACCCGTATTACAATATAAGTCTCAAAAATACTTGCCAAAATAAAAGAGATGACGTAATAAATTGAAAATATCAATAATATCCGTACTCTTTATACCAGAAGGTCGTAATTGATTCCAATATATGCCAATATATATCAAAACATATGTCAATATACCTGTACTACTTATATTCTCGTAGATTAAAGGATATACACGTGTGTTTGTAGAAGATTATTCGTACAACATACAATATGTGAGTTTAAACAATTTTTGTCATAATAAAATAATTGCATAATAACTTGAAAATATTAATAATCCCTGAATCAGTATTCCCCGAAAATATCAATAATAATAATTTCTAAACCTGAAGACCGTAATTGATATTATCCAGTCAAAAATGCTATAAGAAAAATCAAATCGTTCTTTTCTAAAATATATTTTTATATCCATTTATTTATTATTCAAATCCAAAAAATAATTACTAAAAATTAACAGACAGATTTAATTTAATTGCGTTTCTGAGTAACATGCTATAAGATAGAATCTTATATCATGTTAAATATGTCATGTCTTATATCATAAACTGCGAAATTAAATAACCATTTTGATTTCTTTATACTTCTCATTGTTCCGTAAAATCTTGTTTTAAATAAAACATGGAGATAGATTTCCCCTTTAAATCATGTTTCAAACAGTTCATGTTTTCAGAAAGTGACTAATTAGCGCAAAAAATCTCCCATCAAACTCAGAGATTAAATTTTAATTCACTTTCAAACGATTTTCAAGCGTAAAATCTTGTTTTAAATAAAACATGGAGATAGATTTCCCCTTTAAATCATGTTTCAAACAGTTCATGTTTTCAGAAAGTGACTAATTAGCGCAAAAAATCTCCCATCAAACTCAGAGATTAAATTTTAATTCACTTTCAAACCATTTTCAAGCTTTTAGGAGTTCCGTTTTTCATTAATATCTCGACAACCCCTAGTCTTAGAAACTCGAAACTTGGGCAAAATTTATGGGGGGCTATTTCAAGGCTATTCACCAAATTTCATTAAATTCGGTTCAGCCGTTTTCCCGTGATGATGAGACAAACGAAAATTTCGTTTTTTACTAATATCTCGAGAACTACTGGTCGTAAAAACTCAAAACACGGATATAATTTTAAGTGGGGCTATTTCTAGGCTACCCACAAAATTTCATCAAATTCGGTTCAGCCGTTCTCCCGTGATGATGGGACAAACAGACAGACAGACAGACAGACAGACAGACAGATTTTCATTTTTATTTATATAGACTAGCAGCATACCCGTTCTTCGTACGGAGTATATAATATAAAGAAACTTGAAATTCATAATCATGCCCAAATTCTTATAGTATACTAAATGACATGTTTAATCAAAATATTCTGTTAAAATATTTAATATAATGATCCTAAAAAGAAGTTTAAGAATCTCTGTTCTCGCTATATAAAATTATCTTCATGGACATATCTGAAGAATAAAACATCTTGGACCCCTTATGTAAGCAAATATAAAAAAAAAAATATGGAATTGAATCAATATATGCAAAATAAAGCGTTAAAATTGTATGGGACCCGTACTAATTATATACGCGAATATTAGAAAATATAACCTGCATTAGTAGATTACATGTATAAATTGAAAATACCAATAAACCCGTAATCTTTAAATCTGAAGTCATTTATTCCAATATATGTCAAAATTAAAGTGCTAAAATTATATGGGAAGATATACACGTACTACTTATAATGTCCGATTATTAGTAGAAGATTTCCCGTTTTGCAATATGAGTCACAAATGTTTTTTGGTAAAATACAACAGACGACGTAATAAATTGAATATATAATTAATCCCCTTAATCTTCATACCAGAAGACTGTACTTGATTCCAATATATATGCCAATATATGTCAAAATATATGCCAATATACCTGTACTACTTATATTCTCGTAGGTTAGAAGATATACCCGAGAATTCCTAGAAGATTACTCGTACAACGTACAATATGCGTGTGTCAGCAATTTTTGCCGCAATAAAACAATGGCGTAATAACTTAAAAATATCAATAATCCCTGAATCAATAATTCCGGAAAATATCAATAATAATAATGTTTAAACCTGAAGAGTATAATTGATATTATCCAGTCGAAAATGAAATGGCAATGAAATTTATTTTATATACATATCTTCATTATTCAAATCGGAAAGAATTTAATAAAAATCGCCTGCCGCATAAACACATTGGATTTAAATCCGTTGCTAAGCGACATGATATCATTTGCTTCAAATAAATTGGTAGAAAAAATATCGTCTAAATAGTTATATTTCTATGGAACATTTGGCGACAGTTTCGTCAAAATAGCGACATTTTAAAAAATAGCCAAATTTATCGCCAAGTGGGACTGTAGAACTGACAGTTCCACTTTGCGACAAATTGACGAAATATCATCACAATACTATCCCCTAACAAAAAACAATTAATATCATTTATGTAGCGCAATTTTATCAATTTCAAGATATTTTTATAGATTTGAAAACATTTTTATCAATTTGGTGACATTTTAAAAATTCGCTAAATGTATTACTAAGTAGGATGGTTGGTCTGACAGATAAATGCTAACCAAACATCATTTCAGTACTCTCTTCTAACAAAAAAAAAAAAAAATTCATTGATATGTAGAAGACCTAAGCCACACGACCAACCCGAAGGTTTATGGCAGCTGTTTGTGTGTCGTTTATATCAATTTTGCGACATTTCCGTCAATTTGGCAAAGTTTAAGAAAAGTTGTCAAATTAGCGATATCCCTCCAAATTCGTAGCTTTGAATTTGCAGATCTGAATGAAACATTCTTATCCCGTTTCAATATACTAAATGAAAACACTACAATTGTATTAGAAGATACACCCGCTCTACTCTTTTTCTGTTTCAACAATCGGCTATATGAATTTATTGGCTAAACACAATATATGAGTTTAGTAGCAAAATACGATATAAGCTTGAAAACTCTTTGCCAAAATAAATGAAATTGATGTACGCAGTCAGCAATTAATATAATTAAAAGAAAAATCAAACCGTCCATTCATAAGATATACTTTTATATCCATTTATTTATTATTTAAATCGAAAAAAAATAATAAAAACATTAACAAACACATTTAATTTAATTGCGATGCCGAGCAACATGATATATCCTCCTAAAATGTTAAAATTTATTAACCACTAACAGCACACCCGTTATTCGTACGGAGTGTACAATTTAAAGAAACTTAAAGTTCGCAATCATGTGCAAATTCTGTTCAAATATTAAATTTATTGCTCCTAAAGAGAAGTTTAAGAATATATGTTCTCACTATGCAAAATTATCTTCACGATCAGATCTGAAGAATAAAACATCCTGCCCCCTTTTGTAAGCAAATTTACAGAAGAAAAAATAGGAATTGAATGAATATATGCAACCCCGTACTAATTATATTGTCGCAGATCAGAAAATATGCCAATGTGTTAGTAGAAGATTACCCGTATTACAATATGCGTCTCAAAAATATTTGCCAAAATAAAAGAGATGACGTAATAAATTGAAAACATCAATAATATCCGTACTCTTTATACCAGAAGGTCGTAATTGATTCCAATATATGCCAATATATATCAAAACATATGTCAATATACCTGTACTACTTATATTCTCGTAGATTAAAAGATATACACGTGTATTTGTAGAAGATTCGTACAACATACAATATATGAGTTTAAACAATTTTTGTCATAATAAAATAATTGCAAAATAACTTGAAAATATCAATAATCCTTGAATCAATAATCCCCGAAAATATAAATAATAATAATTTTTAAACCTGAAGACCGTAATTGATATTATCCAGTCAAAAATGCTATAAGAAAAATCAAATCGTTCTTTTCTAAAATATATTTTTATATCCATTTATTTATTATTCAAATCGAAAAAATAATTATTAAAATTAGCAGACAGATTTAATTTAATTGCGTTTCTGAGTAACATGATATAAGATAGAATCTTATAACATGTTAAATATGTCATGTCTTATAACTTAAACTGCGAAATTAAATAACGATTTTGATTTCTCTATACTTCTCATTGTTCCGTAAAAGCTTGTTTTAAATAAACCATGAACCATGGAGATAGATTTCACCTTTAAATCATGTTTCAAACAATTCATGTTTTCAGAAAGTGACTAATTAACGCAAAAAATCTCCCATCAAACTCAGAGATTAAATTTTAATTCACTTTCAAACGATTTTCAAGCTTTTCGTTTGGATAAACCACGGAGTTAGGGAGTAGAACTCCAAGGTAAAAGTTCCGTTTTTCATTAATATCTCGACAACCCCAGGTCTTAGAAACACGAAACTTGGACAAAATTTATGGGGGGATATTTCAAGGCTATTCACCAAATTTCATTCAATTCGGTTCAGCCGTTTTTCCGTGATGATGAGACAAACGAAAATTTCGTTTTTTACTAATATCTCGAGAACCACTGGTCGTAGAAACTCATAACACGGATATAATTTTAAGTAGGGCTATTTCTGGGCTACCCACAAAATTTCATCAAATTCGGTTCAGCCGTTCTCCCGTGATGGTGTGACAGACAGACAGACAGACAGACAGACAGACAGACAGACAGACAGACAGACAGACAGATTTTCATTCTTATTTATATAGATTACTAGCAGCATACCCGTTCTTCGTACGGAGTATATAATATAAAGAAACTTGAAATTCATAATCATGCCCAAATTCTTATAGTATACTAAATGACATGTTTAATCAAAATATTCTGTTAAAATATTTAATATAATGCTCCTAAAAAGAAGTTTAAGAATCTCTGTTCTCGCTATATAAAATTATCTTCATGGACATATCTGAAGAATGAAACATCTTGGACCCCTTATGTAAGCAAATATAAAAAAAAAATATGGAATTGAATCAATATATGCAAAATAAAAGCGTTAAAATTGTATGGGACCCGTACTAATTATATACGCGAATATTAGAAAATATAACCTGTATTAGTAGATTACATGTATAAATTGAAAATACCAATAAACCCGTAATCTTTAAATCTGAAGACAGTCATTTATTCCAATATATGTCAAAATGAAAGTGCTAAAATTATATGGGAAGATATACACGTACTACTTATAATGTCCGATTATTAGTAGAAGATTACCCGTTTTGCAATATGAGTCTCAAATGTTTTTTGGTAAAATACAACAGACGACGTAATAAATTGAATATATAATTAATCCCCTTAATCTTCATACCAGAAGACTGTACTTGATTCCAATATATATGCCAATATATGTCAAAATATATGCCAATATACCTGTACTACTTATATTCTCGTAGGTTAGAAGATATACCCGTGCATTCCTAGAAGATTACTCGTACAACGTACAATATGCGTGTGTCAGCAATTTTTGCCGCAATAAAACAATGGCGTAATAATTTAAAAATATCAATAATCACTGAATCAATAATTCCGGAAAATATCAATAATAATAATGTTTAAACCTGAAGAGTATAATTGATATTATCCAGTCCAAAATGAAATGGCAATGAAATTTATTTTATATACATATCTTCATTATTCAAATCGGAAAGGATTTAATAAAAATCGTCTGCCGCATAAACACATTGGATTTAAATCCGTTGCTAAGCGACATGATATCATTTGCTTCAAATAAATTGGTAGAAAAATTATCGTCTAAATAGTTATATTTCTATGGAACATTTGGCGACAGTTTCGTCAAATTAGCGACATTTTAAAAAATCGCCAAATTTATCGCCAAGTGGGACTGTAGAACTGACAGTTCCACTTTGCGACAAATTGACGAAATATCATCACAATACTATCCCCTAACAAAAAACAATTAATATCATTTATGTAGCGCAATTTTATCAATTTCAAGATATTTTTATAGATTTGAAAACATTTTTATCAATTTGGTGACATTTTAAAAATTCGCTAAATGTATTACTAAGTAGGATGGTTGGTCTGACAGATAAATGCTAAACATCATTTCAGTACTCTCTTCTAACAAAAAAAAAAAAATTTCATTGATATGTAGAAGACCCAAGCCACACGACCAACCCGAAGGTTTATGGCAGCTGTTTGTGTTGTTGTTGAGACCCAGACCGTCCGACCTACCAGAAAGCTGTTTGTGTGTCGTTTATATCAATTTGGCGACATTTCCGTCAATTTGGCAAAGTTTAAGAAAAGTTGTCAAATTAGCGATATCCCTCCAAATTCGTAGCTTTGAATTTGCAGATCTGAATGAAACATTCTTATCCCGTTTCAATATACTAAATGAAAACACTACAATTGTATTAGAAGATATACCCGCTCTACTCTTTTTCTGTTTCAACAATCGGCTATATGAATTTATTGGCTAAACACAATATATGAGTTTAGTAGCTAAATACGATATAAGCTTGAAAACTCTTTGCCAAAATAAATGAAATTGATGTACGCAGTCAGCAATTAATATAATTAAAAGAAAAATCAAACCGTCCATTCATAAGATATACTTTTATATCCATTTATCCATTATTTAAATTGAAAAAAAATAATAAAAACATTAACAAACACAATTAATTTAATTGCGATGCCGAGCAACATGATATATCCTCCTAAAATGTTAAAATTTATTAACCACTAACAGCACACCCATTATTCGTACGGTGTGTATAATTTAAAGAAACTTATAGTTCGCAATCATGTGCAAATTCTGTTAAAATATTAAATTTATTGCTCCTAAATAGAAGTTTAAGAATATATGTTCTCACTATGCAAAATTATCTTCACGATCAGATCTGATGAATAAAACATCCTGCCCCCTTTTGTAAGCAAATTTACAGAAGAAAAAATAGGAATTGAATGAATATATGCAACCCCGTACTAATTATATTGTCGCAGATCAGAAAATATGCCAATGTGTTAGTAGAAGATTACCCGTATTACAATATGCGTCTCAAAAATATTTGCCAAAATAAAAGAGATGACGTAATAAATTGAAATCATCAATAATATCCGTACTCTTTATACCAGAAGGTCGTAATTGATTCCAATATATGCCAATATATATCAAAACATATGTCAATATACCTGTACTACTTATATTCTCGTAGATTAAAAGATATACACGTGTATTTGTAGAAGATTCGTACAACATACAATATATGAGTTTAAACAATTTTTGTCATAATAAAATAATTGCATAATAACTTGAAAATATCAATAATCCTTGAATCAATAATCCCCGAAAATATAAATAATAATAATTTTTAAACCTGAAGACCGTAATTGATATTATCCAGTCAAAAATGCTATAAGAAAAATCAAATCGTTCTTTTCTAAAATATATTTTTATATCCATTTATTTATTATTCAAATCGAAAAAATAATTATTAAAATTAACAGACAGATTTAATTTAATTGCGTTTCTGAGTAACATGATATAAGATAGAATCTTATAACATGTTAAATATGTCATGTCTTATAACATAAACTGCGAAATTAAATAACGATTTTGATTTCTCTATACTTCTCATTGTTCCGCAAAAGCTTGTTTTAAATAAACCATGAGCCATGGAGATAGATTTCCCCTTTAAATCATGTTTCAAACAATTCATTTTTTCAGAAAGTGACTAATTAACGCAAAAAATCTCCCATCAAACTCAGAGATTAAATTTTAATTCACTTTCAAACGATTTTCAAGCTTTTCGTTTGGATAAACCACGGAGTTAGGGAGTAGAACTCCTAGGAAAAAGTTCCGTTTTTCATTAATATCTCGACAACCCCAGGTCTTAAAAACTCGAAACTTGGACAAAATTTATGGGGGGATATTTCAAGGCTATTCACCAAATTTCATTAAATTCGGTTCAGCCGTTTTTCCGTGATGATGAGACAAACGAAAATTTTGTTTTTTACTAATATCTCGAGAACCACTGGTTCTAGAAACTCAAAACACAGATATAATTTTAAGTGGGGCTATTTCTGGGCTACCCACAAAATTTTATCAAATTCGGTTCAGCCGTTCTCCCGTGATGGTGTGACAAACAGACAGACAGACAGATTTTCATTTTTATTTATATAGACTAGCAGCATACCCGTCCTTCGTACGGAGTATATAATATAAAAAAACTTATAATTCGCAATCATGTGCAAATTCTGATAAAATATTAAATTTATTGCTCATAAAGAGAAGTTTAAGAACATCTGTTCTCACTATGCAAAATTATCTTCACGGGCAAATCTGAAGAATAAAATATCCTGGCCCCTTTTGTAAACAAATTCACACACAAAAAAAAGAATTGAATCAATATATGCAACCACGTACTACTTATATTGTCGCAAATTAGAAAATATGCCAGTGTGTTAGTAGAAGCTTAAACATATTGTAATATGAGTCTTAAAAATATTCACCAAAATAAAAAAGATGACGTAATAAATTGAAAGTATCAAAAATCCCCGTAATCTTAATACCAGAAGGTCGTAATTGATTCCAATATATGCCAATATATATAAAAAAATTTTGCCAATATACCTGTACTACTTATATTCTCGTAGATTAGAAGATATACCCGTGCATTTGTAGAAGATTACTTGTACAACGTACTATATATGAGTTTCAACAATTTTCGTCATAATGAAACAATGGCATAATAATTTGAAAATATCAATAATTCCTGAATCAACTGTCCCCGAAATATCAATAATAATGTTGTTTAAACCTGAAGACCGTAATTGATATTATCCAGTCAAAAATGCAATGTCAATGAAATTTATTTTATATACATATTTTTATTAGATTTAATAAAAATCGTATGACACATAACATATTGGATCCGTTGCTAAGCGACATGATATCATCTGCTTCAAATAAATTGATGGAAATCATGTCGTCTGAATAATGTAATCTCCATGGAAGGTTTGGCGACATTTTCGTCTCCATGATATTTTTATGGATTTACAAATATTTTTATCAATTTAGTGATATTTAAAAAATTAGTTAAATGCGTTACTAAGTAGGATGGATGGACTGACCGACAAATGCTACAGAAACATCATTTCAGTACTCTATTCTAAAAAAACAAATTTAATTTCATTGATTTGGATCATTTTTATTAATTTGGAGATATTTCCTCTAATTTGGTTAAGTTTAAGAAAAGTTACCAAGTTATTTAGAGATTTTCCGCTAAATTCGTAGCTCTAAATTTGCAAATCTGAAGAATAAAATATCCATATCCCGTCTGTATATATACTAAATGAAAACACTAAAATTGTATTAGAAGATACATATATCCGTTCTACTCTTTTTCTGCTTCAACAATCGGCTAAATGAATTTATTGGGTAAACACAATATATGAGCTTTGAAACCTCTTTGCTAAAATAAATAAAAGTGTGATGTACGCAGTTCGCAATATATATAATTAAAAGAACAATCAAACCGTTCATTTATTATGAGTTTATTAGCTAAACACAATATATGAGCTTGAGACCTCTTTGCTAAAATAAATAAAAGTAATGTACGCAGTCCGCAATATATATAATTAAAAGAACAATCAAACCGTTCATTTATAAAATATATTTTTACATCCATTTATTTATTATACAAATAGAAAAAATAATACTAATCATTAACAGACACATTTAATTCCATTCCTTTGCCGAGCAACATGATATAAGATAGAATCTTCCTCATAAAATGCGAAATCAAATAACCATTTTAATTTCTTTATACTTCTAATCGTTGAGTAAAAGCTTGTGAAATACATGGAGGTTAATACATGTAAAAACATGGAGGTAGATTTTTCCATTTAAATTCATGTTTCAAACAATTCATGCTTTCAGATAGTGACTATTTAGTGCAAAAATCCTGCATCAAACTCAAAAATAAAGTTTTAATTCCCTTTGACGCTTTAAACAAACGATTTTTATCCTTTCCGTTTGGATAAACCACGGAGTTGGAGAGTAGAACTCCTATAAAAAAAGTTCCGTTTTTCATTAATATCTCGACAACCCCTGGTCTTAGAAACTTGGGCAAAATTTATGGGGGGCTATTTTAAGGTCACCCACAAAATTTCATTAAATTCGGTTCAGTCGTTCTCTCGTGATGATGAGACAAACGAAAGTTTCGTTTTTTACTAATATCTCGAGAACCACTGGTCGTAGAAATTCCAACCATAAACTAAATTTTAAGTGGGGCTATTTCTAGGCTACCCACAAAATTTCATCAAATTCGGTTCAGCCGTTCTCCCGTGATGATGGGACAAACAGACAGACAGACAGATTTTCAATTTTATTTATATAGATTGGGAATTTTATTTATTTAGATCTCTCCCAGTCACGTTTGAGCGGAATAAACGAATTTCTAATGTAATATATATACTTTGTTAAAATCTATATAATAACTCATTTTAAGCCTGGCAAAGACTTTGAAACCAATTCATAAAAAATTAAACAGTAACTGATTCAGAAATTGGATCTGTTGTGCTCTGTTCCGTAATAAATACAACAAGTGTTCAAAGAGTGCGACAGCCCAGTTGTTAGAGCGCGGGAATTGCACTCAGACGGTCCGGATTCGATTCCCGCCACTGCCAAAAACTACCGCCGTGTTCACGCGGAGTACGATCACGTTAAACATGTGGGTCCGTAAGTCCTTCTGAGAGGTCGGTGGTAGGGGAAGGAGGGTACGGTCCCTGTGGATGCCTCTCCCACTGGGTTCCGGTCTAAATTGAGTGGCACTTCCCGGCCGTCCAAACAAATACCTTATACTTTCGGGTAGGTCGGTCGGTCTGGGTCGAAGAACAAGTATTCAAAGATTTAGTTTTAGTCACTGGAGTGGTTGTCAATGTCCCTTATGGTGTCATTTTTTATAATTTCTAGAGGGTATGGAAAGTATTTTTGACCTCCCCCTCCCCCTCAATTTTTCCACTCCCACGAAGGAAAATCGAAAACATAGCTCCGTTAGGTTCTGTGCCGTCGTTTATACTGTAAGTGTCAAAGATTTAGCATTTTAGGTCACAGGGGAGGCTTCTGGGGAAGGAGTCTGGAAAAACTTAAAATAAACATTTTCCCAGTCCCCAGGGGGAAAATAGAAAATCCGGCTCCGGCAGGTTCTGTCCTATGATTGATGCCATGTGTGCAAAGATTCAGTTTTCTGGTTACCGGGACTTCTGAAGAGTCTGGAAAGATAGATACAAACACGTTTGGCAATTATTCTATAGATTTTCGAACCCCCCCCCCCCTCCCGGTGACATAGAAGACTGAATCTTTGCACACATATAGTATCGACAACTGGACAGAATCTAAACGAGCTGGATTTTCTATTTCTTCTTGCTGGAGGCGGAAAAGGAGGTCAAAAAGTATTTCCAAACCCTCCAGTCGCCTCCCCAGTGATCTAGAAAATTGAAACTTTGCATTATAATATCTACTACGGGACAGAACCTTATGGAGTCTGGGTTTCGTTCCACCTCCAACGGGTTAAAGAACATCTTCCAAAAAATGATTCCGGATCCCACAGAAGCCCCACAGTGGACCAGAAATCTGAATTTTTGCGCATTTCTACGGAACAGGAGCTAACGGAGCCTGATTTTTGATTTCTCTCCCCCCCCCCCCCATCCAGGGCTGACAATGAGGGGAATCTAAAGACTTTCCAGACCCTCCAAAAGCCCCTCGGCCACCCAGAAAGTTGAAAATTTGCACACTTTTAGCATCAGCCAGGGAATAGAACTTAATTTAAGCAAAGATGAATATTTTCGACTCTAAGCGCCATACTTTGCTAAACAAAGTCAAACGTTTAAAAATGTTGATATATAATTTTAGAGTGTTTATTTCTATATCTTTGAAATAATAGTAAAAAACCTCCTTTTCTGAGTTACTGTACCTATTTCTGAGTTTGAAAAAAATAACCTTTGTTGTATTAATGCTAAGGCAGCTATTTCTAAATTTTCTAATATTTAGTTATTATTTTATCTAGGTATATAAACTCAGATTTTTATACTAATTTTATAGAATTCAATTGTGCTGCTTTATAAGATACGTAATTTTTTAAACATAAAAAGAAATAATTTTTTATTTATATTTATTGAATAAAAGGTTAAGCATATTTTTTAAATGAATTATCAAAATATTCCAATTAGAACACGTTTTATAATAAAATTGATGAAGCAATACATGCACAAATCAAGACCTTCCTGATTTTGAGATTGTTTTTCTCAAAACTGTTATTTTCAGCCTTGCGCACATGGTAGTGTTAGAACAAGTTTACATGCTATTGTATTATGTGCATATATACATACTCCACCTAAATGTAAATCTGTCGAGAAATTTTTATCAAAAAAAAAAAATCATTTGACGAAATGACAGGTCCATAAACGTTTGAATATTTCACTACAAACGATTTTTGAACTGGTAAGGGTGCCCCCCCCCCCACCTAAAGTAATAAATTAGAAATATAGCTTAATAAATAGCGTCTAAAGTCTGTCTTAAAAGATGACGATTTTCTCCCTCTCGCCTTCCTGTTTTTGTCTCTCTTCTTTTTTTCCCCTCTCTCAAACATAAGAAATTTTTCTGAGATCCGGGACCACACTTAAAAATTATATTAGTATTCTATACTGTCTTGCACGATAACAAAACAACATATTTCTACAACATGCGACAGACATTCACTGATCTATCCTCCTACTGATAATTATCTGCACAGACCTGTAAAAAACAATCACCGGGATGAAATATTTCGTTTCAATAAATTGATAAGAAAAGTGGACAGCAACAGGTTGTTGAGAAATATCTCTGCAATACTTTTCGCCCAAGAGGTATTTTTTTTTTTAAAAAAAGTGTTTGTCCTTGAATCCCTGCCCTTCGGCATATAGATCCCGGACAAAGAAGACCCGATTTCTGTAAAACTGAGTTTTAAAAAATAACACAAAAGTTTACTCGACCTAAAAAGACACGAGTTTCAGAAAGGGAACGAAAAGGCAAAGTTCTCGGAATTCTGCAAGACCCACTTTTTGCACCATACGTGACTAGACTTATTACGCACCTGAAAAAAAAAATTCAGTACTGCCTTTCCTTTCCACCACACCTTTTCGTACATATAAGGCACATTAAGCTTTTGAGTTTCACCATCAGAAAAGAAGCACATCATTCAGCTTTTGAGAGCCTCAATGTTAGAAAAACACAAATTTGCTTTATAGATGAAGAAATGTTAATACAGAAAATTACAAGTGTGAAAAATTTTTAGCATAATAATTTTAGAGCGAGTTCAGAGATTTAATACGTTGTCAAAAGCATGAAAAATCGGTAAATAGAAATTCACTAAAAAATTTCTATTACTATAATTAGACATTTGTGTCTAATTTATTAAAAAGCGGCAATATTAAAATTATGAAGCATTTTTTTTTTATCTTCGTGCTATTTATTTAAGCCACGGAATAAGTAGAAATAATTTTAGCATTCACCAATGAATTCAGGAAGAATTTCAGCCTCTTTTTCCCAACAGTGCTTAACATATTTTATTAGATTGCTCAATACAGGAAAAATATTTTAAATATTGTGTTCCATTTAATTATTAGCATCCCAATTAAGTGGAATTTTAAAATCGACATTTACATTTTCTTAATTGTTTTAGAGACACACAATATGCAAATAATCTCTAAGGAGATGCTGACGACATAAAACTCTAATAAGGGCTATAATTAAGTAGCTGGTTGGTTCTCTTTGTTCTAATCAGTTATATTTTTCAATACATTCTTAAAACGGTTAAAGATTTTGAATATTTAACAGTGATTTTAGCGAATATTTTGCAGTTATTTTACCTTGTATGAATAAATTTAACTACAAATAAATATGTAACAAATCCTGTACATAACCAAATAAAATTCTCATTACAAATTCTATACAAATCTGCGACTAATCTAATAGAAATTAAATCGAACATGCGGAACAGAGCAGTAATGTTTACATATCCAAGAAAGTGTAATAAAATGGAAATTTTCCTGCGAACTTTTCATTAGACATAACTATTCAAAATGTCTTAATTCTAATTCACTTATTTTTTCTGAGTAAAATTACTTCAACCAGGTAATTTTTACTGTACATTACATGGCTTTTTGTATCTATGAAAACATTTTACATGTTTTCGTTCGATTTCACTTCGTTTCGAATTCGCGTTTTCCAAAATTTAGTAAGAAAAAAGTCTTTATTTTTAACTTTCCTTCACCTCCGTGACTGAAAAAATAAATTATTTTGTATTTCTCTTTCTAAGTGAACAACAACACATACAAAGTCACAAAAATAAAATGATGTAGGAATTTAAAATAATTTTTTTTTAGAATGTAAAGATATGCACGCAACTTCTTGCCATAGAGTTGCGCTAATCTTTTTTTTTATATACGGTGAAATAAGCATAGGGTAACAAAAAAAAAATGAAAATTTTGACTTATTTAAAAAAATAAATAAGAACGTTCTTCTGTCTTTCCGGTGGTGTCAAGATAGAAACTATGTGATAATACGTATTTTCGGTCGCTAAGGAATTGATTTGTATAAAAACTGCTTAAAATAGTTCTAAAACATAAAATAACTAAACATTAATTCAATTTTTTAAAATATATCGCCGAAGTGCACCTTCCCGGCTCTTGGTGTATCTGTGTACCAAATTTTACAGCCATGAGTCGTTTAGATTTCCTGCTACAGACCGCACAGACACCCTTTATTATGTAGGAAGATTTTTTAGAATAATGTGTTGTAAGCATGTACTTGCAACACGTAAAAGTTTATAGACTGTTGACATTAGTAACGAGACAAAACTATTCAATTGGCTCGGTGATAATTAATAGTTGATTTCTATTATGCAGAATTCCTAGGAAATTCTTTAAGAGGGTATTTTTCCTCCAGCCACTTGTTTCATTTCTCCCATGTTAACCTATGGAAAATTGTACTAACTTCTAGTTCTTTTAGGTTTTAGAATTTTTTTTTCGAATGTTTTTTGCCGAGCATAGATGCTGAGAAAAAAATGTTTGTGTTTTATTTTTTAAATCGATAAAATAATTAATATTAATAAATATTTTCAATATTTTATTCAAATGAAAGCATTGCTTTTCGATACGTATTTAAAATTTTTAACTCTTTCACAGAATTTTTTAAAGTATAAACCTTCCATTTTTCAGCATCTCTGCTTTAAACAGCGGGGGAAAATCTTCAAAACTAAAGAAGCTAAAAGTTGAAATGTATTTTCTATCGGTTAACATGGAAAAAGATGAAATAAGCAATTGAAAAGAGAATATCCTCTAAAGCACACAGTAATTTTATAAGAAAAGGACCATAAATATACGCATTAGGTCTAGCTATAGTAGTGACCATGCCCGATCGAATGAAAGGGATTGCAGCGCCCCTAACGCAGAATTTAAAAGGTTAGGACACTCGGCAACAAAGAGAGATAGACGAAAATAAACAATCATTCCTGCTACAGTGTCTAATTAGTAAAAATTGACAATAAAACTGTTACAGAATGCATTTATTTGACACAATATGATTATTGGCGAATTGCTGTCATATTCAGGAATGGCACAAAAAATAACACCTTCATAGGAATCTGCTGAAAAGTCTTCGTCACTGGCATTATTTACATACACTCGTGAATCGTTCAATAGTATTGTGGTACGACTGCGCATCTAGCAACCGATTAAGTATGACTGGAAATTATTGCTTTCCGTATACGCGTTTCGTTTGTTCCTGGTGCTGATTCTGATTTAATAGATGTTCTACAACTTTTAATTGGCTTTTTCGTCTACCTTTCTTTATTTCCGAGTTGATTATACTTTATTTGATCAGGTATGATCACTTTACTGTAGATATACCTAACGTGTACACGTGTTAGTCTTTTACTTGGATCTTTTCTTACAAAATTACTGGGGGTGTGTTAGGAATTTTTTAGAAACCCTGTATATCACACGGTGATAAAGAGCAATATTACGTAAAAGAAAGTCAAATTGTTATACAAATTGACTTAAATAATTTAGTACATGATTGTATGAGAAACTTGAGAGGCCCTCAAATTCCAATTAATTTGGTCGTAACATAAAAAACTTGCACTGCAAGTCAAAAGAGAAAAAAAAAAAATGTAGATACTTTTTCATATTTATTATAGAATATATAACATCAGTAATACACGTCAAGATTCAGGCATTAACACTGCAAAAATATTACATATATATACATCTTAAAAGTATAAAAAATATAAAACAACTAACTCATTTACAATATTGTTGACATTTCTCTGCTACAATATCATTATTTAACTAGACCTTGATTAGAAACAATGTACAATGGAATGTGAATAATATTTATAAAAAATAAAAACTAGCGGAATAAAATGCATTAAGATAGACCAATAAGCACTATATACCCTACCCGACATGGGAAATGATACACCATGAAGCTTTGACCGTAAAATTATGCAAATTGCAAGACAAACGCAGTTTGCCGATGTATGCAACTGATCTGAAATGAAAGTAGGTCACGTGATTAGAGTGCGGGATAAAAGGGATGGAAACGGCAGATGAGCCAACAGCTGTTACTGTCTGTCACCTACGGAAACCCGTTTTCGGAGCTGTGTTTCGTTTCAGAAGACGCGTGTTAAAGATGCCTGGCCGATGACGCCGAAGTATGGTTCAGCATTTGGACGATAGTGCGAGGGGATTCATTTTAGGCTTACGTACGGCTTGGTGGACGTACCGGCGCTTAGATGAGTCCGGGCGCGGTAGCCCAGTGGTTAGCGCATAGGAATTGCACTCGGTAGGCCCGGGTTCGATTCCCTCCGCTGCCAAAACTGTCGCCGTGTTCACGCGGAGTACGATCACGTTAAACATGTGGGTCCGTAAGTCCTTCCGAGAGGTTGGTGGTAGGGGAAGGCGGGTACGATCCCTGTGGATGCATTCCCACTGGGTATCCGGCCGTCCAACCAGTTACCTTACACCTTTCTGGTAGGTCGGACGGTCTGAGTTTCAACAACATAGATGAGTCCACTGTACAAAGAATTTGGAGAAGATGGATTGAAGGGTATGTGAATCATCGCAATGGTACAGGTCTATACTGACGTACGTCAACACGCGTTGATCGACGTTTTCGGAGGCATGCGTTGGCGGCCCTAGAAACGACGACTGTCGGCATTCTGCAGAATTTGCAGGGTACATTGGATGTTTCAATATCAGCGAGAACAGTTTCTTGACGATTGGTCGAAAGCGGGTTGCGCTCAAACCGTCCTTTACGAAGATTGCCATCGTGGACAAGACACCGATGTGAGAGATTGCAATGGTGTTGGGTCCGAGCCTCTTGGATAATTGAATGGGACAGGGTAGTGTTCAGAGACGAGTCTCGGTTCTGTTTGTCTAATGACAGTCGTCGTGTGAAAGTCTGGAAGCGACGTGGAAACAGATTCAATCCTGTTGCGACTGTTGAACGACATACTGCTCAGCAACGCGGCATCAAGGTTTGGAGTGCCATCGGCTTTCGATAGCCGGTCGTATCTGGTTCGTGTCAGAGGTACAATGACGGCACGACGATATGTGGATGAGGTGCTGCGGCCGGTTGCACTGCACTACTTTCAACGGTTGCAAAATGCTGTTTTCCAGCAAGATAACGCGCGACCTCACACAGAAACTATTAGCAGACAAGCCTTGCAAGGTATCCAGTTGCTTCCTTGGCCTCCGCTTCTCGAGATCTCTCACCCATCGAGCATGTACGGGACGTGATTGGCCATCGTTTGATTGCCCTGCCCCGCCTCAAACATAGGATGACCTGTGGAGAATAGTTGAAGACATGGTCATCCATCCCTCAGAAAACTATCCGCATGCTCATTGCATCTGTTCCTCAAAAGGTTGCTGCTTGTATCGCCGCAAGAAGTGGTCCTACTGCCTACTGATCAGACTGTCCATGCCATTACTGTATTGCATTATCCTTCTGGAATTAACCTCAATTATTTATATATGCCATCTCTGTATCTGTGTCTTTTATCATCACATTCGCACTTTCATGGTGTTACATTTTCTGTGTCGGGTAGTGTATAATTGTTGATATATAGTGATTTCTTCTAGTGATAAATCCACATTTTTTTATGTACAATTTTTTAAAACATAATATAAATAATTTTATAGAATCGTATAGAGTTATATTTGTCGAACAAAAGCTTGGTATGACAGCTTTGTTGAAGCATTAGTCAGAAAATTTTACATACAAAACACAATTTTAAGTATATAATTATATTTCAGGAACAATTGCTTATCCTCAACCTAAATTAATTTGTATTTAATGCATTTGTAATTCTATTTAGTGCAATATTGCACTTAACTTTTACAAAATTTTTGGAATTTCAACAACATAACCTTTTAAAAAATAGTTTTGCAAGAAAATATGAAAAAAAAATATTCATTTTATAGAGACTACACATACAAATATATATTCTGAACATTCTATGAAAAAATATTGAGAAGTTTTATGCATGCAAAGTTAAAAGTATCCCAATCTGTTTTTATTTATTTAGAAAAATGCTGCAATCTGTTATTGAACTCATAATTAATAAAAATTTCCACTAAAAGTATGAAATTAAATGCCTTATGCAAATGTCCATATTTCTCTTGCGCATGAAATTTAAATTATTTTTCCCAACTATGATGTGGTGAGATACAAAACTAAAGCAATGGGATAGACTGCTATCCATATGTATGTAGATAACTCTATATTTACTGTCTGATAATATGGAATATAGTATGAAAATATTATTTTCACGAAATTTTTGATTTCGAGATTTTGATGCCAATATATGTTTTGACATCTTGAACACATCTTTACTACTTTTAAAGTCATGTCAGTATGTCTGTGATCGATTTCTTGTGTATAGGTAGGATAGTTATCACAAGCATTAATGGATTTTCATGAAACTTTTCATCCGGCTTTGTTATTGAAAAATCTAGAACTAGGAAAACTTTTTTTACATTCAAGCAAAAACTTTCGAAATTTATTTGAAATTTTATATTTTCTTAACGTTGCAGCATGTGACAAAATTTGACATAATTATGCATAAAAGGAGTTATTTATGGCTCAATGATCATGAAACTTAACAGTTTCAATCAATGTACTGGAAAATAAAGGTGGTATAATATGTCTTTGTGACATCATTAGCCCCTAGAGGATACAATTCCAACACACACACATGAAGAGGTACAATGCCACACTTAGTTTCAATCGAAATATTTATTAAACCCTTTATAATGAAGGGTAATATGCTACAATTATGATCATTTGGACTAACACAGATTTTTCACATTTTTTTCTTGCAAAATTCACACTAAAAAAAAATTACAAGCTACTTAAAAATGGATTCTGGTATGAGAACGTCGAGTTTAGTCAGACTCCTGTTAATTTTAATTAATGGTAGTGATTACCGAGCTTTGAATAATAATTTGGTGATCCAGCAATTTAATGAAATGAATTCTAATTTAAAATCAGTTGTAAATATACCACAAAGGTTAAAGGAAAAATCTAACCAAATAATTTTATCAATGGGACTCTGTACCCTTTGAATGATTTTTTCATTTATCTATTATCATTTATCACATGTTACTAAGTCTTCTTTTTTTTACAAAATGATTTTAATAAAAGAACTAATATTGTGGGTAGAAATTTAAAATTAAAAAATATACCAATTTTAAAAATCCTTCTTCTCATTCAATTTTCAATATTCAGAAACAATTTTTTATTATATTTATAAGAGTGTACTTTATAAATCTAGAAAAATTTTACAATGGATCTGTTTCAAAAATATTAAATAGAATGCATATATACATATATATATGCAAAAACTCAGAAAAAAAACTTGATTTCTCTTATATTTTCCTTTTTCAAATTGTCCTTTTCATTACATTGCAAAATTCATCCCTAATACTATTTGATAGATCATAGTAAATATACAAGGAAGATCAATCATACATAAAGCATTGATTATGAAACACTTTCCAACTCTAATTTTATTTAAACATCTCTAAAATGCGATACATCCAGCAGTAATATTTTTAAAATTATCACAATTCTGCAGTAATTAATTATATTTGAAAATTTAAAACTTCATCGAAAAAAAATGAACTTTATTCAAATAACGTTATCGAAATATAAATCATCTGGCTCTCAGTGTAAAAGCAGTAAATATTTCATTCGTACATTTTTATTTCATTCATCACAGTACTACAATAATTTATTCTACTTAAAAACTTAAAACCATGGAGGTAAAAATAATTTAACTCTATGCATAAAACTTCATCGAAAAATTCTGCCATTAAATCATCTACTTCTTTATGTAAAATCAATTAATGTTTCATTCATATCATTTATATTGCAGATTCCAGAGCAAAATAATTTTGTGTTAAAAAATTTAGCAATTCTTATACAACTCATTTTATAGCCTAATCTGTTTACATTCGCCATAAGATTTCAGAAAAGGAAAATTAGGTTTTGTTGTAGAATAATCAAAGTTTGATGATCATTTAAACTCAAATATATTGGAATTGCATTGTTTCAGAATGCAGATGCACAGAAATTAAGCAAAAATAAAGCGGTTTTGGGATAGATAGAACACTAAATATAAATTAAAAAGAACTTTAAAAATCACGATTTTGACACAAGATGGATGCCATATTGTATTTTGAAGTGGGTTACATGATCTCTTCATATAAAGGGTGTAATTATTATTTTAATTTTTATTTAAAAACTACTGAATATATTTTGCTAAAAAATTTTTTTATATATTTTATGGAATAATTAGAATATTTCCTAAAACTTTCAAACCAATTGTGAATTTTAAATTTGCTGAAAAAATGTTTGAAAAATTAGATCCCAAAGGGTTTAATGTAATTCAATTTTTTAACCTGGTTCAATCCAAAAATAATTGGGTGATTATTATTCATTTATATTCCCATAGGTCCCATAGACTGTCTGAACAACATAGTAAAATTTCATTCTGATAAAGTCATTTTTACGGCAGTTATTGTGCTAATGGACAGACAGACAGACAGAATGAATGAACAGTCATTAAACACTTTTCAACTGTATTGTAAAGTGTTTAAAAAATAATCAAATCATTTGAAAAACATCTGTCGAAGTTTTAGCACAGTGACTTATCGAAAAAAGAAAACCGAGAAAAATCATTCAAAATATTTTAAATTAAATAGTTATTTAAAATATTTTCAATTTGTTAATACTCATTTTATTTATTCAATGTATATAAACCTTTAAAATTTTAGCTATTATCATTCAATTAAAGTATCATTTTGTTTTGCATATCGAATGGTAGTAAGTACCCTTAAATCTATGAAGTTGTTAATTTATTTATTGGGTTTTTTTTATACTATTCTTTCATATATATTATTAAAACCAAGATTAGATCCTGATGTATTGCCTATGGTTGGAGTAAAATATATTTGTAGACAATATTTAATTGCTAGGTTTTTTAATCCAGTAAAACCTGCTTATAATGAAATTATTGGGGCCTTAATAAAAAAATATAAAGCTGAAAATTAATTTCAAAATTAAAAAAGCAATAACTTCTGAAAAGAATTTGCTTTATTATTTTCATAAATTTAATATTCCTAGCTTCATTATAAGTGGGTTGTGCTGTATTTGCTTTTTCAAAGAATGAAATTTGACACAAAAATATGTTTATCACTTTAGATTATACAGAAGAATCTTGCTTGATTGAATTGACTTAATGAATAAGGATGCTTTTTAACATATGAAGGTAAGCTCATGTTTTCAAACATAGAGGAAAAACTCAAACCGAAAATTATGATGTTCTCAGCATCATTGTAACACAGTTTAAATGTCATAATAGGTTTGATACAATTTTTGAAAATGAAATGTAAGTACTGGGTGAAAAGTAGTGACAATAGGTATATAACACAGATTGTGCTTTATTCAGACATAAATGGAACATCACTGACTCTCAATATAATTAACCAACCATATGAATAACTTTTGTCCATGCATGATAGATGCTGTCAGAGATGCATTTCCATTGATAGCTGCAATAGTCCAGTCTAAGGCTCCTGTATATACAGGCAGATGCAACAGCCATTTTGTCTCCTACCGGTACAGTCAGTTATCGTCTGTCTGTGCTGTTTCAATGATGCATGCATGTTATATAGTTTATATTAGATACACAATTTAGCTATAAATTTGGTGTTTCTGCTTTCAAAAAATTGCACCAATTATTCAAGAAAGTAGTCTAGAATGTTCTTGAGATCCCAAGAAAAGGACGAGAAAGTAATATTCTTTTTGCCATTGCTTCAACTTGGAGTCAAGATAGCCACTGTTGTGCCAGCCTGTATATATATAGGAGCCTTAGTCCAGTCTTTGGTGCAGAGTACGTCAGAAACACGGAAACATTGTCCTCATATGGGTGCCTTTATGTTGGGAAACAGATCAAAGTCACTTGGACTCACGTCTGGGGACTACGGTGGGTGCCCCAAGGTTTTCCAACGCCATCTTGCTAATAGTTTCTTTACTGGTCGAGCAGCATAACATTGAGCATTGCCGTAAATGAGCAGTGCTGCATTGTCTTCAATGAAATGTGGCCACTTGTTTCGTGAGGCCGGATGCAGATGTGTTTCAAGAAACCATTGATAGCACTCAGCATTAACAGTTTGTTCCTTGAGAACAGTGTGATGAAATTATTACACCATCCATTTCATAGGCAACACTCGGCATACATATTTTGTTTCTCAAAGACAACAGAAGAAAATATTACACTATCCATAAGAAACAATCAACATTACTTTGCTTCTAATGGATTCTTGCAGAAATATTTCGGGCATGGGTATCTCTGAATGAAAATATATATATATATTATTTTATTTAACAAATGAATTTTTTAATGAATGCAGTACACCTAATTGCAAGAAATTACATCTAAAACAAACTTGTGGAATGCAGTTAACGTACAGATCATAAAAAGAGAATCACAATTAAATTATATAAAAACTGTATTACAAAAATCATAAGGATAGAATTAGTAATTTAAAATCTAACCATTACTGTTTATTAGTTTATATGTATTGAAGAGGAATCCCACAGTTGAAGGGTGTTAGAGAAAAACAAGTTACAAAATTAAAATTTCCCAGGCACTCCCCTTTCGGACACTAAAACCCAGAAATTGTTGCACCTTTCCAAGTAAAAAAATATTTTTTCTTTTAATTTTGGTTTAATGCTTTCACTTAAAACTATAATAAAATTCTTTTAATTTATTTGGACAATTATTTAATTATTCCCCATGTTTCCGTTGAACTCTTTGGTCCTATACTTCCACACTTAAATGGTTGTTATCTGGGGTTTGTCCCAATAACTGAACAAATATGTGTCCATAAAGTGCAAAAATAATCTTATCCGATTACATCCGAGAGTTGCATTTATCAAAGAAAGCTTCTCTGTTATATACTTTATACAACAAACCTTTTGCTTCCTACCAAGCACTTGATCGCACATTTTTCACAGTGCATGTGAGTTCTCTCATATTAAAATGAGTTATTACTGGTTACATATACTTCAAAGCCTTTGCATAATCCCCATATGTTTTCTATAAGGTTTACATTAAGACTTCAGTGTGAAGAGGCAAATGTTATTACAAAATTCGTTTCAAGCCGGTGTCGAGCAAGAACAGTAAGCATACGCATTATCCTGTAAAAATATCCAGTCTTGCACAAATTACTTGTCCCAATGGGAATAAATGGTCCACATACATATCATTATAACAGCATCAATCCATGCAATCGGGGAGAAGAGTCATGACAAATTGTTCATTACACAAATACCTTGACCTAGGGAAAATAATTTCAGTTATATCCTTCAACTATTTTCTTTAAATTTTTTGCAAAGGTGTCTTTCTTCTTTCAACACCTCGCCTTCCTCATCCAAACTCCCATTGGGTTGTTCTCTCACTAGCTCATTAAGCCGATCTTGTATTGCCTGTTCCCACCTTCGCTGCCGTTTCTTAAAATCTTCCTCACCGAGACTTTTATAAGAATAAAATTCTTCAAGTTTCTGTTTGAAAGCTATGGCAGTTTCTGCATCTGGAAGACCCCATTTCAAATACTGTGAAGCATCTTTAGAGTCAAAACTCGTTATGTGAGGAAAAATGGATTCGATAGTATGATCTTTCCACATAATGTCTATTTTAAACTGCTTGATTTCTTTTGGAGACAATTCAAGCCACTCCATATAATAATCTACATTCTGCCATATTCCTAACCAAATCAAATCTCCTAGCATATTACTGGGAAATCTGTCAGTAGAAAACTCCAGTTTGAAATGTTTTATCTCTGCCTTGGAAGAAAATGCCCAACAGATTAATGGAGATAATTTAGATATTAAAGGCTTTACTTCAAAAGATTGACCACGCAAGAGCCATCTCTCTATGAAACCCTCGTGTAAATCGAAATTCAGCATGAGATCCTTTTTATATTTATTTCGAGATGCTTCTGATGGCAAACACCACTGCAATATCTTGTTAACGCAATCCGTATTGATGTCTACCAGTAATCTAGTAATAGCTTCACTGGGATCCCATGCTAACTTTAGATCTGACAAATAACGTGGTATTTCAAACAAAGAATTCTTGGAGATCCCATTCTCCAGCAATGCATCACAGATTAATTTTGGCTTAAATTCCGAAATTGCCTCTGCCGAGAAACATCCCCATTTTAACAATGCATTCACAGACTCTCCATTTTTACGAGCCAGAGTTTCAAAACAAATTTCTCTCCCTGTCGCTGATAGCAAAAACTTATTTTTAAAGTCAGCTATTCTCTCTTCTGACAAACAACAATGTAATATTAAGTCCAATATGTCACAATGTCTACTCTCGATTACGGATCTGCAAAGGTCATCTCCATAAGAGGAATATATAAAAGATCGTCTTTCTTCTTCTGTTGAGTGTTGGAAAATGCTCTGAATTATTCTTATACTTCCACGCTTAAATGGCTGTTTAATTAAAATTAAAATAAATAAATCATTCACAAAGGATAATTGTGTAAATGCATATCTTTTGTAGTCATCTGGTGTTTGTTCCAATATGTCAACTATTAATTGTCCATAATTGTAGTCTGGATATAACGTTTCATTTTCCCTATCACTATAAAAACGAGCTATCATTTGTAATACCTGGACATAATTTTGTTCACGTAAGAGGCCCCACAACTTAGTAACAATTGAAATAAAATAGCATATATAAACTGGATCTAAAAAACAATTAAATATATCTAAATTATATACATAATCAAAAAATTCAGCTTTTTGCTCTTTGCACATTTGTGCGATAAGAAAGAGAGCGATGTCACAAAATTTTTCTGGAATATTGTTCCAGTTGTCAGTAAAGGGCCTTTCTCTTTTAACCCTTTCACTCTTTTCTACTGCACATAAAGTTGCTTCAAACAGAAGATCTTGTTTTGTATTTTCACTCAATTTTCCCCAAAAATAAACAACACATGTTCTGTGACCTTCCTTCACAGCTTCTTCGAAGCCACGTTGCCAAAATAGGTTCTCATGCACTACATGTTCCTCTAATCCCAAGAAATGAGATGAACACAGCCTGACTAAATTCGAATCTGTATGGTCCATAAAGTTCTTCCTTTGTTCTGGTGTCATTCGGATCCACAACAGATGAATATAGGGCTCCAAAAAGTGTAAACATGCTAATTTATAGCGTTCAGATACTGAGATTCTCTCATCTTGCACCAAGCGTTCTGCTATATTTCTTTCTTTTATTCTTCCTTCTGCTGTCCAATCAGAGGGTATTAAAAAATGATAAGCTTCAAGAGGGGTACTTTGAAAGAACACTCTATGTTCTGTCATCCAGCCAAAAAAGCGAATAGCTATTACCACAGTTCGATTAATCAATGCAGGCTTTAACTCACATGGGATCTGGAGAGTCTCGCACAATATAGAAAAATGCTCCCGCATCCGAATGCTAAAATTATTGTATGAATCTAAAAATTTGAACATTGATCCAAAGTTCTGTATCAACGGAAACCGTGAACATAAGTAAATAGCCATCTTCGTTATTGCCTGCTCCTTCAGAGATGACGGAGTCTTCACGTAACCTTCTATCAACTTTTCTAAGAAAAATTGATCATTCAAATTCATGTTTCTTATTTATTTGTAGATAAACTTAACAGAGTGCTGTATAAGGCCACACTGAAAGAAAAAGTTTCATATAAGAATTCAGAGTAACATTTTATTTCATCAATGAAAAGAAAATTTGAATGTGATCTATGTGAGAAATTAAATAGAGCTACCAATGGAATATGGGTATATATGATAAGTGACTACCTAGATAAAATCATGCATAACAAAATTCAAGAACAGGATGAAGCAAACATCTTTCTCCAGAGAGAGCTTGGAAGCAGGTGGTCTGATCTTGTGAGCAGGGTGATTGAAATGGATGAATTTTTGTGCTGAAATCAAATAAAATCTAGTCATAAATGGGCTACATTTTCTGGCTAAGATTCATTTTAGACCCGATTCATAACAACTGAGAATCAGGCTATATAATAAACTATATATATATAGATTTATACACAAAACCAATAATCGAAAATCACCCCTGTACACCAAACTGTGACTTGTTTGTGTAGAGTACCCCATTGTTGTGGAGTCCAGTTGAGGTGATCTCGAGCCAAGTTTAAGCATTTTAATTTGATATGATAAAAAACAGATCCTGCATTTTTAGAACTTGAACTTATGTGTCACATTTTGTGAGTGCTTCTTGCCAAAGAGAAATAGAAGAGTAGTAAAACATGAAGAGGAACCTCTCAAATTCGCTCGGTTTTGCTAATTTGGCTTCAATTTTCTACATTTAAGAATGTGTGTTGTTCTCTTTTCCGCCTTTTTTTTATGAATGAATTTGTAAGTTTAAATAAATATTTGAACAAGTGAGTGGATTAAATGTGTGTGTGGTGGGGATTGTTTATTATATTTTAACCCTTTGGCTCCCGAAATGGCCGAAACGGCCCTACAAGCAAAGTACCGCAAATGGCCCAGGGATATCGCGACCCACTTTTCAAGGTGGGAGGTTAGACTTCAAAACGCCAACAAAAGGGAAGAGGCTATCTGTCATTCATTCTACTCCGAAGTACTTTGGCGACAGGTCTTACTTTTGGCTGATTACCTGGCGAAAACACGGTGACTGAAGTCAAGTGTCAGGTGTCGTAATATTTATGAGTTCGATAGATGTTCTTAACTATGCTTCTACTTCTACTTCTTAACTTTTATTCATTTGTTTTTCGAATTCGGTTTGAAATGAACGTTTTGTAAAATTTTAACACATGATGAGTTAGATGCAATCTTATTTAATGATACTGATGAATCGGATTGCACTGAATAGGAAGATGATGACTGGTATGAGAGTAAGGCAGATAAAAACAACCTTGAATTTTTAACACTTTACAACATAGTTGAAAAGTGTTTATGACTTTGATCATTCTGTCTGCCCATTCGCATGATAATTGCCGTATAAATGACTTTATCAAAATGAAATTTTAGTATGTTGTTTAGACAGTCTGTGGAACATATGGGAATGTAAATGAATAATATCACTCAATTAGTTTTGGATTGAACCCGGTTTGAAAAAATGAAATGCATTGAATCCTATGGGACTTAATTTTTCAAACATTTTTAAAGCGAATTTAAAATTCAAATTGCTTTGAAAGTCTTAGGAAATATTCAAATTATCACATAAAATATATAAAAACTATTTCATAAAAATGTATTCAGTAGTTTTTTAAATAAAAATTAAAATAGTAATTGCACCCATTATATGAAGAGATCACGTGGCAATTATATGAAAAAATCACGTGACCCACTTCAAAATAAAATATGGTATCCATCTTGTGTCAAAATCGTGATTTTTAAAGTTCTTTTTAATTTATATTTGGTGTGGTATCTGTTCTAAAACCACTTAACTTTTGCTTAATTCTTGTGCATCATTGTTCTGATACAACGCAATTACAATATATTTGAGTTTAAATGATCATCAAACTTTGATTATTTCTACAACGAAGTCTAATTTCCACTTATGGAGATTGTAAACACATCAAGCTGTAAGATGAGCTGTACAAGAATTCCTGAATTTCTTTAACGCAAAATTGTTTAGCGCTGGAGTCTGCAATATAATTGATATGACTGAAAGAATCATTGATTTTACATAGAGAACAGACGATTTTATAGTACACTTTTTTTAAACACAGAGTTAAATTACTTTTACCTCCATGATTTTAAGTTTTTATGTAAAATAAATTATTGTAGTATTGTGATGAATGAAAGGAATAGAATAAATATTTATGAATGGAATTTTTACTGCTTTTTCATAGAGAGCCAGACAATTCATATTTCAATGACGTCATTTGAATAAAGTTCATTTTTTCGATGAAGTTTACAAACATAATAAATTATTGTAGTATTGTGATAATTTTAAAAATATTACCGCTGAATGTTTCGCATCTTAGAGATGTTTAAATAAAATTGCATTGCAGTTGGAAAGTGTTTCATAATCAATGCTTTATGCATGATTGATCTTTTTGTTAAATAATGAATAAAGAGAAATTGAGACTGTTATGATGGATAAAAATGAAGAACTTATTAAACAATGGATATAGATAATACAAAAATGTATTTGCTTGCAAATGCATTTCCTGCATTTGCTTGCCGTTCTGGACCTGCCCATGATTTACCACCTGGTGCTAGTCCATTGCAATTTTTTAAATTATTTTACACCGACGAAGCTGTAGAAACAATTCGGTTAAATACGAACAATTATGCATATTTTTGTGCAACAGAGCAAAGAAATGAAGATATTTCAATTCAAAGCCCCTGATCAGAAATTTACTAAACTCCAATTTTATATATTTCCTGTTATATTTTATATCCACTCAAAATATATCAGGAAAGATAATGATCGCAGTAGCTCAAAGGATAAAGCGTTGTCAAGCGAGCCAAAATTGATGCTTTGGTCCTCACCTAAAACACGAGTTCTTTACAGAACACTATATAACATATAAAAAATTATTCACTTTAACCCACTAATTTTACCTGCAAGGTTGATTTTTACTGATGTAGGTAAATGGAATTTGGGTCATACCCCCCCCCCCCTATTTGGAGGAAAAGTTATGTTAATTGAAAAAACAAAATTGAGTTATGTCATTCTTTCGATCGTAATCCCACTTTTCAAAATCCGGGCTACATCTATAATTTTAATACCATTTATATGTATAGCGCAGTTAACACAATTATTTTTCTGTATAGACCATATTATTATATATTTGTTCCACTTTAGAACGATATACAGTAACACATTCTATATAGAAAGAAAATTTCAAGAAAACCTTAAATTTTGGACTACGGGTATTATATATATATATATACCAATCCTTACATAACCTTAGCATATATAAAATTTCATGGTGGCACCAATATTTTGTTCTGATCATAAAACCTACTGTATATTCAGATATAATTATATTTATTTCATGATAAGTTAGTTATATGAATAACAGATGCTGGTTGCTATAGTGGGGATAAGATTTTACGTAACGTTTACCCTTCATATACCGTTTACACCTCATAGACATACAGATATGAACTGCTTTACAAAAGTGTTGATATATGCTCTGGAAGTTTCTCCTTCAAAATCTAAAATTTAAAATGCTTTTTAAAATTCTACAAGAACAAACATTTTGAAGGAGACTTAAAACAACCAAGACTTATTCCTTACTAAATCGTAGGTTTTCAGACACTTTTAAGAGGAGGGGGGGATTTATTCCTTTATATTTGTACCCTGTAAAGCAAACCACAGATTGAACTGTTTTATAATTTGGTTCCCTTTGCCAAAGTTCAGTGGAGCCGTGAGAAAACTATTTTTACAGTCACAGACATCACACAAGAGTATTATTATTCAGCCTCAGGTTTGGACCTCATTTTACAAAATGCCCCAAAATAAATGACTGCAGTCCATTTCCGACAAAGCACACCCTTTTGAAATATATAACAGACTCATAAAAGCAACTAACTCCTTGAAGCAACCCTGGGCTATATATTACTTCCATAGCCCTGGAAGCAACCTGCCTAGCCCACAGATATACAACAATGCATATTGCTCTCCAGCTTTCTTTATATAGCCATCATGTACAAAGACATACAGCAACTTATTCAGGGATAAATTACACCGCTGTTAAGTCAGTTCAGCCGATTTCTGGGGTGCTGGATGCAGTTAGTTAAATTGCCGACACCGTAAATCAGGTAAGCAAAGATAGCCAAATTTATTTTTCTAAAAATAAGCTTGTCAAAGCATTGAGGGCATAGACGGTCTAGAATTTGTTTGTTTGGTAGGAGGAGAGGTCCTGTTGTCTGCTAAAGTCCCACAAGTCCGGGTGTTACATTCCCTTTATCTCTATAGAGATAAAGGGGATTATAATTTCAGTTCTTTTGATGGAAACTTTTCCGACTGAAGAAAGTTACGACTTTAGAACGTAATTAATTTCGCCTTTCACAAATCTTAAAAATATGAAACGATATATACGACTGTTTATTACTTTATTTCCAAAGATTATAGTTTTCTGAAGATAATATTTTAAGCATTCATATTTTAAGCATAAATATTTGAAAATTTGAATCAATAAAACATCTTTAAAAGCTAAGTTCAGAGAAAATAAACATTAAACTACAGGCAAATAGAGATATTACAAGATCAGGTGGTTTGTAAAATTTTCAAAAAATGGGAATTTGGGAATGTAAAATGTTAGATAAAAAATTAATAAACCTTTCTATGAAAATTAAAATGTGTATTTCTTAATCTATAGTATTGACACCACACTCCTTCCATAATCGTAAGTAAACATCAATATACAATCACAAGACATGGACATCAAAGAATATAGTATAAAAATTCTGATTATGAATGATCTTAACAACAGTGTTTGTATTACATAAAAGCATCCATGAACCGGTTTCGTATTTATTACATGTCTCATGAAATAACTGATATTTACAATGACAATAATAAAAACTTATTATGCGCAGAATTTGCGAACCGACAAATTCAGTTCTGCCACGTAATCATCTTCAGTTTCTTCAGCATTTAGGTCAGGCAACCCGAGGCTGCAACAGCTAAGTTCATAGTGAACCCATCAATAGAGCATCCCCAAGGATTACGCATCCATATTTGTTTTTTTTTTTTTGTGAATAATAACAACTTAAAACTCATAAATTTCGAAACATTCTTGTTTTAATAATGCGAATTATTAGATTTATTTCTAGTTTTTTTTTTTTGTTTATTTTGCATAATGTACGAATGCAAAACTTTTCATAGCGATACGTGCATTCTTCCTTGAGTTATTTCGTCCACATCACATACATAGAGAGGGAGAGTTTGAGGGTGGAACAAAAGTATAGGAAATATGCGCGAAAGATTTTAACACATACTTTCTTGTCAAAAATCAAGAAAACAACATATTTGTAATATTATAAAGTAAAAATGTAGAAAATATTTTTGATTAAAATGAAAAATTATAGATAAGGTCTGAGTATACTTCTCTAAAATTAATGGTATTGTAGCAACGGGTAGTTAAGTTGGAAACCCCAGGCCGTCCGACTCATCCAGAGGATTTGAGCAACTATTTGGACGACCGGGAAGGGGGTAGTTAAGTGTGTCGAAAGCCCAGACCAACCGGATCGTCCGAGGACTTGGAGCAGACTAACCCTTCACATAGAAAGAGTAATTACATTGGTTTATTAGCATACATTGTCTGAAGGATATTTAGCCTCATAACCGCCATTAAATCGAGAGGTCCCACGCTTAGCTAACAAATAAGTTTAAAAATACTATAATGCACTTTGAAAAAGAAGTAATTTTTTGTTTACAAAATGTGCAAAAACCCAAACAAACATTTAATATATATACATATATATATATATATATTCTGCTACACCACTTCAGAAATTGGTTTATTTTAATCCAACCTACTAAGTAAAATATATTGTCTAACGAAGTAAAATGTTTTCTAATTATTCGCCAAACAAGTGATTTTTTAAAAATATGTCACTCAAGAGTCATTGACAGCAAACAACCCTTTTCTGAAACCTATTAACCCTCCCCTTTTCTTTGAGGGTATTCGCATAGAAGATGAAAGACGTGTGTTTACTCGAGCGTCATTATCTTCCAAGGGGGTCGGAAATGGCCTTCTCTGTTCGGCCGTCTTAGGGGTTCTGAGGTAGTACCGGGAAAATGAGCTTGGGACTCAAAGGGTTAAGGGTTTCTGTCTATCATGAGTAAAATGTGTTGTTTGGGACGCTCAGTTTGAGGGATCGCTTTACCCAGCTAGCTGTCTTATGACATTTCTAATGTAGTGTGGTTATGTCCTTCGGGAAAGGGGTCATTTCTGATTTGTAGCAGTTCTGAACTCTGGCTGATCTGCTGGTGACGAATATGTTTGATTTAAAATTAGTTCTTTAAACATCAGAGTTTACTACTTTTGGCATACCTATGACCGATGGGCTATTTTTAGTGACACTTTCAGAAATGTGTTGTTTCGGACATTTAGTTTAAAGGGTCACTTGACATATTCAGCTGTTTTACTTTATCAGCAATTTAACATTCAAAATACCTAAAAATTAAAAAAATTCTAAATATTTGTTAAAAAAAAACTTTAAAATTAGATTTCCAACATTATCATTTTATCTAAAGTCATTTCCCTCGAAAGTTTGACCCCCCGCTGGTGATTATATTGCTCAGATACCCCTTGGGAGTAAATTTTACTTGAGGTAGCCCCAATCTCAGCTTTTAATTAAGTGATTTTGATTCTGATGATGGTTATAGTCTCTGAACCCTCTGAATATATTGAAACGGAGTATCCAAATTACTACTTTCTACGGCTCCGCCTCCGTTCCACCCATACTGGGGATGGGCCATTGTGATGTTGCCTCAAACGTCACTTCGCTTCCCGTACATCCTATTCTCTTTCTTGTCTCAATATATGCCTATAATGCTATTATGGTTATTATGCTGGATATAATATTTTAACGAAGTATCAATCAAGTAAGTGTCATATTTTAATATGTATAACAACGCATATTTCCTTTTAACAATAATCTAACATCATTTCAAGATTGTTTTATATCAAATTCAAGTATTATTTACAAAAATATCAAATTCTTATCAATCGTGTATAAAAGTACACGCTAAAAAACTGCATATTTTGTTAAATGTCAGAAGGGCTTCAGTGTTTCCCAACATGGGGCCCACGCCCCACAGGGGGGCAATTTGTTTGTTAAGGGGGCAATTCGAAAATGGACTCTGCCAGAGTTTAAGATGCAATAAAAATGCAGAGAATTAATAAGATGCAATTAAGATGCAGAGTTTAAGATACCAAATGTGCAAGAAAACTATTGTTACCGTTTCCATCCGTTATTGTTACCGTTTCCAAGAAAACTATTGTTACGGTTTCCATCTTGTTACCGTTTCCATAAATGATTTGCTGCTAAAAAAAAGAAATAGGCTGGATATAACACAACGGGGAGACTTGAGACTAAAGCTAACTAAATTGGTACCTAACATAAAATCTCTTTGCAACAAGTGCAAGGATCTCACTAAATTTAAATAATAAATAATTACTAATAATTAAAATATAGAAAAATCTTTCATTAAAATTATTTCGTACTTGAATTTCAGTTCTCCATTACATGTTTTGAAAATTTACTTACTGTGTTTCCTCAACAATTTCCTAGTGATTTCTTCCTAAAACCTATCATTTAAGTTTCTTTAGTGAACAATTCAATTTTTGAATATAAAAAATTATGTATATGTTACATGGGGAACAAAAGAATTTTAGAACGGCTTAGGTGGGGCATGGCACAAAAAAAGTTGGGAAACACTGGGCTAAATGAACACAATGAAGTTTCTGCTGTTTATAAAATATCAGCAATCTGTCTACTATTTTTCTCGCCAAGAATTTGTAAAGATATCTATATGTAAAAATTATATTGCATGTGTAACTGATCAATTATTTGCCAATCTTTATAACAATTCATACTAGCATCTTTTTACACAAACCACCCCATACCTTGGTTATAAATAGTTAGACTGCAGGCATACACACATGTAGAAATATATTTTAACTAATTTTGTATGTACTTTTGGACAAACTTTCATTCAACAAGCTTTCTTTTGTAGAAGTAAGTAATTTTTTTGTAATATTCAGTTTCTGTTATCATTTATATGTTAAGAAAGACTTGATCCAGCTTTGAAAGTATCAATGAGTTACGCATTAATTTTATTGTATAACTTTTGCACATGACAAGGGTGTGTTTGAAAAATTAACTGAATTGTCATCTCCGTTAAATTGTTTATCAGTTATCAAGTCACTCACCAGAGGAAAAACAGCATGATTATTCTGCACGATTCTAGACAGCATTTCAAGCAAAACACATGTTCTGTGTATCATGTGACCACATAACATTGATTGAGAAAATCCTTGGTCATTCTGGTTATATCTGCACTGTGACCGAAACAAGTTTTTAAATGGCAGTGGTTATGAAAAAGTTTTTGAACTCTCTGGTCATGACTGGTGGTCACCTGTCATAATCGTAGAAACGCTTCCAACTGTTTCCCAAATATTATCAGTTTTAGTTAGATTTTGTCCAGTGGTATGCAGTCCATAGAAGCAATGCTTACCTAACATCAGTTTAAAAAAAATGAAAAATTTTTACTATACTATTTCAGCAGAATTTGTGAAACAGTGATTGATGATAGATATTGGTGACCAAGCTCAAATTAATCTTAATTAATAATAGCAAAGATACACTTTTTTGTTGTATTTTAAAAAGTTTTCTTCAAATTTGAGAAATAAGAACTCTTAATTTCCATGAAAATGTCATTAATGCATTTGCAAAAAAAGTAGAAGATTGGAGTTTATGTGCAAATGGGTTCAACAGTACAGTCAAACCTCCCATAATGTGATTAACACTAGAATGACTGATATTTTGAACTACCTAGAACGACGGCCAGTGGTCAATTTGACCACTATAGAAAAAGTACAATACACTTTTAATTCCAAACCAAAACATCATAGCTACAGCATTTAGGATGTTTCTTCGACACATTTTTTGCAAAGAAAATAAGAAAAGTCATAAAATTTCAATAGGTTGGGATTAGTCGTTTTGGAGGAATCATTTCTCAAAGTAGTTATGCAGTCAAAATGACTGCTTCCATTGTTCTAGTGTTAATTTATATCGCTTTATATTATGAAACTCAGATTAGTGCACATCAGATTAACTCGAACCATGTTATATGCAAACCGCATACCACGTTATAAAAAACTCAAAACAATTCATACTGTGTTATATGAAAACCGCATTAAGTGGAACTCAGAACATATAAATCAGACTGATTCATTCTATGTTATATAAAATTGTATTTTTATTGTACCATGTTATGATGAATATGGTTATGAAATATAAGTTTATAGATACAAAAGTAAGGCAAAAATATTTTACATATTTTGAATTATTTTTATTAAGATTTTATAAGAAAAGTAAAAAACAATGTGAAATATAAACTTAATAACTTTTTTCCAACAAAAATTCTATTAATATTCATCACCTCTGTTAAATATTAGTTAGTGGCCTAATTCTTTTAATGTCCTCTTCACTTTGCATATCTTCATTTTCGTTTTCAAATGTAGTTTTAATTTGTAACTCTACCAAAATCTCTCTGAAAGGAGCTAAACAATTTTGTAATTATCTTTTAAACTTTGCACTTTGCATTGATGAAGGATCATTTTCAATAAAGTAATTTTCTAATTGTTTACCCAAACCCAGTGCCCTTTTCACATAACTTAAATTGAAATTTGAAACCCATTCTTTACCCAAATTTTCATCTACCAATGCATTTGAGGTGCATGTATTAATTTATTTTACAGAGGATTTCCCTGATAACAGAAATTGAAATATGGTGATGTACGTGGATAAAAATCAGGGGAATTCCCCATTAATTTCGAACCGTAAAAGTGTAATAGAAAAAATCATGCTATAGGGAGACTGCTGAAACTGAGTTTTATTATAGAGAAATTGCTTTATAAGACTATCGCATTTTATAAATATTGCCTTATGACAGGGCTGTCGCAATTTTTGCTCCACATTATATAGAATCTCTCTCTCTCTCTCTCTCTCTCCGCATTATAACAGTACCACGATATAGAAGGGTTGACTGTAATATATTTTTTCTATTGTTTTCATATACCAGAATTAAATGTTGTGTCTAAAGCAAAATATCACTGCACACCACCGATTTTATCATTTCATTTAAAAATCAACTCGGTAACCTTGTACATTTATATATGTAACATGTTACAATTTTGTTTTAAGTTTTTATAAAGAGTTAATTTTGTAGAAATATTTTATTTATTTTGGTTTTATGGTTGACAAGGGAGATAGCGTCTATCTAAATAATTTGTAAATAAACAAAGTATGTTTACTTTTGTCTAGTAAAGCTAAGCGTCAAGCAAGATTTTCAAGAGTGACGAATCTCTCTCTGTCTACCCACATCGGATGATATTCCATTGGAAATGGAACTTAAAATGTATACAATTTATACTCGAGCTACAGCAAGTCTTTGATAGACATGTCTAAGGTATAAGGAAGTGGCTGTTTTCTTAATAGTTAATAGGAAGTTTGACTTCAAATATCCTGATGTTTTAATTTATTCAATTTCACTTTACATTCTTTGATATTTATTATTTGCTTCAATTTTTTTGTATAAATTAGAAGTAGCATAGTTGTTTATAATAAAGAAATTTACAAGTTTATATATTAAGGTCAAGGTAAAAAGTTCTTATGGGAACCAAATCAATCTTGAATGAAATATACGAATATATATTTGGAATTGTTCTCGATTAAATTTTTATCAAATGAAAAAGTAAAGCTTGATAAGTGGTCTATTTATTTTCTTATATATTTTCTTTGATTTTTATATTGTAATTAAAGTGGAGTTTTCCCTTGTATTTTGTTTTCCTGCATATAACGTTTGTATTACAAAACCGGGGTTTCACTTCAATAAATTTCTTAATGTCAGTAATTTATTTTAATTGTAATTCAGTTATTACCGAAAAATTACTTAAAACAGTATTGCATACCTCTCAAACTGCAGCCTAGTACAGAGGCACTGATAGGTACGGCAAAAAAATACTTTGCATAGGGGCTCGGGAGGCTTCATTTTTTTTAACCACACCATCTGGCCTACCCAAAGGTGTACGATATCTGTTTAAATGACAAAGAAGTGTCATCCAATTTAGACCAGAAACCAATGGAGGCAGCATCCACAGGGACTGTATCTTTCGGAAAAACTTACAGGCCCACATATTTAACATTCCCGTACTCCGCATGAACACATAGACAGTTTAGGCAGAGGTGGGAATCAAACTTGGGTGATCCGAGTGCAATCCCCATGCACTAACAACTAGACTGTCCCATAAACCGGACCCCTTTTTGCCTAACCGTTTATAAAAATAGATCAATAACTTGTAAAATACGGACGGGTGCACATTTGTTGTATATGCCCAAAATATCTGACGGCTGCTATGTTCAGGTCCATTCAGCTGTACTAAGGTATATTAATTGTAATAGACTAAATGCTTTTGTATGCAAATTTCTGTTTATCGAAGTTTATAATATAAATTAATTTAAATGTTTTTCAAGTACTGTACAGTGACCATTTTGTCTAATGCTTTTGGAAAAAAATATATATATTGCCCAATATTTTTTGTTTTAAATAAAAAATTTTATTTCTTACCTCATTTCGACAGCTGATAATCCGGCACCACTTTAAGTCTTAAATGTAACCTAGCTAAAATATATATCATGAAACTTCATATTTGCAAATTTTGGACTCCATTTTTCAGTCTCCGCAAATTATTTTTACAAGACTGCTCTGTCATCATGACTGAACCATCTTCCTCAAAATTAAAAAACTAAATAATCAAAGACTTGTAAAGTTACTTGCTTTTTAAAAAGCAGTGTAAAAAGAATTAATTTTCAAATCTATTAAAATGAAATAAAAATGAAAAATTTACTGATAAACTACTCTATGTCTGATTTAGTATGAAATTGATATGATGTTTTTAAATAATCTTAGGATGCATATAATTTTTTTTTTAAATCATTGTGCATATAAAGTTTTAGTGTAGTTTTTAAAAAAAAAAAAATTTGACATTCTTACTTTCATTGATTTACACATTTTAGTTATCCCTGTACACAAAGCACAATTTTAAAATAATTTCTGAACAAATATTTGTGTACAATATCGTTAACATTCTAAGTACTCATTTGTTTAACGTAATATGAAGTAAGGGATATTTATATTTTGTTTTAAAGAAGCATGTTATCAACATGGAATAATTAATACCTGCAATGGCAGCAAGAAAACTTGCTTTGCTATATGCCACAATAATGTGAATTTCTATGGGGACTGATATATTAAGTGCTACCATGTAGCCGACTTCTGATTTATCAAAATTTAAACTCTTGAGAGACCTTTGCCTATAAAAATATTCCTAAAGTTTGAATCAGGTTCTCATTCAGGGTGCAATGTAAGGGGTACGACAGCCTAGTGGTTAGCTTGTGGGAATTGCACTCGGATGGTCCGGATTAGATTCCTGTCACTACCAAAACTGCTGCAGTGTTCATGGGGAGTACGATCATGTTAAACAGGTGGGTCCTTAAGTCCATCTGAGAGGTTGGTGGTAGAGCAAGGAGGGCACATTCCCTGTGGATGCCTCCCCCACTGGGTTCCGGTCTAAATTGGATGGCACTTTCTGGCCATCCAAATAGATACCTTATACCTTATTGATAGGTCGGATGATCTGGGTCGAAGAGGAAGAAGGGTGCAAAATAAGGGAATATTTTTCATTAGCAAACTGCTAATCAAAATTTCATTTCTATACAGTTTCAATATTTTGACTTGCAGTTCACAACTATTATTTCACTAGTTCTTAAAAAATGTACCTATAAACATATCGAGATGCCGCATTTAAAATATAAAAGGAAAAAACCATGAATATTACAAGAGCTATGCACGTATGCATAAAGCTTATAAAAATATAAAAAGTGTAACTTTTTGAAAATTAATGGGAGGACTATTTCGTTAACATAGTCTTATTTCCTACCTTACTTTCCACATTTTTGCAATTTAAATTACACTCTTATCTCCAACAGGTAAAGAATTAAAGCGTGTTTCTTCAATCTTTTTGGGACGCCCTGTATACTATCTATACAAAACATCAAAACATGTAGATCCATCAAAATGAGAGTCAGATTGAACCAATTAACACTAGAACGACGGATATTTTGATGACTGATATCTAGGAAGATCGTTGATTTTCTTTTCTGTGTTTTTAATAACTTTAAGAAAGTCATAAAATTTCAATGGGCTGGGATTAGCCGTTTTAGAGGAATTATTTATCGAAGTAGTTATGCGATCAAAATGACCACTTCCATCGTTCTAGTGTTAAAGACACTTTTAATTAGACACATCTAGAAACTGAACCAAAATATGCAAGAATGTTAAAGAAACAAACATTTCAACAAATGCTTTATATACTTTTTGAGTTGCACTCCCTCGGTTTCTCTTCCTGGTCCGTAATCAAATGGGAAGCAGGGGACTGCCTCCCTGATAAAACTGGAGTCCCTCCCCTCCCTCTAACCATGAGCGGCCACAGAATTATTTCTAAGAGAAGGCAAATTCAGGTACATTTTTAAGAAATTTAATTTCTCTTTTGAACACATTTAGTTTGATATCTCTTTTGTGACCTCGAACGTTCAGGTGTTGCGAGTGCTCCCCTTACCACTCCACTATGGGCACCTATGCCCCAAACAGAATTGAACTATCCAATTGAGATATCCAAGAGTGTTTACAAGATAGCCATTTGTGCTATTTAAATAGAACAAACTATCAAACTTTGCATTATAAATCTTGACCAAAAATTCCTAATATAAGATTTGGCAAGGAACATATTACTGTAAACACTGATATGTTCTATTTAATATCTAATTTTTTTTCTTCTTTCCTGCGATAACGTATATTTTAAATGCTGAAAACAATAGACAGGCTGCAATGTCAATATATCATAAGTCAGAGACAGTAAAACTTAATTTTATTAAGATTTAAAAAGAAAAACATTGACCGTTTTAAAGAAATTCAAACTAAGATTCTATGCATTTAAAAGAAAAATATTAATTGTACATTTTATATAATTGTTTTTGACTCATATTAATAAAAGCAAGCACTAAATTCAATTCCAGCTTTTAATTACTGTTGGTAAATTGAAGAGATATGTTTATTAATGATCAATCCTATTACGAATTAAAACACACTGAATGGTTTTATATATATATATATATATATATATATATATAAATTTTACATTTAGTTTAATATGTTTTCTAATACTAACATCATTAAAAAAAAGTTTGAAGGTAACTCGTTTATCGGTTAAAGCACTTATTCTATTGTACGAAAAAATACTTTCACTGTGAGAAAGAATCAGGTTTGGTTACCTCCCTACGAATATCAGAGCCCCGTCTATCCCTTTGTCTTGGTTAAGGGACTGTCCTTTTTCAGCGGCATATTTACAAATAATTAGCAGTTTCAGATGTTTTTTGCTGAAAAGCTTCAAATAAATGCCCTGTATTAAAATTATAGATATAGCAAGGGAGCAAAAATACTTTTAAATGAAAAAATCGCATTATATGACACAGACATTTCAGTTTCACAGTAAAGAACAGTTTACTTCTTTTGTTTATATCAACCGCCATTCCCAGACATTGGAAAGAGAAAATATCATGTGGTTAACTTCACTTCTCTTGAGTGTTTTACCCCCACATTCTTCCTGTAATAAACCATTGATATATATTAGTCGGAATCACTGTTTGCAATGACTCCAAATAGTTGTATGACTCCAAATAGAATAAGAACCCTTTGGTTCTTGATAAAATTCATCTCGCTTTTCAGAAATGTGTGTTTGTTGAATCGATGAGTGCGCTAAAAGAAATGAAGCTGGGTTTTCAACAAAATAAGACACTAAGCTAGCGATCATGCAAAATTTTTATTCTTCGCAATCATTCTACTACAATCTACCATATTCATATCTCTGAAATGACAAGCGGCATGTGAGCGCTCCCACTCTCCGTATCATCTGCTCACCACACGAGCTCTCTCCATGCGACTTCTCTAACAGGTATCTCGTGTGGAATCTCTCTCTGGAGTGGAGTACTTTCATATATATCTTTCTATAGACCACCCTGAAAATTAGACCATCATAGCCTATTCGAATTTTATCTGAGAATTCAATGATGCATAGGCCTCCACCTGAGCTCCATTCCTGGAATCTTAGTTCCCCTTGTGTTTGATGACAGGTCTAATGCCTCTATTTTGAGTGCTCTGAGCAGATTCCGGTAGTGACGAAAATCTTAATGGCTTTGTTTTTGAATTTTTAGCCAGGATGCTTCTACTCAGGTCTATGACTGCATAAGAGCCAAAACATACCTAAAACTGTTTTCTGTTTCTCTGAGGTTATTCTGGGTTTCTCACACTTCCCCAAGTACTTTTATACACTCTGTAACAAAGAATTGAATATTGAAAGTCGCGCTGTTATGAGCTCTTCCACTAACTAGCTGGGGGGGAGGTCGCATTCTTTAATATGAGATTAAAAACATTAAAGAATTGCGTGTTATGTGTGGGGGGTGATACATACACATTTAAAAAATTATAGAAGAATATACAAAATACATCAGCAATATACAGTGAAATGGTTTAAAAACATAATTTTCTGAAATTTGGGAGCTTTAATGTTTGATATTGTTTTAGGTATGTCCTTGAAAGTTAGATTTGGCAGAGACATTAGATTACACAAACAGTGCAGTTATAGGTTATTTGGAGCTCTCAACACCAAATAGCCTGTAACTGCACTGGCACTACTGGTCGCAAAAAAACTTATATGTGCACAATTTTTTATCTTCTAAAAATCTTCTAGAAATTTTAAGTCAATTGAATGGTATGACTCACATTGTCAGTTATTATGGATTTTTAGAAAATTGCAGCAAATAACAATTTTTCTTACTGCCAGTACAGTCATCAGCTAATCGGTGAGATGTGCTTATAAGCGCGAAATGTATGCTCTAATAGTCCACTGCAGGGCTGGATTACCCAATAGGCACACTAAGCACTGGGGTCACTTACTTCCTTAGCAATCACTTTTGTAAAACAATTAACGAAAAAGACACGGTCGACATGCAGGGCAGCAGCCTATTCGCTAACAACAAAATAATAATAATTACAAAAACGCAGCATGTGCGAATTAAAAACTCCCTTAATAAATGTTGCTACACATGTTATATGCTTTTATATAATTTATAATTATTAACTTTTTATGGAAAGCTTCTCCACTTATATACTTTATAAAGCTAGGCGTGGTTCTTAACTTTTTACTTTTATAACTCTCCAGAAGGTGAACCAAAAAATTCACACCTGCGCTGTGGCATATTTTGATATTCAATTTTTTATTTTGGGGGATTGGGGGTCAGTTTTACATATCAATCTTAAGGGGTTATAGGTCTGTACGGGCTCTAACCTGGCCAACGGGTTTTAACCTGGGCTGTGGGTTTAGGTCCACATTTTATTACATTCGGGTAGGGTCAAAATAAACAGTCAAAAATACAAAATTGAAACAGAAAAATTTGAAATTACATTTAAAACAAAATTTTCAATTAGTGGATAAAAGTCTCCTTATCCCACATTAAATAATAAAAATCTGCTCTGTACAAAGAATGCAGATGGGTAAATAGAAACAGATACAAGAAAATTATAATTTCATATAAAAAATTGTAGACTTATTTATTCGACGACATTCCAAAATTAAAATAAAACATTGCTCTTCAACATTCAAGTTGTTTGAAACTACAGAAACCGAATATATGTTCTAGCCTGGATGCAGCAAAATAAATATACGACGCCTATTTTTTAAAAATATTCTCAACATGTCATCATCAAAGAAAATAATATCTATGCATACTTATATAGAAAGTTTAATTGCATTGAAATGTTTTTAAAAACTCTCAACAATTGTGGCATATGACATGTTTGTTTTGCTACCACTGCAGTCAAGAATATTTGGTGCTGATGAGCTCTAACAAGACATTGTGTTGTTCACTGATAACTTAAATGGGTAAATAAAACATTTTTTAAACATAATCTTAGTGAAGAGCCGTTTTCTCATTTAATCTCTGATATTATCAAACTAAAATGATAAACAACAAGAAAGATCAATCATGCATAAAGCATTGATTATGAAATACTTTCCAACTGAAATGCAATCCGCTGAATGTATCGTATCTCTAAAATGCAATACATTCAGTGATGCGATACATTCAGTGGTGATATTTTTAAAATTATCACAGAACTACAATAATTTATTTTACTTTAATACTTCATGGAAAAAAATTAACTTTATTCAAATGACGTCATCGAAATATAAATCATCTGGTTCTCTATGTAAAAACCGTGAATACTTCATTCATACACTTTTATTCAAGCCTTCAGAGTGAAATAATTTTGCTTAAACAAAATTCAGCAATTCTTATACAACTCATCTTACAATCACTTGTCTACATTCCAGGGTTGGAATGGTTTTAACCAACGTGGTTTTAATCGGTTAAAACCGGTCTGTCCAAAATGCCTCAAGTGTTTTAAACCACCTAAAAGTGGCTTTTTGTTATTTTTTTAACCAAAAAAAGTGAAAAAAAAAGAAACAATTTAACACTTGCTCAAATACAAATAGCCATTTATTTCTTAATTTGCAGTGATACAGGTTTTAGAATTAAGCATTCTGTAACAATTAACTAGTTGGCTGGATCGTTCATTTCCAAAATGATTTCTACTTTTGTCTTGAACAAAGCTAAAAGTTGAAAATAATCTTTCTACACTTGCTGATGATACAATGCATGATTGCAAGTGAATTACAAGTTCACAGAATTTAGGATCAATATGTTTCTTTAGTCATAACTACCATGATATGGAATTTACTTTTACGGCAGAAACTGAAAAATATGATTTTGGAAAAGGATCAGTTTGTGATTAGTATTAGATTAATAGGTAGAAAATCTGTATTTATCTCTAACAGCAGTTAACGTGCATATTCTTCCTGAATGGAGTTCAACTTCTCATCTTTGTATTTTGAATGGGGGTAAAGATGTTTGTAAAGGGGCCTCTCTGGGTCCCCGTCCCCTCATTATGTGTACCTAATTTTTCCTGTCCGGACTGGGTTCTCAAGCATACCGGGGGGAGGGGGCTCCAGCTCGGGTCCATTAATTAAAAAATTTTATGATCAAATACTTCTTGTCAAGTTCCTTAAAAGTTTGGAAAGATTATTATATTTTATTTTCAGAAAAATAGAAGTGGAAATGAGGAATTGCTCCATTCTTCATTTTAATGCTATATATACATTTGTAGGAGCTAGAAACCGTAAAATTCGACTCTTTTATGGGTAATTTATTTTTAAATATATTTGAAGAACTACAATTTAAATAACACTGTCGTCTAATGTTAGTAAACGAAATATAATTTGCTACCTTCCGCCATAAGACAACAACCATCCGGTTAATTTGACGGTAGCCCACTGGCAGGTAGCTGAATGAGCGTCCGCACTTGAAGGCAGCCAAATTACATTGTTTCCGCAACCGCACTTGCAGGTAGCCTAACCACTTCGTTTTCCCACACATTTGGAATGTAAATAAACAAAAAACAGGTGTTGCCACTTCAATTAAAGTATATGTTGTTGATAATGATGCATTTTTTTCTTCATATTATGGCATTGATATGTTTGAAGAAACTTGAAGAAAGAATCATATTGTAGTATATATAATAATAATGTATATATATATTCTTCAAACATATCAATGCCATGATATGAAGAAAAAATATTCTTCATCAATAAGATATACTTTAATTGAAGTGGCAACACCTGTTTTTTGTTTATTTACATTCCAAATGTACAGGGTGATTATAATTAAAGTTGTGATTTTAAAACACTGTAAAGTAAGAACCACTGGTCAAAATGACCTGAAATTTGACATGAGTATACGTGGAGCAATGGAATTTTGTTTGGCAAAGGAAAAAAAATACTTCAAAAATGTACCAATGGACGGTGCTCTATTTACCAAACACAGGGTGTTAGCCAAAAGAAACCAATAGTCAACTAAAGAAAACAATTTAATCAACATCACTAAATTTAATAATTGATTGAAACAGCATGAAAACATGAAACAAACACCTACGATATGCACAAGACATGTTCAATGTGGTCCACCATGCTCGGCTACAAATTGGAAGTGCAAAACAGCACGTTCCACAACAGATCGGAGTGTATCAGAGGTGATGCTGTGGATGTGGTGAGTAATGTGTGCTTTTAAGTCAGCTCAGTTCGCAATACGACCACTGTACACCACATTCTTGAGGTGTTCCCAAAACCAGAAGTCGCAAGGATTAAGGTCAGGTGAACGTAGCTGCCAAACTGTTGGAAAATGAGGCTGATAATCCTGTCATTTCCGAAATGGATATTCAGCAGCTGCTTCACTGATGTTGCAATGTGCGGAGGAGCACAAGGAGGTAAAAGTTTTGATATCCAGAGAACTGCATGTGCTCCTCGTTTTTATCACAACTGTAATATGTGGTGCACATGCCCAGTCTTAATTATAATACCTCCAGATTAGAGGTGTGCTTCCGCTCGCAACCGAGCGGATAATTTTTTCGTCAAGCAAATTCCATGTTGGATTCGTATATTGCCATCTATCGGTACATTTTTGAAGTAATTTTTTTTTTCGCCAAACAAAATTCCATTGATTCACGTATACTCAGGTCAAATATCAGGTTATTCTGACCAGTAGTTCTTACTTTACAGCGTTTAAAAATCAAAACTTTAATTATAATCACCCTATATATGTATATATATAATATTATAAAAAGCCAGTTTCATTTTGCCCAGTTTAAACCAATTTTGACCACTGGCCTGGTCAAAATAAAAGTGTTTTTTTTCCAACCCTGCTACATTCTCATAAATTATCACAGTACTACAATAATTTATTTTACTTGGAAACTTAAAACCATGGAGGTAAAAGTACTTTCTAACTCTATGCTTAAAACTTGTGAAAAAAGGCAATGCTATAAAATCATCTGCTTCTCTATGTAAAATCAAAGAATATTTCATTCTGTTATGGTATTTCGCAATTATGAAAGGCTGTGAAATGTGTATGTATCTGTGTAATATCATTTCGAGGGATGCAGATTAGTAGTAACGTGTTATAATTAGTGAAATATCAAATTATCACTAACTAAAATAGGATCTTGAAAAAATATTTAAAATCTAACTAAATATGGCACTTAATTAATGAAACTAAGAAAGATAATAACGAAGAAAATAAAAAGCTTCCACAAGGCATCAAAAATTTAGTTGATATGATGGAGGAAAATAAAAATTTTACAAATTTACCCCTCATTCAATTATTGAAGGAATTTAACGGAGATGATAATGAAAACATTGAATTATTTTTTAAACAACTTGAAGAAATTGCAAATATTGCCCAATGAGACAGAAAGAATAAACACATTATAACTAAATCTTTAATCAAATGCTCTTCAATATGTAATTAACAATCGGGAAGTTTTAGAATTAGACAATTATGAAAACTTCGAACTAATTGCAAAATTTCAGAAAACTCAAAATTTTGAAGAACTGCAAAAGCAATTTGATGCTATATCACAGGTTTCAAATCAATCCATTTCATCAATCAAGCATCGCAGAGATAATTGAAAACACTACTGCAAAATATACCAAAACTTTAGATAAAAATGATGCATCTCTAAATTTATTGATAATCTTAAATACTAAGAAAGGATGAAGAATAGACACTAAGAAAGAGGTCATACCACATTTTTAGAAGCTTTAAAAATTGCCAAAAACATAGAAAAAGTTCTGGAAGAGGAGCAAATACTAAATAATATCAATATGACAGAAACACCTCAAATGAACAAAATTCTAGTACACTAAGATACAACATATTGCATGATTCTAAACTTAGTCGCAGAGATTAATGCTATAAAAACAGCAAAACAAAGTCAAAATGTCAATGTAAGTCAAGAAAATTCATCTGAGGAAAACAATGAAATTGTTTACGATAAACTATGTTGCTTATTATGTGTCCTAAAACACTTAACCATTAATTGTAATCAATATAAAAGCATGAATAAAAATCACACTAGCCAACAAAAAGGATAATTCAATGTTTATAATAAGAAATGATAATGGGCAAAGAAACTATAGAGAAAGCATTCCAACTAACAGATATTACTATAACAATTATAGAAGAAGGGACTATCATAATTATGACAACTACCAAAATTATGCTCAATACCCTATCAGCAACAGAAGTTTAACAAGGAAAGGCAAAATGAGTATTATCAATCAAGTTACCCTGTGTCTTTCACAAAAATGAGTGCAGGGAATAATAATATTCAAACCAATGATTATAAGCAAAATCGAAGACCTATAAATTAGAATTTTCAAAATAAATGCGAAAAATCTTCTCAAACAGCAATCCAAGCATGACTACATTCTCACAAACTGTAAAATTTAACTTAAATTAAGTAAATACACACAAACTCAAAATTTAACTGTAAACAAAGGTACACAAAGTAATATTAGAGAAACTATAGCTTCATGTGCAACTAATGAAACCTTATTACAAGTCAATAAACTACTTTACTAAATATCTCAGTAAATAACTTTAAAGTAACCTCAATGATAGATTCTGGATCCAAGATTTGTCTTATAAGCAATAACCATTTTGAGAAAATGAAAGAATCAGGCATGAAAAGTAAACATCTTTCAAAATGTGTATCTATACATGCAATTAATGGATCAAAAATACCATTCAGACATGCCAGAGTTGGGATTCAAGATTGAGAAGAAATATTTTAAGAACACCTTTTTGTCACAAATGACTCATGGTACACCATCTATGATGTAATATTAGGATTTGACTTTCTAAAGATAAATAAGATTATACTAGATATGTCCAGAAATATATTAATTATGTCAAACTGAAATTGAATTAGGGCCAACAGAAGAAATAAATAATGTAAATGAGAACCAAGTAAACGACAAAAGTGTAAATTGTACACAAAGGCTAAATCAAAATAATTCAAGGAAGAACCATAATTCAAAGATTGAAAAGATAAGCATTGCAACCAAAAAAGTTATCAACAACAATCAAACTCTAAATGTAAATAAACGCCAAAATTTAAGAAAACAGAATAAAGATAAACAAAACACAGATAATTCAATCACCTTAGTAAGCAAAACAAAACTAAATCCATTTACTACAGAAATTGTGGTAATCAAGAGGAAGAATTCAATTAAAGCTAATACCGATTTTTTGATACAACCCTATGTAAATTATTTAGATATTGAATTAGAGAGAGGTATCATTCAGAGTAACAACAAGAAATTATTTATTTTTATAACCAATACCTCAAATACAACCAGTGCCTGTAAATAAAGAAATAAAATTAGCTGAAATTTCAAGAAACTTCAAATTGAAAATTGAAAAGGACGATCATGGCCCATTTCTCCTGAGCTAATCTCGGAGCTAGTATCCGAACCTAACTGACACATATTGAGGGTAAAATAGTTGTAAAACAATAAAATCAAAGTTGGAGTTAGGATATGTGATGAAACCTTAGGATTTTGTCATATATAAATTTATAGGAATCTGAATGTCCATGCCATCAGCTGTGTAAGATATGTAAAACCAAGTTTAATTAAAAAACAAACACATAAATAAACGGCTTGAAGCAACAACATGACTAGCGACATTTTTTACCAAACTGGGATTTTTCCATCAAATGATACTTAGGTATATGTCGCTATTTCTGGAAAATTTTTGGTCAAATTGTAGAATTGCCATGTTTACCAGGCCCTTTAAATCTAATACAGTTAAAGATCTAATATAGATCTACAATAGATCTAAGAAATGTTTCTTAGATAAAGATTTCTTAGATCTAATATAGTTAAATAATTTAATTCAAAAACAAACCTATCAGTACAATTTCAAATAATGTGATGCGCAGAACCATTATAACATATATACTTACCATATAGTGTTGTGCTTAAATCAAAATTTGCATGATTTTTAATACAATATGCAGGTCTTTCAGCAGGTTGGGGATTTCTCATGCAAGAAGAAACTTTTGCTGCTCTAATTTACATTTATCCATAAGAAATAAATATGTTTTCATTTTAAATTACAAACTGAAACCAACCTTTATAAATAGCACAAAAATACAGTGTTCTTTTCTCATCAAAACCAAAGCATAACACTTTCTTCAACACTATAAACATCAATCATCTGAGACCAGTTGAAGATATGCCAAATCCTCCTACAAAAAGCAACCATTTTCCCATGAAGTTCCTAACAAATTGGGTATTTTCCATTTTCTCCTAATTTATTCTCAAGACTCGTGGCTGATGACTGCCAAACATAGCACTTTAGGGAAAAGCTACCCACGGGGTTCGCAACTTCAAACGAATATACTATTATATACAATACCACCTGAAAAAATGGCACTGATCTGTTCTATGTAGAATCGAGAAGCAATTACAGATGAGAGCTCTTTGACGTAGATAATTTGGAAGAGATCAAATAAGTCATCCCTACTTTGTGGTTATCCTTTATAGTTATAACTGGAGACAGCGACTTTAAAAAAATGTCAATCCAATCCCCATGGCTGTAAATATTTCTTTTTTTTTCTTTGAACTAAGAGGTCAATCGAAAAAGTTCTGGTAGCCAGGTGCTGTTGTCATTAGCGTAAGCAAGTTTCCTGGGAGTAAAGAGGGGGCTTGATTACTGTGAGAGATAACTTATGGCCTTGCGCTAAGGAATATGTGAACAAGATAGAACTGAAATGTGACATTTATGTTTTAGAGGATTTTTTTTTTTTTTAATTTCTGGTTTAATAATTGAAAATTGCCTTTTCTGGTTTTTAGTAAAATACGAAGTAAGAAAGAAAATTCTTGAAATTTCCCAAAGGGGGCAACGGAAAATTTCAGCGGGGGTTGGTGCCCCTGTACAAACCGAAACCAACCTTTATTTCATCAAAATATTAATTTTAAATACTAACAAACATAATATGCCATTTTAGTTCTACATTAAGTTGCACATTGTACTAATAATAAAGTAACTGAATTTCTTTCCGAAAACAAGATTTTTAACAATCAATAAATAATACATCATTCTACTTCGCATTGCACATAAAGACTAATTGGATAAAAGTTAAACTCACCAAAAATTGAGCAAATATTTCTGTTATAAAATATTTGAATTAAATTAAAATTTTTAAACAGATATGGGCTACGATCTACTGAACTTGATTGAATGCTATCATTCGATAACTAACATAAGCCAACCATCTTCTTACCATGAATTCGGCGAACTCAGCAGAAAGCATCGATCGGTGACGCATTATTCTCCAGACTAGAGTTCCTATAATACACTAGCGTCTGGGAAGAGGAATCTATCCAAACGTTATAGGACTTTGAAAATTTTCCTCTCATGCGTGTAGGGAAAATTATGGCGATAAAATTAGCATTGGGGAATGACGTAGGGAAAAGTTAACGAAAGATCAGGGTGACTGAATTGTATTTTATAAATGTTGAATTTATTCGGGTTTTTTATTCAATAAGTACTTAGTATTATTAGATAATTTCTAACATTAAATTGAAATTAGTTTATTGTATGTTGATTTACTAAGTAGCTGCTCTCTTATTTAAGTAAACGTAAAAAAAAAAAATACTATATTTTAATCATTTGGGGGGGGGGGGGGGGGAGGTTTCAAGTTAATGCTTAAAACATTATTTTTACCAATTTAATTTAAAATATGCTTAGAACCCGATGTTTATTGTGTTTCCACATAAGCAGAATATGCTAGATTCTTCATTTGACCTGCTATGCATATGTGCAAACCCAAATTTATTTATTTATTTTTTGATTTTTTTACTTGCTTCGACAATATAAATTTTAATATTATAACGTGAGTTTACTGTAAGTATTGCTGGGAAATATATGAAGATTTATTTGAAAAGGTAGGGGAAGTTCTAAACTGGTTTGTTTATTGTAACTTGAAAATTCAAGTAAATATTGTTAAATTTTACAGTGTAATTTTCATTTTCCCTGTCTGGTTCGATTCATATTTTAAGATGCGTAGCTATAGTGAATAGCGACCGGAAGCAAGGTGTAAAATTGGCAAACCCCCCCCCCCCCTCCCCCAATACACTTGCATGTATGCATATGTGCAAGCCCAAATTTATTTATTTATTTTTCATGATTTTTTTTACTTGCTTCGACAATATAAATTTTAATATTATAACGTGAATTTACTGTAAGTATTGCTGGGAAATATATGAAGATTTATTTGGAAACGTAGGAGAAGTTCGAAACTGGTTTGTTTATTGTAACTTGAAAATTCTAGTAAATATTGTTAAATTTTACAGTGTAATTTTCATTTTCCCTGTCTGGTTCGATTTATATTTTAAGACGCGTAGCAATAGTGAATAGCGACCGGAAGCAAGGTGTAAAATTGGCTACTCCCCCCCCCCCCCCAATACACTTGCATGTAGAAAATCATATCCAGTAAAATAATAACAATAGTTTGTGTAATTTATGAAATTCAGATATATACTATTTTTTCTCATCAGTTGTAACAATTTAATTCCTCGCGGGCAAGTCGAGAGAAAATTGAGAGAAAAAAAAAAGAAATGAAGCAAAGCACAAGATAAATCTATTTCTAGTGTTCTATAGTCAAAACTAACCCCCCCCCCCCTCCCCTACTGACGATGGTTTTTGTTCGCCTGTAACCCCCGGGGTCGCTGACAGGGGGAGGTGGCAGAAGGATGCATGGCATAGAGGCTTGGTCCATATAAATAGTGTATGAGAAAGTTAAATATAATATAAAATATGATGTAGTGGGGGGGGGGGACGAAAAATTGTGTTCATGGCACTGGTAATCCCAACTTTTTTAAATTTAAACCGTCCATCCGACAACATTTACAGTTAACAATCAGGTGCGATTATCCAACAACAAGGCAAAAGTATGAAAAAAGCTGTAAAGTAAAATCTGGATTAATAACATGTATTAAAAAAATTAATTGTTTTGTTCCTGGATTTTAGCAAAGATTTATTTTTTTAGCCATTTTAACAGAAAAAAAACTTCATTTTTTTTTCCTTCTTTTAAAAAAAGAATTTATTAAATTTTATCCCAATTCTGGGGGATCCCATCTTGCTACTCCTATGCATAATTCTGGAATTCGATCAAAATTTTCCTTAATACTTAAGCTGCATTCAATAAAATTTCTCAATTACTGACAAAACAAATATTTGCTTTTAGGAGACCTTATTTCTTAAAATACCTATAGGCAAATAATGCTATTGGAACTTCGTTTAATTACGATATAATTTTTGGGAAGAAAGCAAAATGTGAAAAAGAATCCAGGAGTTTTTATATAATTTTGACAGAAAAACACTAGATGGCGACACCAAAATAATCAAGGTAGAATCTTTTTATAAGGAAATTTTACATAGATACATATTCTTATTTTGCTTTGCAGTGTTTCCATTTGATAAATCTCCTTTCAGTTCCATACGTACACTAGAAAATGATTATTTTAGCTTTTTGCTAATTTTAGAAAAAAAGATTGATTAAATATGTATTGAGTGCTTTGATAAACCATACTTGTTTAACTTTTTCCCTGTTCTATCCCTACGCGCATGCGCACTCTAGTTTGGAGATTCAAAGGAAAATTCCCAAGTCCGTTAACATTGTGGACACACAATACTTCATAGAGTTTCGTCCAGAACAGAGCACCAGGCGCGAAGCGCCTTTAATCTCCAATGTCTAGGTGTAGTTCTTATCTTCATACTGTGACATTATTTCATTGGTCCATAGTTGGAGGTTCGAGGTTTTTGATTTACTGTTTTTATTATTTGTCCTAGCTCCTAGTGTGGCAGTTTGTTGCACATTAAGAGTTTACGCAGTTTGGGGGGTTGATGCAGATCTGAGGGTAACCTAGCAGTTTAGGATTTTAAACATTTTGTAGAAAACCAAAGATCGCGAGTTTTCTTTAATATCAACTGATTAAGGTGGGGCGTTCCTAGTACCGAATATCAAAGTTAAGTACCGAGCGGGGTCTCTTACGAGATTTAGCCTTGCGATGATCATAGTCATGCAGATTAAATAATAGTTCACTTGGGACAGATGGCAGATTTTTGTAGAATTTAAGCGCTAGCTTTTTGATTTGGGCTCTAACAGTTTTTATTTTGAAGTCTTTCCTAATTACCGAGTTTCTTAAGTATCTAGGGGCTTTCCTTATAATCCTTAGGGTTTTGTTTTGTCTTGTCTCTAATAAGTCTATGGTAGTTTTACAGGCATATCCCCATACGGGTGCTGCATACAGCATTCCCGGGCAGATGACCGATTTATAAATTAGGAGTTTATTTTGATAACTTAGATTTCCGTTTCCTATCATTGGGTATAAGGCTCCTATGGTTATATACGCTTTTTTGATTATGTTCGTTACGTGCAGTTTCCAAGTTAGGTGGGAGTCTATCGTTACACCTAGGTATTTAGTAGATTTTTCCGCTTTTAGGGCATGGTTGTTTATGTACAGAGGAGGCGGAGGTTTACGTTTTCTTGAGAAATAAATCCAATGACATTTATTGGGATTTAATTTTATTCGCCATTTTTCCAGCCATGTTTGGAATATGTCTAAGTGTTGTTGTAGCTGTCTGTGCATTACTGAGACGTAAGGGTGTTTTGCAAGTATCGCGCTGTCGTCTGCATAGAGTGCCAGCTCCGTGTCTGGGGTCCTGGGAATGTCATTTAGATATATGTTAAAGAGTGTCGGGCCCAGGATGGATCCTTGCGGTACACTACTTTTAATGAGCTTGGGTGTAGATAAGTTATTTTTTACTCTGACTTGAAAGTGTCTGTTATTTAGGTATGAAATTAAAAGTTTGACAAGTGCGTCAGGGACTTTTAGAGTGATCAATTTGTAAGCTAATCCACAGTGCCACACTTTATCAAAGGCTTTTTGGATGTCAAGAAAAATCGCAGCTGTGGGTGTCTTATTATTAAAACCAGAAGAAATGTACTCTACCACTCTCAGCAATTGATGAGTGGTGGAGTGTTTTGGCCGAAATCCAAACTGCTCCGGAATGATAATGTCATTCTCACTAAGGTGCGTGTTCAGTCTCTTAAGAATTATTTTCTCAGTAATTTTACTAAGTGTCGGCAACAAACTGATTGGTCTGTAGTTGGCTGGAATTGAGGCATCCTCACCAGGTTTATGGATCGCTATAATTATCGCTTCCTTCCATTCTTTGGGGAAATAATTTAGTTCTAGTATTTTATTTATTAAGATGGTCAAGTAAAATATTATATTTAAGGGTAGGTTTTTTACCGCGATATTCCTGATTTTGTCGTGCCCTGGGCTTTTACGGTTTTTAAGGTTTTTGATAATCTCTACTATTTCTTGCGGGGTGGCTGGGTTAATCTCAGCCGTGACCGGGGAGTTCCTGAAATTGTTTAGAGTTTGCCTAACCATTCTTAGGGTGTCCTGACACATTAGATCGTGGTTTGGTTCAAATTGCTTTTCGTAATGCCTAGCAAGCGCCTCTGCCTTTTCTTCGTCTGAGAACGCAATATTAGCGCCATCTATTAGTGGCGGGAGTTTAATTTGAGGTTTTCTGAGTCTTTTAGCGAATTGCCAGAGCGATACGTCTTCCTGGCTAAGGGATTCGATTAATTCTTTATACTGTTGCTGCTTTTCTGCGACAATTTTTTCACTGACTTTACACGTGAGTCTATTAAGCTCCCTTTTGAGGGTAGGGTCTCTATTAGCCTGCCATGTCTTACGCATTCTATTTCTCTGTTTAACTAACTGTTTGACATGGTGGGAAAGTGTTGGCATTTTTGATGACTCACGATGTGTTGTGGCAGATGCAATAGCTCTCCTGATTTCTGTTGTGAGTGTGTGCGTGGCAGAGTCAATATCCGCCGTGCTCATAATGTTGGGTACTGCTAAATGCGGCTCGAAAAGTGCTCTTTTGAATGCGTTCCAGTTCACCCTCTCTTGTCCCAGAGAGGCTGGAAGGGGAGTGTTCAAATCGAATGTCACCAGTACCGGTAGATGATCCGAGTCGAATTCATCCAGGGTATCAATTGTGTGAGCGTATTCTATGTTTCTCGTTAGGACAAAGTCTATGAATGAGCCATTGGCACCTGAGAAGCAGGTTGGTCTCGACGGTGCAATGATGTCAGTGTTTGTGGTGTTTAGCAATCTGTGTACCGCGTGTGTTGGCTCTCCTGCTGCCCCACGCTCGGTGGTGTGCATTGAAGTCGCCCGCGAGTATTGTGTTTGGATATCGCGAGAAAAGCAGTTCCAGCTGCGCAGCTACATTTATACCACTCATGTTTTTGACATATATTGAAGTTAGGATAAATGGGTTTACATTATTTATTTTAATTTTTATACTAGTATTTTCTATACCTTGAAGATTTATGTTGTTTATTTCCTCGTGGGGAATATTACTTTTAATATATATTGCTGTTCCTCCATGGGGATTTCTAGCAGTTATATTTGAGCTAAGGGTATGATAGCTATTATAGTTTGCTATATTTAGTTTTTTGTTTTCTCTAACTTTAGTTTCCTGGATTAGCAGGGCATCTACATCATTTTCAATTACGTAGCTCCTAAGTTCATTTATTCTTGGAGATATGCCGTTCGCATTCCAAAATATTATTTTAAAACTTTCTTTTTGGGACCTATTCATGGCGGGTTTGTTTCTCACTGTTTTTATTAAATTCCGCGATTAATTTAAAAGCCTCAAAGACCATTTGCATTGGATCGCTCTTTTTTTGAATTAACTCAGCGAGCTGCATCAACAGATGTTTTATATCGTCTAGGTTGAACATACTGATAAATCCTCTGACGAGGTTGAGGATTTCATCCATCTTTTCATCATTGGATTTATCAGCAAGTTCAGTCTCAGCACACAATACTATATTCAAAAGGTTCACTCTCGTAGGAACCCATGGCAACATCTTTAACATGGGATTTCACATAGACACTAGCGTTCAGGGAGCCCTTGGCCAAAGATTGTACACGAACAGCTGGAGTTCTCCCCTCCCTTCGCGACTGACGTCACTGGTCCCAAAGACAGGTCCGTAGTCCGTAGGCATGTCCCACCTAACTTGGAAACTGCACGTAACGAACATAATCAAAAAAGCGTATATAACCATAGGAGCCTTATACCCAATGATAGGAAATGGAAATCTAAGTTATCAAAATAAACTCCTAATTTATAAATCGGTCATCTCCCATGGAATGCTGTATGCAGCACCCGTATGGGGATATGCCTGTAAAACTACCATAGACTTATTAGAGACAAGACAAAACAAAACCCTAAGGATTATAAGGAAAGCCCCTAAATACTTAAGAAACTCGGTAATTAGGAAAGACTTCAAAATAAAAACTGTTAGAGCCCAAATCAAAAAGCTAGCGCTTAAATTCTACAAAAATCTGCCATCTGTCCCAAATGAACTATTATTTAATCTGCATGACTATGATCATCGCAAGGCTAAATCTCGTAAGAGACCCCGCTCGGTACTCGCGCCTGGTGCTCTGTTCTGGACGAAACTCTATGAAGTAGGCATGTTCTGAAAACGTAAGCGCTATACCCCCTGCTGTGAGGCCGGTTCTTCGCTATTGGTTAAGTTAAATGACGTCATGGGCGGAGCCTAGTACACTTTGAAGTTTGACAGTTTAAGACAAAATCTGTGGTCTTCGAGATTATACGTGTTTACATTTTCCTTACATACATTTCATCATGTATTTTACTTCATACACACATATTTATTTGCTTTTGATATGATTTTAAACTAAAGAATTAAATAAAATATATTATTATTATTACTATTTGATCAATGATAAAAATGCTTCATTTACGGGAAAAAAATTATATACAGCATACAGTTTAAAATGCTTGTGTTATATGTATTATGTTTATTAAAGGCACCTTATGCCCATTTTATATTGTATTCCGTACGTGTATCGCAACTTTTTTAATCCTATTTTTATTGATGACTTATAGCACTTGAGGCAATTTGTTTTATTTTATTAATGTTTTAACTACAAAAAAGCAAGTTTATCCAAAACAAAATATATAACTGTTTAAATGTGGGTTACCATAACCTTTTTTGAAGTCGGTTTCAAATATTTATGCAAGTTTGTAAACAATAACTATGTGTTTGATTTAAAAGAAAAAGCCATACAATGGAATATTTTGGACAAAAAATGTGGAAATTTTTCTAAAAAATTAATAAAAATGCAGGCTTACAATGTAATCCTGCGTAAAATATTTAGTGTAGAGGGTGGGTAATCCATCCCACTCTATATACCCAATGATGTGCTAATAATTTTCTATGCTAAAAATTTTTAATAACTGATATGCTTCGAAAATTATATATATAAATTGTTTGCTGTTCCCATTAAATTCTAAACAAATAGATATGCATATTGGTTTCTTTACTATTTGAATAGGTGTGATTAATGCTATGCCACTGTCACTAACCGAAAGATAACAAAGTGGCAAAACCAAAAGAATGACATACCTATGTTTTTATAGAACTGCGTCAATGGATTTACAATTAAAGTACTTCAATACACCTTCTTCTGGATTTTGAGGAAATTTTTACATACATTAACAATTAAAATATGATTTGTGTCTTGATTTAGTGTAATTAAAAAAAAAATTCGAATAGATTTTTTCCTATAGTTGGGGGGGGGGGGGAGGTATCTTTAACCAGTTAAGTCCATCAGTCACAACTAGTGCATACTTTTAAATATATAAGTTAGTTTCTTGGCATTCTTTATTAAACTTTTATTTACTTCAAACATTTTCAATGTAACAACCGATACTTGAACATTTAAAATTTTGACAATCAGTATGTACATACTGACTCTAGTTCTCCTTTAATGCTCGCTCCTTGTTTCTATGTGAATGAAAGATACCAATAGATCAAAATAAATAAACTGCTGCTTTTTAGAATATAAATTTGTAATACTTTCTTAAAGAATCTGATTTGTCACCTAATTTTTTTATGCCTGGTTTCTTTACAGAAGTATTAAAAAGTTATATACCAATAGAATAGATGCTATGGATTTGAATTGATATCACCAGAAATAAACAAGTTGGTTGAGATTTGCACTCTAACTTAGTGTGTTACCTGAAAAATTTGACTTTCAGAGGAATAGCTTTTTTTTTACATTAATTCAAATTTCAAGTTAACTACTTTATATGTAACAAATAAATATATAATAGGCACTGATAGTGCCTAGCCTACAGTTCGTGCTAACTGATATTTCACATAAATTGGTTTCAACTTTTCTTAGACAGAAAAACCCTCATATAATTCCATATTTTAATACCAGAGCATTTTAATTGATATTTTTTCTTTATGATAACCATCTACGTAATATATGTACACGTAATAGGTGAATGGGAACAAATATGAGTAAATAGATACAGCTTTCCGAGTACATTCAAGTTAGTTTTAAATGCCTGAAATATAGCTAAAATACTTGTTCATCAAAGACGTCATGTGAAATATATTAGCTGCAGCCCCAATTTCAACTTCAAAATAGATCTGCTATTTATCTTGCTCATATTTGTTTCTCCAGTCATAATATTTTTTATGAAAATAGCTTGATAAAACTGTTTTGCTCTTATAGTTTTGCAACATTCTAATTATATCAATTTGTGAATAGGATATAATGGAGAAGACACTCCTATTGCAGATACTAGTATCCATGGACTAGTTTCTTACTTATTATATGCTCGTCATCATGAAATAGTCAAAATTTGCAGTGGTAGCATGAAAGTTAGCATGCACCACAATTTTTTAGAATTTCTATGGGAACTAACATTTTCAGTTCTTCCACGTGGCCGGCTCAAAATTCATATACAATTTAGCTCAGGTCACATGAAGCTGCAAAGGCAAAGTTTATAAACACAAAGCCCATCTATAAGAGGCATTCTAAAAAATATGTGTGATATTCCTATTACAGATACCAGCATGAGCATTCTTGGACTGGTTTCATGCTTATTATGCATTCGTCAATATAGAATATCTGATATCTATAATGGTAACAAGAAACTTAATGTAGATCCAGGTATGGGTCATTGTGGCAATTACGCCCCCCCCCCTCCTTCAGATATATGTGTCATTTCTTGTGATTCTATAGATTCAATTATAAAAGTTTATTGCAATGTCATAAATCCCAAAATGACATAAAATTCATTTTATCATGATGATTTATATTATATGATATTTATGATTAATCAAAAAAAAATTATGAGTTTCGATAACTATTTACTGATATATTACAAAAACAAATGTTCAATAAAAGAAACGTGTCAAAGTAAATCCCTTTTTATTTCTGCCTGAATCTGCTCTTGTAATGTACTAACTGTAAACTTTGCAACTACCTTTTAAATTTGGTTAACTGTACTCACGATTCATTGAATGATGATCAATTTACAAGGACCTAATTAACCTTCAGCTTTCTATAAGAAATCCGGATTGGCTAGACATGGATTAACATAAACACTATGTAATAAAAATTAAAATGTTTTAAATTTGATTAAGTAGGTATTAGTCAATCAGGTTCAGTTTATAATTTTTCAAGATATTGTTCACCGGATGAAATAAAATATGTTTTTTAGGTAATGCATATGGTTATCTTATTTGTACTGATTTTTTCCCATCAGTAGTACAGATAATAGAATTTTGATGCATAAAAGTAAATTCCTGCCTTAGAGTAAAGGTAAAAATAAATTTCAAAAGTAAATAAAAACATCCCATTTAATAAACTAATATCTATATATTGCAATTGTAACTGTAGACGAAGAAATTGAAAAGCAGATTTAGTTTTAGCTAGAATCATTGTATTATTAGAAAGAAATTGTATATATAGCTTGATTCAGTACTATCTTATTATAGTGGCTCCCATAAACCCGATTGAGCCAAGGTCGCAGTTAAGATTTCGCCAAGGTTTTCATTAACGAAAAAGCAATATGACAATAATATAAACAAGTGCTGTTTCTTTAGGACCGCAAACGTTTGGTGAGATTTTACAACCTACCTTGGCGATAAATCTCAGACGCTTGGTGATTCATCCTTCTTTAAAATTATAGAAATATATTTAAGAAATATTTTTTGTCTCTACACACCAATAGCATTACCAAGTAGGGAAATCATATTCCCTAGAAACCCATTTAAGTTCAGAGAAATGATATTTAGTGAAATGGGAAGCAAACTGTTTGGTTACCAATTCACCCCCCCCCCCCCCTCCTCAAAAAAAGAATTGCCTGGGGATGCTATGCTACTGTTACACACATAATACTAACGTTAAAGGAAAATATTGTAATAGGATCAAATATTTGAACTATCAATGAATTTACATGTTTTTGTTTTAAATATTCTTATTTTCGAATGCTTTTGAGATAAGCATGTGTACTTTTGTAATCACTGATATCTTACAAATGATTCAAAAGTTAGTACTAATTTTCTACTACTCAATTGAATTATCATCAGGTAATGAAATATGGATAGTTATATTTTAATTTCAATATTTGTATAAAATTCATAATTTGTTGTTAAATCAAAACAAATTTTAATTTTATTTACATAAAAATGTTTCAAATATTTTGTTAAATCTTATATAGTCTAATTTCCCATTCTAATCAGTGAATATTAAATTTCAAATATTTGAAATACAGTACATACATCATTTATATGCATTTCTACATAGCTCGTCAAACATTCCTATCCAGGGACATTAATTTCAATTACATATTTTCACAGGTATATACGCTTTACTTCACTGGTCCCTAGAGTAGTGTATAAATAGTGCTTTACTATAGTTAAAAATATGCATTTTCTGTTTAACAGTACAATCTGTTTGAACAACTTTAACTGCATAATAATAATGTTGCATGATATTACCTAATTTCAATTTATAACATGTTTATAAAGAAGGAGTTTATCCAACAGATATTTTAAATCAACTTACTGAATGCTGTTTTTGAAAATAATAGACAGTAGTTACTAATTTAATTTTATATGAAGATGGATTTGATATCCTAGGATGCATGAATAGATGTAAATTGACTTACCTAGTTAATAATGATGTTATTTGATTTATCCTGATGTAATGAGATATAATGAAGCTGTAAATACATATACCAGTTAAAAGTTTGACTAGTTATCACTGCGTCCAACCGATGCTAAAGTATTTCGTTAAGATTAGATAGTAATATATTATCTAAATCGAATTATAGTTGTTGAAGTAATAAAGATATTAAAATTAATATTTGTTCCAAATAAATAATTTTGGGTTTAGAAATTAATAATATTTTGACTAAATGTTTCAAACTGAAATTATTCAAGAGATTGAAAAATAAAACTTCAGGTTTTATATTTCAGATGTGCTATACAGAATAGCAAGTGTAAAGAGGATTTTAATTGAATTAACGTTGAGTTAAATTCAAAATGTTCTGAAAAATTTGAATGATGTATCAATACATGCCTTTTAAATTTGAATATCAAAATTTTGTATATTTAAAATTCAAAGTGTAGGATAATACACATGTAATTGTTATTAAACATTTCCAAAGTTTAAATATTGGTTGTTAAACATGTTTATTTTAAATTATGTTTAAAATTTAAGAGTTAAAATGCCCGTCAAAATCAGGCGGTCATAAGAAACAACAACGAGTTAAAATGTAAATAATTTTAACTCGAACACCAAATGAATTCTAAACGCACAATAAATGCATATTATGTTAGTGTGAACTGCGAAGAATGATAGCATTTGAAACCATAATCTTGCATAATAGCTTACTGGCTGTTAAAAATTTGGCAGCTCACTACTGGGTACAGATCAAACATCAAAGTATTTCATAAACATTAGATAATGGCTATTATGCCATTATCTAATGTTTGCTTTCTTCAGAATGTTACTTATATCAATAAAATCTCAAAATCAACACCCATACAATTGAAATGAAACTTCATATATATGCTATTTAAATTACAACTTGGTAGGTATATACATATAGAATATATATTAATTTTATTAGTAATTTCATTAATTTGTATAACATCTTTACACTCTTATACTATAACACACTACTGCGATAAACAAATGAACTATGAATCACATTAAAAAATATATTGCTGTCTTTTACACAAATTTAATTAGCCTAGAAGGAAATAAATCAAAGTTTCTCCTTTAATTTAACTGATACAACAATAAAAACATCTGACCACTTAAGTTATTTAAACAGGCCAGGTGAAATATTGCAGTACAAGTTTTGATATATTCATATTTGGTCGGCGATCTTCTATCTAAAATTAGGTACTATAAAAAATAAGTTAGAAAATCATTCAATTGGATTATTACAGATGTATATGGTATAACGTTCCAATGTCAGCATTTTACTCGCAAAGATTGTAATAAATATATCATAAACTACTTACCTAATATTAAGACATTTTTGTTGTTTTACGAACGTGTATATATATCTCCGTATATTGTCATACAACGTTATATCTTTGCACTATTTCTTTCTATCATAATTTTCTTCCCGATTTACCAACAAACATTTTTTTTCATGTATAATCTCGAAGACGACAACTTCAAAGTGAATACTAGGCTCCGCCCATGACGTCATTTAACTTAGCCAATAGCGAAGAAACGGCCTCACAGCAGGGGGTATAGCGCGTACGTTTTCGGAACATGCAGTCCGCATATAAATGCATTGAATACTGCGGCAATTATCTTAGTCTAAAAGTGCATCATATAGTATACTGAAATTTCTATCGAGTAAAATGATAGATTAGACTTCATTATTCCTACATAAAAACATAATATTAAATAAAGCTAGTTATGGTAAATTTTATTTAGGCCTGTAACGTTAGAGATGTTTTGAATCGTCTTTAATGATGAAAGTAGCAATTGAGCTGTTAAAACCAAGGTTATTATATCTATACAGGCACTTATTATATCTAGCAGGCGATGGTTGCCGGGCGCCTGCCGCGCCACCTTGTGTCGCGCGCTGCAAATACACTCCATCTGACGTCACAGATAGTGTTCGTGGCAAAGGAGTGGCACCCCTGGTTAAAACTGTGTCAAAATATTTTCTGCATTTTAAAATTATTAGCTTTACTTTAATAGGTGCATAATAAAATGTCGGAGGCTTTAGCTAAAGTACAAGCAATATCTGAGACTAGAATAATAAACTAACGAAACCTATTCATTTTTATCGAACTGCTTTACAATATAAGACTTGCAGACTTCGACATGATAAAGTAAATGAGAAGACAGTGCTGAATTCACTTGCTCAATGTAATTCAAAAAAAGTTTTTAGAATTATAGAAATAAATAAAAATGTGATTGATTACCTTAAAGATTTCAGGTAGAAAAATGCTTGTATTATTTTTTTTTTCATAATGAAATTGATATGTGTACGAAATCTAATTATTTAAAGACTTCTCATCCGAATTCGAACAAATATAGGAATCATATTTAGTACGACACAAAATAGCAGTGCATTCTACTTAATTTCGGTTTTCTACTTCATATGATGATGGGCAATTTTTGAATATAGGTACTTCATGAAAAAAAAAAGTAAAAGGATAGAGGAAGAGAAATTAATTCGATAAGTCCAGTTGTGACCAGATTTTGAAAATGCCTTTCATAAAGGAACATCTACGGAAATTGTGCCTTATTTACGTAATATGTTTGAAAAACAATGAAAATCTAACACTTCCAGCCAGTCAGTAGGTTTTAATCGATTGCATCGACAGAAAAATTGTGGTGTGTGTGTGGGGGGGGGGGGGAGCGATAACCAAACGAGTTGTTTTCCATTTCTCTCTTGGTCATTTTCCACATTTGTATTTATTGGCATAGGAAGCTTAGACCCAAGCAGTAATGTTTTGTCGAGATGTGAAATCAGTAGCAAGAGTATGGTTATAAAATCGTCCAAAATCTCTAATTTGGGAAAACATATTTCCCGTAAATTTCTGCATTTCTGTTAGTGTCTTGCCCTGTTCTTTCATCAATTCCACTACTTGGGTTAAAATTCCCGAAGAACATTTAAAATTTTTATCCGTAATTTTAAAGTGCTAATGCTTAGCAAAAGAATTTTAATCTGTTCTCTAAGGTGGCAGTGTGCTTTCGATGAAATGCTTCTAAGAACTAAGACTTTAGCTATATCTTCAATTTTCCACTGTGTTCTTCTGTCGTTATTCAAAATTCGTAATATCGGACCTGATGTGAAATATTTTGAAAGGATTTTTACAATTTCACTTTGAATTTTCTCATCCCACTCTGTGCTTCAAGAAAAATTAATTTTGCTTTTATTGTCTCATTGTCTTCTCGCATTTTTCGTAATTTTCAGTTAAGCACTTGATCTTTTCTTCAGCATCGAGCACTTTTCTTTTTAAAGAATTTATTTCAAATAATAATTTCTGATTTTCAAAATATAAATTTTGCCTCTCTATTTCATTTAAATCACCTGACTGAACAACCACTGACATATTGTCAAAAATACTTGAAGTCTGCTCTACATCTTGAACATTTAGCAAATCATTCATTGTCTTCTTCTCATCTCTTTTATGATATCGAAGTTTACGATCCGCATTTTGAGGAAATTTGTGAAATGATACATTTTTGCTTGACTTGACGTTTTGGCAAAGAGCTACAGCACTAAACCATCACCAAGACTATCAAATATAAAACAGCCATGTCCTCAAACTAATATCTGTGCCGTGCTCTGTGTTTATCTTTTCCCCACGCTTCGGAAGAGACCAGCTAGATGGAGGGGACCAGTGACGTCAGTAATTCCAAGAACTCTGGACAGGAGTAAGTTGCCAGAAACGAATGGCCTACCTCTCTTACTTCCACTTACCGTGCATAGAGCCAACCATCGCAGCTATGACGTAAAAAAAGCTTGGCTGCTAAATTTGGCGACTATCGCTTCATTGGAGATTTTATGTTAATGCCACCAAAAAAAAATTACTGAACTGTACATTTATAATTTTTTAAACTATAAAATGATCAGCATTTAAAAATACTTTTATCTGTTATATATTTATTAGTTTAAGTAAATTTAAATAAATAAACATAGATATATATTTAATTCATGTAATCATAAACTAAATAAAAAATTGACGCATTGCATCACTGTAAATCACAATACATAAAAAATTCAGCCTAAAAAGTATACTAGCGTGTTTATTGTTAAATTGCTTAGTTCTTAATTTAGTCTGGTATGCTGATAATATATATAATTTTTAAATACACTAATATTCTTATAATAAATAACAAATTTACATAAATGTACTATCAAAGGTGTCGAACTCAATTGTTAATTACAAGGGGGGGGGGGAATTTTCCACATTACGTCAGTTAGTTAAAAGCATATAAAATATATGCACATTCAATATCATATTCAACTTAACTAGCTCTAGGAATAAGCTATCCAAATATCAATTTTTATACATTTTATAAAAATGCGGAAAATGTTTTTAACTAACAATACCACTCCTTCCTAGAATTTAGTCTAGTCGGCAGTGAATAAGCACTAATTTCTTATGATGAACACGTGCATAGGATGAAATATGGGACGGATAACAAGTAATGTTTTTATTTAAATAAAAAATAAATTACATACCTTTTAAACGTAATTCCTTTTCTTTTAGTAATCCGTTTCTTGAAATAATTGATTAGCTTAACAAATAATATTTTTGCACACTACTACACTACAAGAAAGCTCATGGCTGTAGTCAGTTGTTTTATTCAGACCAAATAGAGTTATACGCCAGAACGTCTTAGCGAAAACGTCACTGACCGTCTCCGTCTATCGTCAAGCGCGCCAACTTTGATATTGAATTTGAATTTGGTTGACGCCAGAGGGCGCTGCGGTAGCGAGTGAAACGTCTGTATATATTAGTCTGTGGGATGCGAAAACTCGCAAACAATTTCCATGATAAGCTCGCTAGGATCCCCAATGAACTAATCTATAATATGACCGACTACGACTTTCGTGAATTTCCAAACAGACCCAGAGCTATCCTAAATCCCGATTTAGACGTCCCATGCTGATTCCTGACTGAATCTCTTCTGCATCCCAGTAAAGGATATTCGCCTGTTCCCCCACCCACCTTATCTTCAAAACTCTACAATAAGACCACTGTTTACAGCATTCTTTGTTTACTACTAACTTGTTTCATCAACATTATTGGCCCCTATTGAAGGACTAGGTTCAGTGGAAGACTGTGACCCACATATATGTTACCTGACTAGGGATACGGAGCTCTGCTCCAGGCGACCTGCTATTGACAAATTACTGGCTGGCTATTAGTCTGTGATTGTGGATAGCTTTCTTGTAGCGCATTCCTCTTCCCAGACGTTTGTCTATAATACGGACTGACTTATCAAGCATATTGAAGACCAGTAAGGTTTCTGCAAATACATGGGTTACCATATTTGGCGGCTTAACACGTGCTCCAGTTATTGACTTTTACATGCATTTGATAATGTTAATAAATTTTCAATTGAGTTATATTTTTATAAATCTGAATTAGATTGGAGTAACATTTGTAATTAAGCAAAATTTATTAACAAGAATCAAAAATATGATTCCCACTCTGTAAGCAGGTTAACGAATAGATAGATATTTTTTTTTTCACAAATCCGGTTCTATTAAAATTCATGAAATACTTTGATATAACTATCTGTTACAGTTCCAATATTACATAGAAAAATTATGGTCTTATTATGCGCTCAGAAAGACCTTAAATTATTTGAAATACCTGTACTAAATAATAAAAAATTATTTTTGAAGCATATATTTATGATGATATATAGTAGTGTGTTAATTATCCGCAGTGGGAGTGCACTTTAAAATAAAAATGTGTATTTAATTTCAAAGGTACAAAATTCTAAAGAAGGGCAATTTTGTTATAAACCTGTGTATGTATAGATTAAATAAATACAGCATTTAAAATCTCAGTAATAGTAATACGAAGGTCACATAGAAATTTTTGAGACAGGGGCAGACGATATGCGCTAAAAAAATTATTGGTCAGATATTTAAACTCTTATCTCCGCAGACGATAACTTGTAGCGACAATTGCAATTTAGCTATCGTATAATAAATTTTGAAAGAAAAGAAAATGGAGTTGACGCGAGAGCATTATCGAGCTATTATTTTCTATGATTTTAAAGTGGGGATAAATCAAGAGGAATGTTTTCAACGTTTATAATTCGCATATGGAAATGATACTCCATCTCGTGCCAATGTATTCAGACGGTTTACAGAGTTTAGAACAGGTTCGAAATGTAAAACACACAGGAAGACCTTTGTCAGCTGTAGTCCCAGAAAATGTGTCGACCATTAAAAAAATGTTAATCGCTATACCTACCAAATGATACAGAAGGAACTTAACATTAGATCCGCAGCTATACATAAAATTATTCATGAAGAACTGCATATGAAACAATTAGTTTGTCGTTGGGTCCCCCACAATTTAACAGAACACCAGAAAGCGGAGAGTGTCAGAATCAGTAAAGAAACTCTAAAATTACTTGATGATGGTGGACATCGTATTATTTCTAAAATCATAACTGGTGATGAAACGTACATACCGTTTTTCTGACGTTTCAACACGTCAAGAAAGTAAAGTATGGGTCTTTGAAGATGACCCCAAATCAACAATGGTGAAAAGACAACAAGTAATGAAGAAAGAGTGATGGATGCCGTGTTCTTCAGAAGTACAGGTCTGGTCAAAGCCATAAAGCCAGAAGGACGGAAGACAGTTACAGCTAACTGGTACACCACTAAGTGTCTTCCAGAAATTCTTTAGGAAGTGATTGTTAGGGGACTCATGCTTCACCATGACAATGCATCTTCTCATTTAGCAAGAATGACAGTCGAATTTCTTGAACAAAAACATCACAGTGATATCCACCCTATTCTCCTGATCTTGCTATGTGTGACTTTTGGCTATTTTTTAATCCAAAAAAAATTTACGTAGTCGTCATTTTCATTCCGAAGATGAGATTGATGAGGTTATAAAAGCATATTTTCATCGATTCCAAGAAATGGATGGCTTGAAGCATTTAATATTTGAGAAATTCGCCTACAAAAGTGCAGTGGCGTGGGAACCCATTGGTGGTTGGATGCAACTTGCACCCACAGAAATTTGAAGATAATTAAGGTTTTTGTTTTGCTGTTGTTAATCTTCTTTAAATAACGCTGGAATGAGATTTTTTCCAGAAAAATATTGAAGAAAAAATAGCATGAATGAACATTCCAAGCTCGCAGTTCAGAAATAGGTATGAATTTTTAGATAAAAGCAGTTGCTTACGTACCCAGTCCCCTTTTACCTTCGAACACTGATTCAAAATGGCCTTGCAGTTGATGGTCGGGTCGTAAATTTGAAGTTGTTGAATAGTCAGGTGCGCGGATAAACTGTTGAACAATGGTAGTATTATTTAACATTGTTTGCAGACTATGGGTACTACAGGTGCATTATCATATCTAGAATAATTCTGCTTAAAATAAGCTGTAACAAATTCTAGGGTACAGGTGTTAAAAGACTTGAATCTACCAAATAAATCTACTGTGGGTGTTTTGCACAGACGGCAAAATTATGTGCAAAAATATTTTATTGTTAAGGAATATTATACTAAATATTCTTTTTCTGTGAGTGCAAGAAAATATTTGTAGAAACCAAATTCAACATACATGTATTAAATATTTGTATAATATAGAAATAAAGGTTTAGCATAAAATTTTTTTAAAATTTTACATACAATGAAACTTTTATTTTTGTTTATTTAGTGGACATTCAAGGTCCCAAATGAAGGTGTCAAGCTAGTCGATACTGTACATATCATTCTTGAGTTTGTCCTCAGGAAAAAGTGTTATGGGCACCCATTCTTATAGAATCGACAACGGGATAGAGCCTAATGGAAGTGGATCTTTTTATTTTATGTCCTGAGGACTGACGAAATGGATGGGGTGCCAAAAAAGTCTTTGTCAGTGACTTTGCGTCCTTTACAGATTAACCAAACTAACTTCTTTTTTTTTGCGCAAATATAGCTTGACAATTAGAAATATAGCTAGTATAAGCTACTAAGCAATATATTTTGTATTTGAAACGATTATAACCGTGAAACTCAATATATCTTAAATCAAGAATATTAATTTCCCCAAAAGGACAGGAATCATCAAATAAATTAAACTTATATTCGCTAGTTGTACAGGATTGATACGGATACACTTATACACATTTTGAAGTTTAATGACTGTATTAAACTATTCACAAATACAACACAAACATTACAAAAGTTAAGAAGTTTCACACCAAAAACTGGTACCTTTCTGGTAGGTCGGACGGTCTGGGTCTCAACACCACCAAAAACTGGTGGGCTTCAGCCTTCAGCCGATGTCGTGAGTCCCCCTCTCTCTCTCCTTTTCTTCTTCTTTCCCAGGTGCCGCTGCGCTGCCAGTTCACTCGTTATAGTCTCCCCCCCTGGCCACGAAGTCAACTCGACGAGTAGCCAGAAGTGGTAGATGGGGAACTAGGGCTGTTATGGTATATTTTAGTCTTTCGGGGTCGACCCCCTCCTACGCAAGAGGGCGATTGGCGTGGCTACGATGTCGATAGGCGGAGGGCAGAGGTGTGGTAAGTCCCAACTGGTATATCAGGGGAACTTGGATAAACCACTTCATTACTCGTTGGAGAACGCTTAGTTGGTATGACAAAGGGCCCGTCTCGCCGAGGTGCAAATGGCGTGGTTTTCTGACTGGCTTTATTGCTTATCGGGTGGGTGGTTACCCACACTTCGTCCCCAGGCGCATACGACGGAGCTCCTCTTTTACCTTTATCAGCATATTTCTTCTTCCTATCCTGTTTCTGTTCTACCAAATGCGTTATCTCGGCGCTCATATCTGCAAATCTTCGCAGATATGGCGTAATTTTGGCAGCGAAGTTGTCATTATGGATCACGTTTCGTATGTCATGCTGGACGTCGTCCAGAGTCCTAAGTTCTCTTCCGACCTGTGAGAAGACTGCTGTATGAGTAGTAGTGTCACATCTTGCGGTGTTGAGGGCGAAACGTATAGCTCGAAGTTTTTCGGATCACAAGGTGTGATCGTTCCCCACGAGGATGGCCAGTCTTGGTTTTAGATCTCAATTTTCCGTTTCACAGGATTCGCCTGAGGCCAATAAACAGGAGTCAGTACTTGTTTGACTCCGAGCACATTACACACTTGCTGAAGGACAGCGATAACAAATTGGGTACCATTGTCGTTGATAAGCCGGCGAGGAAATCCATAACTCAAAAACACCTCCTCCAGTAGAATTACCGCACATTCTTTTGCAGTGGCGTGTTGGAAGGAAAAGAGCTTCACCCACTTGGTAGAATGTGGGTCCGTAAGTCCTTCCGACAGGTTGGTGGTAGGGGAAGGAGGGTACGGTCCCTGAGGATGCCTTCCCCACTGGATTCCGGTCTAAATTGGGTGGCACTTCCCGGCCGTCCAAACGGTTACCTTACACCTTTCTGGTAGGTCGGACGGTCTAGGTCTCAACAACAACCCAATCGGAAGAGGTGTCTTCCACTATGAAAATCCATTTCTTCCCATCCGGCGTTTTCGGCAGGGGGCCGAAGAGGTCTATTGCAAGCGTTTCGAAACGTTGGGAGTACACGGGTATCCTTAAAAGTCCAGCAGGTTTTTGGTTACTGGACTTATATCTATTACAATCAACACAGTTCTTTATGTAGTCCGCAATGTATTTTCTCATTCCAGGAAAGTAATAGCGGGGGGCCAATCCTGTAGTAAGTACCCTCAGCACCATAATGTCCTCTGGTCGGAGTATCGTGGTACTCCTGCAAGACTCTTTTGCGCTCTTGGATTGGAACCACTAACTGGGTCTCTTCGGATTCAGTATCCGGGGAGTAACGATACAAGATTCCTTGGGACATAAGATAACCACGGCTCGTCCAATTTGCGAAATTTTCGGAACACTCCAAATGGGTAAACAAAGGCTGTCTTGTCCTTATCGGGAGGGTACATTCTGACTTGATGGTAACCAGATTTTAAATCCATGGTAGACATGCAGGTTGTCGGCTTAGCATTTTGCAAAAGATCATCCATACGTGGTAGCGGATATGGATCAGGCTTAGTTACAGCATTCAGTTTCCGGTAATCGATGCAAAGGTGGAAATCCCCATTCTGTTTTGGTATTAACACCACAGGAGCAGCAAACGGAGAGTCACATTACGCCCAATTTTAGAAGGGTGTCGATCTGTTCTCTCATAATTTCCTTTCTGGCAGGATAGAGCCTATAAGGAGTAGTGGCAACTGGGGAAGAGTCACCCGTGTCGATCCGATGTTCCATATACGGCGTCGGCTCTGCCCCCGGACTAAAGGTATCTTCACATTGGGTAAGCAACGCATTAAGTCTTCGGCGTTGGTCCTCCGTTAGATATTCACCTTCGATGGATTGAAATAGACAAGAATTTGCCGCCATCGTACCTTCCTTAATGTCACAGGACTGGACAGTAGGGTTTTCAGCGAATGGAAAGTATTCATTTGGGTTATCACTGTAGAACCAGGTATGGTTTTGAGGATTCAGATCGACTCCGGATTTCTTCAGAAAATCTGCTCCCAATAGGGTACGATTTCCTTTGGCTTCTGGTAGCACGAAAAGAGTTACTGGGAAAGAACGTCATACACGTGGTAAAAACGCCCCTCTCAGTTTGGTCACCATCAGCAAGCGTCATCGTAATAAATGTTTTCTCAAACTCAACTCCTTCATCTTTCAGCAAATGGTACAGGGTCTCACCCGCAATAGAGTGTGTCGCTCCGTTATCCGCGCACGCTGTACCTGTGATACCATTTATTGTGACACTCATGACTGTAGCCCGCTCCAGTACCCCTGTACTATGGATTTGGATCTTCTCAAAACGAGCTGTTGCCTGCGTGGGAAGGTTACAAGTTGGGCATTTTGATTTTATAAATCCGGCTTTACCACAGCCATAACAGATTAACGTTGGTCGTTGCTGGTTGGATCCAGCATCTGTTCGATTGGTTCTGCCTTCCTGAGAGCACCTCTTGGGCATAACAGGTTTCATAACCTCATCTCTGACCGTGTTAGTCCTCCTTGGAAACGGCGGAATCGTACTTTTCTTCTGATTAGTCCTTAAACAGTCGTAAGTATCCAACCTTTCCGCCAAGTCTAAGGGGTTGGTTAGCTCTGGCCAAATATCAAGGAAATGGTCTTTGGTTTCCTGAGGTACTCGTTTCTTCATTTGGTCAGCCAGGACGAGTTCCTTTAATTGTTCAAATGTCTTGATCAGTTCAGTAAGCCAGCCGTCAAAATAACTGGTCAATTCAAAATAAAAATCACGCCAAGTACTGTTTTGGCTCTTACGATGCAGGGAAAAAAATTGTCTGTATTTATCGGTAGTAAGCTTATATCTTTTCAACAGCATTGTCTTCACTTTATTGTAATCCTGACATTCCTCCTCTGGTTCTCTAGCCATAAGTTGTCCGACCTCAGATGGTAAAGATCCAATTAAATATGGGAACCAAGTCGCTTCTGGAATCTTTAAGAACTTAAGTTGTCGTTCAAATAAATTAAGAAATAATGCCATATCATCATCCTTAGTGCCGTATTTAAGGAGAATTCTCCTCACGTCCCACTTGGGTTGCTCCGTCTCCAAAACCGGGATTGCGATTACGGATTGCGAGACCCTCTGAGATTCAAGTTGCAACTTCAAACGTTTCAATTCAAACACTCTTTCCTTTTCCAATTTGACTTCCTGCTCCCTTGCTATTCGATTTTCAATAATATTGTCCAACATATATTTTGTCAACTCTTCACCATAGCCTTCAGAACTCGTGATCAAATCTTTTAACTCCACCACCTTAAGAGTGTCTGCTCCATCTAATCCCAACTCTTGAACAAGTAATCTTAGATTTTCCTTACGTCCCGTACCAAGATAAGCTATTTCTATCGTAAACTCTCTAAATTCTTCAAATTAACACAGAACAGTCTTTTTTCTCTTTAAAACGTAATAAATAATTCTGATCAAAAGCGAGAAAGAAAAGAAAACAGTTGCAGCACATTCGGTATTCCACTAGACCGATCGCAGACATTCCGTCGCCGGTCAAATGAAAATGAAAGCGACGCTCAGACGAGAACGAAAAGCACTTCGTTTTACAAAAGAATGTTTTTGTAACGATAGGTTTCATTACTGTAATTGCCGGATGGCGAAAACCGAAGTACAACTATATAAAATAGTTTAAACAGGTTGAACACTTATCTGTTAACATCCTTAGCATGGAAGGGATATTCCAACACCGCATTCACACGAACACATCAGGATGGGGTTATCCCAAGAGTTCTTTTTGTCCGTCGTTTTGAGAACACACAAACACCGGCCGCACGCTCGGGCGCCAAATTATATCCGCTAGTTGAACAGGATTAACATGGATACACTTATACACATTTTGAAGTTTAATGACAGTATTAAACTATTCACAAATACAACACAAACATTACAAAAGTTAAGAAGTTTCACACCAAAAACTGGTAAGGAGGGTACGGTCCCTGTGAATGCCTCCCCCACTGGGTTCCGGTCTAAATTGGGTGGCACTTCCCGGCCGTCCAAACAGTTATCTTACACCTTTCTGGTAGGTCGGACGGTCTGGGTCTCAACAACACCAAAAACTGGGTGCCAACGACCCTATCGTGCTGATAACACCGGTTCTCGTTAGATCACCGAAGTCAAGCAGCATCGGGCGCGGTTAGTACTTGGGTGGGTGACCACCTGGGAACACAACGTACTGTTGGCACATTTCGGGCGCGGTAGCCCGGTGGTTTGCGCTCTGGATTTGCACGCTGCCGCAACTGCCGCCGTGTTCATGCGGAGTACGATCACGTTAAACATGTGGGTCCGTAAGTCCTTCCGAGAGGTTGGTGGTAGGGGAAGGAGGGTACGGTCCCTGTGGATACCTCCCCCACTGTGTTCCGGTCTAAATTGGGTGGCACTTCCAGGCCGTCCAAACAGTTACCTTACACCTTTCTGGTTGGTCGGACGGTCTGGGTCTCAACAACACCAAAAACTGGTGGGCTTCAGCCTTCAGCCGATGTCGTGAGTCCCCCTCTCTCTCTCCCCTTTTCTTCTTCTTCTTCTTTCCCAGGTGTCGCTGCGCTGGCAGCTCACTCGTTACAAACTTCATTTTCCATTAAATGTTCTGATTTTTTATGATTTTTTTCCAGATTTTATTCGAAAATTGAGAGTGGGTTTCCGAATATTCGATTGCTTTTACAATCAATAGACTTCCATTATTCACTTATTGTAATAATAATCGGGAATAAATTCGTTCAAACCGTTTTATTCGTTCGTTAGATATCGCATCCACTAATTCAAGGATACACACACTAACATACATACACTGCAGAGTTCACTCCGACGATAAGAACTTGCAATTTTGTCCCAGTAGCTCAATGGTAGAGTATCGGCTGGCCAGTTCGAAGATCCAGAGTTCGATTCCCGGTTGGAGCAATAAGGTTCTTTACAACACACACACACTAATATACATACACACACACACACACTAATATACATTACACACACACACTAATATACATACACACACACACATATACATACACACGCACTAATACACATACGTATACGAATATACATGCATTAATATACATGCGCACACATACACACACAGATATTACTTCAAAAACATTCGATTCGAGTTCAGGGATGTTTGAAATGAGCTTTACCGTCGAAAACACAAACTCGAATTCGAGTTTTCGACCCCGTCACAATACTTTCCCTATACATTATACCAGTGTCTTTCAAACTTATTTGGTCGCGAAACCCTTTAAAAATTTAATTTAATGACAGAACCCCAAAATAAGAAAGAAACCTTGTCTAAATTATGCATTAAAATTTACTCTTTTTTAAATTTTTAAGACAATTTACATGAAACCATCACGTCGCGGACCCCCAAGGGTTCCGCGGAACACATCTTGAAAAACGCTACACTTATACTATGTATGTGAGGAAAGTAACTATTTATTGCTCCCACAAACCGAAAAATGTCAAGCAAATTTCCCTAAAATGTTACAAATTTTGCATTTTTAAAATGACAAATATTCCCTCCTTTCAAATAATCTTTTCGTCACTGATTCTTGTACTATATAAGTACTGAACAATATAAGGATCCTACGCATAATTTACTACGAAATCTCGCATATAATCGTTTTATTCAAGTAATAAAAAATTATATATATATGTGTGGAACATTTCTTAAACTAATTTCAAACAATCTGTATGCAGTACACAAAGTACTTAAATACGTGCATTTTCATAATATTACTTTAAAACCAGAAAATACATAAATTATGTAAATAGTCGTATAAAAATATATCAAATGACATTCTGATGCGCAATGAAATCATCGGTCCTCATGAACGATATCATTTATTATAAACAATTCGTCTTTCCCTCCACTCTTGCAGGAGTTCTGGTCAAAGAGCTAGTATCACTTAGATTACTCCTCGAAGGTTCTGGTACGCCTGAATAGCGTACCAGAACTGGCAATAAAACGACGTTTGGTCAGGTTTTGTTTAGACTAGAAGAAAGAACATTATTTTTTTATTCGGGCAGCATCTGCAGTTTTAGTACAGATAAGTTTATGAACTTTGACTGTTTCTGAGTTTTAATAGTAACATTTCAGAATTGCTTTAAAAATGTTGTTTTGAGGGCACCCGAGTGTCATTTTACTGTTGTCTGAAGAGTACTAAATTCTACTTCGCGAGCACCAAAGTGCTCGCGGTGTAGAATTTAGTGACAGACAGGCCACCAGGTTATTTTTACTTTCTCATACTATGTAATATAATATAGAGAATGTATTGTTTTCACAAAAATTTTCGAATTCGATATTTTGATGCCAATATATATTATAAGACCTCCTGAATACGTTTTGACTATTTTTGGAGTGATGTCGAGCACCAAATTGCTCGCGGTCTAGAATTTAGTGACAGACAGGCCACCAGGTTATTTTTACTTTCTCATACTATGTAATATAATATAGAGAATGTATTGTTTTCACGAAAATTTTCGAATTCGATATTTTGATGCCAATATATATTATAAGACCTCCTGAATACGTTTTGACTATTTTTGGAGTGATGTCCATCTACCTGTCTGTATCTCTGTGGTCGATTTCTTGTATACACGATACCGCCACAAACATTAATGGATTTTCACGACACATTATATCCGGTTTTGCTATCAAAAAATCTAGAACCAGATAGAATTTCTTTAAAATCGAGCGAAAACTTCGAAATTTATTAGAAATTGTATATTTTTTTAGCATGGCAACATAAGACAAAATTTGACATAATCATGCATAAAAAGGTTTACTTACGGCTCAGTCAATGATCACGCGACTTAATAGTTTCAATCATTGTAAAAATAGCCGTGATAGATTTTTTTTGTTCGTGACGTCATTATCCCCTCGGAGGCAAGTTACCCCCCCCCCCACCCCACCCCACCCCCAGGAGGAGTGGTACATTGTCAAGCATGGCATCAAACGAAAGAGTTTTTTAAGTCCTTTAAAGTGAAGCGTAACTAGCTATAATTGTAATCATTTGGACACAGATTACCGATTTTTCGAAATTTTTTTTGTAAAATTTGAAAAAAAAACTGGTATGAGAAAATCGCATACTGGATTAACGAATTCACTGTAAGTGGAGAATTCAGAGAAAGAACATTCAGTTACAGTCAGTGCTAATCCAAGAACTTTAGGAATCCAGCTACGAAAGTATTTTGGGAGCCTTCAAAAATAAGATTTAAAAATTCTGATTTGGGCAGCATATGACTTTTCCTACAGGCACAAATTTGTTTTCTCTTTCATTTTTTCGCAATTCTTTAAATTAGATTGCCAAAATAGCATAGATAATTATTTTGAATTTTGCATAATTCGCAGTTTTAATTCAATTTCGTTTTCATTTGCTGACTGGACGTGAATTCAAAGAGGACGTGGTAAATTAAAATATCTCGAGAACTGTTTGTCCTAGAGATATGCCATCGGTCTTATTCTTTTCGTCGTTAAAATTACGTATAAAGGAGGCATTTAATTGATAAATTTGAGCATATGTAGTCTTTCATTTTAGATTTTGATGATTTTTGAGGGCCAATTCGCAAGAACAGGCAGGTTTTCTTTTTTCCGAATCATACCAAAATCTAATCATCACCACGGTAATCCACATCAAGTGACTTAGCTACCGAATTTTGTAAAATTTAGTCAATTAGTTCTTCTGCTAGAGTGGATAAATACAATTTTTGCGGGTCATTATGAAAAAAAAAGCAAGTTCTTATTTTCCAAATCGTACAAAAATCTAATCAGCACCAGGATATCCCACAAGTGACTTATCAACCAAATTTTGAGAGATTCGGTTAACTATTATTTTAGCTACAATGAATACTTACATTGCATAGACAGACACACAGAGACGTTACGCTAAAAATAGTTTTTTTTTCGGATTCCACAGTGCTAGATCGTGTAGATTCGTGGAAACCTCGAGTTGCAATTCTTGACACGATTCCAATACGTCCCCTATACAAGTCCTTCCGAGAGGTTGGTAGTAGGAGGAGAAGGAGGATACGGTCCCTGTGGATGCCTCCCCACTGGGTTCCGATCTAAATTGGATGGCACTTCTCGGCCGTCCAAACTGTTACCTTACACCTTTCTGGTAGGTCGGACGGTCTGGGTCTCAACAACAACAACTTCCCCTATACATTACCATGTATTGCAGGGAAAATAAAAATTCAACAATTTAAATTAACAGATGTATACAGTAAAAAATATACATATATAATTGTCCTGTAGGATGAAGATATCTAGCTGCCCTGCAGGAAGCAGAAAGTTTTCTTTTTATACAAAGAATTTAACACGAAACCTTTTTTTCGGTCGGTGTGGTGTTTGTTGTCTCGAATTAGACTGGATTTAATCAATTTGGTGCTTTGCTTCTTTGAACAACAGTTTTAAGAGATTTCTAAACCTCTTTACAAGCAGGTATGCATACTCAGGGCTCTCTATCCGTACCCGATATTCAAACCCGGCTTTTATGAATCTATGACTAGAGTGTGAACCTTTGGCCACTTATGTGCCTTGTAGAACTTGCGGAAACTATTTTATGGTTAAAAATTCTGTGTTAGCGAAAATCTCTTATAAAGATGGTTCTAGGCTCTGGAAGCTTTGTGTTTCTTTAAAAAAAAGACTTTTCATAAGCATTTTCCATTTTAGCAGAGAATTCTCAAGAAATTTTTGTGTCCCATCTTGATCTAATGCGTAATCCGATCCCAAGAGCGTAGCTATACTGTACCTAAAAGAAACCGTGCTTCTGGGACCTTGAACATAAAGGGATAACAGAACCCCATAACAGTTTTCTTTTTCGAGGATTATCAGAGTAGTTTTGACAGTTGAAATGTTAGTACCTAATTGATTCCTAAAGCTCTATTTCTCAGAAAAAATATAGTACATAAATATTTGATGAATGAAAAATGTCATTTTGGAGGCCCCTCTTTGTCAGGGTTCAGTCACTGAGACAGCAGAATTTTCAGTTTTTATACGTTTTAATCATTCTCTAAATTGGCTTTATTCAGCTTAAGGGGACCCTGAACAAAAAGGGAATCCCTTCATAACAGTTTTCTTTTTAAGGATTCTCGGAATAGTTTTAACAGTTGAAATGTTAGTACTTAATTGATTCCAAAAGCTTCATTTCTCAGAAGAAGAAAAATAGCACATAAATATTTGATGAATGAAGAATGTCATTTTAGAGGTCTCTCTTTGTCAGGGAGGGCCCAGTCTTTAAGACAGCAGAATTTTCAGTGTTTGATACGTTTTAATTATTCTCTAAATCGGCTTTATTCAGCTCGTGTACTTATCATACTCGTGTTCATTGCATTTATGCGATGATTGTATCCCGTCAAGTGAATTTTTAATAAATTTGTCAGAAAATTATAAATGCATTGAAGGCCTTATGTACCTAGAACACTTAAAAGGATGCCTATAAGCATGAACTGACTTTAATAAGTTAATAATGTTTTATTTATTTTATTCATTATATATCAGTCATTCAAGGCCTACAAGTAGAGCTGATATATTATGCGATGACTTAATTCCGAGGACTATTTTGATAGGCCTGTTCCAAGTAGATGAGCATAACGTATACAATTTTGATAGGCATTATAAAGCCGCCTAGAATTCAGACATGCTGTATGGATGTCCATGGATGCCCTGACGGCCTCTTCCTTTTTTTTTTTTTCTTTTTTCTTTTCATGGCGTAATGGGTAGGCTAGGCTGCCTTGTCGGTCTGTGTTGATAGGTTTAGAGTCGGAGTCTCTATTTCAATGTCTGTTATCCCCCACCAGGAAAGCTCGTCTTGGGTGTTCCATATCTACGTAATCGATGTTATGTCTGCCTAGCTACAATGCATTTTTCCTTAGTCGTTGCAAAGAGAAGGCACTGTTTTTTGGTCTGAAAAAGAGTGCTATAAAACGCACTCGAAACAAGTGTAGTCACCTAATTATCACATGCCTGCTTTTGTAAAGAAGTATTGAATATTTTATACCCTCAACTTAGTTCACTTTCGTGTGTGATTAAAATTTATTTTTTACTTTTCTAAGCGTGACTGTTGTGTAGTGGAAGACAATGGGAAACTTTTTTTTCATATTTTATTTTTTACTTTTTAGTTTTCATTTCTAGTTTTAGTTTTCCCTACCTTATCCGTCCATCCCCCCTTTTTATGTTGATTTATTTAACTTACAAACCTATGCAGTATTACACATGAATTGACGCTTTAGAACCAGGAGAAAACTTGATAGTTCATGAGGTGAAATTGTGTACCGAATTTCGGTTCTCTAGTGCTCGGGAAGCCGAGACCGAGCCCGTCAAAGATGTCAATCGAAATAACGTGAAAAATTGCCAATCGAAATAACGTGAAAAATTGCCAATCGAAATAACGTGAAAAATTGCCAATCGAAATAACGTGAAAAATTGCCAATCGAAATAACGTGAAGTTAATAAGAATTGATATAGGCAAAAATTGCTTACCTCTAGACATATTCTTATTGCAAAGAACTTGTATAATGTCCACTTATATTCAGATATAAAAGAAATCATAATCGTCTCACCAGCTCAAAGAATAAAGCGTCACCGGGCCAGATAGCATTGGATGGTTCAATTCCCTTCTATGACACCAGTTTGCAACACCTTCTGAGCATTTTCCTGAGAATATTGTTTATACCCATTTTCCTGAGAATACGGTTTATACCCATTTTCCTGAGAATATGGTTTATACCCATTTTCCTGAGAATATGGTTCTTGTATTCTTTGGGTACTCCACACAAGAACTCTATTCTTAGGAAAGGCTTACTTATTCCAGGACATACAGTTTAAAGAGAATTCCGAACCACAATGAACTTTCATGCATATTCAAATCCTCGGATTTGGACTTGGCATCAAACAAAGTTTCGGATTCGGAATTTGAACACTGTCTTTCATATGGAAATCTGTTTAAGTTGATTATTCCGAAATTTTTATCCGAAATTTTGCTTTGCAATTTTATGTAGAAAGAAACGCATAATTTGTATCTTACAATTATGTAGTAGAAGTAACAAACCCAGATTTCTAGAGGTATGTAACTCAGTCCCCAATAAGACTGAAGAATTGATCTTTTTTTTTTCTCTGTAAAGTCGTCTAAAAGCTGAGAAAACAAAGCAAAGAACTTACAATTGGTGCAGTGGATTCCGAGAAAAAATAACTTTAAAATGGCACTTTTTACTTTCTTTATATACATAATGTATAAGGAAAGTATTGTAACGGGGTCGAAAATTCGAATTCGAGTTTACGACGAGAGAGCACGTTTCAAGCATCCCTGATCACGAATCAAACATTTTTAAAGTGATGTCTGTGTGTGTGTGTGTGTCAGTGAGTCTGTGGTGACGATAACTGACGAACGAATGGACCGATTCGAACAAAATTTGGTACAAAAATCACAATCCGTAAACCCTGGAAGTCTATTGTTTTTATACGCAATCGAATGTTCAGAACCCCTCCTAAATTTTCGAATGAAATTTTGAAAAATCTTCAAAAAATCAAAACCGCTAATAAAGTTACGCAAATAGACATTTCTTATGTAATTTTTCATTAGAAAATGATTAACATAAATATTAGAACGCTAACATGAACCCTTCTCGAGATATTGTGCATTTTTCAAAAAAATTATCAAAAAGTCATATAAAAAAAAAATATTTCCTATTGAGAAACATATTCATTTTTCATATGTAATACCATACGATAAATTGGGTGACATCATTCTCGTGGATCTAGCTCGTTCCATTCATGAGAAAAGATACTTTAAGTAATACTTTTGTATTTGAACGCCAATAGTCTTTTATCTGCTGTAAGAATAACTTATTTCTTCGCCCATAACGCTTGGCAAGATTTTGGCGACTTTTTAAAATGTTGGCAAATTAACGAAAATCTCGCCAAATGTATAAAAATGACGCTAAATCAATGAAAATGACGACTAATTGTCGAAAATTCAATATCTTGGAAAGAATATTAGTATCTACTATAAGAAAAACCTATTTTTTTTTACTGTAAAAGTAGTAAATTCATTACATTATATAAGGATGTGTTGCCCACATCAGATTTTTTCGATTGTCTTTCCAGCTTTTCTTTCTTCAGTGTTGACCTACAGTCTTAACTACTGAACCAGCTTTAATGGAAGATAGCTCATTTTGTGTATTCTGATGGGAGGTACATACTTTTCTTTTAAAACGAAGATAAAGTTGATTTAGAATTTCGAAAATCATAAAAACGTGAAGAAATGGTACTCTATAGCTAAGAAGAATTTGCAATGTGCCTCCTATGTCGTTGTTAGATAATTACATAATCATGATGATAAATATTTTTACGAAAAATACTCAAGTCTCACAAAAGACACCACTTCATGGGGACAGAAACTCCCCGCCAAGTACAAAAAACAAAAAACTTTTTCCAAAAAATATATGGAATTTCAAAATTGTTTGCACCAAGGACCGAAGCTGCAGTTTCAGGTCTACAGTACCTTGTCCTAACCTTGATTATTTGAAGAAGGGTTAGGACCTTTCAACAGGGTATTCTAAACCTGAAAACTTCGGACCTGTGAGGACTTGACGCAAACTCTTTTGAGATTTCATAACATTTTTGTAAAGAGGTTTTTGTTTCTTGTGCTTTGCAGGGAGTTTTTTTTTTATTATTATTATTCTATCTATGCTGAGTCCTTCACGCCGCTTTACTATGTCACTATGTAGCCACGTTTATCAGCTTATTTAAGCACCATCGCAATTGATCTTGAGTTAAATACTTTCTGTAAATTATAAAATAACATGTATAATAAACACTTATTGGTGCCTCGCACCATTCTAATCCACCAGTTTTTCACCCATGACCTGGTAATTAGAAAACTGATCACATAATCACGGGAAATATATCAGTGGATCGTGAGTCAGACGATCTTGCGCGGGTTAGTTTTTCATGGTTTTCATTCCATGTGCAATAAGGGTAACTGCATATGGAGTGAAGGTTTCCTTTAAAAATTCTGCTTGAAAATCATCTTTACTTCACTGACGTAAGAGAATCGAGATGTTGTTATTATGTATCTAAAAATATATCTATATTTAACTCACTTCATTTTATTTCATTTAAACATAAACAGAAAAACCCAACACAAGAGTCAGTTTTCGACACAACAGTCTTGCACAGGAAAGGTAAGCACAGGAAAAAGCAAACAAAAGAATTCTTAGACATAATACAAAATCAACAACCAATGGCGTACCCAGATATTTTTCATAAGAGTGCAAAATATTTTATTAAATATCTCTAATCTTAAAAAATGATAAATAAACACGTGAATTAATAAATAGAAGTAAATTATGCATTAATTGAAAATTTATGAATAAATTGACATTAATTATAGAAAGATTAATCAACTATACAGAACGTTGCCAGAAAAACATTTGAGGGGGGGGGGGGTTACAAAATATATTGTTTCCCATTTCTCCAAATATAATTCCTACGAACTTCAATGAGTTCTGATAGGTTCCTGGAGGGTATGACTGCCAAATTTTCCCTTGGCGACGCCACTGCAACTATACCAAACATAGCATTGACCATAAAAATTGTCCTTAAACAAATCTGAAACAATTTTTGTTGAATAACACTATTATAGGTTCGCGCTCCCATGGCTGATAACAGGATACACGGACCGGTTTCGTACCTAATGTGTACTCGTTAGTATAGAATAACCGATACCTGCAATGGCAACAAGAAAACTTGCTGTATGCTACAATTTTGCTAAAATCTATTGGGAAGCGACAAATTAAATCCTACCACGTAATAGCTTCAAATTTCTTCAAAATGAAGCTCAGAATACTTGAGGCTGCAACTGCCAGTATAGGAACCAGCCTATAGGGTAAGTTCCCAAAGTTAGAATCTCACTCCTATTGCAAATAACAGCATATATTGACGAGCCTATCATGCACTCGTCAGCATGCAGTAGCCGATACCTACAATGGCAGCAAAAAAACTTGCTGTATGCCACGATTTTTGCCAACCTCTATGAGAACCGACAAATAGGAGTTCACAATAAAGGTTTTCTTGCTGTCATTACAGGTATTAGTTATTCCATGCTGACAAGTGCATAATAAGCGTGAAACCGGCTCATAAATGTTGTTATCTGTAGCAATGGGAACGCAGTTCTGACTTTGGGAATGTCCTCTATGGGTGAATTTTTGAGTATATTACTATTATGATTTTAAAATAATTTCACCATTTAAAAAAAAATCAATCGTAGCAAATAGGTGTACTCAAGAATAAAATACTGTTTATTTTGAGTCTTTAATAGTTTAAATAATTATATTGATTAAAAATTAAATAAAATTAGAAACTTCAAGAGTTTGTCTTTAGAGATTGATTCACAATTTGCTTTCTTAAAATAACAGTAATTTTAATTATTGTAAGATATGAAAATAAATGAAGGACTCCTTTGCACCCCCTCTGGATACGCTACTAATCTCAACAATATTACATTTTTCTCAAACATAACACAAAATAGCCCACACAAAGCAAACAAAACAGTTTACAGAACAATAGAAAGGTTGTATAAATTATGCAGATAACTAATCCATATCGTGAACCAATAACTCAAGTTTGCTTTCCAAAGATACCTCGATATACCGCCAGTCTTAAAACAATAATTTAATATATATTTATTTCAAATTAGCACAATGCACAAAAAATTAAGTTTTGAAAATTTAAAAAAAAATAAACAATTTAAACTTGTAGGGAAGCCTTTTTGTGTTTTTTCTTATCCTCATAATTTGTCAGACTTTTAACAATATAATCTTAAAATAAGCATTTAATTATATTTCCTCAAATTAGCACAATGCGTAAAAAATTAAGATTTTAAAATATCAAAAAATTAAACAATTTAAACTTTTAGGAAAATTTGTTTGTTGTTGTTGTTCTTTTTCTTCTTCCCGTAATTTGTCATAGAGTTTTAAAAGTATAATCTTTAAACAAGTAGTCTACTATATTTCCCTCAAATTATTACAATTCACAAAAGATTAAGATTTTAAAAATTAAATTCAAATACATATTATATTTTTATGAATATTATGCATTGATAAATAGTCATTATTCATTAATGCATTCCATAGCTAACTGCCAATATGCATCGTCTAACAATTTGATTTTTCTTTTAAAATGCATAACTTATGAAACAACATATCATTTTTTTTATATAAAAGCAGGTAAAAATTATATATTCCAAGATGATTAATGATTATTTTGAAACTGCAAAAATTTCGTTATTACTCTTCTAGTCGTTCGTTGCACTATGAGTCTTATGATAAAACCCTTTCTGCTAAATTGTCAGACCTTTTAAATTTTTTCAAGTTGTTTTAAGTTTTATGCATATGAGTCGTTTTTGCGAGTTTAAATACAATATTTTAAGAAGGCCCTCTTCAATGCCAACATCTTATACCTCTTTAGTTATTGATCTATTTATTGATTAAAAATGTCATTCTGGGATGTCTAATATGTTCTAGAGCAATAAGCGATAGATTGCTCTATCATTCACAACTTGCTCATCGTTCATAATATTACAAGACATAGTTACAATATATCAACGACCTTCGAGCACCAATGAATTGTACAGGGATGTATTAAGGAGATGGGGATCAAGGGGTTCATTTCCCCAACTCCAAATTGAAAAATTTCAAATAAATCTCCCTATATAATGTGTGTTTATAAATTAGCATTTTTAGTTATATTCAAACAAAGACTTTACCTAAATCTATTCTAAACTGAATTTTAGATGATTAAATAATGCAAATATTTAATAGCATAATAAACGTTACAAAACAATTCAATTTGTTTAAAATTATTTAAGTAGTTAAAACATTTAAATTTGTTTAAATTTTCGAGTATTTAAATTTGTTTTAAAGAATTTACTTTATATTTAAATTTACTGTAAAATATTTAAATATTCCAAAACATTCAAATTTTTATATATTTAAAAATATTGACATTTTTTAATTTTTAATTTTTAAAACTAATTTTATTCAAATGTTGAAATTTTTTCAATTTTTTTTTAATATTAGAGATTTCCTGCTAACTTCAGCTTTTCTGACTGGCTAATTCATATCAAACGAAACCATTTGGTTCTGTCTTGGTAAAAAAAATGAACAAAATGCAAAACCCAATACAAACAGCTGTATTTCATTATAAAATTGACGCTCAATTGAATCAGCCCTACGGTTGAATTATCAAAAACTTGCTGTGACCATGACCTCTTTTTAATTTATGGTTAATATGAAAAAGTCTCATATTACGCTAACGTTGAGACGATCATTTATATTTAAAAGCTCTTTTTTATGAGCACTGATATGATTGATATATTTCATTAATCGATAATCAAAAATTAATTTCAATTTATTTAACTTCGAAATTTCTATCAATTTTTAATTATCATGGCAAATTAACAATTTTTAGAAATTATTGGTATTTTATAACAAAATATTCACCCTAATAAAAAATTACTGGGGGCTGCTTATGTATGTGTTACCAAAACAGTATTATTAAAATAACAAAAATTGCTTGTACGATTTTAAAACAATTAAATAAATACTTATGATCATATGGATTAAACCGTCTGACCATAAAACCCACTGATACAATCAGAAAAATAGGAAAAAGCAAAGTAGTATAATTTCTACAGGCTCTAAATTTCAGTAAATTATTTAAGTATCCTTATTTAAGGAGTTAATGCAATATAATACATTAATCTATTACAAAAATCAAGATGAAGGAATATGAAAAACAAGATAATATAAATTCTGAGGGCACTAAATTAGAATAATCTTTTGGCAAACTTGAAAAGTTTTACTTTTCACATAAGTTATTAACTTCGAAATTTCTATCAATTATGAATCATCGTGACAAATTAACAATTTTTAGTAATTATTGAAAAAAATAATTTTAATTAGATAATTAATGTACGATAAGTGTGATATGTCTAAAAATTAAAGCAATCATTATAATAGAGTCTTATTACTTAAATTACACTAATGAAATTGTAAGATAATTCTGCACATATATATTAAAATTTATATCCTTATACACAAATATGTTACATTTATATACTAATAAAATTTTTATACATTTTACGTGGGACCTAATAAGATTTCAAAAGAAAATATGTAACTTTACATTTTAAATTCTATATAGTTTACTTTTCAGGTTCTCAAATTTATTTTCTGCTCAATTTCTATATATGCTCAAAAAAGTAAACTCAATTACTTCGTTAAAACTATTTGTCGAAACTACAACGGTAAACCTACTTAATATTTTTATTACTTCAGGTTATTAATGAAACATGCTAAAAAATATTGTCCTAAACCTTTCTAAATTATACAAAAATTTAATACAATCAGTTAAAATATTTTTCACAATTAAAAAATATTTGATCAACGTATTTAAGCGCAAATTGTATAAATAACAATCGTTATTCTATTTGTGCTTAAATAGGTGTTTTTCTTATTCCTTACAAAGTGTTTTTTACTTATTGATGTTTTACAATTATTCAAATATAAAACAAAATTGCATTTAATCTAAATTCAAGCAAATAAATCTCAATTGAAATGAAAAATCTAATGTAATGCCTATGCAAATACAGTACTAGACCAATAAAGCACTTACTTAAGTATGAAGTCACTGCATATGTCACTAACAATGAAGAAGGAGAAACAAACTTGATAGAATTAGAGGTTTGCACGAACTCTGGTCTGAGATTTATAACACTGGTTCGGGCCGAGCTCGGCTCAGGCTTAGTTTTTAACAAAAACTAAGTCTATTCGTTCAGTCCGTTCAATTCGGACTGAACGAATTTAATTTTGAAAAATATTTAAATTAATTTTAACAGGGTGCATGAAATTATTGTATTGAATTCAGCCATGTAAAGAAAACTTTTATCCTAAATCTTCTTACAAAAATTTCACAAATTTGTATTTTTAGCACATTTGAATGAAAATCATTTCGAGCCCGAACGGGGCGAGACTCAATGGCCTTTGGGCCGGGCTGGACTCAGGTTATACATTTGTAAATTTCATCGAGCTCGGGCCGGGTTTAAGCAATGGTACTGTTTTTCTGGGACGGGTGAAAATCTGAAATTTCAGTCCGTGCAGACCTCTAGATAGATTTCTCATTTCGAATATGTTGTCTTGGCGTATTAACAGAGGATATAACACTTCTTGAGATTTCTTATGTTTCAAAGTCTTTCTGAGGATATTTGTGCGGAAGGACACCAGTAACAATAACAACAGGAGACAAGTATGATCCTGACCAGCATAGTTTCAAGACATAAGTACAAACGCCTGCACAATACATCGAACTGCAATATCACTTGACAGAATCTTGGCTATATGTTGAACAGACAGTCTTTAAGGATCTTGTGAAAGATGTTTGTTTTCACTACTACCAGTATGAATCACATAAATGCCGAAATTGGGGTATCTTGTTTTTCCTTGATCAGTTTCAATAAATGCTATTACGATGCATTGAGATCAAATGATATCTTGGCAAAACCCCATAAGGATTTTAATTTTTAATTTAAATAAATATATATATGATCAAGACTCGAAATTGATGGCTTGGCATACTGGTAGAGGAATTTATAGATTTTAGAGAATTTCGTCTATCGGAGTCTAGTAGAGGTTGAGAATGATAGTTTGGAATAATTCACAAGTATCAACAGTCCCAAATAAAGGATTAATCCCAATCTTGTCTTTGTAGCTTCGGTGTTAAAAATGGCTGTATATTGTGGTAGGTCTTTTTTCAGAAGTTTTCTAATATCAATATTGGCGAATTAAAAATTCGGGATCATCTGTTTGCATGCCCATTATCAAGACATGATTACGAAGGATTGTGCAATGAAAACGGACAAAAATATCTCTCGGGCCACTTTCAGCTAACTTCAAATCCCTATGGCACGTGATAAAATCCGAAATTTTCAAGGAAATGTTTAATTTTAATTTCAGAAGCCGGATGGTGAGTTCAGGAGTATTTTCTGCAACCACTTCTGGTACTCCGCGTATGTGTAGAACATTGAAATTTTTATGCTCAGTTTCAGTGATAACATTTTTAATTTTAAAGAAGGAGCGGTAAGCCCTTCCTTGGATACTTCTTCTTCTGAATCTAGCCATAAAATCTTCAAAATCATTGTTCGTTGAGTCAGCCATTTTAGTGACCAAAGACATACTCTTTGCTGCACGATTCACAGTTCAATGGGTAGGAGAAAGCTGGTATCTGTGATCCTCACCTTTTATAACAACAACTTTCTCTTGTAACGTTAAAAAGCTACGTGATGGGAAAATAAACAAGTTCTTGGAATTTGGGGGGGAGAAAAGAACTCTTAAATTCACCCAAGTTGTTTTGCAACACTTTTCTTGACTGAACCAATCTCATGGGAGGAAAGTGTGAAATTAATGTCTTCTATCATAGTTTGATTTTGTGTACAAGGCCACCCTTAGGCGTATAGGGCGTAGGCAAGCAAAGATCCTGCCTCACGCAAAAGAAAGTTGTTGTATTTTATTATCATTTGAAACTATAACTACTCTTGGTCACATATCGAAAATTAATAATACATATTGTTTGTTACTTTTCCTACATACCACATAGTATAATGTATATAGGAAGTATTGTGACGGGGTCAAAAATTCAAATTCCCGTTTCGACGGAAAAGAGCGTTTTTAAGCATCTCTGAACTTGAATCGAAAATATTTGAGATGATATCAGTGTATGTGTGTGTGTGTGGGGGGGGGGGGGGGGGATTTATCATGAACGAATAAAGCTTTTCGAAAATAATATGTTGTAATTATTATAATCGGTGAATACTGTAACTCTATAGATGTTAAACGCAATCGAATATAGAATTTAAACGCAACTTCTAATTTTCGAATGAAATTTTTAAAAAAAATTATAAAAATCAGGACCTTCACAAATGATAATGATAAATAAATAATCATAATAATAATTTCTCACGAACGAATGAAGCTTTTCGAAAATAATATGTTGTAATTATTATAATCAGTAAATACTGTAACTCTATAGATGTTAAACGCAATCGAATATAGAATTTAAACGCAACTTCTAATTTTCGAATGAAATTTAAAAAAAAATTATAAAAATCAGGACCTTCACTAATGATAAATAAGTAATCATTTCAGACGTAATTTTTCATTAGAAAACGAATGATGCAAACACTTTAGAGCATATAGATCAGATTTTCAATGGCGGAGAATCGAAAAGTATTTTTGGGCCCTTCAAAAAAAAAAAAAAAAAAAAAAAAAAAAAAAAACAGCTGAGTATTTGCACACTTAAAGTATCAACCAAGGGACAAAATGTATAACTCAGCCAATTTTTGATTAAAGCGACTATTTTTGAAGTTAAGGGCCATACATTGTTAGACAGAACAAGAAAGATCAATCATGCATAAAGCATTGATTGTGAAACACTTTCCAACTAAAATGCAACTTTATTTAAACACTTCTAAAATGCGATACATTCAGCTCTGATATTTTTAAATTATCCCAGTCCTACAATAATTTATTATACTTGGAAACTTAAAACTTCACCAAAAAAGACAATATCATAAATCGTCTGGTTCTCTATGTAAAATCAATGAATATTTCTAGAGCTGAATAATTTTATCTGAAAAAAATTCAGCAATTCTTATACAACTTATCTTACAATTGTTAATTTGTTTACATTCTGTCTGCTATAGAAATTAGGTTTCGTTGTGGGAATAATCAAAGTTTATTGATCATTTAAAATAAAAAATATTGTAATTGTGTTGGCACAGAATTTATATACACAGATAATATGCAAAATTAAAGCGGTTTTACGATGAATGCAATACTAAGTATAAATTTAAACGATTTTTAAACATCAAAATTTTTAGTAATGGGATGTTTCGGGCCGTCGGACATCAAATGTTTTCCCTTGTTGGCAGTGGCGGCTCGTGAGCCAGATATAGAGGGAGGCGCTCATCTATGTATTTATGTATATATATATCCCTCAGTGTATGCCAACTACGTCTTTTAGACTTCGAGTTCGTCGTTTGTCCGGCACTGATAAATTGGTTCTGGCGTTACCTCGAAACAGCTGTATACCAAATTATTATTTTACTTACGCTGATATACGTTTGCAAGTTTCTTTAAAATGAATAAAAGCCTATTGTAACCATGGAAAATTATTTGAATACATTTCTAAATAAATTTGTAAAAATTAAATACTCTCAGTCATATGCATGTGCAGTATTATTTTCTGATTAGCGCAAATGTTTGTACACCCAAAATGCACACAATTTCTCTCATATACACTCTATGGCTAATAGTTTTGTACCTGATCGTCCTTGTAACCCAAACAGTAACATAATTAGAGAGCGAACACCAACTAAATCTACGGCCGTTTATATGTAGAAACGGAAAAACTATTTTAATACAAGTTTAAGAATGAATTTAGAATTTACAGAAAATTCTTATGCTTTATGCTTATCTCTATTTGTCTTTAAAATGATATGAGCGAGTTCTGCCTGCTAGCAGTCACTATATATAGCAATCGGTTTCTATAGCAATAAGTAGTTAGCTCGTTGCACGGGTGCAACAAAAGTGGATCAAAGTTTAGAGTGAGCAGATCGAGTGGGCCCATTGTAGAGTAGAAAATGCAGTGTGAAAATTGCATCAAAATCGGAGCAAGAGTCACTAAGATAGATAAAAATATAAATATGAAAAAGAGGAGGGTCTCCCCTCTTCCACCACGGTTGTTTCATATTACATAATAACAGACGATGTTTGTGTGTCGACGTGTGTGTGTAAGATCTGTAGCGGAAAATGTAAACATCGTACGGCCTTGAAATGTCGTGCACGGATATTTCAGGAACCAAGGCGATGCATTTTTGTAAAACCGAAATATGAAATTGAGGCTACTTAAAGTAAAAGTTACGCCCAGAGGGTTGATATAATAAGGTTGTATATCTAAGTGATTGCCACCAGCAAAATCTAAATCGCTCAATTAGAAGGCGAAATAAGAAATTTGGGGGGGAGGGGGGGGGGCTAACCGAACTGAAAGTTACGCCCAGGGAGCTGACACAATAAATATGTATATCCAGTTCACATATACAAATGGTGCCGGGACTATAGCCACCAGCGGAATCAAAATGGTTCAATTTTAAGAGCGCCGAGATGTGAAATTAGAGGAGGACTACTTAAAGTAAAAGTTATGCCCAGGGGATTGATACGAAAGATATGTATATTCAAATGGTACAAAGACTGTAGCTACTAGAAGATTCAAAATCGCTCAATTTAGGAACCGAGATGTAAAATTGTGCGGACTAGTTAAACTAAAAATTACGCTCAGGGGAGTTTGAATAAAACAATATGCGTGTCCAGACGATACGCGTATAGATTGTGCAGAGACTATAGCCACCATTAGATTCAAAATCGCTTAATTAGGAAGCGAGATGAAAAATTTTTGGACTACCTCAAGTAAAATTTACGCCTAGGGAGTATCGGAGCAATATTGGTCTTCAATGAAATTAGAAGCAAAAGAAGGGGGATTGAGTAGTCGCCGCTGAAGGGGGGGGGGGGGGAGAGAGATTTTAAGGAAAACAACGCCAGATCAAAGAATCAAGTATCAGGTTGAAAATTGATTTTTAACATTCTTCAACAAATATTTATAATTTTTTCAATCTTTAATGTTAAATAGCTGAAAAGGTAAGACAGCTGAGTAAATCAAGAGACTCACCCCCCTCAGGCAACACATTTCTGAAAGTGTCACTAAAAATATTCACGGGCATGCCACAAATACAATTCTCGTGACTTTTAAACAATTAAGAGGTCAAACGCATTGAAATTTATCACAAACAAAGCATAGAACTACCCTAAATCAGAAATGATCCCCTTTCCGAAGGACAGAACCACCCTACATCTGAAATCCCCCCACCCCCCGGCCGGGCGCTTATGCAGCGAAATTAAACTGAGTGCCCCAAACAATGCATTTTTCTACCAAAAACGAAGAACGGAAACCCCCAAAATACCATAAATAACCCCCACTTATTTAATTAAGTAAAAAGCACAAAATATATATCGAAACTATTTTGAATTTCTATTTTCTGTATCTAATACTACTAAACTATTTCTTCATGAACCAAAACTGAAAAAACTAGGTCAATAGGATCAATAAAATAAATCAGAATTACATAAATACAGTAATTAATTTTCAAATATTTATTTAAACATCCAAATTTATTATTTTAAAAAGAAGCGGGAGAGAAAACACACATTTATCAAGAAAAATTCGAGGCCAAATTAGCGAAACTTAGCCAATTCGAGTCAGTAGTTCACAGCATTCGTTTCATTCTTGGCTTCTTTGGCTGAACGATTCGATGTGAGCCGCGGTAACCGGCGCGGCTCTCATCGGATTGGAATATTGCAATGTCTGTTTTTTTAACTGAAATTTCTATTACCATTGTATTAACATACCATTCTTTCTATCAGCCAGAGGCCGATAACTGGGCGCGGCTCTCGTTAAAATCCCTCGTCTTTCCCTACAATGCAGTATTTTTCCCTATAAATTTAATATACGTAGTATGAAAAGAGCATAAGAGATTCTTTAAAAGTCAAAGTTTTAGTGCTGCCATCTAGTGACAATTTTATCACTTATTTCCAATAATTCGACTTTTTAGTTGAAATAAATTTCAGATAATTTCCTTAAAATTTGTAATTAACCTATATAGCTAAAGGAATTTGAAGTGCTTGATCAGGGGGGTCCGCGCGGCCCCGCGGCGCCCTGAATAGCCGCCCCTGCTTGTTGGCTATTGATTTCCCTTGTTGGCACATTGATAAACAGTGAGGACTCTGACTGGCCATTTAAGTTGTCCATTATTTGTTTTTAATGGTCACGTGGGTAATTTTTCGGGCTGGGCTGGTCTGACCCTCAAGTTGAACACGAGCTGGCATGACACGTTTTGCATTGAGATCGGTTGGGCCGGACAGCTCATGTTGGAAGCATTCATTTATAAGTTTTCTAGAATCATGAGTTTTAAATAATGATGCTCTTAATTAAAAAGTAATCGATATTTGAAAAAATATAAAATTTAATTATGATAAACAGTGCTATAAATTGCAATAAAAATAACCCTTTTATGTGTTTCTATTCAAAAACAAACGGCATAACTTACAAAATGTTAATATACGCCGTCCTTAAGATATTGTAGATGAATTTCAGTACGACCTAGGAATTGCAACACCGGAATTTCTGGATTAAGAATGTTTGATTTCCGAGATTGTGAAATGCATTTTACTTTATTAAAGGAAGCCAAATTTTATACTATTACATTTCATTTTTATTTGTCTCCTAGAACGAATTACCCGACGTTGCCCGGGTCGTAAATAAACGCCCATTACTCAATGTAAAGCAAAAAGAAAAAAATAATAATAATTAATTTAAGAAAGAACACTCTCCGCAAAACAGAAAAAAATAAAAGATACAAAACCTCTAGGAGCGCTCAGGAAGTTTCTTCCCGAATACCAAGCACCCCTCCATTATGTGCAGCCCGCTCGCCCCTCTTTAAAATCGATCTGATCCAGAGAAGGGGAAGATAATAGAGGGGAAGATATTAAAGGGAAAGATAATAGAGATCGCACATTTCCATCATTTCGGAGTGAAAAAGACATACCAATTACTTTCAAAAAAATATTTTTGGATAAGGGCTTTCTAAGATGTGGAAAATTTTTGTAAGTCTTGTAATCAATGCTTGTTAGTAAAACACAAAAATATACCACCAGCCAGACTTCAGGCTATGCCAGAAATTTTAAAACCAGGAATATATTTACAACTGGATTGCGTAGGAAAACTATCGCGCAGTAGTAAAGGAAATAACTTTGTAATTACAATTGTAGACATGTTTTCACGATATTTTGAGGCGTATGCAGTCAGAGACATTACTGCTAAAACAATAGTGAATAAGCTAACAAACTTCGTGACAACGTATGGAGCTCCAATTATTAATCGAAGCGACAATGTTCAAATTTTTAAGAGTAAAGAATACATCGATTTTATAAATGCATTGAATATTGAAAGGCGATACAGTTCAGTGTATTTCCCAAGTTCTTTAGGTCGTTATGAAAGAATACACAGAGACATGAAACAATGTATAATGTGTTTGTCAAAAACTACGTTTGAATGGGATGAGTTCTTACAATGGTTCAAGTTTTATGTGAATAACACTATTACACTACTACACTATTACACTACTTATGTGAATAACACTACTACAGGATTTGAACCTTCATTCCTGTTCTATTTTACAGATTTATCATTGCCATTTGAAAATATTAAACAAACATGCCAAGTAAGGAAGAAATAGATGTAATATATAGTGATATAAATAATTATAAAAATTATGTGGCACAGCATTTAAAAATATAGACAAAGTCGTGAAAGACGCATCCGAACAGCAAAAGCTGATAAATGACAAGCAAATAAATATAAAATAGTAAGAAAAAACGATATATTTATAGGAGCGACAGTCTACCTAAAAAAGTTCTTAAAACCAAGGGTATTAGAGGATCGATATGATGGACCATTTATAATTACGAAAATAGTCCGAAATAATAATGTTATAATATGTCTTAAAAGGGATGAAAGTAAAACTTATAAAGTGCACATAAATAAACTATACATGGCAGCGGAGCGAAAACAATATTTAAACAAGAAAGATCAATCATGCTTAAAGCATTGATTAAGAAACACTTTCCAACTTCAATGCAATTTTATTTAAACATGTCTAAAATGTAATACATTCCTCGGTAATATTTTAAAACTTCTCACAATAATACATTGATTTATTATAGTTGAAAACTTAAACATTCATCCAAAAAAATGAACTTCATTCAAATGACGGCATTGAAATATAAATTGCCTGGTTTAAACATCTCTAAAATGTGATATATTACTCGGTAACAATTTTAGAATTATCATAATACCACGATAATTTATTATATTTAAAAACTTCATCGAAAACAACTGAAATTCATTCAAATGACGTCATAGAAAAAATAACACGCCTGGCTCTCTCTAAAAAAGCAGCATTTCATTCATAAATAATTTCCCATTCATGTCATTCATCACAATACTATAATAATTTATTTTATTTAAAAATTAAGACCATGGAGCTATAAGTAATTTAACTCTATGCTTAAAACTTCATCGCAAAAAATCGTCCTTCTCTCGGTAAAGTCAATGAATATTTCTTTCATATCAGCTATGCAGACTCCATGAGCTAAATTCTTTTGCATTAAAAAAATACAGCAATTCCTATACAACTCATTCTACATATTTTGCTGTTTACATTTCACATAAGTGAAAAATAGGCTTCGTTAGAGAAATAATCAAAGTTGGATGCTCATTTAAACTCAAATATATTGTCATTGCGTTGTTTCAGTATGTAGATGCACAGAATTTAAGCGAAAATAAAGAGGTTTTACGACGAATACAGCACTCAATATGAATTAAAAAGAACTTTAAAAATGACGATTTTGAGACAAGATGGATGCCGTATTATATTTTGAAGTTGGTCACGTGATCGTTTCAAATCATGGTCACGTGATCGCTTCATGTAAGAGGTGTAATTATTATTTTAATTTTTATTTAAAAAACTACTGAATATATTTCGCTTAATTTTTTTTTATATATTTTATGGAACAATTTGAATATTACCTAAAATTTTCGAAGCAATTTGTGAAATTTAAATCCGCTTAAAAAATGTTTGAAAAATTTGGTCCCATTGGGTTCAATGTATTTCATTTTTTTAACCCGGGTTCAATCCAAAACTAATTGGGTGATATTATTTATTTATATTCCCATAGGTCCTACAGACCGTCTGAACAACATACTAAAATTTCATTTTGATTAAGTCATTTTTACGGCAGTTATCGTGCTAACGGACAGACAGACAGCCAGACAGAATGAACAAAGTCATAAACACTTTTCAACTTTGTTGTAAAGTGTTAAAAATAGTGACGAAAGCGAGTCAAACCAGGGCCAAGAAAAAAATCAAAATGAGAAAGTGATTAGAAATAATTATCAAAATCAAAATAAGGAAGGGAAGGTCACTAAAGAAAAGCAATTAGTCTGTGAAGAGAATAGAAATGATGATGAATCTTGTTATAATACCAGAGGGTATAATTTTCGCCCTCGAATTGTTGTAAATAGTAATTTCATAAGACAAAGAATGTGAAAAATATGTTAAAAAGTTAGTAATTAATGTCATAATTAGAAATTGATAATTGAGTATATATGTATATGTTTTAAGTTGTATGCAGAAGTATGTTTCAAAAAGTATGTTTATGTATTTCTGACATTACATATATGTCAAATTATAAAGAAATTGTGAACTGCAATGTAAAAAAAAATGGTATCAATATTAAGTAAGAAAAATGTAGAATGGTTATGAATGAAAAATAATGGTGTTGCAAGATGCATATATAGCAGCATAAAAATCAAAAATTAAATTAAGAAAAATAAGATATAGATTTTAACAAGTTGAAACATTTAAGAAAATCAACTTAAATAAGGTGATATAATAATATGTAGTAGCAGTATGAAATAAATATTAGATTGATAAATTATAAGTTATTGATTAAAATAATTTTTTTGATTAAATTTTTCTTCAAAAATGTCAAAAATAAGGAAATTAATTGAATCTTGAAAGATTGTCTATAGGGGCCCATTGGAAAATCTTATCTATGTAAGGAGACAAAGAAATCGTAATATCTGCAGGCAGATAATATGCAATTTAATGTAGACTTATAAAAGATAGTTTTAATTTTCAATTGAATATTAACTAAACGAATAAAAAAAAAGAAGAAAGAGAAAAATTAAGTGAAATAACAAAGTAATTAATAAATAATATGTGTAATATGTAATTCAACCATAACCCAAAACCGGAAATTGTTATTTGCACTACTACAATATTTTATAAAATGAAATGATAACAAGAAAATGTATGATGATTATAAAGTAATGAATGCTGTTATGTAATTGTATGTTATATGTAAATAATTCTGTAAAAGGAGAAATGAAAATTATGCATTGCAAATAATATATCAAAAATTTACAATTTAATAATAATTAGGATATGTTGGTAATCCTCATGTAATTTATGGTACAGTATGTCATGTATGAACAATGGATTAACTTGACAGGGAACTAGCAAAAAGCTATAAAGAACTAGCAAAGCTATGAATTTTACGAGGCTAAAAAGTTGAAATCAGCCTTTATCAAGGTGGATGAACTTATGTGTTTTCGATGAACCATGGTGAACTCAATTTCTTACGACTGAGGTGAAACTGTGGGAGAGTAACTTTCGGATTTTTTTTTTTCGCGGGGAGATGAGGATGTAATGCCAGAAGTATAAAATATTAAAGATTTGGAAGAAAATTAAAGATTAAAGATTAGAAATGATGGAGCAAGGAATGCGGGAGGGAATGAATATCCCCACGCTAAGCACATTGGCGGTAACATACCGGTGCCTCCATGTCGACAGACCACGCGAAGCCCATTGTCGGTAGCGATTCGGCGCCGGAATGGCGGCATACCAAGGAGGAATGTCTGCATACCAGCACGTAGACCGTCCAGCGGGAAAGGGATATAAGTGAGAGTTGCTCGGAGTTGGTCAGCAGTTGGAGTCAAGTCAGTCTGTTGGAGTTGGACATGTATGTAGAGCAAGGCAGTATAGCAGTTTGTAAATTGCGTGTGATGAGCTCGCAGATTCAGCTGGTGTTGAAATGGTAAAAACCCCGACGATTCTCCAAAGATGTAAAAGATCTTATCAGGTACAATTTAAATTATATGAGGATTTCCTCAAAAATTGTGTTTTTATAAAAAAAAAACTAATTAATGCGTCCCACCCAGATACTATTAAGTCTGGCATTACATCTCACTAATTACTTAATTGAGTGTCTGAAGAAGAATAGTAGTATTTGTAATATTAAAAGTTAAGATGTAAATTTGATGAAGACTATTCTAATTACCCTTAGATCTAACTTGTGAATTTCTATAAAATTATTATATAACTTAGTATTCCGTTAATGCACAAAATTAGGTGGGTTTTGCGACCACCAAACGCAACGTACACAGCAGTAAGTTTAGAGCATATTACATGCATGATTAATATACTAATTAATAATTAATATTTAATTAAATGCATTTTGCGACACCATATTAAATCGGCACTTGATTTTATTAATAGACACATTTGATTCGGAACATATTCAGATCAGGAGAGTTGGCATGCTACTGCATATGCTGGAGATCTTCAGTTTGAAAGAAGTCGTCGACCAAGGCCGCACGGTGAGGAGGCGCGTTATAATTCATGAATATGAAATCAGAACCAACAGCACCTCGAAACAATCGAACGGTAGGCTCAAGGACTTCGTCTCTGTATCTTTGACCGGTAACCGACCCCGTGTCAAAGATGTGGAGGTCTGTGCGGCCGTCCATCATGATGCTTGTCAGACCATGACTCCCCAAAACGGAAAACGACTTTCCGTGATGTTTCCGGTGTGAAAACGCGTTCCACGTTCTCTCCAGATCGTGATACGACGAGAATCAGTTTGCAGGCTAAACCTGGACTCGTCACTAAACATGACATTGCCCCACTGTTGTCCACTCCCCTGCCGATGTTCCAAACACCACTGTAAATCCGCGCGTTTCTGTGCAGACGTCATGGGGATGCAAACTGCTGATCGTCTAGCATAGAGACCAACGTGTCTGAGTCTCCTGTAAAGTTTGTCTCGGAACAGTGACTCCTGTGGCGGTTGTCAGGGCTGAACCAAGTTGTCTGGCAATAAGGTTCCTCTGACATCGCGCTGTTATCACCAAATATCGGTCTTTCCGAGTAGTTATTGCCCTTGGCCGACTTGATACTGGTCGTCGGGTGACATCTCCAGTGGTTTGGGACCTCTGCTACAGTCTGGAGATCACACACTGAGGCACATTCAGAATTCGAGACGTTTAGGTTTGGGATCGACCGTATTCCAGCATTCCAATAATTCGTCTCTTCAAAAACATGTCCAGTTGGCATCTTTGTGACATCTTTCGTCCTTTTTTATTGTTAACCACTCCGTACCACAGTAATTGCGAAATTCTGCCTCAAGTGGTCATTTTATACGTGCGTCGGTGCTTTGCTCATATCGACGTCGACAGAACTATTTTGCATATGCACAATGATTTACCTTCGTCCCACGATTCTCCACAACTGATGGTGGAGAATCGTGGTATCAATTGTATCCATATTAACTCCGAATTTTTCGCATTTTACGAATTATGCTTAACTTTTGGGCATAAGTGTATATATATATATATATATATATATATCACAACCTTCCCAAAATGTGGTGATGTTGGTCATAATGAGTCAACCCCTCCCAGAACCTAATCCTAGGTGCGCCACTGCTCGAGACCTAATTCCACATTTGGCCAGTCGCCTTATAATAATATCCCTTGATACAGGATACATGGATGATAGCAAATGCCTTGGAATGGCAGCTGATAAAGACGCCATTGGTGTAGACGTGGCTCTTTTCCTGACTGCATGATCCTCTCGAGGGGTTTTCTGTCTGGAACGTCCTGAGCCTCTGTGACGGTCACATGTGAATTCTCTGATTTAGTGTTGCCAGCACCGAGTAACTATCACATTGCTCCGACCACGATGGCGACTGATACGTCTGTTGGACCAACCAGCTTCCCTTTGGCCTATGATGCGACCTCCTCTAAATCCGGCAATTGTTCGTAGTGTCGTTGAGTACGTCTCAAAGTAATCTTTGTACTCAATTTGCAGTATCAAATAAGAAAATCCTGTTCTAATTGTCGTGAGTGAGAACACTGGTCGTTTTAAATGCTGCACTATGTGCCTTTCTCTAGCGCGTTGCATGAGCCCTATAACATCCGCTGACAGTTTGATCATTTGAATAACTCCTAAAAACGATATTTGCATGTCGAGTTTCACGGCTATAGCTCAATTTATTTTTTTTTACAGAATGTATTTTAGGTCGCTAAGGAATCGATTTGTGTTAATATCGACATATCGGCCAAAATCTTTGTAAATCAAGCTAGAACATAAAATAGCTAAAAAAAACTAATTCGAAATTTTAAAAAAAATGATAATAACACCGGGGTGCACTTATTCAGGTCCTGAAATACCTATGTACCAAATTTCACGGCTGTACGATGATTAGATACGGCAGTACGATGATTAGAGCATACTGCATAGATACACAGACAGATATATTTTCCTTTAGATAAGATAGATATTGCATGTATGTGAGCTATAATTAACCCGTTGAGATCTGCTTCTAACAAGTTTTCAATGCAAGAATTTTGGAATATATGCATTTTGATAAAAAGAGAAATAATATCGTTAGGTACTTTTTCACATTTGTGATATGCACTGACCATGCTCATGAAAACATTTAACAAGTGAGCCGCCATCAACACGTAATATACCTTAAATTTGACAATAAAAATTATGAAAAAATCTAGTAACTTTACAGAAAATGCACACGTCTGCTTTATTTTATATACTGAAAAATGTAACTGACTGAAATTAAGTAAATTGCACATAAAAATTTGACTCTGAGTTCATTATCGAGTCAATAAAGTTAATTTATATCAAATTAATTTAATATCTGCAATTTAATTTCAATTTTACTATCTGCAGTTTAATTCCGATTTTTAATATCTGCAAGTTAATCTCTGCAAACGTAAAAAGAAAAAAAGAAAAAAGAAGGTAGGAAAAGCGACCATTTGTGCAGGAAAGAAGACGTGGATTAAAACTTGCAAGGCAAACATGCGCAGAAAAATCCACCGGGGGAAGGGGGAGGCAAACGAGGAGCTAATCCGCAGTCCTCCGCGGAAAATGCGTTTGTTGCTTTTATGCGTTTGCTTAAAAATCACCAGAAATAAAATCATATATTAATTCAAAAAATATTTTTGTTAGAGTGCGAAGATACACACACAACTTTTTGCCAAACTATAGAATTATGCTAAACTTACTTTTATGAATGCGGCGAAATAAGTATCAGATAACCTAAGTAGTGCAAATTTCGATGTAATTTTAAAATGACTTCACATTGACGTTGGCGTCTGTGTGGTATTCATCTTGGTATGCGGAAATGCATTAAAGATTATGAAAAAAAATACAGTTTTAGAAAAAAAAATAGAAAAGGTATTCAGGAAAGCTAAGGTACTTTCAAAATTAGGATGTGCAGAAATGTGGGGGGCCCGGGTAGCTATTCCAGATGGCACGGACTCAGCTCGAGCCCGAATCGGATTCCTGCTCTATGCTACTAAGTGCAATTCGAGCTCAAACTCCCAACTGTAATTTTTATTCCTCTTCCGATTTCTCTTTTGTTTAGTTACTTTTTTTTTTTAATGGTTAATGTCAATTTTTATTCCTTTTCAAAGTTCTCTGTTATTTAGTTGCGCTCTTTTATTTTAATGGTTGGTTGGTGTCAATTCTTATTCCTCTTCCAATTTCTCTGTTATTTAGTTACTCACTTTTATTTTAATGGTTGGTTGCTGTCAATTTTTATTACTCTCCCAATTTCTCTTTTATTTAGTTACGCTCTTTTATTTTAATGGTTGATTGGTGTCAATTTTTATTCCTCTTCCAATTTCTCTTTCATTTAGTTACGCTCTTTTATTTTAATGGTTGGTTGGTGTCAATTTTTTTATTCTTCTTCCAATTTCTCTTTTATTTAGTTACGCTCTTTTATTTTAATGGTTGGTTGGTGTCAATTTTTATTCCTCTTCCAATTTCTCTTTTATTTAGTTACGCTCTTTTATTTTAATGGTTGGTTGGTGTTGCGTCCATTTGAATCAGGTTTTAAATAGATCCATGAGCAGATATGATAACCTCTGCAAGTTGAATGATTAAATCTGAGTATAGTTTTCTTGTGAAAATTCATCAATATTCTGCAATACCGCTATAATGGCTATACCGGTGAAAATATGTTCTTTTATTTTAATTTAATTTACGCAAATTTTCTAAGCATAGTTGTTGATGATTAAAAAATGTTTATAAAATCTTAAAAATAATCCCATTATATTTCATTTAAAAATTTACTGCTAACTGGATTCTAAAATTTTATTTGATAAGATTGGCAACCAATTTCCAATTTCCTGCTCTAACGAATAGAGGTTAAGCTACGTGTTTGCCCTGACGAAAAAGATTATTTATTGCCTTCGAAACCGATCGACAATATTAATTTTGTATTGTATACTGCATTTTACGAAGTTTTTATAGTTTTATAACTTACGTATTGCTTACAGTCGAGTCATAAACTGTTTGTGGTATAATGCTCTGAGGCTGCTAATGTGGTTGCTTTTTCTGTTTGATATCGAAACTTATTCGTTCATTTTCACAAATGGAATTTTTTTTTTAAATTAGTAACAATTAAGTGGGAGAGTTAATAACATATTTTGGGCTCCGGCGGATTCGGTCTCTATTTTACGTTGAACAGTCCGAGCGTGAACTTGAATATATAGGTCTCGAGCGGCTTCGGACTCTCAAAATTGAGCCTGAACTCATCTCTATAGTAGCAACCGGATAGTAGATGAAGGGAGAACAAAAAGTATGATATAAGCAATACATGATTTTCTCTGCGTATTACTAGATTCTGCTTTTTAATATATACCCTTTGGAAAGAATTTATTTAGTATGAAAATTTGCATGTGTGAAATGATTTTGCATTTAATTTTTATATCGCATTTGAAAAAATCTGATGTGAGCAGCACATAACTTTCCCTGCAGACTCAAATTCATTTTCTCTTTATTCCATTAAAAATTCATTAAATTGAGTTTAATAGCATTAAATAGCACGCATAATTAATTGAAATTACACTAAATTTACACTTTTAATTCAGCTTTTGTTTTCATTTGGTAACTGAACTTATTTTTAAAACTGGCGTAGAAAAAATGTGCAAAAACTAAAATATCTCGAGAACAGCTAGTTCTGAAATGAGGTTGGTCTTATTCTTTTTATCATCAAACATTACATGTTAAACAAACATTTAATTGATGCATTTCAGCATACGTAGACTTTATTTCAGATTTTGACGATTTTTGCGAGCCATTTCATTCCGAATCGTACCAAAATCTAATCAGCACCAGGGTCAGCCACAAGTAACTTATCTACCAAATTTTATAATATCTGGTATATTAATTTTTCAACTAGAGTGCGTACAGGAAATTTTTGAGGGCCATTTCGAAAAAGAAGGCAGGTTCTTTTATCCCAAATAGTTCCAAAATCTAATCAGCACCAAGGTCACCCACAAGGGACTTACCTACCAAATTTTATGAAATTCTGTCAATTAGTTATTCAGTTAGAGTGGATACATACATTGCACAGACACACACATGCAGACGCCACGCTAAAAATAGCTTTTTGTGTTCTAGAGGTTTCAAAACGTGTAGATCCGTCGACAACTCGAGTTGCGATTTTCGACACAATTTCAGTACTTTCACTATACATTACCATGTACATGTATTGCAGGGAAAGTAAAAATATAAGACACAGAGGCCCCCCCCCCCCCCGAAAATGCATACAAAAATTTGCTTCCCCATAAAATTACGCACAAATAATGAGCTTTAATAATGATAATTCTTGAACACTAGCTGCAATACAATGAAAAAATTTCCCATCATTTTAGAACCGCCAATGGTGTAGTGGAAGCCCCTGCGGCTTGGGTCCTGAGGGACCCCTTTTTGCTAAGATAAAGGACCCCAAAAAAACTTAGTGGGAGAGAGAAGAGCCTGTCCTAGACTAGCTATTATTAATTGACTCACAGATGTGAAATTTAAAAAAATGGTTTCATTAATGGGTTAATCAATAGATGTCGCTGCTGTATCAAATGTTAATTTACAGAGTAACGTAATTTTTTTTAAGCAAAAGTTTTGGACTGTATTTGTTAAATTCCATGCTGAAAATTTTTTTTACTGCTTCTAAGCACCGATTTGCGTTTGTTGACAAATGTGATTTTGACGTTGTAGGCTATCTTTTGTATTTGTATGAAATAGTAATAGTATAAAGTTTTAAATTTCGAAATTTGTTGTTATTTAAATTTTGTAATGAAGCGACAATTGTCTATAGGTGCCTTCTTCGCCAAAAACACGAAGGAGGATTCAGAAAGTGAGCAAGCAGGAATATCTAAACAAAGTTAGTATCAAAATGTTCAGAAATATATATATGCTCTATTCTAAAAAAAAATTAAAAATCGATTATTTTTTCAAAATTTACGGGTCGTGAGACCCTTTATTAATTAAAAAGTTTTGTTTTCACAAATGTTTCACAAAACGTGTGGTGGTTTCAGACTCCCATGAAGAGGAAAGGGTGGCTGCTGAGGAGAGTGAACAAACCGAGGTGGAACCCATGGTCGAAGAAGTCAATGATCAGCTATGGGACGCATACGACATCGCTAATTTTATTGACAATGAGCAAAAAAATAGTGAGAAAAAAGAAGTCTTGACACAATTGTGGTCACCATCAGAAACGTTTTCTTACCCATTGTCAGGTAAAAAAAATTTAAAATTTCAACAGAGATGGTTGATTGAATGGAAGTGGTTAAGCTCAAAGAAAGTTGACGGAGCATTTTGTAAGTTTTGTGTATTATTCAATAAACGCGGTGTGGGCAAAGGAGGCCATCAAAAAATGGGGCAGCTGTGTTCTGAAAAATTTAGTAACTGGAGAAAAGCGAAAGAACGTTTCAGTGAGCACCAGCAAAGTTCTTATCATAGGGTCAATGTTGAGACCGCCCACATTATATCGAAAATTGAGACAAAACAACAAGATCCAATTAATTTGCAATTAAATCAAGAAAGAAAAAACAAATTTTGGAAAACAGAAATAAGTTAATGCCAATTATTGAGACTGTGCTCTTTTGCGGGGGGCAAGGTTTAAGTTTAAGGGGTCATAGGGATTGCGGAAGAGTTGTAGAAGGCGCAGTGGGGAACGAGGGAAATGCGAAATATGACGACAATCTTCAAACCTCGTTATCTAATAGTAAAAGTAATGCATTATATACTAGTTGGAAAGTACAAAACGAAATTCTGAAAATATGCAACAGCCTTATTCTTCATGTACTGGTGGCAAAGACAAATTCATCGTCGTATTTTTCTGTGCTCCTTGACGAAACTACTGATATTGCTGGTGTACAGCAATTGTCGCTTTGCGTTCGTTGCATTGATTCCACGGTATCAAATGTGGCGGAACTTTTTCTGCAGTTTGTACCACTTGAAGATGGTACAGGTAAAGGAATTGCTCTTAAGGCTCTTGGGACAGATATGACCAAGTTGCCCGGTCAAGGATATGATGAAGAGGCTATAATGAGCGGAGTGCAGGCCCATGTTCAGTATTTTTTTCCGCAAGCACTATATGTTCATTGTGCTGCACATTCATTAAATTTAGCTGTATTCAATTCTTGCGAAGTTCCCTCAACTAGGAATTGTTTAGGCACAATTGAAAAATTGTATGACTTTTTTCATACACCGAAAAGACAGTCTGTACTGAAGCAATGTTTAAAAGAAGCAGAAATTCATACTGGACACGAAAAATTTAAACGACTTTGTGCCACAAGATGGGTTGAAAGATATAATTCTGTTGCAGTGTTTCTTGAATTGTATGATGCTATTGTTTTGGCTTTAGACAGAATTTCTGATTGGCCAGATAACGATTCTGCCAATTCTGCACACCAGTTAAATTGTGCAGTAAAAAGGCAGATTTTGTTATTGCTCTTCATGTTTTAAATGAAATATTTTCCTATAGTAACATTTTATGTAAGCTACTGCAACGAAGAAATATTGACTTGAAACACGCATGTAATGTAGAGGAAGATACAATGTTGGAGATAAGAAAGATAAGGGAAAATGCTCAATCGGAATTCGCTCCATTATTTTTAAGAGCTGAAACAAAAGCTGAAAAGTTTAGTTTTCCAATGAACAAACCAAGAACGGCTAGCAAACAAACGTTGAGATACAATGTGGACTCTGCCAGTGCAGAGGACTATTATCGAGTCTCAGTATACATTCCATTTCTAGATACCTTTCTAAATAATCTAAAACAAAGATTTTCAAAACATAAGTCTATTTTGACTGGATTTCAAACATTGCTACCAGTAGATCTTAACAAGTTTTCTGAGGAAATCTTGGAAGGAGTTTCAATTTTTGGTGTTATTCTACAAAAATGACTTAAGTGGGACGGTCGATGAACTAAAAATAGAGTTGAAGTTTTGGTACAGAGCCATTGCTAGGCTAAAGAAGGACGACTGGCCAAGGGATGCGTTAGGTGCTTTAAGGTATTGTGAAGAAAACATGGTACCAAATATTAAAACATTGTTACATATATTAGCAGTACTACCAGTGTCCACTGCTGAAAATGAAAGAACCTTTTCCACATTGCGTAGGCTAAAGAATTATTTAAGAAATTCTACCTCTGAGACAAGGTTAAATGGGTTAACTCTCTTACATTTATATAAAGAAATGACTCCATCAGTTGACTCCATTTTGGACAAAATGGCTGAAAAAATACGAAAAATGGACATTAGCTTGAAATAATCAGTGATTATAATATAACTTCAATAAAAAAGTTAGTATCGATTGATTATGTAGTTTAAATTATTCAGTAGGCATACGTATAGGTGGTAGAACGCCACAAAATACATGATAGAAATTCTAAGAAATAATTTAATTTTTACTTTTTTATGCAATAATTGCCCTCTATAAGTTAGGAAAACCTTGCCCCTGTGTTCTTCATAAAAAAAGCTCTGCTTGTAGGGAAAAGAAAAGAATGAGAAAAACAATATATCATTTACTTCGTTTCGAAGTTTTCGACCCCCCCCCCCCTCCCCCCATTCGGAAATAAAAAGTGAATCTTGGGACTGATAAGACAACAGCTCTTTCCATGTAGATTGTTTCCTGAGGAATAACCTGAAGTCTTGAAGGGAATGTTCAGTCTGAAGTAATAACAGATACTATAGATTTCATCGATTGACATAGGGTCAATCAATCAAGGTCAGTATTTAAAATTTCGATTGCAGAAAATTACAGCACAAAGCTAAGGCATTTCTTTCCAAAAAAAAAATTTTTTGAACAACTTCAAAAGACGTGATTTCCTTTTATATTGCGGCTTACAATTAATAACAATAATAAATGCAGCTATAATTATTTAATAGTAATTCATCAAATTAATATAAATTAAAGAAACTTAAATTAATGTTAAAAATGTATATCTTTTGTTCAGGAAGTCCACATTTTGATTAGAAAGCGAACTGCGTCAGAATCTGAGCCCATACCATATGGTTTGCTGCGACGGGCCTGTAAAACCATACTCTCAAGACAAAATGTACTCGTTTTGCACAATAAACTCAAGGTCCGTAGAATATATTATATATAAGGTTGTCTCGTTCGGGGAAAAAGTTGTCCCGGGAAGGAAGGACAAGTGACGTCACTGCTAGACCTAGAGCTCCTCTACTACAGGCTGACTTATCAAGCATATTGAAGCTCATAGGGTTCCATACTGCAGTTACAGAAATTATAAAACAAGTGTTTAAAATAAATACTTTATATGAAAAAAGAAGTTTCAATTAGAATATTGTAGAATTTAGCTCGCACAAGTATTCTCCATTACCGGGTATCCAATTATTTATTAGCCATTGTTTTCTTCTTTCTTCGTTTCTAGGAAAGCGAAATAGCCCAAAACCCTTTCTAGAATGATTAGAGCAGTTCGGTGCAGAACAACCACCCATAATTATTTCAATTATACTTCCTAAATTAAAAATACGAATAGAGCTAATGCTAATGGATTGCGCATCCAGCTATGGTGGGCTTCAATATGCTTGATGAGTCAGCTCGTATATAGAGGAGCCTTAGCTAGACCCATTCTCTGACAGAGGCGAGAAAAACTATTGAGAAACGTTGATCGGAAACTATTTAAATATTTATCTAATAATAACGGTGTGCAAGCAATATAGAATAAAATAAAACAGTACATGCATAGTAATGTGAAGTTTATGAAAATAAATTCCGTACATATGAAAAAAATAGCAATTTTTTTATGAGAGTGGAAGCTATTAAAATTTTAACATAAGTGAAGTTTATACAAAGATTACTGAATGCTATGTTGAAAGATGATTGAATGAGCAAAGGTTATGTATAAAAAAATAGTGAATGATCAGAGAAGAGCCAATAGTTGTTAGGTGTGTTATGTGAATCGGTTTGAGAAGGATATAAAAATATATTTCTAATCTAAATGTGGCAAATCAGTCATCATTTAAATATTGACTGTATTCCGAAGTTTACAGGCATGAATAACGCAGTATAAATTAGAATAAATATTATTTCCAGGCAATGCAATGCATAGCTTTCGTCTAGTTCAAAAATTTTATATGTTTTAGAAAAAATATATCGTCTGGATTTGAGAGAAGATCAGGAAACTTTCAAAATCATCTGAAGAAAAAACAGTAATTGATTTTGTTGTGACACATCACAACACGTTATTTTTTTTATTATTCAAAATTAAAATTTTTTTTTATAATTCATTAAATATTTTATTTTAAAATTTATTATTCAAAATTATTCTATTCAAAATTGCTTTTATTTTATATACTCATTAATAGGCCAATTGTCTCTTTTCATAAATTAAATTATAACACGCTGCTGTATTCATATTTTCATGTACGGTCTACGCCCTAGGGAAGCTATCTAGGGAATATGATTTCCCTACTTGGTAATGCTATTGGTGTGTAGAGACAAAAAATATTTCTTAAATATATTTCTATAATTTTAAAGAATCAAGGGTACTTCCTTATTATAGCGGCCCCCGAGGATGAATCACCAAGCGCCCGAGATTTATCGCCAAGATAGGTTGCAAAATCTCACCAAAACCTTGGCGAAATCTTAACTGCGACCTTGGCTCAATCGGATTTATGGGAGTCACTATAATAAGATAGTACCGAATCAAGCTATATGTACAATTTCTTTCTCATAGTACAATGATTCTAACTAAAACCAAATCTGCTTTTCAATTTCTTCGTCTATAGTTACAATTGCAATATATAGATATTAGTTTATTAAATAGGATGTTTTTATTTACTTTTGAAATTTATTTTTACCTTTACTCTAAGACAGGAATTTACTTTTATGCATCAAAATTCTATTATCTGTACTACTGATGGGAAAAAAACAGTACAAATAAGATAACCATATGCATTACCTAAAAAACATATTTTAGTTTATCCGGTGAACAATATCTTAAAATTATAAATATTTAATCAACTGAACCTGATTGACTAGTACCTACTTAATCAAATTTAAAACATTATAATTTTTATTACATAGTGTTTGTGTTAATCCATGTCTAGTCAATCCGAATTTCTTATAGAAAGCTGAAGGTTAATTAGGTCCTTGTTAATTAATCATCATTCAGTGAATCGTGAGTACGGTTAACCAAATTTAAAAGTTAGCTGCACAGTTTACAGTTAGTACATTATAAGGGCAGATTCAGGCAGAAATAAAAAGGGATTTACTTCAACATGTTTCTTTTATTGAACATTTGTTTTTGTAGTATATCAGTAAATAGTTATCGAAACTGATAAATTTTTTTTTATTAATCATAAAATGAAGCATACTAGCCTGATAAAATTAATTTTATGTCATTTTGGGATTTATTTCATTGCAATAAACTTTTATAAGTGAATCTGTAGAATCACAAGAAACGACACATATCTTAAAAAGAGAAGAAAGGGGGGGGGGTTAATTGCCACAATGACCCATACCTGAATCTACATTAAGTTTCTTGTTACCATTATAGATATCAGCTATTCTATATTGACGAATGCATGATAAACATGAAACCAATCCAAGAACGCTCTTGGGGACAGCAGTGCGGACCTGGCCTACCTCTCGGTTTACAGGTTTAGTTTCGCACCCCTGGGGACTTACGGTCCCACATGTTTAACGTGATCGTACTCCTCGTGAACACGGCGGCAGTTTTTTCTTTTTCCAGCGGAGGGAATCGAACCCGGGTCTACCGAATGCAATTCCCGCGCGCTGACCAGTGAGCTACCGCACCCACCAATTCAAGAATGCTCATGCTGGTATCTGTAATAGGAATATCACCCATATTTTTTAGAATGCCTCTTATAGACGGGCTTTGTGTTTATAAACTTTGCCTTTGCAGCTTCATGTGGCCTGAGCTAAATTGTATATGAATTTTGAGCCGACCACGTGGAAGAACTGAAATTGTTAGTTCCCATAGAAGTTCTAAAAAATTATGGCGCATGGTAACTTTCATGCTACCACTGCAAATTTTGATTATTCCATGCTGACGAGCATATAATAAGTGAGAAACCAGTTCATGGATGCTAGTATCTGCAATAGGAGTGTCTTCTCCATTATATCCTATTCACAAATTGATATATTAGAATGTTGTAAAACTACAAGAGCTAAACAGTTTTATCAAGCTATTTTCACAAAAAATATTATGACTGGAGAAACAAATATGAGCAAGATAAATAGCACATCTATTTTGAAGTTGAAATTGGGGCTGCAGCTAATATATTTCACATGACGTCTTTGATGAACAAGTATTTTAGCTGTATTTCAGGCATTTAAAACTAACTTGAATGTACTCGGAAAGCTGTATCTATTTACTCAGATTTGTTTCCATTCACCTATTACGTGCACATATATCACGTAGATGATTATCATAGAAACAAAATATCAATTTGGAATGTTCTGATATTAAAATATGGAATTATATGAGGGTTTTGCTGTCTAAGAAAACTCCTGCAAAACTATCGTTTCTTTCTACAGCTTTGGCATGGCACGAACCAAAGCAGATTAAATTGCTCTTTCTTTGAAGGCCTGAACTTGCTCCTCATATTGATTTCGGTGATGTAATAGTTTATATTACTTTAAATAAAGTGCAAAAAGCAAGTTTTATATCGGTGCTAGTGCATCTAAATTTTATAAAAAAAATAAATTATTTACTAAAACAGAGGCAGGAAGTATTGATTCCAATGCTACCATCAAAAATTTAAGGTATGCTCAAAATAATTGTCTTACATTTTTCAAATATTATTTTTTGATATCTTAATCTTGAAACAAAGTTAATTTTAAAATAAATTAAATTTATTTTATCACATTTCTATGCTGTTTTGTAAATTTATTCCTTTAAAATAACTATAGTTAAATATGTACAAAATTTCAGGCAAAATATTGTATTATTAAAGGAATATGAATGCTTTAGTGTTTATAATAATGTGTTTTTAAACTGTCGATTTTATGTTGAAAAATGAGAAGGTTCTATTGAACTATGTACATTGTGAAGTAGTTGTAGTGCTACAAAGTAAAATAAAATGTTACTGCTCCCGCTATGCTGGTATAAACTGTTCTCACCACCATCATTTTTTCAATTGTGGCGCAATACTTAAAGAATTGGTATTGAAATAGAGCTAGTTTACTATATAAAAAATGAAATTCAATGATAAACTGCAAAATCAATGTAATTTAGAAATTATAATTTTGTAATGATATAATGCATTACATCAACAAGAAAGATCAATCATGCATAAAGCATTGATTATAAAACACTTTTTAACTGCAATGCAATTTTATTTAAACGTCTCCAAAATGCAATATATTCAGCGGTAATATTTTTAAAATTATTACAATACTACATTAATTTATTATATTTGAAAACTTAAAATTTCATCGAAATAAATGAACTTTATTCAAATGACGTCATTGAAATATAAATCGCCTGGTTTTCAGTTTGATAAAGTCATTTTTACGGCAGTTATTGTGCTAAAGGACAGACAGACAGACAGAATGAACAAAGTCATAAACACTTTTCAACTATGATGTAAAGTGTTAAAAATGATTTCCATCTTTAAAGTTTTCAAAAATGTGCTGATTAAAATCTCTTAGGATAATTTTAGTAAAGCATTTGGAAGATACAAACCTTTACTGCTAATTGTTAAAAAAGGGTTTTTGTCAAAAGTAGAGAACTTTCCGTCTTGGGAATTTTCAGTGAGTCAAAACGATTGATGCACTAAAATGGCATGTATCTGAACATGTGCCATTTCCATTTAAAAAGTTACGAAACAAATGAAAGTTGATTTTCTGATAAAATCCCGAGATATTTTGGACATATTTTATTTTATTTATATACTGCATATGCATGTTGATTGGGGATAATTCGACTATCACATTGATAAATTTTTTGTGTGTGGTTGTTCGCCACAGAAATGTTTCAATGCCATTGTTTTTACAAAAATTTTTTTGACGTATCAATTTCTCAGGATCTATTATAGATGAAGCTTAGATACGACCTGATATGGATTGAGCATTAAATTCTGGAGGAGGTAGGGAGGTTCACTAATGATTCCCATATCTGGTTCTTTTTATATTTCTAGTTAACAATTTCCTCTTTTCCTTGAAACATCCATTTTCTAAGATTGGGTGTAGCTTTGGTGACTGAAAGTTGTTGTTGTTGAAACCCAGACCGTCCGACCTACCAGAAAGGTGTAAGGTAACTGTTTGGACGGTCGGGAAGTGCCACCCAATTTAGATTTTTTTTGTGTCAATTGCACGACTGCCATCAAAGATCACCCTGATCTTAGATATAAAACTGATCACTCTGCATATGACCGCAGGAACTGTAGTGTGTTTCAAGTTGAACTTGCTAAAATCAAAAAACTGCAAAAAGAAACATAGAGATCATGGTTTCTCCTAGTTTGCTATTCGTCTTTTACTGTTTTATGCTTTCAGTACAACTTTTCTATTGTGATTCTATATTTGTATATAAATTTGTATATAATGTTACTACTTAACTTGTATCTTCTGCACTGTCCCTTTAATGTTATCATTTACCTCCTTTTTCTACTGTTGCAGATGCAATTATTCTTGCTCCCTCCCCCGTCCGAGCTCTGGCATTTGGTTTCCCCAAATTTCTAATGTCTCTCAAGTGTATTCAAATAAATACCAATCACTCTTTGGTAGCCCACTCTAATTCCATCAAGTTTGCCGTAGACAACAACATTGATATATTATGCATCCAGGAACCATATGTGGTCAAAGAAAAAATCCTATCTCCCCCTCCGGGCACCATTCAATTTTCTTCCCTTTCACTTAAAGCAATAATATTAATTTTCAATACCTCTCTCACTGTCAATTTTAAATTTAAAACTCTATCCTCAATTTTTATCGATGTTTTACTGCCCTCTAACATTTTTCTCTCTATTGGTAGCCTTTATTTTCCCCCCCATGATGATTTTACCTCTTCCCTCGCGGAACTTTCTCCCTATGATTTTTTCAAAGGTGATACCCTTCTCCTCGGAGACTTTAATGCTCGTGCTCGGATGTGGGGTTACAGCTTTACCGACCAAAGGGGCCTCGACCTCATTGATTTTTGTTTAAATAATAATTTACTTCTAGGCAATGATCCAAGTTGTGGTCCAACATTCGCATCCCACTCTGGTGTCGGTTATCCCGACCTAACTTTATTAAACTTCTCCCTTTTCGATTCTCTGCAGAGTTGGGAGATCCTCTCGAGTGATTCCCATAGCGACCATAAATTTATTCAGATTACTTTGAACATCTCTCCCCTCTTAAATGATACTTTTTTCTTAAAAACACAATATGGATTAGGCAAATTCATATATAATTTTAAATCTCATCTTAAACTTTTATACTCCCTTTTAGACAAAATAACAGATAGTATTTCTTTAGATAAATATTTTAAAACATTTATAGATCTTACACAAAATTGCGCCCTCTCCTTTATTAGAAAGAAAAAATCTAAAATTACTAATTTCTCCTGGTGGAACCAGGGATTGTCAAAATTTAGAAACTTTGTCACTGCCCTCTCTAAACGGATTCTTTCACTCGAGAGGAACTCTGCTCCCCCTGAAGAAATAAATGCTGCTAAAATACTTTATAAACGTAATAGGGCAAAATATAAACAGCTAATCAAAAAAACACGTCTTGACTCTTGGAAAAAATATTGTTCTGGCTGCACTCAAACTTTTGGCTCTCATTTCAAATTTTCTTTTCAAAAATTTAAAAAACATACTAATCTAAATTTACATTTCCCTGATTCTCCCTCCCTAAACTATAATGACAAACTTGCCCGTCTTTTGGACCACCACTTTAGGGACGATTCTAATTTCCTAGGTTTTCCCTCTTTCCCTGTCCCCGAAGGGGGCCTCGGAATTGTTTCTGATGTGGAGCTCCTTTCGGTCTTCAATAATTTAAAAATGGGCAAAGCTCCGGGACTTGATCTCCTGGACTTTGCCATCTGGAAACAGTTATATAAATCCTTTCCCTCCCTTATTTCAAAATCTATTAATTACTGTTTTAAACTTTGCCACTTTCCTTCCTGCCTCAGGAATGCAAATATTTTATTTTTTAATAAACCGGGCAAAGATCCTTCCCTTTGCTCCTCCTTTCGGCCAATTTCCCTCCTCCCCACTTTTGGCAAAATAATAGAAAAGATATTTATTAACAAACTTAACTTTTGGCTGGCGACTGAGGGGGCTCTACATCCTTTGCAATTTGGTTTCAAGGAGCTGACCTGTTGCGAAGACGCCGCTCACAGGCTGATTGAATCAATTAACGTACACAAATCTATAAATTTTGTCTCGCTAACCACCGTGGACATCTGCGGGGCTTTTGATTCTCTGAATTGGAATGTACTTCCACAAGTGTTTAATGATATTAATCTTCCACACACCTTTCAATCTTTTTTATTCTCTTATTTGATAAATAGACAAATTTCATTCACAGACAAATCACTGATAATTAATAAAACAATTTCAATGGGCGCCCCACAGGGTTCGGTTATTTCCCCTACCCTGTGGAGCATCTACTTTAATGCAATTTTAAACCTTAATAATGATCTTTATCATATCCAAGCCTTCGCGGATGATCTTGCGGTGGTTACTTACGGCGGTAATCTTTGCACCCTTCGTTCAAACACCAACAATTTATTAAACTTAATCTCTTCAGCCCTTTCTGACCTCAAGCTAACTGTCTCTCCGGAGAAGTGTAAATCCATCATATTTAATAAAAATAGAAACAAAATTCGTAGAAGGCCCTCGTTTAAAATCCTAAATCATAAAATCCCTACCTCCCGCTCTCTTGTCTACTTAGGAATCACTATTGATGACAATCTTAAATGGAGTACACACATTTTTAATCTTAAGGAGAAATGTTATAAGGTTGCCAACACCTTTGGGCGGGTGTCTGGCAGTAACTGGGGGGTAGACAAATCCTTTTTAAAAGTTTGGTACTTATCGGTTATAGAAAAGTCTTTAATTTATGGTGCGGGAATTTGGGGCGGGGCTTTAACTGGGGACCAGGTCAAAAAACTTCTCTCTCTTCAAAGGATTTTCCTCTTAAAAATCTCATCGGGTTTTCGTACCTCTTCTAACATTTCTCTATACTCCATTACTGGCATCCCCCCTATTCATTTCGTGATTAACACTAATTTCAAAAAATACTTATTCTGGAAACATCGCATTAATCTTTTTTCTAATCTGCCCGTCCCTGCCCCTTCCTTGTTTGACTCTAACTGCCCTATTTCTACTATTCCTCCCTCTCATCGTATAGCTAACCTTGTCCCCTTTCCCCCTTCCTCCTTTTCCAATTTTAATGTTTATACAGATGGCTCTTCCATTGATGGAAACACTGGTTTTGCTGTCTGTATATTCAATAATGATACACTCCAGGACACCTTCATCTTTAAACTAGCCAATGGGAACACAGTTTTTCAGGCTGAAATCTCCGCCATTGACTTTGCTATTAATTGGGCCTCAACTAATAATACCAAAATTAATATTTTTACTGATAGCCTTTCTTCCCTTTCGGCTTTTAACTCAATTAAAAATAAATCAAGTTATCTTTCAAAAATTAAATTAAATGCAATTTCTCATAAAAAACTCATTAATATCCGTTGGGTGAAGGCCCACTCTGACATCTCGGGAAACGAGACTGCCGACAAATATGCTAAAATCGCCTCCTCTTCTGGCTCTCCCTTTTCCCTTCCCTTCCCTTTCTCCCTTTTAAAAAATTTTTGTAAGCAAAATATCTCACTCCTTTGGCAAAATTATCTAAATTCTTATATTTCCCCCCGGACGCACGATCCTGCCCGTGTTTCCTCCTTTCTGCCCCGGGTTAATCCCGCCACTCATATTACCAACAAATATCTTATTTATTTTTTAACTGGCCATGGCCCTTTCATGGACTATTTACATTTTTTTAAACACAAATCCACCTCTAGCTGCACTTGTGGCGCTTATGGAGACGCCGATCATTTTGTTTTTGATTGCCCCCATACTAAAAAATATCATTTAATAAAACCCTCTCCCTCTAACTGTGCAGTCTGGTTCTCGAGAGTCAGCTCTAACTATTCTTCAACTGAAAAATTAAAAAACTGTGTTCTCATTGCTAGAGACATCTCTAGCCAGATCACTTAATCAGCCTGTGAGTTTGTTCCCCCCTTTTCTCCCTCCCCTTGGTCGGTTCCCGCGTTCTTTGCCCTGTGTTTTCCGGGAGGTGTTACTTGTTATGTTTTGTTGTTACTGTATTGTTGCTGCCTTTATTTTGTCTTGTCTGCCTGGTTTGTCTGTGTTGTGTTGGTTATACTCATATTTCAACTGTCTAAGAAGGATTTTCTTCTTTATTAATTCATTCTTCATTTTAATGTGCTCACTCCACCTGAAAATTTTATGCCTTAAGTGGTGGAATCTTGTAAAAATCCATTGTAACCTAATTAGAATTTTAAATAAACTGTGCCCTGTTTCGGCGCCCGCTGCGGGCCGCTCGTGGGGCTCCGGTCCTGGGTTGGTGTTTGGTGGAACGTTGGACGATGGCCCTGTGAGTTAGCTCCCGCTATCTTTCTTCCCGGCCGTCCTTTTGGTTGCTCAAGTCCTTGTTGACGAGCCGGACGGTCTGGGTCTTCAACCCAATTTAGACCGGAACCCAGTGGGGGAGGCATCCACAGGGACCGTACCCTCCTTCCCCTACCACCAACCTCTCGGAAGGACTTTCGGACCCACATGTTTAACGTGATCGTACTCCGCATGAACACGACGGCAGTTTTGGCAGTGGCTGGAATCGAACCCGGGCCTACCGAGTGCAACTCCAGCGCGCTAACCAATGGGCTACCGCGCCCTGGTGACTGAAAGTAGAGGGATTGAGAAAGAATTTTTAATTCGGATTTTTTCCCACTTCCGGCTCAAAAAATTTCCTTTGTTTCTTGGAATTGGCTACAGATATCCAAAAATTTCCAATCTATTTTTTGAAATTGGCTACAGATAAAGCTTAGCCTATGCAGTCACATTTTGAAGAGGTTAGAGGAAATCTCTAAGAATTTCAACTTCCGATTGTGGAAATGCCACTTTCATTTAAAAAGTTTACATTTTCCTTGCAACATCTTTTTTTTTTCTTGGATGAGCTTAGATGATGACTGATATGGATTCAACATCAAATTCCAAAGGAAGTAGGGAACCTCCTCTGGAATTTGAATTTCTAAGGATTTCTACTTGCGGTTTTGCATCTTATTGTTCAAAATATTTCCTTGAAATGTATATTTCGATTGACTATAGATAGAGCTTAGGTGATGACTGATATGAATTTAGCATCGAATTTCAGGGACGATGGGGATTTACTAAGGAATTCTACTTCCAGTTCTTTTTCCAATTCTGGATAAAAAAAAAATCAATTTCCTTCAAACATTTATTTCTCAGAATCGGTTATGGATAGAGCTTATGATGATTGATATATTACAGATTCAGTATCAAATATTTTAGAGGTTAAAAAATCCATTAAGGATTTCTAGTTCTGGTTTTATAGATGTCTCTATCGATTAAAAAATTACACTTTTTTACAATAATTATTTCTCAGGGTTAGCTATAGGAATGGCTTATATAATGGCTGATTCAACATCGAACTTTGGAGGTGGTCACTAATGATTTACACTTCTAGTTTTGGAAATGTAATTTCCGATTGTTCCAAACATGTGTATGATTATACGAAATACGCGAGCAAAAAAGTATAAAAATATTTCTTTTAAAATGAAATGTACATACCACTTGCCATCATATGAAATATCCTTCACGAATTTCTTATTTTTCAGTGTTATAAAAAACCTCTAAAATGTTGTTCTTGAGCTTCTGCTGCTTTTGAGAATATAACTTTGTAATACTTTCTTAAAGAATCTGATTTGTCACCTAATTTTTTTATGCCTGGTTTCTTTACAGAAGTATTAAAAGTTATATACCAATAGAATAGATGCTATGGATTTCAATTGATATCACCAGAAATAAACAAGTTGGTTGAGATTTGCATTCTAACTTAGTGTGTTACCTGAAGAATTTGACTTTCAGAGGAATAGCTTCTTTTTTACATTAATTCAAATTTCATGTTGACCACTTTATATGTAACAAATAAATATATAATAGAATATATAATAGGCACTGATAGTGCCTAGACTGAAGATCGTGCTAACTGATATTTCACATAAAGTGGTTTCAACTTTTCTTAGACAGCAAAACCCTCATATAATTCCATATTTTAATATCAGAACATTCCAAATTGATATGCCCTGAATATATTGGGGGCCCTGCATACAGGGGCCTATTTTCAACAATACGGAATTCTGGCATCCAAAAAAATGTACGTTAATGGCCAGGGTATGGGTCTTTCTGTTAAAACAGACAAACAGTGGCGATGCAATGTGAAAGACTGTCAGAAACGTGTAGCCAGATTCATATCTATGCGAATTCATATGGCGTCGAATTCACAAGGACGATGATTTGTTTGTTTCGATATTGCAGGCTGTAAATGATTTTTGGCCACCGAAATGATTGTTTTTGTACCTTTCGATAGTTTTGCAGGTATTAATATATTCTTTGTTTTATAGCTATTAAATTTTTTTATTTATATTGAGTTGTAATCGAATTTCAAATTGTCTCGTCGACAATGCCAATTTGTGAAAGATCAATGAGATAATACGTGAGTTGTAAGACGGTATGTATTATTACTTACTTATTATCTCGTCATTCGTGTCAGGGTCGCGTATTCAGAATCGGTAGTTCGTACAGAACCCAGGCGCTGACATCGGTCCTTGGGAAAATCCCAATAACGCGCCAATGCTCACTGATGTCCTTGCAGTTGCAGTGCAGTTGAAAAACAATGCGGTAACCCTTACCAGCCGAATTTACCACGTTTTTTCGCGTATTCAGAATCGGTGGTGCGTATAGAACCCAGGATGGCCGCCAGGTGATCTTTGGCGAAAACGGTGAATCACGAACGCTTTAACGCCAAACCAGAGCTGAGTAGAAAGCCAAGCTTGAGCGCTAAATCCTAAATTGTGGCGAGAAAGTCAAGTGACCTGACAAGGTTCGGTAGATTCCTGCATTAAAATAGCATTGATTGCTATGCTATGAAGATTTTTCGGAGAGAACTGAAGTAAGTTTTCTTATTTAATTACATATTATATTGACCTTATGCCTTAAACATTAATCTGACAGCATTTAACAATTTTTTTCTTAAAATATCATCTCTTTCTTGCCGATTTTTCATAAGCCTAAAACGTATCACTGTTTGTTATGCATTGACTTTTAAGATTTGTTTCCTTTATTTTTATATTATCTACGCTTCATATATACGTGCATGATTGTTTTTTTATTTTACATAATGCTTTTAAAAGCAGTTTGTATGTCACAAAAAGGCTAAATGAGCACTAGATGAGTTGTGCTGTTTATAATATCTCAACGAACTTTCTAAGTGCTTTTTTAGCTAGGAATCTTAAAAGATATCTGCATCTCTGAAATCAGCTAGGGTAGTAACTGTTAAGTATAACAAATTAATTGAATGTAAAAATGTAGTATTGTCATATATTGCATGTATAATGGATTATTTATTTGACATGGCATTAGAAATCACTTGTACTATATAAAGTATTGTATTGAGTTTTTCCTCTGATATATGAAGTTTCGATTGCATGTTTTAGAATAAAAGTAACATAATTTGTTGATTTAAATGTTTTATGCTGCGATGAAATCATAATTTCGTCCAGCACCATTCTGTGTATCTTTACATTTCAGTAATAGAAGTTATGGTTTGGATTTTAACATACACTGTACACTTTCTTCATATACAGTCATGCGTGTTTTGAAAGTAAAAGATTTGAATCTAACCCTGCAATGAATTCAGTGAATTTTCATTCCATGTACTTTTCTTAACGCTGAACAGCACTTTATTCTCCTCTTTATTATTTTTCTTAAAGCACTTTATTTTCCTCAAGCACCTCCTCCCTTTTAACAGTATTTAATTTTTATTTCAATTGTATTTCAGTCTGTAGAATATAGTATAAAGAAAGTACTGTTTTAATGAAAAATTTTAACAATGTGTTTTAGTGCCTCTTGAACACGTTTCGACTATATTTAGAATGATGTCCCTCTGTCTGCGGTCAATTTCTTGTGTACACGATAGCTTCCATAAATATTAATGGATTTTCACGATACTTTATATCCAGTTTATTATTAAAAAATCTAGAACTAGATAAAACTTTTATAAATCAAATGAAAACTGTGAAATTTTATATTTTTTTGGTAGCATAGGACAAAATTTAACATAATTATGCATAAAAGAGATTGTTTATGGCTCAATGATCATGAAACCTAACAATTTCAATCGTATTGAAAAATAGTTGATACAATTTTTGTGTTCATGACGTTATTAGTTCCCCCTCCCCCTTGATGGGCAAGTTTGGAGTTCATTGCCAAGTATGGTATCAATCAAAAGATTCCCCCCCCCCCTCCTCTCCCGATGGGATACATTGTCAAACTTAGTATCAGTCGAAAGATATTTTCAAGATTTTAAAATGAAAGGTAACATGCTTCAATTATGATCATTTGAACCAACAATATAGATTTTTGAATTTTTTTTTCTTGTAAAATTTGCAAACAAAAAACAAGCTACTTAACAATGGATTCTGGTATGAGAATGTCGAGGTGAACCACACTGAAATTAATTTTTTTCAATTAATTTCAGTTTATGAAGTAGCATTTCGTGGAACTTTTTATTTCAGTAGTAAGAGTATCTATAATAGGATTGATTTCAAGGTGCACAGTCTGTTTTCATCATACATTACCGTTTTGATGGCTGGTTTTTACCGTCGCTCTCTGCTACTAATGACATTCCCGGTTATACTCTTGGACCCAAACACACACAGTCATCAGAGGTGTAACAGGTTTGCATGGGGCCCCTGGCTTAAAATATTGGTAGGGCCCTTGCAACAAATTGATTTCTGTTTATTAGTAAAAAGGGGTCGCTATTGATATATGAATATAGTCAACCAAATGCAACTTGATGATACAGACCTAAAACATTTAACTAAAAATTTAAATGAAATTAAAAATTTGTCATTTTAAATGACATAAATTTTTAATGACTCATTAAAAATAGTAAATGACTCATTTACTCATTTTACAGAAGTTCAATTTCCAAAAATCATACTACTGTAACGAGTGAGCTGCCAGCGCAGCGACACCTGGGAAAAATATAATAAAGAAGAAGAAGAAAAAGAGGGAGAGAGAAGGAGGGTTCACGACTTCGGCTGAATGCTGAAGCCCACTAGTTTTGTTGTGTTGTTGTTGTTGAGACCCAGACCGTCCGACCTACCAGAAAGGTGTAAGGTAACTGTTTGGACAGCCGGGAAGTGCCACCCAATTTAGACCGGAACCCAGTGGGGGAGGCATCCACAGGGACCGTACCCTCCTTCCCCTACCACCAACCTCTCGGAAGGACTTACGGACCCACATGTTTAACGTGATCGTACTTCGCGTGAATACGGCGGCAGATTTGGCAGTGGCTGGAATCGAACCCGGGCCTACCGAGTGCAACTCCAGCGCGCTAACCAATGGGCTACCGCGGCCTAGTTTTGTTGTGTTGTTGAGACCCAGACCGTCCGACCTACCAGAAAGGTGTAAGGCAACTGTTTGGACGGCCGGGAAGTGCCACCCAATTTAGACCGGAACCCAGTGGGGGAGGCATCCACAGGGACCGTACCCTCCTTCCCCTACCACCAACCTCTCGGAAGGACTTACGGACCCACATGTTTAACGTGATCGTACTCCGCGTGAACACGGCGGCAGTTTTGGCAGTGGCTGGAATCGAACCCGGGCCTACCGAGTGCAACTCCAGCGCGCTAACCAATGGGCTACCGCGCCCTAAAGTTTTGTTGTTGTGCTAGTTTTGTTGTGTGAAACTTCTTACATTTTGTAATGATTGTGTTGTATTTGTGAATAGTTTAACCCTTTCGGGACGGCGGCATTCTGAAACCGCCGTGGCCCAAAGGACGGAGCGCTTTGTTTCCGAACTTTTCCCAAAAGACGGCTAATTTTTTGCGCTAAGCCTAACTCTCGAAAAAAATTCACTAAAAATCACCCGTTCAACACAGCATTCTACTTTTTTCAGGAAGAAAGGAAATACTTATTTTCTATTTGATGTATATTTTTTATATAAATTTTCTTTATCAAAATATTAAAAATTTTAGTGTATATATGTTTTAGGTACAGATGGATAATTCTTTGGCATGTCCTTCCGATTTTTTAAAACTGTACCACATATATGCGTATTCTTAGACAACAAATACTTTGCAAGTACAGGAGAGGTAAAAAATATATCCAAATACAAAGTATATCCTTTTCCTGAAAGTTCATTTAGAAATGTTTTCACAACGCGTTCTCCATATCCACCATCAGAGCTTGATAATTCCGTGTCCTTTCCAGTATACACAAAGAAATTCCGTTTATAGCCTGATTCCGCTTCTGACAATTTATATATTTTTATTCCATATCTGGACCTTTTCGAGGGGATATATTGACGAAATTCCAGCCTTCCTTTCCATGAGAACGAAGATTCATCAATGAACACATTTCTTCTAGGAGTGTATATAGATTTAAATTTTGAAACTAATGCATCTAACACGGGTTTCAATTTATCTAGTTTTGGGGCATTACTATCAAGAGTAAAATGAAGGTAACGTAATATTCCTATAAATCGATCGCGACTCATAACTGAATTAAAAAAAGGAGTACTGATAATTGGATTCTTAGAAAAATACATTTTAAGATTTGGTTTTCTGACAATGCTCGTCAAAATTACTAGTGCGAGAAACACACGAAATTCGTTTCCTGTCACAGGTGTAAATACATTGTCACAGGTGAAAATACATTTCAGTTCCTGTCACAGGTGTAAATACATTTCCTGTCACAGGTGTAAATACATTTAGGTGGAGTCTTCGATGTGGAAGGAGAGAGGAGATTTTTCTCCCATTTTTTCTTTACAAACTCATTAGTTGCTTTTACGATAAATTCTACTAGTTCATCATCAAAAAATATGCTAAAAAAAATCAAGTTCCTTATCTAAATTAGTCGGCAAGATATTGTGATTTATTCCAGGTATGTTAAAATAACTCCAAAGAATTCAGATCCTTCAAATCACATGTCCAAACATCATTCGAAAAAACAGCAACTGAAGCTGGCGGCATTGTAATAATAGTACGCTCAGAACCTGAAGAATCAATTGCATTTTCAGAATCATCATCAGAAGTAACACTGTTTCACGATTCTTCACTATCTGCTTTGCTTTCATTACTGTCTGGTTCGTTTACCATACACGTATATTCTTACACAGAAAGAAAAATTCTCAAACCTCCCATATTTTTATCCAAAATAGCCTAATCATTTCACTGTCGCACATTCCTTTAACCCCCTCCCCCCCACCCCAAAAAATACTCTCTTATATTCCTCTAATTCAGCAACGAAATCAATAAAAACTAAAATCAGAACGAGACCCGGAACTCAATTATAAAATTGTTTATGCTGCGAGAAGTGAGCTGTCTGTTTACTTTACAAAACCATGACCCCTCCCCGCTCCAAATGGAGAAATAATTCACTGGATTCTTTTTCTGCCAAGATCAAGCACCTACAAAATACATTTAAGTTGCTTCCACGGGCATTTAACGCCATCTAGTAGACAAATAAATTCAAATAAAAACGTTCCACGTAGAAACACCGATACGGGCCACTCGGCTTTTAGGGTAAAGTTCTCTCCGGCACCAGTGCGTACCGTACGTCCTTGAATGCAAGTTCGCAGCCGGCACGCGGGCGTGCCAACCGTCGCGAAAGGCTTAATCCTATCATTAAACTTCAAAATGTGTACAAGTGTATCCGTGTCAATCCTGTACAACTAGCGGATATAATTTGACGCCCGAACGTGCGACCGGTGTTTGTGTGTTCTCAAAACGACGGACAAAAAGAACTCTTGGGATAACCCCATCCTGATGTGTTCGTGTGAATGCGGTGTTGGAATATCCCTTCCATGCCAAGGATGTTAACAGATTAACAGATAAGTGTTCAACCTGTTTAAACTATTTTAAGTAGTTGTACTTCTGTTTTCACCACCCGGAAATTGCAGTAGTGAAACCTATCGTACAAAAACATTCTTTTGTAAAACGAAGTGCTAGCCGTTCTCATCTGAGCTTCGCTTTCATTTTCATTTGACCGGCGCGCGACAGAATGTCTGCGATCGGTCTAGTGGATTAACGGATGTGCTGCAACTGTTTCTTTATCTTTCTCGCTTTTGATCAGAATTATTTATTACGTTTTAAAGAAGAAAAAAGACTGTTCTGTGTTAATTTGAAGAATTTAGAGAGTTTACGATAGAAATGGCTTATCTTGGTAAGGGACGTAAAGAAGATCTAAGATTACTTGTTCAAGAGTTGGAATTAGATAGAGCAGACATTCTTAAGGTGGTGTAGTTAAAAGATTTGATCACGAGTTCTGAAGGCTATGGTGAAGAGTTGACAAAATATATGTTGGACAATATTATTGAAAATCGAATAGCAAGGGAACAGGAAGTCAAATTGGAAAAGGGAAGAATGTTTGAATTGGAACGTTTGAAGTTGCAACTTGAATCTCAGAGGGTCGCGCAATCCGTAACCGCAACCCCGGTTTTGAAGACGGAGTAACCCAAGTGGGACGTGAGGAGAATTCTCCCTAAATACGATGATATGGCATTATTTTTTAATTTATTTGAAAGACAACTTAAGTTCTTAAAGATTCCAGAAGCGACTTGGGTCCCATATTTAATTGGATCTTTATCATCTGAGGTCGGACAACTTATGGCTAGAGAACCAGAGGAGGAATGTCAGGATTACAATAAAGTGAAGGCAATGATGTTGAAAAGATATAAGCTTACTGCCGATAAATACAGACAATTGTTTTCCCTGCATCGTAAGAGCCAAAACAGTACTTGGCGTGATTTTTATTTTGAATTGACCAGTTGACGGCTGGCTTACTGAACTGAATGTCAAGACATTTGAACAATTAAAGGAACTCGTCCTGGCTGACCAAATGAAGGAACGAGTACCTCAGGAAACCAAAGACCATTTCCTTGATATTTGGCCAGAGCTAACCAACCCCTTAGACTTGGCCGTAAGGTTGGATGCTTACGACTGTTTAAGACCGAATCAGAAGAAAAGTACGATTCCGCCGTTTCCGAGGAGGGTTAACACGGTCAGAGATGAAGCTGCGAAACCTGTTATGCCCAAGAGGTGCTCTCAGAAAGGCAGAACCAATCGAACGGATGCGGGATCCAACCAGGAACGACTAGCGTTAATCAGTTATGGCTGTGGTAAAGCCGGATTTATAAAATCAAAATGCCCAACTGGTAACCCTCGGGCAGCAGCTCGTTTTGAAAAGATCCAAATCCATAGTCCAGGTGTACTGGAGCGAGCTGCAGTCGTGAGTGTCACAATAAATGGTACCACAGGTACAGCGTGCGCGGATAGCGGAACGACACACTCTATTGCGGGTGAGACCCTGTACCATTTGCTGAAAGATGAAGGAGTTGAGTTTGAGAAAACATTTATTACGAGGACGCTTGCTGGTGGTAACCAAACTGAGAGGGACGCTTTTACCACGTGTGTGTCTGTATCACTGGAGGGACGTTCTTTCTCAGTAACTCTTTTCGTGCTACCAGAATCCATAGGAAATCGCACCCTATTGGGAGCAGATTTTCTGAAGAAATCCCGAGTCGTGTTGAATCTTCAAAACCATACCTGGTTCTACAGTGATAACCCAAATGAGTACTTTCCATTCGCTGAAAACCCTACTGTCCAGTCCTGTGACATTAAGGAAGGTACGAAGTCGGCAAATTCTTGTCTACTGCGACCCAACGAAGGTGAATATCTAACGGAGGACCAACGCCGAAGACTTAATGCGTTGCTTACCCAATGTGAAGATACCTTTAGTCCGGGGGGAGAGCCGACGCCGTATTTGGAACATCGGATCGACACGGGTGATTTTTCCCCAGTTGCTACTACTCCCTATATTCTCTCTCCTGCCAGAAAGGAAATTCTGAAAGAACAGATCGACACCCTTCTCAAATCGGGTGTAATCGAGGAATGTGACTCTCCGTATGCTGCCCCGGTGATGTTAATACCAAAACAGAATGGGGATTTCCGCCTTTGCATCGATTACTGGAAACTGAATGCTGTAACTAAGCCTGCTCCATATCCCCTACCACGTATGGATGATATTTTGCAAAATGCTAAGCAGACTACCTACATGTCTACCATGGACTTAAAATCTGGTTACCATCAAGTCAGAATGTACCCTCTCGATAAGGACAAGACAGCCTTTGTTTGCCCATTTGGAGTGTATTTACGTGCATGCCCTTTGGTCTAAGGACGGCCCCTGCAACCTTCCAAAGACTTATGGATCTTTTCCGAAACGGATTGAAAGTCAACATCCTAGCCTATTTGGATGACATTATTGTGATGTCCTCAACCTTCGAAGAAGATTTGGAGGACCTTTGGTTAGTTTTTGACCGGTTACATAAATTTAGATTGCATGCCAATCGTGCAAAGTGCCACTTTGCTTGCCCAAAGGTTAAATACCTCGGTCACTACATAACGAGAGATGGAATCGAGGTAGACCCCGGGAAGATAAAAGCAGTTCTACAGATACCCTCTCCAAAAAGTGTAAAGCAAATACAGAGTTTTCTCCAGACCTGTAGTTGGTATCGGCGTTTCAGTCCTCAGTTTACTGAAACCTCCAGGCCGCTGAGCAACCTTACGAGGAAACGAACACCCTGGAGGTGGGGGCAAGACGAGCAAACAGCCTTTGAAACTCTGAAACAAAGTTTTGTGTCACCACCTGTGTTGAAGAAGGTCGATGAGGTCAGGCCTTTTATTCTCAGGACTGACGCTTCAAGTTACGCTCTGGGTGCGGCCCTTACTCAAGGGCAGGGCCCCGAGGAGCACCCCATCGAGTACGCTAGTCGATTGTTGACTTCCGCGGAAAGAAACTACTCAACTACCGAGCGGGAAGCCCTTGCCGTGGTCTGGGCGCTAGAAAAATTCCGCGGATACATCGAAGGAGCTGAAATAACAGTGGTTTCCGATCATCAACCCTTAAAATAGCTGATGAGCCTGAAGTCGCCAACAGGACGACTGGCAAGGTGGTCCTTACAGATTCAATCGCATAATTTGAAGTTTGAGTATATTGCCGGTAGAGCAAATGTCATAGCCAACATGTTATCCCGCCCTGCATGTACTGCACACGAAGGGCCCACCTGCGATATCTATACTATCACCATAGCCTTACCGTCCAGGAAAGCGAATGATATCCGGGATGAGCAGTTGAGAGATGATGACTTAAAGAAAATTATTGACTGTTTTGAAGGTGACCACAGAACTGAAAATTTCGCAAATTGGACGAGCCGTGGTTATCTTATGTCGCAAGGAATCCTGTATCGTTACTCCCCGGATACTGAATCCGAAGAGGCCCAGTTAGTGGTACCGATGCAAGAGCGCAAAAAAGTCTTGCAGGAGTACCACGATACTCCAACCAGCGGACATTATGGTGCTGAGGGTACTTACTACAGGATTGCCTCCCGCTATTACTTTCCTGGAATGAGAAAATACATTGAGGACTACGTAAATAACTGTGTTGGTTGTAATAGATATAAGCCCAGTAACCAAAAACCTGCTGGACATTTAAGGACACCCGTGTACACCCAATGTTTCGAAACGCTTGCGATAGACCTCTTCGGCCCCCTGCCGTAAACGCCGGACGGGAAGAAATGTATTTTCATAGTGGAAGACACCTCTACCAAGTGGGTGGAGCTCTTTTCCTTCCAACACGCCACTGCAAAAAATGTGCAGTAATTCTACTGGAGGAGGTGTTTTTGAGATATGGATTGCCTCGCCGGCTTATCAGCGACAATGGTACCCAATTTGTTAGCGCTGTCCTTCAGAAAGTGTGTAATGTGCTCGGAGTCAAACGAGTACTGACTCCTGTCTATTGGCCTCAGGCGAATCCTGTGGAACGGAAAAATAGAGATCTAAAACCAAGACTGGTCATCCTCGTAGGAAACTATCACACCTTGTGGTCCGAAAAACTTCCAGCTATACGTTTTGCCCTCAACACCGCAAGATGTGACACTACTACTCATACTGCCGCCTTCTTACAGTTCGGAAGAGAACTTAGGACTCTGGACGACGTCCAGCATGACATACGGACCGTGATCCATAATGACAACTTCGTTGACGGAATTATGCCATATCTGCGAAGATCTGCAGATATGAGCGCCGAGATAAAGGATTTGGTAGAACAGAAACAGTATCGGAGGAAGACATATGCTGATAAAGGTGAAAGAGGAGCTCCGTCTTATGCGCCTGGGGACGAAGTGTGGGCCCACCCGATAAGCAATAAAGCCAGCCAGAAAACCACGCCATTTGCACCTCGGCGAAACGGGCCCTTTGTCATACTAACTCAGCGTTTTCCAACGAGTTATGAAGTGGCTGATCCAAGTTCCCCAGATATACCAGTTGGGACTTACCACACCTCTGCTCTCCGACCTTGCTCCTTGCCTCTCGACACCGTAGTCACGTAAATCACCCCCTTGCGTAGGTGGGGCCGACCCCGCAAGACTAAAATATACCAGAACAGCCTTAGTTCCCCATCTACCACTTCTGGCTACTCGTCGAGTCGACTTGGTGGGCAGGGGGGAGACTGTAACAAGTGAGCTGCCAGGGCAGCGACACCTGCGAAAAATAAAATAAAATAAAGAAAAAGAGAGAGAGAGACGGAGGACTCACGACATTGGCTGAAGGCTGAAGCCCACCAGTTTTGTTGTGTAGAAGACCCAGACCGTCCGACTCGTCCTGAGGACTAAGAGCAGCTATTTGGACGGCCCAGTTTTGAAGTTAAATTTTGTAATGTTTGTGTTGTATTTGTGAAGAGTTTAATACTGTCATTAAACTTCAAAATGTGTACAAGTGCATCCGTGTCAATCCTGTGCAACTAGCGGATATACTACTAAATATTCGAAATGAAAAGTATGAGAAACAGACGGTGTTGAATTTTGATTTTTTCCACAATTATTTATTATTTGTGTGTGCACTTTATATATATATATACATATATTTTACTCTGATATCCTTCAAATACTATTGCATTTAGATATATTTACATTTAAGATGATTACAATGAACATGCTAAAAATTAATGAGAAAGAAATGCATGATTTTGCTTCATAAACTATTATTTTGCTAAACTGAAATGTGTAAAAATACATTTATATTTCTATAGAAAATAATTAAGATCTGAAGGGGTTTAAAGTATACTAGTTATTTATTCAGAAATAATTTACATACATAATTGTTGTCATTGTACTTTCGTAATTATTGTATTTCTTAAATTGCAATTATACTAAAAATTAAGTAAACTAGTATAATTACAGCCCAATATTTACCAGTAACACAAACACAACTAAATCAAAAACTTGCCTTTTCTAGCCATTTTAAAACCACAAATTATCACCATACAGAGTGTTAATTGGAGAACTAAAAGAAGTATTATATTTTTAAAAGGCGTATTTGATATACATATCAAAAGCATTGACTATATGAGCAACTATATGTTAAGCTCGATAGCAGTAAGTACAGTTGTACAAATGTATAAGTTAGAATGTAATGTAAAATTATGGTATATTTTTTAATTTACACAATTCAGTGTTCATGGCTGCAGCTACCCCCCCTCCCCCAATCTACTACTGAGAGAAATAGAAAATTAAATGATCGCTAAAGAGTTATGCTTTTTATGAAATGTTGGTAAGCTTTTCCGTGTTCTTTTAGTTACAACCTTTAAGGACATGCTCATCCTGTAGAATAAATGATACTCTTTATATTTATATCCAGTGTGGTAATTAAGTAGTTGTACATAAAAACTGAGTATCTTCATATATGCATGTAAAATTGCATATTTACAGAAGCTACACTAAATTTGGTGTCGAAAGTCCTTTTGATATACTTATTTTATAGCGCGAAATAATGCCAAATGTGGAAAACGAGTTAGTTCTCAAAGAATTAAAAATAATTTTGAACTTCTATGATGGCTAAAGTTGATTAAATTACAAGGCTTGATTGAATTTATATGTTTCTGAATTTCAAGAAAGTTAAAGTTGATTTAATAAATTGCATTTCTAATAACTTCTTACTATTGAAGATCCAGAAGTTTTTACATTTTGTTCGTGTTTCATTAAATATTTTTATGTAACTCAAATTAAATGTTATTGAAATTTGAAGTTGGTAATGTGGTAGGTCTGAATTTGTCAGTTCCCATAGAACAGAGGTCCTGAACATGTTGCTTACGAGCACCACAATGCCTATGGACCTGTATTTAGTGCTCGTTAGAGAAGTGTAAAATGTCACTAAAAGGAGCACTAAGTGTATAATGTTACTAAAAGGAACACTAAAATCAAAATTTTCGAAAATTTTATTTTTTGTTATATAAATATTTAATGACCTTCAATATTCATAAATTTGTCTTACTATTTAGTCAAGGACTAGTAGCAGTCTCTCAGGTTCAAACTTCACGCTTCTACTAGAAACTATGAATGTGTTGAAATTTAAAATTAATTATTAGAGAAATCTGATGCATTTCTGGTGCTTTTCACTTTTTATCCATTATCCCTCCTTTGTAATAAGAAATTAAATTATTTGCATGAAAAAACTAGTTTCAAGGATAAGTTTAGTAAGTTTGATAATATGTACAACTTTGATAATATTAAGTACAGCATGCAACGTTAAAATAATGCTTTGATTGTATCCAATTATAATTAAAATTCATATTCTCGGGAATGAAATAATATTTTATAGCATGAGTTTGCAAATTTGTCGCTTCACAGATGGCGTGAATAATATGCTGGAAAGGTACGGCATGCTTTCAAATCAGAGGCTGAAATGTACCAGAACAAACTAAAATGGTGCTCCAGTTCATGAAATATATTGAAATTCCATTGCAGTTATGTTATATGATTTGTTAACTTGGACTGCTTGCCACGCTAAGCAGTCATTTGGCCTTGTGCTATAAAGCAACTTCTTTTTCAGAGCTTGATCTTTCTTTACTGTTCACAAGAATGTATCTAATACCTACATGAGCCTATTGTGCTTCGCACAGAGTCAAATTTTAATACAACTTGCAATGCATTGCATGCAATCATATGTCTAAGATAGCCGCTGGTTCATCAAAAATGCATTAAAACCACCTTGTGCACTTTCCCTGTGAATATTTTTTATATTTGATATTATAATTTTTTATGATTATGTTTGTAACATTTAGCTGTGCTCTATCAATATAATATTACAGTAAACTTTTTTGTATGCTCTGTATATTTTTATATTATTTGAAAATAAATGAAATTTTTGTCCATTTGTTGTCAATTTGTTTTTTATTTACTTTTCCTATGTGCATAGTATAATATATAGGGAAAGCATTGTGACGGAGTCAAAAATTAGAGTTTTCGACGGAAGAGCATGTTTTAAGCATTCGTGAAATCCAAATCAATTGTTTTTAAAGGGATTTGTGTGTGTGTGTGAATGGAGATATCTCACAAACAAATGGAGCTTGTTGGACAAAATTTGGTAAAAAGTTTACATTTTTTTTATACCAAAAATTACATTTTTGTATGAAAATTACAATGGGTGAACACTAGAAACCTATTGATTTTAAATGCAATCAAATGTTTGAAAGACACTCAAATTTTCGAATGAAATTTTTAAAAAATCAGAACTTTCAATAATGTTACACAAATAATCATTTTGTATGTAATTTTTCATTAAAAAATCAGTGATACAAATTTAAGAATGAATCATTCTTGAGATTGATGAAAATATTCCCAGATAGATGAAAATATCATTAAAACTACAAAAATGTTGCAATTAAGGTAAAATCTTGAGAACATACCAGAAGTGGTGACACGTCACAATTTCAAAACGCTAAATTAACAAATGACAAACCTTAAACAGATCCAAAAGTCATTTTATTATACAATCATCCTACTGACGTAAATACAGCCAAAGCGCTTTCGAACATCTTCCATGTTCATCCTCAGTGGTGATACAATTAGAAATAGATGCCAACGTGCTTAAATACAATTCAATACTGTTAAGTAAAATTTTCATATCATGAAAATGCGGCTAACTCACTATTATTAAATGAATGAATATTTTGTACATACATAGTTTTAACCAGAAATCAATGGACACAATTCTTCATTATCCACAAATTATCAAGAGCTGTTCTCGAGATACAATGAAACTTATATATTTTTTTATAATTAGCCCTGTACCTCTGAAACAAAAAGTAAGTAGAATAAAAATTTGTGTGATTTTTTGAAGTAATAAATGTCAGTTCCTAAGCGATTATCGGAGAACCATCGGCATCAAACTGCAGAAACGTTTTCAATATTTCGAACATTCATTTTATATAAAAAAAATTACTATAAAAATATAATTATGTTACACTTTATTAAAAAAATCATTTTATGCTTATTTTTTAGTTTAAAAGTGAATGCAACGTAACTTTCAAAACGATATTTTCAGATATTGCATGTTTTTGGTCTAAAATATTATTTATGTTTATTAGTTATGTTTATTGTGTTAATCAGTAACTACAATAAGCCTACTGATTTCCAGTGAGATCTATAATTAATAACATAATATGTACTATTGTTTTCCCACCAATTCAATATTTGGGAATATACAAAATAATACAAATTTATTAAAAAATAATTGTTACTACATTGTTTTAAAGCTTCTACAGCAATATAAGCAGAGGAATATTTTAAAATTCAATTTTTGGAGGGATTCAGTTCTAAATTAAGTTCATATCAATCTCAAGGGTTTAAGTTAGAGGTGAATCCTTTATGGACTCTGGCCTGGCCCGTGAGTTTAGGCCCAGTGGTTTTTCAGACATACATCTGAGAGGGACATTTTATATTAACCTAGTTTCTATTTATGTGACAACATTTAGATTTATTTATATAAGGCAAATAGAAAACTAGCCTTTCTCTTAAGTTTCATCCCCCCCCCCTCCGCCAAAAAATTCTTGAAGAAACTCTCTTAAATGTCCCTATATATAAGCAAAATTACCAATGTATTAAAAGCTGTTAACTAAAGTATTTTTGCATGTAACAAAGTGGGGCATTATTGTGAAAATTAAGTTAAGTATTCAAATTTTTCATCTGTAAAAGTTTGTTTTACTGCTGTTAAAAACTTATCATTATATTTTGAAAGAGGAAAAAATGTAGCTTCTCTGACTATTATACAGGGTGTCCCAAAAAGATTAAAACTCACTTTAATTCTTTACCTGTTGGAGATAAGTGGGCAATGTAAATTGCAAAAATGTTGAAAGTAAGGTAGGAAATATGACTACATTAATGAAATAGTCCTCCCATTCCTTTTCAAAAAGTTACACTTTTTAAATTTTTATATGACCCCCTTAGACAAATTTGGAAACAGATATTCTTAAACTTCTTTTTAGGAGCATCAAAATTTAAATATTTTAATAGAATGAATAACAATGTCATTTAGATTACTTTAGGAATTTTCACGTGATTGTGAATTTTAAGTTTCTTTATAATGTACAGTCCATATGAAGAACAAGTAAACTACAAGTACACAATAAAATTGGAAATGCAATTCATTAAATGAAGAGTTTAATTCCAAATGGGCATAAATCACTTTCGCTTGGGTATCATGTTGTGGCAGCTGCGTTACAGCTCCTAGTAAGTGACTTTAGATAGGTAACAGTAAGTGGCAATATTGCTCTATATCGTGCAAGATGAACGAGCGAAAGTGATTTAGGCCCTTTCGGAATTAAGCCCTTCAAATGTTCAATGACCTTGTAATATGATAGAACTTTCGTAATGTGATACGAGAAAATGAAAAAGTTAAACTCTGTTACAAATGAATGTGCAAAATTTTCAGATTATATTATTGTTTAGGTATTAGTGCAGCAGTTGAAATAATGTTTAATACCAAAATCAATGTTTATTTTTTTGTTTATTATTTACAATGTTTTGTCAAAAGCGGATTGAATGATAATGAAGAAAAAATAAATCCCTATCAAGTGTATACATCGAACATAACAAAATGTTTACATTACTTGAATGGCAGCATATATCGAATATATATATTTGGATACATAAATTGGATGCACATTGTTTTTTCATGTACGAGGCGCGTCCACAAAGTAAGTTTCCCACTCGTCCCACAGCTACCAAACCTTATATTCCGCAAAACGACTGATTGTACGTGATAGAGCAATGGCGTAGCATGGCGCATGCACTAACGGTACTTCTTGCGTTCTCACAGTAGCATCGTTGCAGCTGTTGAAGATGGAGGCTCTTATTCCAGCTCCCGCCGGCTGTGAAGTGCGGTCAGTGATAGCCTAGTGCGGTCAGTGATAAAGTTTTTGAATGCACAGAACATAACGCCGATCGAAATCCATCGTCAGCTGTCCCGGGTCTATGGGCCTAACGTCATGAGCAAGCAGATGGTGCGACACTGGTGCAGAGAATTTTCACCAGGTCGACAAAGTGTGCATGATGAGAAGCGCGGAAATGACTGCCGAGTTCCGTAATTGTGAAACGACGATTCTCCATAATGCGTTCCCGCACAAGCTCCACAAGGTCGTCCTTAATGATGGATGGCCTCCCACTGCGCTTCTCGTCATGCACACTTCGACCTGCTGAAAATTCTCTGCACCAGCGACGCACCATCTGCTTGCTCATGACGTTAGGTCCATAGACCCAGCACAGCTGACGATGCATTTCGATCGGCGCTATGCTCTGTGCATTCAAAAGCTTTATCACTGACCGCATTAGGCTATCACTGACCGGCCAGTTGGCGGGAGCTGGAATAAGAGCCTCCATCTTCAACAGCTGCAACGATGCTACTTCATAGAGTTTCGTCCAGAACAGAGCACCAGGCGCGAAGCGCCTTTAATCTCCAATCTCTAGGTGTGGTTCTTATCTTCATACTGTGACATTATTTCATTGGTCCATAGTTGGAGGTTCGAGGACACAGAAGTAGTATTCAAACACAGAAGTACTATTACGAAGAAGTACAGTATGAAGTACTATTTCAACATTTGGAAACGCTTGAATTATGTTTTCTCCACATAAATACGAATACAAACACTTTAAATCCACTTTTTGGGATTCATTTTCAAGTTCGTCCTTATTTAATTCTTCACTATTAAAAATCTTTAAGAAATTTTTTTTTCTTAAAGATTTTTTACTTTTATTTTTCGATCAAAATGAGGCCCTCCTCTGAAATGAGGTCCCTGGCATTCGCCAGTATGTTAATTCACCACTGCATCTTAACTACTATTACTATTTTGCACGAAACAAACAAATATATAGTTACAGCCTGCATATCGTGTTAACTGATATTTCACTATCGTATTAAGTAGTCTCAATAGTATATACTATCACAACCTTCATAGTTTGGACGAGGACTCTGTGTTGAAGTTGATAGATGCTAATATAAATGCTAGAATAAATTGTGCAATAAAAAAAATTACGGAAGTGTATAAGATTCCCAAATTTGCATGCCACATAACAAATATGCTATATGTGAAGTCTGTAACAAAATATGGTTTGGGTTGTTCACTTTATTCACATAAGAATACAAAATATGGAATGCTTAAAAACTACACACAACATTACACTTAGGACTCAAAAACATACAAAACACATTATACAAATAATAATTATTTAAACCATTGTTTTCGGATATTAATTTAATCATAATTTATTGAAAAACTGTTATATCTAAAGGGAATTTCAACAATTTATAAATAGCATTACATACACATCCTGACAGATTCTTCATGAAAACTATGTGAAAAAGTATGACATCGCAAAACTTGAAATGCCGATAAAGTCAGGAAGGGATAGAAATATTTAATATGGTCATAATGAATAACTGAGTGCGATTATATGTTATGTTTCTATAAAATATTTGCAATGAATTTTACTCAAACATCCATTCATTGAGAGCGTACTAGTTTACATTGTTTAACATTAGAAATGGGGAAATTACTTTAATCACAGATATACATTTTTAAATTGGATCCAGTCAGGTCATTTTGTACAGTTCTAAATTAGTAAATTGGGCGATCGGTATACATTAAAATAAAATGTTATGACCACACGTTCAAATGAACAAGTGATCACACAAGTAATTTATCTAATGATCGTCAAACTGGTATATATTTAAGAGTAAACTTGCCATGTTTCTTTTAAACAAACAAATCATAACTCACCAATCGGAATATTTTTCATATTGTCTACTGTATATCCGAAATCATTGAGAAATCAATCCTCTGCTCGAAGTGACGGCCATCTTGTTTCAAATGAAGCTTTTTCATTGGTGCCCTTTTCAGCGGTAACGCATCACGTGACCAACGCATCCGTTAAACATGAACTTGAACCATGTTCAACGGATGAACGCACGGTCGTGCGTTCGAGCCTGTGATTGGTTGACGTACAGCTCCCAACGGATGGGCAACGTACCAACGCGTCAGTGGAAACCGGGCCTAAGAGTTTACGCAGTTTGGGGGGTTGATGCAGATCTGAGGGTAACCTAGCATTTTAGCAGTTTAGGATTTTAAACATTTTGTAGAAAACCAAAGATCGCGAGTTTTCTTTAATATCAACTGATTAAGGTGGGACGTTCCTAGTACCGAATATCAAAGTTAAGTACCGAGCGGGGTCTCTTACGAGATTTAGCCTTGCGATGATCATAGTCATGCAGATTAAATAATAGTTCACTTGGGACAGATGGCAGATTTTTGTAGAATTTAAGCGCTAGCTTTTTGATTTGGGCTCTAACAGTTTTTATTTTGAAGTCTTTCCTAATTACCGAGTTTCTTAAGTATCTAGGGGCTTTCCTTATAATCCTTAGGGTTTTGTTTTGTCTCTAATAAGTCTATGGTAGTTTTACAGGCATATCCCCATACGGGTGCTGCATACAGCATTCCCGGGCAGATGACCGATTTATAAATTAGGAGTTTATTTTGATAACTTAGATTTCCGTTTCCTATCATTGGGTATAAGGCTCCTATGGTTATATACGCTTTTTTGATTATGTTCGTTACGTGCAGTTTCCAAGTTAGGTGGGAGTCTATCGTTACACCTAGGTATTTAGTAGATTTTTCCGCTTTTAGGGCATGGTTGTTTATGTACAGAGGAGGCGGAGGTTTACGTTTTCTTGAGAAATAAATCCAATGACATTTATTGGGATTTAATTTTATTCGCCATTTTTCCAGCCATGTTTGGAATATGTCTAAGTGTTGTTGTAGCTGTCTGTGAATTACTGAGACGTAAGGGTGTTTTGCAAGTATCGCGCTGTCGTCTGCATAGAGTGCCAGCTCCGTGTCTGGGGTCCTGGGAATGTCATTTAGATATATGTTAAAGAGTGTCGGGCCCAGGATGGATCCTTGCGGTACACTACTTTTAATGAGCTTGGGTGTAGATAAGTTATTTTTTACTCTGACTTGAAAGTGTCTGTTATTTAGGTATGAAATTAAAAGTTTGACAAGTGCGTCAGGGACTTTTAGAGTGATCAATTTGTAAGCTAATCCACAGTGCCACACTTTATCAAAGGCTTTTTGGATGTCAAGAAAAATCGCAGCTGTGGGTGTCTTATTATTAAAACCAGAAGAAATGTACTCTACCACTCTCAGCAATTGATGAGTGGTGGAGTGTTTTGGCCGAAATCCAAACTGCTCCGGAATGATAATGTCATTCTCACTAAGGTGCGTGTTCAGTCTCTTAAGAATTATTTTCTCAGTAATTTTACTAAGTGTCGGCAACAAACTGATTGGTCTGTAGTTGGCTGGAATTGAGGCATCCTCACCAGGTTTATGGATCGCTATAATTATCGCTTCCTTCCATTCTTTGGGGAAATAATTTAGTTCTAGTATTTTATTTATTAAGATGGTCAAGTAAAATATTATATTTAAGGGTAGGTTTTTTACCGCGATATTCCTGATTTTGTCGTGCCCTGGGCTTTTACGGTTTTTGATAATCTCTACTATTTCTTGCGGGGTGGCTGGGTTAATCTCAGCCGTGACCGGGGAGTTCCTGAAATTGTTTAGAGTTTGCCTAACCATTCTTAGGGTGTCCTGACACATTAGATCGTGGTTTGGTTCAAATTGCTTTTCGTAATGCCTAGCAAGCGCCTCTGCCTTTTCTTCGTCTGAGAACGCAATATTAGCGCCATCTATTAGTGGCGGGAGTTTAATTTGAGGTTTTCTGAGTCTTTTAGCGAATTGCCAGAGCGATACGTCTTCCTGGCTAAGGGATTCGATTAATTCTTTATACTGTTGCTGCTTTTCTGCGACAATTTTTTCACTGACTTTACACGTGAGTCTATTAAGCTCCCTTTTAAGGGTAGGGTCTCTGTTAGCCTGCCATGTCTTACGCATTCTATTTCTCTGTTTAACTAACTGTTTGACATGGTGGGAAAGTGTTGGCATTTTTGATGACTCACGATGTGTTGTGGCAGATGCAATAGCTCTCCTGATTTCTGTTGTGAGTGTGTGCGTGGCAGAGTCAATATCCGCCGTGCTCATAATGTTGGGTGGGTACTGCTAAATGCGGCTCGAAAAGTGCTCTTTTGAATACGTTCCAGTTCACCCTCTCTTGTCCCAGAGAGGCTGGAAGGGGAGTGTTCAAATCGAATGTCACCAGTACCGGTAGATGATCCGAGTCGAATTCATCCAGGGTATCAATTGTGTGAGCGTATTCTATGTTTCTCGTTAGGACAAAGTCTATGAATGAGCCATTGGCACCTGAGAAGCAGGTTGGTCTCGACGGTGCAATGATGTCAGTGTTTGTTGTGTTTAGCAATCTATGTATCTGTGTACCGCGTGTGTTGGCTCTCCTGCTGCCCCACGCTCGGTGGTGTGCATTGAAGTCGCCCGCGAGTATTGTGTTTGGATATCGCGAGAAAAGCAGTTACAGCTGCGCAGCTACATTTATACCACTCATGTTTTTGACATATATTGAAGTTAGGATAAATGGGTTTACATTATTTATTTTAATTTTTATACTAGTATTTTCTATACCTTGAAGATTTATGTTGTTTATTTCCTCGTGGGGAATATTACTTTTAATATATATTGCTGTTCCTCCATGGGGATTTCTAGCAGTTATATTTGAGCTAAGGGTATGATAGCTATTATAGTTTGCTATATTTAGTTTTTTGTTTTCTCTAACTTTAGTTTCCTGGATTAGCAGGGCATCTACATCATTTTCATTTACGTAGCTCCTAAGTTCATTTATTCTTGGAGATATGCCGTTCGCATTCCAAAATATTATTTTAAAACTTTCTTTTTGGGACCTATTCATGGCGGGTTTGTTTCTCACTGTTTTTATTAAATTCCGCGATTAATTTAAAAGCCTCAAAGACCATTTGCATTGGATCGCTCTTTTTTTGAATTAACTCAGCGAGCTGCATCAACAGATGTTTTATATCGTCTAGGTTGAACATACTGATAAATCCTCTGACGAGGTTGAGGATTTCATCCATCTTTTCATCATTGGATTTATCAGCAAGTTCAGTCTCAGCACACAATACTATATTCAAAAGGTTCACTCTCGTAGGAACCCATGGCAACATCTTTAACATGGGATTTCACATAGACACTAGCGTTCAGGGAGCCCTTGGCCAAAGATTATACACGAACAGCTGGAGTTCTCCCCTCCCTTCGCGACTGACGTCACTGGTCCCAAAGACAGGTCCGTAGTCCGTAGGCATGTCCCACCTAACTTGGAAACTGCACGTAACGAACATAATCAAAAAAGCGTATATAACCATAGGAGCCTTATACCCAATGATAGGAAACGGAAATCTAAGTTATCAAAATAAACTCCTAATTTATAAATCGGTCATCTGCCCGGGAATGCTGTATGCAGCACCCGTATGGGGATATGCCTGTAAAACTACCATAGACTTATTAGAGACAAGACAAAACAAAACCCTAAGGATTATAAGGAAAGCCCCTAAATACTTAAGAAACTCGGTAATTAGGAAAGACTTCAAAATAAAAACTGTTAGAGCCCAAATCAAAAAGCTAGCGCTTAAATTCTACAAAAATCTGCCATCTGTCCCAAATGAACTATTATTTAATCTGCATGACTATGATCATCGCAAGGCTAAATCTCGTAAGAGACCCCGCTCGGTACTCGCGCCTGGTGCTCTGTTCTGGACGAAACTCTATGAAGTAGGCATGTTCTGAAAACGTACGCGCTATACCCCCTGCTGTGAGGCCGGTTCTTCGCTATTGGTTAAGTTAAATGACGTCATGGGCGGAGCCTAGTACACTTTGAAGTTTGACAGTTTAAGACAAAATCTGTGGTCTTCGAGATTATACGTGTTTACATTTTCCTTACATACATTTCATCATGTATTTTACTTCATACACACATATTTATTTGCTTTTGATATGATTTTAAACTAAAGAATTAAATAAAATATATTATTATTATTACTATTTGATCAATGATAAAAATGCTTCATTTACGGGAAAAAAATTATATACAGCATACAGTTTAAAATGCTTGTGTTATATGTATTATGTTTATTAAAGGCACCTTATGCCCATTTTATATTGTATTCCGTACGTGTATCGCAACTTTTTTAATCCTATTTTTATTGATGACTTATAGCACTTGAGGCAATTTGTTTTATTTTATTAATGTTTTAACTACAAAAAAGCAAGTTTATCCAAAACAAAATATATAACTGTTTAAATGTGGGTTACCATAACCTTTTTTGAAGTCGGTTTCAAATATTTATGCAAGTTTGTAAACAATAACTATGTGTTTGATTTAAAAGAAAAAGCCATACAATGGAATATTTTGGACAAAAAATGTGGAAATTTTTCTAAAAAATTAATAAAAATGCAGGCTTACAATGTAATCCTGAGTAAAATATTTAGTGTAGAGGGTGGGTAATCCATCCCACTCTATATACCCAATGATGTGCTAATAATTTTCTATGCTAAAAATTTTTAATAACTGATATGCTTCGAAAATTATATATATAAATTGTTTGCTGTTCCCATTAAATTCTAAACAAATAGATATGCATATTGGTTTCTTTACTATTTGAATAGGTGTGATTAATGCTATGCCACTGTCACTAACCGAAAGATAACAAAGTGGCAAAACCAAAAGAATGACATACCTATGTTTTTATAGAACTGTGTCAATGGATTTACAATTAAAGTACTTCAATACACCTTCTTCTGGATTTTGAGGAAATTTTTACATACATTAACAATTAAAATATGATTTGTGTCTTGATTTAGTGTAATTAAAAAAAAAATTCGAATAGATTTTTTCCTATAGTTGGGGGGGGGGGGGAGGTATCTTTAACCAGTTAAGTCCATCAGTCACAACTAGTGCATACTTTTAAATATATAAGTTAGTTTCTTGGCATTCTTTATTAAACTTTTATTTACTTCAAACATTTTCAATGTAACAACCGATACTTGAACATTTAAAATTTTGACAATCAGTATGTACATACTGACTCTAGTTCTCCTTTAATGCTCGCTCCTTGTTTCTATGTGAATGAAAGATACCAATAGATCAAAATAAATAAACTGCTGCTTTTTAGAATATAAATTTGTAATACTTTCTTGAAGAATCTGATTTGTCACCTAATTTTTTTATGCCTGGTTTCTTTACAGAAGTATTAAAAAGTTATATACCAATAGAATAGATGCTATGGATTTGAATTGATATCACCAGAAATAAACAAGTTGGTTGAGATTTGCACTCTAACTTAGTGTGTTACCTGAAAAATTTGACTTTCAGAGGAATAGCTTTTTTTTACATTAATTCAAATTTCAAGTTAACTACTTTATATGTAACAAATAAATATATAATAGGCACTGATAGTGCCTAGCCTACAGTTCGTGCTAACTGATATTTCACATAAATTGGTTTCAACTTTTCTTAGACAGAAAAACCCTCATATAATTCCATATTTTAATACCAGAGCATTTTAATTGATATTTTTTCTTTATGATAACCATCTACGTAATATATGTACACGTAATAGGTGAATGGGAACAAATATGAGTAAATAGATACAGCTTTCCGAGTACATTCAAGTTAGTTTTAAATGCCTGAAATATAGCTAAAATACTTGTTCATCAAAGACGTCATGTGAAATATATTAGCTGCAGCCCCAATTTCAACTTCAAAATAGATCTGCTATTTATCTTGCTCATATTTGTTTCTCCAGTCATAATATTTTTTATGAAAATAGCTTGATAAAACTGTTTTGCTCTTATAGTTTTGCAACATTCTAATTATATCAATTTGTGAATAGGATATAATGGAGAAGACACTCCTATTGCAGATACTAGTATCCATGGACTAGTTTCTTACTTATTATATGCTCGTCATCATGAAATAGTCAAAATTTGCAGTGGTAGCATGAAAGTTAGCATGCACCACAATTTTTTAGAATTTCTATGGGAACTAACATTTTCAGTTCTTCCACGTGGCCGGCTCAAAATTCATATACAATTTAGCTCAGGTCACATGAAGCTGCAAAGGCAAAGTTTATAAACACAAAGCCCATCTATAAGAGGCATTCTAAAAAATATGTGTGATATTCCTATTACAGATACCAGCATGAGCATTCTTGGACTGGTTTCATGCTTATTATGCATTCGTCAATATAGAATATCTGATATCTATAATGGTAACAAGAAACTTAATGTAGATCCAGGTATGGGTCATTGTGGCAATTACGCCCCCCCCCCCCTCCTTCAGATATATGTGTCATTTCTTGTGATTCTATAGATTCAATTATAAAAGTTTATTGCAATGTCATAAATCCCAAAATGACATAAAATTCATTTTATCATGATGATTTATATTATATGATATTTATGATTAATCAAAAAAAAATTATGAGTTTCGATAACTATTTACTGATATATTACAAAAACAAATGTTCAATAAAAGAAACGTGTCAAAGTAAATCCCTTTTTATTTCTGCCTGAATCTGCTCTTGTAATGTACTAACTGTAAACTTTGCAACTACCTTTTAAATTTGGTTAACTGTACTCACGATTCATTGAATGATGATCAATTTACAAGGACCTAATTAACCTTCAGCTTTCTATAAGAAATCCGGATTGGCTAGACATGGATTAACATAAACACTATGTAATAAAAATTAAAATGTTTTAAATTTGATTAAGTAGGTATTAGTCAATCAGGTTCAGTTGATTAAATATTTATAATTTTTCAAGATATTGTTCACCGGATGAAATAAAATATGTTTTTTAGGTAATGCATATGGTTATCTTATTTGTACTGATTTTTTCCCATCAGTAGTACAGATAATAGAATTTTGATGCATAAAAGTAAATTCCTGCCTTAGAGTAAAGGTAAAAATAAATTTCAAAAGTAAATAAAAACATCCCATTTAATAAACTAATATCTATATATTGCAATTGTAACTGTAGACGAAGAAATTGAAAAGCAGATTTAGTTTTAGCTAGAATCATTGTATTATTAGAAAGAAATTGTATATATAGCTTGATTCAGTACTATCTTATTATAGTGGCTCCCATAAACCCGATTGAGCCAAGGTCGCAGTTAAGATTTCGCCAAGGTTTTCATTAACGAAAAAGCAATATGACAATAATATAAACAAGTGCTGTTTCTTTAGGACCGCAAACGTTTGGTGAGATTTTACAACCTACCTTGGCGATAAATCTCAGACGCTTGGTGATTCATCCTTCTTTAAAATTATAGAAATATATTTAAGAAATATTTTTTGTCTCTACACACTAATAGCATTACCAAGTAGGGAAATCATATTCCCTAGAAACCCATTTAAGTTCAGAGAAATGATATTTAGTGAAATGGGAAGCAAACTGTTTGGTTACCAATTCACCCCCCCCCCCTCCTCAAAAAAAGAATTGCCTGGGGATGCTATGCTTAGGAAAATATTGTAATAGGATCAAATATTTGAACTATCAATGAATTTACATGTTTTTGTTTTAAATATTCTTATTTTCGAATGCTTTTGAGATAAGCATGTGTACTTTTGTAATCACTGATATCTTACAAATGATTCAAAAGTTAGTACTAATTTTCTACTACTCAATTGAATTATTATCAGGTAATGAAATATGGATAGTTATATTTTAATTTCAATATTTGTATAAAATTCATAATTTGTTGTTAAATCAAAACAAATTTTAATTTTATTTACATAAAAATGTTTAAAATATTTTGTTAAATCTTATATAGTCTAATTTCCCATTCTAATCAGTGAATATTAAATTTCAAATATTTGAAATACAGTACATACATCATTTATATGCATTTCTACATAGCTCGTCAAACATTCCTATCCAGGGACATTAATTTCAATTACATATTTTCACAGGTATATACGCTTTACTTCACTGGTCCCTAGAGTAGTGTATAAATAGTGCTTTACTATAGTTAAAAATATGCATTTTCTGTTTAACAGTACAATCTGTTTGAACAACTTTAACTGCATAATAATAATGTTGCATGATATTACCTAATTTCAATTTATAACATGTTTATAAAGAAGGAGTTTATCCAACAGATATTTTAAATCAACTTACTGAATGCTGTTTTTGAAAATAATAGACAGTAGTTACTAATTTAATTTTATATGAAGATGGATTTGATATCCTAGGATGCATGAATAGATGTAAATTGACTTACCTAGTTAATAATGATGTTATTTGATTTATCCTGATGTAATGAGATATAATGAAGCTGTAAATACATATACCAGTTAAAAGTTTGACTAGTTATCACTGCGTCCAACCGATGCTAAAGTATTTCGTTAAGATTAGATAGTAATATATTATCTAAATCGAATTATAGTTGTTGAAGTAATAAAGATATTAAAATTAATATTTGTTCCAAATAAATAATTTTGGGTTTAGAAATTAATAATATTTTGACTAAATGTTTCAAACTGAAATTATTCAAGAGATTGAAAAATAAAACTTCAGGTTTTATATTTCAGATGTGCTATACAGAATAGCAAGTGTAAAGAGGATTTTAATTGAATTAACGTTGAGTTAAATTCAAAATGTTCTGAAAATTTTGAATGATGTATCAATACATGCCTTTTAAATTTGAATATCAAAATTTTGTATATTTAAAATTCAAAGTGTAGGATAATACACATGTAATTGTTATTAAACATTTCCAAAGTTTAAATATTGGTTGTTAAATTTTAAACATAATTTAAAATAAACATGTTTAAGAGTTAAAATGCCCATCAAAATCAGGCGGTCATAAGAAACAACAACGAGTTAAAATGTAAATAATTTTAACTCGAACACCAAATGAATTCTAAACGCACAATAAATGCATATTATGTTAGTGTGAACTGCGAAGAATGATAGCATTTGAAACCATAATCTTGCATAATAGCTTACTGGCTGTTAAAAATTTGGCAGCTCACTACTGGGTACAGATCAAACATCAAAGTATTTCATAAACATTAGATAATGGCTATTATGCCATTATCTAATGTTTGCAGTGTTTGCTTTCTTCAGAATGTTACTTATATCAATAAAATCTCAAAATCAACACCCATACAATTGAAATGAAACTTCATATATATGCTATTTAAATTACAACTTGGTAGGTATATACATATAGAATATATATTAATTTTATTAGTAATTTCATTAATTTGTATAACATCTTTACACTCTTATACTATAACACACTACTGCGATAAACAAATGAACTATGAATCACATTAAAAAATATATTGCTGTCTTTTACACAAATTTAATTAGCCTAGAAGGAAATAAATCAAAGTTTCTCCTTTAATTTAACTGATACAACAATAAAAACATCTGACCACTTAAGTTATTTAAACAGGCCAGGTGAAATATTGCAGTACAAGTTTTGATATATTCATATTTGGTCGGCGATCTTCTATCTAAAATTAGGTACTATAAAAAATAAGTTAGAAAATCATTCAATTGGATTATTACAGATGTATATGGTATAACGTTCCAATGTCAGCATTTTACTCGCAAAGATTGTAATAAATATATCATAAACTACTTACCTAATATTAAGACATTTTTGTTGTTTTACGAACGTGTATATATATCTCCGTATATTGTCATACCATACAACGTTATATCTTTGCACTATTTCTTTCTATCATAATTTTCTTCCCGATTTAACAACAAACATTTTTTTTCATGTATAATCTCGAAGACGACAACTTCAAAGTGAATACTAGGCTCCGCCCATGACGTCATTTAACTTAGCCAATAGCGAAGAAACGGCCTCACAGCAGGGGGTATAGCGCGTACGTTTTCGGAACATGCAGTCCGCATATAAATGCATTGAATACTGCGGCAATTATCTTAGTCTAAAAGTGCATCATATAGTATACTGAAATTTCTATCGAGTAAAATGATAGATTAGACTTCATTATTCCTACATAAAAACATAATATTAAATAAAGCTAGTTATGGTAAATTTTATTTAGGCCTGTAACGTTAGAGATGTTTTGAATCGTCTTTAATGATGAAAGTAGCAATTGAGCTGTTAAAACCAAGGTTATTATATCTATACAGGCACTTATTATATCTAGCAGGCGATGGTTGCCGGGCGCCTGCCGCGCCACCTTGTGTCGCGCGCTGCAAATACACTCCATCTGACGTCACAGATAGTGTTCGTGGCAAAGGAGTGGCACCCCTGGTTAAAACTGCGTCAAAATATTTTCTGCATTTTAAAATTATTAGCTTTACTTTAATAGGTGCATAATAAAATGTCGGAGGCTTTAGCTAAAGTACAAGCAATATCTGAGACTAGAATAATAAACTAACGAAACCTATTCATTTTTATCGAACTGCTTTACAATATAAGACTTGCAGACTTCGACATGATAAAGTAAATGAGAAGACAGTGCTGAATTCACTTGCTCAATGTAATTCAAAAAAAGTTTTTAGAATTATAGAAATAAATAAAAATGTGATTGATTACCTTAAAGATTTCAGGTAGAAAAATGCTTGTATTATTTTTTTTTTCATAATGAAATTGATATGTGTACGAAATCTAATTATTTAAAGACTTCTCATCCGAATTCGAACAAATATAGGAATCATATTTAGTACGACACAAAATAGCAGTGCATTCTACTTAATTTCGGTTTTCTACTTCATATGATGATGGGCAATTTTTGAATATAGGTACTTCATGAAAAAAAAAAGTAAAAGGATAGAGGAAGAGAAATTAATTCGATAAGTCCAGTTGTGACCAGATTTTGAAAATGCCTTTCATAAAGGAACATCTACGGAAATTGTGCCTTATTTACGTAATATGTTTGAAAAACAATGAAAATCTAACACTTCCAGCCAGTCAGTAGGTTTTAATCGGTTGCATCGACAGAAAAATTGTGGTGATGGTGGTGTGTGTGTGTGGGGGGGGGGGGGAGCGATAACCAAACGAGTTGTTTTCCATTTCTCTCTTGGTCATTTTCCACATTTGTATTTATTGGCATAGGAAGCTTAGACCCAAGCAGTAATGTTTTGTCGAGATGTGAAATCAGTAGCAAGAGTATGGTTATAAAATCGTCCAAAATCTCTAATTTGGGAAAACATATTTCCCGTAAATTTCTGCATTTCTGTTAGTGTCTTGCCCTGTTCTTTCATCAATTCCACTACTTGGGTTAAAATTCCCGAAGAACATTTAAAATTTTTGTCCGTAATTTTAAAGTGCTAATGCTTAGCAAAAGAATTTTAATCTGTTCTCTAAGGTGGCAGTGTGCTTTCGATGAAATGCTTCTAAGAACTAAGACTTTAGCTATATCTTCAATTTTCCACTGTGTTCTTCTGTCGTTATTCAAAATTCGTAATATCGGACCTGATGTGAAATATTTTGAAAGGATTTTTACAATTTCACTTTGAATTTTCTCATCCCACTCTGTGCTTCAAGAAAAATTAATTTTGCTTTTATTGTCTCATTGTCTTCTCGCATTTTTCAGTTAAGCACTTGATCTTTTCTTCAGCATCGAGCACTTTTCTTTTTAAAGAATTTATTTCAAATAATAATTTCTGATTTTCAAAATATAAATTTTGCCTCTCTATTTCATTTAAATCACCTGACTGAACAACCACTGACATATTATCAAAAATACTTGAAGTCTGCTCTACATCTTGAACATTTAGCAAATCATTCATTGTCTTCTTCTCATCTCTTTTATGATATCGAAGTTTACGATCCGCATTTTGAGGAAATTTGTGAAATGATACATTTTTGCTTGACTTGACGTTTTGGCAAAGAGCTACAGCACTAAACCATCACCAAGACTATCAAATATAAAACAGCCATGTCCTCAAACTAATATCTGTGCCGTGCTCTGTGTTTATCTTTTCCCCACGCTTCGGAAGAGACCAGCTAGATGGAGGGGACCAGTGACGTCAGTAATTCCAAGAACTCTGGACAGGAGTAAGTTGCCAGAAACGAATGGCCTACCTCTCTTACTTCCACTTACCGTGCATAGAGCCAACCATCGCAGCTATGACGTAAAAAAAGCTTGGCTGCTAAATTTGGCGACTATCGCTTCATTGGAGATTTTATGTTAATGCCACCAAAAAAAAATTACTGAACTGTACATTTATAATTTTTTAAACTATAAAATGATCAGCATTTAAAAATACTTTTATCTGTTATATATTTATTAGTTTAAGTAAATTTAAATAAATAAACATAGATATATATTTAATTCATGTAATCATAAACTAAATAAAAAATTGACGCATTGCATCACTGTAAATCACAATACATAAAAAATTCAGCCTAAAAAGTATACTAGCGTGTTTATTGTTAAATTGCTTAGTTCTTAATTTAGTCTGGTATGCTGATAATATATATAATTTTTAAATACACTAATATTCTTATAATAAATAACAAATTTACATAAATGTACTATCAAAGGTGTCGAACTCAATTGTTAATTACAAGGGGGGGGGGGAATTTTCCACATTACGTCAGTTAGTTAAAAGCATATAAAATATATGCACATTCAATATCATATTCAACTTAACTAGCTCTAGGAAAAAGCTATCCAAATATCAATTTTTATACATTTTATAAAAATGCGGAAAATGTTTTTAACTAACAATACCACTCCTTCCTAGAATTTAGTCTAGTCGGCAGTGAATAAGCACTAATTTCTTATGATGAACACGTGCATAGGATGAAATATGGGACGGATAACAAGTAATGTTTTTATTTAAATAAAAAATAAATTACATACCTTTTAAACGTAATTCCTTTTCTTTTAGTAATCCGTTTCTTGAAATAATTGATTAGCTTAACAAATAATATTTTTGCACACTACTACACTACAAGAAAGCTCATGGCTGTAGTCAGTTGTTTTATTCAGACCAAATAGAGTTATACGCCAGAACGTCTTAGCGAAAACGTCACTGACCGTCTCCGTCTATCGTCAAGCGCGCCAACTTTGATATTGAATTTGAATTTGGTTGACGCCAGAGGGCGCTGCGGTAGCGAGTGAAACGTCTGTATATATTAGTCTGTGGGATGCGAAAACTCGCAAACAATTTCCATGATAAGCTCGCTAGGATCCCCAATGAACTAATCTATAATATGACCGACTACGACTTTCGTGAATTTCCAAACAGACCCAGAGCTATCCTAAATCCCGATTTAGACGTCCCATGCTGATTCCTGACTGAATCTCTTCTGCATCCCAGTAAAGGATATTCGCCTGTTCCCCCACCCACCTTATCTTCAAAACTCTACAATAAGACCACTGTTTACAGCATTCTTTGTTTACTACTAACTTGTTTCATCAACATTATTGGCCCCTATTTAAGGACTAGGTTCAGTGGAAGACTGTGACCCACATATATGTTACCTGACTAGGGATACGGAGCTCTGCTCCAGGCGACCTGCTATTGACAAATTACTGGCTGGCTATTAGTCTGTGATTGTGGATAGCTTTCTTGTAGCGCATTCCTCTTCCCAGACGTTTGTCTATAATACGGACTGACTTATCAAGCATATTGAAGACCAGTAAGGTTTCTGCAAATACATGGGTTACCATATTTGGCGGCTTAACACGTGCTCCAGTTATTGACTTTTACATGCATTTGATAATGTTAATAAATTTTCAATTGAGTTATATTTTTATAAATCTGAATTAGATTGGAGTAACATTTGTAATTAAGCAAAATTTATTAACAAGAATCAAAAATATGATTCCCACTCTGTAAGCAGGTTAACGAATAGATAGATTTTTTTTTCACAAATCCGGTTCTATTAAAATTCATGCAATACTTTGATATAACTATCTGTTACAGTTCCAATATTACATAGAAAAATTATGGTCTTATTATGCGCTCAGAAAGACCTTAAATTATTTGAAATACCTGTACTAAATAATAAAAAATTATTTTTGAAGCATATATTTATGATGATATATAGTAGTGTGTTAATTATCCGCAGTGGGAGTGCACTTTAAAATAAAAATGTGTATTTAATTTCAAAGGTACAAAATTCTAAAGAAGGGCAATTTTGTTATAAACCTGTGTATGTATAGATTAAATAAATACAGCATTTAAAATCTCAGTAATAGTAATACGAAGGTCACATAGAAATTTTTGAGACAGGGGCAGACGATATGCGCTAAAAAAATTATTGGTCAGATATTTAAACTCTTTTATGTCCGCAGACGATAACTTGTAGCGACAATTGCAATTTAGCTATCGTATAATAAATTTTGAAAGAAAAGAAAATGGAGTTGACGCGAGAGCATTATCGAGCTATTATTTTCTATGATTTTAAAGTGGGGATAAATCAAGAGGAATGTTTTCAACGTTTATAATTCGCATATGGAAATGATACTCCATCTCGTGCCAATGTATTCAGACGGTTTACAGAGTTTAGAACAGGTTCGAAATGTAAAACACACAGGAAGACCTTTGTCAGCTGTAGTCCCAGAAAATGTGTCGACCATTAAAAAAATGTTAATCGCTATACCTACCAAATGATACAGAAGGAACTTAACATTAGATCCGCAGCTATACATAAAATTATTCATGAAGAACTGCATATGAAACAATTAGTTTGTCGTTGGGTCCCCCACAATTTAACAGAACACCAGAAAGCGGAGAGTGTCAGAATCAGTAAAGAAACTCTAAAATTACTTGATGATGGTGGACATCGTATTATTTCTAAAATCATAACTGGTGATGAAACGTACATACCGTTTTTCTGACGTTTCAACACGTCAAGAAAGTAAAGTATGGGTCTTTGAAGATGACCCCAAATCAACAATGGTGAAAAGACAACAAGTAATGAAGAAAGAGTGATGGATGCCGTGTTCTTCAGAAGTACAGGTCTGGTCAAAGCCATAAAGCCAGAAGGACGGAAGACAGTTACAGCTAACTGGTACACCACTAAGTGTCTTCCAGAAATTCTTTAGGAAGTGATTGTTAGGGGACTCATGCTTCACCATGACAATGCATCTTCTCATTTAGCAAGAATGACAGTCGAATTTCTTGAACAAAAACATCACAGTGATATCCACCCTATTCTCCTGATCTTGTTATGTGTGACTTTTGGCTATTTTTTAATCCAAAAAAAATTTACGTAGTCGTCATTTTCATTCCGAAGATGAGATTGATGAGGTTATAAAAGCATATTTTCATCGATTCCAAGAAATGGATGGCTTGAAGCATTTAATATTTGAGAAATTCGCCTACAAAAGTGCAGTGGCGTGGGAACCCATTGGTGGTTGGATGCAACTTGCACCCACAGAAATTTGAAGATAATTAAGGTTTTTGTTTTGCTGTTGTTAATCTTCTTTAAATAACGCTGGAATGAGATTTTTTCCAGAAAAATATTGAAGTAAAAATAGCATGAATGAACATTCCAAGCTCGCAGTTCAGAAATAGGTATGAATTTTTAGATAAAAGCAGTTGCTTACGTACCCAGTCCCCTTTTACCTTCGAACACTGATTCAAAATGGCCTTGCAGTTGATGGTCGGGTCGTAAATTTGAAGTTGTTGAATAGTTAGGTGCGCGGATAAACTGTTGAACAATGGTAGTATTATTTAACATTGTTTGCAGACTATGGGTACTACAGGTGCATTATCATATCTAGAATAATTCTGCTTAAAATAAGCTGTAACAAATTCTAGGGTACAGGTGTTAAAAGACTTGAATCTACCAAATAAATCTACTGTGGGTGTTTTGCACAGACGGCAAAATTATGTGCAAAAATATTTTATTGTTAAGGAATATTATACTAAATATTCTTTTTCTGTGAGTGCAAGAAAATATTTGTAGAAACCAAATTCAACATACATGTATTAAATATTTGTATAATATAGAAATAAAGGTTTAGCATAAAATTTTTTTAAAATTTTACATACAATGAAACTTTTATTTTTGTTTATTTAGTGGACATTCAAGGTCCCAAATGAAGGTGTCAAGCTAGTCGATACTGTACATATCATTCTTGAGTTTGTCCTCAGGAAAAAGTGTTATGGGCACCCATTCTTATAGAATCGACAACGGGATAGAGCCTAATGGAAGTGGATCTTTTTATTTTCTGTCCTGAGGACTGACGAAATGGATGGGGTGCCAAAAAAGTCTTTGTCAGTGACTTTGCTTCCTTTACAGATTAACCAAAATAACTTCTTTTTTTTGCGCAAATATAGCTTGACAATTAGAAATATAGCTAGTATAAGCTACTAAGCAATATATTTTGTATTTGAAACGATTATAACCGTGAAACTCAATATATCTTAAATCAAGAATATTAATTTCCCCAAAAGGACAGGAATCATCAAATAAATTAAACTTATATTCGCTAGTTGTACAGGATTGATACGGATACACTTATACACATTTTGAAGTTTAATGACAGTATTAAACTATTCACAAATACAACACAAACATTACAAAAGTTAAGAAGTTTCACACCAAAAACTGGTACCTTTCTGGTAGGTCGGACGGTCTGGGTCTCAACACCACCAAAAACTGGTGGGCTTCAGCCTTCAGCCGATGTCGTGAGTCCCCCTCTCTCTCTCCTTTTCTTCTTCTTTCCCAGGTGTCGCTGCGCTGCCAGTTCACTCGTTATAGTCTCCCCCCCTGGCCACGAAGTCAACTCGACGAGTAGCCAGAAGTGGTAGATGGGGAACTAGGGCTGCTATGGTATATTTTAGTCTTTCGGGGTCGACCCCCTCCTACGCAAGAGGGCGATTGGCGTGGCTACGATGTCGATAGGCGGAGGGCAGAGGTGTGGTAAGTCCCAACTGGTATATCAGGGGAACTTGGATAAACCACTTCATTACTCGTTGGAGAACGCTTAGTTGGTATGACAAAGGGCCCGTCTCGCCGAGGTGCAAATGGCGTGGTTTTCTGACTGGCTTTATTGCTTATCGGGTGGGTGGTTACCCACACTTCGTCCCCAGGCGCATACGACGGAGCTCCTCTTTTACCTTTATCAGCATATTTCTTCTTCCTATCCTGTTTCTGTTCTACCAAATGCGTTATCTCGGCGCTCATATCTGCAAATCTTCGCAGATATGGCGTAATTTTGGCAGCGAAGTTGTCATTATGGATCACGTTTCGTATGTCATGCTGGACGTCGTCCAGAGTCCTAAGTTCTCTTCCGACCTGTGAGAAGACTGCTGTATGAGTAGTAGTGTCAAATCTTGCGGTGTTGAGGGTGAAACGTATAGCTCGAAGTTTTTCGGATCGGTTTTCTGACTGGCTTTATTGCTTATCGGGTGGGTGGTTACCCACACTTCGTCCCCAGGCGCATACGACGGAGCTTCTCTTTTACCTTTATCAGCATATTTCTTCTTCCTATCCTGTTTCTGTTCTACCAAATGCTTTATCTCGGCGCTCATATCTGCAAATCTTCGCAGATATGGCGTAATTTTGGCAGCGAAGTTGTCATTATGGATCACGTTTCGTATGTCATGCTGGACGTCGTCCAGAGTCCTAAGTTCTCTTCCGACCTGTGAGAAGACTGCTGTATGAGTAGTAGTGTCACATCTTGCGGTGTTGAGGGCGAAACGTATAGCTCGAAGTTTTTCGGATCACAAGGTGTGATCGTTCCCCACGAGGATGGCCAGTCTTGGTTTTAGATCTCTATTTTTCCGTTTCACAGGATTCGCCTGAGGCCAATAAACAGGAGTCAGTACTTGTTTGACTCCGAGCACATTACACACTTGCTGAAGGACAGCGATAACAAATTGGGTACCATTGTCGTTGATAAGCCGGCGAGGAAATCCATAACTCAAAAACACCTCCTCCAGTAGAATTACCGCACATTCTTTTGCAGTGGCGTGTTGGAAGGAAAAGAGCTTCACCCACTTGGTAGAATGTGGGTCCGTAAGTCCTTCCGACAGGTTGGTGGTAGGGGAAGGAGGGTACGGTCCCTGAGGATGCCTTCCCCACTGGATTCCGGTATAAATTGGGTGGCACTTCCCGGCCGTCCAAACGGTTACCTTACACCTTTCTGGTAGGTCGGACGGTCTAGGTCTCAACAACAACCCAATCGGAAGAGGTGTCTTCCACTATGAAAATCCATTTCTTCCCATCCGGCGTTTTCGGCAGGGGGCCGAAGAGGTCTATTGCAAGCGTTTCGAAACGTTGGGAGTACACGGGTATCCTTAAAAGTCCAGCAGGTTTTTGGTTACTGGACTTATATCTATTACAATCAACACAGTTCTTTATGTAGTCCGCAATGTATTTTCTCATTCCAGGAAAGTAATAGCGGGGGGACAATCCTGTAGTAAGTACCCTCAGCACCATAATGTCCTCTGGTCGGAGTATCGTGGTACTCCTGCAAGACTCTTTTGCGCTCTTGGATTGGAACCACTAACTGGGTCTCTTCGGATTCAGTATCCGGGGAGTAACGATACAAGATTCCTTGGGACATAAGATAACCACGGCTCGTCCAATTTGCGAAATTTTCGGAACACTCCAAATGGGCAAACAAAGGCTGTCTTGTCCTTATCGGGAGGGTACATTCTGACTTGATGGTAACCAGATTTTAAATCCATGGTAGACATGCAGGTTGTCGGCTTAGCATTTTGCAAAAGATCATCCATACGTGGTAGCGGATATGGATCAGGCTTAGTTACAGCATTCAGTTTCCGGTAATCGATGCAAAGGTGGAAATCCCCATTCTGTTTTGGTATTAACACCACAGGAGCAGCAAACGGAGAGTCACATTACGCCCAATTTTAGAAGGGTGTCGATCTGTTCTCTCATAATTTCCTTTCTGGCAGGAGAGAGCCTATAAGGAGTAGTGGCAACTGGGGAAGAGTCACCCGTGTCGATCCGATGTTCCATATACGGCGTCGGCTCTGCCCCCGGACTAAAGGTGTCTTCACACTGGGTATGCAACGCATTGAGTCTTCGACGTTGGTCCTCCATTAGATATTCACCTTCGATGGATTGAAATAGACAAGAATTTGCCGCCATCGTACCTTCCTTAATGTCACAGGACTGGACAGTAGGGTTTTCAGCGAATGGAAAGTATTCATTTGGGTTATCACTGTAGAACCAGGTATGGTTTTGAGGATTCAGATCGACTCCGGATTTCTTCAGAAAATCTGCTCCCAATAGGGTACGATTTCCTTTGGCTTCTGGTAGCACGAAAAGAGTTACTGGGAAAGAACGTCATACACGTGGTAAAACCGCCCCTCTCAGTTTGGTCACCATCAGCAAGCGTCATCGTAATAAATGTTTTCTCAAACTCAACTCCTTCATCTTTCAGCAAATGGTACAGGGTCTCACCCGCAATAGAGTGTGTCGCTCCGTTATCCGCGCACGCTGTACCTGTGATACCATTTATTGTGACACTCATGACTGTAGCCCGCTCCAGTACCCCTGTACTATGGATTTGGATCTTCTCAAAACGAGCTGTTGCCTGCGTGGGAAGGTTACAAGTTGGGCATTTTGATTTTATAAATCCGGCTTTACCACAGCCATAACAGATTAACGTTGGTCGTTGCTGGTTGGATCCAGCATCTGTTCGATTGGTTCTGCCTTCCTGAGAGCACCTCTTGGGCATAACAGGTTTCATAACCTCATCTCTGACCGTGTTAGTCCTCCTTGGAAACGGCGGAATCGTACTTTTCTTCTGATTAGTCCTTAAACAGTCGTAAGTATCCAACCTTTCCGCCAAGTCTAAGGGGTTGGTTAGCTCTGGCCAAATATCAAGGAAATGGTCTTTGGTTTCCTGAGGTACTCGTTCCTTCATTTGGTCAGCCAGGACGAGTTCCTTTAATTGTTCAAATGTCTTGATCAGTTCAGTAAGCCAGCCGTCAAAATAACTGGTCAATTCAAAATAAAAATCACGCCAAGTACTGTTTTGGCTCTTACGATGCAGGGAAAAAAATTGTCTGTATTTATCGGTAGTAAGCTTATATCTTTTCAACAGCATTGTCTTCACTTTATTGTAATCCTGACATTCCTCCTCTGGTTCTCTAGCCATAAGTTGTCCGACCTCAGATGGTAAAGATCCAATTAAATATGGGAACCAAGTCGCTTCTGGAATCTTTAAGAACTTAAGTTGTCGTTCAAATAAATTAAGAAATAATGCCATATCATCATCCTTAGTGCCGTATTTAAGGAGAATTCTCCTCACGTCCCACTTGGGTTGCTCCGTCTCCAAAACCGGGATTGCGATTACGGATTGCGAGACCCTCTGAGATTCAAGTTGCAACTTCAAACGTTTCAATTCAAACACTCTTTCCTTTTCCAATTTGACTTCCTGCTCCCTTGCTATTCGATTTTCAATAATATTGTCCAACATATATTTTGTCAACTCTTCACCATAGCCTTCAGAACTCGTGATCAAATCTTTTAACTCCACCACCTTAAGAGTGTCTGCTCCATCTAATCCCAACTCTTGAACAAGTAATCTTAGATCTTCCTTACGTCCCGTACCAAGATAAGCTATTTCTATCGTAAACTCTCTAAATTCTTCAAATTAACACAGAACAGTCTCTTTTTCTCTTTAAAACGTAATAAATAATTCTGATCAAAAGCGAGAAAGAAAAGAAAACAGTTGCAGCACATTCGGTATTCCACTAGACCGATCGCAGACATTCCGTCGCCGGTCAAATGAAAATGAAAGCGACGCTCAGACGAGAACGAAAAGCACTTCGTTTTACAAAAGAGTGTTTTTGTAACGATAGGTTTCATTACTGTAATTGCCGGATGGCGAAAACCGAAGTACAACTATATAAAATAGTTTAAACAGGTTGAACACTTATCTGTTAACATCCTTAGCATGGAAGGGATATTCCAACACCGCATTCACACGAACACATCAGGATGGGGTTATCCCAAGAGTTCTTTTTGTCCGTCGTTTTGAGAACACACAAACACCGGCCGCACGCTCGGGCGCCAAATTATATCCGCTAGTTGAACAGGATTAACATGGATACACTTATACACATTTTGAAGTTTAATGACAGTATTAAACTATTCACAAATACAACACAAACATTACAAAAGTTAAGAAGTTTCACACCAAAAACTGGTAAGGAGGGTACGGTCCCTGTGAATGCCTCCCCCACTGGGTTCCGGTCTAAATTGGGTGGCACTTCCCGGCCGTCCAAACAGTTATCTTACACCTTTCTGGTAGGTCGGACGGTCTGGGTCTCAACAACACCAAAAACTGGGTGCCAACGACCCTATCGTGCTGATAACACCGGTTCTCGTTAGATCACCGAAGTCAAGCAGCATCGGGCGCGGTTAGTACTTGGGTGGGTGACCACCTGGGAACACAACGTACTGTTGGCACATTTCGGGCGCGGTAGCCCGGTGGTTTGCGCTCTGGATTTGCACGCTGCCGCAACTGCCGCCGTGTTCATGCGGAGTACGATCACGTTAAACATGTGGGTCCGTAAGTCCTTCCGAGAGGTTGGTGGTAGGGGAAGGAGGGTACGGTCCCTGTGGATACCTCCCCCACTGTGTTCCGGTCTAAATTGGGTGGCACTTCCAGGCCGTCCAAACAGTTACCTTACACCTTTCTGGTTGGTCGGACGGTCTGGGTCTCAACAACACCAAAAACTGGTGGGCTTCCGCCTTCAGCCGATGTCGTGAGTCCCCCTCTCTCTCTCCCCTTTTCTTCTTCTTCTTCTTTCCCAGGTGTCGCTGCGCTGGCAGCTCACTCGTTACAAACTTCATTTTCCATTAAATGTTCTGATTTTTTATGATTTTTTTCCAGATTTTATTCGAAAATTGAGAGTGGGTTTCCGAATATTCGATTGCTTTTACAATCAATAGACTTCCATTATTCACTTATTGTAATAATAATCGGGAATAAATTCGTTCAAACCGTTTTATTCGTTCGTTAGATATCGCATCCACTAATTCAAGGATACACACACTAACATACATACACTGCAGAGTTCACTCCGACGATAAGAACTTGCAATTTTGTCCCAGTAGCTCAATGGTAGAGTATCGGCTGGCCAGTTCGAAGATCCAGAGTTCGATTCCCGGTTGGAGCAATAAGGTTCTTTACAACACACACACACTAATATACATACACACACACACACTAATATACATTACACACACACACTAATATACATACACACACACACATATACATACACACGCACTAATACACATACGTATACGAATATACATGCATTAATATACATGCGCACACATACACACACAGATATTACTTCAAAAACATTCGATTCGAGTTCAGGGATGTTTGAAATGAGCTTTACCGTCGAAAACACAAACTCGAATTCGAGTTTTCGACCCCGTCACAATACTTTCCCTATACATTATACCAGTGTCTTTCAAACTTATTTGGTCGCGAAACCCTTTAAAAATTTAATTTAATGACAGAACCCCAAAATAAGAAAGAAACCTTGTCTAAATTATGCATTAAAATTTACTCTTTTTTAAATTTTTAAGACAATTTACATGAAACTATCACGTCGCGGACCCCCAAGGGTTCCGCGGAACACATCTTGAAAAACGCTACACTTATACTATGTATGTGAGGAAAGTAACTATTTATTGCTCCCACAAACCGAAAAATGTCAAGCAAATTTCCCTAAAATGTTACAAATTTTGCATTTTTAAAATGACAAATATTCCCTCCTTTCAAATAATCTTTTAGTCACTGATTCTTGTACTATATAAGTACTGAACAATATAAGGATCCTACGCATAATTTACTACGAAATCTCGCATATAATCGTTTTATTCAAGTAATAAAAAATTATATATATATGTGTGGAACATTTCTTAAACTAATTTCAAACAATCTGTATGCAGTACACAAAGTACTTAAATACGTGCATTTTCATAATATTACTTTAAAACCAGAAAATACATAATAAATTATGTAAATAGTCGTATAAAAATATATCAAATGACATTCTGATGCGCAATGAAATCATCGGTCCTCATGAACGATATCATTTATTATAAACAATTCGTCTTTCCCTCCACTCTTGCAGGAGTTCTGGTCAAAGAGCTAGTATCACTTAGATTACTCCTCGAAGGTGCTGGTACGCCTGAATAGCGTACCAGAACTGGCAATAAAACGACGTTTGGTCAGGTTTTGTTTAGACTAGAAGAAAGAACATTATTTTTTTATTCGGGCAGCATCTGCAGTTTTAGTACAGATAAGTTTATGAACTTTGACTGTTTCTGAGTTTTAATAGTAACATTTCAGAATTGCTTTAAAAATGTTGTTTTGAGGGCACCCGAGTGTCATTTTACTGTTGTCTGTAGAATACTAAATTCTACTTCGCGAGCACCAAAGTGCTCGCGGTGTAGAATTTAGTGACAGACAGGCCACCAGGTTATTTTTACTTTCTCATACTATGTAATATAATATAGAGAATGTATTGTTTTCACAAAAATTTTCGAATTCGATATTTTGATGCCAATATATATTATAAGACCTCCTGAATACGTTTTGACTATTTTTGGAGTGATGTCGAGCACCAAATTGCTCGCGGTCTAGAATTTAGTGACAGACAGGCCACCAGGTTATTTTTACTTTCTCATACTATGTAATATAATATAGAGAATGTATTGTTTTCACGAAAATTTTCGAATTCGATATTTTGATGCCAATATATATTATAAGACCTCCTGAATACGTTTTGACTATTTTTGGAGTGATGTCCATCTACCTGTCTGTATCTCTGTGGTCGATTTCTTGTATACACGATACCGCCACAAACATTAATGGATTTTCACGACACATTATATCCGGTTTTGCTATCAAAAAATCTAGAACCAGATAGAATTTCTTTAAAATCGAGCGAAAACTTCGAAATTTATTAGAAATTGTATATTTTTTTAGCATGGCAACATAAGACAAAATTTGACATAATCATGCATAAAAAGGTTTACTTACGGCTCAGTCAATGATCACGCGACTTAATAGTTTCAATCATTGTAAAAATAGCCGTGATAGATTTTTTTTGTTCGTGACGTCATTATCCCCTCGGAGGCAAGTTACCCCCCCCCCCCACCCCACCCCCGGGAGGAGTGGTACATTGTCAAGCATGGCATCAAACGAAAGAGTTTTTTAAGCCCTTTAAAGTGAAGCGTAACTAGCTATAATTGTAATCATTTGGACACAGATTACCGATTTTTCGAAAATTTTTTTGTAAAATTTGAAAAAAAAACTGGTATGAGAAAATCGCATACTGGATTAACGAATTCACTGTAAGTGGAGAATTCAGAGAAAGAAAATTCAGTTACAGTCAGTGCTAATCCAAGAACTTTAGGAATCCAGCTACGAAAGTATTTTGGGAGCCTTCAAAAATAAGATTTAAAAATTCTGATTTGGGCAGCATATGACTTTTCCTACAGGCACAAATTTGTTTTCTCTTTCATTTTTTCGCAATTCTTTAAATTAGATTGCCAAAATAGCATAGATAATTATTTTGAATTTTGCATAATTCGCAGTTTTAATTCAATTTCGTTTTCATTTGCTGACTGGACGTGAATTCAAAGAGGACGTGGTAAATTAAAATATCTCGAGAACTGTTTGTCCTAGAGATATGCCATCGGTCTTATTCTTTTCGTCGTTAAAATTACGTATAAAGGAGGCATTTAATTGATAAATTTGAGCATATGTAGTCTTTCATTTTAGATTTTGATGATTTTTGAGGGCCAATTCGCAAGAACAGGCAGGTTTTCTTTTTTCCGAATCATACCAAAATCTAATCATCACCACGGTAATCCACATCAAGTGACTTAGCTACCGAATTTTGTAAAATTTAGTCAATTAGTTCTTCTGCTAGAGTGGATAAATACAATTTTTGCGGGTCATTATGAAAAAAAAAGCAAGTTCTTATTTTCCAAATCGTACAAAAATCTAATCAGCACCAGGATATCCCACAAGTGACTTATCAACCAAATTTTGAGAGATTCGGTTAACTATTATTTTAGCTACAATGAATACTTACATTGCATAGACAGACACACAGAGACGTTACGCTAAAAATAGTTTTTTTTTCGGATTCCACAGTGCTTGATCGTGTAGATTCGTGGAAACCTCGAGTTGCAATTCTTGACACGATTCCAATACGTCCCCTATACAAGTCCTTCCGAGAGGTTGGTAGTAGGAGGAGAAGGAGGATACGGTCCCTGTGGATGCCTCCCCACTGGGTTCCGATCTAAATTGGATGGCACTTCTCGGCCGTCCAAACTGTTACCTTACACCTTTCTGGTAGGTCGGACGGTCTGGGTCTCAACAACAACAACTTCCCCTATACATTACCATGTATTGCAGGGAAAATAAAAATTCAACAATTTAAATTAACAGATGTATACAGTAAAAAATATACATATATAATTGTCCTGTAGGATGAAGATATCTAGCTGCCCTGCAGGAAGCAGAAAGTTTTCTTTTTATACAAAGAATTTAACACGAAACCTTTTTTTCGGTCGGTGTGGTGTTTGTTGTCTCGAATTAGACTGGATTTAATCAATTTGGTGCTTTGCTTCTTTGAACAACAGTTTTAAGAGATTTCTAAACCTCTTTACAAGCAGGTATGCATACTCAGGGCTCTCTATCCGTACCCGATATTCAAACCCGGCTTTTATGAATCTATGACTAGAGTGTGAACCTTTGGCCACTTATGTGCCTTGTAGAACTTGCGGAAACTATTTTATGGTTAAAAATTCTGTGTTAGCGAAAATCTCTTATAAAGATGGTTCTAGGCTCTGGAAGCTTTGTGTTTCTTTAAAAAAAAGACTTTTCATAAGCATTTTCCATTTTAGCAGAGAATTCTCAAGAAATTTTTGTGTCCCATCTTGATCTAATGCGTAATCCGATCCCAAGAGCGTAGCTATACTGTACCTAAAAGAAACCGTGCTTCTGGGACCTTGAACATAAAGGGATAACAGAACCCCATAACAGTTTTCTTTTTCGAGGATTATCAGAGTAGTTTTGACAGTTGAAATGTTAGTACCTAATTGATTCCTAAAGCTCTATTTCTCAGAAAAAATATAGTACATAAATATTTGATGAATGAAAAATGTCATTTTGGAGGCCCCTCTTTGTCAGGGTTCAGTCACTGAGACAGCAGAATTTTCAGTTTTTATACGTTTTAATCATTCTCTAAATTGGCTTTATTCAGCTTAAGGGGACCCTGAACAAAAAGGGAATCCCTTCATAACAGTTTTCTTTTTAAGGATTCTCGGAATAGTTTTAACAGTTGAAATGTTAGTACTTAATTGATTCCAAAAGCTTCATTTCTCAGAAGAAGAAAAATAGCACATAAATATTTGATGAATGAAGAATGTCATTTTAGAGGTCTCTCTTTGTCAGGGAGGGCCCAGTCTTTAAGACAGCAGAATTTTCAGTGTTTGATACGTTTTAATTATTCTCTAAATCGGCTTTATTCAGCTCGTGTACTTATCATACTCGTGTTCATTGCATTTATGCGATGATTGTATCCCGTCAAGTGAATTTTTAATAAATTTGTCAGAAAATTATAAATGCATTGAAGGCCTTATGTACCTAGAACACTTAAAAGGATGCCTATAAGCATGAACTGACTTTAATAAGTTAATAATGTTTTATTTATTTTAGTCATTATATATCAGTCATTCAAGGCCTACAAGTAGAGCTGATATATTATGCGATGACTTAATTCCGAGGACTATTTTGATAGGCCTGTTCCAAGTAGATGAGCATAACGTATACAATTTTGATAGGCATTATAAAGCCGCCTAGAATTCAGACATGCTGTATGGATGTCCATGGATGCCCTGACGGCCTCTTCCTTTTTTTTTTTTTTTTTTTTTTTCTTTTCATGGCGTAATGGGTAGGCTAGGCTGCCTTGTCGGTCTGTGTTGATAGGTTTAGAGTCGGAGTCTCTATTTCAATGTCTGTTATCCCCCACCAGGAAAGCTCGTCTTGGGTGTTCCATATCTACGTAATCGATGTTATGTCTGCCTAGCTACAATGCATTTTTCCTTAGTCGTTGCAAAGAGAAGGCACTGTTTTTTGGTCTGAAAAAGAGTGCTATAAAACGCACTCGAAACAAGTGTAGTCACCTAATTATCACATGCCTGCTTTTGTAAAGAAGTATTGAATATTTTATACCCTCAACTTAGTTCACTTTCGTGTGTGATTAAAATTTATTTTTTACTTTTCTAAGCGTGACTGTTGTGTAGTGGAAGACAATGGGAAACTTTTTTTTCATATTTTATTTTTTACTTTTTAGTTTTCATTTCTAGTTTTAGTTTTCCCTCCCTTATCCGTCCATCCCCCCTTTTTATGTTGATTTATTTAACTTACAAACCTATGCAGTATTACACATGAATTGACGCTTTAGAACCAGGAGAAAACTTGATAGTTCATGAGGTGAAATTGTGTACCGAATTTCGGTTCTCTAGTGCTCGGGAAGCCGAGACCGAGCCCGTCAAAGATGTCAATCGAAATAACGTGAAAAATTGCCAATCGAAATAACGTGAAAAATTGCCAATCGAAATAACGTGAAAAATTGCCAATCGAAATAACGTGAAGTTAATAAGAATTGATATAGGCAAAAATTGCTTACCTCTAGACATATTCTTATTGCAAAGAACTTGTATAATGTCCACTTATATTCAGATATAAAAGAAATCATAATCGTCTCACCAGCTCAAAGGATAAAGCGTCACCGGGCCAGATAGCATTGGATGGTTCAATTCCCTTCTATGACACCAGTTTGCAACACCTTCTGAGCATTTTCCTGAGAATATTGTTTATACCCATTTTCCTGAGAATACGGTTTATACCCATTTTCCTGAGAATATGGTTTATACCCATTTTCCTGAGAATATGGTTCTTGTATTCTTTGGGTACTCCACACAAGAACTCTATTCTTAGGAAAGGCTTACTTATTCCAGGACATACAGTTTAAAGAGAATTCCGAACCACAATGAACTTTCATGCATATTCAAATCCTCGGATTTGGACTTGGCATCAAACAAAGTTTCGGATTCGGAATTTGAACACTGTCTTTCATATGGAAATCTGTTTAAGTTGATTATTCCGAAATTTTTATCCGAAATTTTGCTTTGCAATTTTATGTAGAAAGAAACGCATAATTTGTATCTTACAATTATGTAGTAGAAGTAACAAACCCAGATTTCTAGAGGTATGTAACTCAGTCCCCAATAAGACTGAAGAATTGATCTTTTTTTTTTCTCTGTAAAGTCGTCTAAAAGCTGAGAAAACAAAGCAAAGAACTTACAATTGGTGCAGTGGATTCCGAGAAAAAATAACTTTAAAATGGCACTTTTTACTTTCTTTATATACATAATGTATAAGGAAAGTATTGTAACGGGGTCGAAAATTCGAATTCGAGTTTACGACGAGAGAGCACGTTTCAAGCATCCCTGATCACGAATCAAACATTTTTAAAGTGATGTCTGTGTGTGTGTGTGTGTCAGTGAGTCTGTGGTGACGATAACTGACGAACGAATGGACCGATTCGAACAAAATTTGGTACAAAAATCACAATCCGTAAACCCTGGAAGTCTATTGTTTTTATACGCAATCGAATGTTCAGAACCCCTCCTAAATTTTCGAATGAAATTTTGAAAAATCTTCAAAAAATCAAAACCGCTAATAAAGTTACGCAAATAGACATTTCTTATGTAATTTTTCATTAGAAAATGATTAACATAAATATTAGAACGCTAACATGAACCCTTCTCGAGATATTGTGCATTTTTCAAAAAAATTATCAAAAAGTCATATAAAAAAAAAATATTTCCTATTGAGAAACATATTCATTTTTCATATGTAATACCATACGATAAATTGGGTGACATCATTCTCGTGGATCTAGCTCGTTCCATTCATGAGAAAAGATACTTTAAGTAATACTTTTGTATTTGAACGCCAATAGTCTTTTATCTGCTGTAAGAATAACTTATTTCTTCGCCCATAACGCTTGGCAAGATTTTGGCGACTTTTTAAAATGTTGGCAAATTAACGAAAATCTCGCCAAATGTATAAAAATGACGCTAAATCAATGAAAATGACGACTAATTGTCGAAAATTCAATATCTTGGAAAGAATATTAGTATCTACTATAAGAAAAACCTATTTTTTTTTACTGTAAAAGTAGTAAATTCATTACATTATATAAGGATGTGTTGCCCACATCAGATTTTTTCGATTGTCTTTCCAGCTTTTCTTTCTTCAGTGTTGACCTACAGTCTTAACTACTGAACCAGCTTTAATGGAAGATAGCTCATTTTGTGTATTCTGATGGGAGGTACATACTTTTCTTTTAAAACGAAGATAAAGTTGATTTAGAATTTCGAAAATCATAAAAACGTGAAGAAATGGTACTCTATAGCTAAGAAGAATTTGCAATGTGCCTCCTATGTCGTTGTTAGATAATTACATAATCATGATGATAAATATTTTTACGAAAAATACTCAAGTCTCACAAAAGACACCACTTCATGGGGACAGAAACTCCCCGCCAAGTACAAAAAACAAAAAACTTTTTCCAAAAAATATATGGAATTTCAAAATTGTTTGCACCAAGGACCGAAGCTGCAGTTTCAGGTCTACAGTACCTTGTCCTAACCTTGATTATTTGAAGAAGGGTTAGGACCTTTCAACAGGGTATTCTAAACCTGAAAACTTCGGACCTGTGAGGACTTGACGCAAACTCTTTTGAGATTTCATAACATTTTTGTAAAGAGGTTTTTGTTTCTTGTGCTTTGCAGGGAGTTTTTTTTTTATTATTATTATTCTATCTATGCTGAGTCCTTCACGCCGCTTTACTATGTCACTATGTAGCCACGTTTATCAGCTTATTTAAGCACCATCGCAATTGATCTTGAGTTAAATACTTTCTGTAAATTATAAAATAACATGTATAATAAACACTTATTGGTGCCTCGCACCATTCTAATCCACCAGTTTTTCACCCATGACCTGGTAATTAGAAAACTGATCACATAATCACGGGAAATATATCAGTGGATCGTGAGTCAGACGATCTTGCGCGGGTTAGTTTTTCATGGTTTTCATTCCATGTGCAATAAGGGTAACTGCATATGGAGTGAAGGTTTCCTTTAAAAATTCTGCTTGAAAATCATCTTTACTTCACTGACGTAAGAGAATCGAGATGTTGTTATTATGTATCTAAAAATATATCTATATTTAACTCACTTCATTTTATTTCATTTAAACATAAACAGAAAAACCCAACACAAGAGTCAGTTTTCGACACAACAGTCTTGCACAGGAAAGGTAAGCACAGGAAAAAGCAAACAAAAGAATTCTTAGACATAATACAAAATCAACAACCAATGGCGTACCCAGATATTTTTCATAAGAGTGCAAAATATTTTATTAAATATCTCTAATCTTAAAAAATGATAAATAAACACGTGAATTAATAAATAGAAGTAAATTATGCATTAATTGAAAATTTATGAATAAATTGACATTAATTATAGAAAGATTAATCAACTATACAGAACGTTGCCAGAAAAACATTTGAGGGGGGGGGGGGGTTACAAAATATATTGTTTCCCATTTCTCCAAATATAATTCCTACGAACTTCAATGAGTTCTGATAGGTTCCTGGAGGGTATGACTGCCAAATTTTCCCTTGGCGACGCCACTGCAACTATACCAAACATAGCATTGACCATAAAAATTGTCCTTAAACAAATCTGAAACAATTTTTGTTGAATAACACTATTATAGGTTCGCGCTCCCATGGCTGATAACAGGATACACGGACCGGTTTCGTACCTAATGTGTACTCGTTAGTATAGAATAACCGATACCTGCAATGGCAACAAGAAAACTTGCTGTATGCTACAATTTTGCTAAAATCTATTGGGAAGCGACAAATTAAATCCTACCACGTAATAGCTTCAAATTTCTTCAAAATGAAGCTCAGAATACTTGAGGCTGCAACTGCCAGTATAGGAACCAGCCTATAGGGTAAGTTCCCAAAGTTAGAATCTCACTCCTATTGCAAATAACAGCATATATTGACGAGCCTATCATGCACTCGTCAGCATGCAGTAGCCGATACCTACAATGGCAGCAAAAAAACTTGCTGTATGCCACGATTTTTGCCAACCTCTATGAGAACCGACAAATAGGAGTTCACAATAAAGGTTTTCTTGCTGTCATTACAGGTATTAGTTATTCCATGCTGACAAGTGCATAATAAGCGTGAAACCGGCTCATAAATGTTGTTATCTGTAGCAATGGGAACGCAGTTCTGACTTTGGGAATGTCCTCTATGGGTGAATTTTTGAGTATATTACTATTATGATTTTAAAATAATTTCACCATTTAAAAAAAAATCAATCGTAGCAAATAGGTGTACTCAAGAATAAAATACTGTTTATTTTGAGTCTTTAATAGTTTAAATAATTATATTGATTAAAAATTAAATAAAATTAGAAACTTCAAGAGTTTGTCTTTAGAGATTGATTCACAATTTGCTTTCTTAAAATAACAGTAATTTTAATTATTGTAAGATATGAAAATAAATGAAGGACTCCTTTGCACCCCCTCTGGATACGCTACTAATCTCAACAATATTACATTTTTCTCAAACATAACACAAAATAGCCCACACAAAGCAAACAAAACAGTTTACAGAACAATAGAAAGGTTGTATAAATTATGCAGATAACTAATCCATATCGTGAACCAATAACTCAAGTTTGCTTTCCAAAGATACCTCGATATACCGCCAGTCTTAAAACAATAATTTAATATATATTTATTTCAAATTAGCACAATGCACAAAAAATTAAGTTTTGAAAATTTAAAAAAAAATAAACAATTTAAACTTGTAGGGAAGCCTTTTTGTGTTTTTTCTTATCCTCATAATTTGTCAGACTTTTAACAATATAATCTTAAAATAAGCATTTAATTATATTTCCTCAAATTAGCACAATGCGTAAAAAATTAAGATTTTAAAATATCAAAAAATTAAACAATTTAAACTTTTAGGAAAATTTGTTTGTTGTTGTTGTTCTTTTTCTTCTTCCCGTAATTTGTCATAGAGTTTTAAAAGTATAATCTTTAAACAAGTAGTCTACTATATTTCCCTCAAATTATTACAATTCACAAAAGATTAAGATTTTAAAAATTAAATTCAAATACATATTATATTTTTATGAATATTATGCATTGATAAATAGTCATTATTCATTAATGCATTCCATAGCTAACTGCCAATATGCATCGTCTAACAATTTGATTTTTCTTTTAAAATGCATAACTTATGAAACAACATATCATTTTTTTTATATAAAAGCAGGTAAAAATTATATATTCCAAGATGATTAATGATTATTTTGAAACTGCAAAAATTTCGTTATTACTCTTCTAGTCGTTCGTTGCACTATGAGTCTTATGATAAAACCCTTTCTGCTAAATTGTCAGACCTTTTAAATTTTTTCAAGTTGTTTTAAGTTTTATGCATATGAGTCGTTTTTGCGAGTTTAAATACAATATTTTAAGAAGGCCCTCTTCAATGCCAACATCTTATACCTCTTTAGTTATTGATCTATTTATTGATTAAAAATGTCATTCTGGGATGTCTAATATGTTCTAGAGCAATAAGCGATAGATTGCTCTATCATTCACAACTTGCTCATCGTTCATAATATTACAAGACATAGTTACAATATATCAACGACCTTCGAGCACCAATGAATTGTACAGGGATGTATTAAGGAGATGGGGATCAAGGGGTTCATTTCCCCAACTCCAAATTGAAAAATTTCAAATAAATCTCCCTATATAATGTGTGTTTATAAATTAGCATTTTTAGTTATATTCAAACAAAGACTTTACCTAAATCTATTCTAAACTGAATTTTAGATGATTAAATAATGCAAATATTTAATAGCATAATAAACGTTACAAAACAATTCAATTTGTTTAAAATTATTTAAGTAGTTAAAACATTTAAATTTGTTTAAATTTTCGAGTATTTAAATTTGTTTTAAAGAATTTACTTTATATTTAAATTTACTGTAAAATATTTAAATATTCCAAAACATTCAAATTTTTATATATTTAAAAATATTGACATTTTTTAATTTTTAATTTTTAAAACTAATTTTATTCAAATGTTGAAATTTTTTCAATTTTTTTTTAATATTAGAGATTTCCTGCTAACTTCAGCTTTTCTGACTGGCTAATTCATATCAAACGAAACCATTTGGTTCTGTCTTGGTAAAAAAAATGAACAAAATGCAAAACCCAATACAAACAGCTGTATTTCATTATAAAATTGACGCTCAATTGAATCAGCCCTACGGTTGAATTATCAAAAACTTGCTGTGACCATGACCTCTTTTTAATTTATGGTTAATATGAAAAAGTCTCATATTACGCTAACGTTGAGACGATCATTTATATTTAAAAGCTCTTTTTTATGAGCACTGATATGATTGATATATTTCATTAATCGATAATCAAAAATTAATTTCAATTTATTTAACTTCGAAATTTCTATCAATTTTTAATTATCATGGCAAATTAACAATTTTTAGAAATTATTGGTATTTTATAACAAAATATTCACCCTAATAAAAAATTACTGGGGGCTGCTTATGTATGTGTTACCAAAACAGTATTATTAAAATAACAAAAATTGCTTGTACGATTTTAAAACAATTAAATAAATACTTATGATCATATGGATTAAACCGTCTGACCATAAAACCCACTGATACAATCAGAAAAATAGGAAAAAGCAAAGTAGTATAATTTCTACAGGCTCTAAATTTCAGTAAATTATTTAAGTATCCTTATTTAAGGAGTTAATGCAATATAATACATTAATCTATTACAAAAATCAAGATGAAGGAATATGAAAAACAAGATAATATAAATTCTGAGGGCACTAAATTAGAATAATCTTTTGGCAAACTTGAAAAGTTTTACTTTTCACATAAGTTATTAACTTCGAAATTTCTATCAATTATGAATCATCGTGACAAATTAACAATTTTTAGTAATTATTGAAAAAAATAATTTTAATTAGATAATTAATGTACGATAAGTGTGATATGTCTAAAAATTAAAGCAATCATTATAATAGAGTCTTATTACTTAAATTACACTAATGAAATTGTAAGATAATTCTGCACATATATATTAAAATTTATATCCTTATACACAAATATGTTACATTTATATACTAATAAAATTTTTATACATTTTACGTGGGACCTAATAAGATTTCAAAAGAAAATATGTAACTTTACATTTTAAATTCTATATAGTTTACTTTTCAGCTTCTCAAATTTATTTTCTGCTCAATTTCTATATATGCTCAAAAAAGTAAACTCAATTACTTCGTTAAAACTATTTGTCGAAACTACAACGGTAAACCTACTTAATATTTTTATTACTTCAGGTTATTAATGAAACATGCTAAAAAATATTGTCCTAAACCTTTCTAAATTATACAAAAATTTAATACAATCAGTTAAAATATTTTTCACAATTAAAAAATATTTGATCAACGTATTTAAGCGCAAATTGTATAAATAACAATCGTTATTCTATTTGTGCTTAAATAGGTGTTTTTCTTATTCCTTACAAAGTGTTTTTTACTTATTGATGTTTTACAATTATTCAAATATAAAACAAAATTGCATTTAATCTAAATTCAAGCAAATAAATCTCAATTGAAATGAAAAATCTAATGTAATGCCTATGCAAATACAGTACTAGACCAATAAAGCACTTACTTAAGTATGAAGTCACTGCATATGTCACTAACAATGAAGAAGGAGAAACAAACTTGATAGAATTAGAGGTTTGCACGAACTCTGGTCTGAGATTTATAACACTGGTTCGGGCCGAGCTCGGCTCAGGCTTAGTTTTTAACAAAAACTAAGTCTATTCGTTCAGTCCGTTCAATTCGGACTGAACGAATTTAATTTTGAAAAATATTTAAATTAATTTTAACAGGGTGCATGAAATTATTGTATTGAATTCAGCCATGTAAAGAAAACTTTTATCCTAAATCTTCTTACAAAAATTTCACAAATTTGTATTTTTAGCACATTTGAATGAAAATCATTTCGAGCCCGAACGGGGCGAGACTCAATGGCCTTTGGGCCGGGCTGGACTCAGGTTATACATTTGTAAATTTCATCGAGCTCGGGCCGGGTTTAAGCAATGGTACTGTTTTTCTGGGACGGGTGAAAATCTGAAATTTCAGTCCGTGCAGACCTCTAGATAGATTTCTCATTTCGAATATGTTGTCTTGGCGTATTAACAGAGGATATAACACTTCTTGAGATTTCTTATGTTTCAAAGTCTTTCTGAGGATATTTGTGCGGAAGGACACCAGTAACAATAACAACAGGAGACAAGTATGATCCTGACCAGCATAGTTTCAAGACATAAGTACAAACGCCTGCACAATACATCGAACTGCAATATCACTTGACAGAATCTTGGCTATATGTTGAACAGACAGTCTTTAAGGATCTTGTGAAAGATGTTTGTTTTCACTACTACCAGTATGAATCACATAAATGCCGAAATTGGGGTATCTTGTTTTTCCTTGATCAGTTTCAATAAATGCTATTACGATGCATTGAGATCAAATGATATCTTGGCAAAACCCCATAAGGATTTTAATTTTTAATTTAAATAAATATATATATGATCAAGACTCGAAATTGATGGCTTGGCATACTGGTAGAGGAATTTATAGATTTTAGAGAATTTCGTCTATCGGAGTCTAGTAGAGGTTGAGAATGATAGTTTGGAATAATTCACAAGTATCAACAGTCCCAAATAAAGGATTAATCCCAATCTTGTCTTTGTAGCTTCGGTGTTAAAAATGGCTGTATATTGTGGTAGGTCTTTTTTCAGAAGTTTTCTAATATCAATATTGGCGAATTAAAAATTCGGGATCATCTGTTTGCATGCCCATTATCAAGACATGATTACGAAGGATTGTGCAATGAAAACGGACAAAAATATCTCTCGGGCCACTTTCAGCTAACTTCAAATCCCTATGGCACGTGATAAAATCCGAAATTTTCAAGGAAATGTTTAATTTTAATTTCAGAAGCCGGATGGTGAGTTCAGGAGTATTTTCTGCAACCACTTCTGGTACTCCGCGTATGTGTAGAACATTGAAATTTTTATGCTCAGTTTCAGTGATAACATTTTTAATTTTAAAGAAGGAGCGGTAAGCCCTTCCTTGGATACTTCTTCTTCTGAATCTAGCCATAAAATCTTCAAAATCATTGTTCGTTGAGTCAGCCATTTTAGTGACCAAAGACATACTCTTTGCTGCACGATTCACAGTTCAATGGGTAGGAGAAAGCTGGTATCTGTGATCCTCACCTTTTATAACAACAACTTTCTCTTGTAACGTTAAAAAGCTACGTGATGGGAAAATAAACAAGTTCTTGGAATTTGGGGGGGAGAAAAGAACTCTTAAATTCACCCAAGTTGTTTTGCAACACTTTTCTTGACTGAACCAATCTCATGGGAGGAAAGTGTGAAATTAATGTCTTCTATCATAGTTTGATTTTGTGTACAAGGCCACCCTTAGGCGTATAGGGCGTAGGCAAGCAAAGATCCTGCCTCACGCAAAAGAAAGTTGTTGTATTTTATTATCATTTGAAACTATAACTACTCTTGGTCACATATCGAAAATTAATAATACATATTGTTTGTTACTTTTCCTACATACCACATAGTATAATGTATATAGGAAGTATTGTGACGGGGTCAAAAATTCAAATTCCCGTTTCGACGGAAAAGAGCGTTTTTAAGCATCTCTGAACTTGAATCGAAAATATTTGAGATGATATCAGTGTATGTGTGTGTGTGTGGGGGGGGGGGGGGATTTATCATGAACGAATAAAGCTTTTCGAAAATAATATGTTGTAATTATTATAATCGGTGAATACTGTAACTCTATAGATGTTAAACGCAATCGAATATAGAATTTAAACGCAACTTCTAATTTTCGAATGAAATTTTTAAAAAAAATTATAAAAATCAGGACCTTCACAAATGATAATGATAAATAAATAATCATAATAATAATTTCTCACGAACGAATGAAGCTTTTCGAAAATAATATGTTGTAATTATTATAATCAGTAAATACTGTAACTCTATAGATGTTAAACGCAATCGAATATAGAATTTAAACGCAACTTCTAATTTTCGAATGAAATTTAAAAAAAAATTATAAAAATCAGGACCTTCACTAATGATAAATAAGTAATCATTTCAGACGTAATTTTTCATTAGAAAACGAATGATGCAAACACTTTAGAGCATATAGATCAGATTTTCAATGGCGGAGAATCGAAAAGTATTTTTGGGCCCTTCAAAAAAAAAAAAAAAAAAAAAAAAAAAAAAAACAGCTGAGTATTTGCACACTTAAAGTATCAACCAAGGGACAAAATGTATAACTCAGCCAATTTTTGATTAAAGCGACTATTTTTGAAGTTAAGGGCCATACATTGTTAGACAGAACAAGAAAGATCAATCATGCATAAAGCATTGATTGTGAAACACTTTCCAACTAAAATGCAACTTTATTTAAACACTTCTAAAATGCGATACATTCAGCTCTGATATTTTTAAATTATCCCAGTCCTACAATAATTTATTATACTTGGAAACTTAAAACTTCACCAAAAAAGACAATATCATAAATCGTCTGGTTCTCTATGTAAAATCAATGAATATTTCTAGAGCTGAATAATTTTATCTGAAAAAAATTCAGCAATTCTTATACAACTTATCTTACAATTGTTAATTTGTTTACATTCTGTCTGCTATAGAAATTAGGTTTCGTTGTGGGAATAATCAAAGTTTATTGATCATTTAAAATAAAAAATATTGTAATTGTGTTGGCACAGAATTTATATACACAGATAATATGCAAAATTAAAGCGGTTTTACGATGAATGCAATACTAAGTATAAATTTAAACGATTTTTAAACATCAAAATTTTTAGTAATGGGATGTTTCGGGCCGTCGGACATCAAATGTTTTCCCTTGTTGGCAGTGGCGGCTCGTGAGCCAGATATAGAGGGAGGCGCTCATCTATGTATTTATGTATATATATATCCCTCAGTGTATGCCAACTACGTCTTTTAGACTTCGAGTTCGTCGTTTGTCCGGCACTGATAAATTGGTTCTGGCGTTACCTCGAAACAGCTGTATACCAAATTATTATTTTACTTACGCTGATATACGTTTGCAAGTTTCTTTAAAATGAATAAAAGCCTATTGTAACCATGGAAAATTATTTGAATACATTTCTAAATAAATTTGTAAAAATTAAATACTCTCAGTCATATGCATGTGCAGTATTATTTTCTGATTAGCGCAAATGTTTGTACACCCAAAATGCACACAATTTCTCTCATATACACTCTATGGCTAATAGTTTTGTACCTGATCGTCCTTGTAACCCAAACAGTAACATAATTAGAGAGCGAACACCAACTAAATCTACGGCCGTTTATATGTAGAAACGGAAAAACTATTTTAATACAAGTTTAAGAATGAATTTAGAATTTACAGAAAATTCTTATGCTTTATGCTTATCTCTATTTGTCTTTAAAATGATATGAGCGAGTTCTGCCTGCTAGCAGTCACTATATATAGCAATCGGTTTCTATAGCAATAAGTAGTTAGCTCGTTGCACGGGTGCAACAAAAGTGGATCAAAGTTTAGAGTGAGCAGATCGAGTGGGCCCATTGTAGAGTAGAAAATGCAGTGTGAAAATTGCATCAAAATCGGAGCAAGAGTCACTAAGATAGATAAAAATATAAATATGAAAAAGAGGAGGGTCTCCCCTCTTCCACCACGGTTGTTTCATATTACATAATAACAGACGATGTTTGTGTGTCGACGTGTGTGTGTAAGATCTGTAGCGGAAAATGTAAACATCGTACGGCCTTGAAATGTCGTGCACGGATATTTCAGGAACCAAGGCGATGCATTTTTGTAAAACCGAAATATGAAATTGAGGCTACTTAAAGTAAAAGTTACGCCCAGAGGGTTGATATAATAAGGTTGTATATCTAAGTGATTGCCACCAGCAAAATCTAAATCGCTCAATTAGAAGGCGAAATAAGAAATTTGGGGGGGAGGGGGGGGGGGGCTAACCGAACTGAAAGTTACGCCCAGGGAGCTGACACAATAAATATGTATATCCAGTTCACATATACAAATGGTGCCGGGACTATAGCCACCAGCGGAATCAAAATGGTTCAATTTTAAGAGCGCCGAGATGTGAAATTAGAGGAGGACTACTTAAAGTAAAAGTTATGCCCAGGGGATTGATACGAAAGATATGTATATTCAAATGGTACAAAGACTGTAGCTACTAGAAGATTCAAAATCGCTCAATTTAGGAACCGAGATGTAAAATTGTGCGGACTAGTTAAACTAAAAATTACGCTCAGGGGAGTTTGAATAAAACAATATGCGTGTCCAGACGATACGCGTATAGATTGTGCAGAGACTATAGCCACCATTAGATTCAAAATCGCTTAATTAGGAAGCGAGATGAAAAATTTTTGGACTACCTCAAGTAAAATTTACGCCTAGGGAGTATCGGAGCAATATTGGTCTTCAATGAAATTAGAAGCAAAAGAAGGGGGATTGAGTAGTCGCCGCTGAAGGGGGGGGGGGGAGAGAGATTTTAAGGAAAACAACGCCAGATCAAAGAATCAAGTATCAGGTTGAAAATTGATTTTTAACATTCTTCAACAAATATTTATAATTTTTTCAATCTTTAATGTTAAATAGCTGAAAAGGTAAGACAGCTGAGTAAATCAAGAGACTCACCCCCCTCAGGCAACACATTTCTGAAAGTGTCACTAAAAATATTCACGGGCATGCCACAAATACAATTCTCGTGACTTTTAAACAATTAAGAGGTCAAACGCATTGAAATTTATCACAAACAAAGCATAGAACTACCCTAAATCAGAAATGATCCCCTTTCCGAAGGACAGAACCACCCTACATCTGAAATCCCCCCACCCCCCGGCCGGGCGCTTATGCAGCGAAATTAAACTGAGTGCCCCAAACAATGCATTTTTCTACCAAAAACGAAGAACGGAAACCCCCAAAATACCATAAATAACCCCCACTTATTTAATTAAGTAAAAAGCACAAAATATATATCGAAACTATTTTGAATTTCTATTTTCTGTATCTAATACTACTAAACTATTTCTTCATGAACCAAAACTGAAAAAACTAGGTCAATAGGATCAATAAAATAAATCAGAATTACATAAATACAGTAATTAATTTTCAAATATTTATTTAAACATCCAAATTTATTATTTTAAAAAGAAGCGGGAGAGAAAACACACATTTATCAAAAAAAATTCGAGGCCAAATTAGCGAAACTTAGCCAATTCGAGTCAGTAGTTCACAGCATTCGTTTCATTCTTGGCTTCTTTGGCTGAACGATTCGATGTGAGCCGCGGTAACCGGCGCGGCTCTCATCGGATTGGAATATTGCAATGTCTGTTTTTTTAACTGAAATTTCTATTACCATTGTATTAACATACCATTCTTTCTATCAGCCAGAGGCCGATAACTGGGCGCGGCTCTCGTTAAAATCCCTCGTCTTTCCCTACAATGCAGTATTTTTCCCTATAAATTTAATATACGTAGTATGAAAAGAGCATAAGAGATTCTTTAAAAGTCAAAGTTTTAGTGCTGCCATCTAGTGACAATTTTATCACTTATTTCCAATAATTCGACTTTTTAGTTGAAATAAATTTCAGATAATTTCCTTAAAATTTGTAATTAACCTATATAGCTAAAGGAATTTGAAGTGCTTGATCAGGGGGGTCCGCGCGGCCCCGCGGCGCCCTGAATAGCCGCCCCTGCTTGTTGGCTATTGATTTCCCTTGTTGGCACATTGATAAACAGTGAGGACTCTGACTGGCCATTTAAGTTGTCCATTATTTGTTTTTAATGGTCACGTGGGTAATTTTTCGGGCTGGGCTGGTCTGACCCTCAAGTTGAACACGAGCTGGCATGACACGTTTTGCATTGAGATCGGTTGGGCCGGACAGCTCATGTTGGAAGCATTCATTTATAAGTTTTCTAGAATCATGAGTTTTAAATAATGATGCTCTTAATTAAAAAGTAATCGATATTTGAAAAAATATAAAATTTAATTATGATAAACAGTGCTATAAATTGCAATAAAAATAACCCTTTTATGTGTTTCTATTCAAAAACAAACGGCATAACTTACAAAATGTTAATATACGCCGTCCTTAAGATATTGTAGATGAATTTCAGTACGACCTAGGAATTGCAACACCGGAATTTCTGGATTAAGAATGTTTGATTTCCGAGATTGTGAAATGCATTTTACTTTATTAAAGGAAGCCAAATTTTATACTATTACATTTCATTTTTATTTGTCTCCTAGAACGAATTACCCGACGTTGCCCGGGTCGTAAATAAACGCCCATTACTCAATGTAAAGCAAAAAGAAAAAAATAATAATAATTAATTTAAGAAAGAACACTCTCCGCAAAACAGAAAAAAATAAAAGATACAAAACCTCTAGGAGCGCTCAGGAAGTTTCTTCCCGAATACCAAGCACCCCTCCATTATGTGCAGCCCGCTCGCCCCTCTTTAAAATCGATCTGATCCAGAGAAGGGGAAGATAATAGAGGGGAAGATATTAAAGGGAAAGATAATAGAGATCGCACATTTCCATCATTTCGGAGTGAAAAAGACATACCAATTACTTTCAAAAAAATATTTTTGGATAAGGGCTTTCTAAGATGTGGAAAATTTTTGTAAGTCTTGTAATCAATGCTTGTTAGTAAAACACAAAAATATACCACCAGCCAGACTTCAGGCTATGCCAGAAATTTTAAAACCAGGAATATATTTACAACTGGATTGCGTAGGAAAACTATCGCGCAGTAGTAAAGGAAATAACTTTGTAATTACAATTGTAGACATGTTTTCACGATATTTTGAGGCGTATGCAGTCAGAGACATTACTGCTAAAACAATAGTGAATAAGCTAACAAACTTCGTGACAACGTATGGAGCTCCAATTATTAATCGAAGCGACAATGTTCAAATTTTTAAGAGTAAAGAATACATCGATTTTATAAATGCATTGAATATTGAAAGGCGATACAGTTCAGTGTATTTCCCAAGTTCTTTAGGTCGTTATGAAAGAATACACAGAGACATGAAACAATGTATAATGTGTTTGTCAAAAACTACGTTTGAATGGGATGAGTTCTTACAATGGTTCAAGTTTTATGTGAATAACACTATTACACTACTACACTATTACACTACTTATGTGAATAACACTACTACAGGATTTGAACCTTCATTCCTGTTCTATTTTACAGATTTATCATTGCCATTTGAAAATATTAAACAAACATGCCAAGTAAGGAAGAAATAGATGTAATATATAGTGATATAAATAATTATAAAAATTATGTGGCACAGCATTTAAAAATATAGACAAAGTCGTGAAAGACGCATCCGAACAGCAAAAGCTGATAAATGACAAGCAAATAAATATAAAATAGTAAGAAAAAACGATATATTTATAGGAGCGACAGTCTACCTAAAAAAGTTTTTAAAACCAAGGGTATTAGAGGATCGATATGATGGACCATTTATAATTACGAAAATAGTCCGAAATAATAATGTTATAATATGTCTTAAAAGGGATGAAAGTAAAACTTATAAAGTGCACATAAATAAACTATACATGGCAGCGGAGCGAAAACAATATTTAAACAAGAAAGATCAATCATGCTTAAAGCATTGATTAAGAAACACTTTCCAACTTCAATGCAATTTTATTTAAACATGTCTAAAATGTAATACATTCCTCGGTAATATTTTAAAACTTCTCACAATAATACATTGATTTATTATAGTTGAAAACTTAAACATTCATCCAAAAAAATGAACTTCATTCAAATGACGGCATTGAAATATAAATTGCCTGGTTTAAACATCTCTAAAATGTGATATATTACTCGGTAACAATTTTAGAATTATCATAATACCACGATAATTTATTATATTTAAAAACTTCATCGAAAACAACTGAAATTCATTCAAATGACGTCATAGAAAAAATAACACGCCTGGCTCTCTCTAAAAAAGCAGCATTTCATTCATAAATAATTTCCCATTCATGTCATTCATCACAATACTATAATAATTTATTTTATTTAAAAATTAAGACCATGGAGCTATAAGTAATTTAACTCTATGCTTAAAACTTCATCGCAAAAAATCGTCCTTCTCTCGGTAAAGTCAATGAATATTTCTTTCATATCAGCTATGCAGACTCCATGAGCTAAATTCTTTTGCATTAAAAAAATACAGCAATTCCTATACAACTCATTCTACATATTTTGCTGTTTACATTTCACATAAGTGAAAAATAGGCTTCGTTAGAGAAATAATCAAAGTTGGATGCTCATTTAAACTCAAATATATTGTCATTGCGTTGTTTCAGTATGTAGATGCACAGAATTTAAGCGAAAATAAAGAGGTTTTACGACGAATACAGCACTCAATATGAATTAAAAAGAACTTTAAAAATGACGATTTTGAGACAAGATGGATGCCGTATTATATTTTGAAGTTGGTCACGTGATCGTTTCAAATCATGGTCACGTGATCGCTTCATGTAAGAGGTGTAATTATTATTTTAATTTTTATTTAAAAAACTACTGAATATATTTCGCTTAATTTTTTTTTATATATTTTATGGAACAATTTGAATATTACCTAAAATTTTCGAAGCAATTTGTGAAATTTAAATCCGCTTAAAAAATGTTTGAAAAATTTGGTCCCATTGGGTTCAATGTATTTCATTTTTTTAACCCGGGTTCAATCCAAAACTAATTGGGTGATATTATTTATTTATATTCCCATAGGTCCTACAGACCGTCTGAACAACATACTAAAATTTCATTTTGATTAAGTCATTTTTACGGCAGTTATCGTGCTAACGGACAGACAGACAGCCAGACAGAATGAACAAAGTCATAAACACTTTTCAACTTTGTTGTAAAGTGTTAAAAATAGTGACGAAAGCGAGTCAAACCAGGGCCAAGAAAAAAATCAAAATGAGAAAGTGATTAGAAATAATTATCAAAATCAAAATAAGGAAGGGAAGGTCACTAAAGAAAAGCAATTAGTCTGTGAAGAGAATAGAAATGATGATGAATCTTGTTATAATACCAGAGGGTATAATTTTCGCCCTCGAATTGTTGTAAATAGTAATTTCATAAGACAAAGAATGTGAAAAATATGTTAAAAAGTTAGTAATTAATGTCATAATTAGAAATTGATAATTGAGTATATATGTATATGTTTTAAGTTGTATGCAGAAGTATGTTTCAAAAAGTATGTTTATGTATTTCTGACATTACATATATGTCAAATTATAAAGAAATTGTGAACTGCAATGTAAAAAAAAATGGTATCAATATTAAGTAAGAAAAATGTAGAATGGTTATGAATGAAAAATAATGGTGTTGCAAGATGCATATATAGCAGCATAAAAATCAAAAATTAAATTAAGAAAAATAAGATATAGATTTTAACAAGTTGAAACATTTAAGAAAATCAACTTAAATAAGGTGATATAATAATATGTAGTAGCAGTATGAAATAAATATTAGATTGATAAATTATAAGTTATTGATTAAAATAATTTTTTTGATTAAATTTTTCTTCAAAAATGTCAAAAATAAGGAAATTAATTGAATCTTGAAAGATTGTCTATAGGGGCCCATTGGAAAATCTTATCTATGTAAGGAGACAAAGAAATCGTAATATCTGCAGGCAGATAATATGCAATTTAATGTAGACTTATAAAAGATAGTTTTAATTTTCAATTGAATATTAACTAAACGAATAAAAAAAAAGAAGAAAGAGAAAAATTAAGTGAAATAACAAAGTAATTAATAAATAATATGTGTAATATGTAATTCAACCATAACCCAAAACCGGAAATTGTTATTTGCACTACTACAATATTTTATAAAATGAAATGATAACAAGAAAATGTATGATGATTATAAAGTAATGAATGCTGTTATGTAATTGTATGTTATATGTAAATAATTCTGTAAAAGGAGAAATGAAAATTATGCATTGCAAATAATATATCAAAAATTTACAATTTAATAATAATTAGGATATGTTGGTAATCCTCATGTAATTTATGGTACAGTATGTCATGTATGAACAATGGATTAACTTGACAGGGAACTAGCAAAAAGCTATAAAGAACTAGCAAAGCTATGAATTTTACGAGGCTAAAAAGTTGAAATCAGCCTTTATCAAGGTGGATGAACTTATGTGTTTTCGATGAACCATGGTGAACTCAATTTCTTACGACTGAGGTGAAACTGTGGGAGAGTAACTTTCGGATTTTTTTTTTTCGCGGGGAGATGAGGATGTAATGCCAGAAGTATAAAATATTAAAGATTTGGAAGAAAATTAAAGATTAAAGATTAGAAATGATGGAGCAAGGAATGCGGGAGGGAATGAATATCCCCACGCTAAGCACATTGGCGGTAACATACCGGTGCCTCCATGTCGACAGACCACGCGAAGCCCATTGTCGGTAGCGATTCGGCGCCGGAATGGCGGCATACCAAGGAGGAATGTCTGCATACCAGCACGTAGACCGTCCAGCGGGAAAGGGATATAAGTGAGAGTTGCTCGGAGTTGGTCAGCAGTTGGAGTCAAGTCAGTCTGTTGGAGTTGGACATGTATGTAGAGCAAGGCAGTATAGCAGTTTGTAAATTGCGTGTGATGAGCTCGCAGATTCAGCTGGTGTTGAAATGGTAAAAACCCCGACGATTCTCCAAAGATGTAAAAGATCTTATCAGGTACAATTTAAATTATATGAGGATTTCCTCAAAAATTGTGTTTTTATAAAAAAAAAACTAATTAATGCGTCCCACCCAGATACTATTAAGTCTGGCATTACATCTCACTAATTACTTAATTGAGTGTCTGAAGAAGAATAGTAGTATTTGTAATATTAAAAGTTAAGATGTAAATTTGATGAAGACTATTCTAATTACCCTTAGATCTAACTTGTGAATTTCTATAAAATTATTATATAACTTAGTATTCCGTTAATGCACAAAATTAGGTGGGTTTTGCGACCACCAAACGCAACGTACACAGCAGTAAGTTTAGAGCATATTACATGCATGATTAATATACTAATTAATAATTAATATTTAATTAAATGCATTTTGCGACACCATATTAAATCGGCACTTGATTTTATTAATAGACACATTTGATTCGGAACATATTCAGATCAGGAGAGTTGGCATGCTACTGCATATGCTGGAGATCTTCAGTTTGAAAGAAGTCGTCGACCAAGGCCGCACGGTGAGGAGGCGCGTTATAATTCATGAATATGAAATCAGAACCAACAGCACCTCGAAACAATCGAACGGTAGGCTCAAGGACTTCGTCTCTGTATCTTTGACCGGTAACCGACCCCGTGTCAAAGATGTGGAGGTCTGTGCGGCCGTCCATCATGATGCTTGTCAGACCATGACTCCCCAAAACGGAAAACGACTTTCCGTGATGTTTCCGGTGTGAAAACGCGTTCCACGTTCTCTCCAGATCGTGATACGACGAGAATCAGTTTGCAGGCTAAACCTGGACTCGTCACTAAACATGACATTGCCCCACTGTTGTCCACTCCCCTGCCGATGTTCCAAACACCACTGTAAATCCGCGCGTTTCTGTGCAGACGTCATGGGGATGCAAACTGCTGATCGTCTAGCATAGAGACCAACGTGTCTGAGTCTCCTGTAAAGTTTGTCTCGGAACAGTGACTCCTGTGGCGGTTGTCAGGGCTGAACCAAGTTGTCTGGCAATAAGGTTCCTCTGACATCGCGCTGTTATCACCAAATATCGGTCTTTCCGAGTAGTTATTGCCCTTGGCCGACTTGATACTGGTCGTCGGGTGACATCTCCAGTGGTTTGGGACCTCTGCTACAGTCTGGAGATCACACACTGAGGCACATTCAGAATTCGAGACGTTTAGGTTTGGGATCGACCGTATTCCAGCATTCCAATAATTCGTCTCTTCAAAAACATGTCCAGTTGGCATCTTTGTGACATCTTTCGTCCTTTTTTATTGTTAACCACTCCGTACCACAGTAATTGCGAAATTCTGCCTCAAGTGGTCATTTTATACGTGCGTCGGTGCTTTGCTCATATCGACGTCGACAGAACTATTTTGCATATGCACAATGATTTACCTTCGTCCCACGATTCTCCACAACTGATGGTGGAGAATCGTGGTATCAATTGTATCCATATTAACTCCGAATTTTTCGCATTTTACGAATTATGCTTAACTTTTGGGCATAAGTGTATATATATATATATATATATATATATCACAACCTTCCCAAAATGTGGTGATGTTGGTCATAATGAGTCAACCCCTCCCAGAACCTAATCCTAGGTGCGCCACTGCTCGAGACCTAATTCCACATTTGGCCAGTCGCCTTATAATAATATCCCTTGATACAGGATACATGGATGATAGCAAATGCCTTGGAATGGCAGCTGATAAAGACGCCATTGGTGTAGACGTGGCTCTTTTCCTGACTGCATGATCCTCTCGAGGGGTTTTCTGTCTGGAACGTCCTGAGCCTCTGTGACGGTCACATGTGAATTCTCTGATTTAGTGTTGCCAGCACCGAGTAACTATCACATTGCTCCGACCACGATGGCGACTGATACGTCTGTTGGACCAACCAGCTTCCCTTTGGCCTATGATGCGACCTCCTCTAAATCCGGCAATTGTTCGTAGTGTCGTTGAGTACGTCTCAAAGTAATCTTTGTACTCAATTTGCAGTATCAAATAAGAAAATCCTGTTCTAATTGTCGTGAGTGAGAACACTGGTCGTTTTAAATGCTGCACTATGTGCCTTTCTCTAGCGCGTTGCATGAGCCCTATAACATCCGCTGACAGTTTGATCATTTGAATAACTCCTAAAAACGATATTTGCATGTCGAGTTTCACGGCTATAGCTCAATTTATTTTTTTTTACAGAATGTATTTTAGGTCGCTAAGGAATCGATTTGTGTTAATATCGACATATCGGCCAAAATCTTTGTAAATCAAGCTAGAACATAAAATAGCTAAAAAAAACTAATTCGAAATTTTAAAAAAAATGATAATAACACCGGGGTGCACTTATTCAGGTCCTGAAATACCTATGTACCAAATTTCACGGCTGTACGATGATTAGATACGGCAGTACGATGATTAGAGCATACTGCATAGATACACAGACAGATATATTTTCCTTTAGATAAGATAGATATTGCATGTATGTGAGCTATAATTAACCCGTTGAGATCTGCTTCTAACAAGTTTTCAATGCAAGAATTTTGGAATATATGCATTTTGATAAAAAGAGAAATAATATCGTTAGGTACTTTTTCACATTTGTGATATGCACTGACCATGCTCATGAAAACATTTAACAAGTGAGCCGCCATCAACACGTAATATACCTTAAATTTGACAATAAAAATTATGAAAAAATCTAGTAACTTTACAGAAAATGCACACGTCTGCTTTATTTTATATACTGAAAAATGTAACTGACTGAAATTAAGTAAATTGCACATAAAAATTTGACTCTGAGTTCATTATCGAGTCAATAAAGTTAATTTATATCAAATTAATTTAATATCTGCAATTTAATTTCAATTTTACTATCTGCAGTTTAATTCCGATTTTTAATATCTGCAAGTTAATCTCTGCAAACGTAAAAAGAAAAAAAGAAAAAAGAAGGTAGGAAAAGCGACCATTTGTGCAGGAAAGAAGACGTGGATTAAAACTTGCAAGGCAAACATGCGCAGAAAAATCCACCGGGGGAAGGGGGAGGCAAACGAGGAGCTAATCCGCAGTCCTCCGCGGAAAATGCGTTTGTTGCTTTTATGCGTTTGCTTAAAAATCACCAGAAATAAAATCATATATTAATTCAAAAAATATTTTTGTTAGAGTGCGAAGATACACACACAACTTTTTGCCAAACTATAGAATTATGCTAAACTTACTTTTATGAATGCGGCGAAATAAGTATCAGATAACCTAAGTAGTGCAAATTTCGATGTAATTTTAAAATGACTTCACATTGACGTTGGCGTCTGTGTGGTATTCATCTTGGTATGCGGAAATGCATTAAAGATTATGAAAAAAAATACAGTTTTAGAAAAAAAAATAGAAAAGGTATTCAGGAAAGCTAAGGTACTTTCAAAATTAGGATGTGCAGAAATGTGGGGGGCCCGGGTAGCTATTCCAGATGGCACGGACTCAGCTCGAGCCCGAATCGGATTCCTGCTCTATGCTACTAAGTGCAATTCGAGCTCAAACTCCCAACTGTAATTTTTATTCCTCTTCCGATTTCTCTTTTGTTTAGTTACTTTTTTTTTTTAATGGTTAATGTCAATTTTTATTCCTTTTCAAAGTTCTCTGTTATTTAGTTGCGCTCTTTTATTTTAATGGTTGGTTGGTGTCAATTCTTATTCCTCTTCCAATTTCTCTGTTATTTAGTTACTCACTTTTATTTTAATGGTTGGTTGCTGTCAATTTTTATTACTCTCCCAATTTCTCTTTTATTTAGTTACGCTCTTTTATTTTAATGGTTGATTGGTGTCAATTTTTATTCCTCTTCCAATTTCTCTTTCATTTAGTTACGCTCTTTTATTTTAATGGTTGGTTGGTGTCAATTTTTTTATTCTTCTTCCAATTTCTCTTTTATTTAGTTACGCTCTTTTATTTTAATGGTTGGTTGGTGTCAATTTTTATTCCTCTTCCAATTTCTCTTTTATTTAGTTACGCTCTTTTATTTTAATGGTTGGTTAGTGTCAATTTTTATTCCCCTTCCAATTTCTCTTTTATTTAGTTACGCTCTTTTATTTTAATGGTTGGTTGGTGTTGCGTCCATTTGAATCAGGTTTTAAATAGATCCATGAGCAGATATGATAACCTCTGCAAGTTGAATGATTAAATCTGAGTATAGTTTTCTTGTGAAAATTCATCAATATTCTGCAATACCGCTATAATGGCTATACCGGTGAAAATATGTTCTTTTATTTTAATTTAATTTACGCAAATTTTCTAAGCATAGTTGTTGATGATTAAAAAATGTTTATAAAATCTTAAAAATAATCCCATTATATTTCATTTAAAAATTTACTGCTAACTGGATTCTAAAATTTTATTTGATAAGATTGGCAACCAATTTCCAATTTCCTGCTCTAACGAATAGAGGTTAAGCTACGTGTTTGCCCTGACGAAAAAGATTATTTATTGCCTTCGAAACCGATCGACAATATTAATTTTGTATTGTATACTGCATTTTACGAAGTTTTTATAGTTTTATAACTTACGTATTGCTTACAGTCGAGTCATAAACTGTTTGTGGTATAATGCTCTGAGGCTGCTAATGTGGTTGCTTTTTCTGTTTGATATCGAAACTTATTCGTTCATTTTCACAAATGGAATTTTTTTTTTAAATTAGTAACAATTAAGTGGGAGAGTTAATAACATATTTTGGGCTCCGGCGGATTCGGTCTCTATTTTACGTTGAACAGTCCGAGCGTGAACTTGAATATATAGGTCTCGAGCGGCTTCGGACTCTCAAAATTGAGCCTGAACTCATCTCTATAGTAGCAACCGGATAGTAGATGAAGGGAGAACAAAAAGTATGATATAAGCAATACATGATTTTCTCTGCGTATTACTAGATTCTGCTTTTTAATATATACCCTTTGGAAAGAATTTATTTAGTATGAAAATTTGCATGTGTGAAATGATTTTGCATTTAATTTTTATATCGCATTTGAAAAAATCTGATGTGAGCAGCACATAACTTTCCCTGCAGACTCAAATTCATTTTCTCTTTATTCCATTAAAAATTCATTAAATTGAGTTTAATAGCATTAAATAGCACGCATAATTAATTGAAATTACACTAAATTTACACTTTTAATTCAGCTTTTGTTTTCATTTGGTAACTGAACTTATTTTTAAAACTGGCGTAGAAAAAATGTGCAAAAACTAAAATATCTCGAGAACAGCTAGTTCTGAAATGAGGTTGGTCTTATTCTTTTTATCATCAAACATTACATGTTAAACAAACATTTAATTGATGCATTTCAGCATACGTAGACTTTATTTCAGATTTTGACGATTTTTGCGAGCCATTTCATTCCGAATCGTACCAAAATCTAATCAGCACCAGGGTCAGCCACAAGTAACTTATCTACCAAATTTTATAATATCTGGTATATTAATTTTTCAACTAGAGTGCGTACAGGAAATTTTTTAGGGCCATTTCGAAAAAGAAGGCAGGTTCTTTTATCCCAAATAGTTCCAAAATCTAATCAGCACCAAGGTCACCCACAAGGGACTTACCTACCAAATTTTATGAAATTCTGTCAATTAGTTATTCAGTTAGAGTGGATACATACATTGCACAGACACACACATGCAGACGCCACGCTAAAAATAGCTTTTTGTGTTCTAGAGGTTTCAAAACGTGTAGATCCGTCGACAACTCGAGTTGCGATTTTCGACACAATTTCAGTACTTTCACTATACATTACCATGTACATGTATTGCAGGGAAAGTAAAAATATAAGACACAGAGGCCCCCCCCCCCCCCGAAAATTCCGAAAATGCATACAAAAATTTGCTTCCCCATAAAATTACGCACAAATAATGAGCTTTAATAATGATAATTCTTGAACACTAGCTGCAATACAATGAAAAAATTTCCCATCATTTTAGAACCGCCAATGGTGTAGTGGAAGCCCCTGCGGCTTGGGTCCTGAGGGACCCCTTTTTGCTAAGATAAAGGACCCCAAAAAAACTTAGTGGGAGAGAGCAGAGCCTGTCCTAGACTAGCTATTATTAATTGACGCACAGATGTGAAATTTAAAAAAATGGTTTCATTAATGGGTTAATCAATAGATGTCGCTGCTGTATCAAATGTTAATTTACAGAGTAACGTAATTTTTTTTAAGCAAAAGTTTTGGACTGTATTTGTTAAATTCCATGCTGAAAATTTTTTTTACTGCTTCTAAGCACCGATTTGCGTTTGTTGACAAATGTGATTTTGACGTTGTAGGCTATCTTTTGTATTTGTATGAAATAGTAATAGTATAAAGTTTTAAATTTCGAAATTTGTTGTTATTTAAATTTTGTAATGAAGCGACAATTGTCTATAGGTGCCTTCTTCGCCAAAAACACGAAGGAGGATTCAGAAAGTGAGCAAGCAGGAATATCTAAACAAAGTTAGTATCAAAATGTTCAGAAATATATATATGCTCTATTCTAAAAAAAAATTAAAAATCGATTATTTTTTCAAAATTTACGGGTCGTGAGACCCTTTATTAATTAAAAAGTTTTGTTTTCACAAATGTTTCACAAAACGTGTGGTGGTTTCAGACTCCCATGAAGAGGAAAGGGTGGCTGCTGAGGAGAGTGAACAAACCGAGGTGGAACCCATGGTCGAAGAAGTCAATGATCAGCTATGGGACGCATACGACATCGCTAATTTTATTGACAATGAGCAAAAAAATAGTGAGAAAAAAGAAGTCTTGACACAATTGTGGTCACCATCAGAAACGTTTTCTTACCCATTGTCAGGTAAAAAAAATTTAAAATTTCAACAGAGATGGTTGATTGAATGGAAGTGGTTAAGCTCAAAGAAAGTTGACGGAGCATTTTGTAAGTTTTGTGTATTATTCAATAAACGCGGTGTGGGCAAAGGAGGCCATCAAAAAATGGGGCAGCTGTGTTCTGAAAAATTTAGTAACTGGAGAAAAGCGAAAGAACGTTTCAGTGAGCACCAGCAAAGTTCTTATCATAGGGTCAATGTTGAGACCGCCCACATTATATCGAAAATTGAGACAAAACAACAAGATCCAATTAATTTGCAATTAAATCAAGAAAGAAAAAACAAATTTTGGAAAACAGAAATAAGTTAATGCCAATTATTGAGACTGTGCTCTTTTGCGGGGGGCAAGGTTTAAGTTTAAGGGGTCATAGGGATTGCGGAAGAGTTGTAGAAGGCGCAGTGGGGAACGAGGGAAATGCGAAATATGACGACAATCTTCAAACCTCGTTATCTAATAGTAAAAGTAATGCATTATATACTAGTTGGAAAGTACAAAACGAAATTCTGAAAATATGCAACAGCCTTATTCTTCATGTACTGGTGGCAAAGACAAATTCATCGTCGTATTTTTCTGTGCTCCTTGACGAAACTACTGATATTGCTGGTGTACAGCAATTGTCGCTTTGCGTTCGTTGCATTGATTCCACGGTATCAAATGTGGCGGAACTTTTTCTGCAGTTTGTACCACTTGAAGATGGTACAGGTAAAGGAATTGCTCTTAAGGCTCTTGGGACAGATATGACCAAGTTGCCCGGTCAAGGATATGATGAAGAGGCTATAATGAGCGGAGTGCAGGCCCATGTTCAGTATTTTTTTCCGCAAGCACTATATGTTCATTGTGCTGCACATTCATTAAATTTAGCTGTATTCAATTCTTGCGAAGTTCCCTCAACTAGGAATTGTTTAGGCACAATTGAAAAATTGTATGACTTTTTTCATACACCGAAAAGACAGTCTGTACTGAAGCAATGTTTAAAAGAAGCAGAAATTCATACTGGACACGAAAAATTTAAACGACTTTGTGCCACAAGATGGGTTGAAAGATATAATTCTGTTGCAGTGTTTCTTGAATTGTATGATGCTATTGTTTTGGCTTTAGACAGAATTTCTGATTGGCCAGATAACGATTCTGCTAATTCTGCACACCAGTTAAATTGTGCAGTAAAAAGGCAGATTTTGTTATTGCTCTTCATGTTTTAAATGAAATATTTTCCTATAGTAACATTTTATGTAAGCTACTGCAACGAAGAAATATTGACTTGAAACACGCATGTAATGTAGAGGAAGATACAATGTTGGAGATAAGAAAGATAAGGGAAAATGCTCAATCGGAATTCGCTCCATTATTTTTAAGAGCTGAAACAAAAGCTGAAAAGTTTAGTTTTCCAATGAACAAACCAAGAACGGCTAGCAAACAAACGTTGAGATACAATGTGGACTCTGCCAGTGCAGAGGACTATTATCGAGTCTCAGTATACATTCCATTTCTAGATACCTTTCTAAATAATCTAAAACAAAGATTTTCAAAACATAAGTCTATTTTGACTGGATTTCAAACATTGCTACCAGTAGATCTTAACAAGTTTTCTGAGGAAATCTTGGAAGGAGTTTCAATTTTTGGTGTTATTCTACAAAAATGACTTAAGTGGGACGGTCGATGAACTAAAAATAGAGTTGAAGTTTTGGTACAGAGCCATTGCTAGGCTAAAGAAGGACGACTGGCCAAGGGATGCGTTAGGTGCTTTAAGGTATTGTGAAGAAAACATGGTACCAAATATTAAAACATTGTTACATATATTAGCAGTACTACCAGTGTCCACTGCTGAAAATGAAAGAACCTTTTCCACATTGCGTAGGCTAAAGAATTATTTAAGAAATTCTACCTCTGAGACAAGGTTAAATGGGTTAACTCTCTTACATTTATATAAAGAAATGACTCCATCAGTTGACTCCATTTTGGACAAAATGGCTGAAAAAATACGAAAAATGGACATTAGCTTGAAATAATCAGTGATTATAATATAACTTCAATAAAAAAGTTAGTATCGATTGATTATGTAGTTTAAATTATTCAGTAGGCATACGTATAGGTGGTAGAACGCCACAAAATACATGATAGAAATTCTAAGAAATAATTTAATTTTTACTTTTTTATGCAATAATTGCCCTCTATAAGTTAGGAAAACCTTGCCCCTGTGTTCTTCATAAAAAAAGCTCTGCTTGTAGGGAAAAGAAAAGAATGAGAAAAACAATATATCATTTACTTCGTTTCGAAGTTTTCGACCCCCCCCCCCCTCCCCCCATCCGGAAATAAAAAGTGAATCTTGGGACTGATAAGACAACAGCTCTTTCCATGTAGATTGTTTCCTGAGGAATAACCTGAAGTCTTGAAGGGAATGTTCAGTCTGAAGTAATAACAGATACTATAGATTTCATCGATTGACATAGGGTCAATCAATCAAGGTCAGTATTTAAAATTTCGATTGCAGAAAATTACAGCACAAAGCTAAGGCATTTCTTTCCAAAAAAAAAATTTTTTGAACAACTTCAAAAGACGTGATTTCCTTTTATATTGCGGCTTACAATTAATAACAATAATAAATGCAGCTATAATTATTTAATAGTAATTCATCAAATTAATATAAATTAAAGAAACTTAAATTAATGTTAAAAATGTATATCTTTTGTTCAGGAAGTCCACATTTTGATTAGAAAGCGAACTGCGTCAGAATCTGAGCCCATACCATATGGTTTGCTGCGACGGGCCTGTAAAACCATACTCTCAAGACAAAATGTACTCGTTTTGCACAATAAACTCAAGGTCCGTAGAATATATTATATATAAGGTTGTCTCGTTCGGGGAAAAAGTTGTCCCGGGAAGGAAGGACAAGTGACGTCACTGCTAGACCTAGAGCTCCTCTACTACAGGCTGACTTATCAAGCATATTGAAGCTCATAGGGTTCCATACTGCAGTTACAGAAATTATAAAACAAGTGTTTAAAATAAATACTTTATATGAAAAAAGAAGTTTCAATTAGAATATTGTAGAATTTAGCTCGCACAAGTATTCTCCATTACCGGGTATCCAATTATTTATTAGCCATTGTTTTCTTCTTTCTTCGTTTCTAGGAAAGCGAAATAGCCCAAAACCCTTTCTAGAATGATTAGAGCAGTTCGGTGCAGAACAACCACCCATAATTATTTCAATTATACTTCCTAAATTAAAAATACGAATAGAGCTAATGCTAATGGATTGCGCATCCAGCTATGGTGGGCTTCAATATGCTTGATGAGTCAGCTCGTATATAGAGGAGCCTTAGCTAGACCCATTCTCTGACAGAGGCGAGAAAAACTATTGAGAAACGTTGATCGGAAACTATTTAAATATTTATCTAATAATAACGGTGTGCAAGCAATATAGAATAAAATAAAACAGTACATGCATAGTAATGTGAAGTTTATGAAAATAAATTCCGTACATATGAAAAAAATAGCAATTTTTTTATGAGAGTGGAAGCTATTAAAATTTTAACATAAGTGAAGTTTATACAAAGATTACTGAATGCTATGTTGAAAGATGATTGAATGAGCAAAGGTTATGTATAAAAAAATAGTGAATGATCAGAGAAGAGCCAATAGTTGTTAGGTGTGTTATGTGAATCGGTTTGAGAAGGATATAAAAATATATTTCTAATCTAAATGTGGCAAATCAGTCATCATTTAAATATTGACTGTATTCCGAAGTTTACAGGCATGAATAACGCAGTATAAATTAGAATAAATATTATTTCCAGGCAATGCAATGCATAGCTTTCGTCTAGTTCAAAAATTTTATATGTTTTAGAAAAAATATATCGTCTGGATTTGAGAGAAGATCAGGAAACTTTCAAAATCATCTGAAGAAAAAACAGTAATTGATTTTGTTGTGACACATCACAACACGTTATTTTTTTTATTATTCAAAATTAAAATTTTTTTTTATAATTCATTAAATATTTTATTTTAAAATTTATTATTCAAAATTATTCTATTCAAAATTGCTTTTATTTTATATACTCATTAATAGGCCAATTGTCTCTTTTCATAAATTAAATTATAACACGCTGCTGTATTCATATTTTCATGTACGGTCTACGCCCTAGGGAAGCTATCTAGGGAATATGATTTCCCTACTTGGTAATGCTATTGGTGTGTAGAGACAAAAAATATTTCTTAAATATATTTCTATAATTTTAAAGAATCAAGGGTACTTCCTTATTATAGCGGCCCCCGAGGATGAATCACCAAGCGCCCGAGATTTATCGCCAAGATAGGTTGCAAAATCTCACCAAAACCTTGGCGAAATCTTAACTGCGACCTTGGCTCAATCGGATTTATGGGAGTCACTATAATAAGATAGTACCGAATCAAGCTATATGTACAATTTCTTTCTCATAGTACAATGATTCTAACTAAAACCAAATCTGCTTTTCAATTTCTTCGTCTATAGTTACAATTGCAATATATAGATATTAGTTTATTAAATAGGATGTTTTTATTTACTTTTGAAATTTATTTTTACCTTTACTCTAAGACAGGAATTTACTTTTATGCATCAAAATTCTATTATCTGTACTACTGATGGGAAAAAAACAGTACAAATAAGATAACCATATGCATTACCTAAAAAACATATTTTAGTTTATCCGGTGAACAATATCTTAAAATTATAAATATTTAATCAACTGAACCTGATTGACTAGTACCTACTTAATCAAATTTAAAACATTATAATTTTTATTACATAGTGTTTGTGTTAATCCATGTCTAGTCAATCCGAATTTCTTATAGAAAGCTGAAGGTTAATTAGGTCCTTGTTAATTAATCATCATTCAGTGAATCGTGAGTACGGTTAACCAAATTTAAAAGTTAGCTGCACAGTTTACAGTTAGTACATTATAAGGGCAGATTCAGGCAGAAATAAAAAGGGATTTACTTCAACATGTTTCTTTTATTGAACATTTGTTTTTGTAGTATATCAGTAAATAGTTATCGAAACTGATAAATTTTTTTTTATTAATCATAAAATGAAGCATACTAGCCTGATAAAATTAATTTTATGTCATTTTGGGATTTATTTCATTGCAATAAACTTTTATAAGTGAATCTGTAGAATCACAAGAAACGACACATATCTTAAAAAGAGAAGAAAGGGGGGGGGGTTAATTGCCACAATGACCCATACCTGAATCTACATTAAGTTTCTTGTTACCATTATAGATATCAGCTATTCTATATTGACGAATGCATGATAAACATGAAACCAATCCAAGAACGCTCTTGGGGACAGCAGTGCGGACCTGGCCTACCTCTCGGTTTACAGGTTTAGTTTCGCACCCCTGGGGACTTACGGTCCCACATGTTTAACGTGATCGTACTCCTCGTGAACACGGCGGCAGTTTTTTCTTTTTCCAGCGGAGGGAATCGAACCCGGGTCTACCGAATGCAATTCCCGCGCGCTGACCAGTGAGCTACCGCACCCACCAATTCAAGAATGCTCATGCTGGTATCTGTAATAGGAATATCACCCATATTTTTTAGAATGCCTCTTATAGACGGGCTTTGTGTTTATAAACTTTGCCTTTGCAGCTTCATGTGGCCTGAGCTAAATTGTATATGAATTTTGAGCCGACCACGTGGAAGAACTGAAATTGTTAGTTCCCATAGAAGTTCTAAAAAATTATGGCGCATGGTAACTTTCATGCTACCACTGCAAATTTTGATTATTCCATGCTGACGAGCATATAATAAGTGAGAAACCAGTTCATGGATGCTAGTATCTGCAATAGGAGTGTCTTCTCCATTATATCCTATTCACAAATTGATATATTAGAATGTTGTAAAACTACAAGAGCTAAACAGTTTTATCAAGCTATTTTCACAAAAAATATTATGACTGGAGAAACAAATATGAGCAAGATAAATAGCACATCTATTTTGAAGTTGAAATTGGGGCTGCAGCTAATATATTTCACATGACGTCTTTGATGAACAAGTATTTTAGCTGTATTTCAGGCATTTAAAACTAACTTGAATGTACTCGGAAAGCTGTATCTATTTACTCAGATTTGTTTCCATTCACCTATTACGTGCACATATATCACGTAGATGATTATCATAGAAACAAAATATCAATTTGGAATGTTCTGATATTAAAATATGGAATTATATGAGGGTTTTGCTGTCTAAGAAAACTCCTGCAAAACTATCGTTTCTTTCTACAGCTTTGGCATGGCACGAACCAAAGCAGATTAAATTGCTCTTTCTTTGAAGGCCTGAACTTGCTCCTCATATTGATTTCGGTGATGTAATAGTTTATATTACTTTAAATAAAGTGCAAAAAGCAAGTTTTATATCGGTGCTAGTGCATCTAAATTTTATAAAAAAAATAAATTATTTACTAAAACAGAGGCAGGAAGTATTGATTCCAATGCTACCATCAAAAATTTAAGGTATGCTCAAAATAATTGTCTTACATTTTTCAAATATTATTTTTTGATATCTTAATCTTGAAACAAAGTTAATTTTAAAATAAATTAAATTTATTTTATCACATTTCTATGCTGTTTTGTAAATTTATTCCTTTAAAATAACTATAGTTAAATATGTACAAAATTTCAGGCAAAATATTGTATTATTAAAGGAATATGAATGCTTTAGTGTTTATAATAATGTGTTTTTAAACTGTCGATTTTATGTTGAAAAATGAGAAGGTTCTATTGAACTATGTACATTGTGAAGTAGTTGTAGTGCTACAAAGTAAAATAAAATGTTACTGCTCCCGCTATGCTGGTATAAACTGTTCTCACCACCATCATTTTTTCAATTGTGGCGCAATACTTAAAGAATTGGTATTGAAATAGAGCTAGTTTACTATATAAAAAATGAAATTCAATGATAAACTGCAAAATCAATGTAATTTAGAAATTATAATTTTGTAATGATATAATGCATTACATCAACAAGAAAGATCAATCATGCATAAAGCATTGATTATAAAACACTTTTTAACTGCAATGCAATTTTATTTAAACGTCTCCAAAATGCAATATATTCAGCGGTAATATTTTTAAAATTATTACAATACTACATTAATTTATTATATTTGAAAACTTAAAATTTCATCGAAATAAATGAACTTTATTCAAATGACGTCATTGAAATATAAATCGCCTGGTTTTCAGTTTGATAAAGTCATTTTTACGGCAGTTATTGTGCTAAAGGACAGACAGACAGACAGAATGAACAAAGTCATAAACACTTTTCAACTATGATGTAAAGTGTTAAAAATGATTTCCATCTTTAAAGTTTTCAAAAATGTGCTGATTAAAATCTCTTAGGATAATTTTAGTAAAGCATTTGGAAGATACAAACCTTTACTGCTAATTGTTAAAAAAGGGTTTTTGTCAAAAGTAGAGAACTTTCCGTCTTGGGAATTTTCAGTGAGTCAAAACGATTGATGCACTAAAATGGCATGTATCTGAACATGTGCCATTTCCATTTAAAAAGTTACGAAACAAATGAAAGTTGATTTTCTGATAAAATCCCGAGATATTTTGGACATATTTTATTTTATTTATATACTGCATATGCATGTTGATTGGGGATAATTCGACTATCACATTGATAAATTTTTTGTGTGTGGTTGTTCGCCACAGAAATGTTTCAATGCCATTGTTTTTACAAAAATTTTTTTGACGTATCAATTTCTCAGGATCTATTATAGATGAAGCTTAGATACGACCTGATATGGATTGAGCATTAAATTCTGGAGGAGGTAGGGAGGTTCACTAATGATTCCCATATCTGGTTCTTTTTATATTTCTAGTTAACAATTTCCTCTTTTCCTTGAAACATCCATTTTCTAAGATTGGGTGTAGCTTTGGTGACTGAAAGTTGTTGTTGTTGAAACCCAGACCGTCCGACCTACCAGAAAGGTGTAAGGTAACTGTTTGGACGGTCGGGAAGTGCCACCCAATTTAGATTTTTTTTGTGTCAATTGCACGACTGCCATCAAAGATCACCCTGATCTTAGATATAAAACTGATCACTCTGCATATGACCGCAGGAACTGTAGTGTGTTTCAAGTTGAACTTGCTAAAATCAAAAAACTGCAAAAAGAAACATAGAGATCATGGTTTCTCCTAGTTTGCTATTCGTCTTTTACTGTTTTATGCTTTCAGTACAACTTTTCTATTGTGATTCTATATTTGTATATAAATTTGTATATAATGTTACTACTTAACTTGTATCTTCTGCACTGTCCCTTTAATGTTATCATTTACCTCCTTTTTCTACTGTTGCAGATGCAATTATTCTTGCTCCCTCCCCCGTCCGAGCTCTGGCATTTGGTTTCCCCAAATTTCTAATGTCTCTCAAGTGTATTCAAATAAATACCAATCACTCTTTGGTAGCCCACTCTAATTCCATCAAGTTTGCCGTAGACAACAACATTGATATATTATGCATCCAGGAACCATATGTGGTCAAAGAAAAAATCCTATCTCCCCCTCCGGGCACCATTCAATTTTCTTCCCTTTCACTTAAAGCAATAATATTAATTTTCAATACCTCTCTCACTGTCAATTTTAAATTTAAAACTCTATCCTCAATTTTTATCGATGTTTTACTGCCCTCTAACATTTTTCTCTCTATTGGTAGCCTTTATTTTCCCCCCCATGATGATTTTACCTCTTCCCTCGCGGAACTTTCTCCCTATGATTTTTTCAAAGGTGATACCCTTCTCCTCGGAGACTTTAATGCTCGTGCTCGGATGTGGGGTTACAGCTTTACCGACCAAAGGGGCCTCGACCTCATTGATTTTTGTTTAAATAATAATTTACTTCTAGGCAATGATCCAAGTTGTGGTCCAACATTCGCATCCCACTCTGGTGTCGGTTATCCCGACCTAACTTTATTAAACTTCTCCCTTTTCGATTCTCTGCAGAGTTGGGAGATCCTCTCGAGTGATTCCCATAGCGACCATAAATTTATTCAGATTACTTTGAACATCTCTCCCCTCTTAAATGATACTTTTTTCTTAAAAACACAATATGGATTAGGCAAATTCATATATAATTTTAAATCTCATCTTAAACTTTTATACTCCCTTTTAGACAAAATAACAGATAGTATTTCTTTAGATAAATATTTTAAAACATTTATAGATCTTACACAAAATTGCGCCCTCTCCTTTATTAGAAAGAAAAAATCTAAAATTACTAATTTCTCCTGGTGGAACCAGGGATTGTCAAAATTTAGAAACTTTGTCACTGCCCTCTCTAAACGGATTCTTTCACTCGAGAGGAACTCTGCTCCCCCTGAAGAAATAAATGCTGCTAAAATACTTTATAAACGTAATAGGGCAAAATATAAACAGCTAATCAAAAAAACACGTCTTGACTCTTGGAAAAAATATTGTTCTGGCTGCACTCAAACTTTTGGCTCTCATTTCAAATTTTCTTTTCAAAAATTTAAAAAACATACTAATCTAAATTTACATTTCCCTGATTCTCCCTCCCTAAACTATAATGACAAACTTGCCCGTCTTTTGGACCACCACTTTAGGGACGATTCTAATTTCCTAGGTTTTCCCTCTTTCCCTGTCCCCGAAGGGGGCCTCGGAATTGTTTCTGATGTGGAGCTCCTTTCGGTCTTCAATAATTTAAAAATGGGCAAAGCTCCGGGACTTGATCTCCTGGACTTTGCCATCTGGAAACAGTTATATAAATCCTTTCCCTCCCTTATTTCAAAATCTATTAATTACTGTTTTAAACTTTGCCACTTTCCTTCCTGCCTCAGGAATGCAAATATTTTATTTTTTAATAAACCGGGCAAAGATCCTTCCCTTTGCTCCTCCTTTCGGCCAATTTCCCTCCTCCCCACTTTTGGCAAAATAATAGAAAAGATATTTATTAACAAACTTAACTTTTGGCTGGCGACTGAGGGGGCTCTACATCCTTTGCAATTTGGTTTCAAGGAGCTGACCTGTTGCGAAGACGCCGCTCACAGGCTGATTGAATCAATTAACGTACACAAATCTATAAATTTTGTCTCGCTAACCACCGTGGACATCTGCGGGGCTTTTGATTCTCTGAATTGGAATGTACTTCCACAAGTGTTTAATGATATTAATCTTCCACACACCTTTCAATCTTTTTTATTCTCTTATTTGATAAATAGACAAATTTCATTCACAGACAAATCACTGATAATTAATAAAACAATTTCAATGGGCGCCCCACAGGGTTCGGTTATTTCCCCTACCCTGTGGAGCATCTACTTTAATGCAATTTTAAACCTTAATAATGATCTTTATCATATCCAAGCCTTCGCGGATGATCTTGCGGTGGTTACTTACGGCGGTAATCTTTGCACCCTTCGTTCAAACACCAACAATTTATTAAACTTAATCTCTTCAGCCCTTTCTGACCTCAAGCTAACTGTCTCTCCGGAGAAGTGTAAATCCATCATATTTAATAAAAATAGAAACAAAATTCGTAGAAGGCCCTCGTTTAAAATCCTAAATCATAAAATCCCTACCTCCCGCTCTCTTGTCTACTTAGGAATCACTATTGATGACAATCTTAAATGGAGTACACACATTTTTAATCTTAAGGAGAAATGTTATAAGGTTGCCAACACCTTTGGGCGGGTGTCTGGCAGTAACTGGGGGGTAGACAAATCCTTTTTAAAAGTTTGGTACTTATCGGTTATAGAAAAGTCTTTAATTTATGGTGCGGGAATTTGGGGCGGGGCTTTAACTGGGGACCAGGTCAAAAAACTTCTCTCTCTTCAAAGGATTTTCCTCTTAAAAATCTCATCGGGTTTTCGTACCTCTTCTAACATTTCTCTATACTCCATTACTGGCATCCCCCCTATTCATTTCGTGATTAACACTAATTTCAAAAAATACTTATTCTGGAAACATCGCATTAATCTTTTTTCTAATCTGCCCGTCCCTGCCCCTTCCTTGTTTGACTCTAACTGCCCTATTTCTACTATTCCTCCCTCTCATCGTATAGCTAACCTTGTCCCCTTTCCCCCTTCCTCCTTTTCCAATTTTAATGTTTATACAGATGGCTCTTCCATTGATGGAAACACTGGTTTTGCTGTCTGTATATTCAATAATGATACACTCCAGGACACCTTCATCTTTAAACTAGCCAATGGGAACACAGTTTTTCAGGCTGAAATCTCCGCCATTGACTTTGCTATTAATTGGGCCTCAACTAATAATACCAAAATTAATATTTTTACTGATAGCCTTTCTTCCCTTTCGGCTTTTAACTCAATTAAAAATAAATCAAGTTATCTTTCAAAAATTAAATTAAATGCAATTTCTCATAAAAAACTCATTAATATCCGTTGGGTGAAGGCCCACTCTGACATCTCGGGAAACGAGACTGCCGACAAATATGCTAAAATCGCCTCCTCTTCTGGCTCTCCCTTTTCCCTTCCCTTCCCTTTCTCCCTTTTAAAAAATTTTTGTAAGCAAAATATCTCACTCCTTTGGCAAAATTATCTAAATTCTTATATTTCCCCCCGGACGCACGATCCTGCCCGTGTTTCCTCCTTTCTGCCCCGGGTTAATCCCGCCACTCATATTACCAACAAATATCTTATTTATTTTTTAACTGGCCATGGCCCTTTCATGGACTATTTACATTTTTTTAAACACAAATCCACCTCTAGCTGCACTTGTGGCGCTTATGGAGACGCCGATCATTTTGTTTTTGATTGCCCCCATACTAAAAAATATCATTTAATAAAACCCTCTCCCTCTAACTGTGCAGTCTGGTTCTCGAGAGTCAGCTCTAACTATTCTTCAACTGAAAAATTAAAAAACTGTGTTCTCATTGCTAGAGACATCTCTAGCCAGATCACTTAATCAGCCTGTGAGTTTGTTCCCCCCTTTTCTCCCTCCCCTTGGTCGGTTCCCGCGTTCTTTGCCCTGTGTTTTCCGGGAGGTGTTACTTGTTATGTTTTGTTGTTACTGTATTGTTGCTGCCTTTATTTTGTCTTGTCTGCCTGGTTTGTCTGTGTTGTGTTGGTTATACTCATATTTCAACTGTCTAAGAAGGATTTTCTTCTTTATTAATTCATTCTTCATTTTAATGTGCTCACTCCACCTGAAAATTTTATGCCTTAAGTGGTGGAATCTTGTAAAAATCCATTGTAACCTAATTAGAATTTTAAATAAACTGTGCCCTGTTTCGGCGCCCGCTGCGGGCCGCTCGTGGGGCTCCGGTCCTGGGTTGGTGTTTGGTGGAACGTTGGACGATGGCCCTGTGAGTTAGCTCCCGCTATCTTTCTTCCCGGCCGTCCTTTTGGTTGCTCAAGTCCTTGTTGACGAGCCGGACGGTCTGGGTCTTCAACCCAATTTAGACCGGAACCCAGTGGGGGAGGCATCCACAGGGACCGTACCCTCCTTCCCCTACCACCAACCTCTCGGAAGGACTTTCGGACCCACATGTTTAACGTGATCGTACTCCGCATGAACACGACGGCAGTTTTGGCAGTGGCTGGAATCGAACCCGGGCCTACCGAGTGCAACTCCAGCGCGCTAACCAATGGGCTACCGCGCCCTGGTGACTGAAAGTAGAGGGATTGAGAAAGAATTTTTAATTCGGATTTTTTCCCACTTCCGGCTCAAAAAATTTCCTTTGTTTCTTGGAATTGGCTACAGATATCCAAAAATTTCCAATCTATTTTTTGAAATTGGCTACAGATAAAGCTTAGCCTATGCAGTCACATTTTGAAGAGGTTAGAGGAAATCTCTAAGAATTTCAACTTCCGATTGTGGAAATGCCACTTTCATTTAAAAAGTTTACATTTTCCTTGCAACATCTTTTTTTTTTCTTGGATGAGCTTAGATGATGACTGATATGGATTCAACATCAAATTCCAAAGGAAGTAGGGAACCTCCTCTGGAATTTGAATTTCTAAGGATTTCTACTTGCGGTTTTGCATCTTATTGTTCAAAATATTTCCTTGAAATGTATATTTCGATTGACTATAGATAGAGCTTAGGTGATGACTGATATGAATTTAGCATCGAATTTCAGGGACGATGGGGATTTACTAAGGAATTCTACTTCCAGTTCTTTTTCCAATTCTGGATAAAAAAAAAATCAATTTCCTTCAAACATTTATTTCTCAGAATCGGTTATGGATAGAGCTTATGATGATTGATATATTACAGATTCAGTATCAAATATTTTAGAGGTTAAAAAATCCATTAAGGATTTCTAGTTCTGGTTTTATAGATGTCTCTATCGATTAAAAAATTACACTTTTTTACAATAATTATTTCTCAGGGTTAGCTATAGGAATGGCTTATATAATGGCTGATTCAACATCGAACTTTGGAGGTGGTCACTAATGATTTACACTTCTAGTTTTGGAAATGTAATTTCCGATTGTTCCAAACATGTGTATGATTATACGAAATACGCGAGCAAAAAAGTATAAAAATATTTCTTTTAAAATGAAATGTACATACCACTTGCCATCATATGAAATATCCTTCACGAATTTCTTATTTTTCAGTGTTATAAAAAACCTCTAAAATGTTGTTCTTGAGCTTCTGCTGCTTTTGAGAATATAACTTTGTAATACTTTCTTAAAGAATCTGATTTGTCACCTAATTTTTTTATGCCTGGTTTCTTTACAGAAGTATTAAAAGTTATATACCAATAGAATAGATGCTATGGATTTCAATTGATATCACCAGAAATAAACAAGTTGGTTGAGATTTGCATTCTAACTTAGTGTGTTACCTGAAGAATTTGACTTTCAGAGGAATAGCTTCTTTTTTACATTAATTCAAATTTCATGTTGACCACTTTATATGTAACAAATAAATATATAATAGAATATATAATAGGCACTGATAGTGCCTAGACTGAAGATCGTGCTAACTGATATTTCACATAAAGTGGTTTCAACTTTTCTTAGACAGCAAAACCCTCATATAATTCCATATTTTAATATCAGAACATTCCAAATTGATATGCCCTGAATATATTGGGGGCCCTGCATACAGGGGCCTATTTTCAACAATACGGAATTCTGGCATCCAAAAAAATGTACGTTAATGGCCAGGGTATGGGTCTTTCTGTTAAAACAGACAAACAGTGGCGATGCAATGTGAAAGACTGTCAGAAACGTGTAGCCAGATTCATATCTATGCGAATTCATATGGCGTCGAATTCACAAGGACGATGATTTGTTTGTTTCGATATTGCAGGCTGTAAATGATTTTTGGCCACCGAAATGATTGTTTTTGTACCTTTCGATAGTTTTGCAGGTATTAATATATTCTTTGTTTTATAGCTATTAAATTTTTTTATTTATATTGAGTTGTAATCGAATTTCAAATTGTCTCGTCGACAATGCCAATTTGTGAAAGATCAATGAGATAATACGTGAGTTGTAAGACGGTATGTATTATTACTTACTTATTATCTCGTCATTCGTGTCAGGGTCGCGTATTCAGAATCGGTAGTTCGTACAGAACCCAGGCGCTGACATCGGTCCTTGGGAAAATCCCAATAACGCGCCAATGCTCACTGATGTCCTTGCAGTTGCAGTGCAGTTGAAAAACAATGCGGTAACCCTTACCAGCCGAATTTACCACGTTTTTTCGCGTATTCAGAATCGGTGGTGCGTATAGAACCCAGGATGGCCGCCAGGTGATCTTTGGCGAAAACGGTGAATCACGAACGCTTTAACGCCAAACCAGAGCTGAGTAGAAAGCCAAGCTTGAGCGCTAAATCCTAAATTGTGGCGAGAAAGTCAAGTGACCTGACAAGGTTCGGTAGATTCCTGCATTAAAATAGCATTGATTGCTATGCTATGAAGATTTTTCGGAGAGAACTGAAGTAAGTTTTCTTATTTAATTACATATTATATTGACCTTATGCCTTAAACATTAATCTGACAGCATTTAACAATTTTTTTCTTAAAATATCATCTCTTTCTTGCCGATTTTTCATAAGCCTAAAACGTATCACTGTTTGTTATGCATTGACTTTTAAGATTTGTTTCCTTTATTTTTATATTATCTACGCTTCATATATACGTGCATGATTGTTTTTTTATTTTACATAATGCTTTTAAAAGCAGTTTGTATGTCACAAAAAGGCTAAATGAGCACTAGATGAGTTGTGCTGTTTATAATATCTCAACGAACTTTCTAAGTGCTTTTTTAGCTAGGAATCTTAAAAGATATCTGCATCTCTGAAATCAGCTAGGGTAGTAACTGTTAAGTATAACAAATTAATTGAATGTAAAAATGTAGTATTGTCATATATTGCATGTATAATGGATTATTTATTTGACATGGCATTAGAAATCACTTGTACTATATAAAGTATTGTATTGAGTTTTTCCTCTGATATATGAAGTTTCGATTGCATGTTTTAGAATAAAAGTAACATAATTTGTTGATTTAAATGTTTTATGCTGCGATGAAATCATAATTTCGTCCAGCACCATTCTGTGTATCTTTACATTTCAGTAATAGAAGTTATGGTTTGGATTTTAACATACACTGTACACTTTCTTCATATACAGTCATGCGTGTTTTGAAAGTAAAAGATTTGAATCTAACCCTGCAATGAATTCAGTGAATTTTCATTCCATGTACTTTTCTTAACGCTGAACAGCACTTTATTCTCCTCTTTATTATTTTTCTTAAAGCACTTTATTTTCCTCAAGCACCTCCTCCCTTTTAACAGTATTTAATTTTTATTTCAATTGTATTTCAGTCTGTAGAATATAGTATAAAGAAAGTACTGTTTTAATGAAAAATTTTAACAATGTGTTTTAGTGCCTCTTGAACACGTTTCGACTATATTTAGAATGATGTCCCTCTGTCTGCGGTCAATTTCTTGTGTACACGATAGCTTCCATAAATATTAATGGATTTTCACGATACTTTATATCCAGTTTATTATTAAAAAATCTAGAACTAGATAAAACTTTTATAAATCAAATGAAAACTGTGAAATTTTATATTTTTTTGGTAGCATAGGACAAAATTTAACATAATTATGCATAAAAGAGATTGTTTATGGCTCAATGATCATGAAACCTAACAATTTCAATCGTATTGAAAAATAGTTGATACAATTTTTGTGTTCATGACGTTATTAGTTCCCCCTCCCCCTTGATGGGCAAGTTTGGAGTTCATTGCCAAGTATGGTATCAATCAAAAGATTCCCCCCCCCCCTCCTCTCCCGATGGGATACATTGTCAAACTTAGTATCAGTCGAAAGATATTTTCAAGATTTTAAAATGAAAGGTAACATGCTTCAATTATGATCATTTGAACCAACAATATAGATTTTTGAATTTTTTTTTCTTGTAAAATTTGCAAACAAAAAACAAGCTACTTAACAATGGATTCTGGTATGAGAATGTCGAGGTGAACCACACTGAAATTAATTTTTTTCAATTAATTTCAGTTTATGAAGTAGCATTTCGTGGAACTTTTTATTTCAGTAGTAAGAGTATCTATAATAGGATTGATTTCAAGGTGCACAGTCTGTTTTCATCATACATTACCGTTTTGATGGCTGGTTTTTACCGTCGCTCTCTGCTACTAATGACATTCCCGGTTATACTCTTGGACCCAAACACACACAGTCATCAGAGGTGTAACAGGTTTGCATGGGGCCCCTGGCTTAAAATATTGGTAGGGCCCTTGCAACAAATTGATTTCTGTTTATTAGTAAAAAGGGGTCGCTATTGATATATGAATATAGTCAACCAAATGCAACTTGATGATACAGACCTAAAACATTTAACTAAAAATTTAAATGAAATTAAAAATTTGTCATTTTAAATGACATAAATTTTTAATGACTCATTAAAAATAGTAAATGACTCATTTACTCATTTTACAGAAGTTCAATTTCCAAAAATCATACTACTGTAACGAGTGAGCTGCCAGCGCAGCGACACCTGGGAAAAATATAATAAAGAAGAAGAAGAAAAAGAGGGAGAGAGAAGGAGGGTTCACGACTTCGGCTGAATGCTGAAGCCCACTAGTTTTGTTGTGTTGTTGTTGTTGAGACCCAGACCGTCCGACCTACCAGAAAGGTGTAAGGTAACTGTTTGGACAGCCGGGAAGTGCCACCCAATTTAGACCGGAACCCAGTGGGGGAGGCATCCACAGGGACCGTACCCTCCTTCCCCTACCACCAACCTCTCGGAAGGACTTACGGACCCACATGTTTAACGTGATCGTACTTCGCGTGAATACGGCGGCAGATTTGGCAGTGGCTGGAATCGAACCCGGGCCTACCGAGTGCAACTCCAGCGCGCTAACCAATGGGCTACCGCGGCCTAGTTTTGTTGTGTTGTTGAGACCCAGACCGTCCGACCTACCAGAAAGGTGTAAGGCAACTGTTTGGACGGCCGGGAAGTGCCACCCAATTTAGACCGGAACCCAGTGGGGGAGGCATCCACAGGGACCGTACCCTCCTTCCCCTACCACCAACCTCTCGGAAGGACTTACGGACCCACATGTTTAACGTGATCGTACTCCGCGTGAACACGGCGGCAGTTTTGGCAGTGGCTGGAATCGAACCCGGGCCTACCGAGTGCAACTCCAGCGCGCTAACCAATGGGCTACCGCGCCCTAAAGTTTTGTTGTTGTGCTAGTTTTGTTGTGTGAAACTTCTTACATTTTGTAATGATTGTGTTGTATTTGTGAATAGTTTAACCCTTTCGGGACGGCGGCATTCTGAAACCGCCGTGGCCCAAAGGACGGAGCGCTTTGTTTCCGAACTTTTCCCAAAAGACGGCTAATTTTTTGCGCTAAGCCTAACTCTCGAAAAAAATTCACTAAAAATCACCCGTTCAACACAGCATTCTACTTTTTTCAGGAAGAAAGGAAATACTTATTTTCTATTTGATGTATATTTTTTATATAAATTTTCTTTATCAAAATATTAAAAATTTTAGTGTATATATGTTTTAGGTACAGATGGATAATTCTTTGGCATGTCCTTCCGATTTTTTAAAACTGTACCACATATATGCGTATTCTTAGACAACAAATACTTTGCAAGTACAGGAGAGGTAAAAAATATATCCAAATACAAAGTATATCCTTTTCCTGAAAGTTCATTTAGAAATGTTTTCACAACGCGTTCTCCATATCCACCATCAGAGCTTGATAATTCCGTGTCCTTTCCAGTATACACAAAGAAATTCCGTTTATAGCCTGATTCCGCTTCTGACAATTTATATATTTTTATTCCATATCTGGACCTTTTCGAGGGGATATATTGACGAAATTCCAGCCTTCCTTTCCATGAGAACGAAGATTCATCAATGAACACATTTCTTCTAGGAGTGTATATAGATTTAAATTTTGAAACTAATGCATCTAACACGGGTTTCAATTTATCTAGTTTTGGGGCATTACTATCAAGAGTAAAATGAAGGTAACGTAATATTCCTATAAATCGATCGCGACTCATAACTGAATTAAAAAAAGGAGTACTGATAATTGGATTCTTAGAAAAATACATTTTAAGATTTGGTTTTCTGACAATGCTCGTCAAAATTACTAGTGCGAGAAACACACGAAATTCGTTTCCTGTCACAGGTGTAAATACATTGTCACAGGTGAAAATACATTTCAGTTCCTGTCACAGGTGTAAATACATTTCCTGTCACAGGTGTAAATACATTTAGGTGGAGTCTTCGATGTGGAAGGAGAGAGGAGATTTTTCTCCCATTTTTTCTTTACAAACTCATTAGTTGCTTTTACGATAAATTCTACTAGTTCATCATCAAAAAATATGCTAAAAAAAATCAAGTTCCTTATCTAAATTAGTCGGCAAGATATTGTGATTTATTCCAGGTATGTTAAAATAACTCCAAAGAATTCAGATCCTTCAAATCACATGTCCAAACATCATTCGAAAAAACAGCAACTGAAGCTGGCGGCATTGTAATAATAGTACGCTCAGAACCTGAAGAATCAATTGCATTTTCAGAATCATCATCAGAAGTAACACTGTTTCACGATTCTTCACTATCTGCTTTGCTTTCATTACTGTCTGGTTCGTTTACCATACACGTATATTCTTACACAGAAAGAAAAATTCTCAAACCTCCCATATTTTTATCCAAAATAGCCTAATCATTTCACTGTCGCACATTCCTTTAACCCCCTCCCCCCCACCCCAAAAAATACTCTCTTATATTCCTCTAATTCAGCAACGAAATCAATAAAAACTAAAATCAGAACGAGACCCGGAACTCAATTATAAAATTGTTTATGCTGCGAGAAGTGAGCTGTCTGTTTACTTTACAAAACCATGACCCCTCCCCGCTCCAAATGGAGAAATAATTCACTGGATTCTTTTTCTGCCAAGATCAAGCACCTACAAAATACATTTAAGTTGCTTCCACGGGCATTTAACGCCATCTAGTAGACAAATAAATTCAAATAAAAACGTTCCACGTAGAAACACCGATACGGGCCACTCGGCTTTTAGGGTAAAGTTCTCTCCGGCACCAGTGCGTACCGTACGTCCTTGAATGCAAGTTCGCAGCCGGCACGCGGGCGTGCCAACCGTCGCGAAAGGCTTAATCCTATCATTAAACTTCAAAATGTGTACAAGTGTATCCGTGTCAATCCTGTACAACTAGCGGATATAATTTGACGCCCGAACGTGCGACCGGTGTTTGTGTGTTCTCAAAACGACGGACAAAAAGAACTCTTGGGATAACCCCATCCTGATGTGTTCGTGTGAATGCGGTGTTGGAATATCCCTTCCATGCCAAGGATGTTAACAGATTAACAGATAAGTGTTCAACCTGTTTAAACTATTTTAAGTAGTTGTACTTCTGTTTTCACCACCCGGAAATTGCAGTAGTGAAACCTATCGTACAAAAACATTCTTTTGTAAAACGAAGTGCTAGCCGTTCTCATCTGAGCTTCGCTTTCATTTTCATTTGACCGGCGCGCGACAGAATGTCTGCGATCGGTCTAGTGGATTAACGGATGTGCTGCAACTGTTTCTTTATCTTTCTCGCTTTTGATCAGAATTATTTATTACGTTTTAAAGAAGAAAAAAGACTGTTCTGTGTTAATTTGAAGAATTTAGAGAGTTTACGATAGAAATGGCTTATCTTGGTAAGGGACGTAAAGAAGATCTAAGATTACTTGTTCAAGAGTTGGAATTAGATAGAGCAGACATTCTTAAGGTGGTGTAGTTAAAAGATTTGATCACGAGTTCTGAAGGCTATGGTGAAGAGTTGACAAAATATATGTTGGACAATATTATTGAAAATCGAATAGCAAGGGAACAGGAAGTCAAATTGGAAAAGGGAAGAATGTTTGAATTGGAACGTTTGAAGTTGCAACTTGAATCTCAGAGGGTCGCGCAATCCGTAACCGCAACCCCGGTTTTGAAGACGGAGTAACCCAAGTGGGACGTGAGGAGAATTCTCCCTAAATACGATGATATGGCATTATTTTTTAATTTATTTGAAAGACAACTTAAGTTCTTAAAGATTCCAGAAGCGACTTGGGTCCCATATTTAATTGGATCTTTATCATCTGAGGTCGGACAACTTATGGCTAGAGAACCAGAGGAGGAATGTCAGGATTACAATAAAGTGAAGGCAATGATGTTGAAAAGATATAAGCTTACTGCCGATAAATACAGACAATTGTTTTCCCTGCATCGTAAGAGCCAAAACAGTACTTGGCGTGATTTTTATTTTGAATTGACCAGTTGACGGCTGGCTTACTGAACTGAATGTCAAGACATTTGAACAATTAAAGGAACTCGTCCTGGCTGACCAAATGAAGGAACGAGTACCTCAGGAAACCAAAGACCATTTCCTTGATATTTGGCCAGAGCTAACCAACCCCTTAGACTTGGCCGTAAGGTTGGATGCTTACGACTGTTTAAGACCGAATCAGAAGAAAAGTACGATTCCGCCGTTTCCGAGGAGGGTTAACACGGTCAGAGATGAAGCTGCGAAACCTGTTATGCCCAAGAGGTGCTCTCAGAAAGGCAGAACCAATCGAACGGATGCGGGATCCAACCAGGAACGACTAGCGTTAATCAGTTATGGCTGTGGTAAAGCCGGATTTATAAAATCAAAATGCCCAACTGGTAACCCTCGGGCAGCAGCTCGTTTTGAAAAGATCCAAATCCATAGTCCAGGTGTACTGGAGCGAGCTGCAGTCGTGAGTGTCACAATAAATGGTACCACAGGTACAGCGTGCGCGGATAGCGGAACGACACACTCTATTGCGGGTGAGACCCTGTACCATTTGCTGAAAGATGAAGGAGTTGAGTTTGAGAAAACATTTATTACGAGGACGCTTGCTGGTGGTAACCAAACTGAGAGGGACGCTTTTACCACGTGTGTGTCTGTATCACTGGAGGGACGTTCTTTCTCAGTAACTCTTTTCGTGCTACCAGAATCCATAGGAAATCGCACCCTATTGGGAGCAGATTTTCTGAAGAAATCCCGAGTCGTGTTGAATCTTCAAAACCATACCTGGTTCTACAGTGATAACCCAAATGAGTACTTTCCATTCGCTGAAAACCCTACTGTCCAGTCCTGTGACATTAAGGAAGGTACGAAGTCGGCAAATTCTTGTCTACTGCGACCCAACGAAGGTGAATATCTAACGGAGGACCAACGCCGAAGACTTAATGCGTTGCTTACCCAATGTGAAGATACCTTTAGTCCGGGGGGAGAGCCGACGCCGTATTTGGAACATCGGATCGACACGGGTGATTTTTCCCCAGTTGCTACTACTCCCTATATTCTCTCTCCTGCCAGAAAGGAAATTCTGAAAGAACAGATCGACACCCTTCTCAAATCGGGTGTAATCGAGGAATGTGACTCTCCGTATGCTGCCCCGGTGATGTTAATACCAAAACAGAATGGGGATTTCCGCCTTTGCATCGATTACTGGAAACTGAATGCTGTAACTAAGCCTGCTCCATATCCCCTACCACGTATGGATGATATTTTGCAAAATGCTAAGCAGACTACCTACATGTCTACCATGGACTTAAAATCTGGTTACCATCAAGTCAGAATGTACCCTCTCGATAAGGACAAGACAGCCTTTGTTTGCCCATTTGGAGTGTATTTACGTGCATGCCCTTTGGTCTAAGGACGGCCCCTGCAACCTTCCAAAGACTTATGGATCTTTTCCGAAACGGATTGAAAGTCAACATCCTAGCCTATTTGGATGACATTATTGTGATGTCCTCAACCTTCGAAGAAGATTTGGAGGACCTTTGGTTAGTTTTTGACCGGTTACATAAATTTAGATTGCATGCCAATCGTGCAAAGTGCCACTTTGCTTGCCCAAAGGTTAAATACCTCGGTCACTACATAACGAGAGATGGAATCGAGGTAGACCCCGGGAAGATAAAAGCAGTTCTACAGATACCCTCTCCAAAAAGTGTAAAGCAAATACAGAGTTTTCTCCAGACCTGTAGTTGGTATCGGCGTTTCAGTCCTCAGTTTACTGAAACCTCCAGGCCGCTGAGCAACCTTACGAGGAAACGAACACCCTGGAGGTGGGGGCAAGACGAGCAAACAGCCTTTGAAACTCTGAAACAAAGTTTTGTGTCACCACCTGTGTTGAAGAAGGTCGATGAGGTCAGGCCTTTTATTCTCAGGACTGACGCTTCAAGTTACGCTCTGGGTGCGGCCCTTACTCAAGGGCAGGGCCCCGAGGAGCACCCCATCGAGTACGCTAGTCGATTGTTGACTTCCGCGGAAAGAAACTACTCAACTACCGAGCGGGAAGCCCTTGCCGTGGTCTGGGCGCTAGAAAAATTCCGCGGATACATCGAAGGAGCTGAAATAACAGTGGTTTCCGATCATCAACCCTTAAAATAGCTGATGAGCCTGAAGTCGCCAACAGGACGACTGGCAAGGTGGTCCTTACAGATTCAATCGCATAATTTGAAGTTTGAGTATATTGCCGGTAGAGCAAATGTCATAGCCAACATGTTATCCCGCCCTGCATGTACTGCACACGAAGGGCCCACCTGCGATATCTATACTATCACCATAGCCTTACCGTCCAGGAAAGCGAATGATATCCGGGATGAGCAGTTGAGAGATGATGACTTAAAGAAAATTATTGACTGTTTTGAAGGTGACCACAGAACTGAAAATTTCGCAAATTGGACGAGCCGTGGTTATCTTATGTCGCAAGGAATCCTGTATCGTTACTCCCCGGATACTGAATCCGAAGAGGCCCAGTTAGTGGTACCGATGCAAGAGCGCAAAAAAGTCTTGCAGGAGTACCACGATACTCCAACCAGCGGACATTATGGTGCTGAGGGTACTTACTACAGGATTGCCTCCCGCTATTACTTTCCTGGAATGAGAAAATACATTGAGGACTACGTAAATAACTGTGTTGGTTGTAATAGATATAAGCCCAGTAACCAAAAACCTGCTGGACATTTAAGGACACCCGTGTACACCCAATGTTTCGAAACGCTTGCGATAGACCTCTTCGGCCCCCTGCCGTAAACGCCGGACGGGAAGAAATGTATTTTCATAGTGGAAGACACCTCTACCAAGTGGGTGGAGCTCTTTTCCTTCCAACACGCCACTGCAAAAAATGTGCAGTAATTCTACTGGAGGAGGTGTTTTTGAGATATGGATTGCCTCGCCGGCTTATCAGCGACAATGGTACCCAATTTGTTAGCGCTGTCCTTCAGAAAGTGTGTAATGTGCTCGGAGTCAAACGAGTACTGACTCCTGTCTATTGGCCTCAGGCGAATCCTGTGGAACGGAAAAATAGAGATCTAAAACCAAGACTGGTCATCCTCGTAGGAAACTATCACACCTTGTGGTCCGAAAAACTTCCAGCTATACGTTTTGCCCTCAACACCGCAAGATGTGACACTACTACTCATACTGCCGCCTTCTTACAGTTCGGAAGAGAACTTAGGACTCTGGACGACGTCCAGCATGACATACGGACCGTGATCCATAATGACAACTTCGTTGACGGAATTATGCCATATCTGCGAAGATCTGCAGATATGAGCGCCGAGATAAAGGATTTGGTAGAACAGAAACAGTATCGGAGGAAGACATATGCTGATAAAGGTGAAAGAGGAGCTCCGTCTTATGCGCCTGGGGACGAAGTGTGGGCCCACCCGATAAGCAATAAAGCCAGCCAGAAAACCACGCCATTTGCACCTCGGCGAAACGGGCCCTTTGTCATACTAACTCAGCGTTTTCCAACGAGTTATGAAGTGGCTGATCCAAGTTCCCCAGATATACCAGTTGGGACTTACCACACCTCTGCTCTCCGACCTTGCTCCTTGCCTCTCGACACCGTAGTCACGTAAATCACCCCCTTGCGTAGGTGGGGCCGACCCCGCAAGACTAAAATATACCAGAACAGCCTTAGTTCCCCATCTACCACTTCTGGCTACTCGTCGAGTCGACTTGGTGGGCAGGGGGGAGACTGTAACAAGTGAGCTGCCAGGGCAGCGACACCTGCGAAAAATAAAATAAAATAAAGAAAAAGAGAGAGAGAGACGGAGGACTCACGACATTGGCTGAAGGCTGAAGCCCACCAGTTTTGTTGTGTAGAAGACCCAGACCGTCCGACTCGTCCTGAGGACTAAGAGCAGCTATTTGGACGGCCCAGTTTTGAAGTTAAATTTTGTAATGTTTGTGTTGTATTTGTGAAGAGTTTAATACTGTCATTAAACTTCAAAATGTGTACAAGTGCATCCGTGTCAATCCTGTGCAACTAGCGGATATACTACTAAATATTCGAAATGAAAAGTATGAGAAACAGACGGTGTTGAATTTTGATTTTTTCCACAATTATTTATTATTTGTGTGTGCACTTTATATATATATATACATATATTTTACTCTGATATCCTTCAAATACTATTGCATTTAGATATATTTACATTTAAGATGATTACAATGAACATGCTAAAAATTAATGAGAAAGAAATGCATGATTTTGCTTCATAAACTATTATTTTGCTAAACTGAAATGTGTAAAAATACATTTATATTTCTATAGAAAATAATTAAGATCTGAAGGGGTTTAAAGTATACTAGTTATTTATTCAGAAATAATTTACATACATAATTGTTGTCATTGTACTTTCGTAATTATTGTATTTCTTAAATTGCAATTATACTAAAAATTAAGTAAACTAGTATAATTACAGCCCAATATTTACCAGTAACACAAACACAACTAAATCAAAAACTTGCCTTTTCTAGCCATTTTAAAACCACAAATTATCACCATACAGAGTGTTAATTGGAGAACTAAAAGAAGTATTATATTTTTAAAAGGCGTATTTGATATACATATCAAAAGCATTGACTATATGAGCAACTATATGTTAAGCTCGATAGCAGTAAGTACAGTTGTACAAATGTATAAGTTAGAATGTAATGTAAAATTATGGTATATTTTTTAATTTACACAATTCAGTGTTCATGGCTGCAGCTACCCCCCCTCCCCCAATCTACTACTGAGAGAAATAGAAAATTAAATGATCGCTAAAGAGTTATGCTTTTTATGAAATGTTGGTAAGCTTTTCCGTGTTCTTTTAGTTACAACCTTTAAGGACATGCTCATCCTGTAGAATAAATGATACTCTTTATATTTATATCCAGTGTGGTAATTAAGTAGTTGTACATAAAAACTGAGTATCTTCATATATGCATGTAAAATTGCATATTTACAGAAGCTACACTAAATTTGGTGTCGAAAGTCCTTTTGATATACTTATTTTATAGCGCGAAATAATGCCAAATGTGGAAAACGAGTTAGTTCTCAAAGAATTAAAAATAATTTTGAACTTCTATGATGGCTAAAGTTGATTAAATTACAAGGCTTGATTGAATTTATATGTTTCTGAATTTCAAGAAAGTTAAAGTTGATTTAATAAATTGCATTTCTAATAACTTCTTACTATTGAAGATCCAGAAGTTTTTACATTTTGTTCGTGTTTCATTAAATATTTTTATGTAACTCAAATTAAATGTTATTGAAATTTGAAGTTGGTAATGTGGTAGGTCTGAATTTGTCAGTTCCCATAGAACAGAGGTCCTGAACATGTTGCTTACGAGCACCACAATGCCTATGGACCTGTATTTAGTGCTCGTTAGAGAAGTGTAAAATGTCACTAAAAGGAGCACTAAGTGTATAATGTTACTAAAAGGAACACTAAAATCAAAATTTTCGAAAATTTTATTTTTTGTTATATAAATATTTAATGACCTTCAATATTCATAAATTTGTCTTACTATTTAGTCAAGGACTAGTAGCAGTCTCTCAGGTTCAAACTTCACGCTTCTACTAGAAACTATGAATGTGTTGAAATTTAAAATTAATTATTAGAGAAATCTGATGCATTTCTGGTGCTTTTCACTTTTTATCCATTATCCCTCCTTTGTAATAAGAAATTAAATTATTTGCATGAAAAAACTAGTTTCAAGGATAAGTTTAGTAAGTTTGATAATATGTACAACTTTGATAATATTAAGTACAGCATGCAACGTTAAAATAATGCTTTGATTGTATCCAATTATAATTAAAATTCATATTCTCGGGAATGAAATAATATTTTATAGCATGAGTTTGCAAATTTGTCGCTTCACAGATGGCGTGAATAATATGCTGGAAAGGTACGGCATGCTTTCAAATCAGAGGCTGAAATGTACCAGAACAAACTAAAATGGTGCTCCAGTTCATGAAATATATTGAAATTCCATTGCAGTTATGTTATATGATTTGTTAACTTGGACTGCTTGCCACGCTAAGCAGTCATTTGGCCTTGTGCTATAAAGCAACTTCTTTTTCAGAGCTTGATCTTTCTTTACTGTTCACAAGAATGTATCTAATACCTACATGAGCCTATTGTGCTTCGCACAGAGTCAAATTTTAATACAACTTGCAATGCATTGCATGCAATCATATGTCTAAGATAGCCGCTGGTTCATCAAAAATGCATTAAAACCACCTTGTGCACTTTCCCTGTGAATATTTTTTATATTTGATATTATAATTTTTTATGATTATGTTTGTAACATTTAGCTGTGCTCTATCAATATAATATTACAGTAAACTTTTTTGTATGCTCTGTATATTTTTATATTATTTGAAAATAAATGAAATTTTTGTCCATTTGTTGTCAATTTGTTTTTTATTTACTTTTCCTATGTGCATAGTATAATATATAGGGAAAGCATTGTGACGGAGTCAAAAATTAGAGTTTTCGACGGAAGAGCATGTTTTAAGCATTCGTGAAATCCAAATCAATTGTTTTTAAAGGGATTTGTGTGTGTGTGTGAATGGAGATATCTCACAAACAAATGGAGCTTGTTGGACAAAATTTGGTAAAAAGTTTACATTTTTTTTATACCAAAAATTACATTTTTGTATGAAAATTACAATGGGTGAACACTAGAAACCTATTGATTTTAAATGCAATCAAATGTTTGAAAGACACTCAAATTTTCGAATGAAATTTTTAAAAAATCAGAACTTTCAATAATGTTACACAAATAATCATTTTGTATGTAATTTTTCATTAAAAAATCAGTGATACAAATTTAAGAATGAATCATTCTTGAGATTGATGAAAATATTCCCAGATAGATGAAAATATCATTAAAACTACAAAAATGTTGCAATTAAGGTAAAATCTTGAGAACATACCAGAAGTGGTGACACGTCACAATTTCAAAACGCTAAATTAACAAATGACAAACCTTAAACAGATCCAAAAGTCATTTTATTATACAATCATCCTACTGACGTAAATACAGCCAAAGCGCTTTCGAACATCTTCCATGTTCATCCTCAGTGTTGATACAATTAGAAATAGATGCCAACGTGCTTAAATACAATTCAATACTGTTAAGTAAAATTTTCATATCATGAAAATGCGGCTAACTCACTATTATTAAATGAATGAATATTTTGTACATACATAGTTTTAACCAGAAATCAATGGACACAATTCTTCATTATCCACAAATTATCAAGAGCTGTTCTCGAGATACAATGAAACTTATATATTTTTTTATAATTAGCCCTGTACCTCTGAAACAAAAAGTAAGTAGAATAAAAATTTGTGTGATTTTTTGAAGTAATAAATGTCAGTTCCTAAGCGATTATCGGAGAACCATCGGCATCAAACTGCAGAAACGTTTTCAATATTTCGAACATTCATTTTATATAAAAAAAATTACTATAAAAATATAATTATGTTACACTTTATTAAAAAAATCATTTTATGCTTATTTTTTAGTTTAAAAGTGAATGCAACGTAACTTTCAAAACGATATTTTCAGATATTGCATGTTTTTGGTCTAAAATATTATTTATGTTTATTAGTTATGTTTATTGTGTTAATCAGTAACTACAATAAGCCTACTGATTTCCAGTGAGATCTATAATTAATAACATAATATGTACTATTGTTTTCCCACCAATTCAATATTTGGGAATATACAAAATAATACAAATTTATTAAAAAATAATTGTTACTACATTGTTTTAAAGCTTCTACAGCAATATAAGCAGAGGAATATTTTAAAATTCAATTTTTGGAGGGATTCAGTTCTAAATTAAGTTCATATCAATCTCAAGGGTTTAAGTTAGAGGTGAATCCTTTATGGACTCTGGCCTGGCCCGTGAGTTTAGGCCCAGTGGTTTTTCAGACATACATCTGAGAGGGACATTTTATATTAACCTAGTTTCTATTTATGTGACAACATTTAGATTTATTTATATAAGGCAAATAGAAAACTAGCCTTTCTCTTAAGTTTCATCCCCCCCCCCTCCGCCAAAAAATTCTTGAAGAAACTCTCTTAAATGTCCCTATATATAAGCAAAATTACCAATGTATTAAAAGCTGTTAACTAAAGTATTTTTGCATGTAACAAAGTGGGGCATTATTGTGAAAATTAAGTTAAGTATTCAAATTTTTCATCTGTAAAAGTTTGTTTTACTGCTGTTAAAAACTTATCATTATATTTTGAAAGAGGAAAAAATGTAGCTTCTCTGACTATTATACAGGGTGTCCCAAAAAGATTAAAACTCACTTTAATTCTTTACCTGTTGGAGATAAGTGGGCAATGTAAATTGCAAAAATGTTGAAAGTAAGGTAGGAAATATGACTACATTAATGAAATAGTCCTCCCATTCCTTTTCAAAAAGTTACACTTTTTAAATTTTTATATGACCCCCTTAGACAAATTTGGAAACAGATATTCTTAAACTTCTTTTTAGGAGCATCAAAATTTAAATATTTTAATAGAATGAATAACAATGTCATTTAGATTACTTTAGGAATTTTCACGTGATTGTGAATTTTAAGTTTCTTTATAATGTACAGTCCATATGAAGAACAAGTAAACTACAAGTACACAATAAAATTGGAAATGCAATTCATTAAATGAAGAGTTTAATTCCAAATGGGCATAAATCACTTTCGCTTGGGTATCATGTTGTGGCAGCTGCGTTACAGCTCCTAGTAAGTGACTTTAGATAGGTAACAGTAAGTGGCAATATTGCTCTATATCGTGCAAGATGAACGAGCGAAAGTGATTTAGGCCCTTTCGGAATTAAGCCCTTCAAATGTTCAATGACCTTGTAATATGATAGAACTTTCGTAATGTGATACGAGAAAATGAAAAAGTTAAACTCTGTTACAAATGAATGTGCAAAATTTTCAGATTATATTATTGTTTAGGTATTAGTGCAGCAGTTGAAATAATGTTTAATACCAAAATCAATGTTTATTTTTTTGTTTATTATTTACAATGTTTTGTCAAAAGCGGATTGAATGATAATGAAGAAAAAATAAATCCCTATCAAGTGTATACATCGAACATAACAAAATGTTTACATTACTTGAATGGCAGCATATATCGAATATATATATTTGGATACATAAATTGGATGCACATTGTTTTTTCATGTACGAGGCGCGTCCACAAAGTAAGTTTCCCACTCGTCCCACAGCTACCAAACCTTATATTCCGCAAAACGACTGATTGTACGTGATAGAGCAATGGCGTAGCATGGCGCATGCACTAACGGTACTTCTTGCGTTCTCACAGTAGCATCGTTGCAGCTGTTGAAGATGGAGGCTCTTATTCCAGCTCCCGCCGGCTGTGAAGTGCGGTCAGTGATAGCCTAGTGCGGTCAGTGATAAAGTTTTTGAATGCACAGAACATAACGCCGATCGAAATCCATCGTCAGCTGTCCCGGGTCTATGGGCCTAACGTCATGAGCAAGCAGATGGTGCGACACTGGTGCAGAGAATTTTCACCAGGTCGACAAAGTGTGCATGATGAGAAGCGCGGAAATGACTGCCGAGTTCCGTAATTGTGAAACGACGATTCTCCATAATGCGTTCCCGCACAAGCTCCACAAGGTCGTCCTTAATGATGGATGGCCTCCCACTGCGCTTCTCGTCATGCACACTTCGACCTGCTGAAAATTCTCTGCACCAGCGACGCACCATCTGCTTGCTCATGACGTTAGGTCCATAGACCCAGCACAGCTGACGATGCATTTCGATCGGCGCTATGCTCTGTGCATTCAAAAGCTTTATCACTGACCGCATTAGGCTATCACTGACCGGCCAGTTGGCGGGAGCTGGAATAAGAGCCTCCATCTTCAACAGCTGCAACGATGCTACTTCATAGAGTTTCGTCCAGAACAGAGCACCAGGCGCGAAGCGCCTTTAATCTCCAATCTCTAGGTGTGGTTCTTATCTTCATACTGTGACATTATTTCATTGGTCCATAGTTGGAGGTTCGAGGACACAGAAGTAGTATTCAAACACAGAAGTACTATTACGAAGAAGTACAGTATGAAGTACTATTTCAACATTTGGAAACGCTTGAATTATGTTTTCTCCACATAAATACGAATACAAACACTTTAAATCCACTTTTTGGGATTCATTTTCAAGTTCGTCCTTATTTAATTCTTCACTATTAAAAATCTTTAAGAAATTTTTTTTTCTTAAAGATTTTTTACTTTTATTTTTCGATCAAAATGAGGCCCTCCTCTGAAATGAGGTCCCTGGCATTCGCCAGTATGTTAATTCACCACTGCATCTTAACTACTATTACTATTTTGCACGAAACAAACAAATATATAGTTACAGCCTGCATATCGTGTTAACTGATATTTCACTATCGTATTAAGTAGTCTCAATAGTATATACTATCACAACCTTCATAGTTTGGACGAGGACTCTGTGTTGAAGTTGATAGATGCTAATATAAATGCTAGAATAAATTGTGCAATAAAAAAAATTACGGAAGTGTATAAGATTCCCAAATTTGCATGCCACATAACAAATATGCTATATGTGAAGTCTGTAACAAAATATGGTTTGGGTTGTTCACTTTATTCACATAAGAATACAAAATATGGAATGCTTAAAAACTACACACAACATTACACTTAGGACTCAAAAACATACAAAACACATTATACAAATAATAATTATTTAAACCATTGTTTTCGGATATTAATTTAATCATAATTTATTGAAAAACTGTTATATCTAAAGGGAATTTCAACAATTTATAAATAGCATTACATACACATCCTGACAGATTCTTCATGAAAACTATGTGAAAAAGTATGACATCGCAAAACTTGAAATGCCGATAAAGTCAGGAAGGGATAGAAATATTTAATATGGTCATAATGAATAACTGAGTGCGATTATATGTTATGTTTCTATAAAATATTTGCAATGAATTTTACTCAAACATCCATTCATTGAGAGCGTACTAGTTTACATTGTTTAACATTAGAAATGGGGAAATTACTTTAATCACAGATATACATTTTTAAATTGGATCCAGTCAGGTCATTTTGTACAGTTCTAAATTAGTAAATTGGGCGATCGGTATACATTAAAATAAAATGTTATGACCACACGTTCAAATGAACAAGTGATCACACAAGTAATTTATCTAATGATCGTCAAACTGGTATATATTTAAGAGTAAACTTGCCATGTTTCTTTTAAACAAACAAATCATAACTCACCAATCGGAATATTTTTCATATTGTCTACTGTATATCCGAAATCATTGAGAAATCAATCCTCTGCTCGAAGTGACGGCCATCTTGTTTCAAATGAAGCTTTTTCATTGGTGCCCTTTTCAGCGGTAACGCATCACGTGACCAACGCATCCGTTAAACATGAACTTGAACCATGTTCAACGGATGAACGCACGGTCGTGCGTTCGAGCCTGTGATTGGTTGACGTACAGCTCCCAACGGATGGGCAACGTACCAACGCGTCAGTGGAAACCGGGCCTAAGAGTTTACGCAGTTTGGGGGGTTGATGCAGATCTGAGGGTAACCTAGCATTTTAGCAGTTTAGGATTTTAAACATTTTGTAGAAAACCAAAGATCGCGAGTTTTCTTTAATATCAACTGATTAAGGTGGGACGTTCCTAGTACCGAATATCAAAGTTAAGTACCGAGCGGGGTCTCTTACGAGATTTAGCCTTGCGATGATCATAGTCATGCAGATTAAATAATAGTTCACTTGGGACAGATGGCAGATTTTTGTAGAATTTAAGCGCTAGCTTTTTGATTTGGGCTCTAACAGTTTTTATTTTGAAGTCTTTCCTAATTACCGAGTTTCTTAAGTATCTAGGGGCTTTCCTTATAATCCTTAGGGTTTTGTTTTGTCTTGTCTCTAATAAGTCTATTGTAGTTTTACAGGCATATCCCCATACGGGTGCTGCATACAGCATTCCCGGGCAGATGACCGATTTATAAATTAGGAGTTTATTTTGATAACTTAGATTTCCGTTTCCTATCATTGGGTATAAGGCTCCTATGGTTATATACGCTTTTTTGATTATGTTCGTTACGTGCAGTTTCCAAGTTAGGTGGGAGTCTATCGTTACACCTAGGTATTTAGTAGATTTTTCCGCCTTTAGGGCATGGTTGTTTATGTACAGAGGAGGCGGAGGTTTACGTTTTCTTGAGAAATAAATCCAATGACATTTATTGGGATTTAATTTTATTCGCCATTTTTCCAGCCATGTTTGGAGTATGTCTAAGTGTTGTTGTAGCTGTCTGTGAATTACTGAGACGTAAGGGTGTTTTGCAAGTATCGCGCTGTCGTCTGCATAGAGTGCCAGCTCCGTGTCTGGGGTCCTGGGAATGTCATTTAGATATATGTTAAAGAGTGTCGGGCCCAGGATGGATCCTTGCGGTACACTACTTTTAATGAGCTTGGGTGTAGATAAGTTATTTTTTACTCTGACTTGAAAGTGTCTGTTATTTAGGTATGAAATTAAAAGTTTGACAAGTGCGTCAGGGACTTTTAGAGTGATCAATTTGTAAGCTAATCCACAGTGCCACACTTTATCAAAGGCTTTTTGGATGTCAAGAAAAATCGCAGCTGTGGGTGTCTTATTATTAAAACCAGAAGAAATGTACTCTACCACTCTCAGCAATTGATGAGTGGTGGAGTGTTTTGGCCGAAATCCAAACTGCTCCGGAATGATAATGTCATTCTCACTAAGGTGCGTGTTCAGTCTCTTAAGAATTATTTTCTCAGTAATTTTACTAAGTGTCGGCAACAAACTGATTGGTCTGTAGTTGGCTGGAATTGAGGCATCCTCACCAGGTTTATGGATCGCTATAATTATCGCTTCCTTCCATTCTTTGGGGAAATAATTTAGTTCTAGTATTTTATTTATTAAGATGGTCAAGTAAAATATTATATTTAAGGGTAGGTTTTTTACCGCGATATTCCTGATTTTGTCGTGCCCTGGGCTTTTACGGTTTTTGATAATCTCTACTATTTCTTGCGGGGTGGCTGGGTTAATCTCAGCCGTGACCGGGGAGTTCCTGAAATTGTTTAGAGTTTGCCTAACCATTCTTAGGGTGTCCTGACACATTAGATCGTGGTTTGGTTCAAATTGCTTTTCGTAATGCCTAGCAAGCGCCTCTGACTTTTCTTCGTCTGAGTACGCAATATTAGCGCCATCTATTAGTGGCGGGAGTTTAATTTGAGGTTTTCTGAGTCTTTTAGCGAATTGCCAGAGCGATACGTCTTTCGAGCTAAGGGATTCAATTAACTCTTTATACTGTTGCTGCTTTTCTGCGACAATTTTATCCCTGACTTTCCACGTGAGTCTGTTAAGCTCCCTTTTGAGGGTAGGGTCTCTATTAGCCTGCCATGTCTTACGCATTCTGTTCCTTTGCCTAACTAATTGTTTGACATGGTGGGAAAGTGTGGGCATTTTTGGTGACTCACGATGTGTTGTGGCAGATGCAATAGCTCTCCTGATTTCTGTTGTGAGTGTGTGCGTGGCAGAGTCAATATCCGCCATGCTCCATAATGTTGGGTACTGCTAAATGCGGCTCGAAAAGTGCTCTTTTGAATGCGTTCCAGTTCACCCTCTCTTGTCCCAGAGAGGCTGGAAGGGGAGTGTTCAAATCGAATGTCACCAGTACCGGTAGATGATCCGAGTCGAATTCATCCAGGGTATCAATTGTGTGAGCGTATTCTATGTTTCTCGTTAGGACAAAGTCTATGAATGAGCCATTGGCACCTGAGAAGCAGGTTGGTCTCGACGGTGCAATGATGTCAGTGTTTGTTGTGTTTAGCAATCTATGTATCTGTGTACCGCGTGTGTTGGCTCTCCTGCTGCCCCACGCTCGGTGGTGTGCATTGAAGTCGCCCGCGAGTATTGTGTTTGGATATCGCGAGAAAAGCAGTTCCAGCTGCGCAGCTACATTTATACCACTCATGTTTTTGACATATATTGAAGTTAGGATAAATGGGTTTACATTATTTATTTTAATTTTTATACTAGTATTTTTATACCTTGAAGATTTATGTTGTTTATTTCCTCGTGGGGAATATTACTTTTAATATATATTGCTGTTCCTCCATGGGGATTTCTAGCAGTTATATTTGAGCTAAGGGTATGATAGCTATTATAGTTTGCTATATTTAGTTTTTTGTTTTCTCTAACTTTAGTTTCCTGGATTAGCAGGGCATCTACATCATTTTCATTTACGTAGCTCCTAAGTTCATTTATTCTTGGAGATATGCCGTTCGCATTCCAAAATATTACTTTAAAACTTTCTTTTTGGGACCTATTCATGGCGGGTTTGTTTCTCACTGTTTTTATTAAATTCCGCGATTAATTTAAAAGCCTCAAAGACCGTTTGCATTGGATCGCCCTTTTTTTGAATTAACTCAGCGAGCTGCATCAACAGATGTTTTATATCGTCTAGGTTGAACATACTGATAAATCCTCTGACGAGGTTGAGGATTTCATCCACCTTTTCATCATTGGATTTATCAGCAAGTTCAGTCTCAGCTTCCATTTCCTCAGTCTCAGCTACAATTTCCTCAGCCTCAACCGCGGTTTGATCTGTTTTGTGAGTATCCTTTTGGACCTCGGTAGTCTTTTGTTTTTTTTCAGCCGATTTGTCTAACTGCTGTGTTTGCGCGAGCTCTTCTCGGGCGCGTTTAGTTTTCTGCCATTCCTGAACCTTTTTTTCTAATCTTTGTTTTGCTTCTCTTGCCTCTTTGGCGGCTTTATCAATTGCTATCCTCTGATTTATGTCTTCATGAGCTATTCTCACTTCCTCCACAGTCATTTCTCTGGAGGTCGACGGTTTAGGGGCCTGCTCTTGCACCGATCTGATAGGTGCTGAAGTTTGAGTTCTTTTAACCTGTGGCACAGAGTGCGAGGAGTCCTGATGGGGTGTCTGAGGGTTTAGACCGAGGGCCTTTTGCCTCCAAGGGGGTATCTGATTTTTGGGGGAGGGGGGCATACCCCGGTGCCTTTCCTCTGTTCCAGGGGTTCTTCGGGCATTGCCTGAAGTTCGCCGGGTGATCTCCATTGCAGTTAGCACACGTTGCCTTCTCTGTCCTTGGTCTTTGGCAGTCACGTGTGAAGTGTTCTTCAGCACACTTAAGGCACTTTGGTGGCATGCTGCAATTCTCAGAGGAATGATTGAATTGCTGGCACCGGTAGCAGATTTTGAAGCCCCGTGCTCTGAAGGCCTCTACCTTCACAGCCAAGTATCCTAATCTTGTCAGTCGGTATACCCTCTGCCAGTCTTCCGTAGGCCTAATGCTGACTAAGAAGATCGGCAGGGGCAATCTCGTTTTTGTGTTTCTCAGTTGAGAAACCCGGACTACATCTTTCCTTCGGATGTTAGAGTGATTTTTATTTCCTCAACGATGCTACTGTGAGAACGCGGGAAGTACCGTTAGTGCATGCGCCATGTCACGTCATTGTTCTATGACGTACGCGCAGTCGTTTCGTGCTATATAAGGATTTCTAGCTGTGGGACGAGTGGGAAACTTACTTTGTGGACGCGCCTCGTACAATTGTAGATCAGGTTGTTTTGAGACCAGATATAAATTACCATTTGTAAACAAACGTTTAAAATTTTAAATACATTTTAAGTTTCAACATTTAAATTTTTTAAAAGCATGCAAAAATATCAAAATAAGAAAGAATAGGTGACCTCATTTATAAGAAGAAAATGGCAAGATGAATATACACAAAATTCATTTTCAAGTAAGCTGTGACAGTAAATACGTAAAGTACCTCTGCTTTAGAGCGGGAAGAAATTTTGTTAACCATTATACACATTAAAATTTGTTTTTAAAATACATCTTAAGCTGATGTTCAGATTTTCAATATATGATATCAAAAGAAAATTTAATATGTTATTTTATAAAAATATTAAATATGTAAGTGCATATTTCAATTAGAATTAATTTGTGTTTGCAATCCTTGATTTAAATCTTTAAAGGGTTCAACATTAGTGGTTGTTAAATTTTGTACTTATATATTTTACTTTGATGGAGAGTTTAGATACCTAACTGTTCTGCCTTTCTTCGCATGTACGATGCAAATTCCATTTGATCCATTTATTCTTCCTTCTAACAATCTAACTAATTTATATCATGGATTACATGCATCCATGCAGCACAGCAGGTCAAAGGCAGGTCTGCTTATAAAAGATGATTTATTTTGTGAGTTGAATAATGAAAACAAAATAAATAATTTGGAAATTGCACCCAAATAAGACATTTTGGTAACTGGGGAAAATTGGTTAGATGTCATTGTTGCGTGACTTTATGCTCCTGTTATCTAACCCTGCATATATAATGCATTTATCTACATTATGTTGAAAAGGGCTTATTTACCATTTCCCAAGTGATAACAAGTGTAACCATAATTACGTTGTTGAAAATATGAAAGTAAAAGAAAACTCTTACTCCATCCTATCAAAAGTATCCATGGAGTTAGATAGGTAGTCCTTTTGCCTCCATAATGTTATCTCAAGCACTAATTATTTTATTCAAGTTTTTGTTCAACAATGAAATTATATATTATTTGATCTAAAGTTAATTTAATTTAAATAAATATATGGTTTATATTTGATTAGAGGGTCGTATAACAATGAATCCACATATGTCTAGTGATATTAAAAATGCAAGAGCGATACTGATTGTGAGACAAACAAAAGTAAATACTATGGAATATTAATGTTTAAAAATGACTCAAGCTCCAGAGATTGTGTAGTAAGTTACTAACAAATAGTGAGCATTAAAAGACACTAGAACGTACATGCTCTGCATGGATACATCTAGTGTATAAAATTTTCCGAAAGCTGTTCAAAACATTGCCTTTTTATGCTACAACATAAACCAGTAGTAATTAAAGTTTCAATTTTACAATTATGCACAGAACAACATGGTCACTTGAAACTTTCCATGCTGATATATTTCAGCAATTACTTTTCTTAACAGAAAAGTTGTCCTCTACGAGCAAGAGATTTCAATTTAAAACTATACAGAGAATAACTTAGCTAGCCAGTATACAGTTTACAAATATGAAAAGGAGTACACTTCAAGTACAACTATAATGTTGATAAAAAGAGAATTGTTGATAAAACCTCATAACTTAATATTTACAAATTAACCTAACATTTACAAATTTAACCTAATATTTAATGTAAATATTAACATAATATTTACAAATTTAAGAATAATTTAAAAAACTAACAATATGTCATTAAAACATATTAAAAGCTAGCAAAATTATCTTTTATGCCAAAGATTTCAATTATGATCTCTGGACAATGAAGAAACTCAGCTGGCAAGTATATGTAAATTATTTTACAGTATGAACAAATTTTAAAAAGTAATCATTTCAGTACCAAACTAATGTGTAAAAATAAAATGATAAATATATTAAATTAGCAATGCATCTATCCTACGTCTAACTATTAAGAAATTTTGAAAACGTTATTCCAAAAGAAAAAATTAACGTGCATATAGATAATAACGAAAAAATTTTGCTAGAATAATTAGTAACATTTTATGTAATGTTATTTGTTCTTCATAAATACTGAAAAAGTTATCCCAAACATTTCTTCATTTACAGCACACCGGCATATACACAATGTAAACAGAACGACTAAAATTAAAAAATTAGACTTCGTTCTCACTTTATACAAATTAAAATTAATCGGATTTAGTAGCAAAATGAACTACAAAAAGCACTATTTGGTTTGATTTGTTTCGCAGAAGAAAAAAAGTGGTACAGTGACCGCCGGTTATAAGATTCAGTGGTTATAAGAAACAGCCGTTTATAAGACCCAAAACGACAGAAACAAATACAAACTTCATTTTAACATTAAAATTGTGTCGCTTATAAGAAACACGATTCCGCTTATAAGAAACAGTTTTCTACAGAAAATTTGTTGATTTCCTTGCGACGCGGGCGTAAAAAAGAAAAAAATCCATTTGTTTAAGGTTAACTGAAGGACGAGTTGTTATCTCTTGTCTCTGGGCGTACGGGGAGGGGGTGGGAGTTTGCTATGTAACAAAGGATGACAGAGAATTTCTCCGTAGAAAGGCTTAGGGGGAACAACCCCAAACCAGTAAGAAACGAGTTTTAATCTTTTGGCAGTTAAGGAAACATACTGATAAGGAAAGGCATCTCTGCTTATGCACTCAAATAAGATTCGTACAGCTTTAGTTAGTCATTTTATGTTTTGCTAGTGGAAGCATGTCGCAAAAGAGAAAAACCCTTACTTTGCTTGAAAAGCAAAGTTTACTTAAAAAGTATGATTCTCTACCTCTGTGTAGTCAAAGAGAAGCTGCTTCTGCATTAGAAATTCCGCACTCAACATTATGTAAAATCCTGAAAGGCAGAAATGAAATTTTGACGCCAAATTGTAATCTTCAAAGAAAACGGAAACGAGAAGGAAAGGCAGCTGCTATAGAGGAAGCACTCTTACAATGGTTTTCTAACGCCAGATTAAAGAACGCTCCTATCAGTAGGGCAATTTTACTGAAAAAAGCAGAAAATTTTGCGGAAAAATTAGGAGAAAAAGAGTTCCGTGCGACTGATGGTTGGTTAAGCCGCTGGAAAGAACGAAATAACATTGTGTACAAAAAAAATTATGGAGAGAAGCAGGACGCGGACTCCGAGTCGGCATCTTCATGGATTACGCAAAGCTTACCACCTCTATTAGAAAAATACGCTCCTCATCAAATTTTTAACACTGACGAGACTGGGCTCTATTTTAGAGCGATGCCCGAGTATACAATGATGTTCAAAAATGATCTATCCTCCGTTGGAAAAAAACAAAAAGATCGAGTTACAGTTCTGTTAACAACAAATATGACGGGAACTGTAAAAAAGAGCCCTTTAGTTATTGGCAAAAGCAAACGTCCGCGCTGTTTAAGTGGAATAAAAAAATTGCCAGTGATCTACGAAAATTCAAAGAATGCCTGGATGACAAGTAGAATTTTTGAAGACTTTTTGTTAAAGTGGGACAGGGAACTGATGGGAAGAGAAAAAATTCTGTTAATCCTTGACAACTGTTCGGCTCATCCTGTAGTACAGCTGACAAACATTGAACTTTGTTTTTTGCCACCCAATACAACTTCCATCATACAGCCTCTTGACCAAGGAATTATTAAAGCATTTAAAACCCTGTATCGGTCAAATTTGCGACAGAAAATAGTAGATGCAATTGATGAAGAGAAAGGATCGGCTTGCGAAATAAGCAAGAAAATAACCTTGCTTGATGCTATCCATATGATCGCAGGCGCATGGAAAAATGTTTCTGACATATGCATTTTTAATTGCTTCCGTAAAGCAGGATTTTTGAAAAATAATGTTGACATACCAGCAGAAGATGTAGAAGAATTAGAAGCACATTTCGAAGAATGGATTCACATCGATGAAAATTTACAAACATCTGAAGAAAAAAGTGATGATGACATAGTGGCGGAAATTCAGAATGTTTGCAATGAAGAAGAAAATGAAGACGACGTTCCACAAGAAGAAAATTTTCCTACAGCCAAACAGTCGCGAGAAGCCCTAACTATAATTAGAAAAACTCTTGAACATAGAGGGGCATCAGAAAAAGTTTATGGACTATTTTATGATTTAGAAATGGATGTACGTAAACTAATCACAGACTCATTAGCACAAACAACACTGGATAAATTTTTTGCTGTTCCTCAGTAATAGATTACGGTATGTATGAAAATGTACTATGCTCTTATACATAAATGAACGACCTATGAGTTTTACTTTTTATTCTTATTTAATTACATACTAGTATATGCATACATATAGATAATATTTTAAGTTGTAAGGCTTAATTCGTAAAATAAGAAATATTTTTGAATGCAAAACTCAATTTACAAATGTATTATGTATGTACTAATATTTTACTTATATACATTTATCTTTTAAATTCTGTAAAATTGTGTTCAATAGTTAGTATTTACAATGGAAGAACGATATTTAAAAAATTTCCGGATTTAAGAAACAACTGCTTATAAGAAACAAAACGAGCGAAACGAACGTGTTTCTTATAAGCGGCGGTCACTGTAATAGTAAATTCGGCTGGTAAGGGTTACCGCATTGTTTTTCAACTGCTCTGCAACTGCAAGGGCATCAGTGAGCATTGGCGCGTTGTTGGGATTTCCGCCAAGGACCGATATCAGCGTCACCTGGCGACCATCCTGGGTTCTGTACGCACCACCGATTCTTTTTACGCAGTTTTTTCTTCTGTGAAACAAACCAAACCAAATAGTGCTTTTTGTAGTTCATTTTACTACTAAATCCAGTTCATTTTGCTATTAAATCCAGTTCATTTTAATTTAAAGTATAAAATGAGTACGAAGTCGAATTTTTTTATTTTAATCGTTCTGCTTACATTGCGTGTATGCTGTAAATGAAGAAATGTCTGGGATAACTTTTTCAGTATTTATGAAGAACAAATAACATTACTTTCAATGCAGGAATCTACCGAACCGTGTCAGGTCATGTGACTTTCTCGCCACAATTTATTATTTAGCGCTCAAGCTTGGCTTTCTAGTCATTCCTGATTTGGCGTGATTTACCGTTTTCGCCAAGGATCACCTGGCGGCCATCCTGGGTTCCGTACGCACCACCTATTCTGAAAACGCGTCTCAATATAACCCGTCCATTGTATGGGGATGGTCAGATATGGCTTCATGAGTTTTGAACGACTCGTACAAGACTTCCTTCCGGTTTTATCCCACCTGTGTCCACACCACACATTATTAGTAAATAAATAAATAAATTGCTGCAATCGAAACTGCCTGAAACTAAATTTTAACTTCTGATAATTTTTGTCATGTATAAAAAAAAGTGCTATTTACCTGTTGTCTATTTTTGCGAATTTAATACAAAAATTATATTCGATGCTATGCTTCCTACTACAAAATAATTATTTTTTATCTAATAGTTATGAGATTCAGCGTTAGATGTCTACGTTTCTTTTTTAAAGTGTAAACACAAATTGCATCATTTGTGCATCTAGAAAAATGTCAGGTTTAAATGTATTCCACTCACGTGAAGCGATTCGAGTCAAAGTTAAGGTATTGATATATTTGGAGCATAATATAACTTTGTTTTATTTTCATAATAAATTATTTTATGTAGCAAATTAAACTTCCAAATAAAAATTTAGTGTTTATTTTTACATGTCGTTAAAACGGCCAAAATGTTAAGAATGTAAATTGATTTTATGTATATATATATATATACATGTATGGATAGTGGTGGCCAAAATTGTGGACACTTGTTGAAAATTTTATGTTTTTCAAATTTGAATGCGTATACTATAGAAAATGCTATATTTCACTAAATGCAAATATTCATATATCAATTGAAAGAAAATTCAATGCATGATTCAATATAAAAACAGAGTTTAAACATATGTGCTACAAAAAAAGTTATGCTTCGAAAACAACAATGATTAGATGTTTACCAATGCAGTGCACTGTCAGTATTTTGTAGGGTAGCCTTTCTTTTTTAAAACAACCTTATAGCGACGTCTCATAGAACTGACAAGTACTTTAAGCTCTTCCTTAGTTATTGCCCGATACCAGGAATCAATTATAATCTCCAATTAATTGACTTTTTGTTTGATGGATGCCTCACTCGTACAGGGGTTTTTAAATGGTGCCACAAATTTTTAATAGGATTTAGATCAAGACTGTTTCCTGGCGGCCACAACAATTGAATGCCCCTTGCTGTAAACTATTCCTTTGCATATTCTTTCATATTTTCCATTCCTTATATAATTTTGCTATATAGCAGAGAACTGAATCTTACTGAAAAGGGTACATTGTTTTGAAAGAGATACCGGGTAGAAGGTAGCAGTTTTGGTTCTAGGATGTTATCAATATATTTTGTAGTGTTCAGGATACTATCGATGACATGAAGGTGGCCAACACCATCTGCTGTTATACATCCACAAACCGTTATGCTTGTTCAGTTCTTTGAGCTTGCCAAAATGCAATCAGGATGTAGCTCTGCTCCTTCTCTTATATCAAGCATATATTTTCTCATCATTACCAAATAAGGATATCCTATTTTCATCACTCCAAATAACTTGCTACTGATCTTCTATCCATTCAGTCCCTTTAGCCCACTGTACTCATTTCAGACACTGCTGTAGATTTAGATATGGGTTTTTTTTTTTTCTTAGAATCCTACCTCTTAAACCATAATCTGATTGTCTTCTCTTTATAGTTCTTGAACTGATAGAAACACCAATTCCATCCGCGTCAGATGAAATTCTTCTGTCCTTAACACATAGCCTTTTTATTCTTCTATCATCACTAGTGTTTGTGCACTTTTTTGGTCTTTTCCTGCTTTGTTTTTTATTGATTTTTGCCTCCTTATAACGTAAACACAACTTTTGTACACCAAATGAAGTAGGGTGGGATGAGGTCATGGAGCTCCTAGTCAAAAAGGCTGATCTCCAGGATGTAGTTATGAGCTCCAGCTTTGAAATTATATCAAGTACTCCAATAAAAGGGGGTTATAATAGAAAACGGAGATGCTTCTCTGTTCTAATTGGTCGAGACATCCAGCAGAATTTTAATAAAATAAAAAACAGAGGGTAGAACAAATTAAAGATAAGTTCCAAGATGTTAAAATTCTATTTTTAGAAATTTAAAGAGAATCCGATAAGAGCTTGCAATGATTGGCGGAATCATCTAGTAGTCAAATTAAATAAGTTTGTTAGATTATCTAGTCTTTGAAGGTTGTTTAGAATAGTGTATGCTCTAGGTCTTTTTTTAAACTTCCAATGATGGGGGTCATACTCCGGGAGGTTGCAAATCTCTTCATTTGGGATTTTATTTAAATTTTGGAATATTTTAATTGCAATTTTTGACATTTCGTCTTGTTAGTAATTCTGAAATCTTGATGGATGACGTTTCTTACGATTTGAGGTGCTTTTCTAATGGCTCTTAGGGTTTTATTTTGGATTCTTTGAATTTTCTTTACAGGTTGTTTTCACTGTTGAAGCCCTAGACAGCAGCTCCATATAACAGGATTAGCTGAAGAACAGGTTTTTATAAGATGAATTTGTTTCTGTAGCTTGTGTGAAGTGAGTTAAGGTTAGAAAACAGGTATTTGCATTGTTAACATATACGATAGATGTGTTATTGATTATGATTGGAGTTGGTTTTTTTTCATTTTTATTTTTCGAAGAGATTGCAATGTGTTTTCTTTTTGTCAATTTTAATTTTCCATTTCTGAAACCAGGTGGATATTGTGTTGATATGTTTTGGAAGTCTGAAGCTAATAAAGTTTTTGCTTGAGCTTCTAGTGTAGATGGCAGTATCATCTGCATTCATCGCTATTTGTGTATTTTGAGCTCTTAGAATATCATTTATATATAAATTGAAAAAGGTCGGAGCCAATTGGGAGTCTTGTGAGACCCCGGCTCTGATTGGTTTGTGAGTATATGTTGTTATAGTGGACAGTGACCAGGTTGCCATTGGTGACCAAGTTTGCAGTCATTACAACCAAAATTATTACAGTAAGTCACCATTTCTGGCGACCAAAATTTCTCCTGAATTTTTTCAGTCCCATGGCACAGACAGCCAGTAGATCTCACTGATTACCTCGGGGTCACGAATCGCATACAAACACCTCGTTCTGTAGCTACACATGAATCGCAGTTAATCCCGATGTAGTCACACTGATGGCACTACTTGTTCCTAAGTAGTGAGATATTTTAGAGAAAAACATAAATGTATCTCGCGTATGCGGGTCGCAAATTCAATCGCGTAAAATTTTGCTTTTATTTTACAGGATAATTCCAGGAAATTCATAATTATGTTCTTTCCGAGTATTACCCTGCATTTTTCGTTTTTTGCCTAAAGAATTTTCTTCCATAGGCTAAAATCCTTACCCCGGTTTCCAGGATATCTGCAGATCATAAAAATCCCGAAAAAGTTATCTGTCATGTCCTAAAAATATCATGAAATGTGAATAAAGTCTTACATTTTTACCAGAGTTTTCCCTTCCTTACATCTGAAAATCTGTTTCTCTACGATTGCAAAAACTGTGATTTCTACTGTCTCTGAAGAGACATGACCAATGATTATTTTTCTACTACTTTTACAATCTATTTGCATTAACTGAAATTTTTATAATTATTCCATTTTATATATAAAAAAAAATATTTTTCTACTGTATTATGGATAAAATGAAGGGCTATTTTGCAGCAGGATTCCAAAAATCTGCATTTGTATGTGATTCTTAGCATATTTCATATAATTTTAAAAGTATTTCCCACTTTTGCAATCTGTTTGAATCGATTATAATATTTATAATTGTTTTGCGTTTTATAGAGAAAACTATTTTCCAAACGTATTATTTATGAAATAAAGAGCTATTTTGCAGCAGCACTGTAAAAAACTGCATTTGTATGCAATCCATGGTATATTTCGTTTAATTTGGAAAATATTTTCACTTTTGTAATCTGTTTGCATCGACTACAATTTTTGTAATTATTTCATGTTTTATACAGAAAAACTATTTTTCAAACGTATTATTGATAAAATAAAGGACTATTTTGCAGCAGAATCTCCAAAACGGCATTTGTACATGATTCGCTGTATATTTTGTTTAATTATTAGCTTATTTTCCACTTATATACAATCTGTTTACATTAGTATTCACAAAAGTATTCATTTTGTAATGGGATTTACTCTTCTATGTTTATATATAAGCATTCCATAAATCAGCATACTTGAGGTCCATAATATATTATATATTTTTTTTATGCTATTATTAATTTGCATCATGTATTATAAAATAATTTAGTTTTAAATATCTAGCTGAAATTTAAATAAACCAGGCTGTTTGTTCACAAAATGCATTTCATTGTAAGAAATTTTTTTTCCCTTTCAGTTTCTTTTTCTGAAAAAAAAATGTCACTATTTCAACTAGGTCTTTTAGTCTCATCGGAAGCTCTTATTTAAAAATACTGGTATTTTTAAATTTTGTTTTAGTTTAGGGCTTTTTAGAAGATCTAGTAGTACTTCTGTTTTCAATTATAGTAAAATCATCAGTTAAATAAAGTTCTTTTATTTCTTTATATTTATCATTTCTCTCTATATTTAAAAAAAGTAGCTGATGCTGTTGCCGCTGTTTGACAAATTTCTCGTTTCTCGAGATTCCTTGTTTCATACCATAAAAACTATTGCATATAAAAATATGAAATTTAGTACACTTATAGAAAAAGCTTTGGGGAATACGTTGAAATAAACTGTTTTTTGATATATATTGTAGTTTAAGAAATATTTAATGTCAAAGTTAGACAAAGTATTTGAGCTGCAAGTTCGCATCCTGGATAGACAAACAATAGCAATAAATTAAGGACACAACATTGTTAGACAGAAAGTCATTTAATAAAAACATCCTAAAGACGTACAAAGTTTTAAAAACAAGGCCAGAATGCTTTCGTGCTTTAGTACACCCTTCATCAGTGGCTACATGAAAAGCAAACATGGATCATTCATATATAGACCATATACATAGCAAATTTGCATAAATAAATATAAAATATAATCTGAACTTAGTTAGTTGAATAGGCTAATAATTAATACAAATAAACCTAAAAAATAGGTACAAAATTTTTTAAAAAACATATGTTAAGAACATTACCAGAAAAGTGCAAATTCGAAAAAACAATCAAACATACATTTCACATGCCAAACATAACTTAGAATTTGAACAGGATCAGAATTACAAATTGACGAACGGTAAATATAAATAAAAAGAGATTCATAAAGGGGAATATTACAAGGGCTATTACAACGAATGAAGAGGAAAGTTTTTTCAAAGATGGGCGAGAAATTATCACTAGCCACACATTGAGCAAGAGCAGTAGAAAATTTACCATTCCTGACATCATGAGCATTTACGGAAAACCAAAGTTTGAAAACCAAAGGAGGAGTAGGTAACCAGAACATCAAGAAAATGTAAAGAACAATTGGATTCATACTCAACGGTAAAATTAATCAAATGAATTGGGTAAAAATCATTAACTTTATTCAAAAGATAAAGGAGATCATTTAAATCATGATCCCAAATAATAAAAACATCCATGTAACGGCACCAAAAAATAGGTTTAATGATTAAAAAAGGCACAACACCTCACTCTTGAATTCCTGCAAAACAGCCTTGGCCAAAATACCAGATAATGGTCTACCTATAGGGGCGCCAGAAGTTTGCAAGTAAATAGCGTTGCAGAAACCAAAATAATTTGTCTCCACAACGATATTCAAAGCAGAAGTGATTGCATCGATAGTGGGGGTTTTAAAATCGTGATTTTGAAGTTTTTTAGCAATAATTTTAATAGCAATGTCAACAGGAATACTAAGAAAAAGAGAAAAAACATCGAAACTATGGACAGTACTATTAGGAACAAATTTAGTTTTAAACAAGATATTAATGAAATTTTCTGTAGAACTAATAGAAAAAATATGATTATAAAAATACGGTTTTAAGAAATAAGCAAGGGATTTTTAGAAAAATCAGCATACACTAAATGTACACTTTACACTGACAGCACTAAACATGATGTCAGCATCCATTTAGCAGAACACGCTCGTGATATCATTTTCAGCTATTAAAATATATTTAATTACAATATGTCAATTAGATGATAAAGAATATATACATATATTTAGCAGATTTGATTATTATATATATAGGCCTATATTTAAAAATGTTAAGTTTGGGAATTTGAAAAATATATATATAAAATAGATTTTTGTCAACTGCATATCTTTTAAAGCGCAGTTGATTAAAGTTGTTTTGGAAAAAAAAAATACTGGCATAGATCTCATATAATTTAATGTGAGGGAGAGTGTGTTTTTGAACTTATGGTTATTACTTTTTAGAGGTCTTAATTTTTTTTTTTTTTTTTATGAATAGAATTAATTCAAAATAAAATTATCTATAACACATTTGTGTAGAAGTAAAATATTTTTCTTGATGAAATAGTTTAAATTAATTACATAGATTTGTGCTAAATTACCTACACACATTAAAAGGGTAAATTATTTAATTAACATAATATATTTTCCAGGTGGGTATCAACAAAATACAGGCAACTGACATGTAGGCTTCCTATAATATTATTTGATAACCTGTTTTTACAAATCACATGTTTCTAAAGGTTAAAATATTAATTGTTTTGTTTTATCTTTTGACTTTTGTCATATTTTAATGCATTGAATACTTTCTATTGTATCTTAGAAATGTGAAGGTTTGCTTGCACCTGAGTATAGAAGATTTAGTGTTGATCCTCAAATAACATCTTTTGAAGTTCTTCAGAGTCTGCTAGCCAGAGCTTTTGATATAAAGGGGTATGTTTAAAAGAAGACAATGTTATAATTTGACTTTTATTGTTATGCCCTATTCTAAGTTTTTATAGCTCTTTGGAGCACTAGAATCTTGGATTATATAGAACAAAAAATATATTTTCACACCATTTAGAAAAGCAACAGAACAACGGTTAGCAGCATGTAAAAGCTGTACAATGTTGTAGCATAGGCTAGGCAGAGATAGAAAATAATTCCTGAGGGAGCAAAATGTCTTAGTTGGAATTAGACCCTCCATTATATATATCTATATACAGGATGTCCCAAAAACATTGACCTCGGCTTTTATTCTTTAAATATTGATCTTAGACATATATAATAAATTACAAAATTTCATAAAAAAGGGTAGAGAATTTTATGAAATCGATAAAAATTTTCAGGGGATTAAATTTAAAAGAAATACAAAATTTAAATTTTTATATGGCCCCCGTACATTAATAAGGTGATGTACAAATTTTCAGCATTTTATCATAAAAAGTCCCAGAGATATGTTTAAACAAAATTAGTGAGGTATTAATCACAAATTAAAATATAAATGTTTACAGCAAGAGTGCAAATGATGCATCGCAGAAATGTATCATAGGTAAATAATATCTGCCTCTTATCTTTAGATTTATTTCTAATTTTTCAAAAATATGCTTCCTGAAAAATACCTTAAAATTTTACATGATTAATTACAGAATAAAACTTGGAAATGGCACAATCAAAATGAATATTAAAACAGCTTAGAAATGTATGCATATGCAAATATCTGCCTCTGATCAGTGTGTCACACAATTGCAACAGACGCATCATCACGTGAGAAAGTTGTTTTTACTCTATCATTGATCAATTGCCTTGCTTATGCAAGCGTAATGTGTGCAACCCGGCAGTCTGAGTGACCCTAAAGTATTTTTTACATTTCTGCTACATTTTGAAAATGTAATTAGCCTGTACCGACAGTATGTCAGCTCAACTGATGTACAAATTGATATTTTGACTTACTTTTGCAGTTATCCACATAGTAGTGTTCGTACCACTGCTTCAGAAATGAACGTACCACATGCAACAGTGTGGAGAATAATGAGACTGAATAAATGGCATCCATTTAACATTCATAATGTGCAAAGACAGGATTCAGCAGATTATCAACATCGTCTAGATTTTAGTAATTGGGCTCTAAATCAGGAAGATGCAAATCCCTCTTTCCTGAAAAACGTAATTTGGACTGACAAATGCTGTTTTAAACAAGATGGATGCATAAATCCTCAAAATGAGCACTTCTGGTCTGACACAAATCCATTTGTGATACGTGATATTCATCATCAGAAGCAATTTTCTGTGAATGTATGTTGTAGTATTTTCAGAAACAGTTTGCTTGGACCCATACTATATGATGGTACGTTGATGGGTAACAGATATATTAATGAGATTCTGAATGTGGTTATTCTTAATTTTATGTATGAACTGCCCCTAACAGTACTTCCACATGTATGGTTTCAACAGGACGAATCTCCAGCTCACCATACTCCAGTTGTTAACACTGGTTAAATAATGAGTTTCCAGACAGGTAGATTGGCTTGTATGCCCAGTCGAATTTCCCCCTAGATCGCCTGATTTAATGCCTATGGATTTTTATTTGTGGGGTTGTTTATGCACAACTGTTTATCTGTCACCTCCCTTAAATAAAACAGAGTTGCAACAACGCATTCATGATGGTTGTCATGACATCACCGAACAAGAATGATCGAGTGCACAGAAGTGTTATCAGTATGTATGCAGCTCTGTATTGACATGTAAGGAAAATTTTAAACAAGCTTTGTAATCTTTGTATAAAGTTATTATTTCTACACAGTGTAGATACTTTTGTACCAATAAATAGCAAAATTATTATTTATTTATTTAATCATTGTTTTCTTTCGCAATTTGTGTATGACCCTTGAAACACGATCTGCCAACATGATTTTTCCCCTCTGAGAACCCATGTTGATACATCAAAAAGTGGTTTAAGTCAGCATTTTTGTCTTTTCATATCTCTGTGACTTTTGATGATAAAATGCTGAAATTTTGTACATCACCTTATTAGTGTATGGGGCACACTTTATTCATTGGAAATGTTTTTGTACGGGGACTGTATAAAAATTTCGATTTTGTATTTCTTAAAATTTAATTCCCTTGAAAATTTTAATCGATTTCATAATATTCTGTACCTTTTTTATGTAACTTTGTAATTTATTATATATGTCTAAGATCAATATTTAAGAAATAAAAGCCGAGGCCAATGGTTTTGGGACACCCTGTATATATATGAACAGAAATTTTAAGCGTTTCCCAATAACATGCCCTTTTCTTTCATAATTATTATTCCATATTCCTATTTCATATCCAGCACATATTGCAACTATATTAAATTATATCCCACGCCACAAATATTAACAAAGTCTGCCAGGACTTCCTCTTTTCCTCAACCATATCATATATGGTCACTAATCTTAACCTCTACGTAAACTTTCTCATATGAAACTGCTTCCCAATGACATTTTTAGAACCTAAAGAACATAAAAACAGTATCTTTCCCATACCACCATATCCCTCGCCCTTCGATGTAACTGTACATTATGTGAACAAACGCAGACTGCAGTGAGATTTTGTGAGAGCAGGTCGATGATCAGGAGCTCAACCAGCCTTTGTAACTACCTCTGTTTCGAGTGTCATATAATAAAGTAGATTTTGGTATGTAAAATGTCTCTTCCCTGGATTATTGTAGCCAATATTACATATATATACTATATGTATGTATATCAAGATAATCTCGATCAAATGCACCTCCCCATAAGTGTACACTACTATACAGAATCGATGCAATTTTCTGCTTTTCTTGTGACATAAATTTATCAATTATATCATCACTGTCCAAGCACCATTAAATTTAAAAGTCTGTCTTGCCCCACTGTACACTGCAACCAGTTGCCTATGCGTCACATAATTGAAAAAGTTCTCACAGGTAGCATAATTGGATGAGAGAATTGAGGTATTACCAATAATCTGAACCAAATTAGGATACATAGCATGATGTATTGGGTTGTCCAAAAACTATTTGAGTTTTTATTTTCATTAAAATAAAAAAAAAATTGTACAAAGAAATAACTTTAATCAGTAATGTATTATTTTTCAGTTCAAGTTGTGGTACATCTTAAACTGAAAAATTACCAGAACGAAATTTTGCTAACCAATTCTGGCATTTGCCTTCTGTTAGTGTATCATCACCATACACAGCACAAAGTTTTGTGTGTGCATCTGCAGCTCTTTTACTTTTGCGAAAATAAAAAGTAAAATATGACAAAAATGTTGATTTTTATCTTCCATCCTTCATCATAAAATTCCTACATAAATATTCCATGATTTTGATACATTTTATTTAAAACACACACTGATATATCAGTTGCCACAATGCATTCTCAAAAAATAATTTCAAATAACATTAAAATCATCTGTGAGCTTCTACAGCTACCTTACAGAAAAACTGATAATAGTTTCCAGACAACCCAGTAATATGTCATGAGTTTATTAGCTATGGAATTTAGTAAATTATACTCTAAATTTATTGCTGAATTCGATGTTTCAATGACATTTTTTACTGTTCTCATTTCAGCTTTTAGACCATTTGGGTTTGTAGTTGGAAATGAGTTATGGTTAAAAAAAATAGACACCACCTTCTTCATCTAAACACAAGACTGCTTCACTTGATTGTGCTATATTAAAGGCTTATTCTAAAAATCGCCTTCTTATGTCTGTCAGAATCAAATCCAAAATTGGGTAAAATAGCTGTCTAGTAACACTTTCCTAAATGCCCATCTTCTTTATCACTGCCTGTAAGAATATCTGGATTTTCATATGCATCAAGAGACATTAACACAAGTTGATGAAATTTTAAAGAGATCAGCCCTCAACTTTTTACAACAGACCTATCATAGTTTTGAAAGAGCTATAATACATTGTTTTCTTCTGAAAAGTTTTTAACATTTTTCCACTTTTTTACACATTTTCCTTCATTCCTGTGGATTTGGATGATCTGAATGACCTTACACAATGGATGTGTCAACTTTATATAATGACATACTGAGAACATTCAGTAGTGTTAGGTATTCTTGAAATACCAATATTTGGATGATCTGAATGACCTTACACAATGGATGTGTCAACTTTATATAATGACATACTGAGAACATTCAGTAGTGTTAGGTATTCTTGAAATACCAATATTTGGATGATCTGAATGACCTTACACAATGGATGTGTCAACTTTATACAATGACATACTGAGAACATTCAGTAGTGTTAGGTATTCTTGAAATACCAACAAACTTATGTTAAAATTAAGCATCTGGACAACAACTAGAATGCCCGTATCTTTGATTGATCTGGGGGTATCTTAAGTTTTTTACAATATTCTGCAACACTTAAGTTATTGATTTAAATAAATCTTTTACAGTGAATATGGCTGTGGCTCTGCATGACTAAGGTGTATTACATAATTTAACAATTTCACACCAAAAGCTTCAGAGTTTCCATTATTTCTGAATTACAGTAAATTGGGCATGGGTATCTGAATGAGAAAATGTTCATACAAAAATTGCATAGTATATTTAAAAAACTGCAAGCAAACTCATTGTCTTTATTGCAACTAAAACTAGGTTCAATTTATGTGCCATATAACGGACAAGTAACATAAGGATGAGCCTTGTGTATCATAGCTGAAACTTTGTTATTAACACCTAATATAGAACATTAAACCTGAGAACCTAATATTAACACCCTCTCATAGAACAATTTTTTAACTAGTTATTGCTTGCTTGACAAGAAGTTTGCTAAGATCATGTTACTAAACAAAGCTGCATACCATAGAGAATAATGTAAAAGAAAGTGTTTGCCAGATGATAAAGAAATATATGGCCGCTGTTGAAAATTTCACTTTGGCCCAGTTGTCTGTTTGATGCATATATCCTGACTAACACATAAAATTTTATTCACAAGTTAATAAATTATCATATTGTGGCATAAAATAAAGATGCTGGATTTTTTTTTTTTTTTTTCCAGTTTTTATTAAAAATTGTTGGGCCCTATGTACGGTGGGGAATGAGTCACCTTTCCCAACTGTTTTGAGGGCTAGTCACTTATTGTTACTTTCTTTTTAAATTTGTCACCTTTTTGTCGATTTATAAATTTTTAAAAATTTTAATAAGTAGTTTTTCGAGTTAACTAGTCATTTTGCAAACACAGGTTAGTTTTAAGATGTTAGAAAAACAAACCATGAAATCAGAACTCAGTTTCATAGTTGTCATCTTAGAATGTTCACTGACTTCACAAAACCATTTCAAAGCTAAGAATCTCTAATACATAAGCTATATAGTGATACTTCTTGTGTGCTCCAGATTATAATGGGACACCTTTTGAAGAATTCTGCTTTAAAGGAAATAAAAGATTTCTCAAGTCTATGTAGCGAAGAAGTACCTTTTTCATCAGCAAATCTTATCCCATTGGAATCAATTGATTAATTGTAGTTATTAAAGAGATTCAAGAAAAAATCTCCAAACTAACTGATGCAGACAGGAAGCTTTTTTTTGTTTAAGCCTCAAAAGCATATTACTACTCTGCTAGTAAACATGTTATTGATAAAACCTGCTTGTCAAATTTGTGAGTCAAAGTATACAGATTTTATAATCCAAGTGAGAAGCAGAAACAAAGAAGTTGTTGTTGTTGAAACCCAGACCGTCCGACCTACCAGAAAGGTGTAAGGTAACAAAGAAGTTGTGAAAATTTAATTAAAGTTGCTCATACAATGCCTTTTTATGTTCCTGAAGATGTTCTGCTTGATGAATGGAAATTACTTCAATTGGGAAAAGATGATGTTAGTGAATATATGAAAATTGATACCTATTGGCATCACCATATATCCAAAAAATCTGATGTGGGCAGCACATAACTTTTCTTATATAATGCAATGAATTTATTCCTTTTACAGTCAAAAAATAATGTATAAGATTCACGGTGCTGTGTTTTTAACGTTGAATTGTACATTTGGTGATTTTCCAGATAACAACATATAAAACTATTTCAAAGTACCCTATTAACTTTTATTTCGCACAACTCTAAATAAACAATTATCAATATTGATGACATCCTCAATAAGCAACATAGTTCATATATTAAAATATTTTAATAATTAATTCATCCATTAGGCTTCATTTTCGTTAATTTAACATCAGTTTTGAAATTTTGATGATATTTTCGTCAATCTGTGGTGAAATATCGCCAAATTGGCGATGCATTCTAGATTATTTGTCAAGTTCATCAAATGCATCAGCAAGTGTTACAGATAAACTGAGAGAAAAAAAAAAATTCTTATATACTAGAAGGGGTATGTATGCCCATCACATGACGGAAATCAGGATTTGCGAAACATTACTTTCATTTGGCTTCAATTTTATCAATTTGGTGACATTTTTGTCACTTTGGCAACATTTAAAATGGTTGCCAAATTGGCGAAATCCCGCTAAATTTCTCGCCAAGCTTTACAGATGGACAGAGGACAGAGAAATAAGTTATTCTTATAGTCTACTCTTATGTTCTTTCCAAGATATTGAACTCAATTAGTCGTCATTTCATTGATTTAGAGTCGATTTCATCATTTTGATGAACTTTTGTCAATTGGGTGACATTTTCGTCAATTTGGCAACATTTAAAAGTCAGAAAGTTGGAGATATTCCGACAAATTCGTCACCAAAATTTTGCCGAATGGAAAAATAGGTTATTCTTATAGTAGTGACTTATATTCTTTACAAGATATTGAGTTTTCCTCATTTAGTCATTTTCATTGATTCAGCATCATTTTTATCAGTTTAGTGACATTTTTGTTAATTTGGCAACATTTAAAAAAGTCGCCAAGTTGGCGATGTTTCTCCAAATTCGTTATCAAGATCTCGCCAAGCATTACAGACGGAGAAATAAGTTATTCTTATAGCAGATAAATGGCTATTGGTGTTTAAATACAAAAGTATTACCCAAAGTAACTTTTCTTATGAATGGAATGAGCTAGATCCACGAGAATGATGTCACCAAATTTATTGCATGATATTACATATGATACATGTATCGATACATGTATATTTTGATTAAAATCCTTTTGTTACTCGATAATAATTCTTTAACATGATCGGTCTGGTGGGGTAATGATGTCAATTTTTTTCCTGTCAAAAAATGAGTTGGGGTGAGAGGGACTGGTTCTGATGGCTCATTATAGACATAGGTAAGAGGTCTAGGATTTGGAATAGATTCTATTTCTGCCAGAAACATCTGTAGCTCTTCAAATGAAACTAATGCCCTTCCCAGAACCTTTCTTAAAACAACTTTTGTCATTTTTACCATTCTCTCCCAGTATCCACCCCACCAAGCCGCTCTTTCAACAATATATCGCATGCTATACAGTGCTTTCCAAAATAAGTTTGTAATGCTGGATCAATAATATTGTCATATAACCTTGAGTTCTAAGTCTGCCCTTTTAAATGTTTTGGCATTATCACAGTTTACAATTCGACAGACTCCTCTCCTTGACACAAATCGTGGAATTGCTAAAATGAAATGCTCTGTGTTCAGGCTGGATACGAGTTCTAGATAAATTGTGTGAGTAACTGTGCAAGTGAATAAAGCAATATATGCTTTATCACTATCCTTAGTATATAAGGGTCCAGCATTTTCGGTGTTCCTCCACTATACCGACTTCTAAAAATGCTCTTTGTATGTCTGCGCAAAATGCAATTGCCTGGTACCGAAATTTAAAAATAATTTGAGTAGGTCTGAATTTAGATTGGGGCTGCTATCTAAACAATCATTGAGGGATTGTTCGTCTCTAGTTTTTGATGATGCATGGTAGACAATTCAGACCTTCGTACTTTCTTTTAACTCACATACTACCGCATGATGTGGCATAAAATATCCTATGTGTTTATTATAATTCGAATGAATTTCAACCTGCTCAATAATACAGTCTCTTAATTATTCACCAATAATTTCTTTATACTGAAAGTATAAGTTCTGATTATGCTTAAATTTATTTTTTAAACTTACTAAACATCGCTCTGCAACCTCATAATATCTATTCAATCCCTTGCAATTATCTTTCCATAATAACTTATTTTCATATCTGTGATATACATTGTGTTTCTTTCAAATATATCAATAGCATCATTATTTGATCGCACAATTTCCTCATCCTGTTTTATTCCTATTGCTTCCAATTCCCATAAATTCTTAACTCTTTTGTAATTTAACACTTCTTGTACTACAGCTACCTGATTCACAAAAACCTCCGTACAGTCAGATTCTACTTCCCTGCCTTGAATTATAAACCCAAACATACTATCGGTCATTACTAATCATTTGCCTATTCTTACCTGTCTTTCATAAAAAATTTCCCAGATGAAATCTGTCCCAATTAGTATGTTTATCACTTTTAATATTCCAATATCCGCTAGTTCAATTCATTTCTCAAAAGCAATGTTTCTGATCCACCGAGGAATTTCGATGTGACCATGCGTAATCGACTCAATGACTACCGCCTCTATGGTAATTTTCTGAGTAGGGTTGATTCTGTTCTGCAAGTCGAACTTCACGATATTATAAATCTGTCCTGCTTATACTTGTCTCCCTCCAAAAACATAGATTTTAATCACTTCATGCCTAATAACATTTATCCCTAACGAGTTTACTATATTTCTTTCAATAAAGCTGTGATTACTGCCTCCATATATGAGAACTCTTACTGCTGGCCCCCAACTTCCTCGTGCTTTGATTACAGCAGAAAAATTTTTGCAATAACACCGGCGATGTGTTAGCGCCTTCCTTACATTTATTTTTATTTTCATTTCTAGCTTTTAATCCAGATGGCATCGATACATTAGTCAACACATGCTCGGTTTCGGTATTTATGGGTTCTGTATAAACCTTTGTAAGATACGACTTTTTTGCATATTAAGTAGTTATGGGGTTGCTTGCAATTTTTACATATTTGATCTTTTTTCCAGCAAAATTTTTAGATATGTCGGCGTTTAAAACAAAGAAAACATTTACCATAGTTTTTTAAAGTATTTTTTCTTTTAATAATTGATAATGGGTATTTTTGATTTACATGTGATTTATCGGAACAAAAATTGCAAATGCCATTTACGGTCATTGTTAGTGTGGCCATGGATGGAAGGTTTTGTTTCGGGCCATAATATTTGTTTGAATTATTTTGATTCATTACTCTACATGCCGAAAATTCATTTCCACTAATGCCTTTCAGGTTCGCTAATAGAACAGATGCCTCTTTACATTCTACTTCCTTTCTTAGAAATTCCATTAAATGTTTGATATCAAATAATTCTTTTGTTTCATGTTGTCTATTATAAATTAAGTTTAATTCTTTCGGAATTTTTTGTAATATTACCAGACAAAGCAGGTTACCATAAATACCTGTTGCAACTTCTAGAGATTGTAGCGATGGGATCTGGAATTCAATTTTGTCGTACAATCTTCTTAATGCTGCTACATTTGAACACAATTTGATGGGTTCAATCACTAACAACTTATTCATATGGGAGCTAATAATCAATTCTGATCTCTCAAACCTTTCTTGCAATAATTGTATTGAGGAATAATAATTTTCATTTGTGAATGAAAATTCCGAAATTGCCATTAGCAATATTCCTCCTAAATAGGTTTTCAAATACGTAAATTTCTCAATTTTACCTAATACATCATTGTTATGAATAGCTACTTTGTACAAGTTCCAAAAGTCTAGCCAAGAGGTACAGTCTCCATAAAATTTTGTTATATTCAATTTCGAAAGTTTAACTGCATTAGTTTTGTTTCTATGTTTTTCTTTTACAGTTCCGACCTTCTTTTTATGATTCATTATCCAAAATTTGATTTTGTGGTAAAATATTCGAAAATGTTTCTAATTGTCTATCCAATTTCGTTTTCCACCTTACACCGCATTCCTGATATCCTTCACTTAAAGTAACTTCATTTTCCAATTCCTCCATGCTTGCATGTATTTCTATTTCATTTTCTAACTCTTTAAGGTTTTTCATTTTTTTTAATCAACTGATTTCTTTAATTGTAAAGATCCTCTAATTTTTGTTTCATATAATGATTCATTTAACGTACTTTCTATCTTAGTTAAAAGTTTAGAAAAAAAGAGTTCTAAAACAAGTATGTTTCTTTTTTACTTTATATCTATATTTAAATTAATTACTTTTGTTCTAGAAAATACTTCTATTGCCTTATTTTAAATCAAATTTCTTACTTAATCTAATCAATCCAATTAAATCAAAACTCAAATTGAAATTGAAAGGGACCTACCTTCATACGCATAATTGCAACAATAGAGCATTCATGGAGTTCGTCATTAAGTTAATTCTGTTGTCCATTATCCTGTCCAGGTCACCAAAAAATGTCACTTATAAGTGTGGTTTATTTTTAAAGTAATTTAATTTCATCCTTTCTTATTTATTGATAAAACACAACACACATACATATACATAATGCTTGGCCAAAACGCCGGATCAGATTTTAAACATAAATTCTGTTCGATTACATTTTCCGTTCTCTCGTGTGTCTCTGTCGGGGAGGGGAAACTGAAGACTCATTTTTCCCTTATAGGGACTTAAAGTTGAAGCATATATAAATATGTTATTGATTTGATCTGTGTAGTTACCTTGGAATTAAATAATATCCAAATAGATTTCTTTCCAGATAATCTGGAATTGTTGCCAAATGAACCATCTATTAGTTATAATGTTAGTTTTCTGGATTTAAATCTATGTATTGATTCTTCCAATAGAATTATTATTAATTTATATGATAAAAAAAATTATTTTAATTTTAATATATATAAATGTTTGCTATTTACTTCATGTAATTCGGTCCAATTATTTCGGAATATCATAATAAATCAGTTATTTCCAATTTATAGATTATCTAATAAAAAATTTCATCAATTACATATAAGTAACCTTATTCAAACTAGCAAAATATATCAGTACCGATTATATTTAGTAAGCAATTTAGTAAATAAGTTTAGGGTGTTAAATGAATCTTTTTAATTTGGCATTATCACAGTATTGATAATTTTCACTACCTCCTAATATTATTTAACTAACTGCTACTATTGGTTTCTATTTGTAATATGCTTTTACATTAATGCATTACATGCATTTTCTAACAATGCATTCTGCCAGAAAATGATGCATTATTTCTCTGATTTATCTTTCTAGTTTAAAATTCAATTTGTGTCTAATAGGCATTTGTTGTATTTTAAATGTTGTATATCGAGTGGTTTTTCCTACTTTTGTTTTTAATTGGAATTTTTTTTCCCTTATTTTTAAGTTAGGCAACACTGGTTTTTATTTTATTTTACTTTTTATGATTGGCAGCACTGTCTTTTCACTTCATACATGGTAAGAAACTGATCGCCGTCCATCTTTACACATGTAAGTTTACCTTTTTTGTTTTTAGAAATTTTTTTCACGTTCTCCAATATTCGTTCTTTTTATACTACTTTGGGGTGTAGAATGGCCTTTTTGTTCAAAGTAACAAGGGCATTCAATGAAAAGTACTATTTAACAGATAATGTTTTGTATACACCTCTTTAAAAAATTTTACAATTTCATTACCTTCTACCCATTGTTATTCATTCTCTTTTTATTAATTAGTTTTAATTCGCACAGATTGTTTTAATTTTACTGAAATGCATTCTCATGTACTTTATTTAGTAATCAAATGCATTATTTTGTTGGGTTTTGGGGTGCTATATTATGTCTCTTCTATATCTACTTTCATTCATTTGGTTAACTTATACAGGGTGTCCCAAAAAGATTGAAACACGCTTTAATTCTTTACCTGTTGGAGATAAGTGGACAATGTAAATTGCAAAAATGTTGAAAGTAAGGCAGGAAATAAGACTATGTTAATGAAATAGTCCTCCCATTAATTTTCAAAAAGTCACACTTTTTAAATTTTTGTACAACCCCCTTAGACAAATTTGGTCAATCAGAAAATTTTTATTTTTAAAGCAACAAGATCATTAAAAAAACTGCATATCTGTATTTTTAAAATTGAGTGAATTATATTTAATTGAACATTGTGAATAAGGACCATATATCATATTAGAAATGTAAATTTGTGATATGTCACAAAACAGATAAAACTGGATGATAATACATAGGAGACATTTTTGCAAATTCCACATAGGCTCACGATGCAATTACGAATTCTTAAGTACTTTTACAATAATTAAGTACTTTTTTTTATCTAAACAATTTCCATCGTCAATTTGTTTATTATCCCTATTTTCATTGATGAAACAGCCTTTTTCATGGTACGGAAAACTGGCATAAGTCAGATTTTTTCCTTTATCATAATTCAGTTGATTTTAAAGATACAGATATGTGTGGGTTTTTTTTTTTTAATGATCTTGTTGCATTAAAAATAAAAATTTCTGATTGACCAAATTTGTCTAAGGAGGTCATACAAATATTTAAAAAGTGTAACTTTTTGAAAATTAATGGTAGGACTATTTCATTAACGTAGTCTTATTTCCTACCTTCTTTCAGCATTTTTGCAATTTACATTGCCCACTTATCTCCAACAGGTAAAGAATTAAAGCATGTTTCAATCTTTTTGTGACACCCTGTATATACAGGGTGGTCATAAAAAAACTTCCCCGATATATGAACCTCTAGCGGCTTATTCGCTCAATCAATCGAAAAGAAATTTCAGATATTGTTATTTGAAGGTATGCTCTCGATGATTTCAAACAATAGAGCTCTCACGGTTACGGTTACAGTAAAAAAATTTCAAAATTTTAGAATGGCAACACCCACTTTTTTTCCAGCGCAAATTGATCAACACATTAAAAAACCATAAATGGCATTGAAACGATACACATATGATGAAAATTGGTGGCGTAAAACGTTTGCAGAGAAGAGCATTGTAAAGGACCAATGCCAACGCACAGAGGAGGTGCATTGACGCACTTTGCATAATTCAGAGGGATAGACAGTAGAAGCACCAATCACAGAACACCATGTGAAAAGCAATGCTTGTGGAAAACCTTTAATAAGCAGTGTGGGAAGATTGTTTCTTCAATCAGGTGTTCGAACGTGCCAACAAGATGACACTTACAGGAAAACAACGAGGTGACTTGATAAAGCTGTTTTATCTGAACGGGGAAAATGCTGCCGAAGCAGTGTGAGTTTATCGGCGAAATCATAAGCTAAGATGAGGCCCATGTTACGTATGAACCGTACATGATTTGGTAAAAACAATTTGAAGAAACTGGATGCGCATGTAACTGACCGTGATCCGGACGGCCATCTGTTCTTGTTGAAGTTATTGTTGTTGAGACCCAGACCGTCCGACCTACCAGAAAGGTGTAAGGTAACTGTTTGGACGGCCAGGAGGTGCCACCCAATTTAGACTGGAACCCAGTGGGGGAGGCATCCACAGGGACTGTACCCTCCTTCCCCTACCACCAACCTCTCGGAAGGACTTATGGACCCACATGTTTAACGTGACCTGTTGAAATTGTTGTGGAAGTGCATAATATGATTACTGCAGGTCCATTGCGCACTGCAAGAAGTGTTGTTCGCAATTTGGATGTACCGAAAACCACAGTCCTCAAGCTTCTGTGCTCTGTTCTGTGGATGTTTCCTTATCGATTCCAGCACGTCCAGATGTTGCAACCTGGAGACAAGCAACAGCATCATAAGCTAAGATGAGGCCCATGTTACGTATGAACCGTACATGATTTGGTAAAAACAATTTGAAGAAACTGGATGCGCATGTAACTGACCGTGATCCGTACGGCCATCTGTTCTTGTTGAAGTTATTGTTGTTGAGACCCAGACCGTCCGACCTACCAGAAAGGTGTAAGGTAACTGTTTGGACGGCCAGGAGGTGCCACCCAATTTAGACTGGAACCCAGTGGGGGAGGCATCCACAGGGACTGTACCCTCCTTCCCCTACCACCAACCTCTCGGAAGGACTTATGGACCCACATGTTTAACGTGACCTGTTGAAATTGTTGTGGAAGTGCATAATATGATTACTGCAGGTCCATTGCGCACTGCAAGAAGTGTTGTTCGCAATTTGGATGTACCGAAAACCACAGTCCTCAAGCTTCTGTGCTCTGTTCTGTGGATGTTTCCTTATCGATTCCAGCACGTCCAGATGTTGCAACCTGGAGACAAGCAACAGCGTGTCGACTTTGTGAATTTTTTCCTTATCGGAGATATGATGAAGATAGCAGGTGGCCGCTGCGGATATTGTGGACACATGAGGCCCATTTCTCCTTAACTGGGAATGTAAACTCCAAGAACTGCATTCACTGGGCTGACGAAAATCCTCACGATGTGACACCGTTGCCTTTACATGAAGCTAAAGTGGCTGTGCAGTGCGGCATCGCAAGCACATTCATTCTCGGTCCTTACTTCTTCGAAGAGGTCACTTCCAATGGTATGCAAACGTGTTCCATCACAGGTCCTCGGTATAAAACAATGTTGCAGAATTACGTAATTCCAGAATTGCAGCAGCGAAATGTCGTTAATGACATTGTATGGATGCAAGATGGTTCTCCTCCACACGTCGATACATGTGTTCGACAAGTGCTGCAGCAGAACTTTGGTGATAGAGTCATCTCCAGTAATTTTGCAGATTCGTGGCCACCGCGATTCACCAACCTCACTCCGATGGATTTCTGGTTCTGGGGTTATCTAAAATCTAAGGTATACACATCAAATCCACGAGATTTTTCAGAATTGAAAGATGCCATAAAACGTGAAGTTATACAGATTCCTCCTGCGATGTTACATTCGTCATTGTTGTCAACAATCTCCTCCATGCAATGCGTTATCGTCTGCGAAGGTGGGCACGTCGAAAACTTGTAATTCCAATAAAAGTTTTTTTCCCTCTCCTCTCTTGTGTTGTTATTGGTACTTTACAATACTCTTCTTTGCAAATGTTTTATATCACCAATTTTTGTCATACGTGTATCGTTCCAATGCCATTTATGGTTTTTCAATGAGCTGATCAATTTGCGCAGAAAAAAAGTGGGTGTTGCCAATCGAAAATTTCGAAATTTTTTCACTGTAACCGTAACCGTGAGAGCTCTATTGTTTGAAATCATCACAATCTCGAGCGCATACCTTCAAAATAACAATATCTGAAATTTCCTTTCGATTGGTTGAGCGAATAGGCTACTAGGGGTTCATATATCGGGGAAGTTTCTTTATGACCACCTTGTATATATATATGTATATATATATGTATATATATATGTATATATATATGTATATATATATATATATATATATATATATATAATAAAAATAATTTGAAAATCTAATGATAGAATTGAGAAAAGTTGCAACTCATATATATATATATATATATATATAAAATAATAAAATAGTAAATCCAATGGTAGAATGGAAGAAGTAACTCATAATACACTACCTTACAAATATTTTTAAGCCTACAGAATACAATGAAATAAAATGAAATTCAACAATAAAGAGGAAATTTTAATACATATTACAAATTTTAATACATATTACATTCAAAAAGCTGAAGATAATCAACAAATGTCAATGGAGAGGAATCGAAAAAAGGAATACCAAAATAATCAAGCATTAAAACTTGCACGTGGAAGAGCTCTAGGCTTAAGAATAGTTCATTTCGATAAAATTCTTTATCAAGTCCTAATATTTTAAACGAAATGGAAACAAAAATGCTTGTTTCTGAAACACAAGATAAATTTTATCTATAAACATGTATTATTAGAACGACAAGAATAAAGATTGAAAAAATAGAAAGGAAACATAAATGCCTTAAAATACACATCAAATGCACAAACGTGACGAGCAAAAAATGACTAGACCAATGTTGCCATTCGATAAAGTGTAAAGAAGAGATTTACTGTTGCCAAAGTGAGTAATAAAAACCATACTGCGTAATGGCAGTAAAATGTGATATTCTACAGTAAAAGCTGCAAAATAGAAAGATGAAAAAATATTGTAATGTAGAAGTAAGGCTAAAATAAAATACTAAGGAGAGAATATTAAGAATTTAGGCTAATCAAAATTTATTAATTATACCATTTACTAAATATGCTGGATATTCATATAATTTACTGGTAATTATGAGGTTATTTATGTGCAAAGCATGAAATTTTTTATGTGATAATCTATAAATTCTAAAAAGTAGATTAAGCATAATATTCCTAAACAATTGAATCGAGTTGCTGGAATTAAAAGGTAATATTTTATTAATATTGAATTTAAAAAAATCTTTTTTATCATATAAATTAGAAGCTATCCCATTAGTAGGTTCTATAATTAGATTTAAATCCAAATAATTAATATTTTTACTAATAGTAGTTTCATTAGGTATTAATTCCAAATTATCCGGATAGAAATCTATATCTATGACATAATTATCAGTATATACTAAACAAATTAAATCATCTATGTATCTATAAATTTTATAATCTGTAGAAGTAAAGAATTTTTCATAATGATGTAGGTGTAAATTAGCTAACATACTGCTACTACAGCCACCTTGTGGAACACCTGAGACTTGTAAGTATAATTTATTATCTTGAAAAATATAATTATTGAAAAGAACAAAATGGAGAAGTTTAGGAAAATTGGTAAATTTAGGTAGGTGAGAATGATTAGTAATATAGGCATTATATAAAACTAATATGACATCATAAAGATCAGTGATTCTAATATTATTAAATAGATCTTTAAAATCAAAAGTTTGAAATCCTAATATTTTACCTAGTGATGTTAATTTATTTTTTAATTCTTTACTATTATTTAGAATAATGTAGTTATCACTAGAATCATGTAAATTACAATTTAGTACATTTAAATAATTTAGTAGTAATTTACTAGCAGTAGTAGAGTATGAATTATGACCACTAGTTACAGTTCTAAATTTAATAGGATTTTTATGAAATTTAGGAATAAGCACAGTATATGGAAATTTCAAAAATTTATTATTAATATCTAAATCACTATACATATTCATAATTTTCAATTTGATACTATTAACAGAGTGTGAATCAAGTTTAAATAGACTATTATTTTTTAAATAATCTAACAGATATTGTATATAGAATTTTTTTATAGATAATAGCATAATTATTAGAGGCTTTATCAACATAAGTAATAACAAAAGATTTATGTAAATCATTTATATATATATATATATATATATATACATTTCATTTATTTTCAGAGAATTTTCAATAAGTTATCTTGCTAGAGATGAAGAAGGAAAAGATACATACTTATCACTGTTATCAGACTGGGATCTGGATGCTGCCTTTCTTGGTTCTTCTGACCCATGTCTGCAGCTTAAAGTAGATCTCAAACCCTTTGAGGAAGGTTGGTAAAGATACTAATTTATGTGCTTATTATTTAAAAGTGTCAAATATTTATTTTGGCTCATTGTTGACCAAAATTAAAATTTGTAGAAGGAATAAACTTTTATGTTTGCAGAAATATGTTACTGTTTCAAATTAAGTTGTTTGTTATTGTTTCAAATTAAGTGCTACAAATTATATTTACTACTAAGTATTTCCTTTAAGCATTGCAATATGCATGAAGAGAAATTATACTCAAGTCCATAAAGAATTATTCTCCAGTTAGAATAATTAAGTAAAGACCGATCTAAAATTCAAGAAAAAAGGCAGAAAGTGCAGTGCCAATTATGTTTAATAAAAATAAAGAAAATGCAGTGCAGTACCATACCAACCTGCTATACAGGGTGATCCAAACCAATGGGACAAAACTTTAAGGGGCGATAGAACACCCCTTAAAAAACGCTGTACAGCGAATGCGTTAAGCGTCTGTTGTCGCACTTATTGTCAGTTCACCGTGAATTTTAGAAGGGATGGATTGTTTTACGAATCAGAAGAAGGCCGACATGCATTTCATGTATGGAGCTGCAGGCAGCAATGTGAGGAAAATTCAAATCCGTATGTGATTCCAACATGACGGAGCACCACTCCATTTTAGCTTGTCTGAGTGAAATGCCATGGATGCATCATTCCCAGGAGGATGGATTAGTCAGTGTGGTGCCGTGACTTGGCCATAATTGGCCAATCTCTCATTCTGGACTTTTTCCTATGGGTCCATATGAAAAGCTTCATCTACTATAGCCTTGTTCGATTCCAATGAGGACCTTATTGCCAGGATTTCTGTTGCTGCTTCCGCTGTATGAGAAATGCCTAGCATTTTCGCCAATGTACAACGACTGCTACATCACAGTTGTAAGACCTCCATTCATGTTGGCGGTCACCGTTTTGAGCAGTTTCTATAAGTTATTCATTACAATTTGTTTTGTAATTTCTTCGATTTCCTATTTTGAACAGTTTCTGTAGGATGTTCGTTAAAATGTGTTCCATTATTTCATACAACAGTACGTGCTAACCCCTAGTGATTAACCATTTGAGTTATGACCATGCATTGTATGATGAAAAATGCTTGTTTAGGTGTGTTCTATCATCCCTTAAAGTTTTGCCCCAACGTTTTGAATCACCCTATATAGTAAATCATGTTAGGTTGATACATATATATATATATATATATATATACATATCAGGCTTCCGGAAATTACCCATCCTCGCCACCTCTCAGACGACCTTGAGGTTAGAAATTCCATAAAAAAGAACAAAAAACAGTTATAAAAATTACGGTGAAAACTGCCCTTTCCCATGCTATGAATGAAAATTGAAATATCGTCACCTGCAAATCACCTCCCCCCTCCCCTAACTTAGCTAGTGTGCATTATCAAGACCTTTTTAGCCGTCAAGTCTGTATTGTAACCACAGGTGCTCTCCCCTCATCCTCCATCCAGTGAATCCGATGACCGAATAAAAATGTAATAGTGCGCTCACGATCAAAGTGACATGTTCTGTTCTCCTGTGTTGGCATGCACAAATATTTTAAAAAATTTAAAAGCAAGTTAAAATTCAATATTCCATTTTGCCATGAAGACTTTTGCAGAAGTAGCAGTTGATTTTTCTAGACACGTGAAGAGTCGATACGTGAAAAAATAATTAAATTTAAATTTTCCTAACACTGATATTTGGTAATCCATTAACAGCAGATACTTTACATGTATGGTGTAAATAGTCAAAGTTAATGTGACAGTACCTCTTATGCCATAGCTTTGTATTTCCCCTGACCTCAGTGAGTGATTTTACATGATTAGAACTTTTAAATACATCATATGCAAAAGGCTTGTTAGGTTTAAAAACACTAACACTAGAATTTACAACTTTACTTGTAAAAATTTTACTGGCATTTCTATTTACACTCTAACTTTTAACATTACTGCAATTATCATTACTTTTTACAGGTTTACAAGTCTTAAAATTACTATTCACATTTGGATTTTTAAAAGAAGTGCAAGAATTTCTAAAATCATGATTAACATTTTTAGTTTTACAAGCATATGAATCATTAACTTTAAAATTACTTTTACTTTTAAAATCACTAGAAATTTTAGACTTTACATTTTTAACTTCACTTTTACTGCATGTTGACTTTTTAACATTGAAATTCTTGGCTTTTATTTCATATTGAGGCCTGAGGAAATACAAGCCATTCTGCCTTCTGACATAAAACCAATTGCTACCATCTAGTTTGTAAAAAGTAATGGTACCATTTGTACCAGTGAAACTGCAATTTTGCTCTTCTAAGATTGAAGCAGCAATTAAGTTTCTCCTTAACTTAGGAGAATACATGACTTCTGTTAAGTGAATTTCATTTTTAACATTATGCATATTTACATACATACTGATCGATCCGACACCTTCAATTGGGCTTTCTTGATCACCGGCAGCTAAGGACATTGTTGTCCTTTCAAGCTTTTTAAATTTGTCAAACAATTCCAAATTGTTTCAAAAATGTCTAGTTGCTGCCATGTCAACAACCCAACCAAATTTGCCGGTTGATTCAGTGTTACAGTTGTCAATGCATAATTGAATCTCACTCAATTTAGCATGATATAATTTACACTCAGATTTGAGATGACCATATGCCGTGCATACATGGCAAGAGCCCACTCTTTTATTATTATTATTTGAATTCACATTTCTATTATTTACACTTTTGAAATTAACATTTTTGAATTTTTAGAAACATTTTTAGAGTTACTATAACATTTAGGTTTAGGCATATAGTAAACTAAAGTCTTACTTCCATTTTGGTGCTCATCATACTTTTGTTGGGCAATTCGGTCCTCCTCCGCTATCAGTTCTGTTTCTATATGTTTCAAAGTAAACTGGTCGTCAGATTATCTATAGAGAGTCTGTACAATACCTTTGTATTCATCACTCAGATGGCGTATGGTCTGGAATTAAACTAAGATTTCGGCCAATAGATGGCTGGCATCCTTCAACTTGAACACTAACTTTTTTATTCATGCAGTAAAAAGTCCATTTGGTTCACCCAATATCAGCTTCTCGTTGAAAGAGTTGTCGAATAGTCGCATTGGTCTGGCCCTGGACTTGGACTCCAATTGTTCCTTCAGTATTTCCCATGCCGTCAGTGGCTCATCTATCAAAGAAATTAAGTTGCGGTACTCATTTTCAATACTGTAGTACAAGATCCAACAAAGTCTTTTCCTTTCGCCTCTGGTAGTCCAGTCTTTCTTTCCTTGTTGCGTTCTCTCCTGGTTTTTCCTCTGTCCCCGTAATGAAGCCATACAAGCCGTCACTCATGAATGTGAATTTTACATCTACCCTCCACATAGAGAAATTGTCTCTCCCGAGCCTCTCCATCTCAGCCGTCACCATTCATATACTCATTACATTCATTCGTTACTTTCATTCGCTGCGTCCCCCATCTCAGAGCTTGTTGGTTTCACACTTCAATAAATTAAAAACACTTAAAGCACACTTGAAGAAAACAGCATTTCCTCGGCCCATAACCAATATGTTAGAAAAAAATTGATTTATGGCACATAGCCATTTGTTATGTCTGTATGAACTGACTGTGTTGTAAAAAAGGTAAGTTGCTTTAAAGGGTCCATCAATAAAAAATGATAAAATTGAAGATAAAAAGCACTCACTATGATCCATTGCAGACGTAGCAGAGGAGATAGCAGTAGATTCTATCAAGTCGTATAGTTTAGTTGAAGTGAAAAGACATCTCTTGAAATAACTAATTTATTTTTCACGAAAGAAATATTAATGCACAACATAAATAGTACACGTATCCAGAATTTCGATACGGTACCTGTGTAAAGTAGAAGTAACATTGTCTCAAAAGTTAAAAAACTAGATAATATGTAGGCCTAAACAAACCGGCCACATTCATTGCTAATTACCAGCAATCATGCTGTAGAAGCTTACATAACAACATGCATAGCATGAGCATAGCCAAGTGCAATCGGGATAACTTCCCAGAAAACAGAACCCCCCCCCCCCTCTACTGACACGTCCACAAGTTTAAATAATGCCTCGTCATTGAAGTAGAAGTTGGAGTATACCAATTTCTAATTGGATGAAGTAGAAATAAGCATATTCCGGATGGTGATATCTCAATTTGCAGGAACAGTGAACATGGGGTTAAAACCTATTGACAAGCGATCCTAAAGTGATTAGCCAATCAAAACAAAGTAACTTTTGGAATTTTGACTGTGTACCATTTTGACTGTCTACCGTTGTACACATTGCTTGTTTACATTAAGTTTTCTAACAATTTTCGGTACAAGTATTACAACTTTTTTGCTAGAAATATTCCCATATCGCTAAAGAAATTCTATTTGCTTTGTCTACGCCCTTCAAATGCAATGTGCTGCACAGAATGCACACTGTTTTGCACAATTTAATAAACATTTATTAGAAAAGATGAAAAAAAAATCATCAGCGCATTTGCGAGATGATAGAAAGTATGTTTAAGTAAGGAATTCCCGTAATTAATGAAAGTTAACTTTTGCCGAAATGCGAAGAAAAATATAGCAGGTATAAAATGTCATTCAGGGGCCTTCTGATTGATCTCTTTAAATGCTTAACCTAAGCAATGAACATGTCATTTTCTTGGGAAAACCCGATTTTTTTTTCATCTTCAGGGAAATATACACATCTTTATTATTTTTAAAAATGTTGATGGAATTCCAACATCAAAATCATTTTCAATTAAATCCTATTATTTGAATGAAAATGGCTCTTTTGGACCAAAAATTGACCCTAACAAAAAATTCCATTGCAGTATATTTATGGGTTTTACATTTATTAATTAGTAATTTATAAAAGACAGTTTAGCAATATCGCGACATTTTTTTATTTAAACACGATCGCCGGTATATTTCGTTTTATTTTTAAATATTTTCCATTTTTTTCTGTCTGCTGAGATATTATCTTCTAAACATATTGTTCATGAAATTAAGATCTATGTTTAGGATAACGAAATTATTTTTTTTTTATTTATTCAGGCATTTAGAATTATAAGGCTTATTAGAAATACATTTAAAGAGCATAAATTTGAATTTGATATATTTGCACCCATAGTTGAATCTCTCATTTCAATTAAAGATGAACATCTTTCTCATCTTAATTTCATTAAAAGTACATTAAAATATATTAAATAACATTAGCATGGCGAGATGCAAATATAGACTATTCAAAATGTACTGTATCCTAAAATTATGCAATTTACAAAAGAACTGCATATGTTTTTTTCTTTTTCGTTAATGCTTTCCATTTCAATCATCAAAAAGGGTTTTCAATTTATTTGAAAAATAAAGTTGATCATTTTCAAATCAAGGCTTAAAATACTGAATGTCAATTTTGTAAGTCTCTTGTATGTAATATAAAAATATCCTTATTTTATGTTTTATTAATAAAAATCCCAGATTTTTAAATTGCCCTTCAAGTTTTTGAAAATCCCCCCTAAAACTTTTGTTAAAGGAGGAATATCTCCCCTAAATATCAAGTCCTATTTCAAACCCTGGCAACTAGAAACCATACTAAGTAACATATTATTGCAAATCTCTGGGGGAAATGACAGATTGATTCATACCATGTATCCAGTATTAAATTTCAAGAAATTTCAGCTTAGGCTTCAATGACTAAGTTCATACTCAGAGAACCTGCCTAAAGGGTGCATTCTCAGTAGGTACATCCCCTGTAGATGGGCCATTACAACCTAAGCTCAATCTCTTTAACCCTAGAATTCCAATGTACAGCTGTGGGGAAAAAAAACTCCCCACCCTTTGTTAATCGAGCATCGTTCATCATAGAGAAAATTGAAAGATACCATTCAATTGGGAATAACATCCTCTACAAATTAATGTGCGTAAAATTTGCATAAGGGGTTGTCTTCATATCTAAACATGCACAAACTTTGAAATTTTCAATGGCAACACCCAAGTTTCACAACATAGTTCGAATCTAGAGCAAAATTCAACCTGTGATACCAAATTTCAAGTCATTTGGGTAAAGCGTTTCTGAGTTGTGGGTATGTAAAGTTTTGAGCTCCTAATGTTAAATTAGTTTTCAAGACTTCCATTCATATCTTCTGTAATAATTATCTGCTCACGCTGATTATTTGTATGACATTACTTTTAAACAACACAAACACATTTACATGATATTTATTTTTGTGGAAATTATCGTTTGTATGGAATATTAATTATGAGATCAATAATCGAAAAAATATGAATACAAATCTGGACATGTTTTGATAAAAATCAATTCACAAAGACTTTTTATATGTTTATGTAAAATTCCAGGTGTTTCCTCCCTCTAGTTCTTTCGAAATGTTTAAATATTCAGCATCACGATGATTTTAGGGGTCGTGTATTAGTTTTAAAAAAATGACTAATTTGAAAAAGTTATATTAATTTTAAGTTAATCTTTATTTAAGAAAACGGGCATTTATTTTTACCCAGTTTTAATAAAAACTTTGTAAAAAATGTGTTGTATAGATGAAACCTAATCAACATAATTCTGCTACTGTATTGAAGGGTGAAAACTTGTATTGTTATAAATGGGATCTACTTATGTTACTGTCGATTAATAGTTTCGGAGCTACTGTGAGTTGAAATCACCCACAAAATATGATAATTTGTAATAAAAATATTTATATAACACAATAACAAATTATAAAATTATGTGATACTAAACACCAACAAGACTTCAAGCGGTGATAAGTTTTATAATGACAGAGACTAATAAATATCTACAGATTATGTGACAAAACAACTCCGTTGGAACTTGCTGATGAATTTAAAAGTATCAATACGGAGGTTGCACACCATATTGATACTCAGTTACTTTACACCTTTCTGGTAGGTCAGATGGTCTGGGTCTCAACAACAGCAACAACCATATTGATACTTTTAAATTCATCACCAAGTTCCAACGGAGTTGTTTTTTCACATAATCTGCAGATATTTATTAGTCTCATAAATTGTTTTTGAAACAGCATTATAAAATAACATTTGAAAATAAACATTTCATTCTTCTTTATTTCTTCTTTCTTTAAGTGACCCTGGCACGAATGCCCCATTAGTTTTTAGCAACGTACTCAGTATGGCCTTTCACCCCTAATAATTGTGCCCTATTTGAGGTTCACATAATCCTACCCATTACAGGTCCACTGCTTTAGTAACACACACACACATAACAACACCACACTCAGCCATGAAAATGCTCACGCTCTCATACAGGAATCGAACCTGCGACCCTTTGGCTGTGAGGTAAGCCATAATGCTGAATGTCAAGATGATAGTTCAATAATTTAACAGTGCTGTGGTCAATCAACGAAACATCACCCTTCAAATTGCGGTTTTCAATATGGAGCTGATCCCCGAAAATTGCACATTCCGGAGTATTAAGTATCTTCAGATATAAAGATAGAAATGTCGTGAAAATTTGAATTTGGATTAATTTGGGGGTCTAGAACTTGTGGGTGACGTCAAAATTGGGTGTTGCCATTGAAAATTTCAAAGTTTGTGCGCGTTTAGATATGAAGATGACCCCTTATGCAAATTTTACGCACATTAATTTGTAGAGGATGTTAATCCTAATCGAATGGTATCTTTCAATCTTCTCTATGATGAATGGTACTCGATTAACCCTTTCGCGATGAGTGGCACGCCCACGCGCCAGCTGCGAAGTTGCATTCAAGGACGAACGGCACGCCCGCAGGCCGGAGGAAATTTTACCCTAAAGGACGACTGGCACGTATTGGTGTTTCTACGTGAAACGTTTTAGTTGGAATGTATTTGTCTCCTAGATGGCGCTAAATGCCCGTGGAAGCAACTTAAATGTATTTTGTAGATGTTTGACCTTGGCACAAGGAGAATCCAATGAATTATTTCTCCATTTGGAGCGGTGAAACACATGGTTCTGTAAAGTAAACATAGCACTTCTCGTAGCATCAACAATTTTATAATTGAGTTCCGGGTCTCGTTCTGATTTTGTCTTTTATTGATTTGGTTGTTGAATTAGAGAAATATAAGAGAGTTTTTTTTTTTTTGAGTGGGTGGGGGAGGGGGGGGTAAAGGAATGTGCGGCAATGAAATGATTAGGTTATTTATGTTCTCATGGAAAGGAAGGCTGGGATTTCGTTAATATATCCCATCGAAAAGGTCCAGATATGAAATAAAAATGTATAAATCGTCAGAATCGGAATGAGGCCATAAATAGAATTTCCTTGGGTATACTGGAAAGGACACGGGATTATCAAGCTCTAATGGTGGGTATGGAGAACGCGTTGTGAAACCACTTCTAAATGAACTTTCAGGAAAAGGATATACTTTGTATTTGGATAAATTTTTTACCTCTCCTGTACTTGCAAAGTATTTGTTGTCTAAGAATACGCATATATGTGGTACAGTTTTAAAAAATCGGAAGAACATGCCAAAGAATTATCCATCTGTACCTAAAACATATATACACTAAAATTTTTAATATTTTGATAAAAGAAAATTTGTATAAAAAATATACATCAAATAGAAAATATGTATTTCCTTTCTTCCTGAAAATAGTAGAATGCTGTGTTGAACGGGTGATTTTTAGTGAATTTTTTTCGAGAGTTAGGCTTAGCGCAAAAAAATAGCCGTCTTTTACGCACATTTCGGAAACGAAGCGCTTCGTCCTTTGGGCCACGGTAGTTTCGGAATGCCTCCGTCCCGAAAGGGTTAACAGAAGATGGGGCGGGTTTTTTTTTCCACAGCTGTACATTAATTTTATGTGTATGCTGACTTCAAGCAATTGCTATGCCCCTTCCATCTACCCATATTTTTAGTAATGCCAACCAAGGTCAAAGCATATGCTTTGATGGGTTATCAAGTGTAATCGCATCAGTTTCCCACAATTCAAAGTTATCACACATCTTGCACACTTCTTTTACATATCATTAGTAATATACGAAAAAAATGTGCATAAGTTTAAAATACAGTACAGGATCTATTATCCGGAATGCTTGGGACTTCAGGCATTCTGGATAAGGGGTTTTTCCGTAATTCGGAACACTTTTTCTAAAACTTACTGGAATGGTCTCAAATGTCGTTATAGAAAATTATAATTCATTTTAAAAACATAAATGTATTAAAAAAATCTTTTTTACAATCTATATAGGTTGACTAAAATGCAAATTACATGTAATTGTATTATCAAATTTAGTGATTAAGAAAAATTTTGAAAGAAAAAATGTCTGAAAAAAGTTGATTATTCAGGGTAGTTATTAGAAGTCTTTTTTTTTTTAACATTTCAACTAAAGTGGGCCCTCACCATATTCATCTAATATTTGGCAGAAGCACCTTTGTTCATATGTTTCAAAATATGTTAATGTATTTTTAATAAAATTCTGATGAGAAGGATGTTCATTTTTAATTGAAATGAGATATTCAACTATAGGTGCAAATATATCAAATTCTAATTTATGCTCTTCAAATGTATTTCTAAATTCTAAATGCCTGAATAAATAAAAAAAATTTTAATTTCGTTATCCTAAACATATATCTCATTTTCACCAACAATATGTTTAAAAGATAATATCCCAGCATAAAAAGCACAAAAAATATAAAAATATTAGTGGATGGAAGCAGATTGAAAAAATGGAAAATATTTAAAAATAAAACGAAATATACCGGCAATCGTGTTTAAATAAAAACATTTCGCGATATTGCTAAACTGCCCTCTATAAATTACTAATTAATAAATGTAACACGTTAAAACCCCATAAATATACTGCAATGGAACTTTTTGCTAGGGTCAATTTTCGGTCCAAAATAGCCTTTTCATCCAAATAATAGGATTTAATTGAAAATGATTTTGATCTTGGAATTCCATCAACGTTTTTTAAAATATTGAAGATATGTATATTTCCATGGAGATGAAAAAAAAAATGGATTTTCCCAAGAAAATGACAAGTTTATTGCTTTGGTTAAGTATTTAAAGAGATCAATCAGAAGGCCATGAATGGCATTTTATAGCTGCTATACTTTTCTCTGCATTTCGGCAAAAGGCAGCATTCGTCTCTCATTAATTTCGGGAATTCGTCACTTAAATGTACTTTCTATCATCTCATAAATGTGCTGATGACTCTCTTTTTTTTCATCTTTTCCAATAAATGTTTATTAAATTGTTCAAAATAGTGTGAATTCTGCACGGCACATCGCGTTTGAAGAGTGTAGGATTTCTTTAGCGATATCGGGATATTTCTAGCAAAAAAGTTGGAATACCTTTACCGAAAATCAAAGTCCCGGAACAAAGCGCAGAAAAGAAAATGTAACGCATTCGGAAAAATCGAAACCTTTGTGCCTAGTGTGCTCTGCCCTATATACCCAGAAAAAAATGAAACGCCATTAAAAAAGCACCTTGCCGTGACTTGTCCGTAACTAACTCCTGTATTATACTATACAGGAGTTAGTTACGGACAAGTCGCGGCTCCTATATACTATACAGGAGACTTATCCGAAACTAGTGAAGAATAGAATGGCGCGTCTCGCCGTCAATGTGACGGTCTTGCCCATGCCGGATCGTCACCTCCGAGAGCTACTATCGGGGGTGACGGCCGGATGCAGCCGCTTAGGAAATTTTTGGGGAAAACTGTGCTACTTCGGATGTTTTCCAGAAAAGAGGAATTGTGGAACTTCTCGGGAAAAAACATGATCTACGGAATATTTTCATTCGCTATCACGAGAATTCCTCGCGTTCGTTTTCGAAATTTAAGAAGAATCAGCGTCGGCGAGTGGGCGCAGCATTTTTTTCTGCGCGGAAATTTTGAATTCCGTGCGTGGTTTGCACGTCCTATTTCAAACCCTCTAAAATAGCAGGTTTCAATGCATTTTTTTTTATTGATATTACTAATTAAAGCAAAAACGTATTTGGCAGGATTTTAAACAAAAAATCGCTATTTGGCGCAATATTTAGCAAATAATCGCTTGTTTGCGCAGAATTTGACATTATTTTGCCGTATTCCGGTTTTGAGAGAGTCCGGATATTGGAATGCCGGATAAGAGGTCATGTACTGTATTATTAGAGATAGACTAAAAAACTCGTATGCCTATTGTGCATATACTTAGTAAAAAGCAACACCATAAGCAAGTGATGTAAGGTTTTTCAGATACTGGAAACTGTTTACAATATCTTTGGAAATTGAGACAATATTTTGGAAAAAGAAAGAACAGACTATGATGGTAGAAGTGTGGATATGGAATTGATTCATGAAAAGGAACAAGAAGAGATGTTTTATACTGCAAATTGTAATTTTTTGTATTTTTACTAATTTCAATATTTTGCTTAAAACAGAGATTTCTTTTTATATATATATTAAATGTAAATTATCAAATCCATCACATTTTTCTGCAATTAAATGTTTAACAAAAGTGGCATATTCTGTAGCAATCTAAAGCCTACAATAGAAGTAACCTTATGAAATTGTAGTATGTCGCATTTTTATGCCCATTGCATTCAAAGAAGAAATCTGTTGCCCAACGGAGTCAGAAAACATTTCTGGTAAAAAGTGAAAGCAGGAATTGGAGAATTTTTTTTAAAGCAGTTCAAAAATTTGCTATTTTTGATTTAGACATTAGCATAAATGATAATCATTGAAATTTTTACCAAAATTATTATCAATTGCTAAAATTATTTTTTTTTATCACAAATTGAAAAAAAAAATATGTGGAATATATCAAAGTTTGTAGGTTTTATCTTACATACTAAAAAAATCTGTGAATCTGTGTGTATGTGTGTAGCTTGTAGTGGAAAAATCTAAGCACCATACAGCCATGAAATTTAGTACACAAGTACTTCAGGACCCGGGAAGGTGCACCCTAGCATTATTTATTGTTTTAATTCAAATTGATTCTTTAGTTATTTTATGTTTTTTACATTTTCACAGAGTTTCCATCTTGACACCATCAGAAAGATCAAAGAACATTCTTTCCAATGATGTTTGAACTGAATCCATACGACAATTCCTTCATATTTATATTTTTTTAATATACATTGAAATTTGCATTTTTTAGATTATGTGATACTTCTTTCATCACATCCAATCATAACCATTATCATCACAACCATTATCATAATTCTATAGTTTTGTAAAAAGTTCTGTATATATCTTTGGATGCAAACAAAAAAAATGTTTTTTGTTTCATAAGTAATTTTAAATTTGGTGATTCATTAAACAAGCTAACTTTTAGAATTTTCAGTTCTATTTTCTCCCCGATTGAAGTCTGGATTTTTCAACCTATCAACTGTGCATGCCCAACAGGTTTAAGCCACACCTACAGAAGGAGGTATTGTTTCTGTAGAGATAGGAGCAATGTTTTTCCCCCACATTTTCATAACAGATCAAAATGGGTTTTGGTGTTCATAGAGGAAAGGGTAATTTTTGATTTTGGATGCTGTTGTATCATTGCTCTCCAGTGTAGAGGGACTGTATGCAATTTTCACTTATTAATATGATAAAAGTTTATTTTGTTATTTTTTAAATTATTGAATTAAATTTATCCCAGCTTTAACTCCTGGGCAATGCCAGGTACATTTTCTAGTTGTATTTACATTAAATTTTCTGTTTTATTTAAAATTATATTTAACATTCTTCTACTTCTAACTCTAGGCTTAGAAGATTGGGATGTCGTAGCTCCTATTGATGTTAATCGTAGCAGCAATACCAGCTTTTTACTTGATCGTTCTTCCATCACTGGTACTATTCTAAATCATGTAAGGTTAACTTTTGTTCTAATCTATATATTAATTCATTTTGAAACTAGTCATGATATCCTGAGCAATTAACAAAATTTGGCACTACCTAGTCAAATATTTATTATTTGCAATTAATGAAATGATTAGTACATACATGACTTTTATTGTCAACATTCCACTAATTGTAGAAATAAAAAATGGGTTTAAAATTAATCTTGTGTTTACTAAAAAATTCAAATGCACTTCTTTCCTAAACCAAAATGCAGAGCATATAATTATATGTGTTCAGTTTTTCTACATTTAAAAAGTTAGAAATCTTGTTACTGGCTGTGATAGTGATTATTAGGCATTATGAGTTGACTTATTACTAGTACTTGACAGTTTCAGTTTATTATTGTTTAGCAAGAAAAAAGGTAGATACTTTAGCTTACAAATATAGAAATTTTCCCAAAATATAATTTTGAATTAAATTTCCCCTAAATATAATTTTGAATACAGAGCTCTCTATAAAGAACTACTATGAAGGTAAATATCATGCAGCCCTATATATGTTTTTAAACACACCCACAATATCCTCAGTTAAAAGCCATGTGTGTTATATTAGATAATGAGCTTGTGGATTGCTATATGAAAAATGCTAAGTCAAATGCTATTCTTACAGTTCCTCTGCCATAAATAATGCTCAATATCTGATTTAGAGCAACATTTATATCTAATTAAACATTTTCAAACTAGAACATTTTCTTACATAATTATGATCTCGTAAATAAATGCATTTTAAATTAACTCCTGTTTGTAAAAATTGCAACACCATGAAGAAATCATCAGAATTGAATGACATTTATTCCACAAATGACCTGTATTGATACAAATAAACGATTAAATTTACAAAACAAAAAAACAATATTGCATGTCGAAAATCAGTATTTGGTGAAGCCACCACGTGCTGTAATAAATGCTTCTATATGACGTGGTATCAAATCAAGCAGATTTTGAATTTATACCTGAGAAAGAACATTCCATATTGCTTCTATCTGAACCCAAAGTTCAACTGTATTAGCTACGGGATGAACGAGATGCCGACTGGCAAAATCCCAGACATGTTCAATAAATAACATATCTGGTGAATAGGCAAGCCAAGCAAAAAGCTGTATCTGTTGTTCTGAGAAGAAGTTTTGAGCACTCATAGCAACATGTGGATGGGCATTCTCCTGTTGAAATACAGCTCCAGGAATGCATTGAAGGAAGGGTATAACTTCGGGCTCCAGAACTTGTCTGGTGTACCGGTTGCTGTTGAGATTACCTGCAATTCTTAGCAGCTGAGATCATCCAAGATATCTAATATTGCCCCAGATTTTCACGCTTGGCATAGACTCAGGAAGGTGGCATTCACCGCAAACAGCAGCCATCACTGTACCCCAAATTAAAGCAGGATTCATCGGAAAAGACAACTTGTTGCCAATCGGCATGCCAGCATCTATTTTGATGAGCCTATTGAAACCACAGGCAGGTTTTGAGTCAGGAGAGTCCTGTACAAAGGAATTCTTGCACACAGTCCACAATGCAGCAGACGCTGACAAATTGTTGAAGCAAACAATGACACACCTGTAGCAGTGCTTCAACATTCTGCCAACTGTCGACATGAAGCTGTATAGTCCATCACTGCCATGCGAGTGAGGTGTCTATCATCCAGGGGCGGCATTTCAGCATTTCATTTGGGGGTGCGAGATTTGTCTGTATGAAAATCCACAATCTGGAATAAATAAACTGTTTGTTAACAGGAAGGGGGGGGGGATCACAAAATTGAATTGATGTTGAGAAAAATAATTGTTGTTAACATAATTTTTGTATATAATTGTGTTAACATAATTGTTGTTAACATAATTTTTCTAAATACAAATATCTATATTTATTTACTTTTTATTGAAGTTTTAAATGCCGGTTCTTAGAGTCTGAAAGAAGAGAAAAATTTGTTTCAATACCATCATAATGCAGTGGTATATCTTGTTCTATAGCCAAAACAGCTAAAGATGAAAGTCTTTCTTGTCCCATTGTACTGCGAAAATAATTTTTCAGCCTCCTGAGATACAAAAAAGAACTTTCACAACTGTACTGAGCTGATTGGCATAGTCAAAAACAATTTAACTAATAATGTTATGACAGCAAACACATTTTTTAAATTCCGCTCTTTAAAATAATCCAGCCGACTTTTAAAATTGGGATGGTCTATGTTTTCATTTTTCACCATTGAGTAAAACAGTAGCAATTCACATAACAATTCCTCTTTCTGGAAGTTATATACTTTGCATATGGTTGACATATTTTCTTTTTCTTTATTGACATCTGATCCGGATAATACTGAACTGAGGGCAATAAAACAGATATATTGTTCTCATTAAATCTTGTCTCAAATTCATTAGAAACTCAATCTATAATTTCATATTGAATATTGATTCTGTGATATGAGTTAACATCATCGTGAGGATTTTTTTCACCACCTCCGAATTCGCTTGGAATTTTTTTACGGCTTTTCAGTTTTGGTGCAGAATAAGAATTTTTTCGCAAAGTTCTGTCACAAAACTTCACACTTAATTGAAATATGCATCAGTGCGAAAAGAACTTACAGTTTCAATAGTAGCTTTAGCCAAAGCTTGCACAGTCTGCAAATTAAGATCAGATGACTGAAGATGCTTTGAGAGAGTATTGCATTGATCAAAAACACTGGGCAATACAGACAAAGGGAACTAAACCTCGAACGATGTCATGCATGTTAAAAGTGCTTCGGCTCTTCCACCATTGAGAGAATCGTTTTAAGATAATTCTTCCAATGTTAAAATCACCATTTCAAAATTATCAAGTAGAGCTTTTATGGCTTTTATTCTGGAAGACCACCTCGTATCACTTAGTGATTGCAGAGTTGAAGAGCCTCCAGAAACAGTATTTGTTGATGAGCGAATCTTTTCGAAAATAGCAAGTCTTTTATAGGATGTTTCTATGAATGAATATAATGCATTGAGCTACTGAAATGCATTTCTAGCAGAAGGAACGGATGAGCATGCACTAACTATACATAAATTTAATCTGACACTTGAAATTTTTAAGTGTAAAGGACAACATCACCCCAATCTTTTCAAATTGAAAAGGATTCGTTCCAGCCAGAAGAGAGAAGCTTCACTGTGAAGGTCGGCTCTTTTGAAGCTCCATAGCATGAGAAAACTTACCAGTGTACAGTCGATAAAAAAGGGAGAAGCCGATAGACAACGAGGGAAAATTTGGGGGCGCCCCCTCGCGCCCCCTATTTGCTGCCCCTGAATGAATGATATAAAGGTGGGTGGCTCCAGAAGAGCCTAGCACATCGACCAGAGGTCTATTGTACTACCCCAAAAAGTGAAGGTCCCTAAGAGAAGAGACCAGTAGCCGATGCAAACATAAGCAGGCACTTGACAGGAATGTCGTTCAGCTCCCAGGGTTCAATCACATGACGACCAATGTGTTCGAATCTGTGAGCAGAGTAGGCCTCACATTCACACAGAATGTGAGCTGCAGTTTCTTCGCTGTGATTGCAGCCTCTGCAAAGCGAATCTTTGGAAACACCCATAATATTAAGATGTCTCTTGAGAGTGCAGTGCCCAGTAAGGAGCCCAACAGCTCTCCTGATGCCAGTTCTACTGAGCCTGAAAAGTTCCTTTTGACGTGCACTAGGGCAATTACAATTGAGAATTTTCGCTTGCCTTTGCCCTTTAGTGTCACGCCAGTTCTTGCATTGAAGCTTCCTGAAGATGTCAAAGACAATTCTTCTGATAAGATCATTGGGTATACCCAAGGCTGGCTCAGGGCCCACAAAAGGAGTATTAGAGCCTTTCCTAGCAAGTTCATCTGCCAATTCATTGCCAGGAATGCCCGAATGACCAGGCACCCAGTACAGAATGACACTATTATTACTAGCAATTTTACAGAGAGCTTTATAGCATTCCCAAACAAGGGAAGACGTCACAGTGAATTTCCCCAGAGCCATAAGAGCAGCCTGACTGTCAGAACAAATGAAAATCTGGCTATTCTCGTACTTTCTGTCATAGCAAATTCTACAACACATAAGAATGGCAAATACTTCAGCCTGAAAGACAGTAGCAAAATTGCCAAGCGGATAAGATAGCTTAGTGCCATCATCAGGGCAGCAGACTCCCGCACCAGTACTAGTGCCAATCTTCGAGCCATCAGTATACCATACAAAACAATTATGTTTATTGTAGGTTGGAGTCCTCTTCCAATCATCCCGCGAGGGGACAAGAATTTCATAAGGCTTATCAAACGTAAATTTGACGTGTATGCCATCAGGTGGCATACAGAAATAAGGATGCCTAGCAACATTACTGTTAAGTTCGCCCCAAGATAGATACCTTGAGTAATCTTTCCAGTGTTTCAGATATTTGAGTCTGTTCATGCAGATAAGTGCCTCTGCTTCAATACGCATATAAAGCGGATGCAAACCAAGTAAAAGTTCAAGAGATGCAGTAGGAGTGGTTTTCATGCATCCGGAGATTGCAATGCACACCATCCTTTGAAGCTTAACTAAATCAAGTTTAGCAGTTTCATTTCTAATTCTGGACCACCAAACAATGGATCCATAAGAAATGATAGGACAGACTATCATCGAGTAAATCCAATGAATAGCTCTGGGATTAAGGCCCCAGGTTTTCCCAATAGCATTCCTACAAGACCAGAAGATTCTTCTGGCTTTAGTTGTGCAGTAGTCCAAGTGTCTCTTCCAATTAAGTTCCTTGTCAAAGTAAATTCCCAAGAATTTAACCTCCTTGGAGCAAATAAGCTTCTGCCCAAATAAGCAAATATTCCCAAGATTAAGTATGCGTTTCCTTGTAAACGCAACTAAAGCAGTCTTCTGCGGATTAACCGTAAGACCTGCATTTTTACACCATGCTTCAACCCTCCTAAGAGCAGTAGACATCATGTCAGAGACAGTGTTGCCAAATTTGCCCCTGGCAACGATGACAACATCATCAGCATATCCAATGCAAGAAACACCAGAGACATCAATACTATCCAGAAGAGAATCCACAACAAGACACCAAAGAATTGGTGAGAGCACACCCCCTTGTGGACAGCCCGAAAGTGCATGCACAGTCATACTTTCTCCAAGTAAAGATGCACAGATATACCTGTTAGATAGCAGGTTCTTAACCCAAAAAGATATCGTGGTATCAACACCTCTTCTGTTGAGAGCAACAAGAATGGTGTCAATGGGTACTTTATCGAAGGCACCTTCAATGTCAAGAAAGGTAGCAAGAGCAATTTCCTTGGCATTGAGATTTCTCTCTAAAATAAAGGAGAGACTGTAAAGAGCAGTGTCCGTAGATTTGCCCGGTTGATAGGCATGTTGAGAACTAGACAAGGGCTTAGAGGCCAGAATCACTTCCCTTAAATACCTATCGATAAGTTTTTCAATAGTCTTAAGCAGAAAAGACGTAAGGCTGATAGGCCTAAAAGATTTGGCCTCATAGTAATTATCCTTTCCAATTTTTGGAATGAAGATTACCCTAGTATGCCTCCACGCATTTGGTATATAACCAAGGGCAATACAAGCACTGTAGATGTTGCAGAGAATAGGAGCAAGCATCTCTATTCCCTCCTGGAGAAGAATAGGAATGATGCCATCAGTTCCCGGAGTTTTATAGGGTTTATGGGAATTAATTGCCCATTTAACCCTATCAAGAGTAACAATGCTCCTAGCAATACCCCAGCTATTGTCGTCAGACAAGGTGGAGCAAGCAATTCCACTGTCATTCTGAACAACAGGATGAGAAACCGGAAAGTGAACTCTGAAGAGCTCACTAAGAGTCTCCTCACCAGTGACAGTAAAGTCACCATTGGGCTTCTTAACAGTGTTAAGTTTACAATTTCTGTCTCTAGCCATCAACTTAACAAGTTTTGCAACGGCAGGAGTATCATTAATACCTTCGCAGTATGTTCTCCAAGAATTTTTCTTGGCATCCCTAACTGCTTTATTATAAGTGGTGAGGGCAGATTTATAAGTCTGCCAATCACCATTCTTCTTGGCTCTATTAAAGAGCTTTCTGCATTTCCCACGCAACCGGCTGAGCTCACTAGTCCACCAAGGAACAGTCCTTGGGGAGTCAGCTATGGTGGTTCTGCAGTTTTTATAAAAGGCGCCGATGATGGCCTGTTGCACAAAGTCAACAGCCAGATCCACGCTTTCAGTAGAGGAATACTCACCAATGTGTTTCACCAAATTGGCCCTAAGGTCTTCTTTGTAGGAACCCCAATTTGTCTTCCTAGGGTTCCTACCTTTGTCCTCTAAAACAGTTACAGGACCTTTAACAAAAAAAGAAATTATTTGCTGCCCCTGCTATCATCCCATGCTGACATAACATTTCGTTGACCAATGCCAAATTTACGACTCGTCCAGTTCTCTTAAGTCCACTGCTTCCAATTTTGCATTACTGTTGTGGCATTGCTCTCCATACGAGCTGCTATTGCATGATAAGAAAACCCCCTTCATGAAGGCTGATCATTTGTCCCCATTCAAACTCTGTAACTTACTCATATGGATACCTCTGTCGCATAGAGGCATAGTGACATCTCATGAAAGTTTACTGTCGACAGACAACTATAGACTATTTTCAGCATCCTGCTTCAGCTCTCTATATGACTGAAAAAGCAGTTCAGAGTGTGCTGCTCACCTATGCATGAGCGGTAACTCTGAAATTCTAATAATTTGCTTAGTGCACACTAATTTGCATTTGCTGCAAGTTTCAGCTCAATCACATGGTTCCTTCATGGTGTTGCAATTTTTACAAACATGAATATTTGTACACTTAAAAATATTTTGTGATTTCTTTACTAATAGAGAAAAGTTCGGAAAAAAATTAGTCATGCACTTTTAAAAAACAAAATTCTTTCTGAGCTAATAAAAAAATTAACAAGCAATTTCCTAAAGTCACAGGCTTTCTACATATAGGGAACTTTCTGCAAGCTGCAAGGTCCACTTGTGGTAAACGATTCATTCTGTGGTCTTCCGATCAGATCTGTATAAGATTCCGGATTTGAACTCTGAGTACAGTGATGAGCTGTATCAAACAGGGGTGGATCCAGAAATTCTTTTTGGGTGGGGCACAAAGCTAATTCACATCTATTTCGTTAAATTTGTGGTCACATTTGGACATGCCCTTCAATGATATCTTAAAACATTGAGAAGTCAAAGGAAACCTCGAACACATTCATACATATATATTTTAATATCATTCTTCATATTTTATTTCTATCATCTTATATCTCTTAATATCTTTATTTTTACATATCTCACCCATGAATATTTGCAAAATATACTCCATTTATTTTGTGGCAAATTAATTTATTAGAGCCTCTACATCAACTCAAACATGGGGATATGGCCATTCATGATTGCTAGTTCTGTCAATCTGTCTTTGGCCATTCGAGACCTCAACCAAGTTTTAAGTCCTCGCAAAATACACCTCGCTCTGCTGCGACAATTGACACCCAAATTGTGGTCTTGATCTTGTATACTTTAATATGGTGCAGGTAACTATCGTGATCTTCAATTTCTCCAATACGCCGATTGAAAAGGTCTTACTGAAGTTTGGCCTATGATGAAAGAGTTTTACTTCTGCAACAACTTGTTGTAGGATATCCGGGTCTGAATAGTGTAGTGCCATGAGGTGGTATGATCCTTCTGAAGTATGATTTAACATCCGTAGACTCTTAATTTTTTAAATGATTAGGAACCATTTGGAGAGCTAAAATTTTCTCAAAATCATAGGATGTATTTCAGCAAGGAATGCAAACAGCCCATTTCCCGTTCGTGTTGATGAGGAGTCTCCTTCCACTACATTATTAACTTGGTGCTTGTCAGCTAGCCTTGGAATGGTTAGTTCGACTCCCAACTCTCGCCTTCTTCCTCCATCGCTAATTTCGCATAGAACTTCTTGCCGTAGATATGCCTCTCCTTTAGCACTTTGACTGTTTGCTGAATTTTTACAGTGGATTCATGTGCATCCAAGCTCTTCTGTCGAAACTATAGTTCAATGGTTTGATTACAACCACTAAATCACTCTACGAAAATATGGTCATTATGAATTCACAATGTGATAACTTTGAAAAGAAGGTTTGCTTCGGCCGCTACTCCCGTATGACATTGTGTTAATTTCACTAAAGTTGTACTGCAATGAGCAGCAAATCAATTTTGAACTGAAGAATTGAGTCTTGGTGCTAATCCCAATGGGTCTGTCTAATAGTATCCCACCAAGGAATAAACCAAAGTGATCTCTGAGTACTTCATGTTTTTTGCATGACATTGAAAAAAATAGATAATTTCTTCTACAGTGTATTCCTGTTGGAAGGCACATCATAGTAACTAGAAATTGCCAAATTGAGAAGATGGTTTTTGCAATGGCAGAGAGAGAGACATTCACAACTCACCTTTTAATTTCTATCACACCCTACACAGTTGCTAAACATTTACAATTCATCTATTACAACCAGTAACAATGTAAGAATTCAGACCTAGTTCTAGTTCTTTTATAAATTTAAGAACACTTTTCCCAAGAACAGATCTTCTAATTGCCCAGTCTTCCTCTTTGAAATGTCTTCTTAAAGATCCACAAGACGTGCAAAACTTTCTTTTACAATACCATTTAAGACATACACACTGATAAACATAGTTGTAACTTGAGAGAATCATCAGTGATTTTGTTAAATATTATACTGTAATATTTTTATTCTCGTACCTCTGTCAGGATTGCTTTCAAGATCTCAGCACCAATGCAGATTATCAACTCATTATAAGTCATTTTAATGTTGCATTTGCAGAGGATTTTTCTAACTGATATTATATAATATTATCTCCAGTCAATTCGAAAGCGAAGGGCTTTGAGGATTCCTTGATTCCTGGTAGGCTCACGATTAGTATCTAGCTCTGATGGCCTCTATGAAATATTTTGGCTGCAAACAACAAAATCGTTTTTATTATTGGACTCAACTTTGCCCTGTTCTCTTCAACTTATTTTTGTCAGAAATAGCTCATCTAATTCCGGATATTTACATTTGGTAGAACGAACGTTTTTATGAATATATGAGCTTGTCTTATTGTGCAATTCAGTGTTATTACTTTTTCTAAATAATTTTGTTTTTTATATGAATTTTAAACACTTATGAAGCGGCTAAGTTACTAAACACTTTTCAGGCTAAGCTTTGTATTTCCTGACATAACTTGTGTCCACAAACATGCAAAAATGCTCTTGTTTTCAAGGTTGGACTGGTCCATCGGGCGATCGGGAAACACCCAATGGGCCGCTGGGTTTGAGGGCCGCTTTAGTTTGAGAGCATTCCAATTAAAATAAAGAATATTCTAATAAAGATAATCATCCAATCACTAGCCGGGAACATCCATGCATTTCTGACTAGTCCAGTTCATGGACTAAATAAAGACCTTATCATACAGTAATGGAACAGTCTGGGCCATCGAACATTAAAGTTTACATGGCTGGCACGTTGTTAAACAGTGAGGACTTGGGTTGGTCATCTAACACTAGAGGTTTACAATGGCCGGATAGGTCAATTTTGGGGCTGGTTTGACTCTCAGGCCAAGCACATTGCACGCACATTGTTGCACTGTGATCGGCTAGAATGGGCTACTTTCATTGGAAGCGTGTTTTTTGTTTTTTTTAAGTTTTATAGAAGCAACAAGTTTTTAATAATAATGATGTTTCTACAGTGCTAAATCGGATATTGTGTTTACTAAGATATTTTTAATTTTTTGACCATCTGTGGCAAAACGTGATAAAATAATTTGGAGAGACATAAAACTAGGAACCAAAATTCACAAATAAAATGATTTTAATTTGTTTTTTGCACTTTATTTTAAAATAAGTGGTGTGGATCTTTAAAATGTGATTTTGGCTCACTTAAAAGACATGCATTTTCCTATGGTGGGTCTGGATAAACTAGACTGATAAGGTTCAAAATCCAAAACAAATATATCACGCAACACAACGAGTACCAAACTTGAGCTTTCTACTTGCTTCGGTCCTCAAGTTATTCCCTAAAATATATAACTTCCTATTACAGACCCAAAACAAGCTGGACTTTCAAGTTTCAAATTATAAAAAATCAAAATATACAATGAAAGACAAGATATGCTTAATTTGAGCTTTCTAGCTGCTCTGGTTCTCAAGTTACTCCCAAAAAACATGCAACTTTCTATTGCAGGCCGAAAACGGACAGGATCGGTAAGGTTCAGAATCTAAAGAATTAAAATATATATACCACAAAAGAAAACAACATATACATTTGGATTTTTTAGCTGTGCACCTATTTGGGTCCTGAAGTACCTGCGTACCAAATTTCATAGCCGTACGGTGGTTAGATTTCCCACTATAGACTACACACACAAGCACCTTTCTTTATTATATGTAAAATAACTTTCCCTAGAAAATCACAATTTTTCGCATTTTTTTTTTTTTTTTACTTTATTTTTTTAATTGCGTTTATTCCTCTCCCTCTCTCATCATCACTTAACTAGGGCCTCTACCTTAAAATCGCCCGGACCGAAATTCACTCCCAGTTCAACCCTGCTTGCTTTTACTGCAAAAATATAAGTCACTGTTATTTCCTATTTTGTCAACTTTCAGAAACAGCACATGTGCACAAACAGTACATACAAAAGAAAAACAAAATTAATCAATACTGAATAGTGACTTACATACCTTTCAGAGTTTCAAACGACATTATGTCGAAACAGCATTAATCGCTAAAAGCACTTTAAACACAGAGAAGATATTCAAAATAATACCTGCTGAACTGCGACTCTTTTAAAAAGTATGAAAACCTAAAAGGAATTTATTTATTGAGCTGAGTATAACAAAGCTCTTTAGAATCGGCCCAAATGTCATCTTTGTCACTGCTCTTCTCAAAAATGGCTGGTTTAACGACTGGCAAAAGCTTACACATTGCACAGTGGTCACAACTAAAATTTTGCACAGTAGTCACACTGACGCGGGCTAGGTTTTTAGCTATAAAAGTCGAAAAAATAGTATGAAAAATCTCGAAAACTGTATGAGAAAACTTGAAAATAGTGTAAAAAATATAAAAAACCATCAACATATTTTTTCTCAAAAGCTGCTTTAATGATTCTAATGCAATTTTCCTTGAAGTTAGTTCATATAAATACAAATGAAACGATATTAGCTGCCTTAACCTGAAATATCTTGTCCTCCCGTCTCAACCAGGTCTCACCGTCTTTGACTGAGACAAATCATTAAATTAGTTCTTAAAATTCCCTCTAATTTGATTCTATTTCTCATTTCGATTAAAAATTGCTTATGTTCCATAGTTTTCTATTATTTCTGTAAGATGTGCATTGCATATTCTCGCATATGCAATCTACGCCCACCGAAAACGAGGCATAACCTTTGAACAGTGCATTGTATCATGCAATCTCACATACGCAAATCTCCGAAGTCAAAACTTAATCCAAGATTAGTGCATTGTAGATATTGGAAAACCCCAATTTTCCCTTGGCCTTACTTATGTTGCGCTGTCTCGAGTTCGCACATTTGAGGAATTATTGATCGAGACATTCCCAGAATCACGACTGCTTGGTATCAATAGCCACAAACTCTTCCCAATTAAAAAGGTCGAATTTGTGCAATTACAAACATTGCAAGATAGAAATTCTTATCGCATCGCACCTGAAAGATTAGAATCTGCAATGAATGCAGGTTTCAGTACTCTATAATCTATGAGTTTCAGTTTCATGTTCACCTTAATTTTCGTTTCATTTTTTAAACTCTGAAAACCTTTTGCTTTCCTACTATATTTATCTTTTGGCACAAAGTTTGTTCCGGTTACAAAATCCAAAAAAATGAAGCATAATTGAATAAAATTTTAGTTTTTCAATAGCTAGTTCAGCTCAATTAGCTATTACCGCTCTGAAAGCACACCTAGTATACTATCTTAGAAAATTTGAGAAAAGTCTTATCCTTTGTGTGAAAACGAAGCTGTGTGAAGCATTGAATGTTTTTGAAATTTTTTTTCATTATCCAACCAAATATTAGTGAAAATAAATAAAACCTACTTTGACCAAGCCACGACCTCCATCCACGTTTTTTTTTTAATTTCTAGATACTTCCTTGCATTAAGATCAGCTCATATTTTCTACTTTAAATTGTGTTGTCAAATTTATAAGCATATTTCTTTCCTGTAAATTTTTTATTTATTTTTTATATTTTTTCTAATAAACTCATAATTTGATTTTTTAATTCTGCCTTGAAATCCTATTCTCGAGGAGGACGCGCACCAGCTGCGCCCTCTCCCTGGATCCGCCCTTGCTGTCAAAGCATTCATGCACTTAATTGTTCGAAATTTATTTTAAATTTTCTGTCCCAAAATAGTCCTTGTATCCTGATTTGCATAAAAAGTACTATAGAGTGTCAAAATTATACAATTCAATCAAATCAGAGAGTTGCAAGTATTGATAAAAGAAAGTTTACTTGTTAAATTCTTTATGTAACAAACAATTTTTGCTTCCTACTGGGCAGCTGGACTTCTGATCCCTATAGAACAGCTAGGTTCATAACTTTTACAGTATATACTTTTCTGGTCTCATTATCATCAGCAGATAGAATAAAATAAAATATAAATTTTGATTAAACTGATTTCATTATTATGTGTCAGAATATCTTATATAAACCTTTTGAAAATTTGTTTTTAGATCATTTAGCAGCAAGTTACTCAATGAAGGGGTACATTGTCAAACTGGGAATCAATCGAAAGATTTTGTCAATCCTTTTCTTTAAAATGAAGGGTAACATATTATATTTGTAATCATTTAGACCAATGATACAGATTTTTCAAATTTTTTCTTGTAAAATTTCTCCTCCCCCCCCCCCCCCCCCCCCCCCCCCCCCCCAAATCACAAACTACTTAGAAATGGATTCTGATATAATGTCCAGTTAAGCCACATTGCAGTAAATTTTAATTACTTAAATTAATTTAATTAATTTACGTAATTACTTAATTACGTAAATTTTAATATTGTTTCATTTTACTACCTTATAAATTTGAAATCATCGCTATCAAAAGATCTAAGATTTTAACTGTAAAAGAATAAAAACTTCATTAAAAATAACATTCACAGGGTTTGAAATAGGACTTGAAATTTAGGAGGGTACATTCCCCCTTTAACAAAAATTTGGGAGGCAATTTTGAAAAACTTATGGAGAAATTTTATAATTAGATTTTTATTAATAAAATGTAAAATAAAGAAATTTTTATATTACAATACAAGATTCATACAAAATCGACATTTAGTATCTTCAGCCTTAATTTGAAAATGATCAGCTTTATATTTTAAACAAATTGAAAATGGAAAGCCTTAACAAAAGAGGAAAATATATACAGTTATTTTGTAAATCGCATAATTTTAGGATACAGTACCGTTTGAATTATACTAGTCTATATTTGAACCTTGCCATGTTAATTTTATTCATAATATTTTAGTGTACTTTTAATAAAATCAAGATGAGAAAGATGTTCATCTTTAATTGAAATTAGAGATGCAACTTTGGATGCAAATATATTAAATTCTAAATGCTCTTCAAATGTATTTTTAACAAGGACAGGAGCCAACAGATTATCAACATTGTCTAGATTTTTTGTAATTAGGCTCTAAATCAGGAAGATGCAAATCTCTCTTTCCTGAAAAACGTAATTTAGACTGATGAATGCTGTTTTAAACAAGATGAATGCATAATTCCTCAAAATGAGCACTTCTGGTCTGACATAAATCCATTCGTGGTACGTGATATTCATCATCAGAAGCAATTTTCTGTAAATGTATGGTGTAGTATTTTCAGAAACAGTTTTCTTGGACCCATACTGTATGATGGTACGTTGACAGGTGACACATATGTTAATGAGATTCTGAATGCAATTATTCCTGATTTTATGGATGAACTGCCCTTAGCAGTACTTCCACATGTGTGGTTTCAACAGGATGAATCTCCAGCTCATCATACTACAGTTGTGAACACTGGTTAAATAATGAGTTTCCAGACAGGTGGATTGGCTTGTACGCCCAGTCGAATTTCCCCCTAGATCGCCTGATTTAATGCCTATGGATTTTTATTTGTGGGGTTGTTTATGCACAACTGTTTATCTGTCACCTCCCTTAAGTAAAACAGAGTTGCAACAACACATTCAAGATGGTTGTCATCACATCACCGAACAAGAACTTAATCGAGTACACAGAAGTGTTATCAGGCGAATGCAGTTCTGTATTGGCATGTATGGAAAATTTTGAACAAGCTTTGTAATCTTTGTGTAAAGTTATTATTTCTACACAGTGTAGATACTTTTGTACCAATAAATAGCAAAATTGTTATTTATTTATGTAATCATTGTTTTCTTTCATAATTTGTGTATGACCCCTGAAACACGATCTGCTGACATGATTTTTCCCCTCTGAGAACCCATGTCGGTGCATTGAAAAGTGGTTTAAGTCAGCATTTTTGTCTTTTCTTATCTCTGGGATTTTTTATGATAAAATGCTGAAATTTTGTACATCACCTTATTATTGTATGGGGCACATTTTACTCATTGGGAATGTTTTTGTACGGGACCGTATAAAAACCTAAATTTTGTATTTCTTAAAATTTAATTCCCTTGAAAATTTTAATCAATTTTATAAAATTCTGTACTTTTTTATTACACAACTTTGTAATTTATTATATATGTCTAAGATCAATATTTAAGGAATAAAAGCCGAGGTCAATGTTTTTAGGACACCCTATATATATAAATATACTCATGTGCACATGGTGTCCATACTTTCCTTTTTTTTTTTAATTGCGATACTAAATGTTAAACTTCTTGTACTCATGAAATAGTGATAAACAGGGTGTCTAGAGAAGTCTGTATGAGAGGGAAATTTTTTGAGAATGAAATGAGTTATCCTTATTTTTTTAATGCAGCCTCATAGGAAAATCCTATGGTGCTACATGACAAGACAATATTTGGGGGACTAACCCCCTGTTTTTGGAGGAGTGTGGGCTATCTGGCTCTCTTTTAAAGATAGAAAAAAAGTCAATTACAAAGTTGTAGAGCTCTACCAAATTAGTAAAATTGTGTTTGTCTGGCAGAAAAAACTGCAAATAATTGTTCAAAAAGATATTTTTAAAAGCATCCTATTCTTTAAACTGGAGAGTCATCTGATGGCAGTTATAATAATAATAATAATAATAATAATAAACAACTTGCAACACAATGAATATACTTACATCTTATAAATGAATGTATACAGTGGCGCACCCAGAATATTCCTAAGGGGGGGGCCATTGGTGCACAAAATTTTTATGAAAGAGGATGACTCCTCGATAAATTTTCCGAGAAAAAATGATCAGAGGCCATATCAATTAACAAGGCGGTTGTCTTTTTTTGTACATTTATTTTTATCAAATTACTAACAATTCTTTAGTGCAGTGCAAGAGAATTGAATGATTAGAAGAAGTAGTAGTAGATATTTATACAAAACAACACAAATTAAGAAATAGATGAAGATAAAATTATTTGTTCTGGTCTGCTTATACTGTATACTTGTTTTCAACCACTCTCTCATGATTACATATTGTTATATTATTCAATTATGATCTATACATATTTATAAAACGAAGTCCAGCCTCCTGTTTTTCTTTGTAGCCAGAGCATTAATTATCTGGTCTGGATCAATTTCCACTTCACGGTGAATGTTCATTGACGCCAGTCCATTCAGTCTGGTTTCACTCATACTGTTTCTCAAGTAAGTTTTCAACCTCTTCATTGTGGAGAATGACCTCTCAGCACTGCTTGTTGATACTGGGAGGGTGGCATACACTTTTAAAAGTTCAAACACAGTTGGAAAAGTCCTTTGGTCACAAAAGTTAAGCAGTTCGATTGGGCTTTTAGTTTTCTTGTTCAATGCAGAGACCTTCATGTACCACAGATGTAGTTCAGCTTTTAGAGTATTATCTGATCTAGGTCCTAAATCATCTGCAAATTTCCTTGATAAGGCAACAAATCTCTCGTTTTCTTCCAGTGTCGGCTGCCTTCCATTCGGAATGACAGATGCAAAACTTTGTAGAAATTCCTTATGTTTGAGAAATTTTTCATGGAGGTGAGTGATGAAATTATCAATCCATGGAATGAAAATAGAAAGTCTGTAGTATTCTTCAGGAGTCTGTACGTTGAAATTTGATCTATAAATTTGTCTGGTGGCACGGCGTGGTAGAGTAATGTTTTCTCCATGCTGTTCCAGCTTCTTAACAGCTTGTTCAAACAGATGGTGAAACTCGTTCTCTGCGTTCTCTCGAATTATAGATATAGCTTTCAAAACGTCTTCTACGTCACTCACAGCAGTTGCCAGATCAAGGTTAACTTCCTGCAGCTTTTCACTCAGACGAACACTGTAGCTGAGTAATCTGTCAGCTGAAACAAGTGCTATGACAAACTGTGATGTTAACATTGAACATAACAAGGTATGAGCCTCTGTTGATGTCTCCTTGTCATTCTAGGTAGTAATCTCCTCCAGAGCCTCGATTACTTGATCAAACAATGAAACCATAACTGTGACGGCATCATGTCTCTCCACCCAACGAGTAGGGCATAATTTCTTCAGTTTTTTGGCACTGATTTCTGTCTCTCCCTGATTAGCTGCATTAATTTTGCTGGTGAGAACAAGGTTTCGTTTTGGTGTGTTGAAAAAACTAGAGATTTTCCCTATTATTCCAAAGCTGTTTCGGATATCCGGAACTCTAGATGAATAAGTTATGGCTAAGTTCAAACAGTGTGATGCACAATGAACGTAGGGGGCTTTGGGGTGTTGCTCATATATAATTGCTTGGGCGCCATTGTACTCTCCACTCATTGCAGAAGCTCCATCGAACCCTTGTCCACGGAGGAAAGACGTATCAATGTTGCAGTCTGCAAGGCCTTTAAGAATAGCATCTGCAATTGCTCGACCTGTAGTTTCAGTCAGGGGCACAAACTTAAGGAAGTTCTCCACTATCTTAAATTCAATTTTATACTTATCATTTGTTTCAAACCGTTTCAAATAACGAACGCAAAGTGTCATTTGCTCTACCGTTGCAATATCTGTGGTTTCGTCACATAAAACCGCAAAACATTTGGCCTCATTCACCTCAGTTGCTATGTGCTTCACAATGGAATCATTGCATGCTGAAATAATCTCATTTTGTATATTCCAACTTATGTAAGTTGCATTTTTTGCACAACCTTGTAGATGAGTTTTCAGTATTTCTTCTCCTGCATCAACTCGGAGTCGCAAAAGGGCTCTAAAATTTCCTTCGCATTGGCATGGTTCTGACAATACGTCCAAATCCCCACAGTCTCTATGCCCTCTCATGGCCAGCCCTTGCCTTCCACAAAAAATCACTGTTTTGATAATAGGTTTAAGAATAGCCCTATTCTGCAAAACTTGTTTTTGCTTTCCTCTGTCCATTACTTGATCCACAGGAACCGTTTTTCCTTCCGTGACCCTTAAGAACTCATCGGCTTTGAGAACTGAATCCTTATGATAGAAAAAATTTTCATGTTGACAGAACTTCTCCAAGGCCTTCTTCCAATTATTAAATCCTTTTGAAACAAGTTGACCTGTAGCTTGTGTGGATCTTAAACCAACTTCATGGGGTGCAAAGAGAACACAAAATTTGCAATAGGCACTGTCCTCTGCCTTTGAGTAAGCTAGCCAGTTATGCTTACTCAACCAAGATGAGCAGAACTTCCGAGTGTGGTGAGGTTTTCCTTGACTTGATACAGCACTAGTGACAGTAGCAGGAAAACTGTAATTTGCATATGGTTCCCAAAGATTTTTTAGCGCTGTTATCCTATCTTCATCTGTGAGGTTAGATTTCTTGACATAATTAAAAATATCTGCAGCCAGAATTTCTATTTCAACTGTGTTTGGTATTGTGTTTTGTCCTACCTTTACCTCCTCACAAGCGTTTGAAGACAGCCCGGGGTCACGGCTGTTGCTTGCTTCGACTGCAGCCTCATCAATGTAACAAGAGCTCAGGGAAACGTCGTTGGGAACGTCACTATTTGCAATCTTACTTTTTTTTTAAAATAATTTCCCAGTGTCTGTTGGCCTAGCCCTTTTCGTTTTTCACTCATTGTCTTTTTTTTTTACCTTGCTCCTCAGTTATTCAAGAACAAAATTTGCTATATAGCCGAAATACGCACATAAACACACACACTGATCGTTAAAGATGCATTTCACTGTAAGATCAGTTGAAAGTTCAGGACCATTATTAAATTCAGCTATTCACCACGCAGGCCCTCGTTCCGAAACTACCAATTCACTGTTATCACCTTGTGTCGTAACGTCGCACTTTATTTCAACTCACAGCAACACTTAATTCGCGAAGCGTTGGCACGATCTATTTATTCACTTCCACAATTTTCTCACTGGGTAAACGAAATCCTCGAGTTTTCGAGCGAACAGCCGCTTCCCCCATAGAGTTTCGTCCAGAACAGAGCACCAGGCGCGTTTGGGTCACGTGATTTTGGACGAGTCCATTAGTTAAATTCAATCACAGGTAGAAACGTCTTAAGAAGAACGGGTTTCCAGAATTGGCGCCTTTAGTGCGAATTAATTTATAATTTGTACAGTACGATAAAGAGCTTTATATGTATAATTACATTCAGTGTAAGTGTTGGGATATGCTGGAATTGTTTTCTTCACAATGATTAAAATTATTTATTACAATAATGGTTGCAAATGTTTTTTTTTTATACTTTCTCGAAGGCAGACCTAGTTCTCTCTTGTGCTGACAGCGCCCTTCGCGTTTTGCTTTGTCAGCCCAAGGGGGGGGGCCAGGGCCCCCTCGGCCCCCCCCCCGTGGGTGCGCCACTGAATGTATAACAGTTTGGCAATGAACTGCAGAGAAAGGCACTTCAGTTGGGCCTGACAAGTCCACGGCCTCCAGCCAAACTGGCAACATTCTAGCATAAAATCAATAGACAGTGACAGAGCAAAATTTATAACAAAATAGACTAGAAACAACTAGTCAGAATACAAGTACCAAAGAAAAAAAATAGATCATCAAATTTATAAGAGGAATAACTTTAAGTACTTCTTTTGCAACTATTTTCATTGTTCAGTGACTTTAAGAAAGGTGGAAAAGAATTCCATAACCTTGAACCTGTAGGATTTATATTTAGGTGTAAGCTATTTGTACAAGAAAAAGGGTCGGGGAAAATCAAAGGGAAAGTTGATTTCTATTTTGAGTAAAAATTTGCAATAAAGATACTAATACTGATTATGATGAATATGCTAAAACATACACAAAGCCAGACAATAGTGAAAACTCTTAGTGGTGGTCAAAAATTTTTAATGTGACATAGCATTGTGATGAATATTCAGATCAAAGGAATCTTTAAGAAGCGAGATATACTTATTTTGTAAATGCAAAGCCTGTTTATGTTTCTGATAATAGCGTTTCGTCAAACAAGATTACTATAAGATTGATGAGAGAAAAATTAAACTGTTATTAAGCATGCTTAAAACAATCTTGGTTAAAAAAGATAATTTTGTTCTAACTAATCCAATGTTTTTTCTTACTTTGTTACAAATATAGTCAACAGGTTTATTCCATTTTATGTCATTCTATAAAGTCACACCAAGAATTTAACATCAGAAAAAAAAAGCAATACAGGAGACATTTATATTAATATCATTAATATAAGCAGATGTTTTTTCTATTAAAAAGAATACACTTAGTTTTTTCGAATGCTAACTATTTTATTTAACAGATGATTTATTAGTAAGCATCATTGTAATGGAAGCCAGAAAAATAAATTAATTAATCTGAGGTTGAAAGACCCTTTCATTTGCAGTATTGTATCCTTATTCTGTGTGTATGTGTCCTATTTTTATTTCGATTTTATGAGCCATGTCTACTAGATTTACTAATGAAGAATATTGCAAAATGATCCTTATTTCTAGAAAATGTAATAGAATGACAGTGCAGCTGAACAATTATGCAGGATGATGCAAAAGGTCTTAGACGAACTTTAAGAGTAAGTCAGGCATACAAAAACAAGCCTGTTTTGCATAGGAACATGTGGTCAAAAATGCCACTGTGGGGTACTACAAATGCAGGAAGAAACAAAAGAAAGGAATGCAGATAATGTAATGCAGGTTTATTAGACATAACTGTTACAAGTATGAATTACAATTGTTTATCATAGTATTTAAGTAGATGTTCAAATTTTTTGCCATCCGCTGCTGTACATGTTTTAGCCTGGATGTGCAGGACTATTCTCAACAGGACCTTTCTGCAAGATAAATCAGCTGGGAAGGACCTGTCAGTTGACCACCACAGTCCCAAGACTTGTCCCCCATTGATTTCCTGTGGGGTTACTTCAAAAGTCTTGTTTACGAGACTCCTGTAACATCTGACACTGACCTTGTTACTAAAGTCATTGAGGCAGCAGCATGTATCCGTGAGGGTCCTGGCATTTTTTAATGTGTTTGTCAATCCATGCGTCGACATTGACAGACATACATATCTATGGATGACAGGAGCTTTGAACACTTACTTTATGATAAACAATTGTAATTGGTACTTGTAATTGTTATATCCAATAAACCTTTGTTGCATTCCTTTCTTTTTATTTCTTCCTGCATCTGTACGCTGGCAGAAGTGCAAAACTGCAGAGGGGGAGTACTTTGAAGGTGGTTGTGTGTAACACATGATATCAATAAATCATATCCGTCAAGTAAGCCAGTCTCCGAATTTTTTATCCTACCTTGTATATATATATATATAGTAGATGGTGAGTCAAGATAGGAATATAGTATATTATTCTGTTGGCAGTTTTATAGATTTGATAGCAGATTGTAAGAAAAAATAATCGGCAGTGACACCAGTTTGATGGATATGGCTATGCCCACATTTCACCCCTCCCAATTTTCACAGAGTTCTCTTGGGGCATTGAAATAGTGTTTATTTACAATAAATATGAAAACAGTATGTGAGGGTAATTTTTAAGCAAATGATTTCATTCCAAATCTCTATTTCCACAGGTGCTAAAGTGACCAGGGAAAAATATTAAAATTAATACAATTTTTCTGTAACGATTTTTTATTAGCACTAATTTTGCTATTTCAAGTCTAAATTTTTATTTTATTTTATATATAGCTTGACAGGTCATAGGTATTTTTTTTTAATTTATGGAAGAAACTTGTATAGCCTTTAGTTAATGCCTTTAGCCATGGTTTTGCATGAATCTTGTAAAATTAAAATATTGAAATTATATCTACTATATTTAAAAAACTAAGCATCTCATCCCAAATCTGATTATGTATCATTGTAGGATTTTTAAAGGGCTACAAATTACTCACTTACAGTTTGTAACTAGCAGTTTTAGTTGAGATATATTATAAACTTTAAAAACAAACTTTAAAGTTCTCACTTTGTCAACTTGACAAGATAATTGCTCAAAAACTGTAAGAACTTTGTTAAGACAAATTTTTGATTTAAAAACAAGATTTCCTACTGAATATTTTTGTCAATTACTCTTTCTATCTTTTTTTTATATTTCAGAAGATATTTCAAGTGAAAGAAACCAAAGTTAAGCAAAAACTCACTTGGACAAAACTTTTTTCCATAAAACAGATTTCATAAATGGTACCATATTTCTAACAAAACAAGTATGAATTGTCTACATCTATTAGATTTGGAAATGTAAGCATCCAAAGTGTTTAAATTTTTCATAATGCTCCAATTTCAGCCGGATAACTTGACCATAGATGTTTCATATCAAAACTGTTAATGTTGCATGTGCTTGAACATTTCAATAATAAATAAAAAAAATAAGTTTCTTGCCAAAAAAAAGTCTCTTTCTGAAAGGGAAAGATTGCCGTATGTCATTAATAAAGGAATTAAGAGAAAATAATACTAAAGATGTTTAAAAGTTAAAGTTATATGGCGAAATGTTGCGAAAACTTGTAAAATTCCTACCCCCAGAAAATACCGAAAAGTACTATATTCTTAATATCATATCTCTATTGCATTATCAGAAGCAGTCAGCTTATTTTAATTCATATGATTAAGTTATAAGACATGTGAAATTTTGATAGTTCAAATGTGCACATTTAAAAAAGGTTGAAGATTTCTCAATTAAATGATACAATATAAAAATCAGTTGAAATAGTGAGATTTTGTATAATTCATTTAGTTACGTATGTATTTATTTAATGCTAAAAGAATATCCGTAATTGATGATCAATCTAAACCAAAACCATCAAATTAAGATACTCGTATCTAACTTGAAAATAAACGTTATCCAGAAAAGTATCATACTGGATTAGTAGAGTTAAAAAAGCCATAGCTAAATTAGCTTAAAAACACAATACCTGTATGTTCACGGTTGAACTTTCAATCTCATTGAAAGTTTGTTATGCCCAGATGCAATCTATATATTTCTATGAGCTGAGTTAAAAATCCTTCTTCCAGTGACATACATACATACATATTTGGTAAAGTCCAGAATAAAATTGAAGCAGTAACAAAATAAACTACTACAAATCAAAGACGGTCAAACCATCTATTAGCATCTTTCATAAACCATGTGACGTGATTTCCACTGTGTTTATGTGCAATGATATCAACAAGAAATAAAAAGGCAAACAAAAAAGCATCCCAAACCTACTTGTACTTTCATTTATGGAATAATGGCATGTGGCAATGCCCACTAATTAACTTTTTTTACTTTGTGAAGAGTCTATTATTCTACGTTAGAAAAAATGTGTTTGTATAGCTAGCTAATCTCAGCTAAAATGCTTATCTTACCTTTATATATTGCAATTCTTATTTAGAAAATAATCAATTAACTATTTTATGCCATAAACATGTGAACTATATAATACGTTGAAGCTGTAACTCAGAGCATAGCTCAAGAATAAAGTGGAGGGATATTAATTTTTAGTCCAAAATATCAGTTACCTATTTCTCAATCAATATTTCATAATTTATAAAATTGATTCCATGCATTACAGTTTTATATTTAAAGTTAGATATTACTAATTTGTTGTCATAAAAAATACTCATTTACACTTTCATATATTGATAAAATTAACTTTTTTTTTCCAGATGGAAAAAACATTTAATTTGGTTCAAAGAGCATTGAATTTATCTGAGAGTGAAAGTGATCTAGATAGCTTCAAACCAATCAAACAACCAATGGTTGATTCAGAATTTCATGTGTACTTAGATTCTGAGGGACGTTTGATCAAACCTAGAGAATTGAGGTTATCTGTATATCAAAGGGGTATTGATCCATCATTGCGTAAAGTTGTATGGAAACATATTTTAAATGTATATCCTCATGGGCTTACAGCAAAAGAAAGAATTGCATACATGAAGCAGATGTCCTCAGAATACCAAAAATTAAAACAAACATGGCAAGATATGATTTCTAATGGAAATTTAACAGATGAAATTCAATATGTTACAAATATGGTAAGAAAAGATGTTCTTCGAACAGATCGTACTCATAAATTTTATGCTGGTTCAGATGATAATAAAAATGTAGTATCTCTTTTCAATATATTAACAACATATGCCTTAAATCATCCTAGTGTTTCTTATTGCCAAGGTATGAGTGATTTGGCTTCTCCAATTTTAGTTACCATGAAAGATGAAGCCCATGCATATGTATGTTTTTGTGCACTTATGCAGCGATTAAAATCAAATTTTCATCTTGATGGTAAAGCTATGACATCAAATTTTCAACAATTAACTGAACTACTTGAGCATTATGATTCACATTTTTTTGAATATTTAAAATCTCAAGGTGCTGATGATTTACTATTTTGCTATCGTTGGCTTTTATTAGAATTGAAGCGTGAATTTGCTTTTGATGATGCTCTTTCAATGCTTGAAGTTTTATGGAGTTCTATTCCTCCTTCGCCTCCTGAGAAAGAGCTGTCCTTGTATGAAGAACTTTTTACTGCCAATTCTTATCGTCCCCAATCACCTCGTATTCATAGTAGAGAAAACCCATATACTAAAGTTCGTGCTATTAGAAAACAAAATTCAGCATCATCAATTCGAGGATTGATGAAAAGTAATAGCAAAGATACTGATGAGACAGAAACTGAAAAATCATCAGAACCCCAAGCTAAATCCTTAAATAAAGAAAATCCATGTTCCAGTACACAAAACGAACATCCAGTATCAATTAGCCGGAGAAACAGTATTTCTGATATTACAAATGATGATTCCCAAGATTACCTACCTATGACCACATCAATGACTCGGGAACTTAGAATGGAACTTGAAAATTTAAATAGGCAACTTCCTGGTTCTTTTTTGCAACGATCTTATACTATAGATTCTGAAGACTTGGATTCTCCTCGTTCACCTGAGTGCTGTGAATCTGCTAGAGAGAGTTTGCGGTATTGTCAGCATTTGCAAAGTATCGATCAGTCAGTTGAAGATGAAGCCCCTGAGAGCTGGACTAGTGATGACTTGTCTGGTATGGATCAAATATGTAGACTTGGATCTGCAAAAAAATCTCAGAAACACCCTAATTACTTGCATTTAAATGGCAGTGAGGGTGGAGGTGGAGATTCTAATTTTTGTTGCACTCCTGATGAACAGTTTGATATAGATTTTGATGTACAATTGAAACAAGGTCCTGATATTCCATGTAATGGAGAAATTTTAGAGAATGAAGAATCTGAAGATAAAAATGGTTGTGCTTGTCATTTGAAGTCTGTTATACCTATACGACTAGTTCATAGTCCTGGTATTGACAACAGATTTCAAAGACATGGCAGTGATAGCTCAGACTCCTTATCAGAAAGTTGTCCTGGCAGAATAGAAAGTGATCCTGAATACTCCCCTGTTGGTTTACAAAATGCAACATGTGGATCTGAAAATAATGTTTCAAAGGATGGGGAACTACATGATGAAAAATTATATAGAAAGAAAAGTGCTGCCAACTTTATAGCATCCAATGCAGCAACTGATTTACTTGCAAATTCGTGTGTTGAGGCCTTAGAATATAGTGGCAAATGTCAAAAGTCATCGCTCCCACCACCTTATGAATTAGGGGGAGGAAATCCGTTCATGTTGTTCCTGTGCCTGACTTTGCTACTTCAGCATCGAGATATGATAATGAAAAGTCATATGGATTACAATGAATTAGCTATGCATTTTGACAAAATGGTTCGTAAGCACAATGTACACCGTGTTCTTCATCAAGCTCGTGCAATGTTCCGTGAATATTTACAAATGAGCTGTCAAGATCAAGACTCTGATCCTCATGTCTGACAGTTAAATCGTCTGTTTAAATTAAACTTTTAATATGCATATATATACTTTTTGATTGTAATTTAGCTAAATAAATTCATAACTTTCATTACTATGGACTTATTTTATTAAAATAAAAGTTGATTTTTGGTAACAGATGCAAAAGTTTTTTAAGTATATACCTATTCCTGCTAATATCTTATATTATTACTCTTACAGAAATGATTGAAAATCAAAAAGTTAAAGGGGTTTTTCAAAACTTTAGAGTACATATTTTTTTAAATAAAAATGAAGCATTGACAAAAACTGCATCATTTGAACTAGCTGAACAAATAATGAATTTGCAGAGACCATTAAGACATTTAAACAATTCAAATTTACTATTAAAGATTTTTTTATTTATTTAAAAAAAAAACATTTCCTTAATTTACAATAAATAATCTTGTGGGCAACATATAACTCAATTGTGTTTATTTTTGTTATTTATGTGATATGCACTGAAATGCAATTTATATTATAAAGCTACAAAATTATTTATATTTGACATGTCAAATTTACAATGTTTTTATTTGGTACTTGCCAAAATTATTTTAAAAAAGGAGTATCATAACAATGTCTATCAGTGTGAATGAGTGCATTCATTTTTTATTTAAGAAAATTAAATGTAAAATAAATATTTGTTCAGTATGCAATGTCTTCCAACAGTTAAGCACATGGCAGTAAATCTGACATAATTCAAAAAATTCTGCTTTGAATGGCTCCAAACTTGACAAGAAGGTAATTAATTGTGTAATATATTCATAAATATAATAAAATTAAAAAATATATATTTAAGTATATTTCACCCTTTAAGTACTTAAATCAAACAAATCCATATAGTGGATGATGTGACCTCCCCTGACTTTAACACAAGTATCACATTAATGCATCAATTAGGTGATCCATTGCAGCAAAAGGCAATTACTGTCATTCTTGTAGAAGAGCAGTTTTCAGCTCTTGCAGAGTAGTTGTAAGGGGTAGACTAGGAGAGATAGCTCCCAAGGACATCCCAAATATTTTCAATAAGATTAAGATCCAGAAAGTATTTTGGCCACCACTGCATACAAGCAATACCTTCACTCTCAAGGGACTTGTTTACCAGCCCTGCTCTGGTTGAATGAGTGTTAAAGTCCATTTTAAGAAAATCTGAACCCACTGCTATAGTATAATCTTCCAAAGGATTCAAGGACTTAATCCTGATACCTTTCTGCCATTATATTACCCCCCTACCCTCTGTGAACACATGTAGGTTGTTGCAATATCCCCCAAAAAATCTAGCCCATACTATAACACTACCATAACTAAACATGGAGTTCAATAATGTTATTGGGCTAATTACATGTTCCTCATTCACTCCAGACACTTGCACATTTGTTGTTTTATTTGAATCTGGACAAATTGTGACTCGTGCATGAAAAGTACATTAGACCATTGTGCTTCTGTCCAAATCGCATACTGACGACACCACTGTAATCTGCTCTGCTTGTCTTAGTGTTCAAAGGAACACAAAATCAGGGTACCCAGACATAGAGCCCCTGGACATGTAATATTTGCCTCACAGTACTGGTGGATATTAATTTTCCTAGTGTGGTAGCCATTGGTCAATCAGAGAGCTAGTGCAGTCGTTCGACAATTGCATTTGTCCAGTCATGTGATATACTGGTCACCAGAGGATGTTGTATTCTTAGAACAATCTGGAACGGGTCTCTCACATGTTCGGAATTGTTTCCATAAATAAAAAATGACAGAATGGTCCACAGAAAAGAAACATTGATAATCTTCCAAACATATTCTTTATGTCATAACAAAGCTCATGTAATCCCAAATCAACCCTAACACTCTTCAAAAAATTTTCTTTGAACATTGAAACTCTTGGGCCAAATGGGTCATTTTCACCCACACCTAATTTTCATATTGTTCAAGGAGCAAATGACTATTGGACATATTTAATATTTGCATATACCCATCGATGACAACAGTAAGTTTCAGGCAATAAAATCCACAGATGTGTTCGCTATTTGAGAATTTGCATGCAGTCAAGTATATATAATAAATTTTTACAGACCATTTATGATTTTCCCCAAAACTTTATCAGCACTAAGATCACACATGCCAACTGGAACCAAATTTTAAGAAAATCCAATTAATAGCAGAGTTAGAGTAAACAAATTCCATACATTGACCTGATTCTAAAAAAAGTTGATTTGTGTTTTAAATGAACAGATACTCAAATGTATTAATCCTTTGAAATGTTTTGTCGTGATACTTTTTCTATAAATCTATTCATAAGAATATATAGAATTAGAAAATGAACTGTGTATTATAAACAAATATGAATGCAAAAAAGGTATATGTTAAGAGAAAATAATTTTCATAGCATTAAGGTAGCTTTATTGCTCTTTTACGTAATTCTGGTGAATTATTTTCAATTTTTTTCTTCTCTATTTTTATCATTGCCTTCATCTTCAATGGTATTTTCTTCATTGCTTTCATATTCTTCACCTCTGTCCTCTTTTTCATTGTTGCTGCACTCCATTCTGTTGATATGTTTGTCTTTCACTGCTTCATCAGGTCGTTACATTTTCCAGAAACACCCCATCCCTATATGGTTGTTTCTTTTTATTACTGTTCCATAATCGACACACAGTGTTTGCATATCCAACAAAAGTCAACTGTTCACTTCTTTCTTCTAATTTTTTTTTAAAAAGTGACTTTATTTTTACATAAACACTACATCCAAAAATTTTCAAATTATTTAGATCTGGTTTCTTTTAATACCGCAATTAAACTGAAACCAAGGAATGTCCTAGAGTTGGACTTCTATTTATAAAATTGGTAAAGGTATCGGTCATTGTAATTTGACCCCACATTCCTTGACTGATATTAGAATTAGGAAGTTAAGTTTTTGTTTTATTCAATAGAAATTTATTGATGTGTTTAGCTTTTCCATTGTGCTGATGTGTAAAAGGTGCAGATCAAATGTATTCATAACAATTTCACAGCCTTTGCACACTCCGGCCGTCTAAATTGCAGCTCTAAATCCTAGGATGAGCCGGACGACAGCCTTTGCACAAAAATCTGGAACTTTGTATTAATGGATTCTCCATCACTGTCACAATTGTTTGTAGAATTTTGAATTCCATTTTCTTTCAACTTCTTGAATGTATTTCATAACACTATCTGATATATCCAATAGGTAGATAATTGAAAAGTAAGTGTACAGAGTGTCTATCAGTCAAAGTCACAAAATCAAGAAATTTTTTCATGTTCATAGCGAACTTGATATTCAATTCTATACAAACGGGATTAAAATTTCTACTTGGCTCCCCCTCTCATCTACAAAGTACTATATTTAAAAGGTTCTCCCATAGGAGCCCATGACAATATTTTTAACATGGGACTTCGCATAGATACTACTGCTTATGGGGCACCCATCTGAAACTATGATGTAAACAAAGCATGGCTGTTAAATTTGGCATATATCGCTCTCTTGGCAATTTGTTTTTATAATGGGGGTAAGTGAAGAAATGCACATTACTGTACTTTTATTATTTTATATGGTTTGAAACTATAAAAATAATCAGCATTTAAAAATACTTTTCATTTTAACTCTAACACAGATATGTTTTTTAGTTTAAATAAATTTAAATACATATTCTTGGGTATATATTTAATACATATAATTATAAACTAAAAAAATAGACACATTGCATTATCTCGCTGTAAAATATTCTACACCAAAAATTACAAGCTAACATGTGCAAAAGACTGAAATATTTTATATTATTTCTGACCTAAAGAGTATACTAGCATACTGATTGCTAATTTACTTAAATCTAAACGAAATTAAAGTTTAATTTATTCAGGGATATTGATAATAGAATGTTGTTGTTTTTCTAAATATACAAATATTCTTATAAATAAACACTGTACATGAATGCACAATCAAAGATGAACTCTGACATTGATTACCCAGGGAGGAAGAATTTGTTCGTCACTTAATAAAAAATATATATGCATGCAATATCAAATTCAATTTAACTAGCTCTAAGAAAATGATATCCAAAATATCAGTCTTATACATTTAATTTTACAAAAATCCATCAAATATTTTTAAACTAATAATATGGCACTAAGGATAAACACATGTATGGGATGGTGACTATTTCTATTCTAAATAGAAAAAAATAGGGTAAACTCTTGTACTTAGGCCACCCAGCTTTATTTTAATAATAATTATTTTACAGCATTATTACTCTTTGAAGTAAGTGGCAACATGGTTTGAAATTTTTACAACCATTTTGAATGAAAGAAAAAAAAAGTAGCAGTTGAGTAGAAGGAAAAGTTTTGATTTGATGGTCAAAAGTAAAATTCTTCACATTATTTTGATATTGATCTTCTGAAGGTAAGTGCAAAGTTTTGATCATAAGCTAAGGAAAAAGATGGAATATTAACAAATCAATGTATTTATAAGGTTTTGGCTAGAGAGTTATTTCATAAAAAATGGCTATGCCTTGTACCTAGGACCATGGCCCTGGGTACAATATTATTAGTTGTACGGTTAATTTAAAATACATATATAAAGAGCTGAAAAAATGTTTTTTGTTGTAAGAATAAATAAATTTATAATGTAAGTATAGAACATTTACATGACATAATTTGGCTTACTGAAGCATATTTGTATTGGTGCTTTTATTTAAGACTAAACTTCACTCATTTACTTTCAAGGTACATTAGACCTAAAATTCCCATATTTTGCACAAATATATATTAAAGTTTAATACAGCCTATTGCTTTGAATACAACTGTGAAGATTTATAGCTAGTATTATACTGTCTGGAATACAAATAAATGTTTTTATTACTAATAAACTAGAATTATCTTAATGTTCATAATTGATTCAAAATCATGTTGAAGTCTGAAAAGTGTAGATGTATTTTAATAAATTTAAACTACTTTAAATTAGAAAAAAAATTATATTATATTATAAAATTATATAATTTATTTTATATGTAAATAATACAAATTATTTATAAGCAAAGTACTAAATAAGTCTCATGATGATTATGACCTCGAAATGCATAACCAAAATTAAAACTTATTTTAATTTTGAATATTTTATTTACTCTCATATTCATGAAGAATTTTAGCAACTATTGAAATTTACAGCAGTTTTATTTATTTTAGATGCCAAGAAATTCTAATCTAAGTAAGAGGTCTAAACCTTTAGCAGAAAACATGACTGCAGCTGCAGAATCAGTTGTGAAAGATAGAATACCAGTTCCAGCTGCAGTACTACAGTTTGGCATTTCCAGAACAATAATTCAAAAGCACATTAAGTTCATTAAGTTTTGTGAAACGAACAGCATTTAATTAAAGTACATTTATTCAAATAGATGTGCCATTTGGACAGTTTTCTCTAAAGATGAAGAAATAAGTTTAGTAGAATATCTGTTTACTGCAAGTCATATGCATTATGGTTTGTCAAAACTGGAGGTAAGAAAACTTACAAATCTACAGAGTTTGCTAAAACTAACAAAAATATATCCTTCACCTTGGGATGAAAATGGTCAAGCTAGTGAACAATGGTACTACTTCATGAAACAAAACCACAAATTTCTGATATTAAGGAAGCCTCAGCCTACTAGTTTAGCAAGAGAAACAAGTTTCAACAAACTATTTCCAATTATTATTATTTTTTTTTTTTTCTGAATTCCAAGGAAGTGCTAAAAAAAAGATAAGTTTACTTTCAAGCACATATGCAATGTTGATGAAATTAGAATATGTACAATTCATGCTCTGGGAAAAATTATTGCTTCAAAAGGGGCAAAACAGATTGTCAGTATCAGTTCTGGTGAACTAGGAGCAAACATTGATGTCGCAGAAGATCAGTATACAATAAAATACCTAAAACGAATCAGAAAAGTTTCTGTACCACAATGATACAACTTATGTGATTAGTAGAGACGATATTGCATTTAAATTACCTGAACCCAAAATTATTAGAGGCTCAGAACAGCAATGTTTACTACTTACTTTTGGCATCGGTTTTGCAGATTACAATATGGAATAATACAAATATATTTTCTTTTATTATTATTATTAATTGTAATTTGAGTAACCAAATTTTATTTAATTTGTATTGTTTATACTTTATCATTCTCTGTTAAGATTTCATAAAAGTTCAATTTGAGTTGTTAAATTTTCTGCAGAATTTAATTAATGTTAGGTTTTTTTCAATAACATTCTTTTTTGTATTTTATTCATTTTATATTATATGTAGATAACCATATTAAACATGTGGCCCTAGGTACAATCTTACTGGTCCAGGGTGCAACACTGTCATTGTACCTAGGGCCATTTCCTTTTTTTTTTTTTTTTTTAATTTAATATTGAGAAGGGGGAAAAAAATCAACACTTAAACTGATTTCAGTGCAAAGGAAATAAAAGATTTAACCAGTAAAAACTGTTTTTGTTACTGAAGATTTGTTTTAAGTGATATTATTACAGTTTGAAAATTGCTGGCCCTAGGTACAAGAGTTTTCCCCTACGTACCCTAAAACATAATCAATTGAAGAAATTTTATTTTGTTAATCCATTTCTTTAAATAATCTATTCACTTAATAATATTTTTGCATGCTACTAAAAATTAACTACAAATTCACTCACAGACTATGACAGGCAAATGCTGTGATAGCCTGTGAGTGAATCCAGATAAGGTTGTATTCATACAAAAAAAACTCTGTTATTAAACATACTCTGACCATTCCAAACTATTGCAAAGTGTGCTAGTTCTCAGAATGGTCCAAATGAGAGTGCGATATGAAATTGTGACTGAAATGCCTGTACACAGATTATACAAACCTTTTAGTTGCGATTTCGCAGCTGCTTCTCTCTTAGACCATTTTGAGGGTTTGCGTTGTTGGTAATGGTCTGAAATGGTCAGAGACTGTTTTCGTATGAATATAACCCTATCTAGCTCCACTCACAGACTATCACGGAGCAGCTTGCACTTTGTAGTATGCAAAAAGATTATTTACTAAGTGGAATAGATTATTTAAAGAAAGGATTACTAAAAAAAATTTTTTAATTGATTATATTTTAGGAAGGATATGTAATTTATTTCTATTCAAAATCAAAATAGTTATTTAGCCATCCTATACACATGTTCATCATAAGAAATTAGTGCAATATTATTAGTTCAAAAATGTTTGAGGCATTTTAATAAAATGTATAAACATTGATATTTTGGATAGCGTTTCTTAGAGCTAGTTAAGTGGAATTTGATATTGCATGCATATATATTTTATATGCTTTTATTAAGTGATGTATTGGACTAAATGCTCCCCCGGGTAATCAACGTCTGAGTTCCATATCTTTGATAGTGCATTTTATGGAAATTTGTGTTTATTTATAAGAATATTTGCATATTTAGAAAAACATTTCATTGTTAATATACTTAAATAAATTAAACTTTAATTTTGCCTAGAACTAAGTAAATTAACAATCAACTGCTAGTTTACATTTTAGGTTGGAAATAATATATATTAGTTCAGTCTTTTGAGTCAGCTTCTAACTTTTTTGTGCATAATATTTTACAGTGAGACAAATGCAAGCAATATAAGCAAGTCTTTTTTTTTTTTAAATTTAGTTTGTGATTATGTGAATTAAATATATATCCAAGAATATTTATTTAAATTTACTTCAACTAAAAACATATTTATGTTAAAGGTATTTTTAAATTATGATCATTTTTATAGTTTCAAACCATATGAAATTATACAATTCCTTACGTTTCAACTGCCCACATTATTAAAAAAACTCCTAGAGACTCCAAAAACACTACTCGCCAAATCTAGCAGCTGTTTTATTAATGCAAGTATCCTGTACTGGTTTATACAAGTGTGGGATGCTTGCATAAATAAGCTACGATATAACACCACATAAACCAAAGCTTAACTACAGTTAAGCTTTATTTTATGTCATAGTTCACATGGTCTGCCGCATGAGCTATAGTATCTAAACAGAATTCCATGTAAAAAATATTGCTATGCACTCCTATGACAGGCAGCCGTCTGAATATAGTTTTCTGTGAGTCTGTATATATTACTCTGTTCTCTTATCCATTCACTTGAAAATGATGACGCCATTAGTGTTTATTCGCATTCAAGCTATAAGTGTCCTGATGCAGATGCAACTCTCCAATCTCTCACTAACCAAAGGCTGTACCACCAACTGCTCGGAATTATTTTCTCACCAGTCAGAAATCCATATTATTCCACCTGACCTGGTCATTTACAAGAGACTGCGATAACCATACTATGAAGTCGTCGGAATTCTGTTTCATTATTCTGTGATGGACACAGGGGTGGAGTTAAGGTAGAACCTCAGTGTGGACCCATCACCCATCAAAGCCAATAGTGAGAATCTTCAATACGATGGAAGTTAATATGGTATTTTATAAACAATTTTTTGTCACCAATTACCTTTTCGCAGATAAAGAATATTTTTATTAATAGAGTTATGTGGTTTTGGTTAACATTAATGTTAACTATAATAGTCTTTATTATAAATAAGCAAAAGGCTGGGAAAGAAATACATATTTCTTTATTAAATATTATTTCTTTATTAAATTATTTCTTTATTAAATTAAATATTGAATACACTAAATGCTTTTAATATCAGTTTTCAAGGAAACTGCAATAACTTGTTTTACAAGTCCCCGAAAAAAGAAATACAAAATACATTATAATTTTTTAATGTTAACACTTGACAATGATATCAACTACTGTTTATTTATAAATTTTACTTAAAGTTATTCGTAGCTTGTGCATCTAAAAGATGAAACTAAGATTAATATTTTATGGTATAATAATTTGGTTTTGATGTCAGTGCTACAGAAAAACGAATTTACAAATATTTTACAGTTTTTGTGGACACAAGCTGTTTAAATTCGTTCACATTTAAGAAATAAATTTTAAATGTCAGAGTTTTTACTGTATATTCTTTTTTATTTTGTTTTACTTTTACAAATTTTAAAAAAATACAAAATTCTTCAGAACATGTGATGAGTAGTAAAATGTATATCTTGCACTTCCTTCAGTGTATCAACAATATAAAGAAGCAAAAATCATTTACAAAAGTAAAACATGGATACTCAAAATAATAATTAAAAAATGAAATATATTCAGCAAAATGTTATTTTTTCCTTCAAAATAATTAAACCTAAACAAAATTTTAAATCTGCTTGTGTCGATGCCCAGTTCCCTAAGGACCACTGTGAAAGACTGTTAGATAATCAGGTGAAAGAGCCTTGGTAAATTTGCTCTTCCCATGCCAGTAGATTGCACACTGAATATTGGGGTCTTATTCTAAGGATAAAAAACAATTTAGGTGTGTGTGGGGGGGACCTTTCGTGGTTTTATCGTGGGCCTTTCAGCCCTTTCATGTTTTCATCAGCAGTCAAAATGGACATTAAATGGAGTACTGATAAAAATAAAATTTTTGCTGCATGCGGACGATATGGGCCATATGTAAATTAGTCTAATTGTGCTGAGATTGTTGAAAATGCGTTTTAAATTGTGTCCGTCGGTAGATTTTAACGTGAAACGTAGGGTCTCCTCAAATAAGGGGTTTCGATTTTATGATTTTGAAGGAGGTAGTCGTATCCATCGACACCCATAGAGGAGGACAAGAGGGAGGGGGCACTTGACTCCCTCCCCTGGATGTTCAAGGTTACAAAAGTGGGCATCAAGCGTGTCGATATTGTACATCTTATCCTCTGTGTTTCTTTCAGGCATACCTCTGCCCCCCCCCCCCCCAGAGACATTTTATGTTAACCTAGTTTCTATTTATGTGACACAGCTTTTAGATATATTTATAGAGGGCAAATAGAAAACATGCCCCCCTAAATTTTCATTCACTCCCCCCCCCCCCACGGCCAAAAAGTCGTGGAAGAAACACTGCTTATCCTTGAATTTGTTCCATTGACGTCAGTGTTTTGAACGTCACCCTAAAAGAAATTCCAGGGATGGAGACTATTGTATAATTCATGATCGTTGCGGCGATGTACCCGGATTGTATACAATGTTCACATTGTTATTTATACACTCTTCAAAAGTGAAATTGCAACACCATAAAGGAGTGCACGTAGCCATATGTAAATCACAGTACCGGTAGAACCACAGATTACTATATTCAGAAGGTTCACTCCCATAGGAACATATGGCAACTTAAACTATAAACATGATCAGCATTTAAAAATACTTTTATCTGTAATATGTGTAAATTTAAATAAATAAACATAGATATATATTTAATTCATGCAATCATAAACTAAATAAAAAAAATGACGCATTGCATTACTGTAAATCATTATACACCAAAAATTACAAGCTAACATACCCAAAAGACTAAAATATTATATAATATTTTCAGCCTAAAAGGTATACTAGCGTGTTCATAGTTAAATTGCTTAGTTCTTAATTTATTCTGGGATGCGGTTATTATATACTAGCCGCCTTTGGCGACCAGCCTGTTCGCTACCCTTAAAAATTCTGACCGTGGCAAATTCTGATCGTTGCAAACTCGCTGGCGCGACCTACCAGAAAGGTGTAAGGTAACTGTTTGGACGGCCAGGAAGTACCACCCAATTTAGACCGGAACTCATTGGGGGAGGTATCCACAGGAACCGTACCCTCCTTCCCCTACCACCAACCCCTCGAAAGGACTTACGGTCCCACATGTTTAACGGGATCGTACTCCGCGTGAACATTTCGGCAGTGGCGGGAATCGAACCCGGGCTTACCGAGTGCAATTTCTGCGCGTAACCACTTGGCTACCGCGCCCTTCGCGACAATCTTCATAACTTTCTTTTTTTCCAGTCCAATGTAAATTTGTTTTGGTCTTTCCGGACGTGAACATGGCGGCAATTTTATATTTCGAACCCGGGCCTACCAAGTGCAAATCCCGCGCGCTAACCACTGGGGTACTTCGCCCTCCGCGACATTATCCACAACTTTCTTTTTATTCATCCAATTTAGACCGGAACCCAGTGGGATAGGCATCCACAGGGACCGTACCCTCCTTCCCCTACCACCAACCTTTCGGAAGGACTTACGGACCCACATGTTTAAGGTGATCGTACTCCGCGTGAACACGGCAGCAGTTTTGGCAGTGGCGGGAATCGAACCCGGGCCTACCGAGTGAAATTCCCGCACGCTGACCACTGGGCTACCGCGCCAATCTCCATAACTTTCTTTTTATTCACCCAATTTAGACCGGAACCCAGTGGGCGAGGCATCCACAGGGACCGTACCCTCCCTCGCCTACCAACAACCTCTCGGAAGGACTTACGGATCCACATGTTTAATGTGATCGTACACCGCCTGAACACGGAGGCAGTGGCGGGAATCGAACCCGGAGCTACCTGTTATATTATGATTTTCAATCACAATGTAACATTGCCGTTTTGGATTGTGAAACAGGACCTAAGAAGATGGTCCCTCATACAGCGAGACAATTTATATAACGTTCCCTTGGACACAGCTGGACCGGACGTAGTTCGAGAATGAAAAAGGGTGCTTCTCGTATTCACGTCAGCACTTGGTGCTATATCAGACGGAAGGGGTTGAACTCCCTGACCCGAGAGGTCAATTAATTTCCAGATGGACATGGGAAAATGTCCGTGAGAACTTTCTGCACAAAAAAAGACAATACTCAAAGATCTGATATTTCAAGGGGGGCTTCAGCCAGTTAGACTGCCGGAAGGCGGAGTTTTATATTTACGGAACCAATGAGAGTCTGGGGGCCTAAGAGAGAGGGGAGAGATGAAGAGAGACTTAAACTTTTAAAATTTGAAAATCGAGAGACGAGTTGATTTTGGAGGGTGCTAAAAGGTGGTCGCGAGAGGGCGACGATAAGACACGGAGCCGATCGGAGAAGTCCGCTTCCTGCCGATGACAAGTTCGGGTCGACGGCAATGTCCGAGGTAGGCAATTTCTTTACATGTATTTTACACGAAGGTCAATTGTTCAGTGTGCTCTCCCCCTCGCTCTCTCTATTAATTATGAATAGTGTTAGGAGTGATAAAAGGTTTTACCGAATTTAATTATGCAAGTGTGAAATGTATGTCACACGTAAGGCAGGTGTTGATAAAAGAGAATTTCAGAATATGAATTGAAATATTGTATGTGAGACATTTTATCCTATAGGTAAAGTAGGAATGACACGGTATGTTAATTATAATGGCTTGTTGCATGTTTGTAAAATTAAATGAGTTATTACGAGTTCTGGAATTATTACACTTTCATTGTGGAATTGTTGAATTTATCAAATATTAAATAAGTTTTTTATCTTAATGAAATAAATTCTTTGTTATTGTTTAAAATTAAGCCTCTTCATTTTAATTACTGGTATTATGTATTTCTTTATTTACTCCACTTTACGAGATCGGTCCATGTAGCGTCAATACCTGACGTGTGGTGACCCACATATCACTACCGAGTGCGATTCCCGTGCGCTAACTTCCCGCGCGCTAATTCTAATTTTATAATGACCATATGCTATTTAAAATATCCATAAAATTAAAATATCCATCATTCCATCATTTAAAATATCCATAAAATTGAAATGTCCATTTAAAATATCCATAAATTCAAATATCCATTTAAAATAACCATAAATTAAAATATCCATTTAAAAAATCCATATCATTCTATGAATCATCCATATCATTCCACCAATCCATAAATATAATAATTTTAAATACATCACCAGAATTCAATCAATCATAATTCAATCATTTAAATAATTTAAAATATCCATAAATTAAAATATCCATTTGGATACATCCATTGGATACATCGGCTGAAATATAATAATTTCACCCGATGTATCCAATACATATGCTAAGCTCTTAATACATTTAAAATCCGAAGCGTGGTCTCCATGGAGACAGGGGGAAAACTACTGCGGGGGGGGGGGGGGATGTCGGGGAAGAATGGGTTCTTCGCCGAGTATTGGGCAAGAAATATAAAATGACGTCTTTAAAATTGCGATCCTGCAGGCAATTTTCATTATTTCTTGACCAGATTGGACTTGTAAGAATGCCAGATCTTTGGTCTTTCTAAAAATGTAAATTATTAGTCGAAATTATGAGTAGTTTTTACGATGGAAGGATTTAAAAACGAAAGTTGGTTTTTTTGAACCGAAAGTGACTTTTGTTTTAAAATCTTTAAAAAATATTAGAAATCGAAATTGAGAGTTGAAATTGATATATTTTTACCCGCAATTGTCTGCTCTTTCCGCTGGTGTGATTTGTTTTTTCTACGACGCCTGGATCGTGGAGAAAAAAGGGCAAAAAACGGTCGAAATCGCATAAAATATTAAATAACTAAAAAAATAATTAAAATTTTAAAAATCGGTATTCACGTGTCCCCTTCCCCCCCCCCCGGGTCTCCGACGCGCGGTCGCTGAACGTATAGTGTATAAGACAGACACACAGACATTGCCTTTTATTAATTAAGATATATATATATATATATATTTTAAATACACTAATATTCTTATACTAAATAACAAATTTACATAAATGCATTATCAAAGGTGTCGAACTCAATCGTTAATTAGAAAGGAGGGGGGTTATTTTCGGCTGTGGTTAGGCTGCCTGCATGTGCGATCGTGGAGAGAGTTGCAGTAGAAAACCTGCAAGTGGGCTTCCGTCAAATTAGTCAGACGTTTATCTTCCGGTGGAAAGTAGCGTTATATTCCGTTTAGGTCAATGTGCTGACTGCAATATACAAGTATAAGAAATTTTTATATATTTTTAAATTCAAACCCTTTTTTATAGCTATGTTGTGTAATATATGTTTGACTGTAGCTGTACTATAAAAATAAATACTTTAAAAAGTCATTGGACATATTATTCCAGCTCACGTGTAATAATGAAAAAAATTTCAATAAAATCAAAGCCCTCAATTCCCTCCTTTTATAAGCATATAGCAGGAAATAATTCTATTTTAATGTTATATATGCATTAGTGAGATCTAAAAATAGTATATTTTTAAATATTTTCTTTCTTGATAAAGAAAAGTTATAAAGTAATTATGTTTTATCTATAACAGGATTTTTTTTAATGATAAATTTAAAACATTACAGAAAAGGAATAGCACGAAAAAAAAATTGAAAATTCTTAAAACGTAAATTATTAAATATAATAAATAAGAGTAATTTATTAAATTATAAGAACAAATTTAAAAATGCTTTTGAAAAATATATTATTAAATATTATATTAGAATTCGTTTTAAATACTTACAGATGGGAAACCTTTTGCCACTTATGAAAAAAATAAAATTAATAGCAAAAAGAAAAAAATAATTTACTCAGTTTATTATATACATAAAAAATACATTATTAAATAATTAAAAAAATGAAAAATCGGTTTATAATTAAATATTTTTTAATATATTATAATATATAATATTAAAAATTATTAAAAAAAAATAGCTGCTTGTAATTGATTGGTTGAATATTATGAAATGGAAGAGACATTTTGCTGAAAGATAAGTTAAGCATAAATTGAGTGCTATTAAATCATATTCCTTCACTAGAAGTACTTGCGTAAATATTTTAAATTTTTCTTCACAACTTTACCAGCGTTTTTCTGAGGAGTAAAATGTCACTTGTACCTTTCTCTTATTTTTTTTTTCAAAATAAAGCACACACATGCAGGTCCGTGGAAATGAGGGGACCCCTCATATGTGTACCTAATTTTTCCTGTCTGGGTTGGGTTCTCCAGCATACCGGAAAGGGGGGGGGGCTCCAGCTCGGGTCTATTAATTAGAACATTTTTATGATCAAATACTTCTTATCAAGTTCTTTAAAAAGTTTAGTAAGATTATTATATTTTATTTTCAGAAAAATTGAAGTGGAAAAAGGAATCGCTTCATTCTTCATGCTCTATTTTAATGCTATATATACATTTGTAGGAGCTAGAAACCATAAAATTCGACTCTTTTATCGGTAATTTATTTTTAAATATATTTGAAGAATTCCAATTTAAATAACACTGTCGTCTAACGTTAGTGAACGAAATATAATTCCGTCGCCAGACAACAACTATCCGGTTAATTTGACGGTAGCCCACTGGCAGGTAGCTCAATGGTCTTCCGCACTTGACGGCAACCAAATTATATCGTTTCCGCAACCGCACTTACAGGTTGCCTAACCACTTCGTTTATTTTTCACATTACGCCAGTTAGTAAAAAGCATTTAAATATATACACATTCAACTTCCTCTAGAAAAAGCTATCCAAATATCAATTTTTATACATTTTATATAAATGCGGAAAAGGTTTTTTAACTAATAATGCCACTGCTTCTTAGAATTTAATCTAGGCGGCAGTGATAAAACTGCACCAATTTCTTATGATGAACACGTGCATAGGATGAAATATGGGATACATAACAAATATTTTTTTTATTTAAATAAAAATAAATTACATACCTTGTAAACGTAATTCCTTTTTTTTTAGTAATCCATAAAAAATAAAATAATTGATTATAAAATCCAAAATAGCAGCGAAAGTATGTTAACCACATGTAAACATGCGATGATAGAACAAAGTTCTTCCAAGTTCCCACAGATTAATGTTTGTGTGTTTCGGTCAGTGCCAATAGGGTTATATTAGCAGAACGTCTTGGCGAAAACCGTCACAGACCATCGCCAAGTGTGCCAACCTTGATATTTTGGTTGGCGGTTGAGGGCTCTGCGGTCGAGTGAAACATCTGTATATATTAATCTGTGGGTAGAACCTTCGAGGAGTAATCAAGTAGAGAAAGCCTCGGCAGCCCTAACTAAAGACCGAAACCATTGTCATGTGACTTCAGGGACTCTTCCCGCCTAAAGCGCCCTTCTTTTCTCCTGTAGTTCAATGGCACTCGACAGATCTCGATTGTGATTCGTCACAATAGAGATGGAAGAGCATAGCCCGTTCCTTTATTGAAACTTCTTTTTCTGTAGCCAAGCCAAGACGCTTGCTTACGGCCTTCCTGGGACCGAAGGTCCCTCACGGCCACATCAAATGTATGAAAGTCCACTGTAGATGGTTTTTTCAGTATAAGCAATACAGGAGTGTAGTCGAGGGGGGACGCGGGCGGACGCAGACCCCCCACCTTTTCTCCTGATCTCAAGCGTACCCCCACTTTTTATTTTGTAAGGGGACGCACTTTTTTTTTTAAATTTATATATACATATATAACCTCTCTGCAGCTTGGCATAGATGGAATGCTTGGCCGATGGCCTCAGATTATTATTCTTTGGTCACTCTTCCTCTGAAGAAACATATGGATAGGGATGGCGGTTATTACAAAAATAACTGGTTTTCGGTTTTTTTTAGAAAAAAAAAACGTTTGTAGACAAAAAAATGTTATTTACATTTTATTTACATTCGGATTTTAGAAATTTTCCAAAGCTAAAAAGCTTTAAAAAAATCATTAGAGAAATCAATGACAAGTATCAATGTAATCAATGAATCAATGTATTCAATGAGTAATCAATGTTATCAATGAAAAAGTATCTCTATGGAAAGTTCTTTGAGATAATTTCATTTCAAAATGCAAGAATCTTAGTTGATTTTTCTTTCTTGAGCTGAGAATCATATGCTCTGGAGCACAATTTTTGGTTTTTAATAAATAACTAAATAAAATTAAAATAATTATTATTCTTTTGATTTTATCAACATGTTAAGAGTTCGAGTTGGAAAGTAAAAAAAGAAAAAACAAACGAAAAAGACTGGATACAATTGAAAAAGTATCTCAATACAAAATCCACAATACATTTAGAGACTAGGGTCGTTACTCAAGGCATTTTGCATGGGTGACACTTGTATCGCGATACTTCCCAGCCCTATGTCAATCACAGAAATTATACAGTATTGGCTAAAATTCTTCAAAAAAAGAGCGTCCCCCCACTTTTTTTTTTACGACTGCACCACTGAAGCAATATGGAATAGCATTCATCTTCGAGAGGTTGCTGTGTAGGAGTCAGAGGCGCATGTTCCGAAAACGTACCCGCTATACCCCCTGCTGTGAGGCTGATTCTTCGCTATTGGTTAAGTTAAATGACGTCATGGGCGGAGCCAAGTATAGAGTTTCGTCCAGAACAGAGCACCAGGCGCGAAGCGCCTTTAATCTCCAATCTCTAGGTGTGGTTCTTATCTTTATACTGTGTTTCATTGGCCCATAGTTGGAGGTTCGATGTTTTTGATTTACTGTTTTTATTATTTGACCTAGCTCCTAGTGTGGCAGTTTGTTGCACATTTAGCTTTTAAGCAGTTTGGGCGGTTGATGCAGATCTGAGAGTTACCTAGCAGTTTAGGATTTAAGACATTTTGTGGAAAAGTAAAGATTGCGAGTTTTATTTAATATCAACTGATTAAGTTAGGACGTTCCTAGTACCGAATATCAAAGTTAAGTACTGAGCGGGGTCTCTTACGAGATTTAGCCTTGCGATGATCATAATCATGCAGATTAAATAATAGTTCACTTGGGACAGATGGCAGATTTTTGTAGAATTTAAGCGCTAGCTTTTTAATTTGGGCTCTAACAGTTTTTATTTTGAAGTCTTTCCTAATTACCGAGTTTCTTAAGTATCTAGGGGCTTTCCTTATAATCCTTAGGGTTTTGTTTTGTCTTGTCTCTAATAAGTCTATGGTAGTTTTACAGGCATATCCCCATACGGGTGCTGCATACAGCATTCCCGGGCGGATGACCGATTTATAAATTAGGAGTTTATTTTGATAACTTAGATTTCCGTTTCCTATCATTGGGTATAAGGCTCCTATGATTATATACGCTTTTTTGATTATGTTCGTTACGTGCAGTTTCCAAGTTAGGTAGGAATCTATCGTTACACCTAGGTATTTAGTAGATTTTTCCGCTTTTAGGGCATGGTTGTTTATGTACAGAGGCGGCGGAGGTTTGCGTTTTCTAGAGAAATAAATCCAATGACATTTATTGAGGTTTAATTTTATTCGCCATTTTTCCAGCCATGTTTGGAGTATGTCTAAGTGTTGTTGTAGCTGTCTGTGCATTACTGAGACGTAAGGGTGTTTTGCGTCACCTTCGTGAACTAAAGATCTCGAAGGTGACGGAGTTTTGCAAGTATCGCGCTGTCGTCTGCATAGAGTGCTAGCTCCGTGTCTGGGGTCCTGGGGATGTCATTTAGCCTAGTATACACTTTGAAGTTTGACAGTTTAAGACAAAATCTGTCGTCTTCGAGATTATACGTGTTTACATTTTCCTTATATACATCTCGTCAAGTATTTTACTTCATACACACATATTTATTTGCTTTTGATATGATTTTAAACTAAATTAAATAAAATATATTATTATTATTACTACTTGATCAATGATGAAAATGCTTCATTTACGGGAAAAAAAGTATATACAGCATAGTTTAAAATGCTTGTGTTATATGTATTATGTTTATTAAAGGCACCTTATGCCCATTTTATGTTGTATTCCGTACGTGTATCGCAACTTTTTTAATCCTATTTTCATTGATGACTTGTAGCACTTGAGGCAATTTGTTTTATTTTATTAATGTTTTAACTACAAAAAAACAAGTTACCTATCCAAAACAAAATATATAACCGTTTAAATGTGGGTTACCATAACCTTTTTTGAAGTCGGTTTCAAATATTTATGCAAGTTTGTAAACAAAACTATGTGTTTGATTTAAAAGAAAAAGCCATACAATGGAATATTTTGGACAAAAAATGTGGATTTTTTTTAAAAAATTAATAAAAATGCAGGCTTACAATGTAATCCTGGGTAAAATATTTAGTGTAGAGGGTGGGTAATTCATCCCACTCTATATACCCAGTGATGTGCTAATAATTTTCTATGCTAAAAATTTTTATTAATTGATATGCTTCGAAAATTATATATATATATCAGTTGTTTGCTGTTCCCATTAAATTCTAAACAAATAGATATGCATAGTGGTTTCTTTACCATTTGAATAGGTGTGAGTAATGCTATGCCACTGTCACTAACCGAAAGAAAACAAAGTGGCAAAACCAAAAGAATGACATACCTATATTTTTATAGAACTGTGTCAATGGATTTACAATTAAAGTACTTCAATACACCTTCTTCTGGATTTTGAGGAAATTTTTACACACATTGTCTTGATTTAATGTAATTAAAAAAAAATTCGAATAAATATTTTCCTGTAGTTGGGAGGAGGGGGGGGGGAGTATCTTTAACCAGGTACGTCCATCAGTCACAACCAGTGCATACTTTTAAATATATAAGTTAATTTCTTGGCATTTTTATTACACTTTTATTTACTTTAAACATTTTCAATGTAACAACTGATACTTGAACATTGAAAATTTTGACAATCGGTATGTACATACTGACTCTAGTTCTCCTTTAATGCTTGCTCCTTGTTTCTATGTGAATAAAAGATACCAATAGATCAAAATAATTAAACTACTGCTTTTGAGAATATAAATTTGTATTACTTTGATTTGTCACCTATTTTTTTATGCCTGGTTTCTTTACAGAAGTATTAAAAAGTTATATACCAATAGAATAGATGCTATGGATTTGAATTGATATCACCAGAAATAAACAAGTTGGTTGAGATTTGCACTCTAACTTAGTGTGTTACCTGAAGAATTTGACTTTCAGAGGAATAGCTTTTTTTTTACATTAATTTAAATTTCATGTTAACTACTTTATATGTAACAAATAAATGTATAATAGAATATATAATTGGCACTGATAGTGCCTAGCCTGCAGTTCGTTCTAACTGATATTTCACATAAAGTGGTTTCAACTTTTCTTAGACAGCAAAACCCTCATATAATTCCATATTTTAGTATCAGAACATTCTAAATTGATATTTTGTCTCTATGATAACCACCTACGTAATATATGTACACGTAATAGGTGAATGGAAACAAATATGAGTAAACAGATACAGATTTCAGAGTACATTTAAGTTAAATGCCTGAAATATAGCTAAAATACTTATTCATCAAAGACGTCATGTGAAATATATTAGCTGCAGCCCCAATTTCAACTTAAAAATATATCTGCTATTTATCTTGCTCATATTTGTTTCTCCAGTCATAATATTTTTTGTGAAAATAGCTTGATAAAACTGTTTTGCTCTTATATGGCACCGCCGTGTGCGCAGCTGTACTTCGTGCAACCTGTTGCGAATAGTTTGGGTGCACGCAGGTGCAACCGTTGACGGTGGCAGGCTTCTTCTTCAATGGCGCGACAGCCCCGAGTGGGTCCTGGCCTTCCTTAGAATTCCATTCCATGCCGCCCTGTTCTTAGCCAAGGTTTCCCAATTAATCAGTTTTCAGATCTTTTTCCAGGCAGTCACACCACCTAGGATTTGGTCTCCCTCTTTTTCGGGTACCAATTGGTCTAGCCAAGAAAATATTTTTTATGGCTCGACTGTCATCCAATCTCATTAAGTGTCCTGCCCATTTAATCCTCTGTATTACTATAAATTTAATAATATCTGGCTCTTTAAATAATTTGTAAACCTCCAAGTTGGTTCTTCTTCTCCAATAATTATCACACTTTATTCCTCCAAATATGCTTCTCAAAATTTTTCTTTCAAATATAGCGAGGGTTTCCTTGTCTTTCTCGGTCATTGCCCATGTCTCAGCAGCGTAAGTGAGAACGGATCTAATCAAACTTTTATAAATGAGTATTTTGGTTTTTCTGCTGATAAAATTAGATTTCAAATATTTTTTTAGTCCAAAAAAACATCTATTAGCAGTTGTAACTCTGTTACGGACCTCTGAAGTTATATTATTTAGTGTGTTCATTTCAGAGCCTAAATATTTGAAACTGTTAACAGTTTCAAACCTGTACTCTCCTATTTCAAGATAGGAATTATTAAAATTGGTGCATGGCATTTATTTGGTTTTATTCTGATAAATGGCAAGATGCATCTTACTTGCCTCAGCTTCCAAAGAAAGGAAGGCTTGTCTAAATGCTTCCGGGGTTCGTGCGACAATAACAATGTCATCAGCAAATGCAAAGATCTGCACAAATTTATTAAAAATTGTTCCTCTAGTGTTAATGTTAGAATCTCTTACAATCCTTTGAAGGGCAAGATTAAAGAGAAGGCAAGCCAGTGCATCTCCCTGTCTGAGGCCATTCAAAAAAACAATATGTTCTGACAGGTTGTTCTGGATTTTAACACTTAGCTTAGTTTCTGTCAAGGTAATAGTGACCAGCTTGATCAGCTTTTCAGGTATGTTAAATTCTCTCATTGATTCCAAAAGTAAGACGATGGCAGGCTGTTTTGGATATTACTTGCCGTTGCGAACGGGTCTCAACGAGTCTATCGGTGAGCTCTATCGTGCGCCTGTTCGATCCACTCCATCTTCGGCGTGGTTCTCTGATGTTCTGCTTCCATTGTGTCATACATCGCTCGGTGGTACTCACGTCGTGCCCAACACGCGTGGCAATTGCACGCATCGACAACCCCACGTCACTCAGCTCCAGGATACGATATCATTCCCCAGCTCGCTGACGTCTTCGAGGCATCACTTTTTCGAAAGTCGAATGTCACGTGAACCGATACATATTGAAACATAATCATTTGCCTAGGACTCTCTCTTCTACTGGTACTGTGATTTACATATGGCTACGTGCATTCCTTCATGGTGTTGCAATTTCACTTTTGACGAGTCTGTGTATGAATAAAATTTATTGCTTATTTTACTTTATATAACAACCTGCTTTAACTCCCTTTACGCGGTTGTAGGAGTGGGAGGGTCGGAATCATGTTGTTTCTTTACGAGCGGATAAATAGCACCGGACCCACTCCGACGTCATGATGTTACGTCATCCGACGTCAATATCGACAACCAATAGTAGCTTCAGAGAACTGCGCCTGTGCACGGAGATGGTAGTATGGTTTTGGGGCTTATTGTTAGTTTCAATTTATTATGTCATTGTTTTATTTTTGCAAAAATTGTTGTAACTTGAATACGAACTCATCATCATTCAGCTGTTAAATTTACTATCGTATACAAGTATTATTAGATAGTTTAGAATATTAAACTCTAAGTTATAGTTGATGCTTAAAATGAACTACGCCTGTGCAAGAAGTATTTTGTTTCAATTACGATCTCGGTATTATTCAAGGAAATTTAAATATATTTAAATCTCCTTCGTATTATTGGATAGCATTGAATGTTAAACTCTATAATTGATGGCTAGATGTGACACATAGATATAATTTAGTCATTTTGAGAGCCAGTTACGGTCATTATTATTATTGATATTTTTGGGGCTTATTGTTAGTTTCAATTTATTATGTCATTGTTTTATTTTGGCAAAAATTGTTGTAACTTGTAGTAAGGAAAATCTTCCCCAAATGCATGGGTATATCTTCTAATCTATGATAATATGTTATATCTTGTATTCATCTTACATAGGTAACATTTTAAAATCTCATGCATTTCATCCATTCTTTGTATTTTTATGTGAAACAATTTTATTTTATTCAGCAATAAATAAAACTTATTGAAATAGAAGTTATGAAAATGCGAACATACCTGAATAATTTTGAAAATCATTATCATGTTTTATTTCTTGCATGCCATGAACAAACAGTGTGCAAATGATTGCGAAAATCATCCGACTTCAGTGCTGTAAAAGTACAATTTTTTTCTTTACAAACATAATTTGCTTTTTCAGCAACTGGTTGAACACTTTTTTATGTCTGTAAAAGGTAGATTTACTGGAAAATATATTTTTGCAATAACACATTTTGGAAAACATTTCCGTTTTCTGTGAGTTTTTGGCTTGTGAAGTGTTTGGTCCATCCTTAAGCTTTGGATCAATATTCATATTTCTCAAAAAGAAAAAATTCACGAAACTTAAATTTGTCGCGAATGCTAAATAAAAACTCCGCTAACCAGAATCAACGTGTACCCTACGTCATCGGTTACGTCAATCGCATCATCGTCAGTAGTGGTTCCTTGTTGGTCGAATCGGAGTGGGTCCGGTGCTATTTATCCGCTCGTGTTTCTTTCGCAGTTTCATAAGCAATCAACATGGAGTTTAGACTGGATTTTAACTTAAAAAGTAAGGTCTCCGTAAGTAACGGATTTGGGTGGAAGAATCGCATAAGAACTTACATTTCGGTATTCGACCAAGTGCTCGTTACCATGCTTTCAATTCTTTTTCATCATCGCGTTCATCGATTGGACTTAACAGATGAGAAAATAAAATACAGTCGAGTCTACAGTTTGCACTTTATCAAAGGTGAGTAAAGCATTATATTAGCATTTTAAATGTATTTATCTTGTAACATAAACCTTAAAATTTTCACAGAAAAAGTAATATGCGGTAATAATATCGGTGTATGTTTTAGACGAAATGCTATTAGTACTTCACAAATGTATAAAATATAGCAGTGTTTTTTTTTTTAGAAAGTATCCATTTACCGAAAAGAGATATATGAATTTATTTCTCCTGTTACTACAATTAACCGTAATTAAATAGATCTCTTTGAACTGATTTATGTTCTTAAATTTTATAATGTTTAAATTTATACCATATGCTGTAATCGTGTTAATTGACTAAATTCTTAGCACATGCTATCAAAAATAGATATAGTATTGAAAACATATGTCCTCATTTGTAAATATATGTTTTTTCAAAAGAAAATAACTTAGACTTTAAATTTGTACTATGGATTAAAGTCACGTTTCCATTTAAATGCAGTTATGCTAGTCATGCCAATGTTCTCAAATAATTTTCGGCCATAAATATCAATGCTTATGCTTTTAGTACAAAGTTTGCGATCTATAGCGAAAAGATCTCCAGCAAAGCAAAATATAAGCATTTGTTTGTCATTTTATCTCATTAAATGAAAAACAACATAATATGTGCTGTTCCTATCGTGGTTTCATTAATGAGCGGTCGAAATGGACATTAAATGGAGTATTAAAAAAATAAATACAAATTTCGTTGTTTGCGGAAGATGAGGGCATAATAAATTGGTTTAATTGTGCTGAGATTTTTGAAATTAGGATCTAAATTGTTTTCGTCTGTTGGTTTCCTCAAATGGCGAATTTCAGTTTTATGATTTGGAGGGTGGTCGTATCCCTGTGCACCCATAGGGGAGGGCAAGAGAGAATACTTGACCCGCACTCCAGACGTTCAATGTCAAAAAGTGGGCATCAAGCTAGTTAATGTTGTATATCTTATCCTAGAGTTTGCCCCCATTGAAGTCAGTGTGCCCCCCTGGGAAAAAGGTTACATGGACGGCCACTGTTTTATCATTCATGCCCGTTGCGAGGATGTACACTGATCGCATGCAATTTTCACTGCTATTTATATGCGTAAAATTTATTTATTTTGTTACTTTATATAACTAACTGCTTTAACTTCTATTATGCAGTTGTAGAGGGGGAGGGGTCGGAGTCATTTTGTTCCATTCACGGTTTCATGAGCGGTCAAAATGGAGGTAAAATTAGATTTAACATACACTCGTCAAAAGTAAAATTGCAACACATTGAAGGAATGCACGTAGTCATATGCAAATAACAGTACAGGTAGAAAAGAGTCATATTCAAATGATTAAAAAACCAAACAGATATGCAAAAGAAACCTGTTTATTTAATAAAGAACGTGGCACTCACGGGCAGCTATACAGGCCACTAAACGGCGAAGCATACTATCGATGAGGCTATTAATGGTTGCCTGAGGTAATCCTTGCCGAGCACCGTCCACTGCGGCACGCAGTTCGTCAACGGTATGTACCGGTGGTCCACGGTGCACCTAACGTCCGATGAGGGTCCACACGTGTTCAATGAAAGAGAGATCCGTCCAGGAAAGGATATGAATTCCGTTCTGGCTGTTGAGAGTTCGTCATGCGGTGTGGCATTGTCTTGCTGGAACACCGTGTCGGGGTCATCCTGCATCAGTGGACGAACCACAGGCATCACAACTTGTGTGACGTACCGGTTCACTGTCAGATTACCTGCAATGTGCACCAGAACTGTCCGCTGATCGAACATGATACTGTGCCAAACCATGATGCCCCGTGTGGGGCTAGTGTGACGCTCGGTGATATGGGCTGGCAAGTTGCGTTCCCTGGAAGCCTCCACGGCTGTCATTCCTCCACAGGCAGAAGCGAGATTCATCCGTAAACAATATCCGATGCCATTCATTGTTCCAGTTGCGATAGTGACGACACCACCCCAGACGTGCATCCCTGTGACGAACGCTTAATGGCACCCCGGTGGCTGGCCGCCGTGCGCGCAGCTGTACTTCATGCGGCATGTTGTGAATGCTTTGCACGCAGGAAGAACTGTTGATGGTGTTTCGGATGTCACTTGCCGTTGCGAACGGATCTCTACAAGCCGTTCGGCAAATCTGCCTGTCTGTGTGTTTTGTCGTGCATATTTTGATCCACTCCCTCTTCGGCGTGTTCTTTGATGTTCCTGCATCCATCGTGTCACACATGGTTGGATGGAACTCAGGTCGTGCCCAACACGCGTAGCAATCGCACGCATCGACAAGCCCACGTCACACAGATCCAGGATACGGTCTCATTCGCCAGGCGGTAACTGCTGGTTTACAGCTCGCTGACGTTTTCGAGGCATCGCTTCTTCACTTTTTTGAAAGTTCAGCTGCTGAAAATTGTTGCTGATAACATTTAGTGGACGAACCGTCTGCTGGTATTTATCCCCCGAAATTGAGTGTCACGTCAACCGATACGTACGAAAACTTAACCATTTGCCTATGACTCTCTTTTCAACCGGTACTATGTTCTGCATATATCTACTTTCAGTTCTTCATAGTGTTGCAATTTGACTTTTGATGAGTGTGAAACAAGTCTGTAAGTAACGGATTTTGGTTTTGTTATGGGGGGGAGGGGGGTCGTATCGCAAAGAAACTCGCATTTCGTATTCAAGGATTTGCTCGTTACTATGCTTTCAATCTTTCAATTGTTTTTCATCATTTGGGGCTTTAAAATGGGACACATACTCTTCGTCAATTGTTTCTCAACATTTCATGAACGATCAAAATAGAAATTAAATGGCGTATTGAAAATACACTCTAAGACAAAAAAATCGACGCACTAAGAAAGAATTATCCAAATGAGACAAAATTTGGTACGTGTAATGTGGATGTACAGTAAAAGAAATAATTAGCATTTCAGAACAATTCGATGATTTATTGCACTGAAAGATCTACACAATGTGAGCACGTCAATATGGCTTTGATACAAGCTGTTACCCGACGTGGCATTGATGCATAAAGTTGCTGGATGGTGTTCTGAGAGATGTCGTTCCAAATGGCCTCCAATTGACGAACTAATTCGTCTACTTTCTGAGATGGCCACAGACGACTCTCCATCTCAGCCCAAATGTGCTCAATAGGCGAGATATCTGGGGATTTGACTGGCCGAGGAAGTATGTCGTAAGCACGCAAGCAATCAATAGAGAGGCGTGCCGTGTGTGGCTTGGCATTATCCTGCTCCCGCAGCGCAGACCCGAGGGCTCGCCTATGAGGCTGAGCATCCAAATCTCGGACCGGGGCATTATCTTGCTGAAAAGTTAGCCCGGGGTGTCGCGAAAGGAATGGCAATACCACAGAATACTATATTCAGAAGGTTCACTCCCATAGGAACCTATGGCAACATCGTTAACATAGGATTTCGCATAGACACTAGCGCTCGAGGAGCCAACCATTGCAGCTATGACGTATAAAGAGCTCGACTGCTAGATTTAGCGACTATCGCTCAATTGGCGATTTTATATTAATGCCGCCAAAAAAAAATTACGGAACTGTACTTTTATACTATAAACATGATCAGCATTTAAAAATACTTTTATCTGTAATATGTGAAAATTTAAATAAATAAACATAGATATATATTTAATTCATGCAATCATAAACTAAATAAAAAAATGACGCATTGCATCACTGTAAATCATTATACACTAAAAATTACAAGCTAACATACCCAAAAGACTAAAATATTATATAATATTTTCAGCCTAAAAAGTATACTAGCATGTTGATAGTTAAATTGCTTAGTTCTTATAATTTATTCTGGGATGCTGTTATTATATATATATATATTTTTTTAAATACACTAATATTCTTATATTAAATAACAAATTTACATAAATGCATTATCAAAGGCGTCGAACTCAATCGTTAATTAAAAAGGGGGGGGGGGATTATTTTCCACATTACGCCAGTTAGTAAAAAGCGTTTAAATATATACACATTCAACTTCCTCTAGAAAAAGCTATCCAAATATCAATTTTTATCCATTTTATATAAATGGGGAAAAGGTTTTTTAACTAATAATGCCACTGCTTCTTAGAATTTAATCTAGGCGGCAGTGATAAAACTTCACCAATTTCTTATGATGAACACGTGCATAGGATGAAATATGGGATAGATAACAAATATTTTTTTTATTTAAATAAAAATAACGTACATACCTTGTAAACATAATTCCTTTTCTTTTAGTAATCCATAAAAAATAAAATAATTGATTATAAAATCCAAAATAGCAGCGAAAATATGTTAACCACATGTAAACATGCGATGATAGAACAAAGTTCTTCCAAGTTCCCACAGATTAATGTTTGTGTGTTTCGTTCAGTGCCAAATAGTGTTATATTAGCAGAACGTCTTGGTGATAACCGTCACAAACCATCGCCAAGCGTGCCAACCTTGATATTTTGGTTGGCGGTTGGGGGCGCTGAAAGTCGAGTGAAATATCTGTATTTATTAATCTGTGGGCAATACAATGGGCCTTAGAATATCGGCAACGTACCTCTGTGCTGTGATGGTGCTACAGAGGACTATCAAAGGGTTCCGGTTATCAAACGAAATGGTACCCCAAACCATAACTCCCTGTTGTCGTGGCGTGTGACAGTAAGAGCACGATCTTGACGATGTCCGGACTGTCTTCAGAGACGTCTGCGCAGGTCGTCGGAACTCAGTTCGAAACGGACTCACTTTCATCACTGGACTCATCACCGTTCCCAATCCGAACAATTCCACAATCCGAGCAATCGTCGTTGACGGTGCATATTGGTCAGTGGTAGGCGGCGTAATGGGCGCCGCGAGTATAGATTCCGCTCCCGTAGTCTTCAATTAATGGCCCGAGTAGTCACTTCCGTGTTTGTCACACGTTGGATAGTTGATAACGACGAGTCTCGTGCTGTCACAGCTGCTCTGACAATTGCTCTATCTTCCCGTTCTGTCGTCGCTCTAGGCCGTCCGCTGCTGATATCTGCGTTCCAGACCCATTACTGCCAACATCGTCTAATTGCTTCATCGCTCCTACCCAAATGCCGAGCGATTCAAGGGTGTGCCCATCCAGCCTTATGCAGTCCGACTGCATGCCCTCTTTCAAACTCCGTCATATGCTCGTAGTGGCTGCGAATTCGCCGGCGAGGCATTGTTACAATCAAGGTACGCAGACGCAATCGAAATCCACTGCACCTTTTGTTCCTGAAAGCGAGGTTCGCTCCTGGTATACACCACCGTGGTGCTCAGTTTCAATACGCCGTAGTCCCGACTATTTATTCATTGGCTGCGAATTTTTTATCATTTGCATATTCGGTCGAAAGGTGTTTGCATGTAACGTTTCATTACTATCGGATTATTTTGCTGGGTGCGTCGATTTTTTTGTCTTAGAATGTATAAAAGTTACGTTATTAGCAGAAGATATGGGTGATATTGTATAAATTGGTCTAATTATGCTGAAATTGTTGAAATAAAGAATCGAACTGTATCCTTCTCTAGATTTTAACGTAGAAAGTAGAGTGGTTTTAGGTAACGAGTTTCGGTTTTATGATTTGGCGGAGGAGGGGGGGGGGAGCTGTTTCATACCCGCTGAAACGATGTACACAGATTGCATGCAATGTTTACAGTTGTTTATATGAATAAAATGTATTGATTTTGTTACTTTATATAACTACCTGCTATATAAAGTACTTATATAACTAACCTACCTCGCGTTGAGTGATTGTACCAGGGGGAGAGGTCGGAGTCACTTTATTCTTTTTGCGGTTTCATGAGCGGTCAAAATGAAGATACAACTAGATTTTAACATAAAACGCAGAGTCTCCGTAAGCAACGGATTTTGGTTTTGTGTTTTTTTTTCTGGAGGAGGGGGGGGGGGGAGAGAGAGAGGATGTATCTCAAAGGAACTCTCATTTCGGTTTTCGAGGAGCTCGTTGCTATGCTTTCAATTATTTTCATCATTTGGGGGCTTTAAAAAGTGGACTCTTAATTAATTGTTCTTTGACACAATCTTTATCATTTTATTTCATTACTACCCGCCTTTGGCGACCAGCCTGTTCGCTACCTTTGAAAATTATGACCGTGGCAAACCCCCTGGCGCGACCTACCAGAAAGGTGTTGAAGACCCAGACCGTCCGGCTCGACCAGAAAGGTGTAAGGTAACTGTTTGGATGGCCAGGAAGTGCCACTCAATTTAGACCGGAACCCAGTGGGGAGGCATCCACAGGGACCGTACCCTCCTTCACCTATCGCCAACCTTTCTGTAGGACTTACGGACCCACATGTTTAACGTGATCGTACTCCGCGTGAACGCGGCGGCAGTTTTGGGAGTGGCGAGAATCGAACCCGGGTCGACCGAGTGCAATTCCCGCGCGCTAACCATTGGTAGTCTCGCCCCATGTAATGATATTGAATGCATTTGATATTTAGATGGAACATGTAGTGATATTGAATGTATATGGTATTTATGTGGGAGGGGAACGTTTAAGAATATTGAATCTCTCTATATTAAAAAAAAATACATCTGACTCCGCCACCGATCCGGTTCACCTCCGATACGGTTCAAAATCAAAAGAACTGAAATGTGCCACCGGAGAAAACGTCATACCGAATTTCTCGTTACTGTGATGAATGAACCTGATTATTTTGGACCTCAAAGGTTTGAAAAAAACACGAAATCAAGTTAAATAAATTTTTAGGAATACAAATATATCCCTAGCTTAATTTCTCTGAATATCATATGACTTTTTTTTGTATACTACTTGCAATAATCACACCAAATTTCATACAAATTCTTCAGTTATTTCCAAAGATATCGTTCAAATGCATTAAATTCCCATTAGTTTTAATGTTAACGCCTTGGGTTTTAATCTCTTATTCGAAACCAGCGCTATCTGGCGGTGGCTGTTTTTAGGGAACCCGTGTTTGCCTAGATCGGCAGACTATCTCTTTAGGCAGTGTATTATCATAACTTCAAATTGGGCGTCCATTGTCTGCATTTCTGATAGGTTTCGCTCTTTTGAATTTTATTTGATTTGAGTTTTGAAATGGGGCATTAATTGTTCACAGATTTCCCTGTATCTATCAGAGTACAAATACATGTTTTCTGGTTTAAAATCGTTACTTAATCGTTTATAATATTTATGTTCATTTCACTCTTTAAGGTACAAAAAGTTAGCTTGTAGATTACCCCTCAACTTAGGGTTAAGTTCTGCTTCTTCGCCATTATTAGTTGGTCCACCGTAAACAGGCGTGCGGTAATTTGCGTTTGTGAGTGTTGCTTTGTCTTTTGTTGTGTTAGAAGTCTAAACATTCCATAACTACCTATGGATTCCATTTTGAGGTAAGTTTAAGTGTTCGAAAATACATTTCGAGTGTGTTTTTGTTCAAGAATTTATTAAAATTATATTTGCATTTTTTCATTCTTGAGTCACTGTTATCGGTGATATTACCTATCGTTAAATGTTTAAATTTAACTCAACATTATATATTGTTCATTCGGATATTTTGTTATACATTAAAGATCTGTATGGCCATTTCTACACTAATACCAGCTAGTGCAATGAATTTTACTGAAAACCAGCAAGCATGTATTATACTTGAGAAACTATGGAGCCAACGTGAAGCCGGCCGCTTCTGTGATGTTGTGCTCCATGTCCAGGGTCAGAAGTTTCAAGCCCATCGAAATGTTTTAGCAGCATGTAGTCCTTATTTTGATTCTGTTTTAAAAACTCACAAAGTAATTAAAGAGCAACTTACTGTCACCTGTCAAAATCTTGATGCATTCCAATTACTTCTGAATTATATGTATACAGGTGCTGTAGTTATTGATAAGAGTAATGTTGCAGAATTATTGAGATTAGCTAATCACTTTCTGGTCCTTAAACTTAAAAATTATTGTGCTGAATATTTAGATCGGTATTTAGACCCATCTAATTGTTTGGCTGTCAAAGATATGTCCGAAAAATACAATCTTCCTGTCCTTCAAAAAAATGCAACAGCTTTTATTCATAGCCATATCGTTGAAGTGTTTGAGCAAAATGAAATATTGGAATTCACATTGCTTAAACTCGAATCATTTCTTAAGGAAAAACAATGTCTTGTTCCACAACATGTATTATTAAGTTTTATTTGTAAATGGGTTGAGCATGATTCTAATAAAAGAGAATGTGACTTCCGAACTTTACTTACTTTTATAAATTGGGATTCAATTGAACCTCAATTTCTGGAGGATCATTTAAAAACGTGCTCTTTGTTTCGCAGTAATCCAAAATCTTTGTATCTTGTGCTAGCTTGCTTAGAAGAAAATAAAATAGATTTACCTGAATTTCAAACTATATACACTTCTCTTAAAGGGCAGTATGGACCAGGGGGAACAAATGTTGATAGTGACAGTTTTATGAATATAGCTATATCAGCAGCAATACATGGTTTGCAAAAATATCCTTTAGAATCTTGTTCTGAAGAAAATACACCAATAACTGTTGCCCCATTAGAAAAAGACCAACCTAAAGATAAAAACTCCCCAGTGCCTCATTCAGATGAACCTTTAAAGGTGTCAGATTACAATAATGAAACTAGTAATAGTAGTTTTGATGATGTAGCTCCAGATTGTGGTGTAGAAGATTATGACGACGATAGCCAGAGTTCTGAAGAAAAGTCACCAGCACCTACTAGTTCTCAAAAAAATGGGAGAAAGATGAAATTTAATTCAGGTAAATATTATTATTATAAAATTGTATGTTAATCATGTTCTATATTGCTGATTAATTTTATATTTTGAATAAGTATGTGTACTATTACCTGCAAAGTTAGGTTTCTACATTATATACCCCTAAGCAATTTATATACATATATAATTAGCACTTTGCAACATAGTTGAAAAGTGTTTGACTTTGTTCATTCTGTCTGTCTGTCCGTTCGTACGATAACTGCCGTAAAAATGACTTTATCATACTAAAATAGTATGTCATTGAGTCGGTCTGTGGGACATATGGGAATGTAAATGAATAATATCGCCCAATTAGTTTTGGATTGAACCCGGATTGAAAAAATGAAATACATTATGCAGTGTTCACCCCAGCAAATTTTTGATGGTGTGGCTGCCGGATGGGTAAAATTAGGCAATCCAAAATAATTGTAATAAAAATAAAAACTTCCGAAATTTTCCGAGAAAAATTTATTCATTACTACACAGTAGACGTCTTTTTTCTTTTACTGCCTCAGTTATCAACAGCTCTGTCAAAGTGTTGCAAATCCGGCCCCTCAATTGAAATAAGTAAAAGATTGTTCAGAGTTTGCTCTTTAAGTCTATTTCGCAGGTTTGTTTTGATGCTCTTTATAGCCGAAAATCCTCTTTTGCACTCTGCAGTTGAAACAGGTAGTAAAGTCCAATTGTGCAAAGTTTCACTAAATTGGGAAATGAATCTCGCAGATCATTGGAGGTAGCCACTTTCAGCAAACATTGTTTGTCATATTTTTGTCAGGGTTCCCACTAAGTCAGGAAAAGAGGGGGAGAATTTCTCTCCTTCCAAAAAATTTTGGGAGAGATTTTCTGATATAAGGAGAGACACTTAAAATTTCATTTGTTTTTTAACATGCTAATTTAGAAAGTAATAAAAAAGAAAGCATTAACTATAATTCATATTCTTCGACATTTAAATTTTTGAATTCTTAAAACTAACATTCTTTTAACATTCTTTTTAAAAATTAATTAGGAGTCGTTTAAGTATTAAGTAAGCACATTTTTGGTAATTTCATAGCTCCGCCCCCCCCCCCCCCCACTTGTTAGCAAAAATACTCAAATTCCTGACTTCCCCCATGCTTACGTTATGATTTTATTTGCTGACATAAAAACGTCTACATGGGTTATTTTATGTAAAATGACTCACATGCGAATTTACGATTTTTTCGTCTGTAAACTGCAAAAGTCCAGGGCCGACTGTATTTACTTTATATTTTGATTTTTAAAATCATTTTATGATCAATTTTCATGCAGCAATAGCAATTAAAAACTTTAACGATTTTTGATCGCCGAAAACTATTTCACTAGGCAAATAGAATTAGGTAATAAATTTGACTTTATGTTTGAAAATGGATTTTATTTTTTTTCTACAAAACTTGCAGAACATAAGGATTGCATCGTCCTTTTGTTGAATCTCAAGCCAGTCATGTGATTTTAGCCATTTTGTTTGACTCGACTTTTTTCTTTTTGTTTTCAAAATAGCCCTTTATTTCATAAATAATACGTTTGTAAAATAATTTTTCTGTATGAAACGCGAAACAATTACAAACACTATAGTCGATGCAAACAGATTGCAAAAATGGGAAATATTTTTCAAATTAAACGTGGTATGCCGAGGATAGCGTACAAATGCAGATTTTCGTGATGCTGCTGCAAAATAACCTTTCATTTTATTAATAATATGGTAGAAAAATGGTTTGGTTTTTATTATTTGTATATTAAACGACATAATTATAAAAATATTCAGTCGATGCAAATATATTGTGAAAATGGCAAAAAGATATTCATTGGTCATCTCACCTCAGAAAATGTGGGAATCGCCGTATGCGAACGCCGTTTTCGCAATCGCGGAGAGACAGATTTTCAGATCATGTAAGAAAGGAATGTCTCTGATAAAAAATTCGTTGCTTTGTTCAAATTTTGTAACATTTTTTGGGCATATATAGCCAATTTCACGACATTTTCGGGATTTTTGTAACCTGTAGACATACTGTGTACGGGGGAAAGGATTTTCGTCTGCGGAAAGAAGAAAATTTCTCGAGCAAAACACAAAAAATGCGGGAAGTACGCGGAAAGAGCATAATTCAAATCCGTGAAAGAATCCTATAAAAAAAAAACAAAATTTTATTTGATCGAATTTGCCACCCGCGTAAGCTGAGGGGACACTTATAGTTTTCTATAAAATATCTATCTAATTAGAAACACGTAGTACTTTAGTGTACCCAAATCGCGATTGACTGCGATTCAGACGTAGCTAAGAAATCGCGGTCCGCGACCGCTCGGCAATCGGCCCGCGATTCGCAACAACGAGGCAACTGATCGCGATATATGCGGTCGCGAAGCAATCGGCCCGATCTGGATCGGGCCGATTGCTTCGGCCGATAATAACCTTCGGCCGATGCCCGATCGGGATCGGTTTTCTCGGTATCCAATTTGAAGGAAAAAATAATTTTAGGCCGGAACTGGAGAGAGAGAAATTCTCGCACAGTCTAAATTTTTACGCGAGATTTTTCATGGATTGCGCGAGAATCTCGCGGGTTCACGCTGAAATGGGAACCCTGATTTTTGTATTTCGGATGGTTCAAAATTTGGGAAAATTCTTGCCACTCTGAGACAGTTGCATCTGTGTTCGGAGTTAGCGGTCGTTAGTCGTAATTTGCGACTAGAAATTTCAATTTGACGACTAGATTCTTCAATCTGGTCGTCAAATTTGACGCCTAACAACGCTATTGTTAAATATCAGTCTTCCCTTTCCCTTTGACTAAATTACGATCCCTAGTAGAAGACTGGACAGCGGTCGAGAAAAAAGCGGCATTTTATACACGCCCACAGTGATAAATCTGCAGGTGGTACACAGACAGTAAAATCCCCCCTGTCTTTTCAGGGAAGGAAACATTGGGATCTTTATTGTACTTGAACTCACCCCCATCCTTCAAGACCTGAAATTGCACTTCTGAAGAATTTATTTGTTTGCTTTATCCTCAGACATTCGGATGCCCGAAACTCCGGGTATTTAACGAGTTTCTATTTCTCCCCTCCCCTTTATTCCTTCGTAGATCTACGTATCGCACTTGAAAGAAAAGGGGGTGATTCTGCAATCTTTATATTCTAATTGCTTACTATTATAGAACACATTGCATTCCAGATTGAATCGTTCCAGCTTCTTGTAAATTTGGTTAGCTAATATTTTGTTATCAGACATTGAAAATGACCTTTTTATAGCTGCCAAGTGTTCAGATTTTTATGTACTTGTTCCGTTTTTTCAATTTTGTTCCGGGAATCCGATTTAGATCCACAGTAGTTCGATTTTTCTTTTCCATAACTTTTATATTTTATTGTATACAGATCTGCATAAGAGTATCTACAAGTCATGAAATCGGAAGTAGGTCACGAAATGAGAAACAAAGTCTGGAATTTTAAGATGGAGGTTTTCCCGATTTTTCATCTAAAAATCCGTTTCCACATAATTGCATCTGTCTATAATTAATGTGGGAGAAACACATTTGCATCGACTAAAATTTTTATGATTATTTCTTGTTATATACAAGAAAACTATTTTTCAAACGTATTGCAGTACAACCTCGAAAATCCGGACATCCAAAATCCGGAAACCTCCAAAATCTGGACGTTTTCCAAATTTTCGGTTTTTTTTTTTGTTTTTTTTTTCCCCCCGGACTGACGAAGTCGCGGATTTAAAAAAGATATAATAAGGTAAGATTATTTATTTTATACATAAGATTATTTATTTTACCGTATTTTCCGGTCGACTTTCTGAACCCGGAAATGAAACGAAAGTTTAGATGGACGGCAGTAGATAGATAGGCTCGTGGTTGGAGCGTGAATTGAGTTGTTAGCGTTAATCCCTCCTCCCCCTTATTCAAGTCACAACTCCTGATGAATTATTTCGCGTAAAATATATATCGTTATTTAAATACGGAATTTTTATTATCAAAATTTCCTTTTCTCATTATTGAAAAAGACATTTTTCTGAAACAATGTAATTTTTAATATTAAACACTTTGAAACGTTATCATAACATTTTATCACAGATGTTCAATTAAATCTAAAAATCCCGACAATTCATATTAACGCTCACGGAAATTTATTTTATTCAGTTCGTAGTACGATTTCCATTCTTCAATGTATTCTGTTTTGTCTTTAGAATCTCCTCCCCCTCCCGATATCTGACGATTTTTTCGTTCTCGTCGAACGTGTCAGCTTGAAATCGACTGTATATTTTGCCTTTTTTGTTTAGAAAGCCATATTTACATACTATAAATAGCAAATAAATAACTAAATAGAGTTCTATCAGTCTCTAGATAGAACTCTATCCGTCTGTTTGGGAACGTATTGCAAAAATTGATGATTTTTATAGATGTTGGCGAATTGATGAAAATGTTGCTACATTAATGCAACGGTGCTCAATTAAAGAAAATGATGCCAAATTAATAAAAATTAAAATCAAAGCATAAATAGAATTTTAATTTTAAATCTTAGGACTAGATTGGGATTCAAACAAACAAATAAATAAACAACTAGTATATATTAATTATATTGTCTCTGTTCGTCTATCCCACTTTGTGAAAAATTTGATGATTTTTAGAAAAGCAGCAAAATTGACAAAACATCTATAAATTGACGAATATGTGAAATTTGGTACATAGGTACTTTAGGACCCGGATATATATAATATATATTGAGTTCATTCTAAGTGCTTTTTGCAGAGTGGCCCGCCCTGCTGCCTTCAGAAATTAAAAAACTATTTTTTACTACAATGATTAAAACTGTACTGTCTCACGATCATTATGTCATAAATAACTCCTTTTATACATGATTGTCAAATTTTGTCCTATGCTGCTATGTTTAAATTAAAAGAATATATAATTTCGAATAAACTTAGAATTTTTTTAATTCAAGCAAAAGCTTCAATTTAGTTCTAGATTTTTCGATAACAAAGCCAAATGTAAAGTTTTGCGAAAATGCAGTAATATTTGCGGCAGCTACCATGTACACAAGAAAGTGACCAATGACATAGACTGATAGACAGACGGATATCAAAAAGTGTTCAGGGGGAGTCCTAAAGCATGTATTAGTATTAATGTTTCAAATTCAAAAATTTTCGTAAAAACAATACTTTATATTATATTGTATGAGAAAATAAAAATATTTTCACAATTAAGCGAGATATACAAAAAGATCGCGTACAAATGTAGTTTTTCGCGATACTGCTTCAAAATAGCCTTTCATTCCATTAATAGTTTAAAAACAACTTTTAATGTATACAACTTGTAATAATTATAAACATTTTAGTGGATGCGAACAGATTGATAAGTGCAAAATATTTTCACAAACGAGACATACTGAGAATTGCAAATAATTGCCATTTTACGCTATACTGCTGCAAAATAGCCTTTCATTTCATTAATAATATGTTTGAGAAACAACTTTTATATATACAACTCATAATAACTATAAAAATTTTAGTGGATGCAAACAGATTGCATCCACTAAAATGAGTGGAAAATATTTTCATAATTAAATACGATATACCAAGAATCATGTACAAATGCTGTTTTTCACGATACTGCTACAGGAAAGCTCTTCATTTCATGATTAATATCTTTCAAAAATAGTTTTTGTATATATAACACGATATAGTTATGACTGAATTTCTGATAATCATCAATTTTGGGTCCATTGAGCTTTAAAAAAAAAATTATACATAAAACATATATTTTTTACCATATTTGTTTAGAATACAGTCTGTTCTACATATTTTTCAATAATATTAAATATAGTTTTGAAATCATAAAACAAAAATTCGTCATTTGTGTCACTGTCCCCCAGTGATGAATTGGGTTTTCATATCTTAATTACATAAACGTAAATAATGGAAATAAATGATTGAAGTTTAAGAAATTATGATTTTAACTTGTAAAAAATATCATTTCTTAAAAATTTTAATGATAATTTTTTACGAAATTGCTTATACATGCTTGTCCCAGAGAATTGGCGATAATGTGACAATGTTCGAAAAATCATCTTTTTCTTCCACTAGATGGCAACAGGAGCAGCAGCATTAAATTCTAGAATAATATCACATAGAATTTTGTTTTATATTTGTTTAAAGTTTTATCACTTTACGATAATTAAGAAAAGTGAAAAACACAATTTTACTATTCATTTTTGATGCAGATATTTATTATCCGACAACTGTGTCACACATTTAATTATTGTTAATATGGATGAAAATTTGAAAGTAATATGTCTTCTGTTAGCATATAAAAGTGTGTTATGCATAGTGTAAATTTTATTTTCAAATGTTAGTTTTGATTTCTGTAATTTCAGAGTAAATTTCAGAATAAAAATATACGCAAACATCAACTGTGTCAAGTGAATGGAATGATTTACGTTAAGCGGAATTATGCACGGCTGATTTGACTTTGAAACGATGGTAGGATTTTTTTTTTCTTTTATAGATTTTTCTGTAGTTTTTGCTAACAGGATCATCACGAATCGAAAATTCTGTGAAATTTAAGTAAGTTCTTTAATACAGAATGAAATATTTTAATTAAAACATTAACAACCTGAATCGGAATTTCTGCAAAATTTAAGAAAATATGTTAATATAGAATATATTTTAATTAAAACATTTTTAATACAGAATGTATATCGCAAATTTTTAATAAAACATTTACATCGTGCAGTGTACATTTCATTTTTCATGAAGCTGGGTTATTGTATATGACTTACGCAGATTGCATGCGTTCTCATAGCGGTTGGGTACATGGTTAATAACTCTACACTGCATGAATTGATGCCGGCAAATGCACGTAGTATAAGTACGCGGTCGACAGTTAATGCAAGAAAGCTATTGCAAGTTATGAGCTTTTTAAAAAAACAACCGTGATGGTCACCGAAAGCAGTTAGTAAATAATATCAGGAAAAACATTTTCTCATGTTTCACTACAGCCTGCGAAAGTCTGAAGTTACTGCAACACGCTCATCTAGACACAACTTATTATTTCCTTCCTATCTTCTTGTGTTTTGACTTTGACTGACTCAACATAAACAAACAGGAGCTCCTGCAAATGGTACAAAAGAACCCTAGTCCAGAAAGCTATATTTTTAAATATTGATTTTGGGGCAAAAATGTTTATAGAGTTCTAATTTTTAGAACTTTTTACCCCAAATGCATTCCAATCGTAGAATATTTTAACAAAATTTGAGTTTTAATCATGTGAAAAGGAAAATGTATTGGCATAACAATATTCCCCTTTCTGATATATTTTTTTTGTTTCTTTTGATAGAAGAAAGTATGGTGGGGGATATTTTCTTTGACTCTGTATCAGGTCTTAATCTTATTATTTTTATTTATTTATTGTTGGAAGATAACAACCAGTAGAAAACTCTGCTCTCTAACCCTTTCGCGACTGCGACATTCCGGAGCTGCCGCGGCCCAAAATATGGAGCACTTCGCTTCCGAACTGTTCCCAAAGGACGGCAAATTTTTTGTGCTAAGCCTAACTCTAAAAAAAAATTCACTAAAAATCACCTATTCAACACAGAAATCTACTTTTTTCAGGAATAAAAGAAATATTTATTTTCTATTTAATGTATATTTTTCATACAAATCTGAATACAAAATACTCGTTAGTTGCTCCCATTCTTTTATCCGAAATAAACGAATAATTTAACTGCCTCTAACTCCAATCGTAGAATATTTTAACAAAATTTGAGTTTTAATCATGTGAAAAGGAAAATGTATTGGCATAACAATATTCCCCTTTCTGATATATTTTTTTTGTTTCTTTTGATAGAAGAAAGTATGGTGGGGGATATTTTCTTTGACTCTGTATCAGGTCTTAATCTTATTATTTTTATTTATTTATTGTTGGAAGATAACAACCAGTAGAAAACTCTGCTCTCTAACCCTTTCGCGACTGCGACATTCCGGAGCTGCCGCGGCCCAAAATATGGAGCACTTCGCTTCCGAACTGTTCCCAAAGGACGGCAAATTTTTTGTGCTAAGCCTAACTCTAAAAAAAAATTCACTAAAAATCACCTATTCAACACAGAAATCTACTTTTTTCAGGAATAAAAGAAATATTTATTTTCTATTTAATGTATATTTTTCATACAAATCTGAATACAAAATACTCGTTAGTTGCTCCCATTCTTTTATCCGAAATAAACGAATAATTTAACTGCCTCTAACTCTCCCCCCCCGAAAAAAAATACTCTCTTATATTCCTATGGTTCACCAACGAAATCATAACGCTGAAATAAAAACAAAACCCGAAACTCAATTATAAAATTATTGATGCTGCGAGAATTGCTCTGTCTGTTTATATTACAAAATCATGTTTCACCGCTCCAAATGGAGAAATAATTCATTCGATCCTCCTTATGCCAAGGTCATGCATCTGCAAAATACATTGAAGTTAGTTTCACAGACATTTAACGCCATCTAGTAGACAAATTAAAATGTTCCATGTGAAGGCACGCATGCATGCCACTCTCCGTTTACGGTAAAGTTTCCTCCGTCACGAGTGCGTGCCGTCCGTTCTTGAATGCAAATTCGCAGCTGACACGCGGGCGTGCCAATCGTCCCGAAAGGGTTAACAATGGGCTGGGTAGCAGGTCACTGTACTCTCCTAAAATTGCCTGGTGTAGTGTTGTTGCACATACAAATTAAGCACCCCGTACAAACATTTATCATGGGCCCTTTCCTTCATATTTGATTTTCACCTTTATGTGATTTTTTCATGCTTTTTCCCACGAAAAAATACATTGAGGTCTGCCCCCCACCCACCCACACACAGACTTGAGTGGTACATTCAAACTATGCATTAAAATTCCATTAAATCATCCTAAACAGCTCGGTCATCTATTAGAAATCTTAAAAAATATTACCAAGAACTTATTCCAATCAAAAGTTTCTAGAAACTATGAAATTGAAAAAAAAGAATTTTGGAATCAGATAATTGACAATTATCAGAAATTCAGCCTTATAAAAATTAACACGAAATGTAAGTTAATAACACCAATGTGTAACTAATTATGTAACATGAAAGAGTTCATGCAAATAAATTGCAAAAGTAAGAGAAAAATAATCATTGGTCATCTCCATGAAGCAGAAAAATCGCCACTGACGGCCGCAGATTTAGTGGACAGATTTACAATCGCGATTTCCAGATGCAAGATCAGAAAAGCTCCCATCTCAAAATTCATGAGATTTGGGATATTCGAGACTGATTTCATAACTTTTTCCTAGACTTTGACCTGTGGGCCCCCTATGTAAGAAAGAGAAATTTTGGATTTTGTGAGGGAAATATTTTCGTCTGCGGAAAGAACATTTCTCTGGCAGCAAATGAGGGGGGGAAAACGAAAATATTTTGGGGGAAATAAAAACGAACACAAAAGTGGAAATTTGTAGATCTGCGGAAGAATATCATGCCTGTAATTAAAAAGAGAAATTATGGTCGAGAGCTCAGATTTTTTAGTCACCATGGCGACCTGGCATCTGGTATTTTTCAAACCTTGTATGTGTATATATATATATATATATATATATATATATATATAGAGAGAGAGAGAGAATTGCCACTAAACTAAAACTGTCTACTGTTCATGTCTACTGTTCATGTCTACTGTTTTCATGTCTACTGTGAAATCCTTAAAATTGTGCAAGTATTAAATTGATTGTTGTTCTAGTTTGTATAAATTACCTTTATTATATTTTGCACGACTTTTCTTTATTATATTTGTATAATTTTTATCTGTATCTCTGTATTTTAAAGTTATTAAGGATGTATTTTTTTATATTTTCACTTTTGTAGCCTTACAAATGGTGACAATGACCACACTACGAGCAGCACAAATGCAGAAAACTGTACCACCAATTAAAATTACTAGAAAGTCCACAGGAAGCATATCTGCAAAAACACCTGCAAAATCTCTTATTAAAGTATCAAAAGAAAATTCAAAAGTATCTAAACCATCTCAGGTAACCACAAACCATAAGAAGGCAGATAGTGAAGAAGCAAAGAAACGATATGTGTCAGAGACAGATTCTGAAGATGATGATGATGATGATAATGAAGATGATGAAGGAAGTACTAGTGATACCGACTCTAGTGTTGAAGAGTCTGTTAATGGTCATGGTAATAAATCAAAATGGAAAGATGGGGTTAAGTGTCCTAATTGTTCATATATTGCTCATAGTTCAGTTAGATTAGAGCAGCATGTATCGCGTATTCATGCTAAGGATGTTACCTATAAATGCAAAGTTTGTGATTTTACATGCAAGTGGAATAGAGAATACTACTTACATATGAAAACGCATTTTGAGGGTCCACCTTTTCGCTGTGAAACTTGTGAATATACTTGTGACAGAATACAATTTTTACTATCTCATCGCATGAGGCATACAGATGAGCGTCCATTTAAATGTGATGAATGCGATCATCGATGTAGAACAAAAGCTAATTTAGATTGTCATATGCGGTGTCATACTGGAGAAAAACCATATCAATGTGAGCACTGTGAGCGTCGTTTTGCAATCAAAGCAAGTTTAGATCAGCATCTTGCTACACATAGAGAAGATCGACCTTTCTTGTGTGACACATGTGGATTTAGTACAAAATATCAATCTCATCTTTTTTCTCATAAAAGAATTCATACAGGAGATGTATTTCGTTGTCATTTTCCTAATTGTAAGTACAGCACACCCAAAAAAAGTCAGTTAGGATCACATCATAGGACACATACAGCTGTGCGTTCACATATTTGCTCGATTTGTGGACGAGCATTCATTGAAAAAAGTCATTTAGTACGACATGAACGAATACATTTGAATGAAAAACCTTTTAAGTGTGAACATTGTGACTATTGCAGTTCAAGAAGAGATAAGCTGAAAGAGCACTTTCGTAAACATCATGGAGAAAATGCAACTGCTAAAGGACCTTATCGTCCTCGAAAACAAAGACGTCAAGGTTATGAAGTAAATGCTTATTCACCACCAAATAAAAATGTTTCAACTGAATCTGAAAATAACCAACTTCCTTCACAACAGCACATTGAGATGCAAACAGCAGTTTCTGCTATTGGAACTAATAATTCTTCAGCCCCAGGGTTATACAGCTATGAGTCTGCTCATCAAGACACTCTTCACAGCCATGCAGCTGTTGCATTGCAACAGTTAGGGGCTGCTGCTCACAATTATCAAGTTGCATTTATGGAGCAAAGGCATCAACCACATCATCACCATCATCAGCTTTCTCATCCACATACTCATTCACATGTTGGACCTTCACCACCATCAGCTGTTCCTGCAATGATGACTGATCAAAACAGAGTGAATGTTGCTGTCACTTCACATGATGGGACTAATATAGTTGGTCCACCATCAGAATTTAGTCCGTTCATGTCATTTATGTAGATTTTGCTAACAGGTACTCCATTTTGTACAAAATAGAAATATTTAAAAATGGAATTTAAAATGAATGTATATGAAAAGGGATTTGTTCTGTTTTTCAGAGTATTTTGTTTGCTTCTACCTTTTATTCTGACAAATTTAGATGTGTATATGTTAGCCCAGGAAGATTTTTTTATGTACTTCATAATTTTCTTTAACAAATTTAAATGTTTACATGTGCAATCTGTAGCATTTGTGCTGTCTTATATTTTAAACCTTTTTTTATATATATATTTGTTGATTTATTTTTAAAAGATATTTTTAATTTAAAAGTGATATGCTAAATGAGCATTATATAACATATTCTGAGTACTTGAAATGAATGTTACTAAAATGGCAATAACACCTAACACTAAAAAATTTGTATATTATCTGTTTTGGCTTTATTTAATATTTTAAATGACTATTTAAAATAAAAATTTAATTTATAGTGTGTACATACAGATACAATTTTTATACTTATTAAATTTACATAGTTAAAAGAAATTGAAAGATCTTTTGCACTTTTCCCTATCTAGTCTTATTTGTAATATCTTTTGATATGAAAATTTTATCTTATTAAATATTAAAATTGATACTATTTATGTTAGAAAAACACTAAATATATTTAATTTCATATTTCTATTCCTTAACATTTATGTTGATTCATTTGTTACATTTTAGTTTTATTTATATATATTTTGTTTATAATTCCATAATTTATCTAATTCTCTTCTATAAAGTAGTTACATAATGGTAGGAGAAAACATATTTGCATCTGTAATATTTCATCCTACTTATTAAAATGACTTTAAATTTGGAGGAAGCACCATCTAAATATTGTTAAATTTATTTTTAATGTTATATAAATTCTATAAACGAAATAAAATATTTTAAAGCTATGAAAGATTGTGTTCCACACTTCTCAACCAAGACTGTATTCAGGGCCTGACTTAGCCTAACTGAGGCCCAGGGCAGACATTCCTCTGCCCCCCCCCCCCTCCTTCTCTTGATATATATAAAATGTACAAAAATATTTTTCAAAACATAAGTGCAGCCTAGAAAAAGGTACACAAAATGGGGTTCTTGCATATTTTAATGGAACTTAAATTATTGGCAACTTTCTTATCATAGTCAATGGTTAATACCTATATATCCCTAAAATGAATTTTACCGGTGGTCAAAGTTATTCTGATAGCATACAAGTTTTTAGGAAACAGAAGTTAATTGTTTGATGGTACAATTGTTTAAATTGGGAGACCGGGCAGCTGCTCCTGCGTTAGTCAGGCCCTGACTATATTTCTATATTAACAAATAAGAAAAGTTGCTGTGAATGGCCAAGCTACCTTCCACTCAATCTTTCAAACAAAATTTAATCCTTTGCAGCTCATTTTCAGAATATAAGTTTATTTACTTGCATTGCATTTTGCATTGCTTCTGTTCCATCCTCCCTTAAGAAATTGGCACACAACCATAAATAAAAAAACATGTATTAATTCTCAGTTAGGTTCTCATAGAAAAATGAAATCTAGCACTTAAACCCCATCCCTCCTCCTGATCATTGAGCCCTCTCTTTTCTGAGATCCTGGCTGTGTGTATGCTGATCTCTACTGCTTATTGTTAGTTTAAGTTTATATATTCAAATATTTATATTGCAATATATTTTACCCGGTGAATTTTATGAAAATTAGTTATCCCATCCTATTAATTTGTTAAACAGAAAATTGTCAACTGTTAAAGCAAATTTAATAGAAATATATTTTATTTTTATTCTTAATTATAGTATATTTTTATTTCCGCTGTTGAATGTCTTAGTTTTATGCTTTAAAATGTTTAAGAAATAGTAGGAATGCCAAATATGACATTTATTATGTATAAGTTAAATTTGCATGACTCATGTGCAATAATTTGTAATTTTGATATATTATTGTTACTTTTATTGGTTAGATTTGTTTTGAACAATAACATTCTTATATATTAAATTTTGCTCCTGCAAATAAAATTCCTATTTTGCACATCATTTAAAGTGTGAAAAACTGTTTTTATAAATGAATCATCTGCAAGCATATTTTGTACAGTTTTCAGAAAATATTTTCTTATCTTCATGAACAATATGCATGTTATAAGCATTCTGTGAAAAGATTTGTTTGTAGGTTCTTTACACTTTTAAACTTGTGAACATGCATTCTATGAGTAGTTTATCTCGACTTGGGATTAGGGTACAATTTGATATTATATTCAAACATTTATCTTTTCAAACACTGAAGAAAGCATATAATGTTTATATAACTTGTCAAAATTAAAAATCTTTATAATAGAGTAATTTGAAAAAAAAAAAAAATTTTTTATTGCAATGTCCAAGGCAGGATTGCTTTTTTGTCAAACTTTTCATCCAAAGTTTCATTGTATGTAGTAGATACGGTCAAATAGAAACTATTCCTGCTGAGACTGAAGACAAAGTATTGTTCTACTGGGAAAACGTTAAAATATTTGTAACTCAATAAAGATAACTACTCTAATAAAAATACGCCCACTGTGCTGGCACATAGTACAATAGTAGGTAGCAGGTTTATAAAATAAATCTATTTTTATCATTCCATATTTAAATAAAAAATCATCTGTCTTTAAAGTACTATAAAAATAAAACAAAACATTTTTGAATAAAATCAGAAATTAAACCATGATGGACACAATTTAAATTGAAACTACCACTTTGTTATATTGTAACACCATGTTATTTATTATATAAAATTACTTGCATCAACAAAATATGAAAAATCAAATATGAAATAAAATTCTTTGGTTTTTGAAAAGAAGATAAAAGTTTTTCAGTAGGTTCAAAATCAATTGCTGGGCCATATGCTGTTTGTTCCTAGGTTGAAGATCACTGTTTTATATTGTCTTATTTTCTGAAAGATAAAGAATTCTAGGTGTTTATACCTCTGAATACAATGCTTAGATGATAAACTTTACACTATGTGATAGAAAAACCAGTAATTTTTTATACTGTATATTTGTATAATGAAATTATTTAATTTTAATTTCATGACAGCTCTAAAATTTATTAAAAATATTTTGGCAGTGTTAGTTACTCTTTTTTAATTAAATAATTTGATTTTCATTTCTCTGCATATATATCGATCGATCAATCTTAGTGCTTCATAATCATCTTATAAGATGAAAATTAACTTTTGTTCTTTGTAGCATGTTTTTTAATCAAAAATGTTATTAGAAAATTTAGCAGCATGCAATGAATTTGAGAAATTCTTGTATGCAATTGTTGCAAATTTAGAAATTGTTTATAAAATTATGGTGATATTAGGTTGGGATGTTTATATAATTGCTTGTTTAATTATTATATATTCAATATATGTAAAGGCATGCATGTATTAGGCCATATTTTGTACATTAAGTAAGTGAATAATTTATTTTGTTATGTTTTAAATGCATTATTTTTGTTATGTGATGCATAACTATTTTATGTTGATATAAAGTCATTCACAGGGTTTTGGAGTCTTTTCTCTTTAATTTAGTTCTGTTCCACTTCTAAAAGTTTCCTGACCACATTCAACTGTCTAATCCTGAATGGTCTTTTTTGTCAAAATTCTTTGAATGCCCAATTTAGACAATTCTCATCAGGACTTTAAGGTCCATGTTTTAACGAAATTGTAAATTATTTTTAAAACACTATATAAAAATTTGTTATAAATTTTGGCATGCTTTTTCTCTATGGTTTTCCATATATTTTTCCATATATAGATAAGGTTTGGTTTCAGGGTAATCCCATATTAAATCAACACAAAAAAGTGGCATTTTCAACCCGATTGACACAGATTTTTTTTTAAACTTGGCTGTTTTGTTATCCACTCATATATGACTGTATGTAAAATTTTATCCCCCAATTTTCATTAGTTTTTTATTTATAAATATTTGAGTTGGAAAATCTGGTAATTTATGATTCATGATATGTATTCAAACGCCTGTATATTTTGACCTAATCTACTGATTGCACTGAAGTAATGTTTATTTTGTAGTTTAAGGTATGACTGCTTGTGATATGCCATATGTCCCTATGAATTAAAATTTTTCATTTCAAGATTACTTGATTTGACTTTGAACTGCAAAAACAGATATATATATATTTATTTTGGCGTTACACTGTATCTATCAAAGTTCTAAATAAGATTTGGATGAGAATGCAGACTCATGTTTTTTTTTTAAATACACTCACTAATATTGTTATTTTGTGTATATGATCCCTCATATAAAAAATATATTTCAGTAATATTAAACCCTAGTTTTTTAGAATATAAAAAACTAATAAAATCTTGCATTTGTATAGCTCCCTAATAGTGTCAATCCTACAAACATGGCCTCCAGCTGTGCTCTCATGTTCTGGAATCATAAATTGTCTAGTCTAGTAAAGGTCTTGTGCATTGGATGAGTGAGTAAGTACCTCAAACAAATGTTTGGAATGAGTGATACGTACCAATAATCATTTATATGCTGACACCATTGGCGTAACTAGAGTTTTGGCACTTCCAGAGCCAAGTATGTCAGAGTGCCCCTTCACATAATGTTAATTTTTTTTCTTAGTAAGCCAAAAGTGTATTCAGTACACTTTCTTAAGGGAAAAAAGATCCTGCATTTAATTTATATATTTGTAGTATACTTTATCGATTTTATAAAATAGTTAAAATTTATTTATAAAAAGACAAAATGAATTCACATTAACAATTTTGTTTAATTTGTTTATTTTCAATAATACATTTATAGATTTTTATTGATGCACAATAAAATCTCCCGAAATTTATTTACTAATAAACTACTAATATCAGAACAGTTTGTACTAGCATCCTGGGAATCCCCAATTTTATAACATTTTACAATACAGTTCATAAAAGTTTTTCAATTCATATAAATGATATCCTGTTTGAGATTTTTATTTTAAATATAAGCATAGCTGTTTAAAAAAAATTATAAGAGAAAAATCCTAATTTTATATGAGCTAGAATTTATCTTGCAGAAAATTTTTTGATGTGATTATAAGCAGTGTCCCTTTCTCATTCAATGCCCTGAAGTGGTCGCTCCATCCTGCTCTATGGTGATAAGTCACTTGCTGGCACCTTAGTAAGAAGAATAACATTTCTTGACAGCATACCATGCTATTGTGTGTAGAAGGGCCAGGCCGCCTGACTCACCTGAGGGTATGAGTAGCAAAATGAGCGGCCGGATGCTATTGTGTGTGTAAAAGAGAATGGAATAGGTAAAAGACAAATATGAATTCATGCTTAACAATTGTCATCTCAGCAATTATTACCCGCCCCTGAAACATCCTCTTGGTGACCCCATTGGTAACAAAATGCCATGCAACTATGCATGTAACAGAACAAACATTATATTATGTAACAGAACGCTACACGACCTTCAAAGCATTGAAACATTCCTGCCATGTGGATGGGTCAGAACTAGCAATAATCGCCAAACTTGTTTAACCCAAATCAATAAAAATCTCTAGCCTAAGCTACCTACCTGCAGCATGGATATGTAGCCCACTGTACACGGTACATGTCCAGTAACCTACTACACAGGTAAATTACAGCTAATGATAAGTAATAAAATTTGTCAAATTGAACCAACAGGACCAAAAATAAGAAAATATATATATCGAGATCTGTAGTTAGATTTATCATATCAAGTTAGGAATTAATATTTATATTGTTGCCTTCAAATTTTAATATTTCTCTACCGTCGTATTATTGGCTATTTGCATTAAGCAATTTCTTGGAGAAAAATTTATTTATGCTTGTTCAACAGTTAAATAGATCAAATTCAGAGTTCAAAATATTTATTCGAATATAAAATTCAAGTAGAGTTGAGCTCAGTATATCTGCAGTCGGTTCATTCCAATTACAATCAAATTGATTCAAAAGTACTGAAAAACAACGGAATGATCTGCTTACTCAGAATGATTTAGTTATAGTATATTTAGTATGTTTTTTTTTAAAAAAAACATTTCTTGACATTGCTAAAGTTTACAATAATTTTGTCTTTAGAATAACTTGAGCAATATCGTAATTTGTATATATTAACCTGTTCACGGCAGGCGAGTGAAGGAAGAAGTGTTTCCGCGTGACTGCCGTGCTACGATATAATAACCATGCTATAATTGTTCTAGCCCCTTTCCCCCTTACCACCACTGTCACGACAGTTTGCATTGCATTAACCCTGTCATGACCAGTGAGTGAAGGAAGAAGCGTTTCCTTGAGACCTCATTTAGCAAGAATCGTCTGCCACTATGGATCCAGGCACTTTTAGATGTTAAGCTTAATGCAGCAAAAAAAATCGTATTAAATAAATTTTGCTTTAAAATGCATCTACCATTATAATCGTCTGCCACTATGGATCCAGGCACTTTTAGATGTTAAGCTTAATGCAGCAAAAAAATCGTATTAAATAAATTTTGCTTTAAAATGCATCTACCATTATCACAGAAAGACATGGGTATTATAATTGCTTTTGAGCAACTTGATTCCATCGTTTTTCTAATGTGAGTCTTGCAGACTTGTTTGTTTCACTGATTATTACTTGTATAATATCATCACTGAAATATGGATTAAAGAATTAATTTCTTTTTATAAGATTTTTAACTGTTTATATTTAGTCTCGCGTTCAGAAAACTGACTAGATGGCAGATCTTTGACATTTGAACTCTTAATTATCTGTAAAAAAATAACATCATTACGAACATTGGTGTCTTTCAAATGAATTTTCACACTAAAGCACAACCATTTCATTTTATTCACTTTATACCACTATATGATTCTTTTACCACTTGTAAAATCTCACTTTTTGAAAAATATTTCACTCTTCGCCATAATTATTGTAATTCTTCTGACTAAATTCTTACCATACCTAATTCCCCTGAATACTAATGATAAGAATTCCAAGCCCTAATCTTCTTCTAATCGTACCACTCAAGACCCTCTTCATTAAAATACACAGAATAACTGCCATGAAAGAAACTATCCATTTAAATATGTGTCGATATCAGGCTTCCGGAAATCACCCGTCCTTGCCGGGTTAAAATTCGGCGAGGACGACCAATTTTTGGAAGTTGCCGTCCTCTCGGACGACCTTTAGATTAGAGACTCCGTAAAAAAAATAAAATAAAGATAACAAATTGTTGTCATCGTAAAATTGTGGCGAAAGCCGCCCTTTCCTGTGCCAAGAATAAAAATTGAAATGTTGTCACCTGCAAATCCCCCTAGCGTGCATTATCAACGCCTTCTTTCTAGGCGAGCCATCATATCTGAATTGTAACCACAGGCGCTAGTTATTTTTCTCCCCTCATTCTCCACCCAGTAAATCCGATGATCGCACGAAAATGCGATAGCGCACTCATGATCGAAGTGACATGTTCTCTTCTCCTTTTCAAGGTCTACATGTGCGGAATTTTCGGATTTTCACAAGACTGACAATACCAATGCTTAAATCCAGACCAAGCCCGAAGAAATTTATAAATGTAGAATGAACTCTGCCTGAAGATAACTGCGTCTCAGCAGGCCCGAAATGATTTGTATTCAAATATATTAAAAATAAATTTGTCAAAATTTTGTATGGAGAATTTAGTTTGTTTTCTTAAACATTTATCTTTACATAGCTGAAATAAAAGCAATAAGTTCATGCATCCAATTTAAATCCATTTTAAAAATTTTCAAAAGAAATATGTTCGGCCCGGTCGTAACGGACGTTTAAAAAAAAAAAGACTCAACCCTGCCCGAAACAATAGAAAACTCAAGTCCAGCCCGTACCTAAGCCCAAATCCCCATTTAACTCTTTAAAACCCAAACTATAAAATTTTCATTTGCTGTAATAGACGGGAGTAAGTAACAAGTTTGAATTTTTGGAATGGATTCTAGTTTCAGCCAGAAGTGTTTTATTTTCTTCCCCACTTTGGTTTCAACTTTAAAACTAAAACGTTTAAAATTCATTCATGGCATTTGTTCCAGTTGTTTGGCAACTGAAGTTAAAGTATGAAACATCTATTCAGTCCAAGAAAATTTTAATCTTGATTGACTACATTCCCTAGAAATTAAGAATACCGATGAGGTTTAAACTGTTTAGAGACAAGAGGATTTATGATTATTTATTTACCACGCCTTCAAGTTACCAAACATTGAAAAAAGGAGCGATTCCTTACATATCTTACCCCTTTGCCCCCACCCATAGATCTGAATTCCGCCGGTCCGATCCATTATTGGAGACTCCGCGTTGGCGACTTTGTGGGGGTGGTGTATGAATATGCAGTTATCGCACTTCATTGTGAGGCAGTTGGTTCTAATTTATTATTGTTATGCGATGTATTTAAGCACATATATTAAGGAATATAAAGTGAAAAAAAAAATTCTTAGAGCGGGTAAAAATTTTCGAGGATGGGTAAAAAATTTCAATAACCGTCCTCGCAGACGGGCTAGATTTTGCCGATTTCCCGATGCCTGGTCGATATGCCTTTTAAATCAGAACTATCACAACAGCTTTCACGTGTATTTGTTTATACTATCAAATTAGTCTGTATTTTAATGAAAAATAAAAACTGAAATATGTAGGTCAATGTTCCAAGTAACTAGCTTGGCAAAAATTACGGGATTACAACGCCATCTAGTGTTATTTAAAAATTTTTGATCAAAACGTTTCAGAGGCCAGTTGCTTATACGCATCAATGGGCCACAGTGGCCATCTCATATTTATTGCGTCAAGGAAGAAAAATGCTCTCAGTTGTGTGTGTGCACCGCTCGCGGGTCCTCAAAGGGTTAAGGCATAATACAGCTGTTTTAAAGATATGCTGTATCCCGTTCCTTACTGCTAAAAAGACTAGGGATGTCACAAAACCAAAAAAGATCTGATACCGATTAAATTGGTGTAAAATTATTTTAAAACCTATTTCAGCCATAATTTATAAATTAGCCACCTTTGTAAATCTTAAATGAAATCATTTGATACACATATTTATTAATATTTTATATTCTCTTCTGAAAATCACAGTAAAAAAATGATCATGAAATAATAAATAATTTACATTAATCTGAACAGTGAAAACATTCTATAGGGAATAGAAATTACTTATATAAAATATTGTATAAACTTCTAGGCACTTTTGGCAGAAGGCATTTGTAACAACAAACATTCCCGACAATCTTTCAGAAAATTGTCTGCCATTGTGGTTGTGCATGTGCAATGGTTTAAGGAAAAATTGCTGATGAGGCAGAAAATAGGAAGAAAGGCTATGTACCTCAACTGATGAATAAACCTAAGACGCCTAAATACACAGGCTGACGCAACTGCCTTTTAGACCCCCAACTGGTTCAGTCAGTTTTCGTCTGTCTGTGTTATTTCAATGGCACACACATGTTGCATGGCTGATATTTGATACACACTGTAGCTGTAAAATGTGTTTCTGCTTTCAAAAAAATTGTACCAAACATTTTAGGAAGTAATCTAGAATGTTTTGATTTCCTTGAGATCATGAGAAAGTAACCTTTTTGCTGTGTACAGCTATCGTTTCGACTGGGAATTAAGATGATTGCTGTTGGCAGCCTGTATATGTAGGAGCCTTAAATAAATCAAGAGTGAACCTGTTATGAGTAGGGCTGCCAACAGGTAGGGATAAAAGGATGCTTTGCATATGGACCCTGGAGCCGCATAAACTACGAAGGAAGGTTAAAAATAGGAGGGCGCAAGGGACCTGAAAATTTTGTCAGTAGCACTGGTCTCGAGCCTGTGTCTTCAACCAATCCCATTAAAAGTTGTAATTTATTCAAGTAACTAAACATACTGTAGCAGGGTATGCTATACTATTTGTAAAATCAGTTATTATACACTAAAATATTTAAGTATGTAAGAATTTAAGAAAAGAACCACTGTTCTGGGGAGGGAGGGGTTATGAACTATGAACCACTAAGAACTTGCCGTTTTTCCAGCTGATGCTCAATCATGAGTTATTCAGGAATCGCACGCTTACTAGTATCCCGGAAGGAGGGACGTACTCCTTCAGAGAGGACGATTAACATTACAAACATAAAAATTGCATTGCGGCTATTTTTCACAATGATTGAAATAAAAAATTCAGTTATGTCAAATTTTGTCTTACACTGTCATGTTAAAAAAATATAAAATTTTGAATAAATTTTGGAAGTTTTTGCTCAAATTTCAAAAAATTCTATAGTTTTAGATTTTTTGTTAAAGCCAAATATACCGTTTTGTGAAAATCCATTAATATTTGTGGCAACTGCTATGGTGTACACAGGAAATCAACCACAGATGGACATCATGTTAAAAATAGTCAAAACATGTTCTGAATTGTCTTAAAACATATATTTGCATCAAAATCTCAAAATTAAATAATTTCGCGAAAACAATACTTTCTCTACACTATATTCTTTTGTATGAAAAGTAAAAGTAATAACTGGGAAATAAGTTTTCCATTGAATTAAAAATATATATTAACCCCATACTTAGCTGTAATCTCATCATTACCACAAACTTGAAATGAAATTATTAACCACAGCAATCATAATCGCTAACTTTCCCTTCCGCTTTGTTTTGTTTTAATTGTTGACTGAATGTAAACACTTGGTGTAAACAGCATTTTTGCAAATGAGGTACGTATGATGAACGTAAAGAAAAACCAGTCCGAATAATTATATTTGGAAATATTGGTTTTGGAGCAAAACTCCTTAAGAGTTCAAATTTTCAGAACTTCTTAGCCCAAATTAACATCAGAGAATAATTGAACAAAATTTTTGTAAAGAAAGAAAAAACTTGTAATTTATTCGGTAGATGGAAGAGCGTATCATTCATAATCTTTCTATCTCTCTTTCTACTTTATTTATATTATTATTGTTTTTAATTTTATTGCACAGCAGAGGATATAGAAGATTTTTTTTTTTTTCTGCCTTTGATTCAGATAATCCGAAGCGAATTTTGCAGAAAAAGATGCAAGTAAAATAAGTAAAGAAAATAGTAGGATAATGAGGCTTAATATTGAACTCTATTTTAACTTTCGTACAACAATCGTTATTCATATCCGTTGCAATAGTGAAATTTAAATCAAATATGAACCAGAGATAGAGAATAAAATCACCTTCCTTTACCCTCCTATTAATTAAGTTTGGATTTTTTGAAATTTCCTGGCCAGTTAAACTATTTGAACTATCCTTGTTTCAAATTGCAAGTTTCCGCCTCTTCTATAAGTGCATAAACATTTCCGGATATACATGAAAAATAGCCCTTGTATATACTTTTACAAGTCACCTCTGGCCTTCTTGCATAATAAAGGACGATGTGTGTGTGCAGTTTATAGCTGAACTATGAAATTTGGTACATACGTACTGCAGGACACTGGGAGGTGCACCTCTGCATTATTTTTTTTTTTCAAATTCGAATCAGTTTTTTCATATTTTATGATTCAAAAAGTTGTGATAAGGGTTAAAATGTAGTCCAATTTGGCAACTCTGTTTTCAACTGGAAACACAAAGCACAATATCTATACTATATATCTGACTAGGAATGGTTTTCTTTTGTTTAAGTCTCTTGTGGCTTGCTTGTGTCCGACTCGCTTGGTTTTAAAAGGATTTCATTTATGTATTAAGAGTTAAAGATCCCCATACCATTTTAAAGATGAATAAATAACAGAATTGTCAAAGGTGCGACGGGGCTATTGACTGTAAACATTTGAACATATCGCCTTTGACTTTAGAGTTTCCCTTTCGTGCAGATACACAGGATTAGACAGACATATCCCTCACCTCCAGTGTTTACCTTTTATCATGTTTCTGCACATTGTTCTGTTTCAGGACGAAAGGCAGTTAAACACTGATAATCAGTATCTGATATTAGAACACCACTGAAAAAAACTTAAGTGAAAGAACCAGAGGGACATATATACCTAAAACAATTAATTCAGAGTACACCATTTAGAGAAATGTTAACTAAAAATGTATTCAGAGTTTACTTGAGTAGCAGTTAGTCAGTGTTAGATTTAAAATTATCTCGTTGCAATGTCAATTATGAACGAATGCTATGTAAATTCAATTGTGTTTTGCTATTATCACAAAGCATCCATTAATTAGATTTAATGAAACTCGTACAAGGTTTTATTTCACAATTAAGGATATAAAATATATACAATTGGCCTAAGCGCTTTCAGGCATGAAACATCCTTTATCAGAGGCATATAACACAAGTTCATTGGAGATATATGCACAGCTGAAATACAAATTAAATTTGCATATTACAATAAGCCAAATGGCAAAAAGCAGATTCAATAAGAATTGAAGATGCATAAATAAAAAGTACAAGAAAAAACATAATATAAATTTACAAAGGAACAATACCAAAATACTCAGAGAGAGCAGTATTTTAAATGGTTAGTTACATGGACCGTGGTTTTATGTCTATAGAGTTCAGGATTAGATGACAAGCAAAACTTTAGTTTTCCTAATTACAGGTAAAGTCATGGTAAATAAACATAAATTCAAAAACCAGAATGTTCCAAGAGTTATTGCAATGGGTTAAAAGAAAGGTTTTGCCAAATTTCCATTCAGATCAAGCCTTTAACCCTTTCGGGACGATCGGCACGCCCTTGTGGCGGCTGCGAACTTGCATTCAAGGATGGATGGCACACACTCGTGACGGAGGAAATTTTACCATAAACGGAGAGCGGCATGCATGCGTGCCTTCACGTGGAATGTTTTAATTTGTCTACTAGATGGCGTTAAATGTCCGTGGAACTAACTTCAATGTATTTTGCAGATGCATGACCTTGGCATAAGGAGGATCGAATGAGTTATTTCTCCATTTGGAGCGGTGAAACATGATTTTGTAATATAAACAGACAGAGCAATTCCTCGCAGCATCAACAATTTTATAATTGAGTTTCGGGTTTTATTTTTATTTCAGCGTTATGATTTCGTTGATGAATGGAATATGAGAGTATTTTTTTTTTTTTTTTTTTTTGGGTTTTAGAGGCAGTGAAATTATCCGTTTATTTTGGATAAAAGAATGGGATCAACTAACGAGTATTTTGTATTCAGATTTGTATGAAAAATATACATCAAATAGAAAATAAATATTTCTTTTATTCCTGAAAAAAGTAGATTTCTGTATTGAATAGGTGATTTTTAGTGAATTTTTTTCGAGAGTTAGGCTTAGCGCAAAAAATTTGCCATCCTTTGGGAACAGTTCGGAAGCGAAGCGCTCAGTCTTTTGGGCCGTGGCAGCTGCGGCATGCCACCGTTGCGAAAGGGTTAAACAGAATTTTCTGCCTTCTGGATCAATTTTTTCAGGAATTTAATTTAAAACCCCCTTTTTTCCCCCTTTCTTTTTTCTTTCTCTTTTTTTCTTTTCTTTCATTTTTTTTCTCTTCTTTTTCTTCTCCCTCCCCCCCTACAGTTTTCACTATTTAGTCCAACAAAATTAAACGATTCATTGATCAATTTTTTGGAAATAAAACATTAAATGCAATTTGTTAAAGTAATCCTTTTATATTTACATCAGATGTGAAGAAAATACACACATTAAAATCATGCCAGATTTAAGAAACTTAAGAAAATTGAATTGCCCTAAAATTGTATATGATGTGCAAAAATAGATGCCATTTTCAAAATCAGTGCATTATATTACATAAAAAGCAATTGTTTTTTCCTTGTTAATAAAATCATCACTGGCAGGCCTGAGTTATTTATTTTAGTTTTTCCTTTCCTTTTAAAAGTCTTATTTGTTTATACTTCCCTGGTTGAACATCTACATTTGTTCAATAAGATTTTATATTACGAAAGTGCTTGCTTATTTATAAAATAAAAATAATTATGTATTTTGCATGCATTTGTTACTTTAATGAAAGCATTCATTATAATTTTCAAGTGCCAAGAATAGCTCATGCAAATGGTTTTTTGATATAACTTATATAAGTTCATTTGATGCAGGTTTTCTCATGATATTAATGTATATCAAGTTTCAGCGTGGGTTTTATACTTTCCTTGCACTCATAGACATCTGCTAGTGGAGAAAGCTGAAAGAATTAGTGCAATATTTTATTAACGTAATTGTGAAAGTAAATTGTAATTATTTTTTAATTTCATCAAATAATTACATACTTCCAACTCACTCTCTTTAAATTCTGTAAAAACCTGTTTTCACTACTGAAAGCCAACTAAATGTATATTTACCTGCATTGGAATTCTCTTTCACCAGAATGTTTTGTTTGTGTTATGTGAGATGCAAAATCAAAATAAACATATTTATAATCTATAATGACTTTAAATTTTTCAGATGATAATATAAAAATTCAATGATTTAAAACAATTCAGTTTGAAAATAGATTATTTATGAGTATTTAATTTATTGTCAAAAGAATTGCATGGCCATATTTAAGCAAGATATCCATATATAACATAAGCATAGGCGCCGAGTTTTCAAAATCTCACGGGGGCACAATCCAATAAAGCAAAGGAAGGAGAGTTCGTCCCTGTGGATGTCGCCCCCACTGGGTTCCAGTCTAAATTAGATGACATTGTCTCGGCCGCCTAAACAGATATCTTACATCTTCGGGTTTAACCTTCGGGTAGCCCCGGCCATCCATTAAGTTGCTCTATGTCTTAGGATGAGTCGGATGGTCTGGGCTTTCGACCTTCGGGTAGCCGTCCGTCCAAATAGTTGCTCAAGTCCTCGGACGGTCTGGGTCTTCAACACCTTCGAGTAGGTCGGACGGGCTGGGTCAAAAGAAAGATATCAGCAGTTTTATTTATTGTATGATAAATATTTTTTATCTTTTTAGGCCTATTTATATTTGTAAGATAGGAGTTGATTAGGAAAATCCATATAGTTACTATGCATCAATATTATAATATATAATAATTACAATGGATTTTAATATAAGAATTAACTAGTAGCAAAGCTGTTAATTGATAAAAAAAAAAAATCTGAAAGTTAAGACACGTTAACGCTTAATATCAACTCTTAACTATCTATCAGTTGATTTTGACACAATAAATTAAAACAATGAACCCAGTAATAATACAAAAGTATCCAAATATTATTGTTTATATTTAAATATTTTTAAATTAAATATATAAATAAATTGATCATCACTATAACCACACATTTAGCTAAATTAAGAAATCTTTAAAACAAAGCAATTTATAAAAAAAATCTCATAAATAATATTTTTATGCAAAATTTGGATGGCATGTTGGTTGACATTTCTTATCATAACTGAAACTTTAATATTTTTATCAGGGGGGTGGGCTGAGTATACCTTGTGTGTGTGTGGGGGGGGGGGGCTTAGTTCCCTCTGGTCCTAGCCTGACTACGGTACTGTGCCAAACGTCCGGTGCTCACCAGGAATAAAGATACTCGCGGGGTTTGCAACTTCAAACGGAATGGATACCACCCGTGGGGTTTGCAGCTTCAAACGGAATGGATGCCACCTGTAAAGATAGCACTGGTATATAGAATCCAGGAGTAATTACAAATAAGATATCTTTAGGTAGACAAAATAAGTCATCTCTACTTCGTGGTAATCATTTATAGTTATTACTGGAGGGAAACAGCTATTTTTTGGAAATGCCAATAACACGGCTGTAAATATTCCATTTCTCTTTGAATTAGGTGGTCAGTCGAAAAAGTTCTGGTAACCAGGTGTTTTTATCATTAGCGCAAACATGTTTCCTGGGAGTAAAGATGAGCTTGGTTTGTGTTTAGGGAGCTATGGTAAGGAAGATGTGAACAAGATTGAGCTGAAATGTGACATTTACTTTGATATGATTTTCTTTCAATTATTTTTATGTTTAAAAAATTTCATTTTTTGGTATTTAGTAAAATATGAAGTTCGAAAAAAATCTTGAAATTTCCCAGAGGGGGCAAAGCCCCCCTCTGGAAAAATTCAGCGGGGGCTCATGCCCCTCTGCCCCCCCGTAGTCGGCGCCTATGAACATAAGCATTTATTATCATCACTGCTTCAATTCCACTGTTTTAATTTCAAATATAGTAGATTCAGCTTAATTTGTGTGGGGGACATCAGTTATGACAGCCTTGTATTTAGGGCAAACATTAAACAAAAACAAATTGCAGATATAACACATTTCTTTCAATTATTTAGGCCACTATGTGTTTTAATCCCACTAAAATTTATATGGTACAAGTCACTTTATTTTAAGACCCACTTTTTAATTTTTTCCAAATTTTGAAACCGATTTAGAAACCTTTTCACTACAGTATTTCTGTTTATTTAGTCATCAAACTACACATTTTACAGCATAAATAGTTTCAATAGTTAAATTTTTAACTGGAATATCGCTGAAGATCTCTTCAGACAAAATAGAGAAACCACATTTACACTGCCATCTATTAAAGTTTCAGTTACAGAAACATGAAAGTATTTACCATGTTAAATTATTTCTCCCCCCCCCCCCCCCCTACTTTCAAATGATGATTATGGTGGGACAAGTAAACTATGATTATCAAAGTACAGCTTTTTGAGCTAAAAAGAATGCAAGTTGAACAGTGTGTAGAGTGAAAAATTAGAACTGAATATTCTAGGGATCCTGTATTTTTGTATATGTACTTTGAGATTGCTTTTAGTTGAATTATTCTATATTTAATACATATATTTATGTTAAAATAAACTTGTGCTTTTTTCTTCTTGTAAATACTAGTTTTTATTTCATTTTATAACTTTTTAAGTCTGTATTACTGATTCACTATGAGATGCATGTCTGTATTGGCACTTTGTGTAAAGCTTTGCTTAATTGGGCCAGAATGATCTAGTACCGATTAAGTGGAATAAACTGTAGTTGTAGAAACTTTGTTTCATCAAAATGTTTGATATGGGAAATGTCTCAAATGTTGTATTATGCATTTCTCAAAATGTATATCAAGTGAGGTTTGGAAAAAAATAGTATGTTATTCACTGAAATAATAAATATATCGGGTATACTTTTGTGTGATAAACCTAAGAAATTTTATGAATCACATGTTGAAATTAAAGATTGAACTCATATGAATGCTGAGAATTAGCTGGTGGTGCCCATAGCTTAGATGATAGAATATTCATTTCATAATTAAAGGATATCATTGATTTTTGTTGGAGTAGTTGCTTTTCATTACCACCTAATTGTTTGAGACCTCGGAATTATATGAATAATTAAAAAATAGTTAATTGTCAGAATGGAGAAAATATATAGATTTTAGTATGACAGAATCCATATCTCATCTGTAATAAAAACAGGAGAGAAGTGTTTAAAATTGACAAGTTCGTGTAGCTTGCTTGGTAGAACAATGATCTTGATTATTGGATGTAAATTTGATTTCTATCGGGTTAAGTTAATTTTCTTAGTTTTATAATTGCTAAAATTGTAAGTGTATTTGTATGTAAAACATTTTAAAATCATCATCCTCACTCTGTATAATGAAGCTTATATATATATATATACACACACACACACACACACAGGGTGCCCCAAAAAGATTGAAACGCACTTTAATTCATTATCTGTTGGAGATAAGTGAGCAATGTAAATTGCAAAAATGTTGAAAGTAAGGTAGGAAATAAGACTATGTTAATGAAATAGTCCTCCCATTAATTTTCAAAAAGTACCAAATTCTATGCTCATTTGCTTCACTTAACTTTACAACAGGGAGACAAAAATGCAAATAAATCATCTTACCGGGGTTTAGAAGTTCTCGGGGTATCTTGTTCGCTCGGCTACTTCTTGGCCTCTCCTCTTACCCTCAAATGCTAGGAAAGGCATAAATATTTAACTCACTTGCACACATCGCTTTGAGTCTCTTGCTCGCACAAACTATCAAGAACTTTGCTCTGCTCTCTTAACTTATCTAAGGGGCTGGAACCCTTACGTGATTTGGTCAGTCAACTCTCCCCAAACAACTGACCAGGTGGGGCAGTTTATGACTTTTCCCCGATTCATGGCTCCAGGCCTCCGTTTCTATCAATGGGGTTTTAAGACTTCTTTTCATGTGCATTAAAGGCAGGGATAACTCCCCCCGATGTTCAAAGTATTCCTGGCGACATTACCTACGCATAACTCAACCTAAATTTTGCGCCAAAACTCCAGAGAGCTCCTTCGTAATTGTTACTTTACAATTTCGAAGCACTGCACCTGCGATTTCTAAATATCGAAATCAGGTAGGTAGCTCTCATTCACTGTAACCTTAGTGAAGCCCATGTTTTCAAGTCTGCATGCAAAGGCTGGCTTATAGCATCCGTCCCTTTCTCCGGGATCAACATACCCCCACATCCATTGTCCTTCCTCTCCGACTCTTCCTTCCTCTCTCTCTCCTTTCAGTACAGTCCTGAACCCATGCTAAACTGAATCTAAATAAAATTATTAATTGCACACTCATACACATTTGGTTAAACAACGGAACACAAATTATAAATAATAGCATAAATTTAAATAATATAAATAAATAAATAAGATGAACATTTGCATGATAAAGTCCAACATGAGGAAGTCCTTTCAAAGCGACCTTCTGCAGCAACCTGAGATGCGTGTGGACACTGCAAGTATTACTAATAATAGTCCAATGATGACTGTCGCAGTCATTTTTAGAAATCCAGTCCAGCTTAATGTTCCAACAAACTCTGTCAAGCTCCATTATGCTGGTTCCTGAGTCAAAGCCTTTGTATGGTAACCTTGGCCTATGTGGTTCTGCAGCATGAGGTTGATGACCCCTTCTTCCAGACAAATTTTAAACACTTTGCACGCCGTCACTGTCTGGGCATGCAGACACAATTTGTCTTGTATACAGCATTTTTCACTGTGAAATTCTATTGTCATTTGCTAGGTTTTGATGTCAAGCTACACGGCACTGATCGTTAAGTTGAATAGGCGTGGAATTTGTGTTCACCCAACTGCCGTCACAATTTCTTTCGCAATTCGTGGACACACAATTTGAACCTTTGTGCACATACTATGAGCATTACTAAAATTCTAGAACCACCCGTGAATGGTGGTTCTGAAGCAAGTGGAGTGTAAGCTCCCATCTGCACATGTATACACTTGATTGCAAGTAATTGTTTCCCTCAAAGCATTATCTTTAACTTTTGCCTGTGCCTCTCTAATTAGCACTCGGACCTCCCACCATCAACAATTCAGGTCATTGCCACGAGACGAATTTACATACGTCTCTGAATCACACTAATATGGTGTAGCCCACTGGCATAGTTTCTACGTCGTAGTGCATCTTTGGCCAAAGCAATAAGCAGATGCGGCAGCAAACCATTGTCGGCATCACCAGAATCTTTTGGCGTAGCCCCATCATTTTTGTGGTGTAACACCAAAGTCTAGTAGGAGTAGCATCATCCTCTGTTTGGTGTAGCACCATCGGTTATTTGTGTTGTAGCACCAACGCATCTTTTGCATGAGAGTTATTGTGGCTTGGCCATCTCATCACCTTCACCCTGGCAACTTTGCATTTAGTATCACAATGGTTAAGAAAGATGTTTTATTGCATTTCATTAAAATCTCCCTTAAATTTTGAATAAGAAAAAATTTAATCTTTCCCAAAAAAAATTTTAATAAAAGGTATATAATTAAAAACAAGTTAACATTAATTGGATCACTACTTCACTCTCTCTTGCATAACTTAAATGTCATTTACAAATTGCTACATCGCTCTTTCTTTAGAGCATTACTCGTTCCTTCCCACATCTTTAAATTCATTCTTTGACAGTTTACACTTAATTATCTCACATTACATTAAAATTTTCCCACAATTACCCATTGGTTACATTCAAGCAGTTATTTTTAACTGTCGGTGTATTTTCTTACACCTTAATTATTAACATTATACATCTCACATTAAATCGGATATTCCTTATAATTATAATTTATTTACATTGATCTGATCCCATTTTACTATTAGAGCATCTTTAATACATTAATTAATTACTCATAATATTAAACATTTACACATTAACTATCTCGGGCGCGGTAGCCCATTGGTTAGCGCGCTGGAGTTGCACTCGGTTGGCCCGGGTTCGATTCCAGCCACTGCCAAAACTGCCGCCGTGTTCATGTGGAGTACGATCACGTTAAACATGTGGGTCCGAAAGTCCTTCCGAGAGGTTGGTGGTAGGGGAAGGAGGGTACGGTCCCTGTGGATGCCTCCCCCACTGGGTTCCGGTCTAAATTGGGTGGCACTTCCCGACCGTCCAAACAGTTACCTTACACCTTTCTGGTAGGTCGGACGGTCTGGGTTTCAACAACAACATTAACTATCTCAACGTTATGTTGGAAACATTTTATAACTATCCATTATTTACATTTCTTCAATCACATTTACTATCCATATTTTTTATACGTTAATTACTCCCTCACAATTTTAAACTCCTCAACATCGTTTATTATGACTGCTCATTATTTACCTTTCATTTACATTTAGTCGATTATTTTTTTTTTCCTTACATATAAAAATTTCTCTTTTATAATTAATCATTTTCCCTAATACACTTCCTCAACACCTTGTTTAGCTCGGTTACGTTGGTACTACATTTTTAACACAATTTTCGCATGACACTACAATACTTGAGAGCATATACTTCTATTTTAACAGTACACACTCACAGTTCCCTCGAACCCTTTTTGTACGCATCCTCCCTAAAACATCTTCAGTCCGCATCGCTATCAACACCCTAAAAGAATTATTTAAAACACCAGTCTCCACTGGAATCATGCTAACTTCGTAATCTTGCGTATTTTCATTCAATCATTCCATTCATTCATCCTCGTATATAACCTTTCCTGTAACCCGTTCAACTCTTAATAACCCCAAACTCATCATGAAAACCTGAAGACCTGAAAATCCATTTTCCTGAAGTGGCACGTGCCTCACTCGCACAATACCATTTTATTTTCTAACCGCATCCTCTGGTTACCTTCGTTTCTTTCCAATCGGGGAAACTCTCCAATCATTCGAAATCCCCACTGCTAAACATAGGACTCCTTCCAAATCATGCTACCTAACTTCATATAACGATTTGCATTCGAAGCATCAATCTTATTGTTTATTCTTACGGTGCTCACAAGAGCCTGTGCTAAGTCCTTAATTCTATCAAGAACTCCTTTATCCGAAGTTTCATTACCTTGTGTGAAAGACATCTTTTTTGTAAAGCCAAGAATCCATATCCTCAGTAAGTTCATTAGGGATGGGTGTAATATTTGTGGCATTCGGTTCCCCCTTTGTGACACGCCTTGACTGCAAGTCATAGAGACAATCCATTGATGTCCCTCGTGTGGATTCTCGGTCCTTCTCTTTTGCTCCAGCCCCTAATGATCTATTGACGTTTCCCCCCTGTAACTTTGCTCCTTTCAATGAGAGGGGTGAAGGGATTTTCCTCGTGGCACGTGACATTTTCGCGTTCATCTGGAAATTCAAATGAGTAATTGTAAGGGATCATAGCTTCGGGATCTTCTCTCTCGTAACGCTTACGGTATATGACATTTTTACTCTCCCTTGGACAATCGCGTGTGTAATTAAAAACTGAAGTATCTTCACAGTCGGCTTTCTCGTAGCCCTCCCAATTATTCTGCGGTAGTTTACCTTGCCTTCCAACCTCACTTCTGACCTTCAGATTTTTACTCGTCCCCTTCACAACCCAACATTTCAATCCCTTTTCCTCTCTATTGACCCTATACTTGTATCTTTCCTCCTTGCACACCTCGAGTTCACCTACTGTTTCCCCAAATATCTAATTTGGCCACTATAGTCCCGAGTAGTGGTTCTGGGTACATCAGGCAATTTTTCTGTTTTTCCCCATTTCGAAACATCATTCTGGGTACTTCCTGATAATTTTCCCATTTTTCCCCATTTCAAAACTTCATACTGGGTACTTCCCGACAATTTTCCCACTTTTCCCCCTTGCAAAATTTTATCTCTGGACATTCATATCTAAAGTGACCTAACCGAGCACAAGTAAAATACCCAACCTTATTCTTACCCGCTTTCCAAAGGTTTCTCTCATTATCACACACTCTCACACTTTTTCTCTTTTCTTCGACAAACTTCCAATTCCAACCCCTCTTTGTGGAATCCACAGGAATTGAATTATTCTCCCTGGATTCATAGGGCAGTATTGAAGCTATTCTCATTCCCTTGTTCAAGGTTAGAGGCTCGCTCGTAAGATGTGAATTCTTACGGCTCTTTCTCCTTCTGGGGACTTTTCTAGCCCTGGGCCGACAAGATATCTCTCGTTTCTGTCTTTCAGGTCTTGCACCTCATAATCTATCCCCTCCTTTAAGGTTCTAGGATCGTAACTTATCTGAACATTTCGCTTCTCTCCTGCTTGAAGCGTGGGCTTTTGAAAAACTCACACAGTCTATTTCTCTTCCCCCTAACAACTAACGATTCTCCTTTGTCCTCAGCTTGGATTTCCCCTAAAGGTGGGTCAGTGGGATTTACAAATTCAATTGTGATTATCCCGTGCTGTTTTGAACTGATCAGTTTTCCTTCCTGTAAATTTATTATAAAACCTCCCACATCAATGTAGTCTGTACCGAATATACCTGCGTAATTTTCGCTCAAGGGGTGTCTCTCTATGATTAATGTGTGCTTAATGAGCTTCGACCCAACCTGCATCGGTAAAATGCTTTCCCCATTATGCAAGAGTTCCCCCCCATTGGCCATGGTCAGTTTAACTGTGGATTTTCTACAAGGGTACTCCTCAAATTCTTGTCAAGAGTACCCCAGGGTTTAAAATGCAGACAGCTAATCCTGTGTCTAGAAGGAATTTCAGGGTTTTTGAACCTATGGTTGCCGAAATAACTGGAAGTGCAAATTTTGAGAGGGTTGCTCGGATTTTACCTTCCGAGCCTATCTGCGTAATGCGGGTGTCCTGCATCCCCCGTTTAGAGGACACGCTATCTTATTTAAATTATCTATTGTAAGTGCCCCTGTTTTGTGCCCTATTGTTAGTGCCCCACGACTGCTAGTTTCTTGCCTGAGACCCACTATTTCTCGGCTCTTTAATTTTTAAACTCGCTTTCGGGTCGTCTTTGCGAAGCCCTAGAATGACAATCCCATAACAGGTGTTCGATGTGAGAACAGCCATAATGATGACGAGATTCTCTGTACGGCTCGATCGCTGCTCTCCGGACTTCGCGCATATTTCTAGTCTCCTCAGCGCGGTCCTGTAATTTTAAATCTGCGAGGTCACGGCGTATGGCATTTAGTACTGACTCGTTCGACCTATCTCTTGCTAAAAGCAGCTACTAAACCTCACTCGAGTCTGCCCCTGTGTCATGTTTACAAACGAAACTTTATTACAGAGTCTTTCATTAGATTCCTCCAAGATGACTACATTCACTCCCTCTTCTATAGTCATTGGGTTATGCGATATTACTGACCACTGCAATTTGGGGTTTAAACCGGCCAAAAATTGCAAAAGTTGGATGCAGTCCGCTAATTGTTTAACTTGTGATATGCTGATATCCGTCCCTTGCAAATACTTAAACGCTGAGTTTTTAACTCTCCATGTAATGTTTGACAGTCTCTCCGGACTTCTGTCAGCAGTTAGTAAACTGTTGTAATTTCACAGCTAATGGTAGTTGTATTTCAAAATATTCTAAGAATTGGTCTCTGAGAACTTTAAATTCTGTAGCGCTCCTCACATCATGATTATTCATTAGAAATTCTAACGCACCTCCTCTTATTTTAATTTTTGCTACTAAAAATTTCTCTGCATCTCCCTACCACCGATCCTACCTATTTCTTCAATACTCGCTATAAACTGCTAAGGCGTCATTAGGCCATCTTCACCCGAAAATGGCGGAACTAGACCGAGGAATCCTGCTATACTGTTTGCCACCAAAGATCACTCCGGAACATTATTAGAGGCTGAATCGCCACCTCTATTTCCTGAATTTCCTGGCATTTTGGTTTACTTTCTCCCTTCACTAATAATAACCACTAATTAAATCCTAAACGCCTGCAAAATAAATGCATATATGGCATACACTCAACACAATTTCACAAATAATCATTCATAATAATCAAACACTTACCATATAGCATACAGTATATTATATTTAATTTCTATACTCTTAACTTCCTCAATTGCACCTTAGCATTATCGTATACTTCAACAAGAATCCTACATATGCATGCTTTCATAACACTAATGTAAATACTCATAACTATAATTGTAACCATTTAATATAATCATTCAATACTCGAAACAATTTGTAAAAGTTAACACTCATAACAATAAATGAATCATCCCGTTTTAAAAACTACCCCCAGATAATATCTATCTTCATTTCATAACTCTTCATAATTTCAATATTAATAAATAAATCGTACACATCAATAATCCTCCATCGTACGGTTTACTAAATCTCAGTATATGCTTTCAGGTTCACAAACAAAAATTATTTTAAAGCTCAACTGTCATACAAGTAATTACTAAATCAATAATATTTAATTACTTATTCGCTTATTTAAACTTTCTCTTTATGCCGCAATAACTTTAATTAAAAATTCTGATCGCCAGGCACAATTTATGTTACTGAGCCGGGTCTACTCAGGGATAACTTTCCCTAAAAAGAGTCTGATTTGTGTGGCCACAGAATGTAATATTTATCAGCTCGTCACTTGGTCGACTTAGGGTCAGTGGAGCTTGTAACATAGTAACAGAATAGATGACCTTATGAAAAATAACACTTGCACATTAATAAATAAGATCTCTGTAATTCAAACAAAACAAATTTATTCATATCACGTGCACAGACATTTATCTATACTACTAAGTCTATGCGACATGGGTGGCTAAACGCCTTTTTCCTTTCTTAGTCAAAGGGAGAGTGAGTGAGAGTGTGAGCGCTAATTCTATTCTCATTTGCTTCACTTAACTTTATAATAGGGAGACAAAAATGCAAATAAATCATCTTACCGATGTTTAGAAGTTCTCAGGGTATCTTTGTCGCTCGGCTGCTTCTCAACCTCTCCTCTTACCCTCAAACGCTAGGCAAGGCACAAATATTTAACTCACTCACACACATCGCTTTGAGTCTCGCTCGCACAAACTATCAAGTTGTAATGATCCCCCCTTCCCTTTCAACACGAATACTTATGTAGCCTTAAAAGCACGTGAAAAACATGGCGCTATCTGCTTTGATTCTTTTACTGCAGCAAAGACGAAATTTTCTGCTCGTCCCCTGAACGTAATGCATTGGCCCTGCTTTTCAAGTCTCTTGGCCAAACAACGAAAAATCCTTTTCATAACTTTGCTCCGCTTTCTTCTCTTATCTAAGGGGCCGGGCCCCTTGCGTGATTTGGTCAGTCGGCTCTCTCCAAACAACTGACCAGGTGGGGCAGTGTATGACTTTTCCCCAATTCCTGGCTCCATGCCCCTGTTTCTATCAATGGGATTTTAAGACTTCTTTTCACGTGCATTAAAGACAGAGATAAAGCCCCCCCCCCCCCCTCCCGATGTTCAAAGTGTTCCTTGCGTCTCATTACCGACACATAACTCAACCTAGATTTTGCTCCGAAATTCCAGAGAGATCCTTCGTAATTTTTAGTTTACAATCTCGAAGCCCTGCACCTGCGATTTCTAAATGTCAAAATCAGGTGGGTAGCTTCCTTTCACTGTAACCTTAGCGAAGCCTATGTTTTCAAGTCGGCATGCAAAGGCCGGCTTATAACGATACAGATATGCAGGGTTTTTTAATGATCTTGTGTCATTAAAAATAAAAAATTTCTAATTGGCCAAATTTGTTTATGGGGGTCGTGTAAAAATTTAAAAAGTGTAACTTTTTGAAAATTAACAGGACTTTCATTCATGTTGTCTTATTTCCTACCTGACTTTCAATATTCTTGCAATATACATTGCCCAATCTCCAACAGGTAAAGAATAAAAGCTCATTTCAATCTTTTTGGGGCACCCTGTATTAACATCACCATATATATATATATATATAACTTGCATGATTATCTATCTTATTAATACTTATTCATTTTGTTTTAAATGCGTTCTGGTACCCTGTGTTTAGTTCATGTTCTCTCATAATTCAAAAATATTTTCTTAATTAGTATACTCAAATGCCTGAGTTAAAACTGTTAGAGAGAGCTTTTTAATTTTATACATATTTATACCCCCTCTCCCCCCTCTACATACACCTACTAATTTGGCAGTATTATCTTTGCCATTCCAATTCCTGTTATATTTGTTAATTTGAATGGCTTTCAATGTTTATATTATACAGAATGTTTAAAAAAGACATGGCCAGATATTTAAAAGGTAGAACAAGATAAGCTTTATATCAAACTAGAAAAAATAACTGTATTTGCCCAGGTCCTAAATAAGCTCTCGCTACTTAAATAATACATTTACAGAATCACCTCTTCAGACTACCTCAATTTCCTTTGCCCTCCGCAACCATAGAAAACAAAAATAAAATAATAAACTGTCTTTTCTGAGGAAGAGACGACATAGCTTAAACCCCACCACCGTAAGTCGAGCATGCATAATCGACAGGGGAGAAAAGTCCACCAGTTTTAATGTACTGTATGTACAATTTAAATTTTTATGCATTTGCATGATAAATCACAAGTAAAATAATGTAGTAAATATGAAAAATATTTTTTATTAGAATGCGCAGGTATACACACAACTTTTTGCCAGCTAATAAAATTGTGCTAATTTACATTTTTTGGATGTGGCAAAATAAGTATAAGATAACCTAAAAAATGCAAATTTCAATGTATTTAAAAAAATAAATAAATAGGAAGGAATTGTCCTACAGATTCAGTTCAAATATTGTTGGCAAGAACGTTCTTCAATATTTCCGATGGTGTCAAGATGGAAATTCTGATAATATTTTTGATCACTAAGGAACTGAATAAGCTCCTGCTAGATGGAAACTCTGATAATATTTTTGATTACTAAGGAACTGAATAAGCTCCTGTTACTTAAATAATACATTTACAGAATTACCTCTTTAAACCATTTCCCTATGCTCTCCACAACCATGGAAAGTAAAAATAAAATAAAGTTTTTTCTGAGGAAGAGAAGGCATATGCCTCACCATAAGTTAGGCATGCTCCACAGAATTTCATGTACGGTATGTATAATTTAAATCTTTATGCATTTGCTTGAGAAATTACAAAAACTAAATAATGTAATTAAAAAAAATATTTTTTGTTAGAATGTGCAGGTATACACACAACTTTTTGCAACTAATAGAATTGTGCTAATCTTCCCTTTTTGGATACAGTGAAATAAAAGTATCAGATAGCCTAAAAAATGCAAATTTAAATGTATTTTAAAAAAATAAATAAATGGGAAAGAATTTACCTATGGATTCAGTTCAAACATTGTTGCAAAAATGTTTTTTGATCTTTCTGATGGTACCAAGATGGAAACTCTGATAATATTTTAGATAACTAAAGAACTGTTTTGTGTGAAAATTGCTCAAAATCGTACTAAAACAAAATTACTAAAAAACTAATTTAAATTTTAAAACAAAAATCTTACTAAAGCACATTGTCCTGGGTCCTGATGCACTTCTACCAAATTTTTGTCCATGTCTGACGCTTAGAATTCCCACAACAAAGACAAAGACACATTATGTAATTTTATTAGTTGGTGCTATTGCACCACTTTAGGTTTATCCAGAATAAGTAGTTAAAATTGTTGTGGCATGCTTTGGTCCACTTGAAATATTCATTTCTGTGTTTTGTGTCAACTATTATGTTTGTTGAAATTTTTTTTGGGCAAATAGTTTCTATAATCACTTACAAGATGAGTTTCAGCTGACATTCATTTCCTCATTTTGTGAGACTAGAGTATTAAAAATTAGATTTTGCATATTCTAGTATCACAAAATTTAAAGAGCCCAAGCTGGCTATTACTGTTAATCACGTTAGTTCTTGATTATGGTAACAATCATATGCTCTCTCTTAGAAAATCATCTCAAAATGGACTAGCACCAGTTACTATTTTCAGGGCTGCAAATGAGTTGAATCTTGGCAAGCAGCATAACTGAAGAAAGATGCAGAAATGGTTACTTCAAGGAGATTGACACATCCCAAGAGCATTTTAACTGCTCTTTGTTTTTGGTCTAGAATGCAGTAGTAACGATTAAATAATTTTAATTAAAACTTACCTGCCTTAAATGTCGGGCTGCATTCTTTTAGAAATACCCAGTATATGAATTTAATCTCAGTAATTAAAATTCTATGCCCTAATATTAACACTATAAAGCCCAGAATCTTATGAATAATAAGTTTTTCTAATGCAATGTATCAAAACCTTTGGATGTTCTAGTGTTGAAATTGAGTTTTGTATTAAAAAATTATAAGATATATATTTGTAATAAGCAATTATTAACTTAAAGCATTTAAATTGATAAAATATTGTTTCTACTCTCATAAGTAATGCTTTTGAAAGTATGTTTTGTATTATACAAAATGTTTGCATATTTGTCATATCCAGAAAGAAAACTATATTAAAAATAATTTTTATAGAAATTTGTGTTGTTTTATATTGATTTGAAACATTTTCAACAAAATTTTTTAGTATTTCATTATAAGTATATCATGACATGATATTTAGTGTAAGTACAACTCTCTGCTTTTTATAAATTGAATATAAATTTAAATTTGGAATGCTTTAAAGAGTTTCATTAACTTAAAACAAGATGAAGAATTTCAACTTATCACAAAACTAATTATACTTTGACTATTTTTGCATTGTTTTATGTGGATATTTTTTCTTTTTATATAAAAAAAAAAAAAAAAAAATTGAAGTTTGGTGTGGACACAGTTTGTTTTCTAGTAGTATTTAGGTCATTAAAATCTTAAAACTAAATTATGAACCACTAATGTTACTAGATATAGCGCAAAATAGCCCAAGAATGAGCCAATTAATTGGTTTTTATTAAGTTTAATATTCATTTTTTATTTCTTTTTTAAAACTTGTTAATTTAATGAAAAAAAAATGTTTAAAATTTTTTAATTCAGTGTAAAAATTCAAAAGTTTACATTCAATATTTCCTATTCTATATTTTTTTACTTCTTACACATTGCTTTCTTGCAATGTGTAGGAAGTAAAAAAAAAATATAGAATAGGAAATGTTGAATGTAAACTTTTGAATTTTTACACTGAATTAAAAAATTTTAAACATTTTTTTTTCATTAAATTAACAAGTTTTAAAAAAAAGGAAATAAAAAATGAATATTAAACTTAATAAAAACCAATTAATTGGCTCATTCTTGGCTCATTTTTACTTCTTACACATTGCTTTCTTGTAGGGGAGCGGTAGCCCATTGGTTAGCGCGCTGGAGTTGCACTCGGTTGGCCCGGGTTCGATTCCAGCCACTGCCAAAACTGCCGCCGTGTTCATGTGGAGTACGATCACGTTAAACATGTGGGTCCGAAAGTCCTTCCGAGAGGTTGGTGGTAGGGGAAGGAGGGTACGGTCCCTGTGGATGCCTCCCCCACTGGGTTCCGGTCTAAATTGGGTGGCACTTCCCGACCGTCCAAACAGTTACCTTACACCTTTCTGGTAGGTCGGACGGTCTGGGTTTCAACAACAACAACATTGCTTTCTTGTGATAGATATAAATAGAAAATTATCTTGTGCTTTTACTTATATCATAGGAATAGTTTTATATGTTTTTTAAGCCCGTCAGTCAGATATTGGAGATGACACAGATTGCATTCAAAATTCCAAACCTCAGACTTTACAGTACATGATACAATTTTAAAATTCAAACATGGGTTTTGGCAATTGTTTAGTGGACATTTTAGTTGGAGCATAAATTTTAATTAACTTTTTGTTGGTCTTTGAAGCAGAAAACCTATTGCAAGTTTGCTACTTTAATCTGTAGCTTTTATATTAATGTAGCTTTTAAATTACAATTCTATTTAGAGAAATTGGGCTCATGAACATGGGATCTTCTCTGGGCATGTACAGAATTTTTTCTAAAGGGAGATTGAATGTGAAGAAAATAAGATTAGAGGGTAACATAAAAGAAGCTTGAAACTAATATTTAATTACATACTCTATTATGCTCAATGCCATTATGTGTAAATTTTACTTTTTGCTCACTCTTATGAACGTGGTTCGAAATTAGCGGTCATAAATCATATTTTGCACCTATTAATTTCGGTTTGACAATAGAAATTTTAGACTTAGTCATCATTTTTCATGCTTAACTTTTTTGGTTGGTGTAAATGTTGACTGATCAACCATTTATTCTTCCTTGTAACTATATAACCGATGCATATCTTTGACCGTATGCTCCCACACAGTGGATCAAAGACAAGGCCGGTAGGTGATTTATTTTGTGAACTGCGTAACGTAAACAAAATAAATAATTTTGAAATTGCACCCAAGTAGAGCATTTTGACAACTGAGAACATATAGTTAGGTGCCATTCACGCCTGACTTTCTACTTCTAATTTCTTACTCTACTTGTGAAGTATGAATAGTTTTCCCCATATCATCTAAAACTTCTTCCCTTTTTGAAAGGCGGAATATAGTAAGATGGCATGTACCTAAAACGGTCCAAAGATCTTTCTTAGGTGGATTGGGCTTAAATGGTAGGGTTTTTTTTTCCCGGATGACCCCTTACTTCCGCGAAGTAATTAAAGGGTGGTCGATGTCCTAATCCCATTAATGTACGAAAAGAAGGCATGGACACAAAGGAATTAACAGTTGACGAGCAGAATATAAAAAAAAGTAGCCAATCGGAGAAGATTTTTGACACTTTCTCCGCAAAACCATGAAGTCAGAGTGAGATGTTACCCCTGAATTTCTAGCATTGGAAAACATAGGAAGACTCCATCTACTCTTTAAGATATCTACAGGCAGGCAGTATCGAAAATACATGTATTTGATATCAGTGAAATAGTGCCCATTGAGGCTCAGAAGCTTAGCCTCCCCTGTTTAAAATATAATTTAAAGATACTTTTATTTATTATATTTTTTAATATAACTTTGTGAATATGTCTTTTTTTAGAAAACTATTACACGTTACTTACTTAAAATGAGACGCTTCCCATTAAAGTATTTTTTCCATTAAAACGCATATCTAGAAGCTGAAATCATCTAGCTTTTACGATTCATTGAAAGAAGTATGGCATTATCCCCGCCCACCTGTTAAACTCCGCCCTGTCTGATAAGCTAGAACTATAAGCTGGCTTACAGTAAAGTGTGGCTATTTTTTCCCCTATTTTCAACCCTTTATAAACAACCTAATGCCAGACAAATGATTGGATATGGGACGTGACTTTTCATGAATGAAAATTTCTTGGGCAAGGCGAATGAATCCGCCATTTTGGGTCAAACACGGTTCTATTAATTAATCTGTACAGAAAAGTCATATATAATATTAAAAAATATGAATCATTTTCCGCGAATAACATGACATTCGCTCAAATTTAAGCAATGTCAAGACAAAGAAACACTAATAATGATTACCATTAAACTTAAGTAGTTTGTGAAGTAGACTTAGTCACAGCAACATTATTTACATTCTACACTTAAAACATTTTTTTCAAACACTGTTTACAATTTAACAACTGATACTCAGACTGTAAAAGTATTCAGTCAGTACAATGTTGCTGTTGTGTATTGTTATGTACAAATTATGATATGAAGATTTAAAAGGCATGTATTGATACATCAACTTTTTTTTTATAGGTATTGAATAATTTTCATTGTCTTATACAGGTGAACCTCGATATGTCGAACCTCGGTATCTCGAAATATTTTCATCCCCCTTCACGCACGGTATAAAACTAATGTAAAACAAACTCTTTAACTCGAAACTTTTTAATCAAACTCTCGATATCTCGAATTTTTTCATCTTACCATTTTCATCTTTTCATTTGGAAAAATACGATCCAAAAAATGTGTTTAATGCAGATGAAACAGGACTATTTTTTAAGTGTATGCCTGATAAAACTATGGCCATTAAAGGCATGTCATGGTGGAAAAAGGAGCAAAGAAAGATTAACTGTGCTATTTTGCACTAATATGGATGGTTCAGAAAGGCTCAAACCTCTTATGATAGGTAAATCTGCCAAACCCCAATATTTTTCAGGAATGAAATCTGTTCCAATGACTTATTTTGCGAATAATAAGGCTTGGATGACTGCCGAAATTTTCACTAATTGGTTGAAGGAACTAGACAGAAAAATGTCCCGTGAAAATCGCGATATTGTTTTCTTCTTGGACAACTGTACAGCGCATAATAGCGTGCCAAAATTAAAATCATAGAAAGTTCATTTCATGCCACCAAACACAACTTCTAAGTAATAGCCTTTGTACCAAGGTATTATTCAGAGTTTTAAAGTAAACTATCGCCACAAAATTAAGCTCATTTAGATCCGCCTAGCTCATTTGGAATGGAAAATGTGATAGATATTGAAGGATTCAGTACCTGTAACCAAACTGTCATAAATGACTATTTTGCAAGTAAAGAAATGCAAGATTAAATTTTAATAATGTATATTACATTAAATGTGCATCCAATCGTTTCAAGCTTCGCTTTATTTGTTGTCAGCATTTTCTTGGAAAATACTCAATTCTCTGTCTGTAAGATAAAGTAAGTGATTTTTTAAAAAATGTGTAAAGTATAGGACTAGGATGTATATATTCTTTTATGAATTCCTTAAAATTTTTCAAATTTTCGATATCTCGAATTTTTTTTCTACTCCCTTCAAATTCGACATATCGAGGTTCGACTGTATATATTTTGGATTCAATGTGTATATTAATGTCAGAAAGATCGATTTGGGTCACAACTCTATTCAAAAGATAAGTTTATATTTTCACTGAAATTTTAAACACATTAATTTTCAAAGTTCAACTTTATTTTATCTGAAATACGATACGACACAAGCATTCTACAGTTTGTGTCATTCGTTTTCTAATGAAACAGTACATAAGAAATTATCATTTATGTAACACTAGAAAATGTGCCTAGCATTGCCAGGGAGTTAAAACAGGGTAGTTATGTAAAATAACAAAATAAATAAATTTGAACAGGTGTGATAATAAAAATAATCGCTTGCTACTTAAATAAGTGATCACTATTTATAAATAAGTTAAAAAAGCACTCACTACTTAAATAAAGCATTTTTCCGGAATGCTGTTTTTGAACAAATGTTTCTGCACTTAATTTTTTCCATTCGAAACCAAGTCAGTTGTATAGTAGTTATATAGTCACCATTCTGTAAATACCCTATGCTACGTATTTAAAGTATGAGATAACAATGGACATGTGGGTGAGGTCTGCTGCTTTCAGAGTTTATACTTAATTGTGAAAACAAAAATGAAAGAGTTTTTAATGGCATATCAGATATTTTTAAGGAGTTTATAAATTACACGCTCAAACCCTCTACTTTATATCAGCATTATTTTCCTAAGGAAAATATGTTTCAGAAAAGTTAATGCTTGTGCAACTGCTTAATTATGAATTTCTTTAAATAATTATAATAAACAATTAAGTGTTATATATTAATAACATAAACAAGTATCAGATAAAATTAAGATTCGTAACAGTTTTGTAGCAAGTAAATGTAAGTTTAGTATCAGTTTTGTAGCAGACCAATGCACAATTCGAATGATTTGTAGAAGTGGAAATTTATTCATTTTTTATCACCAATTTACATATATAAAAACTCTGCACAATAATAAACAAATACTCATAAAATTTTTATTAATTAATTTTTACTTTATTGTTTAACATGTTATCAATCAAAAAAATATATCTATGTAATATACACTGAACTGACTGACTGAGTGAGTGGATGATGTATCAAAATTATCAAGCACTTTCATTCACTAGTATCTTGGTTTTGATGTGATCCAATTTCATCTCGGCTTCAAAACTAATGGGAAAATCTAAAATTACAAAATTTTGAATTAGGTGTGATGGTGCAAAAGAATAATAAAAAACGCCTTTTTGCCTAATTATCGAGCACTTCCACTCTAGTTGGAATCTTGGTTTTGGTTATTTTCTAGATGAACTGAAAAATCTAGAATTTTGAAAATTTTTAAAAATATATTGACGGTACAAAGGAATAATTAAGCAATTCAAAATAACTTTTCAAAATTCACTTTTCTTTTTAACTTTTTTCTGGCTTGAGTGATAGAGTACTTTCACTCGAGCCAGAATCTTGGCTTTGGGCTCATTCGATCTGTCTCAGCTTCCAGATCAATGAAAAAAAATTCCAATTAGGTGTGATGATACAAAGTGATTAAAAAAAATTTGCATCATTTTACTTCTCAAAATGTGCTCCAATCCATTTTTTTGCTTTTATGGCTTAAAATGAACAGATTGAAAGAGATTTTGATATTCAGAGCTTTAACCCTACAATGCATACTGATTCATATATGAATCAATCCAATTTTTAGCTACTTTCGCCTTAAAAAATCAAGAAATAGTCTGCTTTCTGTACTTATTCCATAACCAGAATACCCTCTTAGTAATTTATTGCTGCTGGCCTCTGTAAATTGCACCACCGATACACGTTAAGTATAGTTTTAGTAATTAATTCTTTTTTAAGTATTTCTTTCTGATTCCCATGTTTACATATAGTGTGTTTTGGCAGTAATTATTTACCAAGAGCTTCAAAGAATTTATTCTACGAAGTTCAAGGTATGCAGTTTTCATTTCTGTAAATTGATTTAATTTAAAATAAATTTTAGTATTAAAATTTTTGATTTTTGTGATTGATTCATATATGCATCACCATGCATTTACGGGTAGGTTTAGACTCACAATACACAATTGTGCATATGAATCAATTTCATTTTTTTTAACAAAAATTAGTGTTATAATACCAAGTAACAGCCTGTATCTTGTACTGATTCATATACCCTGCAATACTTATTCAATAACTACTTAGGATATTGTTAATTAGAGACATAAATTATTCATATATTTCATATTTCTTATCAGAAGGCCATGATTTCATATTTTTCATTTTTTGGACTTTTATATTCCGCGAGCAACTGTAATGCAATTACTAAAGATTTAACTTACAAATAAAATTTTATCGAATATTTAGATTATTAATGAATTTTTAATTCTTAAAATATTATAATTAGCGATACTGATAAATATAAAGATAACATTTAACAAGGAACATAGAAATTGAATAGTATTGGAATTATTTATTCAAATATAAAAGAAATTGGTGACTGTGTTGCTTTTAAATGGGGAAGACAAAACAGTAGCTTACCGAAATATTATAGTGTAAAAAGAAGGAAAAGCCCTGCAGCATACATTCTGCCACATGTGTTAGACAGGGCAATATCGAACAATTTGCAATGAAATCGAAACTAATTTGCAATGAAATCGAAGCTAATTTGCAATGAAAATCGTACTAGATGCAAATTTGTCCATGTGCAATACACAACCTTTTATCGGCTGTAAAAAGAAGGGATGTTTTCCATTTTACATAAATATAATAATAATAAAATACATTAAAATATCTGAAACTTAAATTTAATAAAAAATTTAGATTTAATTAAAAATTTAAATTTAATTAAAATATATTTTCTCTTTATAAACAAAGTATAATTTAACATTTTTATACCAAACTTATTATTTATATGGTGGTAAATCATTTTTCTTATCTCTTCAATACCAATTGAAAGTGGTAGCTAAATGCATACTGATTCATATATGAATCAAACCTAAAAATTCAAAAATTAACCAATAGAAAAAGCTAAATATTTTTTTTAATATTTTTCCACATATACTTAAGCTAAAATCAGTAAGAAAAAAAATGTTTGGTGAAAAAATAAAAAATCATGCATTGTAGGGTTAAGTACCCTTTAGATTTAAAGTACTAAAGTCTGTCTCATAAGTTTAAGCGCAACTGGAAAATGGGGATTACTAGAGAACAATACAAAATAAAACAAAGTGACATTATTCCTTCCTTGGATATACTGTAAATCCTTTTATATAATCCATATCAAAATGTATAAATAATTTTTTTATCATAACTTTGATGCAAAATAAAAAGTAGCCTGTTATAGACTGTCTCAAAAGTTTAAGCACAGTACAAAAAAATTCTGGTACAAAACATACATAATGAAGTTACGTACTAATAGTATTTCCATACTTTCGTATCACTTCAATCAAACATGTTTCCATTGACAAGATTAATTTTTGAAATATTTCTGATTGCAGGGAGTACCATGCTTCCTCAATAGCCAATATAAGTTCCTTAACAGAGTCATATTGCTTTCCATTGTTGTAAATTTGATTGGTTAAGATACCTCAGACATTCTCAATAGGGTTCAAGTCTGGCTTCAAATATGGCCAGTCTAAAACTCTGATATTTTGCCATGAAAGCTATTGTTTGGTAGAACTGGGGGGGTGTATGGAGGCATTGTTATGCTGAAATTCCTATTCAGACCCACCAAGAAGCTCACCGAATGGAATCAAATGTTGCTGTGTTTCTTGATACTTCATTGAATTTTGTCGTCTTTGAACAATTGCAAAGGAGGTCGAACCATTAAAATCAAATGCCCCCCCCCCCCCCCAAACCACCACAGATTTACCGCCTTGTTGTCAGCTGAACAGGGTCCTTTCCTCTTTCCTGAGGTCATGCCAATAAGAGTTCCAGCCATCAGGGCCATCCAAATTCCATTTTTTCTCGTCGCTTTATATTACTAAGATCCATTTGTCTCCATAAGGCATGTACTTTCGAGCCCACTCCATTCTGTCCTTCTTATGATGCGGATTTAAACATGGTTTATGAATAATTTTCTTCAGAACAATGTTGCTGCATTCCCTGGTATGTCTATGTATTGTGTCCTTTGAGATCTTTATGCCAAGGTTATTTTTTAGTTGACGTAAGGACATGTTTTGTATTGACACCAATCTCTAAATCCATCAATCTGTCTGCACACTCGTTACACGAAACCATCCACATCTTGGTTTTCTATCAAAATAGTAGTCCCTGGCAAGTACTTGATATATACCACGCTTTGATCGATTTAAAGTAATAGCAATTTCACGAGCAATCTTATCTTCATATTTTAACTTTAAAATCCTTGAACTCTCCACTTTCATAAACTCTAAAGACTTCAGCATTTTGATTCATGAGCAGAAGTTATCTCTTTATTTTAATACCACTCAGGAGAAACGTTATTGCAATTTCATCATCACGCATTTGTAAAATTGTGCGTAAAGTGCTTAAACTTTTAAGACACTTTTTTCATCAAACTTTTCAAAACGTGTAATTTTTAACACATTTTAGTGTTATATACAATAAAATGGGTTTATTTTATTTCATTTAGATTACACTTTGATTATTTAGTGTTAAATTGCATTTCATATTTTTCCTTTTAATTTTATGAACATCTTTATTCTGTACGTAAACTTTTGAGATGGACTGTACATAAGAATGTTAACTATAAGAATAATCTTACTTCCATTATTAACTCTTATAATATTTGGTTAATTATGCACAATATTTCTTTAAAATTAATCAAAATATGAAAATAAGCAGGTTTAGTCTGCCTACTGTGTAATAATTAAAGGATGGAAAAAAATGCTTGTGGACTCAGTAATGCACCACGATACAAAATGAATTGCACTGCACAATCCCACCATTTATATGAAAAATTATTTCGTTTAATAAAATATTTATTCATTTATACTGGCTCACTATAAAAATAACCTGATGATATATTATTTGAAATGAGTCACTTCAAGAAATTGGGGTAATTTATGCATGTAGTACAAATAAACAAGAGCCTTGAAGACAAAAAAATTGTGTTTGGATAGAAAGTCATTAGCTGCCTACATCAGATGTTTTGTGAAACAAATACTTATCTTTAAAGTTAAGACTTGTCCATTTTTTATTAACATTTTACAACATAGTTGAAAAGTGTTAATGACTTTGTTCATTCTATCTGTCTGTCTGTCCATTCGCACAATAACTGCCGTAAAAATCACTTTATCAAACTGAAATTTTAGTATGTTGTTGAGACGGTCTGTGGGACATATGGGAATGTAAATAAATAATATCACCCAATTAGTTTTGGATTGAACCCGGGTTGAAAAAATGAAATGCACTGAACCCTATGGGACCTAATTTTTCAAACATTTTTTAAGCGAATTTAAAATTTACAAATTGCTTCAAAAATTTTAGGAAATATTCAAATTAACCCACAAAATATATAAAAAAAAATTTCAGCAAAATATGTTTGGTAGTTTTTAAAATAAAAATTAAAATATTAATTGCACCCATATTATATGAAGAGATCACGTGACACACTTCAAAATAAAATATGGCATCTGTCTTGTCTTTTTAATTTGTATTTAGTGCTGCATCCATCTTAAAACTGCTTTATTTTTTTTCAATTCATCTATATACTACGTAAAGCAATTGCAATATTTTGGAGTTTAAATGATCATCAAACTTTATTTCTACAACTAAGCCTAATTTTCACATATGGAGAATGTAAACAAATCAAACTGTAAAATAAGTTGTGTAAGAATTGCTGAATTTCTTTAACGCAAAATTATTTAGCTCTGGAGTCTGCAATATAGCTGATATGAGTGAAACAATCATTGATTTTACATAGAAACACAGACGATTATATAGTATTTCGTTTTTCGATGAAGTTTTAAGCATGGAGTTAGAAAATACTTTTACCTCCATGGTTTAAGTTTTTAAGTAAAATAAATTATTGTAGTATTGTGATAATTTTAAAAATATCGCCACTGAATGAAAGGAATGGAAAAAAGTTTATGAATGAAATATTCACTGCTTTTATAGAGAGAACCAGGCGATTTGTATTTTGATGACTTTATTTGAATAAAGTTCATTTGTCTTCGATGAGGTTTTCAAATATAATAAATTTTTGTAGTATTGGGATAATTTTTAAAATATCACCGCTGAATGTATCGCATTTTAGAAATGTTTAATTAAAATTGCATTGCAGTTGGAAAGTGTTTCATAATCAATGCTTTATGCATGATTGATCTTTCTTGTTGGTTCTGACTTGCTTGGAGAAAAATTGAACTGAATGAAAAGAGATAGGGATTGAAAGTTGTATATTAAAATTTAAACTATATCAGACAAATGTTTAAAAATAAACATTATATTTGAAAAATATGTATATATTTCAATCTCAATAAGATGCTTGACCCCTTTAATCCCATTAATTCCGAGTATAGATTACTTAATACAGACATAACTCCCACTGTTTCCCCCCCCCCCCCCTCTTCCTTGTTTTGACTTAACTGATTCATAAACAGTAAACATTTGGTGAAAATATTGTTCTCACTAATGAGGAATGTTAAAACATCCTAGTCCAAATAATTATATTTGGAAATATTGGTTTTGGAACAAAAATTCTTGTGAGTTTAAATTTCCAGAACTTTTACCCCAAATTGACATCACCAAACAAAGAATAATTGAGCAAAATTTTGCCTTTGTAAAGACAAAAAAAACTTGGTATTTATCAGAAGGGAAGTGCCCTACATTAATCAACAATCTTTCAGTCTTTTTCTGCTTTATTTTTTTGCTAAAATCTCTTTAAAATGTTTGCCGTTCCAATTCCGAAATGCAAAACTAAACAAACGGCTGACTATCCGAAATTGGCACTGTGGGGAATATTATAAAAATATTAGAGATTACTATTGCCCCCCCCCCCCCCCCCCCTTCAAATTCAAACTTCATAACTTCATCCAAACTTCATTATTTCAAACTCAATAAAAATAAAGTAGAAAAAGATTGAAAGATTGTTGATTAATGTAGTGCACTTTATTCACTTTTAAGAGCCTTTAAAAACGAAATGTAAATTTATGGAGTCCTATAAAGTTTTTTAATGACTATGTGAACACTGCCTTTTCCTATACATTGGAGTTGCCCAGAAATGTGGTCCACTGCATGCTAGATTTATTTAAAAAATGAAAGAAATAAATGGGTTAAAAAATATTTAATTAATCAACGGATGGATTTATGAAATAATTTTTTTCTGGAGTAGTCTGTGATATATTTATGAGCTGCTGTTAAATAATGAATGTTGGATGACACATCAATTTTTATATATTGTAATATAAAAATAGGCAAGGTTTAAAATGCAGGAAAAAAGTATATATTTTAAAAAATTCATGAAAAATAGTCTATTAATCATGTGGATTCCATTTAAGATTTGTTTGAAAGAGAATTTTTCAATGGTGTCAAGATGAAAACTGTAATGATATTGTAGGTCACTAAGGAGTCCATTTGTATGAATATTACTCAAAATTGTTATATCATTAAAACATAAAATAACTGAAAAACTAATTCGAAAAAAATGCTGCGTTGCACCTACTCGGGTCCTGAAGTACCTGTGTATCAAATTTCATGGCCGTATGATGCTTAGATTTCCGGCTACAGACTGCACACATAGACACTTACAGATATCTTCCTGTATTATGTAAGATTATTTAAGGTTCTGATTTTTTCAAAATTTCATTACAAAATGTGAGTTTCTTCCAAATATCTGATTTCTATTACAATCCATAGGATTCCGGTATTCGCCAATTGTAATATTTGTACCAAATTTCATTCAAATTGCTGTATTTGTTTATGAGATATTGCATCCACAAACTCACGAACATATGCACCCACTAGCATATACATACATACTAACACACATACAGACATATATATATATATATTAGAAAAATGTAATAATAAAAGTTCAAGTAATATTAACATCACCATAGAAGCAAAACCACGGCCATATTGCCAATAAGAGAAAAGAATAACACCGGCCTAAACAATGATTAATCAGAATTAAATTCATCTTCAGGTCTGAGTATTTAATTCTAATTAACCCAAACAAATGCCTGTTTCAGGTTGGGCAATAGTATATTACTATAAATACTCAAACTCAGACTACCGGCTTAAAAGATAAAAAATGAAGAAACATTAAGGAAATTTGTATTACCATGTGGCATGAACCCTTTTTCTTTCACCACCTGTATACGCGATCAACCTTAGCAGAATAAATTATCTAGACGCACCAGAATGAATATGTCGAAATACAACCAGAGAGGCAGTGTGAATGTGCACAGCAACACGCCCAGACCCTTCCAGTGAGTTATAGCAGGAGACATTACAATTACCCGTATAAGCAATTCAGATAATGAACATGAAACAAAGATGAAAATTCTTACTATACAAGTGATTCATAGAAAAATTGTATAAACGAGTATGTCACTATACAGCATTATAAGGGCTCTCAAACCGTAGTTTCAAATTGGCTAAGTTACAATTTTTTAGCGAAAATAAAATTCAAAACATTAATATATCTTATTTTCCGATTTTTTTAATTTTTCTCATTTTTTTTTAGCTTGTTTTATTATTTTTCATTTTTATTTATTTATATAATTAATAAATAATAATTTTTTTTTAATTAGCCACTATAATTGGGAAAGTTGTCTTGGATGTTATCGAGTGGAAGTTGATACACTGAGTTGATAATTTTAATAACGAATTTGGGAGGATATGCATTATTAGCCGCCGTACTCAGTAATTCCATAAAATGTGCTAATTTATAATTTTCACTACAAATTTTATTAATTCTAAGATATATATATATATATATATAGTGTGAGTCAAAAGTCTTTAGACAGACTTTAAGGGTAGGTCAGGCATACAGAAATAAGTCATTTTTACAATAGAACATGGGGTCGCCAATGCAAAGGGCGACCGCTAGAGGGAGCTCTTTGCAAGTGAGTGAGTTGGGACTTGGTGTAGGATCATTCGAGGCATGAACGTTGCCGATGTAGGATGGGGAACTACAGTCATAGAGAGATGGCAGAGATACATTTGATTTACGGGGAAGCAAAAGGAAATGGCCATGCAGCACACCGTTTGTATCGACAACACTATCCAAACCAGTGGGTGCCCCATCATCAAACATTTACAGAGACTTTTTGATCGAGACCGAACGACTCATGACCCTGTTGCTGAAGAAGTGATCACGCACGAAGTTGAATGCGACCCAAGTACAAGTACGCGAACCATTTCGCGTAGGTTTGACATTTTGCAATCCAGTATGTGTTGCATATTGTACGATGAGTCTTTACACCTGTACCATGTCTAACGTGTCTAGCTACTCAGAGCAAGAGACTATCTCCTGCGACTCGCTTTTGGTTTTTGCAACAAGCTGCTACGCAGGTCCATTTTCCAGCCTGGGTTTATGTCACAGACGAAGCTACATTTTCAAAGGACGGTGTTGTGAATGTGCACAACTGGCACATTTGGGCGCATGAAAACCCGCAAGCAACAAGGCCGCATGGTGCTCAACAACGATTTACCATAAACATTTGGGCAGGAATTGTGGGAGACTGTTTGTTAGGCACATACCTTCTCCCAACATGGCTAGATGGGAGAATGTATCGCATTTTTTTTTTTGAGGATGTCTTACCAGAATTACTCTATGACATCCCAGCAGACATTCGTCGTAATATGTTGTTTCAGCATAATGGGGCGCCCGCACATTTCAGTCGAATTATACGGGAGTATCTCGATGCGACTTATCCATGGAAATGAATCGGCCGATGCGGCCCCGTTAGGTGGCCTCCTTGATCCCTGGACTTGTCCCCCCTTCATTTTTTCTTGTGGAGCTACATGACGAACCTTGTTTATAAAACCCCTGTTATGTCCGGCGAAGACTTTGTCGCAAGAGTAATTGAAGCAGCTGAACAGATCTGTAAGAGGCCTGGCATCTTTGAGAATGTATGACGGTCCATGCGTCAACATTGCGAAGCCCGTGTTGCTTCTGACGGCAAGTCCTTTGAATGCTTACTTTAAGAACTCCAAACGTTTGTTGGTGATACTGCTTTCTACTTGCCTTTGTATCCGTCATGCTGCATATGACTTATAATGTAGTTATTCATGCACCTGTGTTGTGCTATTGTGACTTTGTGTTAACGTGTTTTGTACACTTTTTCTGGTAACCTTTTCTTTTACTTAAGTCACTGCCAAAGAGTTCCCGCTAGCAGTCGTCCTTTGCATTTGCGACCCCATGTTCTGTTGTAAAAATGACTTGTTTTTGTATGCTTGACCTACCCTTAAAGTCTAAGGACTTTTGACTCACCCTGCATATATATAATAAAAATATAATATAAAAATATAATGTAGAATAGAGAGAAGTTGTAACTCAAAAAATTCTAACTTAAAATATGCCTACAAATTAAAAAGAAGTATTAAATAGAGAATCATCAATCATGAGGAAAACAAGATACATATTTCTAGCCATCAAGCTAAAGATAATCAACAAATATCAATGGTGTGGATTCGAAAATAGAAAAACAAAAAATATCCAAGCATTACAGCTATATGCATGGATAAGCACTAGGCCTAAAAAATTGTTCATTTCGAAAAAAATTCTTTTTCAAGTTTAAGTATCTAATCAAACTGAACACAAAATATGCTTGTTTCTGAGAAATAAGGGATAAATTATATCTATAAACTCTTATTACGTGGACAATAAGCATAAAGATTAAAAAATTATATTGGAAACAAGACTACTTGAAATACACTGCAAATGTCCTATCCACTCGAGCAATAAATGAAGAGACCAATGTTGCCAATTGCAAAAGAAAAAAAGTAGAGATCTACTGTTGCCAATCGTGAGAAATAAATAACAGTATTGCGAAAAGGCAATAAAATGTGATATACAGGGTGTCCCAAAAAGATTGAAACACACTTTAATTCTTTACCTGTTGGAGATAAGTGGGCAATGTAAATTGCAAAAATGTTGAAAGTAAGGCAGGAAATAAGACTACGTTAATGAAATAGTCCTGACATTAATTTTCAAAAAGTTACACTTTTTAAATTTTTATACGACCCTCTACAACAAATTTGGTCAATCAGAAAATATTTATTTTTAATGCAACAAGATCATTGAAAAAACTGCATATCTGTATCTTTAAAATCAACTGAATTATGATAAAGACAAAATCTAACTTATGTCACTTTTCCGTACCATGTGAAAGGCTGTTTCATCAGTGAAAATAGAGATCATAAACAAATTGACGATGGAAATTGTTTAGAAAAAAAAAAGTACTTAATTATTGAAAAAGTACTTTGTTATTGAAAAGTACTTAAGAATCCAGGATTGCATCGTGAGCCTACGCAGAATTCGCAAAAATGTCTCCTATGTATTATCCAGTTTTATCTGTTTTGTGATATATCATAAATTTACATTTCTAATTTGATATACGGTCCCCATTCACAATGTTCAATTTTCAATTAAATATAACTCGCTCAATTTTAAATATACAGATATGCAGAGTTTTTAATGATCTTGTTGCATTAAAAATAAAAATTTTCAGATTAACCAAATTTGTCTAAGGGGGTCGTATAAAAATTTAAATACTATAACTTTTTGAAACATAATGGGAGGACTATTTCATTTACGTAGTCTTATTTCATACCTTACTTTCAACATTTTTGCAATTTACATTGCCCACTTATCTCCATCAGGTAAAGAATTAAAGCGCGTTTCAAACTTTTTGGGACACCCTGGACTTTTCCTTTTTTTTGTTTTTAGAAATTTCTTTCACATTCTCCAATATTCATATATTCATTCTTTTTATAGTACTTTGGGGTGTAAAATGGCCTTTTTGTTCAAAGTAACAAGGCCATTCAATGAAAAGTACTATTTAACAGATAATGTTTTGTATACACCTCTTTAAAAAATTTTACAATTTCATTGCCTTCTACCCATTATTATTCATTCTCTTTTTATTAATTAGTTTTAATTCACACAAATTGTTTTAATTTTACTGACATGCATTCTCTTATATTTTATTTAGTAATCAAATGCATTATTTTGTTGGGTTTCAGGTGCTATATTATGTCTCTTCTATATCTACTTTAATTCATTTGGTTAAATTATACAGGGTGTCCCAAAAAGATTGAAACACGCTTTAATTCTTTACCTGTTGGAGATAAGTGGACAATGTAAATTGCAAAAATGTTGAAAGTAAGGCAGGAAATAAGACTACGTTAATGAAATAGTCCTCCCATTAATTTTCAAAAAGTCACACTTTATAAATTTTTATACGACCCTCTAGAACAAATTTGATCAATCAGAAAATATTTATTTTTAATGCAACAAGATCATTAAAAAATTCCCATATCTATATCTTTAAAATCAACTGAATTATGATAAAGGAAAAATCTGACTTATGCCACTTTTCCGTATCATTTAAAAGTCTATTTCATCAGTGAAAATAGAGATCATAAACAAATTGACAATGAAAATTATTTAGATCAAAAATACATTGATATGTGTCAAATTTTTTTATCACAAATGCATCTAAATAAAGCATTACACAGACAGTGATCATATAAAGCAGTGGTACTCACTACGTGATTGGGTATCCTATTATTATTATTATCCAGTTTTATCTTTTTTGTGATGTTGTGATGTGTCACAAATTTACATTTCTAATTTGATATATGGTCCCCATTCACAATGTTCAATTTTCAATTAAATATAACTCGCTCAATTTTAAAGATACAGATATGAGGTTTTTTAATGATCTTATTGCATTAAAAATAAAAAATTTCTGATTGACCAAATTTGTCTAAGGGGGGGTCGTATAAAAATTTAAAAAGTGTAACTTTTTGAAAATTAATGGGAGGACTATTTCATTATTGTAGTTTTATTTCCCACATTTCAACATTTTTGCAATTTACATTGCCCACTTATCTCCAACAGGCAAAAAATTAAAGCATGTTTCAATCTTTTTAGGACACCCTGTATATACTTACACACTAACACATATATATATTTAAAAGCATTGATTCTTCAACAACTATATCTAAGAAAATTATTGCATTTTACAAACTTTTAAAATTACCTTGCAACAATCTAAAATTCTCACATATTGTTATGATCCCAAAATTTCATAAAAACCCTATCTCTTTTATATCTGTAACAATTGGATATAGATTGCATGCAACAGTTGTAACAGAAATCATATGCAACTCTTTTGGCAATTCTTAATAAAATTACTTCTAATATTATATGTAATTCATCTTCTCATATTATTAATAACAGTTATCATTTAATTCAAAAGTTAGACACTATTAATATATTGGGATTTCAAACTTATGATTTTAAGGACCTTTTCAACAACATTGATATAAAATATCTATTTAAAGTAATTTGGGATTTAATTAAATCCTTCTATAATAGACAACATTTGGATTTTGATCATTCTTACATGCACCACCTTCTCAAGTGTAGGAAACCCAGGCCACCCGACTCACCCTAGAGTATGAGCAGCAATTGGTGTTCTTTTAATAATTACTTGATGCAAGGCAATAAAATGTATCTGCAAATTTAGGGTATTCCTCAGGGTGGTTCTGCTTTAGCAAATCTATATCTTTACTTCTATGGTGTCAATTTTATAAACTCTGAATATACTTTCCCTCAAATTTATCTCTTATTCACAATGAAAGCAATATCTCATCTAGTGTTATTATTTTGGATTTAGCTCTCTCTCTCTCTTGATAATGGATTTTCTTTTTTGTAAAATATTTTTGATAAAAGGAAAAGCTTTCCATATAAAATTCACAAAATTATCAATTTTAACTCCTGCATGATTAAACAGGTATACAAAAATATTTTAATTAATCAATTTCATAGGATATTTAGGTTATGTGAAAATACACAATTCAGTAGCCATCTAGCCGAATTATTACAATACTGTAAGGCTGAATTCTATCCAGATAAATTTGTTAATTATCACTTTAGAAATTTTAAATTTAATTTATAAATTTATTAATTATTATTTTAGAAATTTCAAAAACAGTTTATAATTAATATAATAACCTTTTGTGCAAATACACTTTTAACATTAATATATTTTTATAAATATTCTTGCAGTTTTTTATTAATAATTGGGATTAATCAATTGGGATTTAGTTACACAATAGTAATTGTGATTTAGATACACATTAATTTATAATATAAATTTTTATTAAATAATTTATTTATTTATTTACTACCTGGTGTAGTAATTTATTTATATATCAATAATATCATAATTACCGATCTTTTTCAAGTGTATTTCCAATGATACTCATCAGGTGGTACTTTTTATAGTTTTCTATCTTGTATTTTCTTGTGATATTTCATTACACTATTCGGTGTTATGTATGAAGTGGTTTGTCTGTATGACTTTTTAATTTCTTATTGCATCATTATTACTTAATTTGTTATATTTTGTTTTATGTTACTATCATCCTCCCCTTTTCTTTTTTCTCTTATTATTTTTATTTTTATAATGTCAAATCTTTTTATAATGTTTCAACCATGTGTGTTGCAAAATAATACAAAACACATTTAGTACTTCTATAGATGTAAAGATCTTTAAAAAGTAGCATCTATAGAAGTTTTATCCAATTTCATCTATTGAAATTTATATCTTTTCTTCATTAAAATGTTTTGGGCCTCGAGCATTTTCCATTTCTTTTGATGCACATGCTTATAATGTTTGTATCATACATGTAGAAACTGATAATTTAATTCCCATGTTTTATTATTTATGTCATCTTTTTAGTATTAAATTAAGAGCATGTTTAATTCTCAAGCATCAATGTTTTCCTTTTGTTAGATATTATTTTTTCAATTCCTCATTGTCAGAAATCATATAATCTCTAAAATGATATTGAACTTGGGTATGCCATATGGAAAAATGAAGACAAAGCATTAAAACACTAAAATAACCCAAACAGTTAAAATACTGCTACTATGCTGAAAAACAGAAATGAGCAGCACTAGGTTTAATTTGGAGTTTAATTCAAATTAGATACCTCTTCAGTTCTGTGCATCCAACCTAAATTAACCCAAACAAATGCTTGTTTTGGATATGGAAATAGTTAGTTACTATACATACCATAGCCCAGACTACAAGCATTATAGAGGATAAAAATTTAAAAATTATTAAGAAATCAAGTATTGCCATGAACCATGAGGCAGGACTCCTGAATTTTTAAAGCAGGTGAGCAGTTGAGATCAAATGACCAAGAGTTGAGTAGTGGCCAGGAGGAAAAATATGTATATATATATTTCTCCAGTATATATACTTGCATGAGAAATTATATACAGTCGAACTCGATTAATCCGAGAAGGTAAGAATATGTAAAATTCCTCGAATTAGCTATTACTCGTAATACCCGTGAAAGGAAAAAAAATTTAAAATACACATCGTAATAAAAATAATTACTAGAAGGAATAATTACATGTGTAATTTTCTTAGTGCAAAATTAACATTGTCATTTAGTAAACTGAGAATTTTCAGTCCTCATATAGATGATGTTTATTTTTCTTACAGTGTAAATAAATGTACATATAGTCTCATTTAACTTAATTGCACTTTAACAGTTATTGAAAAAATTATTAATTAATATTATTAAAGTTTTGATTGTTTGGTTGGCATATTCATTTGTGCATCTCGTATATCTTAATGTAAAATGCCGAGAGCTATCTGCATGCTTTTATCATTTGGTCACATCTCATAAAATCACATTAAAGTGTCTAGGGCATTTTTAGCTTCAACGTAAGTTACAGGTGTTGATGTTTCAACTGAATTTTCACTATTGCTGTCATTATTATTTTGACTGTTCTCGAGGATATCTTGTAAAATTTCATCCTCTGTTAAAAGTCCAGTTGTTTCAATTTCATTATCAACAATAATGAAGTCGTCTAAAGAACAACCTTGATAGGAATTAAGATCTCTTTTTCTAGCTATTCCGGTAACGGTATTAGATCATTTTCATCCTCACAGTCAGAAATGTTGTTTTCATCCATACAGTTGTTTGTAAGCCCTGCTTTTTAAAACAATTCTGGATGGTTAAATTTGTCACACTTTTCCATGCATCATCCAAGAGATAAATGGATTCTAAGAGATTTGCTTTTGGTTCTAACTTTTTCTCCATTTTTTCAATCAGTTGTAAAGTTAGAAAACATCTGAAGAAACACTTAAAACTTCTGATAACCCCTTGGTTCATTGGCTGTAAAACGGAAGTTGCATTCGGAGGCTGAAATACAAGCTTAATGTTTTTCAGATTTGGTATTAATTAGGATTTCCGTTTTTGTTGAAAAAGAAAAAATCGCATTAAAGGGGACAGATATTTTTCTCGTATTAGCCGAGATTCTACTTTTGTGCTCGTAAAAAGCATGAAACTCTTAATGTAGCTAAATAGTGAACCAAACATAACGTGCAGATTGCTCATTTTAGCCGTGCTCATATTTTAGCCATGCTCATATTAAATGAGTTCAACTATATATATATATATCAGGGAGCACTGGCCATTAGTACTCCTGACATTGAAAAAAAATGATTAGACCAAACAGCCATTACCATATATTTCATCTAATAATTATTAAACATGGTCTATCACTCAGAATTATTTATCTAGTGGTTAGTTTTAAATTTAAATTACTCATACTTCAATAATTGCTGAAATAAAAATATTAAATTATAAAATTCAAAAATACTAGAGGCAAAATAAAGAGTTTAAAAGTGGCCAAAAAAATTCATTTATTATATGGATATGTGAATAGGAAACAAAACAAAAGAGTAAAAATATAATTTAACTAATTAATTCTCAACATATCATCCAGCTCAACAATGCTATATATATGACATATCATTATAGTAGTATACAAAGTTTAAGACTCGCTTGCATTAATTCTTTTAAAAAAATTATGTTCTTCCTCATAGTACAGAGACTTAAAAATTTTATTTTGCATTATGTTGAATTTAACTGTTACTACTCATTATACTTATTAATTTAAATTAAAACTTTGTCATCAAGGATCTGGAGGTGAGAGTTCTTAAAGGTGATGTTTAGCAATTCGAGTAAAACAGGTAGGTAACTTACAAATTGTATGCGATGAGGCCTCTTTTATCTTCATTATTGGGCTGGATTGGTGCACAGATGTATCACACAAATTTAGAAATACTGCATTATGCTGGATTCAGCTTCAACAAGAGCAAATTGATCATGAATTAGGCAGGTTCGCCTATATGGTGAAGTCAATGTCCTGGGACATGACCAAGTAGAACTGATAGTTTAGAAATGCTGCATTATGTTGGATTCAGCTTCAGCAAGAGCAAATTGATCATGAATTAGGCAGGTTCACCTATATGGTGAAGTCAATGTCTTGGGACATAACCAAGTAGAACTGATAGTTTAGAAATTCTTTCATTATGCTGGATTCAGCTTCAGCAAGAGCAAATTGATCATGAATTAGGCAGGTTCGCCTATATGGTGAGGTCAATGTCCTGGGACATGACCAAGTAGAACTGGTAGTTTAGAAATGCTGCATTATGCTGGATTCAACTTCAGCAAGAGCAAATTGATCATGAATTAGACAGGTTCGCCTATATGGTGAAGTCAGTGTCTTGGGACATGACCAAGTAGAACTGGTAGTTTAGAAATTCCTTCAAGGATCGAAATCAGCATCGGTGGAGTAGTCAGGGGATCGTTGCCTTAAAACGAGGCCTAAATCATCATATGCGTTGCAATTGAAGGAGCCAGTAATTATGGCTAAGCGAAGGTATGCGTAGCGTTGGACCCATAGTCCTAAAAAGTAATTCAGTCTAGCAAGACTTCGAAAAACAAACAACCATTCTCGTGGAACAAAAGGGCCAGAGTGATGAAAAAATGCAAGAATTGCAAAGGACAGGACCTACGTGGTCCGACCCACTGGCCGGCCACCTCCGTAAGAGAATCTCTTAGATATTTTTTTTTTTTACTATCTGCACTATATGCCATAAGTTTAAAGTGGCACTGTACACAGTCACATATTATTGGTCACTCCTGGACTTAAAGTCGTTCTTATTGGTTTGTAGCTTTGTACATGCTAAAAAGCTGGGCTGCAATATTGCTTACCTCTTTCCGGAGCAAGTTTGGCCAATCTGTGAAATCTGTTGAAAAAGCTTTGTTTAGTGGGTGTAACTTTTGCACGTTATTTCTTCCAGTTGACAGGGAATATTGCTTCATCAGATAACTGCCCATGTTTATCCTGACGGGGTGTAGCTTTCTAGTATTACATTTCTTGTGGGAAAAAGTTTTCTGCATGAGAAGGAATCTTGACCGTTATGGTCTTACTCATATAAAGCTTGCATGTATTTCTCCAAAAAGGGGGTGGGGCCTAAGATGCTTACTGGTACCATACTTGCTAAGTTGCAGCTGTGAAAATCTCATCCTGCAGATGTGCAATGTGTGTGGGAAAGGAATTTTGAAAATGGCTTTTTGGTCTGGCAACTGCCTTTAGATGTCTAAATAAAGTGGAAAAGTAAATGTAAAATTTTGAGAAAAATTCTAATTCTAATTCCCATTTTAATTAAAAAAGTTAACATATTTTAAAATGAAAGTGTATTATAATCAAAATTACTGAAAATATCATATTTATTATGACAATATATATATATATATATTATTAGTTATTATTAGTCCATACATTAATTTGCACAAAACCCTCACATTCTTGGATGTTTTGTATTAACATTATGAAAATGTCAATTATAAAAACAAAAACACCCTACAGCTAAATAGTAAGGAGATACACAGATAAAGAAAAAAATATATACACTGCTGACCATTAAAATTGCTACACCATGAAGGTGGCATGCAACAAACGTCAATTTTGCATTAAAGGTACTACATGCTGGGATATGCAAATAAATAGCATTGCAACGCATGCGCACAAAGCAGGTATGAGTAACGCCTTCTACATTCTGCATAAAAGGGAAGACTGCACAGTGGGTTTCTCATTCGGAAATTACATTTGAACGTTGGTTGTTTGTGTGAAGGTCATGTTATGCCTCATGTAAGCTGGAAAAATTCCTTCTAGCATATGTTGAAAGTCGACCGCGACAGGATCGTGGCCTATCGGGACTAATTGTTCCACAACATTGCTGCCCACGTTGGTCAGAATCTCATGACTGTCAGGCGAATATAGAATCGATGGGTCCAGGAGGACCATACTGAACTCCATGCAGGATTTTAACAGCCCTGGGCCACTGACGCCCCAGCCACAAGCCTTAACATGTCAGAAACAGGCATGGACCTTAGCACATCAGAAATGTAATGGTGGCTGTCCACATTACCGGCTATGCGAACAAGAGGTGACCGGGATGTGTACCCAATGGCACCCCATACCATCATGCTAGGTGCTGGGTCTGTTTGACGATGACTGTAATGCAAGCTGGCAATGTTCATTCTCCTCAGTGCCTCCACACACGGATACGTCCATCATGATGTTGTATACTGAACCAAGATTCATCTGAAAAGATGATGTGGTGCCACTTCTGTGTCCAGTGCCATTATTCTTCGCACCACTGTAGACGTACCTGTCTCAGCTGCAGCGTCAAGGGGAGCCACAACAATGGTTTCCGTGCTGACAGTCCGTAGTACTGCAGACATCATCGCACTGTCCATGCGGACACTTGTGTCTTGCAAATGAGCCAAGTTCCTGATTCAGGGTACATGACTTGGCTGTACGATCCCGCAATGCCGAGAGAGGACAACATGTCTGTCCTCTCGGGTTTTGGTGGCCCGGGGCAGCTGAGATCCTGCATGGCATTTAGTATGGCTCTCCTGGACCCATTGATTCCATATTCGCCTGACAGTCATGGGGTCCAGGGGCGGTAAATAGGGGGCACGGTCGTGCCCACAAATTTTTTCTCGTAGTCTATCGGCTTCTCCCTTTTTTATCAACTGTCCACTGGTCAGTTTTCTCACGCTATGGAGCATCAAAAGAGCCGACCTTCATAGTGAAGCTTCTCTCTTCCTGCTGGAACGAATATTTTTCAACTTGAAAAGATTGGGATGATGTTATCCTTTTCACTTGAAAATTGCAAGTGTCCGATTAAATTTATGTGTAGTTAGTGCATGCTCATCCATTCCTTCTGCTAGAAATGCATTTCAGCAGCTCAATGCATTATATACTTTCATAGAAACATCCTATAAAAGACATGCTATTTTAGAAAAGATTCGCTCATCAAAAAATACTTTTTCTGGAGACTCTTCAACTCTACAATCATTAAGTGATACGAGGTGGCCTTCCAGAGTTAAAGTCATAAAAGCACTACTTGATAATTTAAGTAGTGATCTTAACATTGGAAGAATTGTCTGAAAACGATTCTCTCAATGGTAGAAGAGACGAAGCACTTTTAACATGCATGACATCGTTCGAATTTTTGTTCACTTTGTTTGTATTGCCCAGTGTTTTTGATCAATGCAATACTCTCAGAAAGCATCTTCAGTCATCTGATCTTAATTTTCAGACTGTGCAAGCTTTGGCTAAAGCTACTATTGAAACTGTTAGTTCTTTTCGCACTGATGCATATTTCAATCAAGTGTGGAGTTTTATAACAGAACTTTGCGAAAAAAATTCTTATTGTGGACCAAAACTGAAAAGGCTTAAAAAAATTCCAAGCGAATTCGGAAGCGGTGAAAAAAATCCCCATGATGATGTTACATCGTATCACAAAATCAATATTGAATATAAAATTATAGATTCAGTATCTAATGAAATTGAGACAAGATTTAATGAGAACAATATATCTGTTTTATTTGTCCTTAGTTCAGTATTATCCGGATCAGATGCCGAAAAAGAAAATGTTTCAACCATATGCAAAGTATATAACTTCCAGAAAGAGGAATTGTTATGTGATTTGCGACTGTTTTATTTAATGGTGAAAAGTGAAAACATAGACCATCCCAATTTTAAAAGTTGCCTGGATTATTTTAAAAAGCTGAATTTTGAAAATGTGTTTTCTGCCATAATTATTAGTTAAATTGTTTTTGACTGTGCCAATCAGCTCAGATAGTTGTGAAAGGTCTTTTTCGTATCTCAGGAGGCTGAAAAATTATTTTCACAGTACAATGGGACAAGAAAGACTTTCATCTGTAGCTGTTTTAGCTATAGAAAAAGATACACCACTGGATTATGATGATATTGTAAGAAAATGTTCTCTTCTTCCAGACTCTAAGAACCGGCGTTTAAAACTTCAATAAGGAAAATACATATAGATATTTGTATTTAGAAAAATTATGTTAACAACAATTATGTTAACACAATTATGTACAAAAATTATGTTAACAACAATTATTTTTCTCAACATCAATTCAATTTTGTGAATTCCCCCCCCCCCCTGTTAACAAACATTTTATTTATTCCAATTGTGGATTTTTATACATACAAATCTCGCACCCCCAAATGAAATGCTGAAATGCTGCCCCTGATGGGATCCCTACCAATGCGAGCAGCAATGTCGCAGAACAATAAACTGCAGTCCTGATAGGCCACAATCCAGCCGTGGTCGAATTTCGACATGTGCTGGTAGGAGTTTCTTCTTACACAAGGCATAACCTGACCTTCACACAAATAGACAACATTCAAATGTGATTTCCGAATGAGAAACCTGCTGTGCAATCTTCCCTTTTATACATTATGTAGATGACATTACTCATACCTGCTTTGTGTTCATGCGCTGCAATGCTAATCATTTGCATATCCCAGCATGTAGTACCTTTCATGCAAATTTGATGTTTGTTGCATGCCGCCTTCATGGTGTAGCAATTTTAATGGCCAGCAGTGTACATATACTATGATACATACATAAATTTAACTTACCTTGGAAAAAGTGTATTTGTATTGACTGATACAACAATGAAAACATCTGACCTTTACTTTTTTTAAACAGGCTAGATGAAATATTACACTATAAGTCATTTATAATTGAATTTATTTGACAAAAAACAAGAAATCTGAGATTTTTGTGTTGACAGAACTTGATAGTTCATATGGTAGATTACTACTTAAAACATTACAGTTAAAATTACTGTAAACAAATAATGAAAAATCTCTATTATCCATTATATTTCAGTAATTTCTAACATATAATGGTTAATGTTTTCGGATTAACTTTGTTTCCATTTTATGTAAAAAGTTTTATCTCGTATAATTCATGAACTTCATCCATGGCTGCCATTTTGAGTAGAATAGCACATATGCAAGTTTCGCAAACCACCAAATTTAAGCGGTTGAGTTTCCTGCCTCAAAGCTAACCAGGGTTCATAATAACTATTAAATTTGATGGTGAATATAAAATTGACAGTTCGGTTGAGTTTTGCAATGGTTAACTTCTAACTTGTGTTGGTAAATATAGGGATGAATTATTTATCAAAAGGGTCAGATCAAAGAAATAATGTGAAAAGAGCCCCATTGTTTGCTATTAATCCAAAACCATTAGAGTTAAAAATATAGAGAAAAATTTACATTAAATCACTGAAACTGCTTTAAAAATAACTAAAGCGAAAACTTTGTTGATAACAAATAAGTAATGGTATCAACCAGTTTCAGATTTTTTGCCTTTGAAACTGGTTTAATACCATTACTTATATGTTGTGCTATTAAAGTCTTGTTTTACAGTCATGGAAAATATTAGAGATAAATTATGTAGCAACACATAAAACAATAATTGTTATGATACAGTATAAGTGAGTAAGTGGCAAAATGTTCAAAATGGAAATAATAATGTTAGTAAGTTATTTTATCAGCAGGCTCCTTGTCGGATACAAATCTGCTAGATATAAGCATTACCAAATTGCATAGTCAATTCAATATGTAACAAAATGTTAAGACTACAAATATTCATATTCAAGTTTACTATTGTAACTGAATATAAAGGAATTCATTACTAAACAAGCGAGTTTTGATATTAAAACTTTATACAATATACTTTTAAGTGAATGTCTAGGTATTTTATAAAATACTTTTACTAAATCATTTTATATTGACATTTCAAATCTACTGTTCTGTTTGTAGTGCCGAAAGTATTCAGGAATTGGTTGCAAATGTGGATTGCTCTAATGGAAATAAAAAATTGGAAGATACAGAAGAGCCACCAAAAATGAATGTGATGGCTGAGACTAGTGCAAAGAAAGGAAAAATAACTGAAAGTGCACCAGAGTCCCCTATGAAGAAGGAGGTTGAGGTTGCTTAAGTATTTTTTTTATCTTTTGATATTAAATATTTACACATTTATAATGTTGATTGAGACCAGCTGTTTATATAAAAGAAAAAGAGTATACAGTTTATACACCTTCCTGTGACCTATATGTTTTGAATTTCAGATTATGATTTTATCACACCCAACTCCCTTCCCAAATAAAATTTCAGTCAGATTTAATAATAAATACATCAATGATAAAGATAAGAGTTTAATATAATTTTCTCATATCAAAAATGGACAAAATATTTTGAAAACTTCAAAAATATTGAGTGTTATTCGAAATTGTTGAAGATTTCTCAATTCTTTTTTGCTATTTCTCTTAATGCTAATGTGGAGCAACTCTTCTCACTCATGCAAGCCCAATGAACAAAGGAGAGGACACAAGTTAATTGGTGAGTCTACAATAAATATTATATTTGTATGATGCAATTTCAAAAGATACATCTTATAAAACTTTCATATCTATTTGAAAGGTAATAAAGCACTACTGAAAAAGATATAATCTACAGAGAAGTATCAATAGGCACAGGAAAATAAAATGTGTACCTATATTTATTTATAACTTTTTTAAGTTTATCTTTAGCCTAAAATATATAAATATCTAACTTAATAACAGGGCAGACTTAATAAATAATTTAGCAGTGTGGTCACACAGGTCATCAAAACATTAAGAGTTCAAATACATTCTAAATGCCCTGATTTCCTTTATAATAATTTTTTTTAAATTTTAATTACTTCAATCAAACTCCTGAATATGCTCTTGCATTCATGTCAAATTTAATATTAAGGATGCAATTGATATATGAATTAGAACGTTAGAAGGAACACACAAAATAATATTGTGCAAAATGTTCTTAGTTCTGGATCTAGCTCTATGCTACATGTCCTCATTTTTAATAACTATGTAACCCTAGAGTAACCCTAGAGTAATACTTGGATATAAGATTTACTAATTAAACCTTTTTTTCCCCAATAGCAATGAACTTCACATACAAAAAGTGTAACAAGTAAAAAAATTGCAATAAAATTTAAGTAAGTTATTGTACCATTCAAAATCATTTTTTTCCAATATTCAGAAATCCCCCATAGAGTCTTGCATCACTGAATGTGTGCTCAATTCATAGCATTTACTCATAGCATTGCCAAATTAATTAAACACATTATATGGTAGGTATCCCAAGTATTTTAAAAATACAGGGTTAAATTACATGTCATAGTGCATCAACAAGACCCTTGCAAATAAATTACTATCATATTTTGCACTTGGAAAAACACAAGCAATAAGTTTAAAGCAAGAAGTTTAAATTCACTGAAAATAATAAAATTAATATATAATTTAGCTTTGTTATTAAAGTTTTCTAATGATCTTCATTGTGATACAACTTGTATACAAGGGCGCGGTAGCTCAGTGGTTAGCGCGCGAGAATTGCACTCGGTAGGCCCGGGTTCGATTCCCGCTGCTGCCAAAACAGTCACCATGTTCATGCGGAGTATGATTACGTTAAACATGTGGGTCTGTAATTCCTTCCCAGAGGTTGGTGGTAGGGGAAGGAGGGTACGGTCCCTGTGGATGTCTCCCCCACTGGGTTTCGGTCTAAATTGCGTGGCACTTCCCGACCGTCCAAACAGTTACCTTACACCTTTCTGATAAGTTGGATGGTCTGGGTCTCAACAACAACAGCTTGTATACAACAATAATTAAACCATATTGTTTTATATAACAGAAAGTGGTTTGGCTTTATATATTTACCTTTGTATCATTATGAAAAAGAGATTCAGCTTTATTGTCTATCAACGTTTTACATAATACAAGGTATACACTGATGCTAACCCCCACTCAATTTAAGCTATACTGTACTCAATGCATTCAGTGTGCATTTCATCTTGTGATTTGCACTGTAATTGGTTAAATATTTTAATCTTGAATTTTAGGATAATCTTCTCTGTACTGAGGATAGTTATTCACATTTGGAACCTGAAATAATCATTGGTGCTGCATTTAAAGATGATGAATTTGTGTATCTCATGAGATGGTAAGCGTTTTGTGATGATGTCAAAATCATATAGTTTGTAAAATAATTTGTAATCATATAGTGTGAAAATGAGATGTTACAATCACTCTACATGATTGCTTCACTTAAATCTCCCTGAAAATATGAAATATCTGTTATTTGATGAAAATCTACTAATAAAAGACATTTTCATTTTATATTTACATAGTAGAATAGAGACGAAGATAAGTTCCTCCCAATGTAAACTTATTGCAAACTTATTGCAAAGCATAGCTCACCCAACAAATTTTCAGATAATCTTTCTCAATGTACATGTCTAGAAGTATAATTTCATCACTAGTATGATATCCTACTATAAAGGAGTATTCTGAAGAACAGATTCTTATGCCTAGTAATTCTTATGCCTAACTGTTGTATATATCTCATTTTAAATGTATAGGGTATAAATTTTATGGTACCAGCTGCACCTGTGGAGTGAGGTATTGGCAAATCCTAGACAAAAATAAAACTGCTCTCTTCAAAATAATTTAAATGTGTTTATGATGAAACATCTAAATTAGTTTTATAATGCTCATACTAAAATATTGCACTTTTCATTTTAAAAAAATCTCACAAACTACTGATGTATGAGAATTTCCTGTGCATCAAGTTGTGCTCATATTTTTAATTATTAATTTTACTTTTCATTAAAAAAAACACAGATCAGTAGTCTTCCAACCTTTTTAAGGCTTGTGAGTCTTTGTGCAGAGTATTCCTTTCACAAATCTCTTTGAACAGAAATTTCAATTTTGAACTCCCTTGATCTGTATTTCATGAAGTAACAGCTTACAATTTTGCTATTCAATACAGCAAATATGTCTACTGTCATTCCATAAGAAATCATTCAGGCCTTGTTGCTAGCCCATTTTTAAAAATTCAGAATTTTTTTCAGTGATTGTGTATGCATTAGGCATGTACAATCACTGAAAAAGTTATTTTATTATGTATATACAAGCTGTTCGACTCCTTTTTCACTTTTCAACATCAGTTGTCACATTGTTTATAAAATTCAAAATGACCAACGTGATGGAAGAAAAGAATAATTGCAGTAAATCAAAGTATCAACTTGAAAAACTTTAATAATGTGTAAAATGTTAACTTCAGGAAAAAGCTTGATATAATACATAATTTCTGGCAAGAAAATATAAACTAAACAATATCGGAAAATATGAAATATATTTCAAATTATACTGATAAAGTGTTCCTGATAGCATGCATGAATTTGCATTTTGTACTAACAGAATTCAAATAACGTATGAAAATGATACGGAAATTAACACCTTCTGTTTTTGGTTTGCAAATTTATTTTTTAGATATTTCTTATGTCTAAAAATGGTAAAGATGAGTCTATTATTACAATATATACATATTTTATTACTATTTACATGATACTGAATTTATGGTATTTTAATGCCATCTATGCAGTCATTCCATATGGATTAAAGAACCTTGGTCTAGATGTCAATCAAAGAATGTGGTTGCCAGACTAAAAAAATTATAAAACATAACTATTCTCCCTCTGTAATTTTTCAGGTGTAAAAGTTTGATTTTAAAATGGAATTTCATATAAAAATTAGTAATTTGACAAAAGTAAAATGCAAGTATAGTTTTAAAGGTTCAGATGAACAACTGGCTTCCTCACTCTAACAGAACGTGGAATTGGAACAGTTCTATCTGGATTATTTGGAACAGTTCTATCAGGATTATTTGGAACAGTTCTATTTGGATTATTTGGAACAGTTCTATCTTTAGAACAAGTATTCCCTGGTTTCTGGAAGCTAGAAGTACAGGCATATCCTTCTGAATCTAGGCAGTTGGTGTTTCAACTGTAAGATCAACAACTAATTCTGGAGTTGTTTTAGTCTTCAATATTAGTTTCAGGAAAGTGATTTTCTGTTGTTTAATGGGCGAAGTAATGTGTTTTGAATGGTACTGCTTTTCCACTTCACATGTGTGTAATTGATTATAATGTATTTTTAGGATATATCCATCATCTAATTCAACAAGTTCATATAGTCTTCCTAATTGCCCAATAACAGTTCCATATTTCCATAGATTATGGCTGAAATACTTTCTTGATAGAATGCGATCTCCCACATTAAAACATTTCTTGAATTCTGGATGTTGAATTCTTTTTATTGGTTTCTAGCACTTTGTGGTTTTAAAAGATCCAACTTGGTTCTGATGTTGAACCCAAACATCATTTCAACAGGACTCTTTCCATTCGTATGTGCTGTAGCTCTGTATCGAAATAAGAGTTCATGAAGTGTGCCTGTATGAAATTTTATGCATTCAAGCTTTGTTTTCAATGTTTTGGACATGCTTTTCTGCTTGTCCATTCATAGCTGAATGTTCTGGTGAAATTAAGCATATTGACATATTCCATTATGCTTGCAAAATTCTTGGAATTCAAAAGATTTGAAAAAAAGAGTTGCATTGTCACTAAACTAACATTATATTCAAGTAGACCAAAATAGCCAAATGCTTTGCATAAACAGTAGTGTAAGCATAAATATTTTTTTAATACAGATATTTCTGACCATCTTGATTTTGCATTAGTTACTAAGAAAAAATAATGATTGAGAAAAGGTCTGGCGTAGTTGATCTGAATTCATTGCTAATTTTTTTCTGGTGCTTCCCAAATATAAATTGGTGCCATTGCTTTATTTTTCTTGACATCACAACTTTCTTTACAATTTTTGACTAAATTTTCAATGTCAGAATTAATGCAATACCAGTAGCAATAGCTTCTAGCTAAGGCTTTCATTTTCACTATTTCAACATGAGTTGAATGTAAGTCATCTAATATAGCAGATTGTAAACTTTTAAACATCATTACTCGTTGCTCTCGAAATGAATACCTTCTTGTAATGTTATTTCTGGATCAATTGTGTTCCCATTTAAAATTTTTGTTTTCTATTTAGATAGATCTTTATCTTTGAAAGTTTCTTCAGGAATATGTTCTGAAGTTATTGTTTCACTAGAAATTAGTTTTATAACATTTTTTAAAAATGTCTATTCATTATCTATGATTTGTACTTTGTAACTGGTTAATGGGAGTGGATTCCTTGTAAAATAATTAGTATTAACATAGTTGTAGAAATTGCAACATACAATTTTGCAATCAAAAGTAGAAAGGAAATGTGCATACTGAAGCATTATTGGGAACTTTTTATCTGGATGAAGCAGAGTTATCATTGGCTTATTGACTACAATTAATGTAAATTTACTTCAAAAAATGTAATCATAGAATTTTCTACAAGCTCAAAATACGACTATTGAATAATATATGATCCAATTAACTATAATTTGTTTCTGCTGTAATTAAAGATATGGATATGAAAGTTACAGGACCATCTGGTATAATCATACATTATGCCAGATGGAAATACTGCACTCAATTGGTTGAGTTGTCAATGCAAACAGAAGTCCATTTGTCTCTTTTACTGAAAAATTTATTAAGGCATCACAACCAATGTTTCAGATGTTAGGTCAGTGACTACTTCCAAGTAAACTGCCTTTGTTACAAAACAAATGAAAATTACAACGTGAATTTTGTGATAGATACCCTTCCTTTGCCCCTTATATTTAATGTAGAATGGACTACAAAAGTCAATTCCTACATGGCTAAATGGGGAACTGTTAATTACTCTTTCAGGGGTAGATTTCCCATGACGTATTTGACACTTGCTGGTTTATTTTTTAAACAAACAATACATTCATGCATTACTTTTTGGGCAGTGTTCCTACCACCTAAGGGCCAGAATTCTTGTCTCATAAGGTAAAGTAGTGTTTGTGCATCGATATGTGTATATTTAAGGTGATAATGTCTCGTAATTAAAACCTATAATCTTTAGGAAGTAAGACTGGGAATTTCTTATCAAATGATAAATCGATGTTACTTAATCTATCGCCGACCCTCAACAAATTGTGTTTATCCAAAAAAAGATACAAACTCAACTGACCTTTTTCTCTCCCTTTTGTAGGGTTTTAATTTCAAATTCAAAATTTGATACCTGTATCCTATTGATTAGATGGAATTTAGCCTTTTGGAGCTTCTCACTTATGAGGGGGCCCAGTTGACGTCTGACATGTCTACTATTGTACAGGAATCTGAAAATATAAATAAGGATTCTGATTCATTTAAAGTAACTATTAGAAGATCAGTTTCAAAAGAAGTATCAAAAACTGAAGTTAAATTGATATCAGACCTCTTTTTCTCTTCTCAGAGTTCATTTAAATATTGTTCATCTGATGAAATATTAATGGGAAGTTCATCATTAAGTTCAGGAGAATCTTCTGGTGGAAACTGTGATCCATACCACTATAAATTCATTGATTGAAGCTTTTGAGGGTCCAAACCGAGAGATCTGACATCTGCAGGATTAATGCACGATGATATGTGCTTCCACTGATAGTTCTCAGTCAGAGTTTATATTTTCATACTCTGTTGGCAACAAAAGTTTTCAGGCTATTCGCAGGCATTGTAATCTAAATGAGTGCAACTGTTGAGTCGGTATGCAGAATAACCTTATCTATATCCATCTTTAGAGACATATCTTCTCCACCAGTTGAGAGAGGAGGAGACAAGCTGGCAGTTCTAGTCGAGAAATTGAGATAACCTTTATAAAATCTACATGAGACTTACTGGCAATAAGTTTGGAGGTAGCTGTGTAATCTCCAGTGCACTGAATGTGCACTACTGCTAAAGGCTGACTCTGATGCTTTGGCGTATCCTTACAGTATTACGTTTAGATAAGAGTCTGTTAATATGTATCTATCAATTCTGAGGTCTTCGATATATTCAAAGTCCTTCCATTTCTTTGCAATTTGCTATGGATGACATCTTCCCACTTTAGTTTCTTGCACCTCAATTTTTGAATAAAGATTTTTACTCTGGTTATAACTAACTGCTCCCAGAAGCCCTAAGGGATCGTAAAATCGGACAATTACACTTAATGCTTCTCTCTTAGTGTAAGATGATTTTTTTTGGGATTAAAATTCTGGAAACAAACTGGTCTTTGACAGACTTCCAACTAGCACCTAATGTTTTTACTACTGATTCTGCTTCTTTTGAAAAGTTGTGCTTTTGATCTTCAGATGGAACACTATTCAGAAATTTCTTTGAATTAGAGTTCCACTTATGCAACGTCAGGTCACATGTTGCCAGCATATACTGTAATTGTTGTTGGATATCCTTAGCTGTGTCAGGATTCTGACCTTCCGAAACGATATCAATGTCCTCTGTGAAGAGGAACTTGTGTTTTCGAAACTGAGTCATAATCTCAAAGATGTCTTCCTTTACTTCTCCCTTCAAAAGAAGATCATTAAGACTTAAACCAGATATTGTAGCAGTGGAAGTATTGAAGACGACACTTAACTTGAGCATAACTTTGTCTAGTCTATAAAAACACCATGGTGTAGAAGGTAATAGCAGGTATGGTTTGTTGGAATTTTGGATACTAGCTACTTTCTAAACTAGCATTTTGGTTAATAATTAAGGTTATTTTTTAAATTATTTTTACATAAATAGTGTGATTGCACAATTCGATTTGCCCAGAGGTATTTAACAGTTTATCTAGAAAAAGTGAATATTATCTGGTGATGAAAGCATTATTACTTGTTCCTCATAATAATGCTGTGCCAGAATATATATTCTGTATTCTCGTTAGAAATTATAGGGTTGATTTTAGATTAAATTTAAGTGCAGATACATTACATTTCTATTACTTAAAAAAATAAAGAACATGTCAAATGTTCTTTATTTTTCATGTTTTAGGAAGAAATTATCAAAGTCTGAGCTAGAGCAGGCTAAAAAAAGAAAAAAACTAAATTTAGTTTAAGTTAAGCATTTTCTGTTTTCTTAAGGATTTTGAAATTTCCTTTTTGTTCAGTAAGAAGACTAATGTATTCATATTATGTTTGTTTAGTTATAATGTTAATTAAATTTGAACATTTCATATAAAAATATACATAAAGAATTTGAAATATTTGATCAAATATTCTGATTATCATTGCGAATGATTTTTTATTGCAAATTGAAACACTTCTGTCATTATTGAAAGATTACGGAAAATTTCCTGTCTAGATTACTGAAACTGTAGCTGAGAGGTTGGCATCTCTGAGTGTCTAACAGCTTATTCCGATATCATAAAAATATTAAGATTATTAAGCTTTTAAAAAACCTATTATATAGGGTTTATATGTCTCAGAGAGAACAGGGAAAAGCTTGAATTCTCAGGACATTTGAATTCAGATTAAAATTTCAAGTGAAAACTCATGGAAAATTGCAGATTTTCATTAAAACCCTATTTGAGCCTGGAATAAGCCACTGTTTTGTTGTTTAGAAAAATTGAAACTGTTTACGAAATGAGTCTTTTACCTTATTGTAATTGAAACCAAGTTTTGATTTTCAAAATTTGATTTCATGTTTTTATCATCCCATTGGCTAATTTTTCATATGTCACTCAATTTGAATTCATTTCACCAAATAAAGTTATTATACGAGGGTCACATTGAAAATTTTGAGACGGGTAGACGATATGCATTAGAAAAAAAATTATTGGTCAGATATTTAAATTTGAACTCTTTTATGTCCACAGACGATAATTTGTGGCAACAATTATAAATTAGCTATTGTAGAATAAATTTTGAAAGTAAAGAAAATGGAGTTGACACAAGAGCATTATCGAGCTAGGATTTTCTATGATTTTAAAGTGGGGTTAAATCAAGAAGAATGTCTTCAACATCTACAATTAGCATATGGAAATGATGCTCCATCTCGTGCTACTGTATTCAGATGGTTTACAGAGTTTAGAAGAGGTCGAAATATTCTCCTGGATGAAGAGCACACAGGAAGACCTTTATCAGCTGTAGTCCCAGAAAATGTGTTGGCTATTCAAAAAATGTTAATCAATGATAATCGACATTTTCATTCCGAAGATGAGATTGATGAAGCTATAAAAGCATATTTTTCATTGATTCCAAGAAATGAATGGCTTGAAGCATTTAATCTTTCAAAAATTTGCCTATAAAACTGCATTGATGTTGCAGGGGAATACTTTGAACTTTCCTAAGAGTTGGTAAGTTTAATTTATACCAATTAGCCGTATCTCAAAAATTTCAGTATGACCCTCGTATACTACAAAATATCATGATTCAAATTATGGAAATTTGCAAAAATTCTTTAAACCTAGAAAACTCAGGGAATTTCATTGCCAAGTTTGAGTATGAACCCATTACTTTTTGCGAATTCTGAACTAAACTGAAATGTTACTATGTTACCATTAAGAGGATTTAAATTCATCAAGTATCAGCTATAGTTACAGTATTTTATTTATGATATTAAATTAAGATATGCATTATGCAGTGGTATTTGTAAGGAGGTATCAGGAAAATAAAAGGCTTCTCCTATGCAAAAAATTTTTCAAGATCAAAATCAGTGATCTGCCTCCAAAATGTTTCTCTATTTATTCCTCTGATACTATGTAAAAATATTTTCTCATGCAGTATGTATTTTCAGTGAGTTATAATTTTTTGAGAAAGCATACTATTTTTTTTGTGTGTGTGATGTAAAAAAAGAATCCTGTTTTTCCTAAGTGATATTGATTAGGTTATGCACTGACTTATAAAGTGCTATAAAAAGTGCTCACTGCACTATCTATTGGATTTTTTTTTTTAATGTCAGCAAGTATGATATATAAATATAACAAAAATTTACAATTATTAATATTTTTTTATTCAAAGTCTTTTGATTTATGTTATTTGCAAGATTTTTATATCAGGCTGGTATGTTGTTGATTATAAGGTGATGCATACTGCTGAATCTTTCTCTGATCTGTTTCTAGTTTTTGAATATAATTGATTCAATACAGAAAAAATACTTTTGCAAGAATATATGGAAGAGAAATTTTTTAACAAATTTTTATTCTATTAAAGAAAAACTAGCTACAGCTGACAAAACCATTTTGAAAATTTCTGTTAAGGCTAATGTCTGACCTATGGCATCAAAGGATTTGCAATTTTGCATGATGGTTTGGAATACTGTACCATGTGTTGCCCACTATTTTAGTTGCAACTGGATTAAAATTTCTAATTTTTATGCAATTTTGAAGTGAAAATTTTATTTTTAGCACCATTTTTCCTTCATCTATCTTCAAAATCTAACATTTCATTGTTGAAAATGCTGTTGCCATTTCAAAAGAAGTAATATTTAAATGATTTAAACAATTAGAAATAAATTTGTTATTCAGAGATCTAATACTAAAGTTATTGTAGAAGTTTTATTATTGTTAGATTTTAAATATATTCACCAGCATAACTAGGCATTTTTGTACCCACCACCACCATTTAAATTTACCAAACTTAAATGTAAGGACCAAAATCTTAGTTTTGTCTCCAAAAGATAAGAGCATTTAAGAAAGTTCTTATATTTTAGAATGAGGAGTGGGGCTCAAATTTTGAAAAACCCAACAGTTACTATTCACTGTTTCCAACTTATATTGAAAACCATTAGAACTTTAAACCATTTTCACTTTGTGAATTATTCTCCACTTTAAAATGAGGGTAATTGTGAAGTAAAACGATCTCTAGAGGCATGCACTCACATTTTTCCTCATCCTGGCTTCTGCCTCGTACTTGATAGGTCCCTGAGTTTTTCAAACTTTAAGAAACATTTTTATTTATATTTAACAAGTAATGGATATTTTGTGTAAAATTGTATTTGCATTTATCATAAAAATCAGTTTAATTTGTGATAAATAACTTAATATGCATGATTGTTATAACAAAATACTTAAAATTTTCAATGGTATTTTTGAGGAAAAAGTTGCTTTGTTTTATACACCACAAGTATACCAGCTCACTCTGAGTCTTTAGCTGCATTTAATACTAGTTACGCAACTGGTCTTATTGTTGTAAATACATAACTGAAAGTTACATATTTACACATCGCAGGTGTGGTGAAGGAGCTTGCAAAGTGAGATTCGGTACTAAAAAGCATCATCAAACAATGGCAATGGCAGAGCATCATTGGTAATATTATACCTGCATAGCAGGAGAGACAAAAGAACTTGTGAAGAGAGTTCCGATTGTTAGTGACAATTAGTAAACAGCAACAAATGAGGAGATAGAGCTGCTGAACTTTGGTGGACGCTGAATATCAGCAAGCAGAAGGTAAGAGGGCAGTCATGTGCACCGGCTGAGTTGAAAGAGCTCGTGAAGTGTGCTTCAAGGATTAGTGAGTACCAATAAACAAGGAGGTGGGTCAGGAATAGGACAGCTCAGTAGTTAGCACATTGAGATTGCACTTAGATAACCAAGTTCGATTCCTGGCTCTTCCCAAACTGTCCCCTTGTTCATGCAGAGTATGGGCAGGTTAAATATGTGGGCAAGTCCTTTCGAATGGTTTGTGGTAGGGAAAGGAGGGTATGGTCCCTATGGGTGTTGCCTCTACTGTGTTCTGGTCTAAATTGGGTGGCACTTCCCAGTCATCCAAACAGATAACTTATTCTTTCGGGTAGGTCAGATGGTCTGGGTCGAAGAAGAAAGTGGAGGTCATCCCAACTCGCAAAGTGAACTATAGGGGTTAGTGAGCATCAGCAAACAGGGGGCTCTTAGTAATATAAATAAAAGCACCTAGTATGATATTCCACGTTTCTAATATTGTGTTATCAATCCGATATTCTGATTCTCCCTCTTATGACAATCTATGACATTCGAGTTTTTCAATATATTTTTGTATACTTGCACATTTTTCCATTCAAATAGGATTAGATTGAAGATCAGCTATCTGCATTTCTAAATTTTTTAATTGCATTCAATTAACGCATTATCATAATCACTTGTAACTTTGTGCATTTGATTCTTTGGCATGCTGTTATATACAAATTATTTATGCTAATGAAAGTAGTTTACATTATCCTCAGTTATTGATTGTTCGTAGCAATATATACAGGATGGTCATAAAAAAACTTCCCCGATATATGAACCCCTAGCGGCCTATCTGCTCAACCAATTGAAAGGAAATTTCAGATATTGTTATTTGAAGGTATGCGCTCGAGATTGTGCTGATTTCAAACAATAGAGCTCTCACAGTTACAGTTACAGTGAAAAATTTCGAAATTTTCGAATGGCAGCACCCACTTTTTTCCTATGCAAATTGATCAGTGCATTGAAAAACCATAAAGGGCATTAGAAGGATACACATATGATGAAAATTAGTGGCATAAAACATTTGAAAAGAAGAGCATTGTAAAGGACCAATGACAACACAAGAGAGGAGAGGAAAAAAACTTTTATTGGAATTACAAGTTTTCAACGTGCCCACCTTCGCAGACGATAACGCATTGCATGCAAGGGATTGTTGACAACAAGGACGAATGTAACATTGCAGGAGGAATCTGTATAACTTCACGTTTTATGGCATCTTTCAATTCTAACAAATCTCATGGATTTGATGTGCACACCTTAGATTTCAAATAATCCCAGAACCAGAAATCCATCGGAGTGAGGTCGGGGGATCATGGTGGCCATGAAACTGCAAAGTTACAGGAGATTACTCTATCACCAAAGTTCTATTACAGCACTTGTCAAATACATGTAGCGACGTATGGAGGAGCACCATCTTGCATCGATGCAATGTCATTAACGACATTTTGCTGCTGTAATTCTGGAATTACGTAGTTCTGCAACATTGTTTTATACCGAGGACCTGTGATGGAGCACGTTTGCATACCATTGGAAGTGACCTCTTTGAAGAAGTATTGACCGAGGACGAATGTGCTTGCTATGCCACACCACACAGTCACTTTAGCTTCGCGTAAAGGCACTGGGGCCACATCATGAGGATTTTCGTCAGCCCAGTGAACACAGTTCTTGGAGTTTACGTTCCCAGTTAAGGAGAAATGTGCCTCATCCATCTATAATATCCACAGTGGCCACCTGCTATCTTCATATCTGATGAGGAAAAAATTTGCAAAGTCAACATGCTGTTGCTCGTCTCCAAGTTGTAACATCTGGACACCTGGAATCGATAAGGAAACATCCGGAAAACAAAGTGCACAAACTTGAGGACTGTGGTTTTCGGTACATCCAAATTGCAGGCAACACTTCTTGCAGTACGCAATGGACCTGCAGTAATCGTATTATGCACTTCCACAACAACTTCAACAGGAACAGATGGTCATCCGGATCGCGGTCTATCATATGTACATCCAGTTTCTTTAATTTTTTTTACCAAATCACGTACAGTTTGTACGGAACATGGACCTCATCTTAGCATATGATTTCGCCAATAAACTCGCACTGCTTTGGCAGTATTTTCCCTGTTCAGATAAAACAGCTTTATTAATTCACCTCGTTGTTTCCCTGTAAGTGTCATCTTGTTGGCACATTTGAACACCTGATTGAAGAAACAATCTTCACACACTGCTTATTAAAGGTTTTCCACAAGTAATGCCTTGTCGGACGGTCTGGGTCTTCAACAAGTAATGCCTTGCTCATGGTGTTCTGTGATTGGTGCTTCTACTGTCTATCCCTGTGAATTATGCAAAGTATGTCAATGCACCTCCTCTCTGTGTTGTCATTGGTCCTTTACAATGCTCTTCTTTTCAAATGTTTTATGCCGCCAATTTTCGTCATACGTGTATTGTTCCAACGCCATTTATGGTTTTTAGAAAATTTTAGTGTAAACAAGCAACAAGTACATCCATTATAGTGCTGTCTAAATCCAAATATTACTAGGTGCTGATTGGCTAATCACATTTGGTCAGCTAGTCACTAAGTTTTAACCCCATGTTATGTATTCCTGCAGATTGAGACATCAACATCCAGATTATGCTAATTTTCTACTTCAACCCATTAGAAATTAGCATACTCCGGAAAAACATTAACTTCTACTTCTACTTCAAAAACATTAACTTCTACTTCAACCACACAGCACTATTTAAACTGGTGAATGTGGCAGTAGAAGTTGTCTTGACTTGTGTTGGTCTTATGGTTCTGTCTCTGTTCTGATGACTGTTCAGTTGGCCTGTATTATGTGGTCTGTTGTTTGAAATTGTGATGATACTGTTCAAACATTATCTATTTTCTAGAATGTTCTAGAATGATGTTGTGTACATTTGCCGGTGAATTGGCATAGTATGTGGCCAGTTTGGTTAGGCCTAATTTTTCTGTCTCAAGACTCTGTTGATATGACCTGTTCAAACACAGTATCAAAGTAAATGATACGTGTTGTATTTATGTTTTATTATTTTGATTTCGTGAAAATAAATTGAATTATTTTTCACGTATTGACTCTTTACTGACGTGTCTAGATAATATCCACCGCTATTTCTGCAAAAGTCTTCATGCCAAAGTGCAATATTGAATTTTATCTGCTTTTAAATTTTTTAAATATTTGTGCATGCCAACAATTATGCAAAGTGTGTCAATGCACCTCCTCTCTGTGTTGTCATTGGTCCTTTACAATGTTCTTCTTTTCAAATATTTTATGCTGCCAATTTTCATCATATGTGTATCGTTCCAACGCCATTTATGGTTTTTCAATGCGCTGATCAATTTGCGTAGGAAAAAAGTGGGTGTTGCCATTAAAAAATTTCGAAATTTTTCACTGTAACTGCAACCGTGAGAGCTCTATTGTTTGAAATCATCACAATCTCGAGTGCATACCTTCAAATAACAATATCTAAAATTTCCTTTCAATTGGTTGAGCAGATAAGTCGCTAGGGTTTCTTATATCGGGTAAGTTTTTTAATGACTACCCTGTATATATATATATATATATATATATATATATATGTATATATATATATATATATATATATATATATATATATATATATATATAATTCTTGAGGACTCAAAAATTATATATATATATATAATTCTTGAGGACTCAAAAATTATATATATATATATATAATTCTTGAGGACTCAAAAATTATATATATATATATATATAATTCTTGAGGACTCAAAAATTATATATATATATATATAATTCTTGAGGACTCAAAAATTATATATATATATATATAATTCTTGAGGACTCAAAAATTATATATATATATATATAATTCTTGAGGACTCAAAAATTATGTATATATATATAATTCTTGGGGACTCAAAAATTATATATATATATATATATAATTCTTGAGGACTCAAAAATTATATATATATATATATATATATATATAATTCTTGAGGACTCAAAAACTTGTTATTCAAGCCAGACCTGAATTTTTTTGTCAGGTAATAAAAAGTCATGATATTGCATTCTGAATATCCTGTAGGCACCCTGAATAGTAATGATAAACAACACTTCATGGGAGATAAAGTGCAAGGTACAATTTAAGTTCATTAATTATAACTATATGATGCTTATTATTTATGGGTCTAAATTGCCTGTGGGAACCAGCAGTTGACTTACTGGTACTGTACTCATGATTTGAGTTCAAAAAATAATATGAATGTTGGTCCAATGGCCAGAAACATTGGAACATCAGCCCAAAGATGGCTAGTTTGAGTCCAACCATGATAGTTTAGATTGAAGTTTTGATGTTGCCGTTTTGGAGATTAAAGTTTTGATGTTGCCACTGCAGACTATTCTGTGCTGAGGAACGTTAAACTTTCTAAACTAATGCAAAGATTCTGGTATCTACACTGATGTCCAAATTATCTTTACATGCACAAAACACCGATTTCACTGTAATGGAATGAATTTTGGGGGGTTGATACATATCATCACAACACTTTAATGCAAACTGAATAATTGAAGTATGAGTACATACGATGTAACACTAAATGAAAAATTTGTCGCTTCCATCAATGTCTGCAACCTTGCCATCTCGAAAATTCTTCCAAATGATACTTTAAAGCTATAAAAAACTGTTTTGAATCGATAAGCACCGAAATTGAATCCTGAATAGCAGAAGTTTGCAGGGAAACAGACTCTGTGCACAGCGATTGCACTGCTTATTTTTATGTACGTAAAGATAATTTTGGGCACCAGTATATAATGATACTTTTAATAACTCATTGGTCTTCTAAAACTCTTAGTTTTGCCAGCAGTAGTGCAATCATTGAACTCGAAAGGATACGCCGTAAGGATTTTTTCCTGTGGAATTTTCATTGAAAAATTCACAATTATTAAATGTTAAAATAAGTAATTTCCCTCAAAACTTGAAACATAGGACATTTTCTTTTACTGCAGATTTTGAAGAGGCATAAAAACTCATTACAAATTTGCAAATAATTATTCTTGTTTCCTAACTTATGTTTCTTGTATTTCTTATGACATTTTGAGCTTTTCTATCTGAAGCTATTTCAAATATCAGCCTTAACTAAAACCCTTGAATTTGTGCATACCCTCTTATAGAATAAGCCTCCAGTGATAGAGTTCCATGCTTTACATCAAGTGTGTGAAGGAGTGTAACAAATTTTATTTTCTACTTCTAAGGGTAAAGGGACCCTGAATGTTAGTTTAGCCAAAATTTAAAAGTAATATTCATATTTTTATTGTACTCATAAAGCTCATTACACATGATTTCAGTTTGGACGGCCGGGAAGTGCCACCCAATTTAGACCGGAACCCAGTGGGGGAGGCATCCACAGGGACCGTACCCTCCTTCCCCTACCACCAACCTCTCGGAAGGACTTATGGGCCCACATGTTTAACGTGATCGTACTCCGCATGAACACGGCAGCAGTTTTGGCAGTGGCTGGAATCGAACCCGGGCCTACCGAGTGCAACTCCAGCGCGCTAACCAATGGGCTACCGTGCCCCCTTACACCTTTACCTTACACCTTTTTGGTTACCTTACACCTTTCTGGTAGGTCGGGCGGTCTGGGTCTCAACAACAACAACATGATTTCAGTTTAATTTTGTATTTTTGTCTTTCCAAAAAAGGTATTTGCACAGTATATTAAACATCATGCAATAAAATCTGGTGCAACAGAATTGTTTTTTGTTTCTGGTACAACAGAATTGTTTTTTTGTTTCTGGTACAACAGGATTGTGTTGAACTTCAATGATCCACCAAACTATTTTATTGCAACTATATTTAATAAAAAATGGAATTAATATTTGCACCAAAAATTCATGATCTATTTTTTGTGGGAATGAACTTTATTTCATTTAATTTAAATCTTCATTATAATGGATTTTGCTCTAATTGGATTCAACTGTCCATACACTTATATCTTGTATATTAACTATTTCTGATTTCAGTATATATGACTATAGTAGTTATAATTTCCACATTCAAATATACATTTCGCAAAAGATTGTGTATGAGCTAGGCCTGTTGTTGTTGTTGAGACCTAGACCATCCGACCTACCAGAAAGGTGTAAGGTAACCGTTTGGACGGCTGGGAAGTGCCACCCAATTTAGACCGGAACCTAGTGGGGGAGGCATCCACAGGGACCGTACCCTCCTTCCCCTACCACCAACCTCTCAGGACTTAGGGACCCACATGTTTAACGTGATCGTACTCCGCATGAACATGACGGCAGTTGTGGCAGCATGCAAATCCACCACCGGGCTACTGCACCCGAAACATGCCAACAGCATGCGGTGTTCCCAGGTGGTCATCCACCCAAGTACTAACCGCGTCTGATGCTGCTTGACTTCGGTGATCTAACAAAAACCGGTGTTTTCAGCATAGTAGAGCCGTTGGCTTGAGCTAGGCCTGTGCAATAATTATTACTATTTTGGCCAAATTCATCCACAACCTGTACACACTTCCCAGCCAACAACAACAACAACCTGTACACAAGTATGCCATCAAAGGTTATGGTAGTCATGAATCCATTAAAAATTTTTGACAGAACAGAATTTTCAATTTAAAATCTGTTATTTAAAAAGTGGGAATTTTGTAAAATCTAAGAACACTAATTATAGAACATTAATTATACATTTATTATTTAATGTAGAAAGTAATTTTAAATAGTGTCTGCATGGGTCTAAATTTCAGTTTTTCTTAGACCAACAAGAATCGAAGTTTTCTTAAGTCATAGTTGATTCATAGTATTGATGCATACTATGACATACCTGCCAAATCTCCCGATTTTTCCGGGAGTCTCCCGAATTTTGAGGCAATCTCCCGAAAAATTCCTAAATCTCCCGAATTTTTACAATAATTAGAAAAAATCCCTACAAAAGGGATTTTCCTAAAAAAATCCCTATGCAGACGTGCCAACTCTCTGGATTTTGGTCGGAGACTCCAGATTTTTCATTACTTCTCCGGCCTCCGGATTACTAACGAAATTCTCCGGCGTTTTTTGTTGGAAATTTATCAATTAACCAGACATGGTATAATTCCTCGAAAACACCAATTTTCCGCATTTTTAGCACTGATCTTTATCATTCCCGGGATCGTAGCAAATCCATAATTCAATGCAGGGTAACAGGGCCCCCACAAAGGGGGGTTCAGTTGGTACCATGGTCCTGGGGCCTGGCGAAAGATAGGGGCCCGTGAAGGTGTCTGGAGAAAATATTTTTTACAGTATTATTTGTGCATATGAATTTATAATAAAAATTCTTTTATGATACAATATAGCATATTTTGTGCAATTATGAAATTACAAGTATAGAATAAATAAAAAGCAAACGCAAGTCTTTTGAAACCATAAAATAAAACCCAAAGAATTGTAGAAATTTAACATGTGATATGTGAGGGAGCTTGTTCTATTTCTTTGATTCCACATTTGTTGCAAAAAAGTGAAAAGAAAAAAAAGACTGGGGCCCGTACCATACAAGGAAGATGCCTTGTATGCTATGCCATCAACACAACAATAAATACTTCCTGTAAATTGCCTGATTTTGAAGGAAGGGGAAGAACCATTACAAGGGACCAGCTTCCATCAAAGAGCCAGCCCTCTGGTTCCCAGGGCAATAAAAATAATTGTTTGTAATTTGACTTCCGAAATTTGCAAGCATTGAACTGATAAAATAAATGTCTTTACAAGAAAAAAAAAGTATTCGCAGAGAGTGGTCGCTGTGTCATGGTCATTTCTTTGTCTAGAGGGGTCTTTTTCCCTCCCATACAGATGAGATAAGATCTTATGGGAACGCTCAGTTGTCCCAAAGCAATTAACACATCAGGGTGTCCAGTCTACGGACTCTCTTTTGCAGTTCTGGAGGACATTTTGAGTAGATGCCTGACGGCAGACTGTTGTATACAGGGACGTAAGTACCGGGGGGGTGTGGGGGGTGTCACACACACCCTGACTCAAAAAAGTCGGAAGATTTGGCAATCACTCGGAAAAAAATTCGGAATAAGTGTGAGTTTTGTTCACCATAAATTTCAAAAACTTATATTTTACTTTCATTTTTTAAATGTTCACTACAAAATCACCGATTCTCTTGTGAAACAAAATCCTTGAAATCCATGTTGAAGTAAAGCCATCTGATGAACGTCGAGCAAATGATTTCTTTGCAGTGTCATAAATCTCATTTAAATACATTTGAGCCACCTGGAAGGGGGATAACAACGAGGTCGGTACAGGAAGTCCCCAATCTTTTTCGGCCTTTTACTTGAGGAAATTCGGAGAAGCAGACCTTGCACCCGGAGGGTGCAGATCATTTGTAGTGCCCATATGTGGGGACAAAACCATGCAACAGTAATTAGGTTTGGTAAGAGTTCTTCGGAAAAAATCTATTTTCTTCGCTATGCAATCGGCAAAACAGCAGGAGAAAAATACTGAAACACATTGTCCAGGGATTTGAAAAGCAAACCCAGTATGTATTCCCTTAAAAGTGTCTTTAATTGGGCAAGTAATTTATGACCCTCAGAAAATGTGAATGCATTTTCTGTAGAATGCTGAAAAGCATGGAATCTTCATTTAGCCTAGATTGCTTCAATTTTTCGCAGAGCTGGGTTGTGACCGCATAAAGTAAGGTAGTATTTTTAAATTATTTAAAGGCATGCATAAGAATCGTTTATATACGTTTCTCATAATGATTATTATTTATTTTGATTCCTTTTTTAAATTTTGTTATAAAATGTTTGTGCTTTTAAAGGTATCATTTAACAAATCACACGTCATTTAAATAAATTTTCTGCGATAAAATAAAATAACAAATTGTGAACGAAACACTAAACTATACAAAAAGATCAGCAGTGGTTTCAATACGGGTCAGAACGGGCTGAAAATTTAGATTTTTTCCCTGTCTGGCACGACTGTACCAGTGCTTAAACCCTGACCAAAGACCATTGAGTCTCGGCTTGATCCGGCCCGAAATAATTTATATTCATATATGTTAAAAACGTGAATGTGTTGAAGACCCAGACCGTCCGACTCATCCTGAGGACTTGAGCAACTATTTGGACGGCCGGGAAAGAGTGAAATTTTTCGACGAAGAATTGAGATAATTTTTTTTAAACATTTATCTATATATAGGTGAAATAAAGACAATTATTTCAGGTATTCAATTAAAATTCATTTGAAAAATTTTTAAAATTAAATATGTTCGGCCTGGCGAAATAAATATATTCGGCCCCTGAAAAATTTTCAAAATATGTTCGGCCTTTTTTAAAAGCAAAGTTCGAGCCCGGCCTGAAACAGCGTTATAAAATTTCGGCTCGGCCCGAGTCGAAATGATTTCGCCTGAATAACATCTTTCTATGCAGATATTATGCCTTTTTTGACAATTTTAAAATAATTTTAAATAATTAAATAGAAAAATTAGAGCCATTTTTTCAAAATGGTTCAAAATATTAAGACATCGAAATTAGAACCACTTTTTCAAACTATTTAAATTATTAAAATATCGAAATTAGGACCACATTTACAAAATATTAAAATATTGAAATTGTTGCCACTATATTTCAAAAACTAAGAACCTATCCAAATTCCAATTGTACACTCCTATATGGTTTTCAAAGGGCTACAAATTACCTAATATTGTTCATAGCTACCACTTTTCGTTTTCGAGAAATAAGCATTTATAAACTTAAAAAACAGGAAAATTTCAATCTTTTTAAACTTGATAAGACGATTCCTCGAAAATTGCATTAGATCTATAAAAACCCATTACTAAGCTAGAACTTGGATTTCCTACTAAACATTCTTATCGCTTATGGTTTATCTTTCATAATTTAGAAAATAGTTCGAGTGAAAGCAAGGAGACTTAAAATTCTCTCCGGCAAAAACTTTTTAGTTTTTCGAAAAAAAAATGCCAATATACTAAAATATTGAAATTATCTATATATATATATACATAAAAGGTACTATATTTCCAACAAAACAAGTAAAAGTTGTTGATATTTTTATCTGTTAGGTTCGGAGATATAAGCGCCCAAAGTGTTTATATTTTTCGTAACGCCCCGATGTCTGCCAGAGACTCCCCAACCATACATGTTATTCATATTGAAATATATAAAATCTATGCAATTTGTCCTTTCATACTGTGATTATTTTTCGAGAGAATATTATATATCAAATTGATGAGGACGAAAAAACTTAATACTTTTTATTTTTGCTTGTTTTTCTTTATGATGATGTATTTCCTTTTTTAAGTTGAAAGAAAAATAATTTGCCTAAACATATGTAAGTGTGAAAACGGGTTTAATATATTAATACATATTTGCAACTAATTATTTAAACCAATTTATTAAATAAAAAAGTTAGGCTTCGTAACCCTGAAAGATGTAACGAATGTATAAAATGCAGAACTCGGGAGAAAAAAATTTTAGAGATGATAGCAACAAATTATTTCTACAAATATAAATATTGAATAACATTGTGTTTGACTTATGGCTGCATATGCGGCAAAAATTAAAATTGGAAAAATTTTAAAACTTGAAAAAATTTTAAAAATTGGAAGTTTGATTAATTAACTTAAAATGTTATTAATTTTATAACTTAAATAATGTTACTCTTAAATTGCAGTAAATTTTTAAGTTATAAATACTAACAGAAACCACCAAAGAGAGGCGTTCCAAAACATAGGATAGTCCCATTGCAGAATCCTACATAGATGCTAAAGTTATCCTAGTTTGGGGAACGTCCCCTTTAGGCGGGTTCTGTAACCATTAACGCTTGGTTTTGGTCATAGTCCACAGATAAATTGTGTAGTATGGCCTCATTTTTGTGAAATTTAATGTCGACTGAGTGATAAGACTGAATTTATCTGTCTCTATAAAAATTCACAAATTTGTAGAATATAGCAAGTTTTCGTGTTGCCATTCCGCATTAGGTATTACTTGCAGAGAACTAAAAAGTGCAAAAGCGATCTACAGATTTTGAATGGAGACGCAATCCTTATAGAATATAATTGGTTGATATATTATCAGAAAAAATGAACTATATTTACATGTTTGTATTTAAACTATTTGTGATTAAGGAATTTCAAGTATTTACAATTACATATTTAAATGCGGTCGTCATTCGTATGAAATTTTATATCTTCTGCTTTGCAATAAAAATGTTTTATTAATTCCGTCGTATAAATCAAATGCATGGTAATATGTATGTAGAAAGTTGAATAAATATTAGAATAGTATCGAAAATCAAAATTCAGTTTTATCCCAGCTCGGATAGTCTTAACATGTTGCGTGTATTAGGTTCTTTTTTGACTATCTGATCAGTAAAACAAATAAAGCACAATTTCCATTATAAAATCCTTCACGGAAGATAACCTTTTCTTAGCAGCAGGACTCTGTTATGCTATCTTTGCCTTATAAAATCTTTTTCATCTCCTTCCCCCCCCAAAATGTTCTTTATAATCTTTTTAAGGAATCTATTGTAGTACAAATTGCGATGAAATTTATTTATAATGTTTAATTCCGAAAGAAAGTATTATTTTACAGGTTTTATTTGTACCGTATTTAAATTTCAATGTATTTTTTCAAAATTAATAAATTTCCTTAATTTTTAAAGTTAAGGTGTTTCATTTTCTTAAATTATTGTAATTAACCCTTTTTAGTACAATAATTATCTTAGAAAATTTTCTCCCGTCAATATCACCACAGAAAGAGCACTTGTGCTTTGCATTTTTTTAAAAGTTTCTTTTATTGAATATACGATTTAAAATCTATTACATTCTACAAATTTTTACTAGAAAGTTAAGAAATTTATATAAAGTTAATTTCAAGAGTTTTCAAATACAATAAGTAAAAGAAAAAAAGCAGAATTATGCCATATAAGCTCTCATAAAAAATGCCTTTCCAGAGAAATTTCTAAAAGAAAGTAGATAACATTTTAGGTTACATGCTTGTCTTACAATACTATAATGACTAGCACCAAAATATATTGTAACAAAATTGAATTAGCAAACATAAACGGTTTTAGTGATATGGAGCATTAAGTCATGCAAGTTTTTCTTTAAAATGCATTCTTCTATACTGTAAAGGCAACCAATTCATTGGTTTTCCTGTTGGTACCCGAGGCTATTGCTTGATAATTCCATTATAGTAAGACTAATCTAGACGAAAATAGAATTTAGCTTCTATTGCAAATAACAGTGATAATCTACTGTGCGGCCGCACATGCTACACGGGCGTAATATGCCCTTTATAAACACCTAAATGATTCATTGCTATGTCGGTTTGCATATGTGGGCACGCATTTAATCTGCATGTGCAAACCGTACGCCTTAAATAAGCGCTTAAACACGCTTTTTCTCGTTGCGCTGCGACACCTTTAGTATTGAACAAAAAGCAAGGAGGTAAAAATCGGGATTATGTTTGTAGTTATCCCATTTAAATGATTTTTTCACAATGCATTTAATGGAAAATAACTGTATTTTGAAAAATATAAATAATATCTTTAAAACTGAAGAAATAAGAAAACTTCTCAATTTAAATCACTTTAAGTCTTTCGTCTGCTGAACTTTCATGAAATAAATGCCGAAAAGTAAAATTAGATAATTAAATACTATGTCCGAATATTTTCGTGCTATAGAAGATATTTATCGAGCGAATTCTTATAAAAATAAAATAATTGCTCATTTAAAAAAATCAAAATGATATCTGTAAAATTCTGGAACTTAGAATTTTTAATTTTATCACCCATATTGTATCGCGCTAATTGTCTATAAACATCTGCTATTCTTCAAACAATAGTCTGCTGGGAACTTTATGTTCTGAATATTTAAAGGAATGGATTTAGAAACAACGAAATTTCGATTTTAAATATTCATAACCTTTAAACTAATTGAAATTTAAAAGAAAAATAATCCCGGCGAGGTGCATATTTGCATAAGCTAAGATGCCAACTAAATCTATACAGATCTTCAAAACTGTTGAAAGCTTGAATTTTCTGCTACGCGTTACACACACATAGAAACAGACATCTTTTTGAAAAATACTAAATAATAATAATGCGACCGTTCGATATTAAATTGTGTATAAATTAGAATGTTACACTAAAATGGTAGCAATGTCGAAATGTTTTTATAAACCTTTTATTAATCGAAAAAATATGTTAAATAGTTGAGCGTCCAATAAATAGGAATTTCCATTAGTTATAATTTTACTGCTGTACATTTTGTAGACACATTTTATATATTATATTTTTATTAATAAATAATCATTAATTTATTTATAATTGCTATTATTTTATTTTTAAATTAAAATATTTCTTTCTTGTTCAAATAAAAATCCCCTAAAATATTATTTAAAATTAAAGAGTTATTTCAAAATAATATACCAACGTTGATAGTTGCGGAATATTGTATTCAGATTTTTTGTGGTCATTATTTGGTATTTTAATAGTTACAACCTTTCTACTAGAGCTGCCACTATAAGTAGTAAACAAAAAAGTAATAAAATGATCTTACATATTAAATATCGATGAAGAAGTCAGTAAAATAGATCAAAATAATGAATAACATAATTTTTTGCGTTTAAAAGTCAGCTGTCCATAAAATATGGTGATGCTTTGATTTATATTACTTCATTCATTTCTGATTTGCGCCACTTAATATGCACTCGTTTCCAGTAATAATTTACTTATACTAAAAATTTTGGTGTTCAATTAAAAAGAAAATGTTTTTATATTTTGTGGACTTCCCGTCTCTGCAATTGGTTTATTTAATCTTACGTTCTTTCGAAGTATTTATATCTCAAAGACTTGATCGAAGTTGAAATTTTTTTATAAACCAGCAAAGTTTTGCGCACTTCGGGCGCTAAGCTCGGCTAAGTACACCACGGCCATACATGAGAAACAGGAACTGGCAGACATTAACTGTCACCGATCCTCTCACCCGCTCCTAATATCCACAGTCACAAACGAGTCATACACTTCCCTATTCAATATTACTATCTCTTATAGGATAATATCTCTCTATAAAAACATATATATTATACCAACTCGTAACATAACGCACGGTTTCCTTTCTCTAGGAGAGTGTTCAGGCATGTGCAATCTACTGGGGAGAAACCGCAGTCCTACGCATCTCATTAAGGGAGATGCATTTGTTGCTTTGATGCGTTTTCTTAAAAAAAAAAATGTAGTAATTAAAAAAGAAATTGTTAGAATGCGAAGGTAAATACAACTTTCTGTAGAATTCAAACTGTAGAATTAAGCTAATCTTCCTGTTTTAGATGCGGCAAAATAAGTATCAGATAACCTAAAAAAATGTAATTTCAATGTATTTAAGAATATGTGTGTAGCTACATGTAGGTAAGTTTTCTGGTGGACCATTTGGAATTTTTTTTTTTTTTTACGTCCGTGTCTGGACAATTTTTTGAAAACAAATATCGAGGAAATGAAACAACGGCAACCCCTTATGAGCACTGCAAATCATGTCATATTAATTTCCTTTGAACAATGTATATATGCATGCTATTATACACATCCCATGTTTTACAAAGCTAATTCTTAGCCTAGAAACGCGTTTTTTCTTCTTTTTGAGGAAATTATTTGGAAATGTGCAAAGTGCATTTGGAAATTAGAAAAAAGTAATAAAGTTTTAATAATTTATAAAAACTTAACAAAAGACCCAATTTTATCAAAAGAAAGATGCATGTTCCGAAATTTACACAACCAATTCTTGGCATAGAAACTCACGGGTTTTTAAGTGCTAGACAATCATCTAAGAATGTGTCAAGTGCATTCGAAGAAAAATCCCAAAATGTACAAAATTTAATACTTTTTCAAATATATTTAAAATTCTACTAATTTTTGCCCTAGAAACTTGCCTTGTATCAACTGGTAGCTAAAGATCTGGGCATTTGCATAACACATCCGATAATTAAACAAATGTACAATTATTTATAAAACAAAACCCTCAAAACTAAAAATTTGGTTTTGAGACTATTTCTTTTTTTAAATTGGGGTATGATTTGGACATATATACCAAACATTCGAAAATTAAAACAAATAATTGCTGTGTAGACTTTGAAATGCATAAAGGTCACTAGAACAGCAATGCACTCGCTCAAAAACAAAAGTTAACTCACTTGTTTGTAAAGTCGGAAATTTTCAATATTAGTCGGAAAAATTTCCTTCACACCCCCCCAGACGAGATTGCCCACTTACGTCCCTGGTTGTATATCATCCTGGAAGCCGAGGGATCGTCCTTGAAAGACCTTTTATCTAACAGAATGTTCCCAAGCAAGGTTCATGTGAGTAGTAGGTCCTCAGAAAACGAAGTTGTTCAGTTTGTGTTGATGAGAAAGATCAAAGATCTCAGTATAAGGGAATGTAAAACATTCTTTTATTTAGTAACAGATTATCACTCATATAAATTCTTCAATTAATTATTTGTAATTAAGAAAATTTAGCACAAGGTATGTTTAATTTAATTCTTATATTTTTTTCAACATTATTTTTAATTGCTGTAAAGTATTGATATTAGAATGAAAGTTATTACTTTCCCTGAAATACATGGTAATGTATAGGGAAAGTATTGGAATCGTGCCGAAAATCGCAACTCGAGTTTTCGACGGATCTACACGTTTCGAGACCTCTAGAATACGAAAAAACTATTTTTAGCACGACGTCTGTGTGTGTATCTGTCTGGCTGTGTGTGTGTGTGTCTGTCTGTCCACATTTTATATCCACTCTAACTAAAAACTAATTGACCGAATTTCATAAAATTTGGTAGGTGAACACTTGTGGGCGAATCTGGTGCTGATTAGTGTTGGATACGATTCGGAATAAAAGAACCCGCCTTTTTATACGAAATGGCCCCCCAAAATCTCATGTATTCACTCTAGCTGAAATACTAACTGACCAAATTTCACAAAGTTCAGTAGATATGTCGCTCGTGGGTTACACTGGTGCTGATTAGATTTTGGTACGATTCGGAAAAAAATAACCTGTCTTTTGTTGCAAAATGGCTGGCAAAAATTGTCAAAATCTAAAATAAAAAACTACGTACGCTCAAATATATCCATTATATGCTTGTTTTATGCATAATTTTTAACGATAAAAAGAGTAAGACCAACCCCATTACACTAGGGATAGCCGTTCTCGAGATATTTTAGTTTTTTCGTATTTCCTCTATGCCATATTTGAAAATAACTCCAGTTACCAAATGAGAACGAAAATTGAATTAAAAGTGGATTAAATTTAATTAAAATAAAGAGAACGTGAATATAAGTCTGCAGGGAAAGTCATTTGCTGCCCACATCAGATTTTTTATTTTATCAGAATTTTATATAGTTTTATAAAATTATTCTTGTAAAACAGTTTTATATTTAAAATTTGTATAAAACTATTGGATTAATTTACTCATTGAAATCATCCCAAAAACGAACTAGTAATTCAATAATATCTTGGAGTATAGTATTTCTCGAACAGATTGAAATATTCAAACACAGTATCGTCTGATTATTTTAATCGCCTAAACATAATGATTTTCAGTGAGATCGGACCAAGAGAAGGCTTTTTCAAACATTTATTCCTAAAACTGAAAAAACACAAAATAATAATGTTACCTATATATGTACAGAAATAGAGATTTAATATTGATTTTTTTTTTCGTTTAAAAGTAAATGACATCATTTATAGGATGTACCGTCGTCCAGACATTGAATTTTTTTATCCATGTTAAAAAATTAAAAAAAGTTAAATGTGATATTTTTTATGAATTGGGTGGATACTTTAAGTACTTTTAACCGGAAATAAACTGTAAATGTATTTAGGATTTATCACAAACCGCTTTTGAGTATTAGAAATTTTACTTTTCTCACAACGAGCATAATATCTCTCAAGAGAGTTAAACTATTTCCATGTGATTAGGTATATTTATTTTAATAGGTGTCCATCATCCAATTCGCGTCATAAGGAAGTTCTAATTTTTTATTGTTTATGGATATCAAAATATATTCATTTTCTGGTAAAATTTGGTGTTAGATGCATCAGATATTTTAGTTATTGGGTCTGTGGATCATTTTTTCGTTCTCTGAGACGTAAATAAAACAATTAAAATTTGCAGAAAAGTTCTTCCTAATTTCTTCCAAATTATCAAATAACTCCTAATAGTTGTAGAATTTTTACAACTAATGTACTGTTGAACACAAAATTAAAAATAGTTAAGGAATATAGGTCTCAGATACCTGTCATACTACAAAATTAATCATATTAGGAGATCATAGGATGCAAATAGGACTTTTATCTTCTCCGGTTGGACATTTACATACTACTAGAACAAATCAACCCATCGTTGCCTGGGTCCTAAATGAGCTTCCGTTACTTAAACAATACATTTACAGATAAAACCACTCAATTTCCATATCATTTTTAAACCGCCTCAATTTTCAACTCACTTCTTCCTTTCGTTTCACAACTGTGGAAAGCAGGAAAATAAAATAAATAAATAAAAGAAACAAAATGGAATCCTTTCTTAGGAGAGAAGACTTGATTTAAACCACACCGTGAGCTCCAAGGCTTCGTACATGAGTTCAAACGTTCACCAGGGAGAAAAAAAAGGATATGTATTTTATTAATGTACCTAAAATTTTAATTTTATGCGTTTGTATGAAAATTCACGAAAACTAAAATAATGTAGTAATTTTTTTTCTTTAGAATACGAAGATATATACACATATTTAAGAACCAAATAATCTAAAATATACACATTTTGATGTATTTTAAATAAATAAATAAATATGTTTACAAATGCCGGTCGTTTGGCCGCTAGGCCATTAGACAGCAAATAAATAAATATAAGGAATTGTTTGTTCTACGTGTTCGGTTCGGTTCAAATATCATAGGAAAGAACGTTATTCGATCTATCCGATGGTGTAAAAATAGAAACTCTGTGACAAAATTTTCGATCGCTAAATAACCAATTTGTGTGAAAATCGTGCTTCAATATAAAATAACTAAAAAACTAATACGAATAAAAGAAATTCGCTGAGTTGTATTTGTCCGGGTCCTGAAATGCCTGAAGTGTACTAAATCCCTTCGTTGTCCGCAGCTTAGATTTCCCGCTACACACCTTCTTATATTAAGTAAAATTAACTTTTTCGTACCCCTATCATAGAGACCAGTTGATTTAGAAGATCCGAACTGCTGTTACCTATTTTAAAAAAATCGCAAAAACCAGAAACTTTGCATATATGAGATTTTGATACAAAAAATTGATTACTACACAAAATCAGAGTGTCTTATCTTACTTTTGTTGAAAGAGTGGCAATAGGAATAGAAGTTGATCAAATAATGATATTTTGCAAAAATTTGTTTTTTTACTTTATTGATGAATATACATTTAATTTTTCGTTTCATTGAGTGATTGCTATTTCTGCTGTGTTTCACTATTTTGTAACTAGAAAATGCAACTTTAAATTAATTCAAAAGATAAAGCAAAAATTATTTTACTAAAGTTAGGTTTGCCAAAAATGCGTTGGATACCGGGGGGGGGGGGATAATCACTCCCTTAATTTACATGGGGCCCACGGCATTATCTGGTGCCCTGTCCCACAATTTGATGTGGGGGGCCTGCAGGATAATGCCAATCAAATTAACGGAGATTTACGGCCGCGTGTATTGTAAATTAAGATCTCGATCGCTTATTTTATGAAAGTAATAAACATACTTCTTCAAAAGTTATTGAGCATAAATCGCTAAAATGTTATTTTGTTCATTAATTTCGCATAAACACGGCGATTGCGCAATTCAGTTTGTTCTCATGAATCGCCGAGAGTACAATAGTATCTTTTTCCATCCATCTCAATCTTCTAAATATTGCATTTTTGATTGACTAAACTAGCTTATTTTCATATTCTGATTAATTATTATGGTTAATTTCTTAATTATTTTCGCATAAATAATGCGATTGCGCAATTCAGTTGCTTCGCGTGAATTGCCGAGAGTGAGTTAGTATCTTATTCCATCCATCTCAAATCATTTAAATGTTGCATATTAGATCAGCTAAACTAGCTTATTTTCATATTCTGATTAATTATTGTGGTTAATTTCTTAATTATTTTCGCATAAATAGTGCGATTGCGCAATTCAGTTACTTCGCGTGAATTGCCGAGAGTACGTTAGTATCTTTTTCCATCCATCTCCATCATTTAAATGTTGCATATTAGATTGACTAAACTAGCTTATTTTCATATTATGGCTAATTATTAAGGTTAATTTTTTGATTATTTTTGCATAATACAAATTTTTCTATTTTGAAAAATCGATATGAACTCTGTGAAGGGATAGTGAAGAATTTAGTAAGGAGTTCTTAAAAAAAGCAAAAAGAGCTACTACTTTATTTTTAAGTAGTAAGAAGGATTGAATTTGACATTTTTTAATTATATAGAACTTTTACGTGCTGTATTTTTACTTACCAAAAGATTTCTTTTATTCAATATTTTATCTGCAGAGAAGTGTTTCTGTGTCAAAGACATGTGAATGATTATTAAACAGTAACCAATGACATTTTTCTTTATGCATCATATTCAGTGTAATGAACATTGTTATAGATTCTGATGAGAATAACTCTAACGAATGTGTGCTTATTTTTTAAAAGATGATTTAATTATTTTGTATTCGTTGAAATTAAATTGTGTTTATAGATACAATACAGATTTTTTATCATATTTGTCTATTTTTTATGGTGCAGTTTTGTAGTAGAGGGAAAAAATCCCTATTCTGTCTTGAAAATTCCCTTTTATGCTTTCTGTAAAAAAAGAAATTGTTATCGCGCTGTGCGATTTTTCGATTTTTGTCGCGAATTGCAAATATTTAAAAATCTCCCTAATTTTCATTTTCCAAGGTTGGCAGCTATGCTATGAATCTTCTATGTTATTGATGCATACTATGAATCTGCCATGTTCAGAATTAAGTTAAAAAAGTATTTTTTATTTTGAACATTTATATTTTACATAGTTAAAATTTAGAAAAATCTTTCATACATTTTTATTTTTTTTATGACTTTTTAAACTTTAACTATGTGCATTCATTGTCTAGCCCCCTGTGTTTTATGTAAACCTTATCTTATCCCAGCATATTTTTAAACAAATGTTGTCTGTTAATTGGGCTGGATATAAGCCTGAGGCCCAAGCCTGTTGCAGGCTTCTATAGTTAACCTTAAATTTTATAATATTGTTTATTTACTTTTTAAGGAAGGACTCAGCAAGAGAAGATTTGATTCCATCGAGAATTGCTAGTGTGAAATGGCCGGAATATGTATTAGAGTATTATGAAGCCTCGCTAGGTAACCCCCATCATGATGAAGATTCCATTAGCAGTTATGATGAAGATAATAGCAGTTATGATGAAGATAATAGCAGTGATGAAGATAATAGCAGTGATGAAGATAAAACTGCAATAGAGTAGTTTTTAATTAAAACTTTTAACTGGTACAATTTTATCGTACTATAAATACTCTCATTTCCCATTTTGATACATTTAAATTCTGGTACATTTTATGAGGGATATTATATATAAATCTGAAATGTTTTCTTAGGAATGTTTGCCTCTTCTCAGATTTTATATAGTACATTCAGCAGATTGATGCAGTCTGTTTCCATGTTGGAAATTGTGCCTTAAATTGTGTTAATAAAATGTTTTAAAATTTTATTTGTGTATTTATTTTTTGCAAAACAAAAAGTACATAAAATTTCATTTGTGATAGATCTGCTAATTAAAGTTTAGTTTAACCTTCCTCATATAGTAAAAAGTCATACCCAGAATTTGCAGTTATCTCAACCATCAGATTTAATCTGAATAGTCGGGTCTTGTCTCCACTACAACACTAAGTTGTCAATCAGAGTTATCAAATAAATAGTGGTCCTCAGAAAGGCTTACCATATGTCCCATTTTGAATGAAATTTTTCCAGTTTAAAGGTACTTCCTGAAGTCTTGGCTGGTTTGTCATTTTGTCCCAGTTTGAAATTTATCTTTTAGAATAAAGTTTTGGTGGGAAGGAATAATTCTTATAGCTAAAGGATAATGATATTACATTGCTTGCGATTAAAACATCTGCAGAAAAATTTAATGCAGCACTTAAAAATGCTGTTATAAGTATAAATGAATGATTTGATGAAGTAGTGATTGCTAAGAAATTGTAGTCTTCGAACTGCAATATGTGAAAAATAATGAAAAAGAACTGTGAAGAAAAGAAACTGTAAAGATTCAAATTTTAAAGAATTTCATGAATCAAAAAATGCTACTACCGAATTTCAACTGAGTTTTGAAGTATATATTTTATCTACCGGACACTTCCACTCCTATAGAAATGGTGCTCTCCATCATGAACAATGTTTGGTCTGAAGAATGGAGTAAAATTGCTGAATTAACTAGGTCTAATACAGGTGTAATATTAAATCTAATACATTGTGAAATAAATATGGATCTGGAATGTTCAAACTTTTCTGAGGGGAAAAAAATTTGAAAACCACAAGCATTCCATTAAAAGTTCACACTAGCAACATGTATCTGGCAGCCAGATTCATTTCAGCTTACACTCCAGATATTCATTTATATATATATATAATAAAAATTGTTTATGATTATCCAAAGAAATAGTAGAGATATAATAATTATATATATATATATATACAGGGTGTTTTAAAACTAATGGAACAAACCTTAAGGGATTGTAGAACACACCTAAATAAACACTTTTCATCATAGAAGGCATAGTCGCAAGTAAAGTGGTTATGCTCTAGAGAGCATTTTCAGGTGCTAGAAGCCTCTTTTAGACATACTTATAACAGTGGGGTTTTTCACATGTAAGGTCATTAGTGACTTGGATTAGATCGGTATACCAATATGCAGAAGGCAGACATGCATTTTGTCTATGGTCTCGCCAAAAGTAATGGCAGGGAAGCACAAAGGCTTTACCAAGGGCACTTTCCTAACAGGTGTGCTTCCAATCAGGGAATGTTTTCTCTCTTGCACCACCAACTGTCTGAAAGGGGATCCTTCAGTGCTGCCATGCATTTATTTTGTCTAAAATAAAGCTTTGTTTTGATGTTTCGTGCCAGTCCTGTTATTGTTGTGACCATGCATTGTATGATGAAAAATGTTTGTTTCCATGTGTTCTATCACCTCTTAAAGTTTAGAGCCAACGGCCCTACCGTGCTGAAAACACCGGTTCTTGTTAGATCACCGAAGTCATGCAGCATCGGGTGCAGTTAGTACTTGGGTAGGTGACCACCTGGGAACACCGCATGCTGTTGGCACATTTTAGGTGCAGTAGCCCGGTGGTTTGCGCACTGCATTTGCACACTGCCACAACTGCCGCCGTGTTCATGCGGAGTACGATCACATTAAACATATGGGTCCGTATGTCCTTCTGAGAGGTTGGTGGTAGGGGAAGGAGGGTATGGTCCCTGTAGATGCCTCCCCCACTGGGTTCCAGTCTAAATTGGGTGGCACTTCCCAGCCATCCAGACAGTTACCTTACACCTTTCTGGTAGGTCGGACGGTCTGGGTCTCAACAACAACAACCTCTTAAAGTTTCCGGCCGTCCAATTAGTTGCTCATGTCCTCAGGATGAGTCGGACGGTCTGGGTCTCTTAAAGTTTGTTCCATTAGTTTTGAAACACCCTGTATATATATATATATATGTGTGTGTGTGTTTATCTTTGGGAGAGAGGGGGATAACCTCTCACACCTAGTGAACCGTTATACCTAGCTGTTATCCAGAACTAAATCAATATTTATTTATCTATTTTATGCCTAGCACACTATTTTTCAGATAATATGATGAAAGTGTACACAAATATAGAAGCTTCAAATGAGAAGGTTGGTAAGTTTTCATTTTATTTATTTTTTTATAGTTATTTTGTTTCAGCTTTCTGATATTTTTGTAATTGTGTGTAAACTTTCTCTGTACATGCCAATTCTAGTTTCAAAAGTATCCCCCCTTAAAAACTTTACAATTATTTTTATTGAACGCAATGATTAATAATAAAAGAAGATGTTTTTTTGTTGGTGGCATAGCAGAAAAGTTAAGCCCATATCTGTGAAATTTTATACAGTGCTAGTTCAAATCAGGTCCTGGGTTACCTACTTAAAGCAATTTTTAGAAGATTTGAATAAGTTTTTTAATTAATTTATGTTGAAGCACAATTTTGAATGATTTTTACACAAATTGGTTCCTAAGTGATTAAAAATGTTATCACACAGTTTCCATCTTGCCACCATTAGAAAGATTGAAAAATGCAGAGCTTAGAACTGAATTTGTAGGACAATGCCTTCATATTTAAAAAAAAAATTGATATATCTCAAACATTTGGAAAAGATTCATTTTTAATTTTGTGCTTCGTTGAATTAAAGATTCACACAATTTTTTGCATAAATATGAAGTGATATCTTCCTATTTGAATAATAAGAAAAATATTCTAGTGTCGTTATTTGTTAAATTTTAATTAAATTTGCTGTAAATCTTCTCATAAGTTTTTAAATCTCTCAAAGCAAAGTATCGGACCCTATTTTTATCTTGAATCTGGATAGTTTTCTATTTCACTGTTTTACCAAGATGTGAGTTATGCAAAGGAGGAATACGTCTTAGAAGTTTAACGTCACATGGTTACTAGAAATTAACACTGCTTATGACAATAGCAGTTGGTTGGTTAGTTGATTAGGGTTTTGGGCACAAGATCCAAAGAGGATATGCTGCACCAGACATATAGTATTGGACTATAAGTACATTGTGCCTGATGTATTGTTAAAACATTCTTTGATTTTTGAGAATTTGATTCAAGTTCCTGTGTAATTTTAATCAGAGATAAGCATTTTAAATCTTGCACAATGACAGGTATTTGTTCTAGTTCTATATAAAACAATGTTTTTACGACGTATCCTCTGGAATCATGGGTGTGCACTCAAGATTCAAGTATTAGTCCAAATTTTTGGATAACTGACACGTTTATTCAAAAGCACAGTGTAAACAGTGACAATATACAGTAAAACAGTACTTAAATGTTCCTCAATTTCACAAAATGACATATACTATTCTCAAAACATTGATGAAAGTCATTTCACAAAACAGCAGCTACTATTCTTAAAACATTATAGACTCTATTGAAACTTCTGGAAATCTTTCATATCTCATAGGTTACTGGTTATTTCGAGGTATTTCGTGAAGCTTCGGAAAGTCGTCAAGTTTGCGATAAATCATCAAATCAACAACCCTAGACTCATGTCATGGAAAAGGATGTCTGTACGGGTGTTTTCTTTGAAAGAGACCTTAAGTCCTTAAGATTTGAATCACACTGACAAACGCTACTAACACAATATAGATATATATCCAAGTGACACTTACGAATGGTAGTGAGATTATAGACACCAGCAGAATCTAAATCACTCAATTAGGAGGCAACATGGGAAATTTGAGGGGATAGCTTAAGGAAAAATTACACCCAGTGGGTTGACGGAATGAATATGTATATCCAGGTGGCACGTACAAATGATGCTGAGTGTTACATTGGCATTTCACTCAAATGTAACATTCTAAAGTCCACAATTAAGGTAAGAAATTAAAGAGATGGCTCTCAGGAAAAATATGCACAATTTGTATAAGGTTCCCTTCATGGACACCTGCAGCAGATGTACTGCGGTCCCTTTTTCGGCCCAAGAGAGGATATTCTTAATTACACAGGATGCTGATGCTTTAGCCCTAACGAGGCTGACACCAGTATCATATATGGAAGCATGAGAAGGCGTCTTCACAAACATATTAGTTTTGGGGTTATAAGGCCTGAACCAGTAGCCAGTAGAAGCACCTTAAGGCCTTATTACACGACAGCAATTTGGTACAACATACTGTTCGCACAACAGCTTTGGAACGTTTGTGACGTCACTCCACGCAGTAAGGCTCCTTTATATACGAGCTGACTCGTCAAGCATATTGAAGCCCACCGAGGCTGAAAGCGTAATCCATTAACATTAGCTCTATTCGTATTTTCACTTTAGGAAGTACTGTTGACATAATTTTTGGTGGGTGTGCTTCCCCGATCTGCTCTAATCATTCTAGAAAGGGTTTTAGGCTATTTCGCTTTCCTAGAAACGAAGAAAGAAGAAAACAATGGCTAATAAACAATTGCATACCCGGTAATGGAGAATACTTGTGCGAGCTAAATTCTACAATATTCTAATTGAAACTTCTTTTTTCATATAAAGTATTTATTTTAAACACTTATTTTATAATTTCTGTAACTTTAGTATGGAACCCTATGGGCTTCAATATGCTTGATAAGTCAGCCTGTAGTAGAGGAGCTCTAGTCAGAACCGTGACGTCAGAACCTCGCCCACTCCCCTCCAGCATAGAAACACAGAGCGTCTGCGGGCGCATGTGGGTGAAAAATCGATTCCTTCTTTCGCAGTTTAGACTAGAAATTGAAAATCATTACTTCCTTAAAATCCGGATCGTGCGGCTACTTTTTCCTATTTCTTGACCAGATTGGCTTGTTAGAAAGCCTGATCTTTGAGCTTTCTAAAAATGTAAATTATTAGTCGAAATTGTCGGTACTTTTCCCGACGTGAGGATTTAAAAACGAAAGTTCGTTTTCTTTTGAGCCGAAAGTGACTTTTGTTTTAAAATCTTAGAAAAAATATTAGAATTTATCCCTGAGATTTGAAATTGATATATTTTTACTCGCAATTGTCTGCTCTTTCCGGTCGTGTGATTTGTCTTTTTCTACAATGTCTGGATGGTGGAGAAAAAAAGGGGGAAAAACGGTTGAAATCGCATAAAACATTAAATAACAAAAAAATAATTCAAATTTTAAAAATCGGTTTTCAGGTGTCACCCCCCCCCCCCCCCCCCCCTGGGTCTCCGATTGCCAAATTTCATTGCTCTGCGACGCGCGGTCACTGAGCCTATAGTGTATAAGACAGACACACAGACAGACATTGCCTTTTATTATATAGAAGAAATTTTGAAATATGATATGTCAATTCGTATTAATTAGATGATGTTGTATAACTTAGCAACTGACATTATTTTGTATCTTGCTTAGTTATAGATATGCATTAGCGATCTTATTAAATTTAAACATACTTGAAAAAGATTTAGGTAATTTCACTTTCCAAGAAATGAAGAGGGAATACAAAAAATGGCTTATAAATAGTCGACAGAATCATTGGATTCCCTGTACAGAAGCATACTTGTGAAAGCTAAATTTTACAATATTGTAATTGAAACTTCTATTTTTATATAATGTATTTATTTTAAACACTCATTTTATAATTTCGGTAACTGTAGTATGTATTATTATTGACTTTTATTTGCTATAGTCTTATCTTAGTAAACGTGGTTTGTAATCTTGAATGTGTTATTCTCTCTTCCAAACTTAAAAGTATAATTGCTTCAAATTTTATATATATTAAAGATTTATTCATGTTACACCAATATCTTTCAAGTTTTATACACTTTATTGCATTTTTAGAGTATAATGAAATATAAAATTGTTGAATCCTACTGTTAACAAACTGTCGCCAAGTGGAAATCTTACCATATTATAATAATTATGTAAACATAAGCTAAAATTGTAAATAAATAGAATTGCCTTTATGATAAACGATAATGAATGATCAAATAGGATTTTTTTTTTACTAAGAACTGATAGAAATTATGTCTGAATGACTAGAATTTACTTTGGAATGGCACTGATATTTTCATCGCCAAGACGATGATTGGCGCAAATCTGATGTAAACATTGGCACTATGTTTAGAGAATCCAGTTTAGAGGATTTTCTCAATATTATCTTTTAATGTACTTCAATTATTTTGTACTAGGCATAAAAAATATATCGTTTACAATACAGATTTATATAATTTATTATTATTATTAAGATTTTAAATGGTGTATTTGTTTAATCTATATATCCACAGGTTTATAACAAAATTGCCTCGCTTTAAAATTTTAGTACCTTTAAATTTAGTGCCTTTTTATTTAAAAGCCCTCCCCCCCCCCCCCCCCCCCCCGGGTAATTGACACACAAGACCGGATTTTTGTAAAAAAAAAAAAAATGTCCATCTATTTGTTAATCTGCTTACAGAGTGAGAATCATACTTTGATTCTTGTTAATAAGTGTTGCGTAATTACAAATGTTACTTCAATCTAATTCATATTTATAAAAATATAAATCAATTGTAAATTTATTAACATTATCAAATATGTACCTGTAAAAATCAATATTTGGAGCACGTGTTAAGCTGCCAAATATGGTAACCCATGTATTTGTAGAAACCTTACTGGGCTTCAATATGCTTGATAAGTCAGCCTGTAGTAGAGGAGCTCTACCACGCAGCATAGAACGAACGTGACGTCACTCAACAATTGGGGGAAGCTCTTTCCCCCTTGCATTCGCTTCGTAATTTCCTCATAGGAATACCGTTTGAGTTATCATACTGTAAAGATCACTTTTAACATACCAAAGGTTCTGTTTGGATTGAATAATGGTGTTATTACACAAGGCAATTTTTATTACCGAACTTCGGCAATTCCACCCGTCAATCATACTTTAGACTCCTCCTCTTTAACAGGTCCATTTTCTCTAATGTTGGGGATTTCATTCCAGAAACCATTCTTCAGTGTGTTTTTCGTATAATATAAATCTTTTATATCTCAAAAATGTCTGTAATTTGGTAAAAATTATTTTCTTTTTTCCAATCTGCATTTCCAGACTTCAGCAATTCCGCTCGGCAATGCTATTTTAGGTTCCCTCCTTTCTAAAGCTCCCCGCCTCTTTAATGCCAACGATTTCATGCCAAGAAACATTCTTCAGTGTTTTTTGCGTATAATTTGAATCCTTTATATTTCACAGATGTCTGTAATTTGGTAAAAGTTATATTATTATTTTTCCATCTCCAGACTTTAGCAATTCTGCTCGGCAATTATACTTTAGGTCCCCACCTTTTTAACGCCCCCCTCCTCTTTAATATCGCCGATTTCATTCCAAGAAACAATTTTAGTTTTTTTTTTTGCGTATAATTTGGATCTTTTATATTTCACAGATGTCTGTAATTTGGTAAAAGTTCTATTATTATTTTTCCATCACCAGACTTTAGCAATTCCGCCCGAAAATGATACTTTAGGACCCCGCCTTTTTAACGCCCCCCTCCTCTTTAATGTCGCCAATTTCATTCCAAGAAACATTCTTTAGTGTTTTTTGCGTATAATTTGGATCTTTTATATTTCACAGATGTCTATAATTTGGTAAAAGTTCTATTATTATTTTTCCATCGCCAAACTTCAGCATTTCCGCTCGGCAATGATACTTTAAGCCCCTCCTTTCTAACAGGTCCTGTCTAATGCCGACGATTTCAGAAAGCATTCTTTAGTGTGTGTTTTTCATATAATTTGGCTCTTTTATATCCCACAGGTGTCTGTAATTTAGTAGAACTTCTATTATTTTTTCCATCTCGAGATTCTAACTCATTCCAAAGCAGTCTATCGGCCATCTTGATCGCCATTAAAGTTACGTCACCTGTGACGTTCGGATTTAAGCACTTTTGATTGGTCGATTTTCGCACAACTTTTTCCTCAACCACAACATTTTAGGTTTGAAACTGAAATGTTGAGGCTAGATTTGTTGAGTGACCTGTCTTGAGAACGGTTTTGTTGTGCCAAATACTGTCGTGTAATAGGGCCTTTAGAGGGCAGCTGTAACCCCATCCTAACCAATAGAAACACAGAAACGTTCGAATGAAGGTGGTGCCAAAGAGAGAGAGTTCAGCTGTAATAAATAGAAAAAGAATTAGAGGAGTGTGGTTGTGTTATCGATGGATGGAGCAGCTGAAGATGGTAATATCTTACTCTGCATATGAATGTAACTAAAAATTGATCAAGGGTTAAGATTCTTCGTTTCACAAATAAGTCTTATGCAAACATTTTAAAACATAGTTTTTAAATAAGAAAGGGCTACTTGTCATGTTTGGCCATGCCATTCTGTAATAAAAGTGGATTTTCTAGCCTTGTAAATAATATATAGCCTTGGTAAAATTTTTAAAATAAATTATTTTATATAGATTTGTGCACTTTTATAAAACTATGGAATAAAATAAACTGAAACAACTTGTAATAAGCCTATTTTTCTCTCTTAGCAATATCTTTCTACATTAACTTGGAATGTTTACTGACATGTTCAGACTCTTTTCTTATGCATATTTGGTTATATCTTATAATGCTATGAAATTATTTAAAATGTCCAGGAAATTTTAGATATTCATATGTATACTTAACATGTGTGTTACATGTATTTACTTAATTTTCAGACCAAAAATATCATACAAAGTAAAAAATGAATTAAACCATATAGCTTAATATTCTCATGCATAAAGCTAAAAGAATTTACTTTTTTTTTCTTTCAAAATAAGTAATTCTTTTGGCTTGTGTATAAAGTTTATAACAGACTTTTTCAAGCATTTGTTGTTTCTTTCATTTAATCTAACATATAAAAGGCAAAAATCAAGTCTTGAAGTTCGCGAAGGAATGAAATTTTTTCAAGCAGTGAAGTAGAGTCCATGGAATATTTTAATGTCTTTCATTCCTCTACACTGATGTGTGAAATAATGGGAAATGAAACCCTGTTTCTATCTGTGTGCTGTGACTGCTTATAACTTGTAATGTATAAATAACTTTTGTCTTCTATTAATTTTATTTTAAATATTTCTATTCTGGGAAATCCCGTTCTACTGTGGAATGTTTATTTAAGGAACATTGCAATGTAAAGCTGAGAGGGGAAAACCCCACCCTTTTTTATTTGAGCATAATTCATCATAAAGCGAATTTAAAAATATAATTTGATTAGAAATAACATCCTCTATAAATTCATCTGTGTAGAATTTGCATGTTAGGCTGTCTTTATATTTAAATGTCCACAAAGTTTTCATCAATTTGAAAAATAACTTCATCTCCCTTCTTGTGGTGGATTCCTTTACAATTTACCATTATCTGTTATATTTTTATTCAAGTTGTAATCATTTTCCAATTTTATATGACAAGTTTTGGTTTTGTGCTGAACTACATATTTTGAAAAATATACTCATCTATCATTTCCTACAAAAATTTATAATTTTGTGCTTAACTAGGGGCTCTAACCCCCTGCTCACACAACCCCCTTCAGGAGACTTTGCCTCCTACTTTTGTTGCCTCCTACTTTTGCCTCCTACTACTAGAGTTTGCTTTATATCTATCTTTTCTAAAAATTCTACTTTCAAAAATAGTCTTTCTATCCCTGTCTATTTTCTGCAGGAGGTAAAAGCAGGGATTTTTCTTAACCCAGGAAATCCAAAAACTGAATACCTTGATTCTGAGATTGCTTCGCGAGCTATTTCACGCCAAACTAAAGTTTAATTCGATAAATAGTTTATTTCATCGTGTTACCCCATTATTTCTGTTCTCTATAAATGTACCAAATTTCATATTTTTGTATGCTATAGCTTTTACGGTATGAGACAGAGAAATCGCTACATGTGCTGATAAAAAAAAAAGTTCACTTCAGAAGTGCATAAAAAATAAAATATCTCAACTACAACGAAATTAAAAAAGTGGCTCCATTCTGCAAAAATTCTTCCATGTAGGTACCTGCCTGCAAAAATTCATGGTCTTGGTATTGTTAATCTGTCCAGGATGCGAATTCACAGCTCAAATATTTTGTCTTTGACATTAAATATTTCTTAAACTACAATATATATCAAAAAACTGTTTATTTCAGTATATTCCCCAAAGCTTTTTCTACAATTGTACAAAATTTCATATTTTTATATGCAATAGTTTTTGTGGTACGAAGCAAAGAATCTCAAGAAATGAGAAATTTGTCAGGCAGCAGCAACTACTTTTTTTAATATAGAGAGATTTGAAAAGTATTTTCTCCCTTTTGCTGGTGGTAGATTTCATTACAATTTACCATTATCTACTGTTATATTTTTACTCAAGTTATAAATATTTTCCAGTTTTATATGACAATTTTTGATTTCATGCTGAATTGCATATTTTGAAAAATATGATCTCGCTCCTGCTTGTGGTGGACTCTTACAATAACTGATATAGGATTTTCTTCAAATTATGACATTTTCTGAATTGAAATTTCAAGTTTTATAAGAAAATTTATAATTTTGTGCCAAACTAATTTGAAAAGTATCTTCAACTCCCTTTTGCTTGAGGTGGATTCCATTACAATTTACCATTATTTACTGTTATATTTTTACTCAGTTATAAATATTTTTCAATTTTATATGACAAGTTTTGATTTCATGCCGAATTGCACATTTTGATAAATATGTTCATTTCGCTCCTGCTTGTGGTAGACTCTTACAATTGCCGAATTAGTATTTTCTTCAAGTTGTGACCATTTTCTATATTTAATTTTCAAGTTTTATAAAAAAATTTATAATTTTGTGTCAAGTTGTATAATTTAAAAAATGTCTGCATTACAATTCCCCATTATCTACTGTTATATTTTTGCTGAAGTTATAAATATTTTCCAGTTATATATGACAAGTTTTGATTTCATGTTGAATTGCACATTTAAAAGTATGTTCATCTCACTCCTACTTGTGGTGAACTCTTACAATTACCAAATTAGGATTTCTTCAAGTTGTGACCATTTTCTATATTGAAATTTCAAGATTTATAAAAAATTTATAATCTCGTGTCAAGCTGTATAATTTGAGAGATATCGTCATCACTATTACAATTGAGAACCACCATTCACAGATTGAAAACAGCAAAATTTAAAAGTTATTTTTTATCAGGTTATATTATATAATTCATTACGCTGAGAACTTTTAAAACATAGAGTTGAATTTAAACATTAAAATGCATACAGTGCAAATATGCAATATTTATTACAAGTAGCCAGGCAATTGATAAACCATCCTATACATTGACCAGCATTATGAACCATTTAGTTGTCACAGTGGGGGCTGAATACACTGCACTTAACAACACAACATCCATGCTCTCAGGTGGAACTCGAACCTACAACTCGGCAGCCGAGCAAGCATGAAGGAACGATTGCCTTGACCACTCAGCCACTGCTCCGGCCAAATATGCAATATAAAAAAACAATTTTTTTGTATCAAAATGCAGTTTTAATTTTTAAAAGTATTAGTGTATGGGGCTAGAAATTTCATAACAAAATAATTATTAGTTTCAAAATATTATGACATTTTTGAAAGTGTGAAATATATATTATAATTTCATTAAAATACATTTCATTATTATTTTAATTTTATTTAATCACACCTTGTTCTTTTAGGTTACTCTTCTGATTCATTATGGGTCCTACAAACATGTAGTCCCATATATTTTGGTCCTACAAACATGCTTGTTGAGATGTTTTGAACCTCAACAATTTACTGCTATCGAGCTTAACATATAGTTGCTCATATAGTCAGTACTTTTGATATGTATATCAAATACGCCTTTTAAAAATACAATATTTCTTTTAGTCCTCCAATTAACACTGTGTATGGTAATAATTTGTGGTTTTAAAATGGCTTGAAAAGGCAAGTTTTTGATTTAGTTGTGTTTGTGTTACTGGTAAAAATTGAGCTGTAATTATACTAGTTTACTTAATTTTTAGTAATTGCAATTTAAGAAATACAATAATTCTGAAAGAACAATGACAACAATTATGTATGTAAATTGTTTCTGAATAAATAACTAGTATACTTTAAACCCCTTTAGATCTTAGTTATTTTCTATAGAAATATAAATGTATTTTTACACATTTCAGGTTAGCAAAATAATAGTTTATGAAGCATTTCATACATGAATGTCTTTCTCATTAATTTTTAGCATGTTCATTATAATCATCTTAAATGTAAATATATCTAAATACAATAGTATTTGAAGGATATCAGAGTAAAATATATGTATATTTATATAAAGCGCCCACACAAATAATAAATAATTGTGGAAAAAATCAAAATTCAACACCGTCTGTTTCTCATACTTTTCATTTCGAATATTAAGTAGTATGATTTTTGGAAATTGAACTTCTGTAAAATGAGTAAATGAGTCATTTACTATTTTTAACAAGTCTTAAAAATTTATGTCATTTAAAATGACAAATTTTTAATTTCATTTAAATTCTCAGTTAAATGTTTTAGGTCTTTATCATCAAGTTGCATTTGGCTGACTATATTCATATATCAATAGCGACCCCTTTTTACTAATAAACAGAAATCAATTTGTTGCAAGGGCCCTATCAATATTTTAAGCCAGGGACCCCATGCAAATTTGATCCACCTCTGATGACTGTGTGTTTGGGTCCGAGAGTATAACTGGGAATGTCATTAGTAGCAGAGAGCGAGGGTAAAAACCAGCCAACAAAACTGTAATGTATGATGAAAACAGACTGTGCACCTTGAAATCAATCCTATTATAGATACTCTTACTACTGAAATAAAAAGTTCCACAAAATGCTACTTGACAAACTGAAATTCATTGAAAAAATTAAATTCAGTGTGGCTCAACTCGACATTCTCATACCAGATTCCATTGTTAAGTAGCTTGTTTTTTGTTTGCAAATTTTACAAGAAAAAAATTTTCAAAAATCTATATTGTTGGTTCAAATGATCATAATTAAAGCATGTTACCGTTCATTTTAAAATCTTGAAAATATCTTTCGACTGATACTAAGTTTGACAGTGTATCCCATCGGGAGAGGAGGGGGGAAATCTTTCGATTGATACCATACTTGGTAATGAACCCTGTGGGGGTAACTTACGCATCAAGGGGGGGGGGGTGCTAATGATGTCATGAACACAAAAATTGTATCCCAACTATTTTTTAATACGGTTGAAACTGTTAGGTTTCATGATCATTGAGCCATGAACAACCTCTTTTATGCATAATTATGTTAAATTTTGTCCTATGCTACCAAAAAAATATAAAATTTCACAGTTTTCACTTGATTTAAAAAGTTCTATCTAGTTCTAGACTTTTTAATAATAAACTGGATATAAAGTATCGTGAAAATCTATTAATATTTATGGAAGCTATCGTGTGCACAAGAAATTGACCTCAAACAGAGGGACATCATTCTAAATATAGTCAAAACGTGTTCAAGAGGCACTAAAACACATATTGTCAAAATTTTTCATTGAAACAATACTTTCTTTATACTATATTTTACAGAATGAAATACAATTGAAATAAAAATTAAATACTCTTATAGGGGAGGAGGTGCTTGAGGAGAATAAAGTGCTTCAAGAAAAATAATAAAGAGGAGAATCAAGTGCTTTAAGAAAAATAATAAAGAGGAGAATAAGGTGCTGCTCAGCGTTAAGAAAAGTACATGGAATGAAAATTCACTGAACTCATTGCAGGGTTAGATTCCCGGCCGTCCATACAGTTACCTTACACCTTTCTGGTAGGTCGGACGGTCTGGGTCTCAACAGCAGGGTTAGATTCAAATCTGTTACTTTCAAAACACGCCTGACTGTATATGAAGAAAGTGTACTGTGTATGTTAAAATTCAAACCGTAACTTCTATTACGGAAATGTAAAGATACACAGAATGGTGCTGGACAAAATCATGATTTCATTGCAGCATAACACATTTAAATCAACAAATTCTGTTACTTTTATTCAAAAACGTGCAATCGAAACTTCACATATCAGAGGAAAAACTCAATACAATACTTTATATAGTACAAGCTATTTCTAATGCCATGTCAAACAAGTAAATAATCCATTATACATGCAATATATGACAATACTACATTTTTACATGCAAATAATTTGTTATACTTTACAAAAACAGTTACTACCTTAGCTGATTTCCGAGATGCAGATATCTTTTAAGATAGCTAAAAAAACACTTAGAAAGTTCGCTGAGATATTATAAACAGCATAACTCATCTAGTGCTCATTTAGCCTTTTGTGACATACAAACTCCTTTTAAAAGCATTATGTAAAATAAAAATACAATCATGCAAGTATATATGAAGCGTAGATAACATAAAAATAAAGGAAACAAATCTTAAAAGTCAATGCATAACAAACAGTGATACGTTTTAGGCTTATGAAAAACCGTCAAGAGAGATGATATTTTAAGAAAAAAATTGTTAAATGTTGTCAGATTACTGTTTAAGGCATAAGGTCAACATAATATGTAATTAAATAAGAAAACTTACTTCAATTATCTGCGAAAAATCTTCATAGCATAGAAATCAATGTTATTTTAAGGCGGAGTTTAACCGATCTGAAAAGTTACCTTTTCCCGATAGATGACTCTGAATATCGCAGGTTTGGCGAGATCCGACTTTGCGCCAAACAGCGATTATGTGCAATTTGCGGTAGCCATAGTCTCACTTCCAGATTAATCCTGAAGAGAATCGGTTAGAGATTCGTTGTCCTGAAACCGTATGTTATGAAATGCTTTCAATTGCAAAATCAAACTTGCCGAAGTTTTCGTCATCTAATTGAAAAGCGGACTATGAATCAAAGTATGTAGAAACTTTCTTCATATTGATAATAAAATTTCATTGCATGCTCTTGCAGAACAGTAAAAAATTTAAATAATATATGCGTATTCAAAATGTGTAAATCAAATTCGTAGCATGCATAATGTAATGAAAGTCTGTTATGTTATACGAGTGTTGATGGGAAATTGACATGCTGACTTATTGATTGCTGTTGAAGTGTATTTGAAATTTTAACACTTTTAATAAGTTTGTTTGTCGTGACTATCACTCACTATATTTGAAACTTTTTTTATCACGGACTGGTAAATTCCATTACCTGCATTGTTAATATTTTGTATGTATTCATAATATGATATATTTACCCTTTTATGCTTAATTCTAAACTATTAAAGAAAATGAGCAAATAAGTTCATGCAAAACTCACAAGTTAACGTTTTTATTGTTGGAGTATTTGAAATTTCAGCACTTTAAATATGTAAGCGTGTACCTAATTTATATGTTCTTATACATTTGTTGAGCTACTTTATATATGTCATTTATTCCTTTGATAATATAGTGTCCAACAAACAAAATTCTAGGAAATGAATACTTAAACATTTTATGAAAAAAATCACTTCTACTCATCTTGACTCAAAAGAGTCTTGACCACTTCCTGTACCTCTGTGTCAATGTTAATACAAAACAGGACAAAATTAAAGCTTGGCTAAAAATGATCTTCAATTCTCACCTTTTTTTATTGCCCCTAAATCCACTTAATGAGCATTGAAAATTTTTGCTATTTGATTGAAAATTAAACTGCTCATATTTGTAATTCATTAAAGTAACTGAGTCATAACAGTAAATGTAATTATCAATGGTTACTTAAGGATCTACGTTCATTATATATATTCTTATGTGCACATTCCCTTCTTATGTGCACATTCAAATTAAAAGGTAAGTCCTGCATCCTTTAATTTTTACCAAATGTGTCTAAAGCCAGTTAATAAGGAGTACTTCGGGACATTGATTTCTGAATTTGTGGTTATTTATTTGGGGTTTAACCTCCTATAAATAACTTGCATAATAAAGTATAAACATAATTAGTTGCTTGTTATTCAATTGTTTTTCACCATTGTTTGATACAGTTTGTCCGAATGAACTTTGTGACATATAAAACAACTATGACCAACCCATTCAAATTATGCCGCTGTACTTTAACCTATATAGATCTATCAAATAAAATTTTTAAAATGTTTTCATGATAATTGTGGTACATGAGAAATAAATTCTGTTGATATAGAATTTTTAAAAATGAAAATATCTCACGTTATTTCAAAGTGTAGTCTATTTAAGCATATTCAAATATCTTATTTCGTAATCATATATCTAGTAACTATATTTTGGAACATTTTAGATTGCGATGAGTCTGGATGGCATTCATTAATTAAGGTAGCAGCTACAAATTTTAATTTTTCAGATTTTTCTTGATTTCTGAGAATGATAGCTTGCATTCTCTCAAATTAAATTTATTGCTGGAAGACTGATTATAATTATTTTTTTATATTATGTACATGCATGTTGGTCGCTTATCATACAAAACCAGTAGAGATATAGGCTAGAGAAGAGACAATGAAAGAGATAAAAATTAGAAAATAATTATCAATTGTATTTAAGACTTTTAAAAGTATAATTTAAGACTAAGTAATTTTATTTAATTTTTCTGTATAAAGATCTCATCTCAGTAAGGAAATGAACCACTGATTTCTTGTTAGCTAGACAGTACTCTATCTACTGAGCAACTGAAATAATTATATTTTCAATTTCATGTTAAGATAGCATAGCATCCTGTTCACCTTAACATTTTGCAAATGAAAATGTTTTCAGTTGACATATTAATCTATATCATATGTTGAAGTGGTACACTATATTCTTCTTCACCTATATTCTCCTATATTCACCTTTCTGGTAGGTCGGACGGTCTGGGTATCAACAACAACTATATTCTCCTTCAGATTTTAAATCCATGTATGGCCTCCTCATTACTCTGCTTTTTTATTTAAAATACAGGATAGCATCATTCTGTTTGATGTGACTTTCTATGAATTGAAATGTTATCACAAATTATAGGGTTCAGAGAAAATTTCAATTTCTGATCAGATCCAGTATCGGTTTAGCCTTATAGATCCCCGACATTCATCAAAGGCCATTGAACTTTAAACGACACTCTGTAATATTGGTCAATTACATCAAGAATAATGATTTCAATACAATTTCAATTTTATAACTGTTGTCTACAAACATAACATGCATTTATTTCCCTGTTTATTGTTACAAAATATTAAAAATATGCTCTAGCTTTCACTTGTAATCTAAATAAAAGAATCCTAAAATGCAAATAGAGGTTTAGAACATGGACAGCATCAGATTCAGTTATGTACTACAGTCACTATTTGTCTACAAAGTCATATAAAATGACCTTTTACTGAAAAAGGGTTATATAATCATTATTTTTTTATTTGTGTACAAATATAAAAACATTATATTTAGAAAAATAGGTTTTCTACTTTGATTTTATGAATTTTATTGATATCTTCTTCATAGTCATAAACCGATTAATAGGAAGCAAATCATTCTAAAGTTTTATTTCAATCATGCTCCCAATGCAGCAACTAGCATTGGTAGATCAATTTTATTTTGCTTGAACTTATAAAAAACGAATGGAATAATTCACAGGGAATAAGGAATGAGTATATGCTACAATTTTGCAAATTCTGTCAAGGGTGGATAATCTCCCAGAGATAACAGGGAAGGGGGGATTTACTTTTACAATTTTTTATTCATCATTTACCTAGTATACTTAGTAATTTATTAAAACTAATCAGAAATTCTTGCTTAATCATAAAACGTAGCAAACTGACCCTATAAAATTAAAGTTTATTTAATTTCTAGATATTTGTGTTGGGTTGCATTAAACTTTGTAAGGTGTATAGAATCACTGGAAATATCATACAACAGGGGGATGCAATTTGTCTAATCACCTTTCCCTGTATTTGTCTTCTGGACTTCTGTGGTGACCTACAAAGTCAGTTTTACCACACAGCCAACAATGAGTTTGAACTGCACAAGGTTGAAATCAGGGTTATAATGATTTAAATTAACTGATTTAAGAAACAGAGAATAATTGATTAATTTTAAGATATCAATATTTGAAATTTTAATGGAAAATAAAATCATTTCTTTGACTTAAACAGCATTGTAAAAAAATTTGTTCTCTGTTGTCAGAATCTGAAAACTGAAGCTTCATAAGAACACAGCATCTGCTTTTGTTGGTAGTGGTGCTCTGTATCATTTATCATGACGAAGAAGACACTTTATTTCCTTTGAAACAGATTGAATCTTTATAGGCTGTGTTCTAATAAACATTATTAGTTAACAGTTTCTCAAATGAAGACATTTATAGAATATAAAAAGTATTAGAATCAAATGATATAACTAAATATTTTTCAATTTCTTTTAATTTTTGATTTGTGTTATGAGAAGGACATTATACGCAAATTAGACATTTCAGACTCTAAGTAATTTCTAAATAAGCAATTAATAGGAAAATATGAAATAGATTTGATGTCAAAATTTATTTTCTTGATGAAACAAATGAATCATTGAGTTAAAAAAAATACTACATTGTAAATTCGTAGATCTGACTTTGATAAGTTACTTTGCTATTATATACATATTGAAAAGAGTAATAAAGAAACTTTGAAATCAAATTAATTTGATTTTAATAAAAACCAAAGTTGGAACTATTATGAATAAAACACTAATCATGAATTATATTGGATTCAGCCATTTAACTGACCAAATGAAAATTTTCAACTCAATTCATTTCTTTCACTGTTAAAAAAAAAAGGGGGGGGGGGGGGGGGGTAATATTTTGTGATCTGATTAAATTTTTATTGTTGTTTTGAAAGTTTTAAACTTTTATACAGATTCTTTTTCTTTTGTTATTATATTTAATGCAAAAATTTTGATTTTGGAAATTTGACTTTATAGATCCCATGACTGGAAATTTAATTTTATCATCAAATTGGCTAATAGTTCCTTAATTTTTTTTTTCAGTTACTGAATTTCACTTTATATCAGTAAATAAAGTAAAATAATTATAGATAAATATAAATAATTATAAATTCTGCGATTTAAAAAAAAAAAAAAATTTCAGAAAATACATAGGGAATTTCATTTCCAAGTTCCAGTATGAACCCAACAGTTTTGGCACGCCCAGTAGCGTCGCCCGAAAAAAATTCTTGGTGGAGGGGGGGGGGGGGGGGAGTTTTGTTTTCCATTTCTCCATATATTATTTCTGTGAAATTCAATGGGTTTCTGGGGATGTTATGACTTCCAAATCCACCTACTCCACCTGGCTCGCCTCGTAATGTTATGGACCCCTCGTATATTTTAATATAAATTATAGAACCGCAGTACTAAAATAAATATCGATCCACTCGAATTTCTCATACATTCATCACTCGGAGTGTTTAAGTCCACTTGCATAATTAGTATCAAAATATAAAAGACAATTATTATTTTATCGGATTTCGTATGCAAGTAATTATTTTTTAGCCTTTCGTAAAAATAAAAGATAAAATTACTTTTTCAAATTAACAGGTTTGTCATATCAATTAATTGAATGCATTTGGCTGATTTATGTTAATATAATATATAATCAGATATGTTTTAATAATCTTTGCATAACATAACGTAGTTTAAACTATCGTTTTTCCATAGTGGCGTTGCCAAAGATGGAGAGATGCCTCCTCCCCCCCCCCCCCCCCCCCGAACTCATTGAATATCGAACAAATGATATTTGAAGAAATAGGAAATAAAATTTTTGTTTACCAACTGTCCCTTCAGAAATTGTAGTTGCTTGCTATAGAAAAAAATGTATGAAAAGCATAACTTTCGAATAACTTATGTTCTAATAGTATAGAAATTATAAAATATTCTATTCAGTTCTAGTTTTTTACATAAAATTTCGTATCCAAACAAAATTGCATGGCTATACAAGCATTCGTTCTTCCGTTCTTAACTTAGTATCTATACGTTACAACACACACAGAGATGGATATCTTTATAAAAAAAGGGTTTGAAGTGTGTTCATAGGGGTCTTTAGATATACTTATCCGTTAAAATCTTGAATTTAAAATTTTGGCAAAAGTATCTTCCCACGTAAATGGAACTATCTAGATTCATGAGAATGATGTTGCCTAATACTGTATATGGAAAGTTAACATATTTGATGATATACTTATTATTTTTTTAATTTCACATAATTTTTTTTCATAAATTTATTTGAAAAACGTGCAATATTTCCAGAATGGTTCATGCTAGAGTTCTAAAGTTTGAAATGATTTTTTATTTAACATTATATTCAAGGGTCTGGTTTTTTAATGATTATAACCACTTATTACAGAAATTATAACCACTATACATCGAAAACTAAGAGCTCAATCCAAAACCCAATTATAATTGTAGGGCTTTCAAGAGCTACATATTCTTGCTTATTGTTCATAGTTCACTTTTAGTTTCTGAGATATAAGAATCACAAACTTGGAAAACAGAAAATTTTCAATCTTCTTCAAGAAGATGATAACTCAAACTATAAGAGCTTTTTTCAAAAATAAATATAGATTTAGAAACTAAATTTCCAAATACATATTTTTATCACTTACTATCGATATCTCTTTTATAGTTCTGAAGATATTTCGAGTAAAATTAAGAAAAATGAAACTAGTGCTCAGTTGGACAGATACTTTTAAAAGTTTTTCGAGGGAAAATATTGAAATTATTTTTATATATTCATAATCTGGACCTTATTTCCGACAAAACAAGCAAAATTATTTACATTTTACTTTCTCTGCAATACATCATATTGTATAGGGAAAGTATTGGAATCATGTCGAAAATAGCAACTTGAGTTTTCGACGGATCTACATAATACATGTTATGAAATCTCTAGAACACGAAAACACTATATTTAGCGTGACGTCTGTGTGTGAGTCTGTGCAGATTTTGTATCCATTCTAACTTAAAAACTAATTGACCGAATTTCATAAAATTTTATAGGTAAGTTATTTGTGGGGTACCCTGGTGCTGATTAGATTTTGGTACAATTCTGAAAAACAAAACCTGTCTGTTTTTGAGAAAAGACCCGCAAAAAATATCTGTATCCACTCTGGCTAAAAAACTAAAATTTACCAAATTTAGTAGATAAGTCACGTGTGGGATACCCTGGTGCTGATTAGACAAAAGAACCTGCCTTTTTTTGCGAAATGGCCCGCAAAAATCGTCAAAATCAAAAATAAAAGATTACATATGCTCAAATAAATCAATTAAATGCTTGTTTTATACGTAATTTTTGACGATGAAAGAATAAGACATAAGACTAACCCCATTACTCTAAGACTAGCCGTTCTAGAGAAATTTTATTTTTTTCGCCTGTTCACCACGCCACTTTTGAAAATAAGTTTAGTTACCAATGAAAACGAAAATTGAAGTGAAAGTCCAAATTCAACAATGTAAAATAATGTTGGGTGTTATTTTTTACAATTAAACTCGATTTAATAACTTAATTGAAGAAATAAAGAGAACGTGAATATGAGTCTGCATGGAAAGTCATGTGCTGCATCAGATTTTTTATCTATCGGGTTCAGCGGTATAAGCGCCCGAAGTGAAATGTTTACATTTTGCGTTACGATCCGTTTTCCCGCCACGGAAACCGCAAGCACAGATGTTATTCATATCAACATTTTTTTTTTCTCTGTCAATTGTTTCTGTGTAATGTAAAGCAATTTTCAATTATAGATCATTCAAAGTCATAGCTTTATGTGTTCCAAAGTTAGAACCGTCGACTACAAATCAGGATGAATTAGACACCAATTTTGAATTATGTTGGATTCACTGAAGCAAAATCAAATACAAATTTTCAACTCAATTCGATCGTTCAACTGCAAAAAAGAAAAATCTGATGTGGGCAGTACATGACTTTCCCTGCAGACTCAAATTCATTTTTTCTTTATTTCTTTAATAATTAATTAAATTAAGATTAATTGCACAAAATAACACTCAATTTGCATTTTTAATTCAATTTTTGTTTTTATTTGGTAATTGGATGGACATTTTTCTAAAGCCGGCATAACAAAAATGCGAAAAATCTTAAATATCTCGAGAGCGGTTAGTGGTAATGGAGAGCGGTCATGGAGTTGGTTTTATTTTTTTCCCTCGTCAAAAATTACGTATAAAATAAGCATTTAATCGATACGTAGTTATAAGCATACGTAGTTATAAAATAAGCATTTAATCGATACATATATTTGAGTATACGTAGTTTTTTTTTATTTTATTCTGGCGAATTTTGTGGGCTATTTCGTGAAAAAAGGCAGGTTGTTCTTTTCCGAATCGTACCAAAATCTAATCAGCACCAGAGTATCCCACAAGTAACTTATCTACCAAATTTTGTGAAATTTGGTCAATTAGTATTTTAGCTAGAATAATGAGATTTTTGCGGACCATTTCGCAAAACAGGTGGGTTCTTTTTTTCCGAATAATAACAAAAACTAATCAACAAAACCTCAACAAATTTTATGAAATTCGATCCATTAATTTTTGAGTTAGAGACATACATTGCAGAGACACACACACAGGCGTCATTCTAAAAATAGTTTTTTCGTATTCTAGAGGTTCCAAAACGTGTAGATCCGTTGAAAACTCGAGTTGCGATTTTGGCATGATTCCAACACTTTTCCCATACATTGCAAGGAAAGTAAAAAATTGGGTGGAGCAATGTTCTGACTTTTGAATACTTTTTTAAATTGTGTCGTTTGAAATATTCAAATTGATTTTATAAAGTTTCTTTTTTTATTATTATTATATTTGATACCAAAAATTTTTTAAATTTGACTTCATAGATTTCATGATTTTCAAGTCGTTCCTACTAAATTTTATTGTCAGATACTGAATTTCAATTCTTTCAGTATATAAAATAATTATATAGATTAGAAAATTTCGTGATTAAAAAAAAATTCTGAAAAACTCAGGGAATTTCATTTCTAAGATTCAGTATGATCCCCACATTTTCGGTTAATCTAGTTTTTTTTATGTAGCTCCTCGTATATTTTATAAGAAATATTAGGGGTTTTCACTCGAATTTCTCATACATTCATAAGCCATAGTGTTTAGGTCTACTTTTATAATTAATATCAAAAGACAATTATTATTTTATCGGATTTCGTACACAGATAATATTTTAATTTTTCGTAGAAATGAAAAATAAAATTATTTTTTCAAATTATTTTTTCAACAGGTTTGTCACCCGAATTAATTTAATGCATTTGGCTGATCATTGTACTATATAATAATTTAATCAGTAACGTCGCAATAATTTTTCTTTGGAGGGGGAGGAGGGAGCGGTGGGTAACCAAAATATATTTGGTTCTTATATCTCTATATCATTTCTATAAGCTTCAATGGACTCTTACAAGGGGTTTTCGACCCTCCCCTCTTGGTCCCGCCACTGATTTTAATACCCTTTACATCCATCTCATACATGTTATCAATGCGACGCTAGAAAATTTTTTGGAAGGGGGTAACAAAATATTTTGTTTCCCATTTCTCCAAATATCGATTCTACGAATTTCAATTGGTTCTGATGGGTCCCTGGGGACTTGTGGCCTCCAAATCTTCCCCATTGGCGACGCCACTCTATGTTATGCTAACACAATGTTTTAGGAATTATGATTGTTTGCTATAGAAATTAATTGTGCGAAAAACCTGAAATTCGAATAATTTGTGTTTTAATAGTGTAAAACACAAAATATTCTAATTAGTTTCAATGTTTTCACGTAATATCGTGACAAAATAAGATTTCATAGCGATACAAGTATTTATTTTTGACTTGGTGTCCATATCTCACAGGCACATACACGCACAGATACCTTTCCAAAAATGTTCGAAATGTGTTCAGGTGGTCTTTAAACGTGTTTATCCGTCAAAATATCGAATTAAAAATTTTTTGAGAAAAAATTACTTTCCATGCAACATTATACTATTGTACTGGTAGTAGTGTACCCGTTTTTCGTACGGAATATACAAAAGAAACTTAAAATTCATAATCATGTACTAATTCCTATAATATTCTAAATAACATTGTTACTCAAAACATTCTATTAAAATATTTAAATTAATGCTCCTAAAAAGATGTTTAAGAATCTGGTCTCACTATGCAAAATTATCTTCACAGGCAGACCTGCAGAATAAAAAAACATCCTGATCCCGTTTATAAACAAATTTACAGTAAATATAAAATTGAATCAATATATGCCAAAATAAAAGCAGTAAAATTGTATTAGAAGTATACTTCGTTTATTCTCGTGGATTAGAAGATATACCTGTGTATTAGAAGGTATACCCGTGCTACTTATATTTCCGTAGATTAGAAGATTATACCCGTGTATTAAAAGATATACCCATACTAATAAATGGATTTGAAAAATATTTTATCAAAATAATTTTCAAGTAATAAATAAAAATAAGATGACGTAAGAATTTGAAAATATCAATAATCCATTAATCAATCATATCAATCTTATTGGGTTTAATTCCGTCATTTAGCAACATGATATATATATATATATATATATATATATATATATATATATATATATATATATATATATATATATATATATATATATATATATAAGATGAAAATTGGAAGTTATTAAAGATATTGAAGTGTTATAGCATTTATGCGCAAAGCAGCTACAAATACTATACACGATATAAATATAAAAAGCAATGCCGCGGCATTTATGACAAGCTTGTTGACAACTGGGGTGTAAGGTCACAACCCCTTACCGCCATTGAGTAAGCTTCTGGCTAAGCCTTCCTTCTCTTTTTTCAAATTTTAAAATTATTTTTATACTTATATATATATATATATATATATATTTAAATATAAACTCATTGGGTTAAATTCCGTTGCTTAGAAACATATAATTTTTTCCCCAAATAACTTTGTGGAACAAATATCGTCTGCATAATGCTATCTCAGTAGAAGGTTTAATAGTGCGTTTTTTTATTAATATTCCGATAACCCCTGGTCCTAAGAACTCGAAACATGGACTAAATTTTAAGTGGAACTATTGTATGTCTAGTCCGAAAATTTCATCAAATTCCGTGCAGCCGTTCTCTCGTGATGATGAAACAAAAACACACGACAAACAAATAAATAAATAGACAGATTTTTAATTTTATTTATATAGATAAAGTTCAGTGGATTTCAGTTGATTTACATGTTTTAAATATCCCTGAGCTTGTTTTTGAAGTGATATGTAATCCTTCCATATACGAGCGATATTTCACAAACAAGTGGAAACAAGCTATTTAAATGAAATTTGGTACGATTATTACAAATGGAGAATGACGCAACAACAGGATATTTAATAATATTAAATAAATAATTATTTTTATGTCACTTATCATTAGAAAATGCATGGCATTCATTTTATAACTCTGGTACGAACCGATTTCGCGATATTACACATTTATATAAATATTTACATGAAAGTGAAATAATAATAATAGGTATCGTTAAATAGGTTGACTTTCCTTATGAAATATTACGCGACGAATTGACTCATATCATCCTCGTGGATCTAGCTATAGTTCCATTTACGAGAGAAAACACAATTTGTAATCTCTTGTGAGACATTATTACAAATAGTGTATTACAATGGTATTTGTAAGACACCATTTGTAATAGTTTTGTATTTTGTCTTTACACAATCCACAAACAGCCATTTATTTCATGGGCGGGTATAAACTGTATATGAATTATACTGTAAGTAGAAACTTCATTGTTGCAAAGTAAGCATAATCTCTTTTGAAGAAATTTTAAGCTGACTGCATGATAAAACTGAATTTGTCTGTCTCTATAAATGTTTACAAAAAAGTGACATATAAAAAATTTTCTAGCTGGTTGCTATTGCAGATATGCGGTTATTTCCATCGAGGTGAAATATGGGTGACCCTATATTTCTGCTCGAAGATTATTTCCCGGGGTACGTACAATGAATGGTCCATTTTGTCACTTGTCATTAAAAAAAATAGCAGTAAAACGTAATTGTAATTATTGTTTCAAGTAAGTATAGCATAAACCTGAATATATAGACAATATGTATACTCATTCAAAGTGATAATTGTCAAACCCTGGCCTCATGCAGCATAGAGAACAAAAAACAAAAGAAAGAAAAAAGAAAGAGAAAGCGTTAGCTGAAGAAACTCTCCCGTCAGACCACACCGTGGCCTTCAATTATTGTGAAGAATACAAGAGATGGGGAATGATTTTCTTCTTTTTTGGTGGAGGAGTGAGGGGGGGGGGGGCAGTATAGTTCTTCCGCAATTTCCACATGTACACGTTGCGTTTAGAAACAGAAGTCAAAGCTAAGTTCTCGCTTGTCCCATTAGAAAGTAACATGAATGAAATTACATTTACGTAAGCGTATTTTTTTTTCTTTTTTGTCTAAAATATTTTATTTTAGATAAATAGATTAAAATATTTTATTTTAGACACAAACATTTATCATTTTGATGCGAATAACATCTATATTTGAGGTATAGAAAAATTTCCGTTTTTACTTTCCCTGCAATACATGGTAATGTATAGGGTAAGTATTGGAATCATACCGAAAATCACAACTCGAGTTTTCGACGGATCTACACGTATCGAGACCTCTAGAATACGAAAAAACTATTTTCAGCGTGACGTCTGTATGTGTGTCTGTCAATGTATGTCTGAGAAATGCATGTATCCACTCTAACTCAAAAACTAATGGACCGAATTTCATAAAATTTGGTATGTAAGTCGCTTGGATGAGACTCTGGTGCTGATTAGTTTTTGGTAGGATTCATAAAAACAGAACCCGCCTTTTTTTTGCGAAATGGCTCGTTAAAATTTCATATATCCACTCTACCTAAAATACTAATTGACCAAATTTCACAAAATTTGGTAGATAAGTTACTTTTAAGATGCTCTGGTGCTGATTAGATTTTGGTACGATTCGGAGAAGAACAAACTGCCTTTTTTAACGAAATAGCCCGCAAAAATTTCATGTATCCACACTAGCTAAAATACTAATTGACCAAATTTCACAAAATTTGGTAGATAAGTTACTTGTGCATACGCGTAGCCAGGGGGTGTGCCCGGTCACCCCCCCCCCCCCCCGCTCTGGTAAAGATTACCACAAAATTTCAGTAATAAGACAGTCACCAAAAGTTCTGACCACCAGATTAAAAAAAAAAAAATCAAACGTTGAAAAGAACAATAAAACTCTTTACGCACATCATCGGATTCGATTTTTTTAATTGAAAAGCAAGTTAATTAACTATTGTAATTGTAAATTGTAAAGCAAGTTAATTATCTCTTGTAATTGTCGAATCTGTATCAGGGCAGAAGGTAAGAACTATTTTATAAATGTTTGTCTCTTTTAAATGCGATACAATATAATGTAAGTGATTCTTAAAAATTCGCCACGTGGTCACGCCGTAAATTTAAGAAAATAAAAACTGTTTTAGTAAATTAAAAGGTAAATAGTAAAAAACTGTTTAAGGAAATAAGTAATATTTTCTAACAAATTTTACTTAATAAGTAAAATATGTGATGAACATAATGAACGCCCATAAATGGGTGATAAGAGAGGGAGGGGGGCTATTATCAAATAATATAATAAGTAATATTTAAAAAGTTATTTCATTTGGGTGTCAATTAATATAATAAAAAAAAAAGAAGAAGAAGACTATTTATGCTGAAATGTATCAATTAAATTCTTGTTTTATACGCAATTTTTGACGAGGAAAAGAATGTAACACACTCCATTATACCCGACCGTCCTTATTGCTGCTCTATGTCCTCGGATGAGCCGGACGGTCTGGGCTTTCGACGCTCCATTATACTTTAGGACTAACCGTTCTCAAGATATTTGAGATTTATTGCATTTTTGTCACGTTACTATCGGGAAAATGTCCAATTATCAAATAAAAGCAAAAATTGAATTAAAAATGCAAATTTAGTGTTGTTTGGTGCAATCAAACTCAATCTAATGAATTATTAAAGAAATAAAGAAAATATGAATTTGAGTCTGCAGGGAAAGTCATGTGCTGTTCACATCAGATTTTTAAGTTTGTAATGCTTATATCTCGAAAACAAAATAACTATTTATGAATAGTAAGAAAATAATTCTTAGCTATTCAAAAGCCGTATATACAAGTTTTTTGGATAGGGTTCTTAGTTTTCAAAACGTAGTGGTTATAAAATCTATTATGTGCAGGGTCAATAGACTTGATATTTGCTGGTAATTTACAAAGATGAAGTTGTTTTAGTTATGCATCTTACGTTAGTTTCCATGTCGCCAATATTATCTGTTGTAAGCAAAAAAAAATCTGATGTGGGCAGCACACGACTTCCCTACAAATTCATTTTCTTATCTTTTATTTCATTATGCATTAAATTGAGTTTAATTGCAGAAAATAACATGGATACTTTTCTGATATTATATCCAATTTACAGTTTTAATGCATGTTCGTTTCCTTTGGGAACTTGATGAACTTTAAAGTTTTCAGCTCTTCAAAACTCCAAGAAACTGAAATATCTCGAGAACGGTTCATGGGATCAGTCTTATTCGTTGTGCTGTCAAAAGTGACATAAAAAGCAATTACTTAATATATTTTAGCAATTTTAGTCATTTATTTGAAAACACGTGCTACCCATATCAGATTTTTACTTTCCCTATAATACATGGTAATATATAAGTGTATTGGAATCGTGTCGAAAATCGATTTTTCGATGGATGTACGCGTTTCGTGCCCTCTAGAGCACGAGAAAACAATTTTTAGCGTGACGTTTGTGTGTGTGTGTGCCTGTCTATACCTGCGCGATGTAGGTACTGTAGCTAAAAAAATTATTCGACGAAATTACACAAAATTTGGAAGGTAAGTCACTTATGGACTACTTGATTTACGATAAACTGCTCTGTTTGCGAAATAGCCAGCAAAAATCGTCAAAATATGTAGTTCAAAATTAAATATGTTTAATTGTATTGATATGCATAATTATTTATACACAATTTTGAAGTCAAAATAAATAAGACCAACCTCATTTTTTTTAGGACCAACCGTTCTCGAGATACTTATTTTTATTTATTTTTTACAGGCCAGTAACGCTTTGTAATGTGATAAGTCGAAAAAATGATCAATTTAATTGATTATGAAAGAAAAGGGAAAGAAAACATGAATGTGAGCTTGTAGGGAAAGTCATCTGCTGCCCACATTCGATTTTTTACTTCCCCTACATATATAGTATAATGTATAGGGAAAGTATTGTGACAAGGTAAAAAATTCGAATTCAACTTTTCGACGGAAAAGCGCGTTTCAAGTTTTCCTGAACTCGAATTAAACTTTTTTGAAGTGTGTCCGTGAGTCTGTGGAAACGATATCTCACGAACGAATGGAGTGTTTTGAACTTAATTCTGTACGATTATTACGAACTATGAATACTAGATTAATATAGATTTTAAACGCGATCGAACGTGCGAAAGACACCCACATTTTCGAATTAATTTTTGAAAAAATCAAGACATTCGATAATGTTAAATAAATAATCACTTTATACGCAATTTTTTAATATATAAAAACGAATGGCACACACACTTAGAACGCTAGCTTGAACTGTTCTCAAGAAATTGCACGTTTTTCAAATAAATTTATCTGTAAAATTGCATAAAATTAACTGTAGTAAGTATCGTCAAATATAACACTACGAAAAATAATAAAATCACGGGGAATAAACTAATTTAAGTCTATGAGTTGGAACCTTGTTTAAAGTTACTTTGGCTGGAATTCGCTTTCTATTGCAGACGAACGCCCCCGTGACCTTGAATAAGGAATGCGGTGATGGGGAGGGGGATTTTACGATTTTTCTTTTCTGCCACAATGCTTCTACATGTACTGTGTTGTCTAAAACTAAAAGTCAAAACTGACGTCTCGTATGTTCTCACTCATCCAGGATAAAAGAGAAATTTGAAAGTAGTACTATAATAAGATTCATTCTCCTCTGAGACCTCGTCCCTGTAGGAACGTTTTCTGCTCTCTGACAAACTGGTTTTCCCTACCACGTGGAGCTTCTTTCCGACCTCGTGGAACTTTGCATCGTGCCTCCTGCTTCTTGCTTCTGAGCTACCGCTGCCTGGACATGGCGTCCGCCTCGTCACAGCCTGATTTTCACAGCCTTCCACCGGACATTTCAAGTATTATTGAAAAGTTTCGACACCTGACCCTGCCTGCCACACACCAGAATGGAGACTTAGCCCATCAGAACCTGGCCAGACTGATACACGACTTCCTCCTCAACAAATGGTACAAGCTGCAAGATGGACAATCTGACCTCACACAAGAAAGCTTCAAAGGTATGTGTGATTTATTACTACTCCATCTTGAGCATTCTGTAGACCTAGATGGCAATATCCCATTTAAAAATGAAATTGATGAATATTTGAAAAATTTAAGCAACTTAACTATGATCAATAACTCTAACAACCTAAATGCTAATGTAATGCATAATCTTAATAATTCTAATGTAAATGCTAACTTTGAAATTTTGTTAGGATCTACAAACCTAACTTCTTGCAACTCTCCTAACGAGAGTACTAATTCTGTAAATAGATTAACCAACTCAAATGGAAATACTAACCCAAATGAAAATGTAATATCTAATGTAAATAGTAAAAATAATTCTACTAGACCTGCTGAAGCACAAGTGGACTCGGAAGGTTTTCATTATCCCAAAAAACACTGTCCCATGCGCACTATCCAATGCAATAATGACTCATCTATCCTCAACGGTATCCCCGTTGAACAAAATCGTTTCTCTTCTGCCGATATGGACACCTCCCCCCCCCCCCCCGCAAAACAGTCAACCTGCTGATTCCAACGCTCCGCAACTAAATAACCCTCAGGATGCCCCTCAGATTAACAGCTACAAACCTGAACCTTTTTACGTCAACTGTAATAATAACTGGCGCGAGCTCATCAAAGCTATAAATGAAAAAACCAGCACCAATGTAAAAGCTCAACTCGCAGGCGAGCTAATAAAAATATACCCCCTCAATCTTGACGATTACAGAACAACCCAAAGATTTCTGATAGAGAACAAGCTAGAGTTCCATTCTATAAACATAAAGGCGGAAAGGCCCAAAAAATTCTGTTAAAAGGACTCCCCATCAACTCATCCATAAGTGAAATCAAACAGGAATTATCGCTAGTAGGCTTTAGCGCCCATCGTATCACCCAACTAAAAGATTTAAAAAATCAGTCCCCCCTCCCCATATTCCTTCTATATCTAAACCCCACTGCAAACTGGGAATTTATCTACAAACTTACCACCCTCCTAGACATGACCATCAAAGTCACTAATTTTGAATCAAGAGCGGTTAAGATGTGCTACCGTTGCCAGCGCCACGGACACTCTAGCGAGTGTTGCTCACTTCCGGCAAGATGCCTCAAATGTAGTAAAAATCACCTAACCCGTGAATGCACTAAACCCAGAGACTCCCTGCCCAATGCGCCAACTGCAATGGCCCCCACCCTGCAAATTTTAGAATGTGCCCAGCAAACCCTGAAAATAAAAATGCCGCCCTCAATACTGCTATAGCGACAGCTCCCCCCCCCCCCTGTGATCAGACAACCCATGCCTCAACGTACAGACTTCCCACCCCTTCCAAATAATGGAATAGGATCTCCCAGCCCCTCTAATCAAGAAACCCCTGTAACCACTCAAACTACCAACAACAGCCCGCTAAACTCAAATACTTCCTTTGCTGAAATCACCTCGGGAAACAGTAGCACCGTAAAAGACATCATGCCCCCCCCCCCCCACCCTAAACTTCTTCCCAGGAACCAAATATTAGCAAACCTTAAAAATCAAACACTAAGTAAGGTAACTGTACACTCATATATCTCCCCTGCTCCCCCCCCCCCTGCTTCTACCTCAAACCGGGAACAGTCATCAGAACCCACGCATCAAGCCACTCCTAACAACGAAAACCCGCTATCAGACTTCATTAAAATGATTCAAGAGTTCAACAAAATCTTCTCCGACCTGGACATCAGCTTCGCAAAAATTAAAAACTTCATCAACCTAGTACTCACTACCATAAATAAACCCATCAACCCATTGGATAAACTTCTCAATATCATCTCGGCCCTTGGCGAGGCCTTCAGCACAACCTCCCCCCCCCCCCCCCTCATCATGACGAGTAAACATATAGATACACTGAACATACTGTCGTGGAATGCCAATGGGCTCCGCGGCAAAATCACTGAGCTTAGAAATTTCATCCAGAACAACTCCATAGACATCATTTTGGTACAGGAAATCAGGCCCGGCCCCCGCCCCCCCCCCCTCAAAATAGCCAATTTTATAAATTACACCGCTCTTAGAGCTAGCACCAATAACGCACATTCCCCACACGGCGGAGTAGCAGTCTACGTCAAACATAATATACCTCACCACGAACTCAACCCTGTTAGCACCATTCACATAGAAAACAAACTAATTCAGTTATCCCTGCCAAATTGCCCTCCTATTGTGTTAGGCTCCATCTACATCAAACCACAGCGTAGCGTGAACATCACTCCCGACCTTAATAGCCTGTTCAACTCCAATCATCGTTTAATCCTTATCGGAGACTACAACGCACATCACCCAGCTTGGAATTGCAGACGTAGTAACACTTTTGGCAATGCTCTTCACAACTTCATTAACGCTAACGGTATCCATACGGCCATCCCGAACATGCCCACCCATTATTCCCATGCAGCCACCCCCTCCACAATTGATATCGGCCTTCTGAAAAACATTCATCTCCCATTCACCATTACCACGTTAAATAAACTCAGCTCTGACCATCTCCCGGTCCTCTTCTCACTGCAGTTAAACTCCTTGCTTCCCGCGGCCACCCTCTCCCCCTCTATCAACTGGAAAGAATTCAAAAACAACCTAAGAAAATCGACCCTCCTTATCCCCAAAATTAATAACCATGCTAATATCAACTCTGCCGCCCTCCTCGTGACAAAAGAAATTCAAAATTCACTTGAAAGAGCATCGTCCTCCTCCCCCCCCCCAGTACAACTCCCTCCCCCCTAAAATCCAAGATCTAATTACCGCACGTAATGCAACCCGTCGCATCTGGCAAGCCACCCGGGACTCCAGAATAAAAATTAAGCTTAACTCCCTTAATAAAAAACTCAGGCGCGCAATTCATCAGTTCAATCAAAACAATTGGAAATCCTACATTGAATCCCTAAACCCCGCCGACCGTTCACTCTGGAAAGAAATTAAAAGAGTACGCAAACCCTTTACACAGCTCCCCCCCCTCCAGACGAATAATGGCCCAGTCTTTTCAGAACGGGACAAAGCCAATGCTATTGCGAATTGCTACAAGAAGCAATTCGCAATCGATATCCCGAACAACGAATATCATGATCAAATCCAGCAATCAGTTGAAAACTTCCTCGCGTCCCCCCCCCCCACCCCATCCCTCCCACCTCTGTGCAAGAAATCATTGATATCATCAGTAATCTGAAAACTAAAAAAGCCCCTGGTATAGATAAAATCTCTAACAAAGCATTAAAGCACCTCCCTCTTAATATCATCTTTTACTTAGTTCTTATGATTAACAAAATTCTGTCCTACTGCCACTTCCCAGCCTGCTGGAAAACCGCCATCGTCGTCCCGTGCATCAAACCCGGCGCTGACCCCTCTAACCCCGTCTCCTATCGCCCCATCTCTCTCCTCCCCTCCTTAAGCAAAATCGCAGAACGGATCATTCAAACCCGCCTCTTAAATTTCATAGATCAAAATAGCATCCTCATCCCTGAGCAATTCGGCTTCCGCCCTAAACACTCCACTACCCATCAGCTCCTTCGAGTGGTGGAATTCACCGCTCAAGGCCTTAATGACAAAACCCCCGTAGGCGCCCTGCTTCTCGATGTTGAGAAGGCTTTTGACAAGACGTGGACAATCGGAATAATTCATAAACTCATTAAATTCAACATCCCCCCCCCCCCTTTATACACATCATCAGCTCGTATCTTAAAAACCGTAACTTCCATGTTAGGACACTTAACACCCTTTCCGATATCCATCCGGTCCAAGCTGGGGTCCCCCAGGGTTCCATTCTTGCCCCCCTTCTTTTCATTCTGTACATTAACGACATCCCCCGGTCACCGCACACCACACTTTGCCTTTACGCAGATGACACTTGTGTCATCTCCAAACATAAAAATCCAAAATACCTACACGCTCACCTGCAGTCCCACATCCACATTCTTGAAGAGTACTTCAATACATGGAAAATTAAAATTAACGCCGCCAAATCCCAAGCAGTACTCCTCTCAGGCACCAGGTTCCCCCCCCCCCCATTATGATCAACAACCAGCCAGTCCCCTTCCAGCGTACTGCCAAGTACCTCGGCGTCCATTTGGACAGCCGACTTACTTGGAGTACGCACATAAATTATGTTATTAAAAAAGCAAGGAAATTAATAGGCTCCCTCAACCACCTCCTCTTCTCCAAAGATCTTGATAAAGACAACAAAATTCTACTTTATAAGAGCATTATTCAACCCATTCTCCTCTACGCTTGCCCGATTTGGGGCTACGCCTGCAAAACCAGTATAAATAACCTGCAAATAGAACAAAATAAAATACTCCGGATTATTAGGAAAGCCCCGCGATACCTGCGTAATGACGTAATTAGGAAGGACTATCAAATTAAAACTATAAAGCAAATTATCAAAAAACAGTCACAAAATTTTTATCATAACATACCCAGTGTGCCAAACGAGCTTTTATTCAATCTTCCAGACTACGACCCTCGGCAGAATAGAAAACGGCCGCGGGCAGTTCTTTTTGACCCCCCCATAGCATTTTAATCTTCTGAACCTTCCCAGTTCGCTTATTGTGCAACTTTCATCTTGTCCCATTATTCTATTCCTATCATACATCAATTTCACTTAATTCTCCCTCCCTGCCAATATGTTAAACATATATGGCGTGTTAGTGGTATCCCCACAGCATAACAGATGGCAGCACTGCTGCAGCTGCATTCTCTCCACTTCCCATTACTAGCATGTAGTAGGAAGCATGGACGTATAAGATAGTCATGGTCTACAGTACTAATATGCTCAAATGATAGTAGTGATCAAATATAATTCAGATACCGGAGGTTAAAGCCCTATGGGCTAGGCACTCCTGCACGAACGTTCACATCACTCGGCAGTACTATAATAATATGAATGGATGGCCAAAAGGTCTGTTTAGGACCCCTGTCTTCTGGGGATTACCTCCATTTTTAGTCATTAATAATTACTTACTAATAATTTCTCTTTCTACCAAATGTATTTCATAGTTACGGTATTTAATTCTAAATTGTAATAGTTCTAATTTATGCAAGATGTAGGTCGTAGCAAGATTTTTTTCTAAGGGAAATTTCATGCTGCACACTATTAGCGACACGAGAAATACCACTTTTAAAAATGACTATTAAAATTATTAATAAAATTAACTATAAAAATTAACAAATAGAATTACTTTTTATTTTGCGTTTTCACTAGCCCTACGGAAAAATTATCACACGAAATAACAAATTCAGATTTTTTTTTTGTGGGATGGGGAAAGTTTTTTTTTAATCTTGAGCTCGTTTTATCTTAGTTCAAGTAAGAATTAATAAAAATTGGACAATATTACACAGAAGTATTTAAGACTGTAGCCTTTACTTAAATACACTGAGAAATAAACAAAATAAAAACTGCATAAATTAGTACCTATTATTATATTTTTCATACAGTAACTCCATTCCCGTGGGGGGGCCTTGCATATTCATCTACCACCTCCTTTGGCTAGATTAATACTGAGCTATGTATGTTCAAAAAATTCAACTAAACAACGAAATTGAAATCAATGCATATACTACAATGGACAAAACCCTACAATATAAATCAAAACGTTATTTCATCTAGTGTAAGACGATTTCGTTTTGAGAGGAGGGGACTGAAGCACCCTGGGCGACAATGAAATGATTTATACATTGTTTTAAAAAATAAATTAATCCAGATGCATTATACTTAGATATAATGCTTGTGGATAGCATTCTTTTAGTGTACAATTTGCCTGAAAATCAATAGACCTCTTACAATCGCTGATTGATTGAGATAATTATATCAAAATGCACATGAATTCAGCAGCGTCTCCAGAAAAAAAAATGTGTGTGAAATAACCAAATATGTTGTTTCCCATTTCTCTGAATTTCCATGGATTCCTGGCGACGCCACTGTTTGACTCTCAATTTGTTCGAGATATATTATGCCCATAGACAGTGGTAGAACTTCACATTCTACCCTCTGCTGCGAGTGCGACAGTTTAGACTTTGCTTTTCTAAACTATAACTTTCTAAATATTTATTCCACAGTTTTCTCTTTTTTCCCCCTGATCAAATAGATAGTTTTTGGAAATATAAATGAAATAAAAAATTTATGAAGACATCTTCATGGGGTGGCAAGTAGTGTAGTTTTTATAGTTAATTATTAATGGAACTGTTAAGCATTTTTATATTTTTAACATCTTGCACAGTTGCAAATTTTCGGAAAAACCGGAAGTAACTGCTTCAAAACTGGCAGGGAAAATCCTTACTAACCCCCCTCCCCCCAATCCCTCCGAAACTCGATGCTATTTCCATATTAGTCATCATCTAAGCTCTATCGGTAGTCAATCTTCAAAAATAGATGTTGAAAGAGAAATGTAAATGTTTTAATACGAAGTTATATCTTTGAAACCGAAAGCGGAAATCCTTAGTGAAACCCCTTCAACTCACCCCCCCCCCCCCACACACACACTAAAATTTAATTCTGAATCCATATCAGTCATCAACTACGCTCTATCTACAGCCGATTCTAAAAATAAAAAATAGACGTTTTAAGGAACGTTCTAAAAAGAATCAATGAGATTGATTAAATGTTTTAGACTGATAATCATCGAAGTATTATTACAGTACACAATGACGTGGTAATTTGAAGACACGCCATCCATATTTGTAGATGCGTTTAAAACCAAGCAAATTCCTACCAATTCAACTGTGAAAACTGTTATATATGACATACATAAAGAACAGAATCTTTTTAAATATAAAATTTCATGACGATATGTGAACTTGTTCTTGACTTTTTAGTTATCGACATAGGCGCCGAGTTTTCAAAATCTCAGGATGGGGGGGGGGGGGGGGGGCACAATCCGATAAAGTTATATAAAAGATTCACAAAGTCGATAAAGATTTAACAACGTACAAGGCCGCCTTGAAGAAAGCAAGCATATGCCAATTAGGTGTCTACAATTGATTCGAGGTCATTTTAAGCCCCTTCTTCAGGCCAAAAGAACAGTATGCGCCCTTAACAACCGCCAAGAACGAACTGCCCAACGAACGGCAGTAGTGGTTGTTAAGAGCGCATACTGTTATTTTGGCCTGAAAAAGGAGGGATTATAATGCCATCGAAGCAAATGTAGTCACTTAACTGATATATATATGCTTTCCTCAAGGAAGTTTTGTAAGTTATTGTCTTACAAGCGGCAGTTTTGGAGTGAGATAACCGAGTGGTTAAGTCACGGGGATTGTACACGGAGGACCCGAGCGAGTTCGATTTCCGACTTTGCCTAAACTGTTCCTGTGTACGAGCACGTTAAATTTGTGGGTTTGAAAGTCCTTCCGAACGGTTGGTAGCAAAGGAAGGAGGATCGGTCCCTGTGGATGTCGCCCCCCACTGGGTTCCAGTCTAAATTAGATGGCATTATCTCGGCGGTCTAAACAGATATCTTACACTTTCGGGTAGGTCGGACGGGCTGGGTCGAAAGAAAGATATCAGCAGTTTTATTTGTTGTACGATAAATATTTTTAATCTTTTTAGGCCTATTTATGTTTGTAAGCTAAGAGTTGATTAGGAAAATCCATATAGTTACTATGCATCAGTATTATAATATATAATAATTACAATGGATTTTAATCTAAGAATTAACTAGTAGTAAAGCTGTTAATTAATAAAAAAAAAAAAAATCTGAAAGTTAATACAAGTTAACGCTTAACATCAACTCTTAACTATCTATCAATTGATTTTGACACAATAAATTAAAACAATGAACCCAGCAATAATACAAAAGTATCTAAATACTATTGTCTATATTTAAATATTTTTAAATTAAATATGTAAATAAATTGATCATCACTATAACCACACATTCAGCTAAATTAAAAAAATCTTTAAAACAAAGCAATTTATAAAAAAAATCTCATAAATAAAATTTTTGGCAAAATTTGGATGACATGTTGGTTGACATTTCTCATCACAACTAAAACTTTAATATTTTTATCAGGGGCGTGTGCTGAGTATACTTAGTGTGTGTGGTGGTGGTAGACGCTTAACTCCCTCTGGCCCTTGCCTGACTCTGGTGCTGTGCCAAACGTCCGGAGCTCACCAGGAATAAAGCTACCCGCGGAGTTTGCAACTTCAAGCGGAATAGATACCACCTGTAAAGACAGCACTGGTATATAGAATCCAAGATTAATTACAGATAAAGGTCGACAAAATAAGTCATCTCTACTTCGTGGTAATCATTTATAGTTATTACTGGAGGGAAACAGCTAATTTTTGGAAATGTCAATAACATGACTGTAAATATTCCATTTCTCTTTGAATTCGGTGGTCAGTCGAAAAAGTTCTGGTAACCAGATGTTTTTGTCATTAGCGTAAATATGTTTCCTGGGAGTAAAGATGAGCTTCGTTTGTGTGCAAGATAGTTTAGGGAGCTATGGTAAAGAAGATGGGAACAAGACTGAACTGAAATGTGACATTTACGTTGATAGGATTTTCTTTCAATTATTTTTATGTTTAAAAAATTTCATTTTTTGGTATTTAGTAAAATGTGAAGTTAGAAAATTTTTTTAATTTCCCAGAGGGACAAAGCTCCCTCTGGAAAAGTTCAGCGGGGGCTCGTGCTCCCCCCCCCCCCCCCCCCCGTAGTCGGCGCCTATCGCCTATGGTTATCGAGTCCACATTCATTAACAAGGACGCTTTCGGAAAATTTCACAGAAAGCAGTCCTGACCTCCATCTAGGAGGAACATAAAATAAAATATATCCTATTACTTTTTAAGTTTTCAAACTATAATAGAGAAAATATTAAGACTGAAAAAAACTTCATTGAAAGCAACATACAGTAAAAAATTATGATGCTTTTAACGAAGTTTTTTAGTTTTATTACTTTAACAGCAATTTGGGCTGTACGTAGAGAAAATATTCATGAATTATTATTTTAGCATTGGTAATTTTGATGAAAAACACGACCTGAACATATTAAACACTTTTGATAATATGCCCATCATGTGAAAGTTGTAAGATGTGAAAAGCACGATTACTTAAGAAATATGTATTCAATTTTATTTATGGATACTTTCTATATATATAGATTCATGAGACTGATGTTGCATATTAAAAGTTAACATATTTGGCGATACTTATTACTTTTTTAATTTTATATATATATTTTTATATAAATTTATTTGAAAAACGTGCTAATCTAGAGAACGGTTCATGCTAGCGTTCTAAAGTTTGAAATGATTTTTTAATAAACAGTATTCAAAGGTCTAATTTTTTAAGGATTTTTTCAAAAAAAATTTCCGAAAATCGTGCAATCTCTAGAGCGGATCATATTAGTATTCGAAAGTTTGTATCATTGGTTTTTCAATGAATAATCAAGTTTCAATTCAGGTTTTTCTTTTTATCATAATGAAAAGTGCTGATTTTTTCAGAACTTGTGAGGGGGGGGGGGGGGGTCTTCCGAAAATTTGTTCACGTTTAAAATAAATACGATAGCATTCACTGATTATAACATTCGTGACAACTTTATTTTGAAACGTTTCATTCGATCGTGAGATGTCGCGTCTATACAGACTCACGAACATAAACACATACGCACACAGATATCACGCCAAAAGCGTTCGATTCGAGTTCAGAGATACTTGAAACTTGGAACAGAAGTTGTCGAGATATTAATAAGAAAAGAACTTCTTAGACAGATAGCATTATGCAGACCATATTTTTACCGCAAATTTATTTGAAGGAAAAAAAAAATGTGCAATTAAACCCAAGAGTTTATACAGCAGACAATTTTTATCAAATCCCTTGCGATTTAAATAATTAAGAAAAGTATATAAAAAATAAATTTTATCGCAATTGCATGCTTGACTGGACTGCATCACTTACAGCTTTCCAAAGGCAACTGGGATTTTTGATATTTTCAATTTAAGTAAGTCATCAGTTTTATTTTGGTGAAGATTTTTCAAACTCATGTATGAAGTTTAGCCAAATGTTGAAACAGAATAAAAATGGAACGGGTTAATACTATTTTAGCGCTTTCATTTTGGCATATGTTGATCCAATTTCAAAGCACTTTTCTTTTATCTCAGGATATATTGATCACATTTGATATTTTTTTTATAAATTTGTTACTTTCCCTGCAATATATGATAATGTATAGGGAAAGTATTGGAATCATGTCGAAAATCGGAATTCGAGTTTTCGACGGATCTACACGTTTTGAGACCTTTAGAATACGAACAAACTATTTTTAACGTGACATCTGTGTGTATGTCTCTCTGTGCAATGTATGCATCCACTCTAACTCAAAAACTAATGGACCGAATTTCATAAAATTTGGTATGTAAGTCACTTGGATGAGACTCTGGTGCTGATTAGTTTTTGGTAGGATTCATAAAAACAGAACCCGCCTTTTTTTTTGCGAAATGGCTCGTTAAAATTTCATATATCCACTCTACCTAAAATACTAATTGACCAAATTTCACAAAATTTGGTAGATAAGTTACTTTTAAGATGCTCTGGTGCTGATTAGATTTTGGTACGATTCGGAGAAGAACAAACTGCCTTTTTTAACGAAATAGCCCGCAAAAATTTCATGTATCCACACTAGCTAAAATACTAATTGACCAAATTTCACAAAATTTGGTAGATAAGTTACTTGTAGGACATTCTGTTGCTGATTCGATTTTGGTACGATTTGGAAAATAACAACCTGCCTTTTTTTTACGAAATGGCACGCAAAAATCTAAAAAAAAAAAAAAAAAGACTACGTATGCTGAAATGTATCAATTAAATTCTTGTTTTATACGCAATTTTTGATGAGGAAAAGAATATAACACACATTATACTCTTTCCCGGCCGTCCAAACGGTTGCTTGAGTCCATAGGATGAGTCGGACAGCCTGGGTCTTCAACACTCCATTATACTTTAGGACTAATCATTCTCAAGATATTTGAGATTTCTTGTATTTTTGTTACGCCGCTATCGGGAAAAATGTCCAATTACCAAATAAAAACAAAAATTGAATTAAAAATGCAAATTTAGTGTTATTTGGTGCAATTAAACTCAATCTAATGAATTATTAAAGAAATAAAAAAAATATAAATTTAAGTCTGCAGAGAAAGTAATGTGCTGCCCACATCAGATTTTTTTACATTTGGACCAGGATGTTTCTTTCATTCTTCAGATCTGCCTGTGAAGATAATTTTGGATAGCGAGTACTGACAGCTCGTGACTTCAGGAATGGATGAAGCAGATTCAGTGGTAGGACGGGATTACACCTACTCCTTGACAAAGAACATCATCAAAACACATCGCGCTACTGACACAAACGTTGTTAATTTCCATTTTAGGTTTAGAGCACCTTCGGGTGTTGATAATATATATTTAAGATTAGATAATATATATTTAGATAATTATAATCGGGTCAGTAATATATATTTATTTTGTAAATATATATAAAATCAAATAGAACAAACTAATAATTTCACAAATAAGGGTTTTTCTTCTCACAAGACCTGATTTAAATCAATGATATATATATATAAAAAAATCGACTTAAATTGTGATTTTAATCATGATTTAAATTAATAAATCCTGCTTCTAATTTATAAATGAAAATTAATGAATAAGAGGTGAAATCTGCTTAATTGGAACATCTGAATATCTTAAATGAATGTCTCATATTTTTAAAAACTCAGTCCACAAAAAACCTATTTCTAATGAAAAATTACATAAGAAATGATTATTTATGTAACAATATTGAATATTTTTATTTTTTTTTAAAGTTCGTTCGAAAATTCGGGGATGTTTAGAACATTCGATTTCATTTAAAATCAATAGGCTTTCAGTATTCGCCGATTGTAATTTTTGTACCAAATTCATTCAAAACGCTCCATTCGCTCATGAGATATCATCTCCACTCACATACACATCACCTCAAAACCGATCGATTCCAGTTCAGAGATGCTTGAAAAGTGCTCTTCCATCGAAAACTTTAATTCAAATTTTTGATCCAGTCACAATATTTTCCCTATATATATTATACTATATATATATATATATGAGGATGGTAAAAAACAGTCCCTTCCTTCTGGCTTAGTTATGAATATCAAAGAAATGTTGTAGCATGGGTAGAAATTGCATGAGCATTTTCTTTTGGTTCTATATATAGAAAATCTTCTGACATGGGTAGACGGATAGATAGATATTAGTCTCTTCTGAAAATCCCACTTAGAACTAGAGAAAAACAAAAAGGAGTCTTTGCTACTGTCTGTGATAGATATATGACTGTGTATTGAACAGGGCTGTGGAGTTGATACCTCAAACTTTCAACTCCAACTGCAATTTTTAATATCAATATTTTTTAATTATTAAACATTTGATGTTCTTTGATTTATCACTTGAAAATTATTTAAAAAACTATTAAAAAATTAATTATTTAAAAATAAAATTATTTATAAATAGTTTATATAATTTAGAAGTTGGAATTGGTATATTTTTACCAACTCCACATCCCTGGTGTTGAATGAAATTGAAATTAACTGTAAATGGCATGCATGGTACAATTAAAAAGCTTAGTAATAATATGTTTCAAAATGAAAAAAAAAATTAAATAGCAGCTCTAAATAGTAAAGATGAGTAAAACTAGTGATTTTAAAATCACACCAATAAAATTTAAATCCTTAGTATTATTAATTTTCTCTCAATATTTACAAAGTTATACATTTAGGATATAAAAAAAATTAATTTTGTGTGAAAAAACTGAGTAGGATATTTTTAAATCCAAGATTATTTGATCTCTAGCTTAAATTATGTGGTAGACAAGAGACAGCTGGGGCTAGTATTTAGTTAATAAATTTTAGTTTTGTACTTGTAGTCACTATATAGTGGTTGACAAGATAGAATTACAAATCCTAATTAACCACGTAGGACAATACTTATTTCATAAATGCTGGTATTTTTATAAATATTAAATCATCCTAAGGTGATTGTGAGAGTGATGTTTAATGTGGTTCTCAAAACATTCTATATTTTTTTAGTGATATATGGACCAAAATGTTTCCTCACCACTGCTATACACCATGGGGGGAAAGACGAGAGGGGCTCTTGCTCACTTTTATGAAACCTGTTTTAAATACCATTATGCATTTAAAATATATATCTTTTCCCACTGATTGGCGCATAAAGTGGCTACTATACACCAGTCCAGGTAAAGCTATATATACATACATACCTAAAGAATCACAATTTTATGCTATATAGTGCTTTACCAACTAAGTTATTCAGAAGAATAAGTATATTTTGTGGGTAGGTCATATATGATGACCAATTGAGTCAGTACTATTACACTCTAATACAGGGGTGGCCAACCCGCGGCCCGTGGGCCGCATGCGGCCCGCCTTGAATAATTTTGCGGCCCGCGAGATTCATTACAACTTTACAAAATACGATTATTTTGTGCAATATTTTTGTTTTTAGTGTAGTGTTTTGTAACAAATAAATCCCATAACTGTTTCTATTTTACACGTTGCTTCTGTTTTTATACATACTTAGAAGTGGGCAATATTGCATTTTAGAAAAATACAAAAAATTATTTGAAATATATTCATCTCCCTTTCTTGTCGATGTCGAGTCGGCCCCAGAATATCTCCAAATGGAACTGATTGACTTACAATGCAATAATGAATTAAAACACATTTTTGAAACATCAGAATCAAAAATAGATTTTTATAACACTTATGTCACAAAAGAAAAATTTTCCAATTTGAGAGATCTGGCACAAAAAGTTGTGAGCGCTTTTAATTCAACTTACACTTGTGAATCGTCTTTTTTCGAAAATGAAATTTATCGAGATCGACTTGCAAAAACTAAGTGAAAGAGTTGAGAAACAAATATCTCACTAATTAAATAAATTAAACATTATTCGATCATTGCATTATTATTATTATATTATCTATGTTTGTATACATGAAAAATAATGGAAACAATAATAATAATTCATTCTGTTTTAAATTTTCACTCCAATAAATGTTTGTAATGGGTCCAAATCTAATATAAAGATATATATTTTTATATGCGGCCCTCGGGCCGACGTGGTGGTCGAGTGGTCAAGGCATACGTTTCCAAAGCAATCGCTCGACCGCCATGTTGTGGGTTCGAGCCCCACGTAAGGCATGGATGTTGTTGTGTTGTGGGCGCAGTGTGTTCCGCCCCCCCTCTGGGGCAACGTCCCTAGGACGGCTAAATGGATCACGTATAAGGCCGAATGACGATGAATCAAGTGCCTTGCCATTGGCAATAATATATATATATATATATATATATATATATATATATATATATATATATATATATATATATATATATATATATATATATATATATATATATATATGTGCGGCCCGCGGGATTATAATGTTTTTCTGAAGTGGCCCGCAAGGTCATTTGGGTTGGCCACCCCTGCTCTAATATATAACTGAAGTGAGGAGTGGCTAATATGACTCTTTGCAAGCTATTACTTCCTCTCTTTCTATGAGCGGAAACAATTTGCATGGTAAAAGGTACATTTGTAATCAATGTAGATATTTTTGTAGGAGGTTTTAGTCAATATAACAATGTTCCATGCACAGTCGTAACATATGGAAGTATTGGCTCATATTAGTGGTGGATTTCTTGACTGATTAAGTGGTCACAGCCACTATTGAAAAGGCTCAAATCTTTTATGCAAAATGTGTAATATAGAAACTTCCCGCAGTCATTTAACATTTTTAGGAAAATTCTGTATCTAGCAGCTAAAGAAACTCAAATTCAATGTTTAAAATAGTGATTCTTCACCAGGGTTCTGTGAGAACAAACTCTTGCAAAAATAAGTACAACTTGACACTTTTTTTGTAATTGAGTAAAAAGAAAATTAAAGTTTGAAGGTTTTAACATAACAATTGTATTAACACAAAATCATTACACAATATGTACACAATGTTAGTTTTTTAAAAAGTCAGATGTAAAGTGAAAATATCTATCATTTTTTATTAATAATAATCAGTAAAAGGAAGTAGTCAATAAATACTCTTGTAATATTTTATTCAAAAACATGAGTATTTATCAATCCTATTGATTTTTACATCTATTTTGTAATTTACCCCTACATAGTCTAATATGTGTTAACCATGTAGGGTTTCCCTGAGATTTTATGAAACATTTCAGGGATTTCCCTAAACAAAAATAATCGGCAGTTGCTCCAGTCCCATATAGCCGAAAAGGTTTTGTGTCAATAACATCTCTCTTTGTGAGTAGTTTGTCTTCTTTAGATATTTTCAAAACAGTTCAAAATATTAAAATCAGAACAAATTTTCCAAAATATTTAAATATCGAAGTTAACTATATTGTCTTCTTTAGATATTTTCAAAACAGTTAAAAATATTAAAATTAGAACCATTTTTCCAAAATATTAAAATATCGAAGTTAACTACTTTTTCAAAATATACTAAAATATCGAAATTATAACCACATTTTAGAAACTAAAAACCTAATTTGATATCAAATTAACTATATATCTTTGTAGGACTACAAGTCACTTCTTATAGTTCATGGTTAAAACTTTTAGTTTTCAAGATATAAGTATTACAAACTTGAAAAATGAAAAATTTTCAATCTTTTTGAATTTAACAAGCTGATTCCTTGAACACTAGAAAAGCTTTATAAAAATAAATTATTAATATAAAATCTGGATTTCATACTGAAAATTTTTGTCCTTTACAATTTATATCTATGTTTTATAGTTTAGAAGATATTTTGAGTAAAAGTAAGCAAGCAAAGTAAAGCAAAGACTTTTTAGTTTTTTGAAAAAAAAAGTTTGAAATATTAAAATTAATTTTATATATTCATAAATAGAATCATATTTCCTACAAAGCTATTTTACTTTATCTATTAGGTTCAGAAATATACACTCTGATTTCAGCCAGAGATGTCTCAACCATAATGTTATTCACATAAGAAAGTTTGGAATCACTGGTTTAGAGTAAGAGTTGTGTAGGTACCGCATAACAAATAATCAAAATAGTGAGGCAATTGTTAGCATAACTAGGGTTTTGGCACCCTGGAGCAAAAAACTTCAAGGTGCCCTTTTCCAAATATGAATATAGTCTTTGGTTCTTAAGCTAAAAATATATTCATCACCAGAAGCATCAAAGGAGAAGAATGCACCCTGGAATGATTGTTCTATCCTGCTCCACAATGATATGCTACTGAAAGCAATATATGTTGTCAGAAAATACCATGTTAATGTTTATAAATTTAAGTTTTCTTCTTGTGCTAGTTTACTTGATAAAATATACAAATGGCACTGAAAACAATTTTTGCTTCCCTTACCCCCCCCCCCCCCCCCTCTTTATTATCTAGAAACTAAAATAAATTATAGATCAGAAAAATCCCATTGTTAAGATGCAATATGATGACATAAGAATGACAATCGTTAGTCTGGCTGCTAGTAGATACAAATAGAATCAGGAAAAAGTATAACATTGTGTTGGTAATATTGAGTGATTGTCAAGGTTGAAAGTTAATTTTCAGAGTCAAATTTTGTATCGCCAGCATACAATTTGAAAGGTTTAAGGAAGACTATTTAAGGACATTTAAAAATTAGGATTATCGAAAAAAAATTCTATTTTTCAAATACATGATTAACTAGGCTTTCTGGGAGCACTATGCATTTGCTTAACTGAATTTCAAAGAATTAATAGTTAGTTGTAATATAAATACTTGCATAAAATGTAATCTTATGCAAGGATTGAATTTGAAAATATCTATCATTCTAGATACTTTCAAACTGTAAGAGATCTTAAAACAAACAGAAATAATTAAAACTCTGTTTTTCAAATACATGATTAACTTGGCTTTCTGGGAGCGCTATGCATTTGCTTAACTGAATTTCAAAGAATTAATAGTTAGTTGTAATATAAATACTTGCATAAAATATAATCTTATGCAAGGATTGAATTTGAAAATATGTATAATTCTAGATACTTTCAAACCGCATGGAATCTTAAAACAAACAGAAAGAATTCATTATTTGAAATCCAAAAGAAGTAATGAAACAAAATTAAAGGGTAAGTATTATTATAATTAATACACTCTAAACACACAACTCCATTAGCTTCCATTATGTTGATTATTATTAATTATATGCTGCAACATCTATAGACTGTACATTTAAATCTTTTAAAATTAATAAAGGCTTTTTAAATTATTATCAATTAGGTTTATAAAATAAATACATTACTATTTCTGACTACAACTGTCATTTCATGCACAGGGTGAGTTTTTCAAAATAATTATCATTAAAATTGATTCTGCATGATGTCACACTCCATTTTGGAGGCTTAGCCATATTTTAATTTTAAAATAATTATTTTTTGGAATTTAAAAAAGTAAATTTAGAAGCTAATTCTTTATTGTCTGGGTTATAATAATAAATGTCTGATACTATAGTTAAATACAGTTCTAGTATTGAAATGAATCATCCTATCGCATTAATAGCCAATAGTGTCTGATTTCAGTTTCTAAGCGGGTATAGACAGGAACTGCAGAAAGATGAAAATGTCTATAAACAAGCATAATTGTTGAACAGCATTTTATCAATGTCTATAGATGGGTTTAGATACAAAAAAACTTTAAATACATTATAAAATTTAAATAAACTTTTGAATTTTTTATTCTATATATATATATATATATATATATATATATATACTATGTATGTATATATGTATGTATATACAGTTTGGCGATTCTAGAATCACCAAACTTAAAAATTCTATTAATCTTCTAATATAAAATCAGCTGCTCTCCGTAACTCCCAACAATTGCCTCAACACTTTGGTCAAATTAAATTATATAAAGTTCATTGCCCAATGCGGCCAATTGTTTCAAAATACAATGGTCCAACTTATTTTTTGGAGAAAGCTTTGGCAAAATTCCTTAAGCCATTTTTTAATAATCATTTCTATACAGTTACTTCTACTGAACAGGTTATTAATAATCTGTTTAACTCTAAATTTGTTTCTAATTGTATACAGTTTCGATGTGGTTTCATTGTTGCCTAGTGTTCTAGTTAATAAGGCTATTGACATTATAAACAGTAAGCTTTTATTGCATAATTGTAGTATTCCTTCTAACAATGCAATAACCTCTGCATTGAATATTGTGGTGTGGCAGAGACCAATTATTTTGGTTTACGTGGTGACATGTACTTGCAAACTTTGTGTGCCTCTAAGGGTAGGCCCCTGTCTGGTATTTTTGCTGAAGCTGTGTTGCAGAAACTCGAGCACGAAGTTATGCCTTTTTTAACCCATAAACCGATTCTTTTTGCAATGTTATATTCATGATGTTTTTATTATTTGGGGTCATAGTTTAAAGGATCTTTTTAAAAGAAAAAACTGAAAAATTTTAACTTTTAGAAGAAAAAAAAAGATAAAAAAATCATTTCTACAATTGTGGAAGTACCAATGTTTTATATAAGGCCATATAATTGATGGATACGATGATTAATGCTGGAATGTAAATCCTTATGGGCCATGGCAATGTAGTATCAAACTTTTTCATATATTTAGTTTAATATAATAGTATAAAAATGCATTAAAATACTTTCAAGGGCGATAGCAGGATTCTATAAAATGTGATGAACGTATTGTTGAACTGATGTTTGTTATGGATATTATTCTACAAGGCTCAATTCTTAGCTAAGATAGTATTGGGAGACTGTGCATCTTGATTACTCAGGATATAAAAAAGGTGCAATTTTCAATTATACCCCTTTTTTCTCCCCTTGTTAAATTTGAATTCTTTAATTAGTTGCTTCACTGTAAAATATTTAACCAATGTAGTCAAATAACTATAAATAAATTTTTCATTCTTAAATATTTTCAGATACATGATAAGGAAGTGCAGCACCAGCTTGCACTTATTTGTATCTTAGAATATTGGTATTCATGAAGCACAATTTTGGGAACGCCGATTACAAACTTTCCAATGTTTTCATGCAATATTACCTACTGTTAAAAAAAATGTGTATTGCACGCATTTATTACCATTTAACATAAGCTGTCTGCAAGTTACATTTTAATGCATTTACTGATAAGGTGAAAATCTTAAGAGAAATTTTCTAGCTTACAGTATCAAATACAGAAAAAGAAATTTCACTTTGTATTGTCAATTGACCGCTGAACCCCATCCCAATAAATAAGCAACAGCGTTTACAATTTTAAGCTTTATAGGAATAGTGGAGTTGTGCTAGAAATGTATCAAATATAATACTTACCCTTATTTACATTTTCTTCAATATTTTTAAAGTGATAAAGTGTTTTTATGTATATTCACAGCTAGGGTTGCTGTGCTACTGGTCTTACGCCAATATTGTCGAGCATTGGCTGCACAAACGGACGAAAGTTCGCCAACCACTGCAAATCGCATTATCATATAAACGGGCAAATTATTGAACAAAATACAGAAACATTGGATTTACATGATTAAGCTAAACCCCTATTTTCTCCTGTAGTCAGAAAATGTAAAATATTCGGTGTAGGAAATAAGAAAACGGCTTTTAAAGTACACCGATCGCTGTGCGACGCCTCTATAGCGCCATCTATTTCACAGCTGTGAAACTAAAACTTTATAATTTTGTTTGAGTATTTTATTTATAGATAATTAATTAATTGATATTATACAAATTTTCTGACTACACAAGAAACTACATATATCATTCTATCACTCGTACAAATTCCAAAAGGATTTGCACAGCCGTTCTTTTGCGGTTATGATAATAGGAATGGCCTATACTTTAACATGGGTGGAAAACGACCGAAAACCGCCTTAATGCAGGAATCTACCGAACCGTGTCAGGTCACTTGACTTTCTCGCCACAATTTCTGATTTAGCGCTCAATCTTGGCTTTCTAGTCGGCTCTGGTTTGGCGTTAAAGTCGTGATTCAACATTTTCGCCAAGGATCACCTAGCGGCCATCCTGTGTTCTGTACGCACCACCGATTCTTTTTATGCCTCACGGTTCTCCCTAAAAGTGTCCAACTTATACAGGTGTCCAACATAGACAGTGTGATGAAATTTTATTTTTCCCTTCAATAAAGCATTTCAAAATACTTTCCTTTTAAAATACCTATATAAAATACTAATGAGCCAATGGTTTTAATTAAATATCGTAATTACTGTTACAAAATACTTATGTGTGTACGTATATACTTAAAATGTGATTCAAGGAATCTGCATACACCTACTTTTATATGTAATATGTAATGGCTACTCACATGCACGATGGTTTCTTGATTGAAGAAGTGTCGTAGTGTCGTACAAGACAGAGCACCAGGCGCGAAGCGCCTTTAAGGCGGAGATAAATCGATCCGAAAAGTTACCTTTTTCCGATAGATGGCTCTGAATATCGCAGGTTTGGCGAGATCCGACCTTGCGCCAAACAGCAATTATGCTCAATGTGTGGTAGCCACAGTCTCACTTCCGGATTAATCCTGAAACCGGATGTTATGAAATGCATTCAATTAGAATTTGGTTTTATCGGCTGTTAAATTCGAAATGTGGACTATCATAAAGGTATGTAGAAACTTTTTCAAATTGATAATAAAATTCATGATTTTATTGCGTGCTCATGCTGATAATCATAAAATTTAAATCATATATTATACGTATTCAAAATGTTAATAAAATTCGTAGAATGCGTGTTCGTAATGTAATGAAAGTCTTATGTTATATAAGTGTTGATGGGAAATTGACATGCTGACTTATTGACTGCTGTTAAAGTGTATTTGAAATTTTAACACTTTAAATAAGTTTGCTTGTTGTGCCCATCACTCACTATATTTTAAACTCTTTCTATTGCTCATGGGTTGGTAAATTCCAGTACCTGAATTGTTAATATTTTGTATGTATTCATAATATGATATATTTATTCTTTTATGTTTAATTCTTAACTATTAAAGAAAACGAGCAAATAAATTCATGTAAAACGTATTTATTGTTGGAGTATATTTGAAATTTTAACACTTTAAATATGGATGCTTGTATCTAACTTATATGTTCTTGCACATTTGTCGAGCTACTTTATATACTATATGTCTTTTATTCCTTTGATAATATAGTGTACAACAAACAAAATTCTAAAAACTGAATACTTAAACATAATTTTATGAAAAAAATCACTTCTACTTATCTTGACTCAGAAGAGTATTGACCACTTCCTTCCAGTATCTCTGTGTCAATGCTAATGGAACATACAGGACAAGATGAAAGCTTGGCAGGACATGATCTTTACAATTTCACTTCTTTTTTTATTGACCCTAAATCCACTTAATGAGCATTGAAAATGTTTGCTATTTGATTGAAAATTCAAATGCACATATTTTTAATTCATTAAAGTAGCTGAGTCATAACAGTAAATGTAATTATCAATGGCTACTTAAGGTTCATTATATGTATTCCTCCCTTTTTATGTGTGCATTCAAATTAAAAGATTAAGTCCTGCATCCTTTAATTTCAGGGTTGGATTTTGGACGTAACATTGGTTTAATCCGTGTTTAAACCGGATAAAATCGTCAAAAGCTGTAAACAAAAGGGGAATTTGATTTAAAAACAATAAAACCACCATGTCAATCATTATAATTTCGATCGCCCATATAAATTTGAACATTATAAAAAAAAGGAATTTTAAAACATTATCCTTACAACAATACAAGTACATAAATACCTTTAAAATATTGAAATACTAGCAACAATTAAAAATAATTTTTCATTTATTTGAATTTAAATATCAAGGTATTCTGATTTTGTTTTAAATTAAAAGCAATGGTACTTTTCCATTTCGTCGGCGCAGGCGATAAAGTCACCAAAAATACTACAACTAATGCCAAACGGAATATCCCCGCTGTTAACCTTTTACCGCCACATTTTCAAAACAAGTCGCGGCCATTTCTTATAAGTCACATCTTTTTCCTAAAAATGTCAAAAATGGATGAAAAACCAATGAAAATTTGGAATTTGCCCAGAAAAGAGGAAGAATCTGTCAGATTCTTTCAAGCGAAAGGCATTTTGTCTAAAATTGGTACTTGTGATAATAATCATGAAATAAAATTGTATTTTGGAAACGAAATTCAATGGCGCTGCAACCTTTCAATTTGTCGCAGTAAAAGAAGTATCTGGAAAGGCACATAGTTTGAGTCATCGAAATTGAGTTTCTTAAAGTGTGTTAGGTTTATATATAGTTGGAGCGAAGAATTAACTTTAGTTAAATGGTGTGAAAAGCAGTTGGAAATCAGTCACTGAACAGTTGTGGAATGGAATAACTACATGCGCGAGGTTTGTGTGGATTCTTTGCTTAAACATCAACAATGGAAAATAGGAGGACCTGATATGATCGTCAAAGTGGATGAAAGTATGTTCACAAAAACAATGCAGGACGGATTCTATCACAACAGTGGATCTTTGGTGGAGTTTGCCGTGAAACAAACGAATGTTTCCTTGTGAAGGTGCCAAACCGATCCATGAGCATTATATTGGAAGCAATTAAGAAAAATATCGAAAAAGGAACTATATTCTGATTCGTGGAAATCATATTGCATTGAAAAACTGGAAGAGGAACGTTTCCAACATTTCAAAGTGAACCATAAATACAATTTTGTCGATCCGGACACTGGAACGCACACACAAAAAATAGAAAGACTATGGGGTAGTGCCAAATGGCGAAATAAGAAACACAGAGGAATGGCACATCATCATCTAGAAAATTATCTTGTGGAATTTATATGGAGAAAAGAAACGAAAGACCCATTTGAAAAAATTTCAAAGGATATTAAAATGTTTATGCCTCCAAAGTAAAAAATTCTTAGAACTAACATTTATTAACATTTTCTTATATGTATACTGTGTGTTGTCACCAATAAAGTCTGCTTGGCGAAATGGAAAAGTACCAAAACAATATTTATAACTTTTATTATTTTAACATTTTAGAGATAGCACAATTTGTTTTTAATATTCGGGTTCATTACACCCACTTAACTTTCGATAACACATAACGAGTTTAGAACTTTTCTCTAGTCCTAAATGATTTCACAGTTTAGAATGGATGATTTCAAAATTTGAAAATATTCTTTCTATAGAAGCCAAACTAGCAGATTGGGATATCAGCATTATTGCTAGTTCAGCTAATTTAAAAGCTGCACTGTTTTCAACCTGAAAACTTTTATACTTCGAAATACATTTCCACCACATCTCCAGTTTCAATATGTGGTTCTTATCGTCAAACTGTGACATTAATTCAGTGACCCTAATTGGAGGTTCGAGGTTTTTATTTACTACTTTTTATTATTTGTCCTAGCTCCTAGTGTGGCAGTTTGTTGCACATTTAGAGTTTAAGCAGTTTGGGAGGTTGATGCAGATCTAAGGGTTACCTAGCGTTTTGGCAGTTTAGAGTTTAGAATATATATATATATTTTTTTTTATAAAATAATAGTCGCGAGTTTTATTTAAAAATCAGATGTTTGAGGTGGGATCTTTTAATTCCGATTATCGATGTTTAGAACAGCGCGGGGTCTCTTACGAGATTTGGCCTTGCGATGATCATAGTCATGCAGATTGAATAACAGTTCGTTTGGAACGGATGGCAAATTTCTGTAAAATTTAAGCGCTAGCTTTTTAATTTGGGCTCTAACAGTTTTTATTTTGAAGTCATTCCTAATTACCGAGTTTCTTAAGTACCTGGGAGCTTTCCTGATAATCCGTAGGATTTTGTTTTGTTTGGTCTCTAGGAGGTCTATTGTAGTTTTACAGGCATATCCCCATACGGGTGCTGCATACAGCATACCCGGGCGGATGACCGATTTATAAATTAGGAGTTTATTTTGATAACTTAGATTTCCGTTTCCTATCATTGGGTATAAGGCTCATGTGGCCATATACGCTTTTTTGATTAAGTTCGTTACGTGCTGTTTCCAGGTTAGGTGGGAATCTATCGTTACACCTAGGTATTTAGTAGATTTTTCCGCTTTTAGGGCATGGTTGTTTATGTACAGAGGCGGCGGAGGTTTACGTTTTCTAGAGAAATAAATCCAATGACATTTATTGGGGTTTAATTTTATTCGCCATTTTTCCAGCCAAGTTTGGAGTATGTCTAAGTGTTGTTGTAGCTGTCTGTGCATTACTGAGATATAGGGGTGTTTTGCAAGTATCGCACTGTCGTCTGCATAGAGTGCCAGCTCTGTGTTTGGAGTCCTAGGGATGTCGTTCAGGTATATGTTAAAGAGTATTCTAATGAGCTTGGGTGTAGATAATTTACCTCCTACTCTGACTTGAAAGTGTCTGTTATTTAAGTATGAGATTAAAAGTTTGACAAGTGCGTCAGGGACTTTTAAAGTGATCAATTTGTACGCTAATCCACAGTGCCATACTTTATCAAAGGCTTTTTGCATGTCCAGAAAAATCGCAACTGTGGGTGTCTTGTTATTGAGACCAGAAGATATGTACTCTACCACTCTCAGCAATTGATGAGTGGTGGAGTGCTTTGGCCGAAATCCAAACTGCTCCGGAATGATAATGTCATTCTCACTAAGGTGCGTGTTCAGTCTCTTAAGAATTATTTTCTCAGTAATTTTACTAAGTGTCGGTAGCAAGCTAATTGGTCTGTAGTTGGCTGGAATTGTGGCATCCTCACCAGGCTTATGGATTGTTATAATTATCGCTTCCTTCCATTCTTTGGGGAAATAGTTTAGTTTTAATATTTTATTTATTAAGATAGTCAAGTAACATATTACGTTTAAGGGTAGGTTTTTAACCGCAATATTTCTGATTTTGTCGTGCCCTGGGCTTTTACGGTTTTTGAGATTTTTAATAATTTCTACTATCTCCTGCGGGGTGGCTGGGTCAATCTCAGCCGTTACCGGGGAATTCCTGAAGTTATTTAAAGTTTGACTAACCATTCTTAGGGTGTCCTGACACATTAGATCGTGGTTTGGTTGGAATTGTTTTTCATAATGGCTTGCGAGCGCCTCGGCTTTTTCCTCGTCTGAGTACGCGATTTTAGCACCATCTATTAGTGGCGGGAGCTTAATTTGAGGTTTCCTGAGTCTTTTTGCGAATTGCCAGAGCGATACGTCTTCTGGGCTAAGGGATTCGATTAGTTCTTTATACTGTTGCTGCTTTTCTGCGACAATTTTTTGGCGGGGTCTCTGTTAGCCTGCCATGTCTTACGTATTCTATTTATTTGCCTGACTAATTGTTTGACATGGTGGGAAAGTGTGGGCATTTTTGGAGACACACGATGTGTTGTGGCAGAGGCAATTGCTCTCTTGATTTCTGTTGTGAGTGTGTGCGTGGCAGAGTCAATATCCGCCGTGCTCATTATGTTAGGTACTGCTAAGTGCGGCTCGAAGAGTGCTCTTTTGAATACTTCCCAGTTGACCCTCTCTTGTCCCAAAGAGGCTGGAAGAGGTGTTTTCAGGTCGAATGTCACCAGTACCGGCAGATGATCCGAGTCGAATTCATCCAGGGTACTAATAGTGTGAGCGTAATCTATGTTTCGCGTTAGGACAAAGTCTATAAATGAGCCGTTGACGCCTGAGAAGCAGGTTGGTGTCGACGGTACAATAATGTTAGTGTTTGTCGTGTTCAGCAATCTGTGTACCGCGTGAATTGGCTCTCCTACAGCCCCACGCTCGGTGGTGCGCGTTGAAGTCGCCTGCGAGTATCGTGTTTGGATATCGCGCGAAAAGCAGTTCCAGTTGCGCAGCTACATCTACTCTACTCATATTTTTGACATATGTTGAGGTTAGGATAAACGGGCTAGTATTATTAATTTTAATTTTTATACTAGTATTTTCTATACCTTGAAGATTTATGTTGTTTAGTTCCTCGTGGGGAATATTTCTTTTAATGTATACTGCTGTTCCTCCATGGGGCGTTCTAGCATTAGTATTTGAGCTAAGATTATGATAGCATATGTAGTTGGCTATGTTTAGTTTTTTACTTTCTCTAACTTTAGTTTCCTGAATTAATAAGGCGTCTACGTCATTTTCATTTACATAGTTCCTAAGTTCATTTATTCTTGGAGATATGCCGTTCGCATTCCAAAATATTATTTTTAAGGATTCTTTTTGGGACCTAGCCATGACGGGTTTCATTCTCACTGTTACTTTTAAAGTCCGCGATTATTTTAAGGGCCTCAAAGACCATTACCATAGGATCGCTCTTTTTTTGTACTAACTCTGCGAACTGCATCAACAGATGTTTTATGTCGTCTAGATTGAACATGCTAATAAATCCTCTGATGAGGTTGAGGATATCCTCCATCTTTTCAGCATCAGATTTATCAGTCGGTTCAGTCTCAGCTTCCATTTCCTCAGCCTCAACCGCGGTTTGCACTTTTTTGTGAGTGTCCTTTTGGAACTCGATAGTTTTTTGCTTTTTTCACCCGTTTTAACTAACAGCTGGGTTTCCGCGATCTCTTCACCCCTGACTCGTTTATTTTGTTTCCAATCCTCAACCTTCTTGTCAAGCCTATCCTTTGCCTGTCTGACTTTTTCTATTTCCGATCTCTTTCTAATGGCAGCTGTAGCTGCTCTTACTTCCTCCAGGGTCAATTCTCTGGAGGTCGATGATTTGTGGGCCTGCTCTTGCACCGATCTGGTAGGTGCTGAAGGTTGATGTCTTTTTTCCTGTGGCACTATGTGCGAGGAGTCCTGAGGGGCTGCCTGGGGGTTTAGTCCGAGGGCCTTTTGCCTCCAAGGGGGTATCTGATTTTTTGGGGGAGGGGGGGCATACCCCGGTGCCTTTCCTCTGTTCCAGGGGTTCTTCGGGCATTGCCTGAAGTTCGCCGGGTGGTCTCCATTACAATTTGCACACGGATTGAAGAAGTGCCTAGCACATTATGCTTTAGACTTCGGACTGTGGCTGGAGTATCCTGAGGATATGGTATTAGTTGTACGGATTGCAGGTTGACCAATGGAAATCCTCCTGGAGTGGAGGTGGGTGGTCTTAAGTTTCCAGTGTGGACGGCCTTCCAGTTGCCGAGGTGGGCGGTCCTTCCAATGGAAAGAGTTGCACGAAGAGTACTGGAGAACTGCAGCCTGCCGCAGCTGTACAAAACCACAGCAAACAAGTTAAGAATTGTTCTGGGGTTTTTCCTGACTTTTAAGATTTGAGAGGTACTTTATTCACTCGAAAGTTTTAGCCATGGGATCTCTGTCGGATTTTAGTATATTCATGACTTCCCGAAGGAGACCTTGGATGTCTGTGATTTTAAATACTGTCTCAAGCTCTTTAAAGAAGTTTAAGAATTCTAAAAATAAATTAGTGCCCTGATCGGGGGGTTTAGTACTATGTTCAGATGACGTGGTGTTCTCCTGCTCTTTGGAGATTCCTTGCTCCATTTCGGCAGGGGACATAGTCATCTGAGCAGGAACTTTACTGGTTTGTGGAAGTTTAGGGAAATTTTCCTCATCACGGAGGGGAAGGGTATTTTTAGGATTTTGGGGTCCAGGGTTTTGGCTACGCATTAGTTTTCGATAATGTGGATTTTTTGGGAAGTGCCGAAAGTTGGCGGAGTGAGCTCCACCACAATTTGCACATTTAGCCGGGGTTTGTTTTGACTTTTCGCACGAGCGGGTCTCGTGGCCTTCGCCACACTTAACACACCTAGGTGGGAGACTGCAGTTCTCTGAGGAATGATTAAAAAGCTGACAGTTGAAACACATCGTATATCCTTTACTTTTGAATGCCTGGATCCTGATTCTCATGCTTAAAAGGTTGTCTATCTCATATATCCTCTCCCATTTCTCAGCCGGCTGGAGGCAGACTGAGAAGATGGGGAGGGGGGGATCTATCACGCCTACTTTTGAGTTGCGTAACCCTGACGATTTGGAAACCCTGGGATGCAATTGCATCCTTCAGGTCTCCAATGTCAGTGTTCGCGGGCATACCTTTGATAACTACTTTTTGGGTCGCTCAGATTTTAGATTTATTGCACTGAAGGGGATTTCTAATTGGGTAAGATGACTCTGAACTCTCCTGTAATCCTCAACGGACACAGGAGTGATCCGAATCACCCTTCCCATCAGCAGTCCTTGAACAGGGAAATCTAACACTTGGTTTAGTCCGATTATGAAGGCTCCCCAATTGCTTGGGGAGTCCACATAAAAGGAGGAGACTTTACTTGGTTTGGGGTCATTTTCGGTGCTATCTACCTGGTTTCCCAAGGGCTGAAAACTGTGTTTTAAGGGAGGCATGGCCTCGGGGCGCTCAGTGGGGCTAGTCCCCTCGCTTGGCTTCCTGCGCTTATTGCGCGAAGCTTTGAAGTTTAAGCCAATAATATTGGCGATCGCTCCTTTGTACTCCTCGTACAACACGTCCTCATCCGTCGTTGGGTATCTGAGTCTAACTACGACGCATTTCGTGGTATGGTAAGACTTCCTTGCCACGAGGGTCTCAGGGGTTGGGGACTCTGCTAGAAGAATAGCTTCAGAATGTATAATTACCAAGAGTTCTTTGGTGGGTTCCGCCTTGTCCACGTCTTCCGCCTCTTGGATGGTTATCTCAGTTTGCATATTCCGTATCACCCAGTCATACGCTTTGCAGTGACTGTAAATCCGGAAAGCTACATCTTTAGATTGGTCTGGAACGTAGCCCAAGCTAGCCGCACATCTATCCGCCATTGATGAAAAAGGGGGTGCACGTGCTTGTCGATCGTCATCAGCATATTGCGCCGGCTTCTCCCTCCGAGCGTCACTGTCTGCTACCTTTCTCCAGCCAATAATTTGTCGATAGCAGGGCGCCTGGAGCAGAGCTCCGTATCCCTAGTCAGGTAACATATATGTGGGTCACAGTCTTCCACTGAACCTAGTCCTTCAATAGGGGCCAATAATGATGAAGAAACAAGTTAGTAGTAAACATGCTGTAAACAGTGATCTTATGTGATCTTAGTGTTTGAAGATAAGGAGGGTGGGGAAACAGGCGAATATCCCCTACTGGGATGCAGAAGAGATTCAGTCAGGAATCAGCATGGGACGTCTAAATCGGGATTTAGGATAGCTCTGGGTGTTTTTGGAAATTCACGGAAGTCGTAGTCGGTCATATTATAGATCAGTTCGTTGGGGATCCTAGCAAGGTTATCATAGGAATTGTTAGAGAGTTTTCGCATCTCTTGCTTAATAGTTTTAATTTTAAAATCGCGATGTATTACAAAGTTTTTCAAGTATCTTGGGACTTTTCTGATAGAACGTAGGATTTTGTTCTGAATAATTTGGACTTTTTTTATATTAGATTTCGCAGCGTAGCCCCAAATTGGGGAGGCATAGAGAATGATGGGGCGGATAACTGATTTGTAAAGTAGGATTTTGTTTTCAATGCTGACATCATTCGAGTACAGAAGGGAGCTCAGTTCTGCTTTTACAAAGTATATTTTATCTTTGAGTTTTGCAATGTGGGGTTTCCATGTTAGTCTGCTGTCAAGAGTGACACCGAGATATTTACATGTCCTCTCAAAGCAAACTGGCTGATTGTTAATTATGATTGGTTGGGGCGGAAAACGTTGATGTGAGAAATTGCTACCTTTCTCTTTTTCTTTTCTTCATCATCAATTTCTATAGTCTCTGCCCAGGTGAGCTTCTCCATCTCCTTGTCGAGTCTGTGTCACTCGAACAGATTCTTTTCCTTCCTTTTGGCTCCATTTTCTAGGTCCTCTGTGGCACGCTGTCTCTCAGCTTCCTTCAATTCCAATGCGCGTTGTTTTTCTGCCTCCTTCAGCTTTTTAGAACATGCGTAATCTGCGTTATGTTTTTCCAGTTCCTCTTGCATATTAGATCCGACTTCCTTTGGCTTTTCATTGGTGCTGCCTCCATTTATAATACTTATCTTTGGCGTTGGCACAGATTTCATATCCTTAGCTTTGCCCGACATGCTCAACCGTAATTAGGCTTCACACGCCTAAGCAAAAGCACTAAAAGTCTCCACGTGGTAGAATAATCCTAGAGCAACGTTGAAGTGCTTCCGAACACCAGCGCGGACAGGTTCCGAATTGAAGCGATCTTGAGCAACAGAAGAATCGAGACAAATGAATCTTTCTGAATGACAGAAATCCTCCAAATACTTGAATAATGGTCTTGATTCGATACTCACATGCATTTGAATTCATTGGATCATTTGAATCATTTGATTGATTCATTTGAATTCATTGGATCAGATTGATGCAGTAATCCATTTCTATTGTTCAAAAAAGTACTCTGTCAGAAGAGTTTGCTTTTTTCTGATTCCAGATGCCCATTGTATTTCTATTTTACTGTGCAGATTAAACACAGACTTAATGTGTTCTGACGTATTTTGCATAAAAGCATACTTAAAACACTTAACAATCGTGTTTTCTGATAGATTTTTCCATGCTTCATAAATGCATCGGAATGCGTCTAAGACTGTCACTCCTTTGACAAATTTTGCCACATTCTCACAATTTTCTGCAGCCTGGAAAATTCTGGAAGTGGTCAACTTACAAAGGTTTTGAGCTATGCTTTGTGACAAATTCTACCTAATTACCTGGTCAACATACAAGTTAGACAGGTGGTCAACTTATAAAGCGTTCACTCAATGTTAAAGTAATTAAGCCATTCCGTTCCTGATCAATTGGGTCAAAAGATTGAAATTTTTCAATCTTCAACTTAACAAGACACTTCCTCAAAAACTATAAAAGCTTTGTAAAAAAAATATTAATCTAGAAACTGGATTTTCAACTGAATATTTTTATCTTTTACTGTTTATATCTATTTTCTATAGTTTAGAAGATAATTTGAGTGAATGTAAAAAAAGTGAAACAAAATCTCAATTGAAAAAAATCTTTTCAGTTTCTTCGAAAAAAAAAAAGTAATTTCATATATTCATAATAATCTATATATTAAGAGCAGCATTCTGGAGTTTTAGGTTGCATATAGCATCAGATGCTGAAAACAAAGCTGGATATTGGACTCATTTTCAACAATGGAGAATTCTGAAGTTTTATATTGCATATGACATCAGAAGCTCGATATTGGACTCATTTTTAATTGATTTACAACAATGGATATTACATTACCTCCTTTTGTATTGTGGCTATGCAGTCAGTGCTGTATTGTCTTTTATTATATTATTCCATGAATAAACCTGTTATTTAAATTACTTATAGGTAAAATGCCCGCTGGCCTCACCAGTTCATTCTAAATATAAAAATTATTTTTCTGTCATATTTCCAATAAAATAAGTAAAATTTCTTTACATTTTAATCTATTAGGTTTGGAAGCGTATTCAGAATTGGTGGTGCGTACAAAACCCAGGATGGCCGCCAAGTGATCTTTGGCGAAAACGGTGAATCACGAACACTTTAACGCCAAACCAAAGCTGACTAGAAAGCCAAACTTGAGCCCTAAATTAGTGTCTAGAAGTAATAGTGTGTCGACCGCCTGTGCCTCCCAATGCTGGGAGATGTTTCTGAAAAGTCGCCTCCGCCAGACGGCGTTGGTCTCGAATAAACGGTCTAAAGCGGAGGAGTTAACATTGAAGCTAATGGGAATTTATTGCAAATGAAGTGACCGATATCTTTTGAAAGAACTGAAGAATTTGTGGGAAATTTGGTGTGATTATTGTAAGTGGCATACACAAAAAGTCATTTGATTTTCAGAGAGATTGAGCTAGGGATATATTCGTATTTTTAAAATTTTATTTAACTTTATCTGTAGTCGTTCAAACATTTGAGGTCCAAAATAATCAAGCTCATTCATCACAGTAACGTGAAATTTGGTATGGCGTTTTCTCTTGTGGTACATTTCAGCTCTTTCGACTTTGAAGCTTATCGGGCTAGTCCGTCCTGGTCCCGCCATAGGATTTTATCTGGTTTTTGAGAATAACTCGAAAATCAGAGAAAGTAGGAAATCTAAATTTAATATATCGTTTTCTTTTGGGGTATATTTTAATTCTTTCAATTTTGAACTGTACCGGGTTAGCCCGTCTTAGAAACTCAGCCGTTTATGCGGTATAACTCGAGAAGAGGTGTTTTTAAAAATTCGAAATTTAGCATATCCTTGTCATTTGCTGTATATTTTAACTCTTTGGATTAAAAATCTTTTCGGACTATCTCGTCCTGAGCTCCACAAAAGGAATATATCGTTTTTTGAGAATAACTAAAAATTCGGAGCATCTAGAATGTCTAAATTTAATATATCATTGTCCTTTGGGATATATTACATTTCATCGTATTTCGAACCTTATCGGGCTAGCCCGTCTTGGGCCCACCATAGGAATTTACTCTCTTTTGAAGAATAACTCGATCAATCAGAGTAGCTAAAAATGTAAATTTAGTATATAATTTCCTTTTGGAAGAATTTTAATCTAGATTTTGAGCCTTATCGGGCTAGCCCGTCTTCGATCGGCTGAAGAATGCATTCGTTTCTGAAGAATAACGCAAGAACCGAAGTAGCTAAAAATTCAAAGTCGTGTCGTTGGTTTTTGGGGTATAATTAAGTTTCTTTGGATTTGAACTTTATCGGAGTAGCCCATCCTGGGCCCGACATCGGAATGGACCCATTTTTTTCAGAATAACTGGAAAATCGGGGAAACTAGAAAATATAAATGTAATACATCTTTATCTTTTGGAGAATATTTTAATTCCTTCAATTTTGAACCATTTCGGGCGAACCCGTTTTGGGCCCGCCTTAGAAATTCACTTTTTGGGGGGGGGGGGGGGGAATAACTCTAGAACCGGAGTATCTAAAAGTTTCAAGTTTAGAATGTCGTTGTCATTTGCGGTATGTCTTAGATCACCTGATCGGGCTAGCCCGTCCCGGTCCCAACAGGGAGAGTGTACTCGTTTCTTATGAATAACTCCAAAACTGTTGCAGCTAGAATATCTAAATTTAGTATACCATTGTCTTTTAGGGTATATTTTATTTCTTTGGATTTTGAACCTTTCGGGCTCGGCATAGTGATAATGTACTCGTTTTTTGAGAATAACTCGTAACTTGGAGCAGCTAAAAAATCCAAATTTAGTATATCAATTTCTTTTGGGGTTTATCATAATTTATAATTTGAACCTCATCGGGCTAGCCCGTTTTGAGTCCGCCTTAGGAATGTGATCGTGCTAAACTTGGAATTTTCAACTTCTCATTTCTCGAAATATGTCCCCAAAACGAGTGCATTTCTAAGACGGGCCTAAACCGGGCTAGCCCAATAAGGTTCAAAATTTAAAGAATTAAAATATACCCCTAAAACAATGATATATAAAATAGTTTAGCTGCTCTGCTTGAGTTATTTAAAAAACGAGTGCATTAATATGTCGGGCCCAGGACGGGCTACCAGATACGGCTCAAATTCGAAAGTATTAAACTTTACCCAAAAGAAAATGATATACTAAATTTTGATTCTTTTAGCTGCTTCGATTTTCGAGTAATTCTCGAAAAACCAGTACATTTCTACGTTGGGCCCAAGACGGGCTAACCTGATAAGGCTCAAAATCCAAAGAAATAAAATATACCCTTAAATACAATGATATACTAAATTTAGACATTCAAGATGCTACAGTTTTGGAGTTATTCTTAAAAAACGAGTATATGCTTCTTGTCGGGCCCAGGACGGGCTAGCCCGATAAGGTTTTACATCCGATGAGCCAAGATATACCGCAAATGACAACGGCATTCTAAACTTTGAGCTTTTAGATACTCCCGTTCTAGAGTTATTCCCCAAAAAAATGAATTTCTAGGGCGGGCTCAAAACGGGTTCGCCCGATACGGTTCAAAATCGAAATAATTAAAATATTTCCCAAAAGATAAGGTTGTACTAAATTTATATTTTCTAGTTGCCCCGATTTTCCAGTTATTCTAAAAAAAACGAGTCCCATTCCTATGTCGGGCCCAGGACGGGCTACCCCGATAAAGTTCAAATCCGAAGAAACTTAAATATACCACAAAAGCCAACAACATGTTAAACTTAGAATTTTTAGCTATTGCGGTTCTCGAGTTATTCTTCAAAAACGAAAGCATTCTTCAGCGGACCCAAGACGGGCTAGCCCGATGAGGTTCAAAATCTAAATTAAAATCCATCCAAAAGGAAATGATATACTAAATTTATATTTTTAGCTACTCCGATTGATCGAGTTATTCTTGAATAGCGAGTAAATTTCTATGGCGGGCCAAGACGGGCTAGTCCGATAAGGTTCGAAATGCGATGAAATGCAATATACCCCAAAGGACAATGATATATTAAATTTAGACATTCTAGATGCTCCGAATTTTTAGTTATTCTAAAAAAAAAACGGTATATTCCTCTTGTTGGGCTCAAGACGGGCTAGCTCGATAAGATTTTTAATCCAAAATGTTAAAATATACAGCAAATGACAAAAATATGCTAAACATCGAATTTTTAGATACACCTGTTCTCGAGTTATACCGCAAAAACGTGTGAGTTTGTAAGGTATATCGGGAACCGTGTCGGGCTAACCCGATACGGTTCAAAATTGAAAAAATTAAAATATACCCCAAACGAAAACGATATATTAAATTTAGATTTCCTACTTTCTCTGATTTTCGAGTTATTCTCAAAAACCAGGAAAAGTCCTATGGCGGGCCCAGGACGGGCTAGCCCGATAAGCTTCAAAGTCGAAAGAACTGAAATATACCACAAGAGAAAACGTCATACCGAATTTCACGTTACTGTGATGTATGAATTTGATTATTTTGGACCTCAAATATTTGAACGACCACAGATAAAGTTAAATAAAATTTTAAAAATACGAATATATCCCTAGCTCAATCTCTCTGAAAATTAAATGACTTTTTGTGTATACTAACAATAATCACACCAAATTTCACACAAATTCTTCAGTTATTTCGAAATATATCGAATAGAGTTTCGTCCAGAACAGAGCACCAGGCTCCAATCTCTAGGTGTGGTTCTTATCTTCATACTGTGACATTATTTCATTGGCCCATAGTTGGAGGTTCGATGTTTTTGATTTACTGTTTTTATTATTTGACCTAGCTCCTAGTATGGCAGTTTGTTGCACATTTAGAGTTTAAGCAGTTTGGGGGGTTGATGCAGATCTGAGAGTTACATAGCAGTTTAGGATTTAAGCCATTTTGTAGAAAAGCAAAGATCGCGAGTTTTATTTAATATCAACTGATTAAGTTAGGACGTTCCTAGTACCGAATATCAAAGTTAAGTACTGAGCGGGGTCTCTTACGAGATTTAGCCTTGCGATGATCATAGTCATGCAGATTAAATAATAGTTCATTTGGGACAGATGGCAGATTTTTGTAGAATTTAAGCGCTAGCTTTTTAATTTGGGCTCTAACAGTTTTTATTTTGAAGTCTTTCCTAATTACCGAGTTTCTTAAGTATCTAGGGCCTTTCCTTATAATCCTTAGGGTTTTGTTTTGTCTTGTCTCTAATAAGTCTATGGTAGTTTTACAGGCATATCCCCATACGGGTGCTGCATACAGCATTCCCGGGCGGATGACCGATTTATAAATTAGGAGTTTATTTTGATAACTTAGATTTCCGTTTCCTATCATTGGGTATAAGGCTCCTATGGTTATATACGCTTTTTTGATTAAGTTCGTTACATGCAGTTTCCAAGTTAGGTGGGAATCTATCGTTACCCCTAAGTATTTAGTAGATTTTTCCGCTTTTAGGGCATGGTTGTTTATGTACAGAGGCGGCGGAGGTTTGCGTTTTCTAGAGAAATAAATCCAATGACATTTATTGGGGTTTAATTTTATTCGCCATTTTTCCAGCCATGTTTGGAGTATGTCTAGGTGTTGTTGTAGCTGTCTGTGCATTACTGAGACGTAAGTGTGTTTTGCAAGTATCGCGCTGTCGTCTGCATAGAGTGCCAGCTCCGTGTCTGGGGTCCTGGGGATGTCATTTAGATATATGTTAAAGAGTGTCGGGCCCAGAATGGATCCTTGCGGTACACTACTTTTAATGAGCTTGGGTGTAGATAAGTTATTTTTTACTCTGACTTGAAAGTGTCTCGAAATATATCGGTCATTTCATTTGCAATAAATTCCCATTAGTTTCAATGTTAATTCCTCCCCTTTAGACCGCTCATCCGAGACCATCGCCGTCTGGCGGAGGCGGTTTATAGGGAACCTGTTTTTCGCCTCGGTCGGCACACTATTACTTCTAGACACTGTACCTAAAGGCCTTATTATACGACAGTATTTGGCACAACAAAACCGTTCGCAAGACAGTTTATTTAACAAATCTAGCCTCAACATTTTAGGTTCAAACTAAAGTGTCTATAATGTATCATATATGGCGTATTATAGACACTAGTTCAAAGCTAAAATGTTATTGTTGAGGAAAAGGTTGTGCGAAAATCGGCCAATCAGAAGTGCGTAAATCCGAACGTCACAGGTGGCGTAACTTTAATGGCGACCAAGATGGCCGATAGACTGCTTTGGAATGCCGAGCGGAAATGCTGAAGTTTGGCGGTGGAAAAGTAATAATAGAACTTTTACCAAATTACAGACATCTGTGAAATATAAAAGATCCAAATTATACTCAAAAAACACTAAAGAATGTTTCTTGGAATGAAATCGGCGTCATTAAAGAGGAGGGGCGAGTTAGAAAGGTGGGGGGAGCCTAGGGTATCATTTTCGGACAGAATTACGAGCGCTTATTCACTGCAAAGTCACTCCCGCCAGAATATCACGTGATACAAACGTCAGTCGCGAATTTCAACCGATTGATTGCTTCTTTTTTCTTTTTGTCTTTTTGTGTGACGTTCGTAGATATGTGGCCGCGGTGAATGAATAGAGTTCTTTGTTTTCTTCATGAGGAAATGTACAGTTCAATTAGTTTATGCGTGATTTTGATATTGAAAATACACACACATATATATATATAGCCATATATATATATATATATATATATATATATATGTGTGTGTGTGTGTCAGAAATATTTATAACGTCAAATATTAATGTAAAAAATACTTATAATATATATATATATAATGTCAAAAATATATATATCATAAAATATATATGTCCAAAATATTGTACGATCTCAAACATAGTGTGGTAATTGCAGGAGGGAGTCGACCTTGATTGAAAGAAGTAGGATTAAAGAATGCTAAAAATACTTTTTCCTGCGATGGTCAAACTAAAGTATGAAACGTAAAAAATTGACTAGCTTGATGTTTACATTTGTGGCCGTTAAACTTTCAAGGGAGGGTAAATACCCTCTTGCGCTCCCCTATGGACGCCCATGGCAAAGCGGAAATAGAATTTTTCTAGGGGTGCAAACTATATGATTATACCTACAATATCGACTAGCTTGAAATCCACATTTGTGATTGTAAATGTCCTAGGGGGAACAAGTGCACCCCTTACCCTCTCCTATGGGCGCCCATAGAGCTTTTTTCATGGTGACAAACTGAAGGTTGAGACGTTCAACATCGATTAGCTAACAAGTCTAATGAGTCATCTATGAGAGGACAAATGTCCTACTTGCCCTCCACTATGGGCGCCCATGTAACATTTTCCAATAGGGCAAAATCAAGGATGAGGAGTTCAATATCTACTAGCTTGAAGACTACATTTGCAACCTTAAACGTCCACAGTAGGGCAAGTTTTCCCTTGCATTCCCTTATGGGCTCCCATGGCAAGGACACCCATAGAACTAATTCCATCGGCGACAAACTCAAGGATGAGGCGTTCCACATCGACTAAATTGAGACTTGCATGTCTAACGTTGAACGTCTATGGGACGGCAAGTGTCATCCTTTCCTTTCACTATGGGCGTCCATGTAACATTTTCCAGGAGGGAACTCAAGGACGACGCATTCAATATCGACGAGCTGGTAACCTACATTTGTAACCTTGAATATCCTGTTGGGATTAAGTGCTCTCTTGCCGTGCTCTATGGGCTCCCTGCTTATACTATTGCCCTCAGGACAGAACCTAACGGAGCCGAAGTTTCTATTTCCTCAAAGATGGTAAACAGTGTTTCCAGACCCTCCAAATGTCTCTGTGACATATTGAAACATTGCACACTTGCCATGGGCGCCCATAGGGGATGTTGAAAGTCACGAATATCAAACTAATGAATACTGTAAGTCTCGTCCTTGAGATTGTCCCCGCTGGAAAAAGTTCTATTGACGTCCATGCCATGGGCGTCCATAGACGTAAGGGAGCATCCATACGTAAGGGGGCGTCCATAGATGTAAGGGAGCACTTGTCTTCCTGTAAACATTCAAGGTCACAAATGTAGGTACCAAATTAGTAGACATTGTACTACTTATCTTTCAGTATACCCTCCTTGAAAAATTTATATTAACGCCTTTGCCATGGGTGCCCATACGAGATGCTGATAATAAGGTGTTGCCCACATGGTGTCAAGCTAGTCGATATTGTCGCCCTTGAATGTGGCCCCGCTGGAATAAGTTCTGTAAACGCTCTTGGCATGGGCGCCCATAGGGGGTCTTGAGGGGGAACTTGCTATCCCGTCGACGTTCAAGTTCACAAATGTAGATATCAAGCTAGTCGATGTATGTCTCACCCTTCAGTTTTCCGCCTGTAAAAGTTATATGGGTGCTCTTGTTATGGGCGCCCATAGCAAAGGAGGCCATAGAACTTATTAAAACGGGGTGAACTCAAGGACGAAATGTACAATATCGATTACCTTGATGCCTACGTTTGTGGCTTTCAAAATTTGTATGGACTCCCATGGCAAGGACGTCCATAGAGTTTCTTCCAAGAGCATAACAAGGATGATACGCACGATATATACTAGCTTGACACCAACATTTGGGACCTTGATGTTCACGGGAAGACAAGTGCTCCTTTATGCTCCCCTATGGGCGCCCATGGTAAGGACGCCAATAGAACTTTTTCCAGCGGGGACAATCTCACGGACGAGACGTACAGTAAGTATTCATTAGTTTGATATTCGTGACGTTCAACATCCCTATGGGCGCCCGTGGCAAGTGTTGTTGTTGAGACCCAGACTGTCCGATCTACCAGAAAGATGTAAGGTATCTGTTTGGACGACCGGGCAGTGCCACCCAATTTAAACCGGAACCCAGTCGAGAAGGCATCCACAGGGACCGTACCCTCCTTCCCCTGTCACCACTCTCTCGGAAGGATTTACAGACTCACATGTTTAATGTGATCGTACTCCACGTGAACACGGCGGCAGTTTTGGCAGTGGCAGGAATCGAACCCGAGCCTACTGAGTGCAATCAATTCCCGCGCGCTAACCACTGGGCTGTCGTACCCCAATCCATGGCAAGTGTGCAGTGTTTCAGCTTTTTATGTCACAGAGACTTTTGGAGGGTCTGGAAAGACTGTTTACTACCCTGAGGAAATCGAAACTTTGGCTCCGTTACGTTTTGTCCTGAGGGCAATAAGCTGGTATCTCATGCGCTGGGAGCCCATAGAGGACTGCAAGGGATCACTTAATCTGAACTGGATATTCAAGGTTACAAATGTATGTTACAAGCTAGCGATATATGAACGCTTCATCCTTGAGTTCCCTCCTGGAAAATGTTACATGGGCACCCATAGTGGAGGGAAAGGATGACACTTGCCTTCCCATAGACGTTCAAGGTTAGACATGTAAGTCTCAATCTAGTCGATATTGAACGCCTCATTCTTGAGTTTATCGCCGATCAAATTAATTCAACGGGTGTCCTTGCTATGGGCGCCCATAAGAGAACGCTTGATGGAACTTATCATACCGTGTACATTTAAAGATATAAGTTGTCCTAAGGTAACTTCCTTTTTAGGACACGCCCGGTAAGAGCGCGAAAAAGAATAAGGCCGTGAGTATAACAAACATTAATTTATTTACACTATATAAATATTTACAACATTATTGATTCAAAGTATTTAAAAAACCACTTCTCATATTCAAAAATGGAAAGTATATCAAATTAAGATAAACAAAACGAAAGTGTATATAGTCTCATAGACTAAAGTTGAAAGATGGTAATTAAAAATTAAATGTAACAAAAATCCCTGTGAAATATTTAAATATCCTTAACCCGGAGAGAGAAGTAAAAGATACAAATCAGGCACAGGCCCTTAAATGAGTAACTCACCGAGCATTCGCTGAATGAACAGCCTCTCATGGTTGAGGACAATGCTGGGGAGTATGACTTTTCTCACTCACAACACAAAACCTTCCCTTTTGCTCCCTTTTTAAATTCTGAAAAACTCTCTCTCTCCAAGATTTTAAAACACGCCCCTGAGGCGCATACAAACATCCCATTGGATTCAGGGTCTTAACCCCTTGACCCCAAAGCATCGCCATTGGCTTTTAGACCCCCAGAAACAAAAGCCCCTTTTCAAGCCCCTGCGAAACCGATACTCTTTCGGCCAACTAATTCAAACCAGCCGAGAACCCTATGTCCCGTCCGAAAAGGACGCCCGTTAAAATCTTTCGGTACGAATACTAGATCTAAAGAAACTTCGACATCCTGGTTTTCTATTTCGAGTGCAGATGGCCGAACGAAAAGGCTGACCCCTAAAAATAAATAAGAAGACTCTAGGTCGCATTCCCTAAAATATTGGCTCATGGGTTTACCATGCGACAATATATTAAAAATTTAAAAAAATTTTAAAATCAAAATACAAAAAATTTACAATCAAAATCCTAAAGAAAAATCAAAATGTGCTGGAGTGCACTCTGCTTTTCTTCCAGCCCCTAAGAGCCAACCTCTGAAAACAGAAGTTTCCTCCTATAGTATAATCACACATAGAAAAACATCATATTGCATATAAAAAACACAATTGTCCATCTAGACACAATAAAATAAAATAAAAATATAAAACAATCATGGTGAATAAAAATATAAAACAAAATGGTGACTTCAACAAAACAGAGAGTCTGTTGCTTATGTTGCACTAGGCTGTAAAAGTCCCTCAAACCAAAATACTTTTCTCACTGATAATGGGTCTTTTTTTTTTTTTTTTTGTATTCCAAAAGTTTTTGCAAATTGTCCACCAAAAAGTTTTGCAAATTGTCCACCCAATTTGCAAGTTTATCACCACAGTAGCTGTTTACAAGGTATAGATGAGAGTGTCTTTGGTTTACCTCTCCGTAAACAGAAAACCACACATGAAACACCAAGTGCGCTGTCTGACAGTATAAATTGACTGGAATCTGGAACTGTAGAAAAGTGGAACGTGGACAACTGTAGAAAACTGTCCTGTAGAAAACTGGAAACGTGAAATGTATGCTTTGTAAAAAAAGTAGAACTGTACGGAAACAGTAGAAATCAGACGGTAGAAATCACAGGAACGTGGGCAAATTTTCCCAGTATATATATAACTGGAATATGCAAATTGCTTGTAACGTAAGGAATGTCTGTGCCTAGAAATGTTTACACGTCCTGTACTTGGTATTGACTGAAACATGGCTGATGAAAAAGTCTCTATAACCGCAAGGACTGTAACTCATTGTGTAGCACTTTTGTATATTGTCATGACCAGTGTGCGTATTGTGACAGTTTTACCATCAGTACTGAAAAGAACGCAGTCACCCCTCACAGTGCAGGACACCGTTCTTTCGTGTGGTATCGTGCACTTTCTGCACCCCGTCCGTAGAGGAAAAAAACAAACACCGGTGGAATCTTCTGCACCCCGTCCTTAGAGGAAAACCAACACAGTAATTGACTCTGTGCTGATCTGTACGACATATTAAAATGCCGTAGTCAGTCATCCAAAATTGTTTATATAGTGTTGGCATGTGCCAACATCCGGTCACCTGCTGACCCGAGATGAAAATTGTTGAAATGAACATATCATATAGCACCTTCCGTGCACATCACCTTGGAGTTTTCGTGCTGTGCAAACTGCTTCAACCGTATTATGAATAATTTTTATACAAAATACAAAATATATATATATAGACTGGCCTTAGTGACGGCAAAGTTACCACCAAGAGACCTAGCCAATATGCACTTTATTCTTCTCTCCCTCCGAGAACAAAATATTTTAAAATAAAATTGCAAAATTTCCTAACTGTATAAACAAGAAAGTAAAAAAAATGGTATAAAATTTTACTCTCTTAGCTATAAAAAACTTTACTTCTTTACATATAAAAAAACTCTACTCCTTTACATAGAAAAAACTTTACTGCCAAAGGCAACTTTACGTTAAATAACATGTTTCATATACCATGAAATTCAAAATTCAAAACCATAAAATATCACACAAATTTCCATAATTAAATTACATGATCTAAACTAAAAATTTTCTATCCAAAGAAAAAAATTCAAACTCATCCAACACATTAAAATATCTCATTAATTGCAAGTTACAGAAAATTATACATTTCCTGCCAAAAAATGAATGTTTCAAACCCATTCGAAAATGTTACATTTAGCTATGTCTAACCCGTCGCTTAATACTTGACTTTAACTCAAAATTACAGTGTCTTACTGCATAAAAAAAACTCTTTTTTTTTCTTTCTTCTATTTATTCTCTAGTCTGTATGAAAAAAAAAACCAAAATATCTCCCAAACGTGTACCTTTCAGAAAAAATAAAACCACACCTCGCAAAATTTTGCCTGATAAAACGAAAATCCTTTTCTTACTTTCGAAGGGAAAATTTACCCTAAGTGCTAATATTTTGTTTCATTAAGCAAAAACATCTTATTCCCAATTTTCTCACTTCCTTTATTTACTCTACAAAAGGATTTTATCACACTTTTTATTAATACTTTCACCACTTTATGCATTAAGCCTTATTTTCCTCAAATAAACACTAGCCTCACATTAAAATTATAAATTTTCCCCTTTTATAAAAATGAAATACCATTCACCCACATTTTATATCTTATCAATTTTATATATCATGAAAATACCACTATAATTCTAACCACACTATATCCTAGCATATTATTTACTGCAAAAAAACATATTTAACCATGACAATTTATGTAGGTAAAGCGATAACCCCTTAATAATAAAACCCAAAACACAAGAGAAAACACCATATATTTTTCCTTTCTTTTCTTTTTTTAGAAACACTACTTAAAGAAATGCTAAATTAGTGATATTATTATCCAACTGCATTCTCCCACAACTACATTTTATAACTTTTTATCTTCCAATGCTTTGTTAGCGTTCAACATACCCGAAGGAGAAAAAAAACCTAGCAAATCTCACCTTTCCTTCCTAAACTACCCATAGAAACTAACAAAAAAATCTCCATGCGTTCAGAAAATATGCCGGCAACTGTCACTTACAGTACTACGTGTAACGATCTAAGAAAATTATTGTATCCGAAAAATGATTCCCTTTTGAGCCCCGTTGTAATCTAACAAACCTATCAATTTATCTATTCCGAATAATTTATTAAATTATGTGTGTTTTAACAAAAGTAAAATATAAGTGAATGTAGGAAAGTACCCTTTATAGACGATAAAATATTATTGAATAACAGTTAAGAGATACAAAAAAAAATGAAATACTTTTTGCTTATTTATTTATTTTTTTAAATAACTCCTTTCAACGTTATGTGTCTTCAGAAGATGAATGAGACCCTTTGTTGATCACTCAAACAGTCTGATCCAATCCCCAATGTATAGAAATATACACTCTAAATCCCAAACATCACACAATTCTGCCCGCAGAAAAATATGTGCCTAAGGTCAAATTATATATCCTACCAACAATTGTTAAAAAGGCCTATTTATTTATTTATTTATTTATCAAACTTAAAAATTTACTATTTTTGTTGTTTGTTTTTTGTCTGTTCTCTTTGTCACTTTATTAGAATTCCCTTGTAAACAAAAGTTTCCTTAGTAGTTAAAATTTTGTTTCCATTTCGGTTACAAATTGAATTTATATAATATCTATTTATTTTCATTATTTATTATTTTTATAAATACCTTTTTATCGAAAAATACTCTACTTATTATTTTATGTATTTTAATTCCCAAGAATCTAACTAACTCTCTCCAGCTGCAACGCCATTCTATTATTCACCCGGTAACTCTATCCAAACGAAAGGCAGTCTCTCTAACTGTAAATGTGTCATCACCCCTCTTTGAAATTTATGTTCTCCTCCGCTAACTATCTCCAAGCTCCCGTAAAATATATCTGCTAAAACCACTCCTCTTTTCACTGTAAACAATTTTGTATGTGTCGTGCTTCCTCTGTGAAAATGACCCTCCTTTTGGAGTGAGGAAAAAAACCCCATTGCGACGTATCAAATTTCAACCAATGTTGCCCCCCTTTGAAAACATCTGTGTTGTGTGAACAAGAAACTTTTGGAAATCCTTGTGTTTGCCATAAAATTTGAACCGTCAAAGTTAACTGAGAAAAAAATTGAAAACAAATTCTGTTGCTTTTAAAAATTCGATTATCTAAACAACTCACATTCTAAATTTTATTTTCAGAACTACTTGTAAAAATCTTGTAAATTCGTACCCATAACATATAAAAGGTTTACTATTATCTCATTTTACTTCTAAATTCAGCAAAAAAAATTTTTGTTTTAAAACTAAAAAAATATCACTCCAAATATTTAGTATTCTGTGTAATTCACCCTAGGAGTTTGTCTGAAAGAATAATTTTTATTAGAACGAGAAAAAGTCCCTTGTTGGTGTGTATCGGTCGGAGTAGGTAATAAGGGCGATTTCGAACCAGATGTATGTGTGTGTGTGTCCGCTGTATCTGAGATGCTAGTGGGTGTATTTACATTTGAGGGTAAATGTTTGTGTGCTTCCTCCTGGTCCCAAAGAAAAAAGGAGTTTCGGATTCTCTGCTCGTCTCTTGTTTTTTTGAAAGCAACGGAATACTCTGTGATTCCTCAGATGTCTGCTGGTTATTTTCGATCTCATCAATTTTTAAATGATCCCGCCTTTCAATCATCAAACGCAAGCGATTTATGTGTGCCCTAAAGGTCTTGGAATAAGGCATATTTATCTGTTTTATGTCATAAATAAATCTGTTTATTTTTTTTTACAACTCTGTAAGGTCCCAGCCATTTAGCCTTTTTAAAAGATTTCACGTGATTTTTCAAAAATACTTTTGATCCAATTTCAAGGTCCCTAGGTTTGGCCTTTCTCATTTGTTCGTAGGAGTTCCAAGGTTGTGGGGGGCGAGACTGTCTTTTTTTTTCATACGAAACGTTTCTCTGCGGCGAAACAGCTCTGGCTGAAAAATCTAGCTGGTCATTATATTGACGGGCTGCCCTTTCTTGTAATGGTAGCATATTTTCATGTAATGCCCTTTCTTCCCACAAAATCCACATATACTTGTTTCCTGGGTACGCATCTCATTTTGCTTGACTGGTCTGTTTAATTTCAGATTATTTATCTCCTCCATTAGAGTCTGCATAAGTTGTCCGTTGAAAGCATTCTGTTCTTTCCGCAGATTATCAATAGCTTCGAACGGATCTTGTTTAGTAATATTATTTAGGGATGGGGCCATTGCTAAATTAGCTTGTTCCAAATTAATTGCCAGTTCTACCGCTTTGTTAAAATCTTGAGGATTTGCGCGTATAATTTCGCGTTGAAAATCAGCATTTAGTGCTTCTAAAAATTTACTTAATTTTAATTTGTCTGTAATTTGCCTAGTAGATTCATTGTCACCCGTGTCGCCTATATAATTTAGCATTAGCGCTGTAATTCTGTGGGCTAGAGATTTTATAGTTTCTCCCTGATTCTGCTTTGCTGTGGAGAAAAGAATTTGTTTTGAAGTTATGGATTGTTCTTTAGAAAAATAGTCTAGAAAAACTTTTTTGAAATTTTTGAAAGACGTTTCACGCCTGAGCTGCTGAGAATTCACATAAAAATCGTTAGCTTGACCTCGGAGTCTCGATTTAAAGATCGCGAGTTTTTCCTCATCGCTCCATGACCCAAGGATGCTTAAAGCTTCAAAGTTCTCTATAAAAACACTGCAGTCCTGTTCGCCATCAAAAGTGTTTAATAAATAGGTTAACCCGGGAATATTGGAAGAATTGCCCGTGGCACCGTTGGAATTTACCGTGTTTGGCATAATTGTAAAAATTTAGCGAACAAAAATTTAAAACCTCGTCTACATGTAACAATGCAATCAATGACATATATAACAAGTAAAATATATATATATATATATAACTCTCACCAATTTTAATTCTTTGTATTTTATCAATATAACATTAAAATAGCACATATTTTCATGGCAAATGAAACAGTTTCTACTTTTATCCAATGTTTAAAATTTTCTTCTAAATTTCTCATATTAAAATTTATTTATTACTAGGGAAAAAAATTATTGCAGATATTGACATTTATTATTTGCTTTATTTTTACCATCTTTCAAAAAAAAAATTTTTCCTTGGTTAGTGAACCAAACATAATTCTTATCCTGTTCGATGGCGCCAATTTATTTTCTTTCGTTACTGAACCCAACAAAATTCATCCCGGTCTAAGGCACCAAATTATTTGTCCTACGGTAACTTCCTTTTTAGGACACGCCCGGTAAGAACGCGAAAAAGAATAAGGCCGTGAGTATAACAAACATTAATTTATTTACACTATATAAATATTTACAACATTATTGATTCAAAGTATTTAAAAAACCACTTCTCATATTCAAAAATGGAAAGTATATCAAATTAAGATAAACAAAACGAAAGTGTATATAGTCTCATAGACTAAAGTTGAAAGATGGTAATTAAAAATTAAATGTAACAAAAATCCCTGTGAAATATTTAAATATCCTTAACCCGGAGAGAGAAGTAAAAGATACAAATCAGGCACAGGCCCTTAAATGAGTAACTCACCGAGCATTCGCTGAATGAACAGCCTCTCATGGTTGAGGACAATGCTGGGGAGTATGACTTTTCTCACTCACAACACAAAACCTTCCCTTTTGCTCCCTTTTTAAATTCTGAAAAACTCTCTCTCTCCAAGATTTTAAAACACGCCCCTGAGGCGCATACAAACATCCCATTGGATTCAGGGTCTTAACCCCTTGACCCCAAAGCATCGCCATTGGCTTTTAGACCCCCAGAAACAAAAGCCCCTTTTCAAGCCCCTGCGAAACCGATACTCTTTCGGCCAACTAATTCAAACCAGCCGAGAACCCTATGTCCCGTCCGAAAAGGACGCCCGTTAAAATCTTTCGGTACTGAATGAAAATACAAAAGGAATTGTTCATACAAACACAAGAATACAGTACTTACTATTCAATCATTGACTACACTACATGTCAAAAGCTGAATATTCATTAATCTTATGAAAGAGGGGGGACCGACCCCCCCCCCCCGAGCCTTAAATTAAAAACATAAAAGTATTGGTCAAGGAGATGATGGTGCATTAGCCATGAGTGGCGATTTCCGTGGAGTGCAATTACATATTAAGAACCATTTTCCAAATGCTTTGTATGTTCATTGTAGCAGCTATTCCTTAAACTTGGCTATATCTGATTCATGTTCTTCAACCTTTATCAGAAACTGTATCGGGACTATAAGTAAGGTGTATGACTTTTCCCATACGCCTAAACGTCAAGCTGTATTAACCCTTTCGCGACGAATGGCACGCCCAGGTGCCAGATGCGAACATGCATTCAAGGACGAACGGCACTCATTCGGGCCAGAGGAAATTTTACCGCAAGCGGGTAGTGGCACGTATAAGTGCCACTACGCAGAACGTTTTAATTTGTGAACTAGATGGCGTTACTTGTCCATGGAACTAACTTCAATGCATTTTGCAGAGGCATGACCTTGGCAGAAGAGGATCGAATGAATTATTTCTCCATTTGGAGCGGTGAAAATCATTTTGTAACATAAACAAACAGAGCAATTCTCGTAGCATCAACAATTTTATAATTGAGTTTCGGTTTTTATTTTTATTTCAGCGTTATGATTTCGTTGGTGAATCATAGGAATGTAAGAGAGTATTTTTTTGTTTGGGTTTTAGAGGCAGTGAAATTATTCGTTTATTTCGGATAAAAGAATGGGAGCAACTAACGAGTATTTTGTATTCAGATTTGTATGAAAATTATACATCAAATAGAACATAAATATTTATTTTATTCCTGTAAAAAGTAGATTTCTGTGTTGAATAGGTGATTTTTAGTGAATTTTTTTCGAGAGTTAGGCTTAGCGCAAAAAATGCGCCGTCCTTTTCGACCAGTTCGGAAGCGAAGCGCGTCGTCCTTTGGGCCGCGACAGCTCCGGAATGCCGCCGTCCCGAAAGGGTTAACTAAATTCAGTGAAAATTACTCAAAGAAACTCAAGCAGCCATCCCCGACTCGATAGATACAACGATATGACGCAATAAACATTTTCGCTAAAAAATACGATTCAATTGTGAAGGCCCTTACAGAAATATAATCTACATGGACAGATAGAGATTTTTCCAGCAGTGCATTCTGTACAATGCAAGTGTGAATTCGTTTTTTGTATAGTTTACCTTTGTCGAAATATTTACAATCTGAAAAAATTGATCTTTCCAAAGCCATTGGTTATGCTGAAGATACACGAGCAATTATACAAAGTTTAAGGGGGGGCGCGGTAGCCCATTGGTTAGCGTCCTGGAGTTGCACTCGGTAGGCCCGGGTTCGATTCCAGCAACTGCCAAAAAACTGCCGCCGTGTTCACGCGGAGTACGATCACGTTAAACATGTGGGTCCGTAAGTCCTTCCGAGAGGTTGGTGGTAGGGGAAGGAGGGTACGGTCCCTGTGGATACCTCCCCCACTGGGTTCCGGTCTAAATTGGGTGGCACTTCCCGGCCGTCCAAATAGTTGCTCTTAGTCCTCTGGACGAGTCGGACGGTCTGGGTCTTCAACACCTTTCTGGTAGGTCGGACGGTCTGGATCTCAACAACAACAAAGTTTAAGGGACAAATCTGAAAAAGAGTTCGCCGTGATTTTTAAAGATGTTGAAACATTTTGTGAAAATTATGAAATCCCCATATCAGTACCAAGAACTGTAAAATATCAAGCTACACGAATTAATGTCGACTATGCTGCTCCTGAGGTATATTATAGGAGAGCTGCTTTTATCTGCTTCTTCCAGATAGTCTTGAGGGTATTCGGTATACGTACCTCTTTGCTGGACGGTTTCTTGTTTATTTCTGAGCGAAGTTTTTGCTTATCGGCGAAGTTGTGATTGATGTAGGGTGTAGATGTAGTATATTAATGTATTAGCAAGTTTACTTTTTACAATTTCTACTTGTTGTAGATGATATAGTGTCTATTTAGTTTTGAGAGCACTCTGCGATTATTGGTGAGTGTGAATTATTTTATTTTATTATTTTACTGATTGAGATGTACTCAGAGAAGATTTTCTATATTTTGTCATAGCTAATAACACTACTGGAGAATGCTTATCAAATACGATTATAAAATCATTGCAAACACTTGATGTAAATTGCAAAAATATGGTAGGGCAAGGTTATAATGGAGCTTCTTCAATGAAAGGAAGTTTTAAAGGAGTGCAAGCTCAAATAAGAGAACATTTTCCAGAAGCACTCTATGTTCATTATAGTTCTCATTCCTTGAACTTAGCACTCTGCCATTCATGCGAAGTTGTTAGCATAAGAAATTGCATTGGCACTGTTAAAGCCGTAGGAATTTTTTTAAAATCTTCATCTAAAAGAACGGGGTGTTTAAAAGAAAACATTGAATCTCACTTTCCTGAAACAAAATGGAAAACTTTAGCAGCTATGTGCGAAACAAGATGGGTAGAAAACCACGATAGTCTTCTAAAATTCAAAGAAATCTACAAAGCTATTGTAGAAACTTTAGAAGATTTAAGCTTCAATCCTGATGTAGATACGCCTTCGAAAACATTATTGCTGCTAAAATATATTTTATCAAGCGAATTTGTGATCAGTTTGTGCTACTTATCTATTCTATTTTCATACACTCTGCCTGTGTACAAAATGTTACAATCTCCACAGTGTGATTTATCTGGAGTTATGCAACATATAGACTTACTGCAAGAAACTTCTGCTGACATAAGGGCAAATATGGAATCCAGGTTTTTAAACATTTATGAATGTGCTGAACATTTGTTGCACTCTGTAAACGAAGAAATTAAAATTCCACGAACAGTATCGAAGCAAAAATACCGAATACATCAAATTCTGAAACTTATTTTTGAATTGCACATAGCTATTCCATTTTTGGACGATTTTGTTAATCAAATAAATAACAGATTTTCCAATCTTAAAGCCACGTAAATTACATTAGATCAGCTAATACCATCTATTTGTTGCGATGAAAACACAGTGTTCAATGTAGAAGCGTTACAATTGTACAAAAACAGGTTGCAGTGGGATACTAGAATCGGAATACGAAATGTGGAGAAAGAAATGGAAGACAGAAATGAGTGTTGATAGACCTAAGTGCACCATTACAGCTTTGAATGAATGCAGTTCAGATATTTTTTCCCAATATTTTTTGTTTATTAAAATTTTTATGCACACTCCCTGCAACCACTTGCACCACTGAAAGAACATTTTCGACATTGAAAAGGATTAAAACTTACCTTCGAAATTCAACAAGTCAAGAAAGACTAAATGGACTGGCATTGATTGTTTATAGAGACATTGAAATTGACAATGAAGATGTGATATATGTGTTTGCTTTAAAAAAAGCAAGAAAACTAAACTTTGTCCTTTGAGTGAGTTTTGAATATTTTTCGCAAGTTTGTTAAAGTCATCAGACATTTAGAAATTTCATTTTTTTTTATTCCAGATATTTCATTTGCATTATGTATTTGCATATTTTTATTTTTTATCACTATTTCGATTGCTTGTCTACATATTTTCTTTTCGTTTGACTATTGAAAGGTAACTATAAAAGATATGTAAATATTATTTTATAATATTGTATGTAATTAAAAAAATTAAATTAAAAAATATTTAAAACACTCTTTTTCGTAACTTCTTTTTCTAAGTGTGAAACAACTTTTCATGTGTGTACGCACGCATGCATGCATGTACGTACGTAAAAGTGTGGGACATGATTTCTCTGAGACCCCCTCCTCCCCCCCCCCCCAAATTAAATTTCTGGGTACGGCCAAGGCTATGTATTCAAGGTATGTATTCTAGGTGGCCTTGGTAGTAAGTAGTAATTTGGATACTCCAAAGCACTATATGCCTCGAGGAGCGTGACGTCTGATAAAAACTCATCTATATATGCATCTGGCAACGTTTGTTTGGAACGTCACATTGGCTCGCCCTCCGGTCCCGCCCTTACTTACTACAGGAACCTTATCTCAATATATGCATAGGGTGCATGTCTTTCAATGAATTACAGTTCTTGCTTAACTGTATCTGTCGCTTCTTAAAGTTAGAATGAATCATTTTTGATTCGGGTGTAACAAATGAATTGAATCGTGAATAGTGATACCATAGTGTGAATCACAGAATACTATATTCGTATATAATAGTCTGTGGTGTGAATCCTTAGAAGTTATACCAGTTGTAGGAAACACTTTTTAGTGAATTTTTACGTATGCTTTGTGTGCAATGAGTTATAAAACTTGGAAAACAGTGGTTGATCGAGAGACTGAAGATGTTGTCCCTTTCTCTAATTTCATGGATGGCATCAATGTTTGGATTGAAAGGCCACATATAATTAATCGGAAACTTTTAACCATTGACTTACTAGGGTCTTATACGTTTGTTGCTCACGATCGAATGTCAGAAATGAGTCTAAGTGATGAATTTAGACAGGTGTGGAAAAACTTTAGTGCAGAATTTAAAGAGTATTTTTCTTCCATCGTATCTTTTAAAGATGCAAACTGTAGTCAATCAAGTGGACAGGAAGACATACAGTATATTTTAAAATTTCGAAATCTGGTGCCTAGACACCTGAATGTATTTTCTGATGTAGTAGATGCTATAGTTATAGGTAATATATAATTTTTAAAATGTTTATATGTATACTATTGAGTGTGGCCAAATACGTTAAATTGGAATTATTGAATTTCCTATTTGCAGGAAATTCGAAATTTTACTTTCCATTTCAGTGCACAAGGAGCATTCTTTTCCCATCCATGTTTTCTTTAAAAGCTATTTATTATTTAGAAAAAATCATTTTCATTTCTTATGTGTTTTTGTGTGAATGAATATGGAATTGATGGCAGTTGGCAACTTTTATGCTGCAAGTGCGCCAATGTATCTAGTGTTATGGAAATGCATTTATTCTTTAAAACATTTTAATGGCGAAACATATATGAAATTATATGAGATCAAGGTATAAGGCCATCATGACTGAATAAATATTATATATCATGAGAACATAAAATATGGTACATTAATCAACAAGTCCCTGTAGGTCTCCCTAGCAACAGCAAGCCAATTTGTATCTGTATGTATTAATGTAATAATTTGCATTTGTACTTTCTTCAGGGGTTGTATATTTCCAAAGGTTTACGTCAGAAAATTCGCTATTTTAGGCTTGAACTTATCAGAAGATTCTCAAAATTTAATAGAGTATATGTAGAGTTTTCTATGACTATACTTGCTGTATAGTCATGAGTTTTCTATGACTATACTTGCTTAGTGAAAATCATTTCTTTCAAACAGCCCGGGAAAAACTCGTAATATTTCTGTCACTATTCTTAGAAAGTGTAGCCTCAGTGAAACGAGAAGTGTCGAACCCCAAATCAAATCAATTGCTCCTTGAACCCATTTCGTACAATATGGAGATGCCTTCCCTATCAAATATAAATATTTAATTCAAATTCACCTGTCCCTCGATTTACACGGAAGATAGGTTCTGCACAAAACCATGTAAATTGAAATCTTGGATTTTGCTAAGTAAAATCGTGTAAAACGAAAATAACCCCAAAATGTGCATGATTCAGTCATTTATTTAAGTAAAACAAAAGTAAGACATCTTAGAAAACTTAAAATTATACTTAGTTTATTAAACAACAAACATATGAATGCAGTAATATAACATATTTAATTTATTTTACATTAGGAACAAAAAAACATAAAGACCCTTAAAAATTAATTATAAGTTTAATCACTTTCATATACTATCAGTCTTTTCTTTCTGACAGGTATGATGTCACTTTCATCACTTGAGCTTTCTTGATGCGATTCTGGCTCAATGGTTGATGAATTAGGCAAGATCTTGGGTTGACAAGACTTTGTCATGAAATTGGTAATTAACAATTGCGTAGGTTTTTTTGCTAAATCTTTATAGACCTCTTCACATTGATTACGATCATTATGATCATTTACGAAGGTCTCACTGGAATCGGAGAGCTTGATCAACATTTCTGTCATATTGTAAGAAATGGTTGCCCAATTTTCTTCCCAAATCAAGTCCTACGCTTATGATTCTTGCTGTGAACGCAACTGGTTCAGAGTGCTCTTCATCAGAATTGCTCTGTTCAGATTGCTCTTCATCAGCCATTATTTCTTCAATATCTGTCTGAGCTAAATCTTCAAAACCTTCTCCTCCTATAGTATGGGCCAATTCAGTGATCTGAGAATATTCATGCTCTATTGGTGATTTATCATTTCCACTTTCAACAACATCCGGCCATACTGCTTTCCAGCAGGCGTTGATTGTTTGATCTGAGTGTATGACAGTCCAAAATGCTTAACACAATCTAAAATTGCAAAATTTCTTCCAAGCATCCATCAGAGTAAGAGATTCATCATTCTCCATTTGTTCTAAGATATACCTGAAAGTTTGCTTGATGTACAGTGCTTTAAAAGTCGAAATTATCCCTTGATCTAACGCAGGGGTGGCCAACCCGCGGCCCGTGGGCCGCATGCGGCCCGTCTTGAATAATTTTGCGGCCCGCGAGATTCATTACAACTTTAAAAATACGATTATTTTATGCAATATTTTTGTTTTTAGTGTAGTGTTTTGTAACAAATAAATCCCATAACTGTTTCTATTTTACACGTTGCTTCTGTTTTTATACATACTTAGAAGTGGGCAATATTGCATTTTAGAAAAATACAAAAAATTATTTGAAATATATTCATCTCCCTTTCATGTCGATGTCGAGTCGGCCCCAGAATATCTCCAAATGGAACTGATTGATTTACAATGCAATAATGAATTAAAACACATTTTTGAAACATCAGAATCAAAAATAGATTTTTATAACATTTATGTCACAAAAGAAAAATTTTCCTATTTGAGAGATCTGGCACAAAAAGTTGTGAGCGCTTTTGGATCAACTTACACTTGTGAATCGTTTTTTTTTTCGAAAATGAAATTTATCGAGATCGACTTGCAAAAACTAAGTGAAAGAGTTGAGAAACAAATATCTCACTAATTAAATAAATTAAACATTATTCGATCATTGCATTATTATTATTATATTATCTATGTTTGTATACATGAAAAATAATGAAAACAATAATAATAATTCATTCTGTTTTAAGTTTTCACTCCAATAAATGTTTGTAATGGGTCCAAATCTAATATAAAGATATATATTTCTATATGCGGCCCTCGGGCCGACGTGGTGGTCGAGTGGTCAAGGCATGCGTTTCCAAAGCAATCGCTCGACCGCCATGTTGTGGGTTCGAGCCCCACGTAAGGCATGGATGTTGTTGTGTTGTGGGCGCAGTGTGTTCCGCCCCCCCCCCCCCCCCTGGTGCGCCTGGGGCAACGTCCCTGGGACGGCTAAATGGATCACATATAAGGCCGAATGGCGATGAGTCAAGTGCCTGGCCATTGGCAATAATATATATATATATATATATATATATATATATATATATATATATATATATATATATGTGCGGCCCGCGGGATTATAATGTTTTTCTGAAGTGGCCCGCAAGGTCATTTGGGTTGGCCACCCCTGATCTAACGGCTGTAATAAGGAAGTTGTATTCTTTAGTAAAAAAACAACTTTTATATTTTCGTGTTGTAAATCTGGAGGATGACCTGGTGCATTATCAATTAATAGAAGAGCCTTAAAAGGCAATCCCTTTTTAGTTAAATAATTTTTTACATCTGGAACAAAGAAGTTATGGAACCATTCATTGAAAGCTATGGCAGTGACCCATGCTTTTCTATTAGCCATCCAATAGATGGGAAGGTTTTTGATATATATTCCTTTGAATGATCGTGGTGATTTTGATTTGTTAATCACCAATAGTTTCATCATATAATCGCCAGAAGCATTGCAACAGAAAAGAAATGTTAGATGGGAAGGTTTTTGATTTGTTAATCACCAATGGTTTCATCATATAATCGCCAGAAGCATTGCAACAGAAAAGAACTGTTAGATAGGAAGGTTTTTGATATATATTCCTTTAAATGATTGTGGTGATTTTGATTTGTTAATCACCAATGGTTTCATCATATAATCGCCAGAAGCATTGCAACAGAAAAGAACTGTTATACGATTTTTCGCTACTTTATGACCACTAGCTGATTTGTGAATAATCCGGACTCATCAGCATTGAAAACCTGATTAGAAGTGTAGGAGTTAGCGGTAATGATTTCAGCAAGTTTTGCCAGATATTGTTGTGCCGCATCTGAATCAGTAGATGCACTTTCACCTTTCATTCCCAGATTATGTAAAGAATGTCTTTGTTTGAATCTCTCGAACCACCCATGGCTTGCGGAAAAAGATACCTTATTTTCATCGGACGAAGTCCACGGCAACTGATTCTTAAGTGATTGATAAATCTTCAAAGCTTTATTTGTAACAGCATTGGTATCGATCGAGATTCGCTTTTGAGTTTGGTCTTCTATCCATATCACTAAGGCTTTTTCAATATTTTCCATTGTAACATCTCTAACATATGAAGTCGTACTCATACTGCTGCAGGTTCCAGCTGCTACACTTTTTCTATTGGAGTCTTCATTTTTTCTTATTGTCCTTAATATGGCTTCATTCATGGAGTAAAATTTAGCAGCATCCGTTACTCTTTCTCTATTATGTAGACGGTCTAATATTTGAATTTTAGTTTCTAAAGAAATAACTTTCTTTTTATTTGATTTTTCTTCAAATCCTTTGACATTATAGAACCTTAACAAATTTACTCAAACTATAAAGATGCAAGAAAAATTATAAATGTTGAAAACTTACCAGTTCAAAAGATAAATGCACAATAATATAAACTTCGCTGCTAAAATGTTTCTGCACTATGTACTTGCATGAACCAGATAGCTTTACTGTTGTTGTTGAAACCCAGACCGTCCGACCTACCAGAAAGGTGTAAGGTAACTGTTTGGACGGTCGGGAAGTGCCACCCAATTTAGACCGGAACCCAATGGGGGAGGCATCCACAGGGACCGTACCCTCCTTCCCCTACCACCAACCTCTCGGAAGGACTTTCGGACCCACATGTTTAACGTGATCGTACTCCGCATGAACACGGCGGCAGTTTTGGCAGCGGCTGGAATCGAACCCGGGCCTACCGAGTGCAACTCCAGCGCGCTAACCAATGGGCTACCGCGCCCCAAGCTTTACTGTTGTGAAATACATACGGGGATTCCCTTATTATAGGGATTTCCCTATACGGGGATTTCTCTAAATGTATATATTTTACAACACCGGGTATCCCCTGTTGTTTTCATCAGTGTTACCAAAGGAATAAAATTCAAAAATGTCATCAAATCTTTGTATAGGCGTATATGGAGCGGAATATACATTTTTATCAATTTTTTGAAATCTGTTAATTTATAAACCGTGTAAAAGGGAAATCATGTAAAACAGGTGCTGTGTAAATCAGGGGATAAATGTATAATCAACTTGAACTGGATGAGGAATCTAGAGAACTCACCATCATAATTGCCTATAAAGGACTCTTCCAGTATATGCAGTTACTTTTTGGAATCTCCTCTGCTGCAGCCATATTTGAAATAAAAATGGAAATGCTTTTGCAAGACATTCCAGGAGTGGCAGTGCCATTGGATGACTGTATTATCACTGGAAGCACTCATGAGGAACACATGGCATGGTTCAACAATAGTAGGAACACATGGCAAAACTATAAATGTTGAAAACTTACCAGTTCAAAAGATAAACGCACAATAATATAAACTTTGCTGCTAAAATGTTTCTGCACTATGTACTTGCATGAACCAGATAGCTTTACTGTTGTGAAATACATACGGGGATTCCCCTATTACAGGGATTTCCCTATACATGGATTCCCCATTACGGGGATTTCCCTAAAAGTATATATTTTACAACACGGGGAATCCCCTGTTGTTTTCATAAGTGTTACCAAAGGAATAAAATTCAAAAATGTCATCAAATCTTTGTATAAGCGTATATGGAGCGGAATATACAATTTTATCAATTTTTTTAAATCTATTAATTTATAAACCGTGTAAAAGCAAAATCGTGTAAAACAAGTGCCGTGTCAATCGGGGGATAAGTGTATATAAATATTTACAGAAACATGATAACAAGAAAATTTAAATGACAAAATAAACAAAACCTGTAACAATATTGCTGAAATATTAAAAAAAAAAATGATTGATATTATACAAACTTAGAGTTTTCTAAAAATAATTATTTTTTTAATAAAGAGTATGTTCAGCAATTTTATCAATTACAAGAACACAGTCTATATTTTGCAAAATATCTCTTTCAGAAGCATGGATCATTCAAGTCGATGGCCATCCATTATGCTTCTGAATCTGTTTTTAATAAATTTTAGTGTGGAACGATCTTTCACGTGCAACTTGTGTTATAGATAGTGTTAATAGATATTTATATGCACTATGAAGCAAACAATATGTTTCACCAAATTAACAATATGAAGCAAGCAATATGTTTCACACACAAACAGCATATCACACAATTTTTTCAAAAGTTTGTTGTAAGTATTGCTGAACATCATATTTAATCCAATAATATTTTTGTGGGAAGGAATAGATAATGATAATAAATCACCTGTATGAATGTTGTGTATACTTTACAGGGATTTTAACAATATCTAAGGAGTTAGATGAAGGGTGAACATAGCTTAGAGCACCGCCTCTATTCTTGTTCAGGGTGGATAAAAATCATGATTTTTTTAAAAAATCAAAAAAATCGGATTTTTTTATTTAAATGGGATTTTTTTAATTTATATTAGCCTTTTTCAAAATCAATTTTTTATATTTTTCAGATCAGAAGGTAGGTTAGACTATATTAATGTACTGTATAATTTTAAAAAATTTAATTGAATATATATTAATATAAGATTATGCCGGGGTTAAAAAAACCAAAGACTTTTTAAATAAATAGGGGTTTTTTTTAATTGGGTTATTTTATTCAATTTATAAATCTAGGCTATATTAATTATATGGAACTATTATGCGGTTTTAAGTTCTTTATTTGAATTTATATTAATAAAGAGCTATGTGTGTGTGATATCTCAAAATCTATTAGGTTTAATATTATGAAGGACTTGAAAAAAAGGGAAGGGATTATGACAAGCGTATTAAAAAGTCAAGATTTTAGAGAAAGATGATATTTTTAAGTATTTAATACCTTTTTCATTTATATAATAAAAACTTACCATTTAACACATTATCCACATAATTTTGACTTCATCCAGCTAATGAAAATGGGCATCTATATCATGACTGCAAATCTAGATAATTTTGACGTAATCTATCTAATGAAATTGGGCATCTAGATAATGCCAAAAAATCTAGATAATTTTATGAAATTTCACCAAAATCAAATATTTTTTGTGTAAAATTGAGATGATGTTGGTAATTGTCTCAAAAGGAGCATAACAGTTTTTTACTAGCATGAGTTATGTAAAAACAAAGCTCCGGTATAGAATGAAAATAAAGCTACTGAATGCCATTTTAACATTTAAATTAGGACTATTAAGACACATGCATATGGGAAATGTTATAATTATACCCCCCCTCCCCCCAATTTTGAAGGACGTAGAAGATATGGTTACATATCGAAAATGTACAGCAAATGAAGTTTTATCGTTTCTCAGTCAGGCACTTCAAATTTTACAGATGAGTATTATGTTTCGTTAATGTGGAAATAAAGTGTTTTATATTCTTATCAGAGGTGGAGTTACAAATTTTCTCAAAGTTTTTTTTTTCTACTGTGATCAAGAGCAAAAAGTACCAAAAAGCCTTAGTTTTTGTACTGTATAGGTTGGGGACTATTGAATTGAAGAGAGGGAGGAACAAAGGGGATAATGCCCAGGGGCCCTATGATCCTAAGAGACCTCAGAGTGATTTTTTAAGTCTTTAAAAAATAGGTGAGGGTAGGGATTGGTGGGGGAGCCCAATCTGCTAAACTGCTTAAGGGCAGGTCAATCCTATTCCCAACATTGTTTGCTATATTGGTATGCGCCAGCAAAAATCACAAAAAAAGGAAGGAACCAAATTTTCTTATTTCTGTGGTAAAAATTATTACAGCACGTATAAATAACATTTCAAAAGGTATTTTAAATTTTTGTAGTTTGAAATATGCATGTAAAAACTGTATCACAACCACTGATCCCAATAAATCATCACAAGAACAATTAAAATGTTAAATATTGTCTAGCTATGTTTTTAGGAAACTGGCAGAAAATCTAGATAATTCTAGATATATTTTGAGTGATTTTTAGCTATAAAATTAGAAAATAGATTGGCAACACTGGTCAGTTGTCATTGTTACTTGATTTTATACTCCAAGCAATGAATAGTGTTATCTCCATTCTCCACTGACCGAGAGTTAAGGAAAGGATTTCAGTTTTTTTTTATATACTCTAAAGATGTCTTGATGTGGAATTTTATTATTTTACACATTTATTCTGTTCCAGGTTATTTTAGCATAGAAATACAAAAAAAAAAAAAGCTTCAAGAAATGACAAAATTAAAAAATGATTTTAATCAATGATTTTTTTAAAAAATCAAGTGATTTAAATCATGATTTAAATCAAGCCGATTTAAATCAAACAACCCTGTTCTTGTTGGCAGTGCTTAGAGCGGCAACAAGAAAGATCACCCCTCATTCTTTAGTATTAGACACAAGTCCAACATGTACCATTTCATCTATGTGATCAGAGATCGAGATAACGCCTCTACACGCATATTTCATGCTTTAAAATAAGCAAATACGCTTTATAAATTATGTTAGGGTTCATCCTAGGCATTTTTCACTGGGCAGCCAGCCACGCTGCATTCAAGAATTAAAAATCCCACTCTGCCTGCCCCAGTACTACAATTTTGCACCCTGACATCAAAAAATACCGTCCCGGAGGCCCCTTTTCAAAATGACATCTTACCATGCATTCTCAAATTATCAAAACATCGAGAAAGGTGCGAAGTTTTCCCCAAATGTCACAGCAGTATTTACAAACGAATGGGAAGTGTACCACACTGAACACTTCCTGAGGTGTCCTTCGCCCTTTGTCGGCAGCCTCCTCCCCTCAGGAGAAATCGCATCCCTCTGAGCTTGACCACTCAAGTAGGCGACACCAAAGAGCGATACACACTTTGTTATCATAAAGCATTTTTCATTGTCCCCCTCCCCCCTCGGGTGAATATTCTGTAGATATCCTATTCATTTCTCCCCAACCCAGCCCTTAAAATTCCTACTCGCCCATGGCGATTCAATTTAAATGAGTTATTAACGAAATCATGATCAGTCTAAATGCGATAGTCTAAAATTACTCCTTTCCTAAACAATCCTCTGGGGAGTGAGAAAAATCTGTCAAAAATCACCATAATACTGCTACGGCTGTTAATTTATTGCACTTGCAGCCGAGAATGAGTGCAATCCACATTCCTATCTCCTTCCGCCCCGTGAGGCATGCCCGGGCGCACCGCATTTTATCAATTGACCCCAACAGCACCTTTCCAAAATTCGGAGTGCCCCTACTTTTACATACTGTACTAATAGAGCTTTCATCATCTTTATACCTGCCTCAAATTTTAAACTGTTTCTGAAAGCGGATGCACAAACGGAATTAAAATTGCACATTAAAATAAAAATGCCCCCGTTTTTTTCGGCTTGTATATTTATTTATTGGTTAAATATTCATAACTTATTTTGCATCATGATAAATTAAAAAAAAAAAAAATCTATGTACAATAGTTTCAGGTATACGCTGTAGCTGGGGGATGCCAGGCACTAATAAAGGGCTTCAACCTTTGGGATGCTTTTCGAAGCTAAATTGCTAATATTGCGATGTTATGTATTGTTTTTTTTCAACTTACATATATATGTACGGTTCATTAACGATCATACAGTAAATATGACCGACGATGGCAAAAATAGCACGTTTGGAGGCTTTTATGCTGCCTAGATATAATCGCAAAAATTTCGCAATTGTTAAAGTTTCAGCGCTCAATAGTTTCTCGATCCGAGACATTTCAGATTTCCTGTTATAGATGATACCCTGTTTTAAGTTATTAATCTGTCATCGATGATGTAAAAAACTAAAAATGTTTGTATTCTTAAACTGTTTACTGCTCAGTTGTGTTTTCAGTAGTGCCAACGGTAAACAATTATTATCAATTCAAAGTTAAATCGGCTCGATTTTCAACTTTTCCACGGCCAGAGTTGGTTCATGCCCCATCCGTTTGATTGGAAAATTTGAGTACAGCAATAAAACGGCCTTTTAGCGATACAAACGTGTTTTTAGCGATACAAACTGATATTTTTTAATTTCAGAAACGTCAAAATATTACATAAAATCAAATTTCTTCAAAAGTATAAAGAATTTAGTTGTTATAAAATAAACATATTGGGGAAATTTTACAATAAAAATGGTTGCTAAGTTTATAATGTCCATTAATATAACGGGAAAAATGACCGAAATATTGGGATCGCGATGATTTTAAAGTTACAGACTAAGTGGTCAAAAGGTAGAAACAAGAATAAAGATTATTTAAAAATCACAGAAGCTCATTGGTAAATACCCATAAATTAAAAAAAATGAGTGGCCGGCTTTCTTAATAAAAAAGGCATAAATATTAATAGTAAATGAATGCTTCATCAGTAGTGAAATAAAAGATCAAGATAAGAGAATTTAAAAACTTATGAAACAGGCATATTCAGAAATAATCTGTAATTTTAGCAGAAAATTAAAGCTGAAAAAATGTTGAATAAGTAAAGTGTTATGGGAAAAAAAAATTTAAAATTGACCCCAAAAGTACTTGAATGCTTCATGGTAAATGAATTTTTTTAGATGACTTGGGAAACAATTATAAAACACTGAAAAATACCTATAATAAAAAAAACTTTGGTAAGATTTAAAGCAAGGTTAAAAAATGAGTGACAATAAATGTTTAAAATATTCAGAAAATGATAAATGAAAGATCAAAAATTTGAAAACTGGAATGGAAAAGATGGGGGGGGGGGGGGGGGGATACTGACAATGACTTGCAGAAAACTTAGATTTAGAAAAAACACTTAAAATAAGTTTTGAAAATGTATTCAATGTCAATAATGAGAAGTTAGCAATAAATGCATGTTAACAATATTTCTCATTAAAAAATAAATATATATCTCTAAATTTATGTTATTGGAAAAATTAAGTTTTGTATTTTGCCAATCTCTTAAATTTCCCCTAATTTTTACCCCACCCCCTCGCCAAATAATAGATCTTACAAAAGTAGATCTATTATTTAGTTTTCCTTGTTAACAGACATAGTAGTGTCTTGCATCTAACTGAAGTACTCGCCAGCGTAAGGTATGGAGAGAAGGATCTGTTGTTTGACTTATGTCTACCATATAATAAACCTGTAAATAAGTATGGGTAATATATCTGTAAATTTTTTAATTATTATATAAAATATTTAAACACAATTTTGCATAACACAAACCAGTTGGAAAAAAAAAACATCACACGTTTTTCAGTTGTCAACAATTGGCCTCATCATGATTGAACCTACCAGCCAGTGACTGACTGCTTTGAGCCCAGGCAGTGTTTACAATGGGTTTTATTCCTTCCCTTTAATTAATGTTCCTTATCGTTTCCTATCAATAAGAAGTGTATTAGCACTTGCATGACACATGAATATTTATTTAAAGCAGGGTTATTAAGCACCATTCCCACACAGATTAGGAAATAACTTACGAATAACCATCATTGTTCCTTTATGAACGCCTTATAAATACCCCCCCCCCCCCCCCCCCATATTATAAAAATTTATGTTTCTGTATATAAAATAATGCATAAGTATTTCTATCTACTTTTCTGATCTTCAGTAAGCAGCGTAAATTATGAGCATTCTAACTATTATCTTCAAAGAATATATTTTTAAGTATGAGATATGTAATTATAAAATTTTCTGTATATTTGCAAATTTGTTTTATTAATTATTTATATGCTTTGAATTTAAGTTTTGATAAATAAATAGATAAATTATCTGTATCTTTTTTACTACATATGGGCCATAGTATGCAATGCATTCTTTAGCTAAAATTTATAATTGTGCCCTTTCATATGTAATGTGCCCCTTTCGTATGTAATGTGCCCCTTTCATATATAATGTGCTCCTTTCATATGCAATGTGCCCTTTTTTTAAAGTCAGCACCCTGCCCTTTTGAAATCCTAGAATGAACGCTGATTAAGTCATGCTTATTTTTACGCACCGATTTTGTAAACAAAAAAAATTTTTTGAGGGTAATTGTACATTTGTTAAAAACTACTCCTCTGGAAAGCAAAATACTCCCCTTCAAATCAAGTCAGGGAGTATTTTTACTCTTCTGGAAAAAGTCTAACTCGATCTCTGTATGTGACACATATTTCACAGATTTTCTGTCAGGCGGGTGTCACCTCTACTTCTCCCCTCAGACAAGGTCATCCTTTGAAATAATTCCAGGTGACCTTGCCTCAGGCCTATTTTATTCAACACGTTTACTTACAGAAGCTGAAAGGCCAGAGATGGGATTAGGTTTAGTTAGTCCCTTGACTGGTTACGGAGGAATTGGACAAGTCAATAATCTATTGCATAAAAATGACAGAGGAGAAAACTTGGAAATGTTCAAAATTTCCAAGGTGTAAAATTACAAAACTCTGATCTTAGTCCCATGCAGTTAGGACAAGAATTCCTGAATCCACAGTATGTGAATTCAGTGAGTTGCCCAAATACTTTTGAGAATACAGTGTATAGGAAAAATAGTACATAGAGAGAATTTTTGTCTGTTTGTTAGGCTTGGGCGATGTGTCAGTTTTGTAGTGGGTCAGCGGGGGCTACACATGAGGTTCGAGGGGTGTGCAAAGACTGGAGCACAAGCCATGCAGGCGGGTCTTCGGAAGTAACATGACGTGTGCACCGGAACAGCATTGGATGCGTCGATGATATATTCCCACAAACTCACTACTTGGCTATGACCATACGATGGACGATGAGGGTGGTTTCACCCTTTTTGCATTGTGTATACCTTAACTTTGGATGTCTGGGCGAAGGCAAGAACAGTGGTGATGTACTCCGGTATATGGAAATGACGAAGATTTGAATAACCAGGCATAACATTCCATAGCAAGATTCATTTCTTTATTTGGCAAATCAGGAACATTCATCTGTACAAAATCAACAATCTTTCCTCCAAGAAGGACGACAATACATTGGAATTCGGTATCCTGATCATACTTCCGTTTTCAGGATCAGAATAACATATGGGGTGCTCAGAATTAAAACACCCCTACTCTGAGCTCTCTATACATCGAACTACTCAGTGTAAAGGCTCCAAAATTGTTGAACCTACTATTCAAGACTCTGGGAAAGGGATTACGCGAAAAAAATATTAGTTCCAGAAACACCGGTAGGTGGCGCTGTACAACAGAAAATATGCTGAAAAGATACAAAATACACATTTGTAACACATTTTATTCGAACGTACCAAACATTCATATCACAAGGACCTTATCGATAGAGTTTTATCCCCTTTTATGCCCAGAAAATAGTAGTAGCTGCAAACCAAGGGTTTATGCAAATTTTTGTGCTTATAGTGCCGAAAACCCAGACCATCCGGCTCGTCCGAAGACTTGGAGCAGCGAATTGAATGTGTGCTTATAGTGCGAAATTGCAGTTACAATGACAGTTTGTTTCTTCACTTTTTTTATCTTCTTTTTTTTTCATATCAGCAAAAGAAATTAAAAAGGAAAAATTCCATATCGCATGTGTTTGTTTTTTTGTGATTATTTTGTGTCTTTTCAGCATATTTTCTGTGTTGTACAGCGCCACCTATCTGTGTTTCTGGAACTAATTTTTCTTTCACGTAATCCCTTTCCCCATGTCTTGAATAGTAGGTTCAACAATTTTGGAGCCTTTACACTGAGTAGTTCGATGTATAGAGAGCTCAGAGTAGGGGTGTTTTAATTCTGACCACCCGGTACATCTCACCATATCAGAGTTTCCCCTAGGATTAAAAAAGGGCAGGGTACTGTTACCAGAAAAAGGGCACATATTTTTTGTGTTTGAATAACATTTATGCTTGGGATTTTTATGACGAAAATCAGAGCATTGCAAAAAAAAGTAAACATTTTGTCGCGTATACCTCCAAGTCTAATAGACAAAAATGTAAATATATTTTCTTGTTTTGTAGGAAATAGGGTCAAGACTGTGAATATATAAAATTAATTTCAGTTTTTTAATATTTTGAACTTGTTTTTTAAAAAACTTAAAAAAGTATCTGTCTGAGCAAGTGTTTTTTTTTTTTTTTCATTTTGCTTATTTTCACTCAAAATATCTTCGAAACCATAAAAGACAATTATAAATAGTAAGGGATAAAAATATGTATTAGGAAATTTAGTTGCTAAATCTATATTTATATTTTAAAAATGTGCTTATAGTTTTCGAGTAATCGGTTTTTTTTTTGTGTGTGTGTGTGTGTTTGCGTGTGTGTGTGTGCGTGTGTGTGTGTGGAGTTGAAGAAGAGTAAAAATTTCCCCTTTTTCAAGTTTGTAATGCTATCTCAAAAACTAAACCTGCAAACAATTATGCAAAATTATAGCTCTTTGAAATCCCTTTAATATTTTGTTTTTTGAAAAACTTAAAAAAGTATCTGACCGAGCAAGTGTTTTTTTTTTCATTTTGCTTATTTTCACTCGAAATATCTTCAAAACCATAAGAGACAGATATAAATACTAAGGGATAAAATTATGTATTAGGAAATTTAGTTGCTAAATCTATATTTATATTTTAAAAATGTGGTTATAGTTTTCGAGTAATCATTTTGTGTGTGTGTGTGTCGAGTTGAAGAAGAGTGAAAATTTCCCCTTTTTCAAGTTTGTAATGCTATTTCAAAAACTAAACCAGTAAACAATTATGCAAGAATATAGCTCTTTGAAATCCCTACAAGTGTATATAATTGGATTTTGGATGAGCTCTTTGCTTGCGAAGTATAGTGGTTATAATTTCAATATTTTAGTATTTTAACCTGGGTTTTCCAATGTGTGGGAAAGCTTTAATTTACTTTAAATGTTACTATTGTTTCAGCTGAATCTGTTACTTACTACTTGGTGAAATATTTGTGCATAAGTATGAGATAATCTTATTTTGTTTAAAAAATCAGGGCATTAAATGAACTTGGAGATTCTAAAAATGTGTAATGATTGGTTAGGTTTGAACAAAAGAAATGAAAATATACATATTCAAGTACATATTTATGTGCCGCCAGGCAAGTTTATAGATTATAGGTCAGGTTGATTTCAGGTCAGATAAGTTTAATTTATATACTGAAAAACAAGTTCGTAAAATAATTTTATATTTTAACCTGAAGTCTGTGGTCGAAGCACCCAGATAAAATCATTGTGAAATCTTAAGTACAGTGACCGCCGCTTATAAGAAACACGTTCGTTTCGCTCGTTTTGTTTCTTATAAGCAGTTGTTTCTTAAATCCGGAAATTTTTTAAATATCGTTCTTCCATTGTAAATACTAACTATTGAACACAATTTTACAGAATTTAAAAGATAAATGTATATAAGTAAAATATTAGTACATACATAATACATTTGTAAATTGAGTTTTGCATTCAAAAATATTTCTTATTTTACGAATTAAGCCTTACAACTTAAAATATTATCTATATGTATGCATATACTAGTATGTAATTAAATAAGAATAAAAAGTAAAACTCATAGGTCGTTCATTTATGTATAAGAGCATAGTACATTTTCATACATACCGTAATCTATTACTGAGGAACAGAAAAAAATTTATCCAGTGTTGTTTGTGCTAATGAGTCTGTGATTAGTTTACGTACATCCATTTCTAAATCATAAAATAGTCCATAAACTTTTTCTGATGCCCCTCTATGTTCAAGAGTTTTTCTAATTATAGTTAGGGCTTCTCGCGACTGTTTGGCTGTAGGAAAATTTTCTTCTTGTGGAACGTCGTCTTCATTTTCTTCTTCATTGCAAACATTCTGAATTTCCGCCACTATGTCATCATCACTTTTTTCTTCAGATGTTTGTAAATTTTCATCGATGTGAATCCATTCTTCGAAATGTGCTTCTAATTCTTCTACATCTTCTGCTGGTATGTCAACATTATTTTTCAAAAATCCTGCTTTACGGAAGCAATTAAAAATGCATATGTCAGAAACATTTTTCCATGCGCCTGCGATCATATGGATAGCATCAAGCAAGGTTATTTTCTTGCTTATTTCGCAAGCCGATCCTTTCTCTTCATCAATTGCATCTACTATTTTCTGTCGCAAATTTGACCGATACAGGGTTTTAAATGCTTTAATAATTCCTTGGTCAAGAGGCTGTATGATGGAAGTTGTATTGGGTGGCAAAAAACAAAGTTCAATGTTTGTCAGCTGTACTACAGGATGAGCCGAACAGTTGTCAAGGATTAAAAGAATTTTTTCTCTTCCCATCAGTTCCCTGTCCCACTTTAACAAAAAGTCTTCAAAAATTCTACTTGTCATCCAGGCATTCTTTGAATTTTCGTAGATCACTGGCAATTTTTTTATTCCACTTAAACAGCGCGGACGTTTGCTTTTGCCAATAACTAAAGGGCTCTTTTTTACAGTTCCCGTCATATTTGTTGTTAACAGAACTGTAACTCGATCTTTTTGTTTTTTTCCAACGGAGGATAGATCATTTTTGAACATCATTGTATACTCGGGCATCTCTCTAAAATAGAGCCCAGTCTCGTCAGTGTTAAAAATTTGATGAGGAGCGTATTTTTCTAATAGAGGTGGTAAGCTTTGCGTAATCCATGAAGATGCCGACTCGGAGTCCGCGTCCTGCTTCTCTTCATAATTTTTTTTGTACACAATGTTATTTCGTTCTTTCCAGCGGCTTAACCAACCATCAGTCGCACGGAATACTTTTTCTCCTAATTTTTCCGCAAAATTTTCTGCTTTTTTCATTAAAATTGCCCTACTGATAGGAGCGTTCTTTAATCTGGCGTTAGAAAACCATTGTAAGAGTGCTTCCTCTATAGCAGCTGCCTTTCCTTCTCGTTTCCGTTTTCTTTGAAGATTACAATTTGGCGTCAAAATTTCATTTCTGCCTTTCAGGATTTTACATAATGTTGAGTGCGGAATTTCTAATGCAGAAGCAGCTTCTCTTTGACTACACAGAGGTAGAGAATCATACTTTTTAAGTAAACTTTGCTTTTCAAGCAAAGTAAGGGTTTTTCTCTTTTGCGACATGCTTCCACTAGCAAAACATAAAATGACTAACTAAAGCTGTACGAATCTTATTTGAGTGCATAAGCAGAGATGCCTTTCCTTATCAGTATGTTTCCTTAACTGCCAAAAGATTAAAACTCGTTTCTTACTGGTTTGGGGTTGTTCCCCCTAAGCCTTTCTACGGAGAAATTCTCTGTCATCCTTTGTTACATAGCAAACTCCCACCCCCTCCCCGTACGCCCAGAGACAAGAGATAACAACTCGTCCTTCAGTTAACCTTAAACAAATGGATTTTTTTCTTTTTTACACCCGCGTCGCAAGGAAATCAACAAATTTTCTGTAGAAAACTGTTTCTTATAAGCGGAATCGTGTTTCTTATAAGCGACACAATTTTAATGTTAAAATGAAGTTTGTATTTGTTTCTGTCGTTTTGGGTCTTATAAACGGCTGTTTCTTATAACCACTGAATCTTATAACCGGCGGTCACTGTACTAACTAGCTATAAACTGTTAGTGAGTCATTTGTAGCACTTTGAAATCCTGTAAACAGCATAAATGAATCTGAAAAATCAAATAGATTTATTGAACTTTACTGAAGTTTTATTTTACGAAATGTTATTCATTCCAAACCATTTTGGGTTCATTGGACTGGAGCCACCACCACTAAGGTATAAAAATGTTTCTTTCGTTGAGAACAAATTTATCATTGAATAAATGCTATTTTTACATCAAATGCAATTATATTTTTGAGCAATTGGGTTTATTAGCAATCTGTTACTTACTACTTGGTGAAATATTTGTGCATAAGTATGAGATAATCTTATTTTGTTTAAAAAATCAGGGCATTAAATGAACTTGGAGATTCTAAAAATGTGTAATGATTGGTTAGGTTTGAACAAAAGAAATGAAAATATACATATTCAAGTACATATTTATGTGCCGCCAGGCAAGTTTATAGATTATAGGTCAGGTTGATTTCAGGTCAGATAAGTTTAATTTATATACTGAAAAACAAGTTCGTAAAATAATTTTATATTTTAACCTGAAGTCTGTGGTCGAAGCACCCAGATAAAATCATTGTGAAATCTTAAGTACTAACTAGCTATAAACTGTTAGTGAGTCATTTGTAGCACTTTGAAATCCTGTAAACAGCATAAATGAATCTGAAAAATCAAATAGATTTATTGAACTTTACTGAAGTTTTATTTTACGAAATGTTATTCATTCCAAACCATTTTGGGTTCATTGGACTGGAGCCACCACCACTAAGGTATAAAAATGTTTCTTTCGTTGAGAACAAATTTATCATTGAATAAATGCTATTTTTACATCAAATGCAATTATATTTTTGAGCAATTGGGTTTATTAGCAATTACAATTATTGAATTTATATAAATTTAGAGTTTATTAAATTTAAAAAGGAGAATATTAAATTTTGATTTTTAGTATTTTCTCATTAGTCAGTGAGGTTTGATGATTTTAAGGGATAAGATATATTTAAATGTTGAAAATATTTATTAATTGGTTGTTGTTATATATTGATTACAAAAAAAAAAAAAAACCTGATTTAAATAACTAAATAAAATTCCAGAAAGCTCCATAAAATCACCGTATAAAGTTTTGAACTATAGATTAGCAAATGTTTAGCTGCTAAGTTAATCACTATTCCATGAAGCAGAGTTATTATAGTGCGAGCAACGTACGTTCATGTGTCTGCACAGCAGACTTTAGCCTTAAACTCGCCTTTAGCCTTATATTTTTAGCCTTAAACTCGCATAACGGGTGAGTACGCAAATGCAACTACTGCATACGTCCCTAAAGCGGGCGTATCATTATTAAATGAGCTTGATTATTATTATTATTGCATGTGTCCACGGAGTGGGTCAAAGATGAGTCTGCTAATATGAGGAGGGTTATTTTGTGTTTCAAATCTGCTATGAAGATGTCGTGCAACAGGCTAATCTGTTAATCCATAAGCCCACATAGTGCGTGTGTTCCTAACACAATGTTACACAACTTGCACGCATCTGCACAAGGTATATATCGTTATTGCATGCATTGTACGCGGATTACATACAATCGTTAAAGGAAGGCGCTTAATTTTGTAAATCTGCTACGCGAATTAAATATGTCGAATCGTTATTGCATAGAGCGGAGTTATCGTTATATTATATATAACGCATATTGCATCCATTTGCGTAGTAGTCGGGTCAGGATCGCTCATACAAATTTCTGGGCTACCCTTCATATTTCGTTTTCCTCTTTTGTGCATTCTTCATGTTTTCTCCTCCCTCAAAAAATTATTGGGTCCCCCAGCACTTGAGTGGTGTCAGACCCTCCTTATGGTCGGCCGTGGTCAGATACACAGTCAATAGCTATTACATAACCTGCATTGGAACTAAATCTGCTACACAAATTAAATATGTCCGCGTATCATTATTGCATGGAGCGGAGTTTTCATTATATTGTATATAACGCGTAGTGGTCAGATCAGGGCCGCCCATACAAATTCCTTGGGTTCCCTTTTATATTTCATTTTCCTCTTTTGCGCATTTTTCATGCCTTCTCCTCCCTCAAGAATTGTTGGGGAGTCCGGGTCCCACCACTTGAGTGGTGTCTGATCCTCTCTAAGGGCGGCGGTAGACAAATACACAGTCGATAGCTATTACACGAACTACAAATGGGAGTACTCTTAGCCGTGACTTTCATGAGTAGCGGAGATACGCAGTCTACAGCAAGAAAGCATATTAAGAGAATTTCCAAAAAGCTACTAGGCTGGTAGCTAAAGGTAATTAATAAACAAAGAAAGAAAATAAGCTCTTCCATATTTCATTCAAGCCGGCTAAAATTACCGAGCTAATCTAACAACTGTTCTCCCCCACCCTTTTTATCTTCCTCCGGTTTTTACTGAATCGGCGGAATCAACGTAAACATCTTCCCGCAAATGGTGCAAAGAACCCTAGTCTGGAAATCAATATTTTTAAATATTTGTTTTAGAGCAAATATGCTTACAGGGTTTACATTTACAGAACTTTATAACTAAAATGCATATCAAACATGAAATAATTTAAGAAAAATTTAAGTTGAAAAAGAAAACTGTTTTGAAAGTTTTCATCAGATGGAAGAAAGAATGTACGTGCTTAATATTCCCCTTTCCGTTCTGTTTCTTTTAGCAGATATGGGGCTGTCAATTCTCTTTTTATTGGCACTAAATCACCCTTTTTCTTTCTTTGAAGGAGGAGGGAGTGGCATGTGTGGGGGGGGGGAGATAGACAGGATCAAAATTTACAGTAATGAACGCAGAGAAAGGACTTTGGGACTTATCTGAGGTCATACAAGAACTGGTTGATTTTCGTTTGTGGAGAAACATTACTCTCTTAACAAAAGGCTAAGCAGGGGATCTGATCTGCTAACAAAAGGGCAGGGATGGCACTCTTCTCGTACAAAGGGCAAGGAGAGCGCTGTTCTGGTAACAAAAGGGCAGGCAGGGCTCTGCGCCCTTCCAAAAGTGCCTGGGGGAAACTCTGCCATATTACATATTTATCAGTTACAATTTAGATTTTAAAGGACGCGGCATTTCAACATTGCATTAGTTGATCTTAACAATTAAATTTAAAAGAAATAATTAATTTAGAATAAGGCATTTTTGATTTCCATGCCCGCGAGGGCAAAACGCGACTAACCCCGTCAAAATCTTATCGCCAACTAAATCTGATCACAATATTCTGACAGAAGCATCTTAGTATGATTGCGTACATTCATGACGAGAAGAAATATAGTACCAGCATATTTTCATATAAAAATGTTCCACGAGAAAAAGATGAAGCATTCTGTATCAAAGCACGAGGGGTTGCATACGTAGACTGAAAGGCTCCGGGAAGACGAAGTGAAAGATTTGGCTTCTTATCAAATGGAATTTAATTTATTTCTAAGAACAAAATTCGGAATCGAAAGTATAATTTAGAATTTGCCGAAAACAATAAAACAAAGTGGATTTTTGAAACAGCTTTTCTGAAACAGAAATTTAGTAAGAATTAATTTAACAAAAGAGGAGTGAGGGGGTGCATTTCATTACAGTTTTTACATTGTGATACATCTGCAGTCTAACATTGTGATACATCATGATGTTGACCATGTGAACGCTGATGAATAAAACACTGAATTGCACAAAGGTACAATTTATGCAAAAAATAATTTGGTTTAGTAAAGTATTTGTTTATTTTTATTCACACTATAAAAATAAAAAATCTGATATGGGCAGCACATGACTTTCCCTGCAGACTCAAATTCATATATTCTTTATTTCTTTAATAATTCATTAGATTGAGTTTAATTGCACCAAATAACACTAAATTTGCATTTTTAATTCAATGTTTGTTTTTATTTGGTAATTACTAATTAGACATTTTTCTGAAATCGGTGTAACAAAAATGCAAGAAATCTCAAATATCTTGAGAACGGTTAGTCCTAAAGCATAATGGAGTGTGTTATATTCTTTTCCTCATCAAAAATTGCGTATAAAACATGAATTTAATTTACATTTGAGCATGCATAGTGCTTTTTTTTCAGATTTTTGCTGACCATTTTATAAAAAAAGGCAGGTTGTTCTTTTCCGAATTGTACCAAAATCTAATCAGCACCAGACTATCCCACAAGTAACTTATCTACCAAATTTTGTGAAATTTGGTCAATAAGAATTTTAGCTAGGGTGGATACATGATATTTTTACAGGCCATTCCGCAAAAAAAGGTGGGTTCTGTTTTTATGAATCCTACCAAAAACTAATCAGCACCAGGGTCTCACCCAAGTGACTTACCTGCCAAATTTTATGAAATTCGGTCCAGTAGTTTTTTAGTTAGAGTGGATATATACATTGCACAGATAGACACACACACAGACGTCACGCTAAAAATAGTTTTTTCGTATTCTAGAGGTTTCGAAACCTGCAGATCCGTTGAAATCTCGAGTTGTGATTTTCTATATGATTCTAATACTTTCCCTATACATTACCATGTATTGCAGGGAAAATAAAAATACATATTGCTCTGATATGGAATAATTAGAAGATGAAAATAGATGAAAACTGATACTTTTGGATTCTTTTTTAAAGGGCGTGGATGCCTGCCCTTAAAACAAAAATGTGCACTGCCTATTTTTTAAAGTTGAAAATGTACCATACTCTCTTTTAAAATTGAAAAATCTGCCCAGCCTTTTTTTTCTGGCCACTTATTTTTATTTATTATTATTGGGTCATTATCAAAAAATTTGCCAAATCACTGTCCGGGCTATTTTAGATCTGTTCATCATTTTTTATATTTATTTAAGAAGAAAATACAATTGTATTCTTGTTTATTGGGCTATTTTCTACATGACTGTTAAAATTTTAAATCATTTTAGGAATTATAACACCAAAAAAAAAAAAAGAAATATTGACATGAAAACTGGGTTTATATTTTGCTAAATTGATTTTTCAAAACCTAATTTACATTATTCATATAAACAAATGAATGTTACATACATGGAATTATCTAGCATATGTTGATATTTAAAAAACAAAAACCATATTTGGTTTTTAATGTGTTAATATTAAAAACCAAATATTAAAAACCAAATATTTTTAAGTGTTAATATTGAGTTGTAACGGCCTGTCCTAGAACTGTGTCATGAGTGTTACTTTTTGTAGTTTTAATCTTTTAAAAATAGATGGCACCACCATCTACAAGCTTTTGGTGTTTGTTACTCCTTCCCTGAACTAATGTGTCGTGATAAGTTTATCAGACATTCCTCTATTGCAAAAAAGCATACTTCTAAATTGTGTCCTCATAAAGAAAGGCGAGACCCCTTTCCTTCGAGAACATTCGAGTACGTGCTTGACACTACAAAGTGGTCACAGAGGTCAATGAGAAGAAGTGAAGGAGCCAATCAGAGGCAACCTTTGACCCGGCAATGGAGAAACTCGGACGACATCGACCCCACTCTCTCGAAGAACCGCTGCTAGCAAGGTCGCATTTTTGAAGGGCAGCATATGTTACGGCAGAGTGGTTAGCCTCGGCTTCCTACTCCCGCCAAAATGGTTCGATGGATTCATAGTATAATGTACTAGAGCGATGTTAATCAAGGACCATTTTCAACAATTACTGTGAAACCATTCAAAGACATTTAATTCGAGACTATGATTATTTTTGGACTCGACGATTAAAGAAGATTGACCTTCGACTGTAAAATGGCGAGTCGAGCAGAGCACGTTGTTTCAAGGAGCTATTTGAAGGTTTGCAGCAGTTTGTCGGCCCAGAGTATGGGAATGCCCTATCCCTGCTTACGGATGCTCGAGGCATTGCTGCGAACGGAAAAGAGACTATACTTAAATCGTTGCAAGAAAAACTCGAACAACTTCTCCAGGCTGACCGGATCCATTGATGATATTGAATCCAGAGACCCGAATTTATTTGCTCCCAGCTGAACCAAGAGATCGGATCCAGTATCACATCGAATTCAGAGACATCAAATCCATGTGCGGAAAGAAGAAACCTAGTGCCATAAATTCTACAAAATGATTCGTGTAGTGTGAAAATGTGACAAAGTGCCAGACTTAAGTGACATAATGCACGACTTTAACGCAAACGAGCAACAATGTTATAGTGAACGAGTGAAACAAAAAAAAAAGTGTCAGCATAATATATAAGTTAGAGAACAAACCGGGTGAGTACTCTTATAAAAAAAGAAAGAATGAAATATCATAAAAATAGTCACCAATTTAATTAAGCCTATAAAAATGGCCTATTAAGCCAGTTTCTGCACAACTAAAAGGTAGAAAATGTATCTTAAAGAATAGATCTGAAAGAGTAAGAGAAAATAAAAAAATGAAAGAAAAAATACAGGAGTTGCAGAAGTTATTAGATGAAAAAACAAAAGGAATTGATAAATATAGAAAACGGTGTGCAAGGAAGTCACAAGAAAAAGCGCTATAATTGAAACTCCTAGATCAAAAACAAAAAAAATTGCTGGAAAATTTGAGAATAAGGAAAGTTAACATGAAAATGAAGTTTCAAAAAAGTTAGTATTTAATGTTGTTTTGGTATCAAGTTTGAAAATAACCTATGCAAGACTACGTAATGCTAGTGCTAAGAGAATGATTGGGAGAATTATGTCATAAAAGTTATACCACAAGTATAAAATGCAAAGTAAAGCAGCTTATACTATTGGATTAAAATATAAAAAACGTATTACTGTGGTAAAAGCTAAAGAAATCAAAGAAAAATATGAGAAAATAGAACAGTTTTTTTACGTGATGATGTAAGTCATGTTACTGCAGGAAAGAGGGAAACTCGAACGAAAAATAAATTAAAGATGCAAAAAAAGTTTTCGTTAGGTTCCATGAAAGTGTTGTATCAAAAATTCTGTGATGAAAAATAACTTCTGAACCTATGTCATACACTTTGTTTACAAAATGTAGACCATTTTATGTTCTGAAACCAACCAATGATGAAAGAGACACTTGTAGGTGTGTGCAACATGCAAATTTAGAGTTCATGGTTTGCAAGCTACACCACCTGAAAGTTCTGCCTACTGCAAATCTGCATGTATTAACATCGTTCTTAGCTTGTGATAAAAACAACTTTAACTGCATGTTCAATATATGCATAAGTTGTATTTATAATACAATCCCAGTATCAGTTACAGATCTGGATAGTAGTGCAATCTTGAGAAAATGGAGCAAAGTAAAAGAAGAAAGATATAAAACAAATGACAGAAAAAGTCATTGTTTTTTGTGAATGTGCAAAAAGTTGTAACAATTCAAGGAACTGTTAATGAATTGAATAATTCCTTCCCGAGCCAGATGAAAACATTCAAATCACATTCTTATAAAATAAGACATCAAAGCAAGTCTTTTAGGGAATGCAAAGAACAGTTATCTGCTACTGAGGCTGCAATAATTATCAACTTTTCCGAAAATTGCAATTGGAAATTGCATGAGGAGATCCAGAGTTACCACTTTGGAGCTTCATGACATCAGGTGACTCTTCACACAGGTGTTTTATATATGAAGGATAAAAGCCCTCTCTCTTTCTCGTCAATTTCCCAAAGCAATGAACATGATCCACCTGCAATCTGGGCTCACTTTAAACCTGTTTTGGATTTATTAAGAAAGGATTATCCAAATGTACAAGTTCTTCATTTCTTTTCTGATGTGCCTTCGACCCAGTATAGGCAAAAAAAGAACTTCTAGCTTTTCACTACAAAGATCTTTAATTTTGAATTTAAAGCAGCTACATAGTCTTTCTTTGAATCTGGTCATGAAAAGGAAGCTGCTGATGGCATTGGGGCAACATTGAAGCGAACAGCAGATCAAATTGTAGCACATGGTACTGACATACCTGATGCCAAAACATTATTCCATGTGTTACAAAATCAACGATTAAAAGTGAAACTATTTTTTATACCTCAAGACAAAGTTGATAATTACTTTCAGCTAATACCATCCAATCTAATGACAGTCAGAGGTACTCATTCTATTCACCAAGTATTAACTACAAATTCCAAGGTATTTTTTTACCATGATGTGTCATGTTTCTGTATGAAAAATGAATGGACATTAGGAAAGTTTTACAAGTGCTTACAATCTTTTAAAAAGATTGCACTTAAAGGAGTAGTCAAACAAAAAATATCACCAATTTACAGCACTGATGAGGATAACACTTCAATGTCATCCATTGATCTCGACAGCCCAGGAGTTAGTGACTGTGAATCTAAGATCCAACTTAGTACTTATGTGCTGATTAAATTTTTTGGGGACAACCCAAATAAAGCACAGTACCGATATGTTGGAGTTTGCCAAGAGAACGATGCTGTGGATGAAGAGCTTAAGGTTGCTTTTTTTAGAGTAGCTGGTGAAAATGGACAATTGTTTCGATTGATGGAGGAGGACATTTCATATGTAGAATTTGATCAGATTATAAGTATTTTGCCTAACCCCGAACTTGTAATGAAAGACAACAGAGTTTATTACCGTTTCCTATTTCAAATTGATATATTTGAAAAAGCATAACATGCTTTTCTCTCTCTTTATCAAAGTGTTACTATTTGTGTCATGAGTGTTACCTAGTAAATAAGCCCTAAAATACAATAAAAAAAATCCATAGTAACTCTACTGGAATTTGTACAATACGAGTAATGTATTTTCATAACAATATTATTTTAAAACATTTTTTTCATTTCATTTGCAATAGTGACAGACAGTAAAAACATGATATCAGGTAACACTCATGACAATGAATATTGTGCATTTTTATTAAAAATTTATTAATTTTTTTTTTTTTAATGTGATATAATGACAGGACAAATGTATTAATGAAACATATCAATTTTTGAAAAATAAGCACTTTTATACTTTATAGAAATGTAGTCATCTTATGTCCAGTAACACTCATGACATTGAAACTCAAAGATTTACTTTTAAAGTTAAATATCTCTGATGGGTCATTCCATGTAAAAACACCCATTTTAAGAAAAACTTGTTGCTCCATAGTCATGGATTTTTTTTTAATTTTTACCATGAATACATATGGTAATAAAACCCCCAAATCTGAATTTCTAATGTATATATCCCAATAATGGCCCAGATACAGGCATTTGAAAAATGGCCATTTTTGCAAAATGGCGGCCATCTTGGATTTTGCACTAATGTTTAGAAATGTAACAGCTTGAGAACTAATGGCTCAAATTAAATAATTCTGCTACCAATTTAAAGCTATTTATATCAGGAATATAGGTGCCACATCAAAACAGTAAAAAAGATATATTTTAATATTGTTATTACATGAAAATTGCAAAAATCACCTTCGGATTGATAGGCAACTTAAATGGGCTATAAAAAAAATGGCCCCTAATATTTTTTTCTGAAACTTGGTACAAATACTAACTAATATGTGTGCTTCAAGTACAAAAAAAATTAGAAAGGTAATATTTCTCATTACAGAGAAAAATAGCTTTTAAAATATATATATTTAGTTAACATTTGACATGCAATGCTTTAATCATTTAAAAAAAATATATTTTTTAAAAACAAATAATGAGCAAAAACAAAACACAGGAATTTTTTACACACTAACTAGTATGTGTGCTTTAAGTACAAAAAGAAATTAGGATGGTAATATTTAATTTAATAACTAAAAAAATACTGTTATATGTATGGGAACTTTGTGTAAAAATTTCTGGCGTACTAAATCATTCTAATAAAAATCTTCTTAAAAACCATACAGTTATCTCTCTTATATTTTATTTTTTTATTTCAAATTATAAAAAGGTATTTCAGTAGAGCTGAAGATACCCATTTTTTCCTAGTGGCCACTGGCTCCTAAACCAATTTCATCTAATAGCCAGTATTGTAATCTTTGGCACACATCTAGAGGTTTTGGCCATATATATGATGCACTTGGGCCATGAGAATGCATAAACATAACATATACAAACAAAACACATATTAATTTCTAATTCATTGAGATGCATTCGTACTTCTTTAAGAATTTCTGAAGATGGACAGTTTTCCCACCTGTGTACCCTACTTTTCTGATTCAGTTTAATAAACTTGTTTCTTTTAATAATGATATAGTATAGTCACTAATATGGATGGTATGAAGCATGGGTTTAATATTTTAATGATACAAACACATACAGAATTAATAACTTTGCTTCCAACAATGACATATTCTGTTGGATGTAGTGTACAAATTTTAGATAGTAATTTTACTTCATTTTGATTTTCTTTAAATGCAAGGTATAATTCCTTTAAATTATGCAAAAGTAATCTTTTTTGTTTCAATATTTTCCCATTTTTACTTAGTATAGATATGCAGTCTTTTTTTCTTGGACACAAACGAATGTTTTAATAAAAACTAGTAATTTTTTTTATAGTATCAGAATTTAACACACATTTCACTAGCCATTGATAACATCCCTTCTGTTTCTTTTATTTTTCTTGCTTTTTTTTTTACCAAATTCTCTGTAGTAATATAACAAGCCTTTGTTTGTTGGACTATCCATGAATCTTGGACTAATTTTAAAATTTGCAACTTTTTTTTAAATGATGCATCTAAAGAAAACTTATTCAATAATTTTTCCATCATAGACGTGCAATTTGAGTAAATAATGTCTTTTGAATTTTGTGGCTTATTAATACTTTCAATACCCAATACTGTATCAGTTTTAGTAGCAACATGGCTACTTAATTTCTTAACTTGCATATAAGCTTATTTCTATACTTGCATATGAGTATATATGAATGAGTGTACTTGAATATGAGTATACTTGCATATAAGTATATTTCTTAACTTGCATATGAGTTTCCTCTTAGAGCTAAATCTATTGACCTTTATAGGCGATAAATCCAAAAGTTCACAGCTTTTATTCAATTGTTCCATTATTATTCTGACTTCACTATAACCTGCATCATTGGTCATCTCCATGTCAGCAGTATGAACCTTTGACTCACTAATTGATGAATGCAAGGAAGAATAACAAGAAGTACAGAGTTTTTTACCTGGAATAAGTAATTCCTGATTTATCATTGACAGTCTGAGAGAAATTGGTATTAGGTGCAGCTCTGATTTTGGTGAGGTGTTTATTAAATGAATCACAAGTTTTCTGTTTTAAACTGTACCATTTCAGATATTCATCCTTGTGAATCTTGCAGATACTACACTACCACTCAGGACACAAGTACAGAAATAAACTCAGTATTTAATGACACATTGATTTTCTTACAGACAAAACATTCAATTTTTTATAGAATAAGACAAGAACTAATCATGGAAGATAAATAAAAGAAATAATCATAGAAGCACAATTCACTGATTTATTTGTTGAACATACTCAGCTTTGAACACTTGAACAAAAATGAGCTCTGAAAGGAATAAGTCGCCCAGAAATGTAATATAACATTGTATTTTGAATTCAACCTAAGAGAAAACAGATGATGCAGGTCAAGTAATCATTTCAGGAACTTTGACAACTAATATATGTTAATTACTATTACTTATATAACAGAACTGCGAGAGTATTAGAGTTGAAAATTCTGAGGCTATAGGCAGCTGATGTCTCATGTGACCCAGAAGCAGGTGTTTTTAAATGTTCCAGAAACAATATTAGTGCTATAGGATCACTTCCTTCTTCAACAGCTTGTTTGTTTATGTTTAGGTACTTATTTCAACTAGATAGGGATATCACCCAGTGTTTGCCTTGGAGCTGGCAGGGTGATATTTTTAAAGATATTTTTTGGTGATAGACATGCTGTAGTTCTGTGTTTAATTTTTTATTTTATTTTAGTGCTGTTCATGAAAATGAGTGCTTTATATTATCTAATTACAAATTATTTTTTGTGAAATTAACTATATGTATGCTGAAAAGCTTCAGCTTTATGCGATAGTTGTCATTTATAAATAGGCGAAAGGTTATTGTACTGCCTCTTAGATGAAATTTGTTTAGGTGCCAGTGGGCACTAGGAAAAAATGGGTATCTACAGTTTTACTGAATATAGAAAATGCCCATTTTATAATTTGAACTAAGAAAATAAAAATAAGAGTGATAACTGTACGGTTTTAGGAAGATCTTCATTAGAATTTTTCATCATCCCAGAAATTTTTACACTGATTTCCTATACATATAACAGCAAATTTTTTAGTTATTAAATTAAATATTACCATCTTATTTTTTTTTTACTTAAAGCACACATACTAGTTAGTGTGTAAAAAATTCCTGTGTTTTGTTTATGCTCATTATTTGTTTTTAAAAAATATATATTTTTTAAATGATTAAAGCATTGCATGTCAAATGTTAACTAAATGTATATATTTTAAAAGCTATTTTTCTCTGTAATAACAAATATTACCTTTCTAATTCTTTTTATACCTAAAGCGCACACATTAGTTAGTATTTGTACCAAGTTTCAGAAAAAAATATGAGGGGCCATTTTTTTTATAGCCCATTAAAGTTACCTATCAATCCAGAGTTGATTTTTGCAATTTTCATGTAATAACAATATTAAAATATATATTTTTCACTGTTTTGATATGGCACCTATATTTCTGATATAAATAGCTTTAAATTGGTAGCAGAATTATTTAATTTGAGCCATTAGTTCTCAAGCTATTACATTTCTAAACATTAGTGCAAAATCCAAGATGGCCGCAATTTTGCAAAAATGACCATTTTTCAAATGCCTGTATCTGGGCCATTATTAGGATATATACATTACAAATTCAGATTTGGAGGTTTTATTACCATGTGTATCCATGGTAAAAATTTAAAAAAAATCTGTGACTACAGAGCAACACTCATCGGGTGTCCCCATATGGAATGACCCTGATTGTAAGAAAAATTAAGCTCGAATATCATTATATCCTTAAAAATTAAGTATTTCCAATCATGTATCCAAAAATAAATTAAACAGTTGATGATTTTTAATTTTGAAATTTTTCAAATGCTGTTTTGGCAAACTTTTTGATAATGACCCTATTATTTTTTTTAAATATAACATGTTAAGTTTTTTGAGCCGAGTCTGTAGAATCTTGAAAGGTTGGGGGGGGGGGGGGGGGGGGAGGTCATACAGCAATTTTACTTCACATTTTCCAAGCAAAGGGTGTATCCAGGAGGTGGGATTTAGGGGTCTGTTTCCCCTCCAAAATCCTGAAATGATCTAAATGAGTCTTTTGTAAATATGGAATCTTTTGTATATAGAAAATTAGCAGAACTCCCCTCCCAAAAATAGAATTAATGCAGACTTTCCCTGAAAAAAAATTTTAGGTATGCCATTGTGACAATCTATTTTTCATGTAGCCACCATAATCTCTTGTTTTGCACCTAACAAGTCCCTACCATGACAACAATGAACTATCCCCTCGACCATTCATTGGTAGATATCCTAAGAAGGGTAGGATACACATTCATCAACTCTGTCCCATTCACTGCCCCACCCCCTCACTCCTATTTCCATAAACAGCCATTGAAGTAAACTGATGTCATTACAGCCCTGAGGAGCAATATCGCTGCCACATCTATTTGTAAACATTCCAGTCAAATAATTTACACCTATTTTGCAATTAAAATAAAAATAAAACATGAAAGAGTGTGGATGCAGACTTTTAAAGTTGAAAGTCGGTGACAGCAGTACATTTGCTCACATTGACTTTGATTCTCCATTTGGTTAACCATTGCACCAGAGTAAATAGGTACTTTGTAGAATGTCGTCCTACCGCCACGAGAAAGTCTCTGAACAGGGTTGCCGCAAGTAGACGAGTCGAAGAAAGGAGGGAGAAAGGTTTAAAATCGACTGCAACATTTGGCAAATCAAGCGCACTTCGTTAAGCGAAGAATCCGTTTCCTTTATCATGATGTACTAAAAGAAAATAGTAGATGTTTTTTATCCGACAGTTAAACAAAATTTTCGTATTAAATGACATTAAATTATAAATTAACTTAAAAATTTCTCGTCATTTAAACTCAGAAAATAATTTGTTATTATAGGCGACAGCGGCTACGGGAAGCTGTCAATCTATTAGAACAAAGTTGTTTTAGATATATTCTTTTAGGTTCGAGCGATTTTGGGAGAGAAAAGCTTGCAATTTAAAACTAGAATTTATATCATTTTGTTTAAAACTAAATTTCAAATTAAATAAAAATTATTACAGTTTTCAATCAGCAAGTTACACAATTATTAGCCAGCAAAAAGGAAAAAATAAATGATAAATAAGCAAAATTATGACTTTAAAATATTCATTCTTTTCATATTTTTCAATCAATTATAAAATATTCAATCATATTCATTGGAATAACTATTATCTACTATGTCCGAATCACTTGAAATGTTTTTATTTGAAGAAGAGTCTGAATCGCTATCCGACAGATTTATCACTAATTTCTTCACAATATCTTCTATCAGTCCATCTTTCTTCCAATAAATATTCTCTATTTTTTCAGTGTGTTTGTTCACAGTGTTTTTTCCATTCATTTTGTGTTACTTTTAATATAGCTTCTTTAAGCAATAATTGTAAATTGTTCAAATAGATATAATACTTATCTCAGTGTCATTAAGCGATTTACCCTCACGTTTTATCTTTTTAACTGATGACGTTGAAACCTCTGTCACTTCCGCAGTTCTCTTCATTGCATTTGAAATTGGTATTTTTAGAGAATTTGCGGTTTTTCCTCTTCAAAAAATGCCGTAACATTGTGGACTATTGCACATGCTTGCGAATGCAAAGTCTTTCCACTTTTAAATGTAGTTATTTTTCAATTAGACAAAATCCACAAAGTGTGCAACCCAGACAAGTTACTTCACAGCTTTAAAAATCACGGAATGCGAGCGTTTAGCATTGACCCTAGTACAAAGCGAAATGTGACTTTCGTCGGTTCTATCTGCGCCAAATCGAAAAAAGCGCTTTCCGTCACACCTAAAATGCAGTGGAATAACCTGTTTCCATAGCGACCGCCACCAAAACGTCTGCTGTCTGGGGACTTTCTCGTGGCGGTAGGACAGTACATGACTTGTGTTGTGCAATCAGGGTCATGTGTTGATTCCAACAAGTGAACCTTATAGGACGTGAATGTTTATAGTCCTTAATGGGTCCTCCCCACATAGTCATTAATTTTTTTTTTAATTTTTACCATGGATGCACATGGTAATAAAACCCCCAAATCTGAATTTGTAATATATATATCCTAATAATAACCAAAATACAGGCATTTGAAAATTAGTCATTTTTACCAAATGGCAGCCATCTTGGATTTTGCACTAATGTTTATAAATGTAATAGCTTGAGAACTAACTAATGGCTCAAATTAAATAATTTTGATACCAATTTAAAACTATTTATATCAGGAATAAAATTGCCATATCAAAACAATAAAAAAAAATTTATTTTAATATTGTTATTACGTGAAAATTGCAAAAATCACCTTTGGATTGATGGTCAACTTTAATGGGCTATAAAAAAAAAATGGCTCGTAATATTTTTTTCTGAAACTTGGTACAAATACTAACTAATATGTGTGCTTTAAGTACAAAAGAAATTAGAAAGGTAATATTTCTTATTACATAGAAAAATCGCTTTAAAACATATACATTTAGTTAACATTAACATTTGACATGCAATGCTTTAATCATTTAAAAAAATATGTTTTTTAAAAGCAAATATTGAGCAAAACCAAAACATAGGAATTTTTTACACACTAACTAGTATGCATGCTTTAAGAATAAAAGATTAGGATGGTAATATTTAATTTAATAACTAAAAAAATGCTGTTATATGTATAGGAAATCAGTGTAAAAATCTCTGGGGTGCTGAAACATTTTAATAAAAAAATCTTCCTATAAACCATACAGTTATCTTCACTCTTATATTTTATTTTTTAAATTAAAATTATAAAAAGGTATTTTCTATATTCAGTAGAGCTGAAGATACCCATTTTTCCGTAAGTGGCCACTGGCTACCAAATCAATTTCATCTAATATCCAGTACTGTAATCTTAGGCACACATCTATTTGGCCATATATATATATGATGCACTTGGGCAATGAAAATGCATAAACACAACATATACAAACAAAACACATACTAATTTATAATTCATTGGGATGCATTGGCTCTTCTTTAAGAATTTCTGGAGATTGACAGTTATCACACCTGTGTGCCATACTTTTCTAATTCAGTGCAATAAACTTGTTTCTTTTAACAATGATATATAGTCACTGATATGGATGGCATGCAGCATTAGTTTAATATTCTGATGGTACTAGTAATTTGATAGCCTTGAAAAGACTTTAAATAGAAGAAAAAAAATAGAAAATAAAAAATATAATAGAAAAAGTAATAAAAAATATCAGTATCAATTATTTATAAAATATTTAAATATCAATATTTTCAATATCAAAGTCGAACAAATAGATGAATTGAACTATAAATTTCCACATGAAGGAACCAAAGAACTCTTATCATTCACCTGCGGTCACATATCTACGTGACGTCACACAAATAGACAAAACAAACAAACAAAAAAAAAAACAGTTGTCGGAAGGGCTGATTCTGCTGAAATTCTCGTCTGACGTATGTATCACGTGGTATTATGGCGGGAGTTTGTTGCGGTGACTAGGCGCTCGTCTAGGAAAGGGATCCCTTTGATGTGTACTCATAGCCGGAATCAGCTGCGAGACGGATGATGTTGAATATGAATTCAGTATTTAAGAAATAACGATGCTGCTCAGCAAAAAAAAGTTTTTTTTTTAAGATTGTCCCCACCCCCCCACCATCTAATGCATAATTGCACCGTGACAATCTCCATAATTTTCTTTTTATTTATTTTTTTATTCAGTGTTTAAATTTTTTCATTGTGATCCCAACCACCACCCGATGTAAATAATACATCGCCACAATTCAATCCAGCAAAATGAGCCAAAAACCTTATAAAAAGCAAATATTAATTCGGTTTTCAATTGTCCCCAGACCAAAAGCCGTACAAAAAGCAAACACTTATTCGGTTTTTAATTGTCCCTAGCCCAAAAACTGTATAAAAAGCAATCACTGATGATATTTGCAAATATAATTTAATACCCATGCGAATATCCTCATCAGGATATTCACATGGGTATCAAGAGCATGGTCCAAATATATCAGCCAGATACCACCAAACACTAATTCAGTTTTTATTCTCCCTAGGCCAAAAACCATCACCATAGCAACACCGTGCGTCTGCACGTGCATGTGGGTAAAAAATCGAACTTCCTTCGCTGTTTCGCTGAGAAATTGAATATAATGACTTCCTTAAAATCCGAATCCTGTGGCTATTTTTTATTATTTCTTGACCAGATTGGGCTTATAAGAATGCCTGATCTTTGAGCTTTCTAAAAATGTAAATTATTAGTCGAAATTGTTGATACTTTTCCCGACGCAGGGATTTAAAAACGAAAGTTCATTTTTTTGGCCGAAAATGACTTTTGTTTTGAAATGGATATATTTTTACTTGCAATTGTCTTCTCTTTCTTGTAGTATGATTTGTTTATTTCTATGATGTCTGGATGGTGGAGAAAAAAGGGGAAAAAACTGTCGAAATCGTATAAAACATTAAATAAAAAAAGAAATAATTCAAATTTTAAAAATCGATATTTACGTGTCACCTTCCCACCCCCCATGTCTCCGATTGCCAAATTTCGTAGCTCTGCAACGCATGGTCACTGATCCTATAGTGTATAAGACAGACACACAGACAGTCAGACATTGCCTTTTATTATTTAAGATTATTAAATACTTAATAGAATAGTAGTGATAGAGTAGTAGTCATTCAAGAAAGTGGTAGTTTCATGGCTCATGCTGGGCTAATCTAGGTACTGTGAGGTATAAACAAGAGTCTTTCAGACTTCCCTTTCAATAATCAGCAGCAGGGTTGGCTGGTTAAAACCCTAGGTCTTAACCATAGATTTTAATTAAAAAAACAAAAACCCCACCCATCTTTTTTCCAACCCCAGTCAGCATTTTTTAAATATTGTTATTAAAATATTCAATTATTTTTTTTTTAATTATAAGTAATTTTTATTTTTTCTTATAATATTTTTATATCAATAAATAAGACTGCTGCCTGTGAGAAAACTTTCTAATCCTTCCTTAAAGAAAGAAAGAAAGCACTTAAAGTTATATATTAAATAATTTATTTCTTATACCTGTAATAAACAGTAAATTATTTATGATTTAGAAAGGGTTTAGCAATTTTTATTTATTTTTAATTTATTATTTCTGTTGTGCATTGTTTTAAATTTATGATTTACAGAAATATTTTTTCTATTCTCATAGATAAAATATAATGATTTTATAATGTTTCGAAAGCACAGTACTTAATGAAAATATTAAATTGCAGCTGCTGACTTCAATATATATGCATTAGAAATTTTTATGCATAGAATATTTTTATGTATTTCTAAATTTAAACGTATTTTTTAATCATATTATTTCATATCTATATGACTGTAGCTCTAATGCAAGAACAAATACTTTTAGAAGTCACTGGACACATTATTCTAGCTTAAATGTACGAGCTTAATATTTAAGAAAAAGTTCAAAATTTTCCACTACAGAAATTTTTTCAGAAAACCCACATCTCTACCTGTAAACATAGCTAATGCAGTTTTAAATTGCTGTAATGGTGGCTATTTTAATTTATAGTGTATATTTTTGGAAATCAATGCTAATCCTGCACCAGTATTCCATGCTTATGAGTTGGTTGTTTACTTCCAAGTTTATTGTAACCGGTCTAGGTGTAAAAGATTTTTAATCTGTATGAAAAATATTTATTTTGTATCTCTAGCTGTAGCACATGTGGCTGCTTCTGTAAAACCCACAGGAACTGATGCATTATGCATTTGATGAATCAGTTTATACACTCTAAGACAAAAAAATCGATGCACCCCGCAAAATAATCCGATAGCAATGAAACTGTATATGCAAACACCTGTCGACCGAATATGTAAATGAGCAAAAGTTCACAGCCAATGAATGGTCAGAACTACAGTACATTGAAACTGAGCATCGTGGTAGTGTATATAAGGAGCGAACCTTGCTTTCAGAAACAAAACATGCAGTAGATTTTGATTGTGTTTACGTGCCTTGATTGTAATAATGCTTCGCCGGCAAATTTGCGGACACTATGAGCATATGAAGGAGTTTAAAAGAGGGTATGCAGTCGGACTGCATGAGGCTGGATGGACACACCGACGAATCGCTCAGCATTTGGGTAGAAGTGATGCCGCAATTAGACAATGCTGGCAGGAATGAGTCCGGAATGGCAGATTTTAGCGTCAAGTGGGCAGCGGATGGCCTAGAGAGATGATAGAAGGGGATGATAAAGCGATTGTCACAGCAGTTGTAACAGCACGAGATTCATCGTTATCAACCATCCGCTATGGGACAAACATGTAATTGACCACCCGTACCATTAATAAAAGACTATGGGAGTGGAATCTATACTTACGGCACCCATTACGCCGCCTACCACTGAGCAGTATGCATTGTCAACAGCGATTGCAATGGTGCAGATACTGATCAATGTGGAATTGTTCGGATTGGGAACTAATTGTCTTCAGTAATGAGTCCCATTTTGAACTGAGTCCTGACAACCAGCGCAGATGTGTCTGGAGACAGCCCGGACATCGTCAGGATCCTGCTCTTACTGTCACATACCACACAGCCCGACAACAGAGAGTTATGGTCTGGGGCACCATTTCGTTTGATAGCTGGACCCCTTTGGTAGTCCTCTGTAGCACCATCACAGTACAGCAGTACGTTGCCAACATTCTATGACCCATTGTATTGCCATTCCTTTCACGACACCCTGAGCTAACTTTTCAGCAAGATAATGCCAGGCCACACATGGTACGCCTCACTATTGATTGTCTGCGTGCTTACGACACACTTCCTTAGCCAGCCAGATCCCCAGATCTCTCGCCTATTGAGCACATTTGAGCTGAGATGGTGCATCGCTTGCAACCATCTCAGAATGTAGATGAATTAGCTCGTCAATTGGAGGTCATTTTGAATGACATCCCTCAGAACACCATTCAACAATTTTATGCATCAATGCTACATCGGGTAACAGCTTTTATCAAGGCCAGAGGTGGACCAATGCCATATGGACATGTTCACTTTGTGTAGATCTTTCAGTGCAATAAATCATCTAATTGTTCTGAAATTCTAATCATTTCTTTTTCTGTATATCCACATTACATTTACCAAATTTTGTCTCATTTGGATAATTCTTTTTTGTTGCATCGCATCGATTTTTTTGTCTTAGAGTGTATTTCCCCTTGGGTACTTTCCAATACGAATCCTTTATTTTCTTTGACTTAAAACGTTTTTTTGCCAAATGCCCCTTAACTCCTTAAGTATAACAAGTTGATTCTAGAAATGGACAGTTTTTAGGACCGCGGTCAATATTACCACACTGTGTGCATTCATGAAAGTAATTTGTAAATTTAGAATTACTTAGTGCCATTTTCGGAGAGCATATTTTGCTTACAGCTATAGATGTAGAACCTTGTAAATTCATAGTCATGAGCAGTCGTTTCAATAGAAATTGCAAGTTTGATTGCTTTAGTCAGTGACAAATCCGGTTCCAATAACAACTAATGTTGTATTTGTGTATTCTGAATACCTCACACAAGTCTATCACAAATTATCATGTCCAATATTGAATCACATTAAAATTCTGAAAGTCTACATAATTTGGAAATGAAAACTGAAACAGTCTCTCCTGGTTTCCTAATTCTTGAATTAAATTTGACACATTCCACAATTTTGGATGGAGCTGGGCTGTAATGATCTGACAACAGCTTAATCAACTTTGAATAGATTTTACTTGCCGTTGTATTTGGCACCAGCAGACTTCTTAACAGCATGTACATTGCTTGTCAAATAACTGTAAGAAAAATAAATTTCTTTCTATTTTTGTCCTTTATACCATTTGCATCAATGTAATAGTAAAATTTTTTTATTTTCAAGAGCTAGGTTGAATGCATCTATTCTGCCAAACATAGTCATTAAAGCAAATACCACATATTATGCCATAACAATTCGAATTCACACCTTAACTTCAGAGTCTGTAAATGGATTCAAAAGTACTCATCCCAATTTTTGTATCCTTAAATGAAGGTGAACACTACACATTCCTAGATTATTAATTTATTAGAACTGAAACAGACATAACAGAAACACAAACAACATGGAACATGAGCAGAAGCAGGACTGCCTCGAAAGTCACAGTTGAATACCATGTTCCCAGTTGACAGTCAACTTAACAAGTATATGGCACTTTTTATACACAAATATTCTTTTTCAAGCATATTAATAATGAAATAAAGGTATATTTTCTAAATACTGTTAATAAAACATTATTAATTTTTATTTAGACTGAATAATTTAGGCTCATTGTAAACACATTTGGCAAGCGTATATTAGAATTTAATATATTTGAATTTATAAATTTTATTAAAAATTAATATATTTGTCACCATTTTTCAAAAAAGTACTCATTTTTTGGAAATAACATGGGTTTCAAAGACCTTGGTTATAATAAGCCCGGCGACATCACAGGATATCAATACTGTTTTTAAGAAGGTTCCCAATGGCATGAAAATATTTTCAAAATATTTATAGACAGGAAGAATGACTATGCAATTCTGAATAACTTTGAAACACTGAATGTATTATTGCTTTTGTATTCCCTTTCTAATTGTGTTATTTGTAAATTTATTGTACAATATTTTTATCATTAAAAATTCATATTGCAGAAAGATTTTGGTATTAGTGAGGAAGACAAAGTACTCAGAAAACAAAGTAATTTTCTGCCACAGAGTATTCTGCTCAACCCTGCACAAAGCTTTGTTGACCAAATTACTAAAGTGATAAAATGTTCCTACATACCTAAATTTTATATGCATCTAATATGTATAAAATAACTTAGAAAATGACTGGGTACAAAAGTTTTTGTTGAAAAAAAAATGTGATCATATTTTCAAAACAAATCTAGTGACATTCTAATATCTAAACAGTTTATAGTTGCAAATAATTATTTAAAAAAAACATTGACACTACAGAAAAATTAAAAAATAAGTAGATGAAATAATATAATATATGCATATTCTGTACAAAACCGTTTCTGTTTTTATATTTACTTTATTCCATTTACTCAATTTACCCCACCTGACCATGTGAAACATGAAATTTAAGGATCAACCTCTCTGCAAATTATTGTTTGGATAAATTTTCAATTGTTCTAAGTGAGGGGATTATACACAAATGCAGTACATAGATGTAGATTCTGTAACAGAAAAAAAAAATCTGATGGGGGCTTCACATGACTTTCCTTATATAATGCAATGAATCTACTACTTTTACATTAAAAAAATAATGTATAAGATCCATGGTACTGTGTATTTATTGTTGAATTATATATTTGGTGATTTTCCGGATGACAACATGTAAAACTATTTCGAAATCCCCAATTAACTTATATTTCATGCAACTCTAAATAAACAATTATCGATATTGATAGCATCCTCAATACGCTTTATAGTCCATATATTAAAATAATTAATTCATTAGAAGTCATTTTCATTAATTTAGCGTCATTTTTGCAATTTTGATGATATTTTTGTCAATCTGGGGCAAAATATCGTCAAGTTGATGATATTTTACTAAATTATTCTTCAAGTTCACCAAATATATCACCAAGTGTTACAGACAAACAGAGATATACTAAAGGGTATGCCCATCATATAACGGAAATCAGAATTTGCAAAACATTACTTCCCATTTGGCATCATTTTTATCAATTTGGTGACATTATTGTCACTTTGGCAACATTTAAAATAGTCACTAAGTTGTCGACGTCACGCTAAATTTCTTGCTAAACGTTACAGACAGTCGGACAGAGAAATGGGTTATTCTTATAATCTACTCTTATTTTCTTTCCAAGGTATTGAACTTTTATCAATTAGTCATAATTTTCATTGATTTAGCTTCATTTTTATTCACTCAATTTCAATTTGGCGACATTTTTGTTAATTTGTCAACATTTAAAAAGTCACCAAGTTGGCGACATTCTGCCCAAATCTCGCCAAGCATTATGGAGGGAGAAATAAGTTATTCTTATAGCAGATAAATGACTATTGGCATCTAAGTACAAGAGTATTTCCCAAAGTATCTTTTCTCATGAATGGAACGAACTAGATCCATGAAAATGATGTCCCCAAATTTATCGCAGGATATTACTTATGAAAAGTGATCATATTTCACAATAGTTTATTTTTTTATTTTATATGATTTTTTGATACTTTTTTTTTTTAAATGTGCAATATCTCGAGAATGGTTAATGCTAATATTCTAAAATTTATGTCAGTCGTTTTCTAATGAGAAATTACATAAGAAATGACAATTTACATAACTTTATTAAAGGTTTTGATTGTTTGATGATTTTTTCAAAAATTTTCTCGAAATTTTAGAGAGATTCTGAACATTCGATTGCATATAAAAACAATAGTCTTCCAGAGTTCCAGTATTTATGGATTGTAATTTTTCTGCCAAATTTCATTCGAATCGCTCCATGCGTTCTTGAGATATCTTCTCCACAGACTCACGGATACACACACACACACACACACACACACATACAGATATCATCTCAAAAATGTTTGAATCATGTTCAGGGATGCTTGAAACATGTTCTCCTGTTGAAAATTTAAATTCGAATTTTCGACTCCATCACAATACTTTCCTTATACATTATACTATGTATATAAGGAAAGTAATTAATGGTTTAAAAATCCTCTATGAAAAATTTAACATAAGGGGATAAAATCTTTGTTTACTAACTGTTAAAGTAACTGGAGTGTGGCTCAACTCGACTTTCCATTTTTAGTAGCTTTTTTTTTCAAATTTTTGAAAAATTTTGAAAAATCGATATTATGGGTCCAAGTGATTACAATTATAGCATTTTATCCTTCACTTTAAAGAGCTTGAAAAGATATTTTGATTGATACCATACTTGACAATATACCCCCCCCCCCCTCCCCCCAAGGAGTCTAATGATGTCACTAACAAGATCAATTGTATTGCGACTATTTTTCACAACAATGATTGAAACTATGATGTCTCATGATCATTGAGCCATAAATAAACCCTTTCATGCATGATTATGTCAAATTTTGTCCTATGTTGATATGTTAAAAAAATATGTAATTTCGAATAAATTTCAGTTTTCACTCGAATTAAAAAAAGTTCTATCTAGTTCTAGATTTTTTGGTAACAAAACTGAATATAAAATTTCATGAAAATCATTAATATTTGTGGCCACTATCGTGTACACAAGAAATCGACCACAGACATACAGATTACAGATGGACATCTGCCAAAAATAGTCAAAACATGTTTAGAACATCTTAAATATATATTGGCATCAAAATCTCAAATTTGAAAATTTTTGTTAAAACAATACTTTTTCTTTACTATATAATATAGTATGAGAAAGTAAAAATGGTTTATTGTACAGACATAAAATATAGTATGTCAGAAGAATTTTTAATGCACAGAAGTTATTTATGCTTTAAAAAATGAAAAAATGACATATTAAGTCACTGCAGCATTGGTCATATATTTAAAGCTCACATTATTAAAAGTGGATTTTTTTTTTTTCAGTGTTTTACATTTAATGTAAGATTGAAACATTCAGATTTCTGAAATTAAATCATAAAACTTCATTTTTTTCCCTCTAAACTTTTAGATGAAGCAGGATGCACTGCCACCTTTTGGCCTAATGATGATGTCCATCACTCAAAGATAACGCCTACTTTCCCGTATAGATTTAAACTTGGTGATAATAAGTAAGTATAGAGTTTAAAAGAGTGGATCTCACTTATAATAAACTCTGATAGTGTGACGTTTTCTCTATCTCCTTGGATCTGCAATATCACAGCTATTTTAAAATAATTGGACATTGCAAACAATACAAGTTCTTAGATATTGGTCATTGTAAAGTTTTTTTTTTTTTTCAGTCATACAGAAAAATAATAATGGTGTCATTCTAATTTTTTTAGCAACTGGTTTCCATGGATAATGAAAGCAACATTTTTATATAATTTGTGGCAGATTTAGGGTGATTATATTAAATTTTTAATAATTTTCAACTTTGTTATATCCATAAAATATATTTTATCCAAGTAACAACCAGTTTTTAAACTTATTTAATTTTTAACAACTGGTTTCCAGAAATTGGTTAAAACCAGCCAAATGACACCATTGAACAGAATATCTTTTATTGCCTTTTAGTCTTAGGAGCCAGAAGCAATGAAAATGAGGTGGTTTGAGTACTGCTATTAAAGTGGTAAATAGAAAAACAATTTTAATGACATGACTTTTATAATTATGTTCTCCGTATTGAGCATGTGAGAACAACAGAAAGGCAAAATGTGGTCATATTAGATGAGTATAATTCTTTGGAAGAATCATAAAATAAAGTTGAAAGTCATGAAAACAGATACTGGGAACTTTGAAAACTTGCCGAATGTATTCAAAATATATGTTCATATTTTAAAGTTCGCAGTATTGACTGGAACAATTTTTTAAATAAAATAGAGAACTGAAAATATGAATGTTTATTTACTTCATAATAAATATTAGTTAAGTAAATAAATATGCATGCTTATTTACTTATTTCATCTATTGGTTTATCCGGAAACTACTTTTGGTTTTTCCTTAAGTTAGCTGTAGTAGTGCACAGATGATTTTAATATTATTTGAAACAATTTTTTGAGAATGTATTGTGGCAACTAGCTGATATATGTGTAATATTTTTGACATATGAGCAATTCATGTTTGTAAAATACAATTGATTGTATGTGTAATATACCTTCATAAAATACAAAAAACATATGGGCAGAATTCCTGTCATTGTGGTAAATGAAATATGACATTGTAGCAACTGAAATATGACATTGTGGCAATTGACATTGACCAAAATAATCCATTTTTGAAACAATTGATAACTGGTGATGAAAAAATGGATTGTTTACATTAACATTGAACGCAAAAGATCATGGTCCAAGCCTGGTGAGCCAGCTCAAACATTAAAAGCTGATATTTATCAAAAGAAGGTTGTGTTATCAGTTTGGTGGAAGGTAAGATTATAAGAGAATTGTTTATTTTGAGCTTTTACCAAGAAATGAAATGATCAATTCCAATGTGTACTGTCAACAACTAACCCTTTCGCGATGATCGGCATGCCCACGCGCCAGCTGCGAACTTGCATTCAAGGACGAACGGCACTCACTCGGGCCAGAGGAAATTTTACCGCAAGCGGATAGTGGCACCTATAAGTGCCACCACGCGGAATGTTTTAATTTGTGTGCTAGATGGCGTTACTTGTCCATGGAACTAACTTCAATGTATTTTGCAGAGGCATGACCTTGGCAGAAAAGGATCGAATGAATTATTTCTCCATTTGGAGCGGTGAAAATCATTTTGTAACATAAACAAACAGAGTAATTCTCGTAGCATCAACAATTTTATAATTGAGTTTCGGTTTTTATTTTTATTTCAGCGTTATGATTTCGTTTGTGAATCATAGGAATATAAGAGAGTATTTTTTTTTGTTTGGGTTTTAGAGGCAGTGAAATTATTCGTTTATTTCGGATAAAAGAATGGGAGCAACTAACGAGTATTTTGTATTCAGATTTGTATGAAAATTATACATCAAATAGAACATAAATATTTCTTTTATTCCTGAAAAAAGTCGATTTCTGTGTTGAATAGGTGATTTTTAGTGAATTTTTTTTTAGAGTTAGGCTTAGCGCAAAAAATGCGCCGTCCTTTTCGACCAGTTCGGAAGCGAAGCGCTTCGTCTTTTGGGCCATGACAGCTCCGGAATGCTGCCGTCCCGAAAGGGCTAACAAAACTAAAAGATGCTTTGCAACAGAAACATCCAGAATTGGTAAATCATAAAGGTATTGTGTTCCATCTTGACAATGCCCAACCACATACATCTTTTAGTCACTCATCAGAAACTATTGGAGCTTGGTTGGAATGTGTTACTATATCCACCATATAGCCTTGACATTGCACCATCAGACTACCATTTGTTTTATGCTCCGCAAAACTCCTTGTTAGGTAAAACCTTCATTTCAGATAAAAGTGTCAAATCCCACTTGGAAAATTTTTTTGCAGAAAAAGATCAGAAGTTCTTTAAAAGTGGAATCATAAAATTTCCAGGAAGATGACAAATGGTTATTGAACAAAATGGCCAATACATTACTGATTAAAGTTATTTCTTTGTATAAAAAATTGTTTTTTATTTTAATGAAAAACAAACTGAAAGTAGTTTTTACACAACCCAATAGTTTCATCTTTATTTTATGATTCCTCTGAAGGATCATATTTGTTATTTAAAAGAATACAGATTTTTCCTTTGAAAAAAAAAGCCTTTATTGTTGTAATTAATAACCAGGTATTATTACTTACATAATATCTTCTCATCATATTTTTAGTGGGATTTTTGTATTTAATTAATAATTTTTTCCAGTACTCAAAAACTTTGTTATATCTGATTTACACTGTATTCAGTTAGCTTCCCTCAAATTTTTTAAAACTGCTATTAATATATGTTCATAATATTGTTTCTTCTAATATAATACTAGTTCTGTGCTAGTTTAAACTGATAAGTCAGTTTTGTAGTTTAATTAAAAAAATTTAATTTAAAATGTTTCTTCGCAGTAGATATTATTTAAGTTATGAAATTACTTATTCTAGCAGAAATCAAACCTACTCCACCAATGCTCAAGACATCCTATCCATATAGATAGTGCCTGTCAGTTTCTTACTTTTTTCTTTCAGAATTAAAGGTTTGGTTTTATTAAAACACTGGAAAATGTATCTGGCTTTTTCTGGAAATTTAAGCAGGGTAGTTATATAAAATAACAAAATAAAAATCCATATACATCGGCCCAATGGGCATGAAATGACCCTCCCCCCAAATCACAAAATCAAAACCCATCATTTGGTATGACATGAAATTCTATGTTAAAATTTAACAGTAATTGTGACACAAATAAATGAAAATACTTGAAATCACAAAAAAGTTTCTTTAAACCTGAAATTTATTGCTGTCTCAGTGAATTTCAGTCTCAGTTTCAATTTCAGTCAAATTTTAGCACAATACTCAATAATGGTAATATAATACTAAATTAAAAATATAAGGACAACATCTTTTAAATTTGCAAAGTTTGAAAACCATTGGAAAATGCACAATAACACTAATTGATGGTGTTAGTAGTCAAAACTCAATGGATCCTTAAATTAGTGTAAACCCACCAAGTTAATGGAACATTAACAGCTTGTTTGGTCCCCTATACTGCCCATGGTTACTCTTCTCATGCTGCAGTGACATCACTCCCTGACCCAAGTCAGTTGTCTCTATCACCAGACAATAATCTTCTCCATCAACAAATCTTATCTAAATAATACCAATTTGTGTACATTTTTCTACCCATGATTAGGTACTATAGAGATTTGGCATATAGTTGTAGTTATTATAGTTCTTATTAAATAAATTGTTCAATGACTAAATTCTCAATATAAGTTTATTTTTCACGTGGTCAAAAAACAGTGTTTTATAGTCCACAGTTTATAAATATTTTTTATTTTGAATGTTTTTGTCTAAATTATCATTGGAATTAGTAGTATTGTTGGTGTAAAACGACAATGCAACGAAGAAGAAAAAAAATTAAGAAACATGCCATATTTTGTATTATTTTGCTAAAGATGTTGACCTTCAGAAACAATGGATTAATAGATGCCAGTAAGATTGAAATTAAAAACCTATGTTGATGTTTATGGAAGAGATTTAAAAGATAAACTTTTAAATAATGTCTCAAATATTGCTTACCATAAAAATTAATGATAACTGCTATTCCAAATTTTAAGATATTTTTATAAAAATGACAAGTTTTAACATCTTTTATAACAATCATGAAATTTTGCTAGATTTTGTAAAATATCATGAAATTTAGATAGATTTTGTAGAAATTTGGGAATTTTAATGCTTTTTTGTGCAGAATTGCAGATTTTAAGCTTTTTTTTTTTTTTTTTTTTTTTGTGTGTGTGTGTGAGATAACAGCAAATTTTAAAAGCAAATTCTTCTTCACAAGAATTGCTAATTTAGGAAATTTTTCCATAAAATTTTCTAATCTTAACTGTTTTGGGTGCTTGTTTCAATTTCAATTTTTACCAATGTATAAAATAATTTAATTTTTATGTTATATTAAGTTTTAATGTTTTATGCACAACAAATATTTATACATCACTGATATTTAATAAATTATGGAGTGGAATTTGATAGCCTTTTTCATATTGATTATTTTTTTTGTACATGGACATTGTATGTAATTCAAAGGAATTCTTAATAGCTGAAGTGGTGTAGCTTACACAAAACCGATTAACCTATCTAAAGAAAAACTTCTGCAGAATTTTTGTTTTATTTTTGCTTTTAGTCTTCAGAAAAACTCCTGGAAAATTGCTTATAACCTTCTGGAAAATTCCTTAAAAATGCCTGGAAATGGTTTCTTGCAAAAGAATATGAATTCTGCAGATACAATATCATAGTTGTAAATTACTCAAATTTAAAATAATGCCAATCGGGATATACACTATGTGACAGTGAAAATGAGACACTAAGAAGAAGTGGGCAGAAAGTAATGAAAATTGGCAAACAGAGAAAGATAGCAATGAACAATAAGTGATGTTTATTGCAACACTAGCCGCCTTTGACGACCAGCCTGTTCGCTACCCTTGAAAATTCTGACTGTGGCAATTTCTGAACCTTGCAAACTCGCTGGCGCGACCTACCAGAAGTGTGTAAGGTAACTGTTTGGACGGCCAGGAAGTACCACCCAATTTAGACTGGAACTCAGTGGGGGAGGCATCCACAGGGACCGTACCCTACTTCCCTTACCACCAACCTCTCGGAAGGACTTACGGTCCCACATGTTTAACGTGATCGTACTCCGCATGAACACTTCGGCAGTGGCGGGAATCAAACCCGGGCCTTCCGAGTGCAATTCCCGTGTGCTAACCACTGGGCTACCGTGCCCTCTGTGACAATTTCCATAACTTTCTTTTTATTCACCCAATTTAGACCGGAACCCAGTAGTAGAGGCATCCACAGGGACCATACCCTCCTTCCTCTACCACCAACCTCTCGGAAGGACTTACGGACCCATGTTTAATGTGATCGTACTCCGCTTGAACACAGCAGCAGTTTAGGAAGTGGCGGAAATCGCTAACCACTGGGCTACCACGCCCTCCGCAGCAATCTCCATAACTTTATTTTTATTCATCCAATTTAGACCGGAACCCAGTGGGGGAGTGATCCACAAGGACTGTACCCTCCTTCCCCTACCACCAACCTCTCGGAAGGACTTACGAACCCATATGTTTAATGTGATTGTACTCCGCGTCAGTGGCAGGAATTGAACCCGGGCCTACCGAGTGCAATTCCCGCATGCTAATTTAAATTTTATAAGGACCATATGCTAAGCTCTTAATTCCATCCTCCTCGTTCCATCGTTCCATCATTTAAAATATCCATAAAATTAAAATATCCATTTAAAATATCCATTTAAAATATCCATAAATTAAAATATCCATTTAAAAAATCCATATCGTTCCACCAATCCATAAATATAATAATTTCAAATACATCACCACAATTCAATCCACCATAATTCAATCATTTAAATTATTTAAAATATCCATTTAAAATATCATATAAATATAATAATTTCACCCGATGTATCCAATACATATGCTAAGCTAATTCATTTAAAACTGGAAGTGCGGTCTCCATGGAGACGGGGAAAAAACTACTGCAGAGGGAGAAAATGCCAGTAGCGGATTGCCGAGAAATTTAAAATCCTTAGTTCATTAAAATTGTGATCCTGTGGATATTTTTAATAATTTCTTGACCAGATTAAACTTGTAAGAAAGCCAGATGTTTGAGCTTTCTAAAAATGTAAATTATTAGTCGAAATTATGAGTACTTTTTACTATGAGAGAATTTAAAAACCGAAAATCGTTTTTTTTTTTTAGCCAAAAGTGACTTTTGTTTTAAAATCTTTAAAAAATATTAGAAATCGAAATTGAGATTTGAATTTGATACATTTTTACTCGCAATTGTCTGCTCTTTCCGGTGGTGTGATTTGTTTTTTCTACGACGTCTGGATCGTGGAGAAAAAAGGGGAAAAAACGGTCAAAATCGCATAAAACATTAAATAACAAAAAAAATAATTAAAATTTTAAAAATCGGTTTTCACGTGTCACCTTCCCACCCCTCGAGGTCTCCGATTGCCAAATTTCGTAGCTCTCTGACATGCAGTCGCGAAATGTATAGTATGTAAGACAGACACACAGACATTGCCTTTTATTATTTTACGTTTTACTAATTAGAATGCATGCAATATTTTAGAGAAATATTATAAACTACCCATTTCCATCCACGCTACGCGAGATCTCAATGGCTAATGGTCATTAAATGTGACAGCTATGCACTTAAAGGTTACCTTACACCAGTGTTTCCCAAACCATGGCCCACGGCGCACTGGTGCGCCGCGAAGTACAGTTGGGTGCGCCGCGAAAGAATTAAAATTATATTAAAAACGAGTAAAATATGAAATAAAACTCTTAATATAAATCATTAATATTAAAATAATATAAATGGTGGTGTAATTACTTTCTTTCCACTTGCCCCATTGTGAATTTTGGCTCGTTTTCTTCTTGGATGTTTCATTATTTTTCATCGGACGGAGAAATGCTTCGGGAAGGCAGAGGTACCGGGAATGTTTCCATGGAATAAAAGCGCTTTAACCGGGAACGGGGGTCACAATCCCCTCCGGCCTTTTTACTGCTGTTCCTGTATGTACTCTCTAAACTCCCTCCCCCTTTCCACGCTCTCCTCTTTTCAATCATTTTCAACGATTTTCTAACTTATTTCGGCTTATATTGAAAGTGCAGCATTGTGCCTTACAATACTTTGCTTTTAAGTCTTGGTTTACTTGTTCATATGTTTTAAAAATATTTTATTCTGTATATATATATATATATATATATATAATTAGTGCGCCGAAAAATTTTCATTTGTTGTAAAGTGCGCCGCGAGTTATAAAAGTTTGGGAAACACTGCCTTACACCTTTCTGGTAGGTCTGACGGTCTGGGTCAAAAGTCTAAAGTATCAGAAATAATTTAAATTTAAGCATAAAAATGAAATGGTGAGCATTTTCAAGAAACAGAGTGGTGTAATTTTTTTTTAAATCCTTCTGTATCGTCAGCACTATTTCGACATTTCGAAATATAAGTTTTTTTCGTTAACATGGAAGCTGAAATAAACCGAATGATATCCAACACCAAGATTCGAGTGCTCCATAATTTTGAAATGGGGTTTTGAATTTTTTTTTATTATTCCTTTGCACCGTCACCCCCAATTGAAGTTTTTGAAATTTTAGATTTTTCCCTTGGCTTCGAAGCTGGGACGGATCAAGTGACATCAAAACCAAAATTCTAGTTAGAGTGGAAGTGCTTAAACATTTTGATACATCACTTCCTCCCTCCCTAACTCAGTCATATAAACTATCAAAACATATTATATAAACTATCAATTTACGCACGTTCTTCATGCGTTCGAAATGGCTAGTGGTCATTAAATGTGACACATGCCCACTTAATAACAGTTGTTGATAACTTTTCTGAATATTTATTACACTTTCAAATATAAGCGTAAAAAGGGCGAACATTTTATTATCCGGTCAAAGGTTAAATGGAAAAATTCTAATTAAATCTTATCTCCATGTATGATAAAATGATTTAGCCGTAAGAATTTGAAATATTATATCGTGTTATATTTATAATTTTTTTTTCCAGTTTTAATTACTTGCATATAAAAAGGTATGAACTTCAGTTTTTATTACTTCTAAAATGCAAAGTGTTTTAAGTTTTTTGTAAAATCCTTTTAATCGCACCTCCTAATAGAATTTGTGAATTTTTTTTTTATCTTTCTGGTGGTTTGGAAGCTGAGACAGGTAAAATTAAACCAAAACCAAAATTTTAGCTAATATTGAAATATAAATTAATTTTGATATTTTCTTAATATCCCTTTGCCTCGCCCTCCTAATTCAAAGTTTCGAAATATTATATTTTCTGTTATCTGGAGACTGAGACAAATCGATTAAGTTCAAAGCAAAAATTTTAGATAGAGTAGAAGTGCTTGATAATAAAACAAAGTGGTTTTGAATTTTTTTTTTTTATTATTATTATTAATTTTTGAAATTCCATTTTTTCGAAATATTAAATTTTTCAGTTAACCCAGAAGATGAGACGGATGGGCGCCCCATAATATATTTGTTATAGATAAAAGAGTCCACCCCGCTTAATCGGGTAACGGATATTCACATACCTCGATAATATGCATAGGATATTCTGGAACAAAAGCATAAGTGATCATCATAGGGTTAATGTCAAGTGTACCCGTTCTATCGCATAGCAATCGCATAGCAATCGCATAGCAATCTAGATAGCATAGCGATCGCATAGCAATCTAGATAGCATCCTGCTGGATACTAATCCTCAGTTAATTGCCTAAAAGCTGAGACACTAATCTCAAGAATTTCAGTTTCAATGGAAGAAAAAGCGATAAATCGCCAAACTTGGCAACCTCCAGTTTTTCCCTGGGTAGTTCTAAAGGTGTAGATAGCCATAATAAATAGAAGGAAAATATTATGTATATAGTAATAAATTGCTACTACTAATGATATAAATTGTTGTATGAACTTCAGTTTTTATTACTTCTAAAACTCAAAGTGATTTAAGTTTTTTGTAAAATCCTTTTAATCATGCCCCCTAATAGAATTTGTGAATTTTTTTTATTTTTCTTGTGGTTTGGAAGCTGAGACAGGTAAAATTAAACCAAAACCAAAATTCTAGCTAATGTGGAAATATAAATTAATTTTGATATTTTCTTAATATCCCTTTGCTTCGCCCTTCTTCGCTCGATAATTTTGAAAAGTGGTCTTGTGTGTTTTAATCATCTCTTGGCACTGTCAACATCAATTCATATTTTTAAAATATTAGATTTTTCCGTTACATGGAAGCTGAGACAGATCCAATTAGTTCAAATCAAAAATTTTAGATAGAATGTAAGTGCTTGATAATCAAAGTGGATTTAAATATTTTTATTATTTCCTGCAAATCGTCATCCCAAATTCGAAAAATTTCAAAATAATTGATTTTTCCGTTCATCTATGAGAAGATTCACCAAGACTCTTGCCATAGAGGAAGAACTCGATAATTTTTATACCTCACCCACGAACTCAGTCAGTTCAGTGCATATTATAAATATTATACAATTTCCATCATTTTTTTATATTATGTTGTCTCTGATTCTAATCATTTAGCAATAATTAAAACAATTTGGGCTATGTGTACCATATCTAAATGACAGCAATCAGTGTTCTTCCGAGCAGAAACTCTCCAAAGTGATCTAATATCCATTTGCCACTGGGAAAATTCCCATGGGATAATGTATCTTTAATAGCGCATTCTGCTCCAATATACACCTATCACAAATGTCTGTATTTACGACCAAAATCGTCCATAGCTATATGTTGATTCATATACCGGCTTTTAATTGCCAGCAGAAAAAAGATATTTTTAGGAAAGGAATTAATCCCATAGGTGGCATTGTGAAATAAAAGGAGGTATTGGAATTAGCTAGAGTTAACTACCTCCTTCAGAAGGCTTAGATATCTACATCAGAAGACAGGGGTTACTCCTAAAGGCCGGTTGGTTGTGGAATATAGATAGATGAATTATATTTCAGACTAGCTGCCTTTAGTGACCAGCCTGTTCGCTAGCCTTGAAAATTCTGACTGTGGCAAATTCTGAATCTTGCAAACTCGCTGGCGCGACCTACCAGAAAGGTGTAAGGTTGTTTGGACAGAAAGGTGTAAGAATGTTTAGACAGTGTTTGGACGACCAGGAAGTGCCACACAATTTAGACCTGAACTCAGTGGGGGACCATCCACAGGGACCGTACCCTCTTTCCCCTACCTCCAACCACGTGAACACGGCAGCAGTTTTGGCTGTGGCGGGAATAGAACCCGGGCCTACCAAGTACAATTCCCACACTCTAACCACTGGGCTACTGCGTCCTCTGCGACAATCTCCATAACTTTCTTTTTATTCACCCAATTTAGACTGGAACCCAGTGGGGAAGGCATCCACAGGGACCGTACCCTCCTTCCCCTACCACCAACCTCTCAGAACGACTTACGGACCCACATGTTTAACATGATCGTACTCCGCGTGAACACGACAGCAATTTTGGCAGTGGCGGGAATCGAACCCGGGCCTACCGAGTGCAATTCCCACACGCAAACCACAGGGCTACCGCGCCCTCTGCGATAATCTCCATAACTTTCTTTTTATTCACCTAATTTAGATCGGGACCCAGTGGGGGAGGCATCCACAGGGACCGTACCCTCCATCCCCTACCACCAACCTCTTGGAAGGACTTACGGTCCCACATGTTTAATGTAATCGTACTCCACGTGAACACGGCGGCAGTGGCAGGAATCGAACCCGGGCCTACCGAGTGCAATTCCCACGCGCTAACCACTGGGCTATCACGCCCTCCGCGATAATCTCCATAACTTTCTTTTTATTCATCCAATTTAGACCGGAACCCAGTGGAAGAGGCGGCCACAGGGACCGTACCCTCCTTCCTCTACCACCAACCTCTCGGAAAGACTTACTGATCCACATGTTTAACGGGATCGCACTCCGTGTGAACACGGCAGCAGTTTTGGCAGTGGCGAGAATCGAACCAGGGCCTTGTTGGAAAAAATCAATACATCTCGATTCACGTTCCCCGTGAACGGACGTTTATGCAAATTTAGTATGAACGACTCTTTCCGTTCACCGGCGTGAACCGTGACGTTTTCCAACATGAGGTTTCATGCAAATCAGTTCTTAATGCGTTCACATCTCATTTGCATATCTGGGGGCGTTTCCGGAACAGTCCATTTTCGGATATATAAGACAGAACTGTTTCTTGAAGCAAAGCAGACACTGTGAGACACTGTTAGATGATGATCTTAGTCGAGACAGACGCAGATGTCGATCGGTGGATCGATCTAGATCCTTGATGTGGTCAGTTTAGACCAGTACGTGTTGAGTGTGTTTAGTTTAAAACACTGACTTTTTCTAAAGTATGATGGATATTACTAATGTTAAGTGCATTTAAATAATGTTAAAAAGTTAAATTTACTTACGTTGATATGTTCAGAAGTCACGTTAAAATTTGCTGATGTTTTATCCATTGGTTTTTGTTTTGCCAAGTGTGATACCTTCAACAGTGGCTGCAAATGCACGCAAGTTATATAGGTAGTATAATTATTTACTACAAATGCTTCAGGAAAATTCTGTCAAATTATTTGCATCTACAAACATCTTTGTACATAGTATTATTTGAAGATTTTGCGGCATGGAAATTACCTGGATTGTGTAAATTGCCTAACTATGTTCTTCACGCATTAAAGTTAACAATGCTTTTTCTTTAAAACTGGCTTCGCATATTTTAATGGCCCAGCCAACACTTCACAAGTAATTTTTTGATTGTGCATATTTCTGTTTTAATATTCAAGAACTGCATCGCCTCAACAGCTATGCCTGAATTTTTAATTTAGTAGCCAACGTAATTAAGTTTTTGCTGTTAAACTTTAAATTTTTTAATTTTCTATCAGACGGTTATGGGCCTGTTTAACGCCCAAAGAATCATAGTGTAAGTGTTTAAAGGACCATTGTTCCAGTATTCAGATGGGGGCCGTGCCTTGCACCATTTTGAAATACGTGTGATTAACCAAGTAAACAGTGTACAAGAGACTTTTGCTTCTGCTTCTTTGCTAATCTACAAGTGGCCATGGAGGCAAATAGAACGGAGTTACTTACCCGAGACAACTACATCACTTGGTGTACCGACATCTCATTCGTCTTCAAGGGTAAAGGATGTTTCGGACACGTAGACGGATCTGTTAAACCGATTGAAGAAGACGTTAATCGCCGAGACTACAATGATTTTCATCGACGGAAAGACCGAGCGCTTGCTATCATCTACCAAAGCCTATCCTCAGAATACAAGAAATTGATAAACGTAACTGACGAACCAAGTCAAGCGTGGAATACTTTAAGAGAACACTTTCAAGCACCTTCCCATGCCAATCTCGTACGTCTGCTAGACAAATTCTTTGATATCTGGCCAGAACAAGACGAGCCTGTAGACATATTTTGCTCCAGACTTAGAAAGGCAGTGACAAGGCTTAAAGATGCAAATCACCCCATTGAGGACCTGTATGTTTCATTTCAAACCATCCGATACCTTCCGGAAGAATACCGGGGCATTGTTCAGCTGATTTACAGGTGGAGTGACTCAGACTTAAAGCTCAGCAAAATACAAGCAGAGTTGACAGCTGAAGAGAGCAAACTCCGACAGCAGGAAAGTGACTTATCCGAAACTGTGAGTTTTAATTCAGCCTATTTTACTACTAAAAATTGTGTAAATAAAGTAAAAGTATCTAAATTTAAATCACAGAATGTGTCTAATGCAAGTACTTCTAGAAATTGTGTACATAATAGAAATGTTTCTAGTCATAATGTAAATATTTCTAAAAGTAAAATTAAATGTTTTAAATGTAATAAGCAAGGTCATACTAAAGTTAATTGCTCTAAATATAATGGATCTAGTATTGTGGAATTTCTTGGATCTCCACATATTGAAGCTAATACTGTAATCGATCCTAACGATAGGCTCAGCTGGGTAGTAGACACTGCTGCTACGTGACATTTCTGCAATAACAATAAGTTATTTTCCAAATTTAACGAGTGTAAAGGCACTTCAATGTCGTAGCAGTAGGGGATGTCGAAAGTCCAGTTGAGGCTATCGGGACAGTGGAAATGTATGTCCAATTTAAGAACAAGAAAGTATCATTATACTCGAAAATGTTATGTATTCTCCTAAACTTAGGAGAAATTTATTAGCTGCATCTGTTCTTGAGGAACAAAATTTTAATTTTAAAGGGGCTAATGGGGTGCTATGATTTTTTACACCCAAAGGGGAGAAATTCTTTTATGCAAAAAGAAAGGATGGGTTGTATTTTTTAAAACCTAAGTATAGTACCCAGGAACAAAATAACACAGAAAACCATCAATCTAAAGATAGGGATCGAGATGGAGACAAGAAACACAAAAAGGATAGGAAATCTAAAGATAAGAATCCTAGTGCTTCCAGAAAAATAAATAATGTAAAGATAGCACCTAATTTTAAGGAAACTAAATCTGACTCAACAAAAACTAAACAGAATGGAAATGTGCGTAGTTTAAAATCTAAGCCTAGCAGTTCAGTAACTGAACTTAACAGTACAAACTGTCTTTGGCACAAACAATTTTGCCACATAAATGTTTGCTGTAAATGGACTTCCTAGGCTTAAATACAAAAAGTTAAGTTGTAAATCTTGTAAATTGGCTAAGTCTAGGAGAGTATCGTATCAACCCACCGGTAGGATATGGTCCACTAAACCATTACAATTGTTACACATGGACGTTTGTGGTCCCTTGCCTACAGCCTCATATGGTGGAAATAAATGTCTTAACTATAACAGACGATTATAGTCGGAAAGTTTTTGCTTATCTTATGAAACAGAAGTCAGAAGTGTTTTCACATTTTAAAGAGTTTCAGGCCAGAGAGGAAAGGCAATTAGGTACTAAAATTCTATGTATCCGGACGGATAATGGAATGGAATTCTGCCATGATAAGTTAAAAAATTACCTAAGTAATATCGGTATTAAGGCTGAGTAGACTAACACATATACCCCACAGCAAAATGGAGTATCAGAGCGATTCAACTTAACCGCATTTGATTGTGTTAGAGCCATGTTGAACGAGAGCAAAATGCATGACAGATTCTGGGCGGAAGCAATATTGTGTTTTACATGCACTAAAAATCGCATATGTCACAACTTTAAGATGAAGACTCCACATGAACTCTACAGTGGTAGAAAACCTTCAGTCAACCATCTTAGAACTTTTGGTTGTAGAGCATATGTAGGCAAACCCAGTCAGCTCAGAAAGAAGTTAGACATGAAAGCTACAGAAGGGGTTATGGTAGGCTATGCTACTAGAACTAAAGGCTATAGAATATTTTTGTCAGGAGAAAAACGAACAATTGAGACCTGCAATGTGAGGTTTGATGAGGGTAATGTAGTGGAAGGCATCCTGGACCCAATTTGTCCCAAAAATATCTCCTTAGGAATATCAAGAGATAACCATTCAGAATACTCCGACAAGGAATATCCGAGAAGGCAGTCTGATTGGGGGCAGGAAAGAGTGACGACAATGGTGACGATCCGTCTGAATCCAGTGAGGAAATGGACTCTCCTGCTGACTCCAGTATGACTCCTTGCTCGGATATTACTTGGCAGCGAAAGGCAGTTCCAAGACCTGATGGGAGTAGAATCGATGTATATAATTACGCTCAAGGAGATGATAAAAGGCTGAGGTCACACAATGATGTTACGAAATATTGTGCTAAAATAAATATACAATTTGATCAGCAACTATTTAATTTTCAGGAAAATAAAGGTCTTAAAAGGGTCAGAGACAGACCAGAAGCAAGCAATATTGAAATAAATATACCAAAAGGGTACAATGCTGTACAAATTTAACATTTGTTTTATTGTATCACTGGAACGAATTACCCGGTGTTGACCGGGACGAAAATAAACCCCCGTTACTTAATACATTTATAAAAAATCTGATATGGGCATCACATGACTTTCTTTAAGTAATGCAATGAATTTACTACATTCACAATTTAAAAAAATGTTATTCTTATAGTATATACCTATATTACTTTCCAAGATATTGAATTTTCTTCAATTAGTCGTCATTTTCATTGATTTAGCGTCATTTTTATCCATTTGGCGAGATTTTCATTAATTCGGCAACATTTAAAAATGTCGCCAAGTTGGAGACATTTCACTAGATTCGTCGCCAAAATCTCGCCAAGCGTTATGGATGGAGAAATAAGTTATTCTTACAGCAGATAAATGACTATTGGCGTTCAAATACAAAAGTATTACTCAAAGTATCTTTTCTCGTGAATAGAACGACTTAGATCCATGAGAATGATGTCATCAAATTTATCGCATGATATTACATATTAAAAGTAAACATGTTTCTCAACAGTTAATATTTATTTTTAATTTATGGGATTTTTTTGATATATTTATTTCAAAAATGTGCAATATCTCGAGAACGGTTCATACTAGCGTTCTAAAGTTTATGTCAATCGTTTTCTAAGGAAAAATTACATAAGAAATGTCTATTTGCATAACTTTATTAAAGGTTTTGCTTTTTTAATGATTTTTTCAAAATTTCACTCGAATATTTAGGCAGGTTCTGAACATTCGATTGTGTTTTAAAACAACAGGCTTCCAGTATTCATGGATTGTGATTTTTGTACCAAATTTCATTCGAATCGCTCCATTCGTTCTTGAGATATCGTCTCCAAAGGCTCACTGACACACACACACAGACATCACCTCAAAAATGTTCGATTCATGATCAGGAGGACCGTCAATGTTTAATTTTTTCTCGGTTTCGAAAAAAAAAATAGACAAAAAAATACCACATATCATACAATACAACTTTATGTAAGAATAATAATAAATCGAATGTTGACTAGAACATGGGGATATTAAATGAATTGTTTGAGTAGAAATAAAAAAAAATCACAATATCAAAATGTATATTACAAATTTTAAGATTGTTTAAATAACATTTTACTTAAAAGTGTATTAAATTATAATTATAACTAAAAGTGTAATTATGCAAAAAAAATAGTATTTACAGATTATTGAACGTATATCTAGACAGAAATTTGTATGCATGAGCAAAAGAATATGTATAATTCTCAGATTGAGTCTATAGAATATATTTATTAATTTATAAAACAGCTCTAACAATTTATAAACAACTTTTGCACTTTCATGCAAATATTCATAAAAGAATATTTTACTTCGCAAAAGTATTTTGTACCATTTTATTTTTCGTTTTGGATTGAAACTGGAAAAAATACAAAATTAAGATCATTTTACACCATTGCTTAATTATTTGCCTCTGAAATTCCTCATAAAACAGCCACGGGGCATAGTATTTTGGATAAAAACATGAAAAAATTATTCTTTTATCAGTATTATTCTGGGGCTAATGTCATAGACTAAATTCAGTACCAAATTAATTTTATTTGTTGAAACACATTAAAAATTGACAAAAAATGTAGTCAATTAAGAAATTTTTCAAAAATATTTTAAATAATTGAAAGAAAGTTTACCCCAATAGTTAGAACTTAAAAGACAGCCATAGTTGTCGATGGATTTGTGAATGTCGCACAACAGCATAACACAACACTTTGAACACTAAGAAGTAGATTTTTACTTCTAGTCACTGTGTTTGTTATCTGCATGGCCTCCATCTAGCTAGGCTGAATACCTAAATGATCTAAAACGGTAGACGATCAAACGAATGACCAGCTGGACTAATCTCCTCCCTCCCTTCCTTTTAGAAGTGCGATCACAGAGACCGCATCCATGTGTTTGCAATTTGAATTTGAAACCAGGAAAAAATTCTGAGAATCGCCCCTTGGGTTTTTCCTAGGATTTGGGGAAAGCAAAGTCCCCTAGGGGATTGCAGGCTGCACCCAGCTGCAAGTTGTTTAAAATCTAGTAATCTCTCAAGTGTTTGAGCGTACGTACTTTCAAGTAGATCTGTACATTGCTTCAAAAAAGATATAATTATGGGAGAAAAACGAGTTTATCCTTTTTATATTTTAATACTATCTGAAAAAATAAATTCGTTTATATTAGAGTGGCACAAAATTGGTTCATTTTCAAAAATTTTTTAATACGACCACAAAAGTCATTCTTACTACACCTAATTTCACTTCCAAATGGCCGCCCCTTATTCGGCCGCTGTGGGCAATTGCCCACGCCGCCCACGCCTTAAACCGGGCCTGGATATTACTAATGTTAAGTGCATTTAAATAACGTTAAAAAGTTAAATTTACTTACTTTGATATGTTCAGAAGTCACGTTAAAATTTACTGATCCATTGGTTTTTGTTTTGCCAAGTGTGATACCTTCAACAGTGGCTGCAAATGCACGCAAGTTATATAGGTAGTATAATTATTTACTACAAATGCTTCAGGAAAATTCTGTCAAATTATTTGCATCTACAAACATCTTTGTACATAGTATTATTTGAAGATTTTGCGGCATGGAAATTACCTGGTTCCACAAAATATTACCGAGGAATGTATCGCATTTGAGAGATGTTTGTATAAAATTGCATTGAAGTTGGAAAGTGTTTCATAATCAATGCTTTATGCATGATTGATCTTTCTTGTGTATTATTTGTTATGGCATGCTGAAATTTTAAAAGAATGGGTTAAGAATTTGTGTTTTGGGTTGTGCACATTTTTTTTATGTAGCGAGTTATTATGTTATTGAAAATTGTTGAAATTATTTGGAAGAAAGCAAAGTAACCAACCCTACTCTGAGCTCTCTATACATCGAACTACTCAGTGTAAAGGCTCCAAAATTGTTGAATCTACTATTCAAGACATGGGGAAAGGGATTACGCGAAAGAAAAATTTGTTCCAGAAACATCGATAGGTGGCGCTGTACAACAGGAAATATGCTGAAAAGACACAAAATACACATTTGTAACACATTTTATTTGAAGGTACCAAACATTCATATCACAAGGACCTTATCGATAGAGTTTTATCCCCTTTTATGCCCAAAACATAGTAGCTGCAAACCAAGGGTTTATGCAAATTTTTGTGCTTACAGTGCGAAATTGCAGTTACAATGACAGTTTAAGTTTCTTCACTTTTTTATCTTCTTTTTTTTTTCATATCAGCAAAAGAAATTAAAAAGGAAAAATTCCATATCGCATGTGTTTGTTTTTTTTGTGATTATTTTGTGTCTTTTCAGCATATTTTCTGTTGTGTAACGCCACCTATCGGTGTTTCTGGAACTAATTTTTCTTTCGCGTAATCCCTTTCCCCATGTCTTGAATAGTAGGTTCAACAATTTTGGAACCTTTACACTGAGTAGTTCGATGCATAGAGGGCTCAGAGTAGGGGTGTTTTAATTCTGACCACCCGGTAATATATGCCAGAACTAGTAATGTTCTCCAAAAGAGAGTCCACAACAGGACACCATAAGATAGGTGAAAGAACACCCCGCCCCCTCAGACAACCTGCAAGAGTATGAACCGTCATGTTATCACCAAGAAAAGAGGCATAGATGTACCTAGTAGATAACAGAATTTTGATCCAATGAGAGATTGTCATATTGACATTTTTCTTGTCAAGGGCGTGAAGGATGGTGTCAGTAGGCACTTTGTCTAAAGCATCCTCAATTTTGAGGAAAACAGCCAAAGCAATTTACTTACCTGGATTGTGTAAATTGCCTAACTATGTTCTTCATTCAATAAAGTGAATAATGCTTTTCCTTTAAAACTGACTTCGTATATTTTAATGGCCCAGCCAACACTTCACAAGTGATTTTTTTATTGTGCATATTTCTGTTTTAATATTCAAGAACTGCATCGCCTCAACCGCTACGCCTGAATTTTTATTTTAGTAGCCAACATAATTAAGTTCTTGCTGTTAAACTTTAAATTTTCTATCGGGCCTACCGAGTGCATTTCCCGCGCGCTAACCACTGGCCTACTGCGCCCTCCGCGACAATCTCCATAACTTTCTTTCTATTCACCCAATTTAGACCGGAACCCAGTGGGAGAGGCATCCACAGGGACCGTACCCTCCTTCCCCTACCACCAACCTCTCGGAAGGACTTACGGACCCACATGTTTAACGTGATCGTGCTCCGCCTGAACACGGCGGCAGTTTAGGCAGTGGCGGGAATCACTAACCACTGGGCTGTTGGAATTTATTCTTTAGCTGGTGAAAAATTCGTAAAAAAAAAACAGATAGTAGCAGAGCGTCACAATGGTCTCTAATCGGTTAATGGTCTAATCTTAATCGGTTGAAGTAGAAATTAGCATAAACCGGAAGTTGACGTCTCAGTTTGCAGGATCACTAACCATGGGGATAAAACTTCTTAACAAGCGATCCAAAAGTGATTAGCCAATCAGAACGAAGTTACTTTAGGATTTAGTCCGTACATCGACCGATTCACGTACGTGCTTCTTTACAACCGAAGTTTTTCTAACAAGCGGCCCCCTTCTGCAGGTTGAGTTGTCTAACCACAAAAATACAAATTTGTAGTCAAATTTAAATTTTCAGTGTATAATTATATATATCCAAGACAAAGTTTAAAAAAAGTATAAAGTACATCATGATACAATTTACATGAGAAAACAAATTTAAAATATCTCTGTGCCAAAAACAGGAGATACAAATTTTTAAATTTTGAAAACTCTTAAATACATCGCCACGCAGTATAAACTCATCATGTTAGTTGATGCGTGCCATGTGTGGTCGGGCGTTATCCTGCTGGTAAATGGCATTGGGCACCCCCTGAAGGAAGGGTAGTATCATCAGCTGCAGCACGTCATCCACGTATCGTTGAGCCATCATAGTGCCCTCAATACGGATCAGAGGTGACCTGCTATCATAGGCGGTGGCACCACAAACCATGATGCCACATTGTCCTGCTGTGTGGCGTTCCACAGATGCGGCCGGATTGGACCTGTCACCACTTCGGCGCCAGACACATACATGGCAACTGTCATTGCTAAAACAGAAGTGTGACTCGTCTGAGAACATGACCCTGTGCCATTCCACCGTCCACGTGGCTCTCTCCCGACACCATTGCAAATGGAGGTATCTGTGCTGTTAGGTCAATGGCAGTCTTCTTAACGAGCACCATGAGTGCAGGTCACTGACGATCAATCGGAGGATAATGATCCTGGTTGATATGGGAACATCGTGGGTGTCCTGCACATGCTGTAAAAGGATGACGGAAGTGGCCTGCGGGGCCACTACCCCTTGCCAACTGATGCGTCAGTCCACGCATGCTGACGTCACTCTGGCCATACCGGCATGCCTCAAATATGTCACATTCCCTTGTTCTAACCATCTTCGCCACAGCCAGTGCACCATGGATGCGTGTAGGCTTCACCTACGATAATAGAAGCCAAACTACTGACCCCTCCCCCCTGCACTTCGAAACGTAGGAAGCTGTAGGCCCAAATCTGGCCTTCGAATTTCCCTGCCTGAACTTTTTTGGAAAATTCTCCCCTTGTAGCCCACACAAAGAAATATGTGCAGTACGTGGGCTCCTGAATGTACAAAGGTTATTTTTTTTCTAGGCAATGGTCCTTTATCATATTTTTGAGTGTCTAATATGTTAGTTCATGATTTGATAAGGATTTTGACCTGCATACCTTTGGTTACATACTTTATTACATTGGATACACACTAATATTGGATACTGCAAATGCTCTTTAGAAGTAAGTACTTACCATTTTTTGCTTATTATCATGTCATTTAAAATTACTTAGAATTTTAAATATATGGCATTCAAATTATTGTTATTCAATTAAAGCTAACTGGATTGTAAATTGTTTTGTTGCTAGGTGTAATGTCAACAAACCTTTTAGAGTTTTCTTAGTTTGTTTTAAAATTTTATTGTTATCACATGAATTAAGAAAACTGCCTAGGCACTTGTAAAATTAAGCTTTATTAAATAATTGTGAAGTATTTAAAATCATTCAATGTTTAAAATGTATATTTTATCAGGTTAGCTTGTGTCATTCATTGCATTTATCTAGTGTACTTAATATGTTGTCATAAATTATTCAGTTTCCTGCAAATATTTAAAAATTATTTTAATAATGTTGTTATTTGTGATATTTTATAATAGACTAGCAGTATGTCCGTTCTTCGTACTGATTATATAATACAAGAAACTTAAAATTCAGAATTTGATGTGAAGTTTTAATATTTGGAGTCTATTTTTGAAATTTTATAATAATTCTAATGAAAAGAAAATAGGTGAGTTCTACCATGCTGAGATAATAAACAGACAGATGTACAATTTTATGTATACTGTTAATAGCAGATATACCCGACACTGCCCATGATTTAAAATATGTGCAAATTCCTGCAGTATTCTAAATGACATTCTTACTTCAAACATTCTATTAAAATATTTCATTTAATTCTCCCTTCACTTAATTCTTCTAAATTTAATTCTCCTTTCTGTGTTTTCTATATAAAATTATCTTCACAAGCAGATCTGAAGAATAAAACATCCTCGTTTGAAAACAAATTATAAAATATACATGAAATTGGATCAATATATACTAAAATGAAAGTGCTAAAATGGTATAAAAATGGTTATAAAATTTTCTTTTATATCAATTTCTTTATTATTTAAATCAGAAAAATTTAATAATCGTCTGCCGAATAAACACATTTGATTTAATTGTGTTGCTAAGCATCATGATATAATTTTCTTAATAAATTTGTGGAAAATATATCAGCTGCATAATTCTATTTTTATGGAAGGTTTAATTGTGGGATTTTTATTCATATCTCTATAATCCCTGGTCCTAGAAGCTCAAAACATGGACTAAATTTTAAGTAGGGCTATTTGAAGGCTACCTATAAAATTTTCATGTAATTTGATGCAGTAGTTCTACCATAATGATGAGATAGATAAACACACAGACAGATACATGTATTTTCAATTTTATTTAGATAATAAAATGTCATTCTCTTTTTAAGGTATTCTAAATAGCAAGACATTATAGCAATAAAAATGCTACACTAAAGTTATGAAAGTAAAATGATATAAAATGTAATATTTCACACATCAAATAACATATTTTTAACTATTTGATAAGTAAGTAATTGCATATAAAAGATTTAGTATCTTAATATATTGCATGTATATTTTTAACACTTTACAACATAGTTGAAAGTGTTTATGACTTTGTTCATTCTGTCTGTCTGTCTGTCTGTCCGTTAGCACAATAACTGCCGTAAAAATGGCTTTATCAAAATGAAATTTTAGTATATTTTTCAGACGGTCTGTGGGACCTATGGGAATATAAATGAATAATATCACCCAATTAGTTTTTTATTGAACCCAGATTGAAAAAATGAAATACATTGAATCCTATGGGACCTAATGTTTCAAACATTCTTTAAGCGAATATAAAATTCACAAATTGCTTCGAAAATTTTAGGAAATATTCAAATTATCCCATAAAATATATAAAAAAAATTTCAGTAAAATATGTTAGGTAGTTTTTTAAATAAAAATTATTTAATATAAGGAGAAAAACAAATTCAATTAAATTCTGACTCTCGTTATATCCTCCAGGAAGAAAAAAAGTGATATATTATATAATAAATATCTTTCTAAGAGTTTAATTATTTCATATATAAGAAAGGTTTCACATTTTAAAATAAATATGGTAGATAACAGTTTTTCAAATTTTTAAATAAAATAAATTATTATAGTATTGTGATGAATTAAACGATTGGAAAAATGATTATGAATGAAATGCTGCTTTTATATAGAGGCGATTTATATTTCTATGATGTCATTTGAATAAAGTTCATTTGTTTTCGATGAAGTTTCCAAATATAATAAATTATTGTAGTGTTATGATAATTTTAAAAATATTACCGAGGAATGTATCGCATTTTAGAGATGTTTAAACCAGGCAATTTATATTTCAATGCCGTCATTTGCATGAAGTTCATTTTCTTTGATGAAGTTTTCAAATATAATAAATTAATGTAGTATTGTGATAATTTTAAAAATATTACCGAGGAATGTATCGCATTTGAGAGATGTTTGTTTAAAATTGCATTGAAGTTGGAAAGTGTTTCATAATCAATGCTTTATGCATGATTGATCTTTCTTGTGTATTATTTGTTATGGCATGCTGAAATTTTAAAAGAATGGGTTAAGAATTTGTGTTTAGGTTGTGCACATTTTTTTTATGTAGCGAGTTATTATGTTATTGAAAATTGTTGAAATTATTTGGAAGAAAGCAAAGTAACCAACCCTACTCTGAGCTCTCTATACATCGAACTACTCAGTGTAAAGGCTCCAAAATTGTTGAATCTACTATTCAAGACATGGGGAAAGGGATTACGCGAAAAAAAAATTTGTTCCAGAAACATCGATAGGTGGCGCTGTACAACAGGAAATATGCTGAAAAGACACAAAATACACATTTGTAACACATTTTATTTGAAGGTACCAAACATTCATATCACAAGGACCTTATCGATAGAGTTTTATCCCCTTTTATGCCCAAAACATAGTAGCTGCAAACCAAGGGTTTATGCAAATTTTTGTGCTTACAGTGCGAAATTGTAGTTACAATGACAGTTTAAGTTTCTTCACTTTTTTATCTTCTTTTTTTTTCATATCAGCAAAAGAAATTAAAAAGGAAAAATTCCATATCGCATGTGTGTTTTTTTTTTGTGATTATTTTGTGTCTTTTCAGCATATATTCTGTTGTATAACGCCACCTATCGGTGTTTCTGGAACTAATTTTTCTTTCGCGTAATCCCTTTCCCCATGTCTTGAATAGTAGGTTCAACAATTTTGGAGCCTTTACACTGAGTAGTTCGATGCATAGAGGGCTCAGAGTAGGGGTGTTTTAATTCTGACCACCCGGTAATATATGCCAGAACTAGTAATGTTCTCCAAAAGAGAGTCCACAACAAGACACCATAAGATAGGTGAAAGAACACCCCGCCCCCTCAGACAACCTGCCAGAGTATGAACCGTCATGTTATCACCAAGAAAAGAGGCATAGATGTACCTAGTAGATAACAGAATTTTGATCCAATGAGAGGTTGTCATATTGACATTTTTCTTGTCAAGGGCGTGAAGGATGGTGTCAGTAGGCACTTTGTCTAAAGCATCCTCAATTTTGAGGAAAACAACCAAAGCAATTTACTTAGCATTCAAGTTACTTCCCAGAATGAAAGAGAGACTATAAAGGGCAGTATCCGTGGATTTACCAGGCTGATAGGCATGCTGGGAGTTAAAAGTGGCATTGCAGCTAGAATGTATTCTCTAATATACCTGCCAATAAGTTTTCTAATTGTCTTTAAAAGGAAAGACATAAGGCTATTAGGCCTAAAAGACTTGACCTCATAATAGTTATATTTCCCAATCCTGAGAATAAAAATGACCTTGGTATGCCTCCAGGCAGTTGGTATGTCCCCAAAGGCAATAAGGCCCTGTAGAACCTACAGAGAATGGGAGCAAGTACCTGAATTCCTCTTTAAGGAGTATCGGAAAATGCCATTAGTCCCTGGCGATTTATAGAGCCTAAAAGAATTGATTGCGCAAATAACTCTGTCAAGAGTGACCCTACAAAAGTATCTGTAAACTTTGCACATTTATAGCTATAGGTGCCCATACAGGGATTCAAAGTCACAAATGAAATGTAGGTATCAAGCTAGTCGATGCTGTACATCTCGTCTTTTGAATCTGCTCTTGCTGAAATAAGTTCCATGAGCACCCTTGCCAAGGGCTCCCATAGAGGAGCACAAGGGGGTACTTACCATCCCATGGACATTCAAGATCACAAATGTAAATATCAGGTTAATCAATATTATGAATGTATCCCTGCTGGAATTAGTTCTATTGGCGCCCTTCCCATGGGCACCCTTAGGGGAACACTAGGGGATAGCCCTTCCATGGACATTCAAGGTCACAAATGCAGGTATCAAGCTAGTCAATACTATACGTCTCATCCATGAGTTTACCCTCTGGGAAAAGTTCTGTGGGTGCCCATAGAAAAGTGTGAGGGGGCACTTGCCCTCCCATAGATGTTCAAGGTCACAAATGTAGGTACCAAGCTAGCAGATATTTACCTCTCATCCTTGAGTTTGGCCATCCCAGGAATAAGTTTTATGGGCACCCTTAAGTCATACTCTTTCAAAACAAGGTCGACCTCTCCTGCAGTTATCATACTATATTTTGATTGCATTATATTTTTGACACACTCTCTCTGGCTTTCACACATGTTTTAATCACATTAATTACATAATGATCTACCTAATTCCAATTTTTTACAGAATGCATCTACTATAGAATTTCATGGCTGTATGTACTCTCTCTCTCTATTTTAAAATCTCTAATTTCAAATAATGTTTTAATCCCATTTATTTCAAAATTTTCTACCTGTTTCGAATTTTCTACAGAATGCATCTACATATTTATTTTCATAGTGATATGTGCATTTGTACCTACACACACGGAATAAAATATTTACAAAAATGTTAAAACTGTGTTCATGATGTCTTTAAATGCACTTTTTCGTCTAAATATCAAATACAAAATTATTCGTGAACTTTCTTCCATATAATAGTATTAAAAAATAATAAAATTATTCTTTAATTTAGTCAATATTGAATTAATTTAATTCTAATTTAAGAAATAATGCATTTAAAATGTATCTATATTGCTTAATTGTGAATTATATATCCGCTTCTTTAATTTAGTCAATATTGAATTAATATTAATTCTAGTTTAAGAGATAATGCATTTAAAATGTCTCTATATTTCTTAATGTTATATATCCATATAAAAAAAGAAAAAAAAATGCAGGGTTTTCTTCTAACATAGAGAATCTTACTCTTCCTATCTTACTCTTGACTGCTAGGGTTCTGTGGCAGTTACCAATTTGAATTTTCGCATCCACACATGGGGTAGACAGATCCTGTGTTATTTACAACCAGAATTAAATACTGGGCATTACCCAGATTCTAAATAGGTTTCCAATACATATAAATATGTGTGTAATAATAATGTTTGGGGGGGGGGGGGGCGATCTGTAGATCAAAATGTTCTCGGAGTTTTGGTCACTTAGGATTTTCTTAACGGCTTCCTATATACGGTTATTTGGCATTTTTGAAATAAGTGGAACGAATTCGGAAGTTTATAGTAAGTTCTTTGCAGCTTATAAAATATGGCCTATCATTTTTTTAAGACCAAAGCAAAACAATGAAGATTGGGAGAAAAAAAAAATTACGTGACTATATAAGGAAACAGCGAAGTTCAATGCTCTACAACTTTTGATGCACGGAGACCCTAAAAAACCATTTTTGAGCGAAATTGAAGAACTTTAAAAACTTAACAAAATAAAAAATGTTTGAAAAATTTTGCACTTTTCATTATTTAATAATTCACATCAAAAATGGGAGAAGAGCTGTAGGCTGAAAGAAAAAACTCGTAAAAACTAATTTAGAATAATAAATTTGATCATATAAACATGAGGAGCTATATCTTAATGATTTTCCATGATCAAATTTATTATTCCAAATTAGTTTTTACGAGTTTTTTCTTTCAACCTCTAGCTTTTTTCCCATTTTTTGATCGTGAATTATTAAATAATGAAAAGTGCAAAATTTTTCAAATATTTTTTGTTTTGTTAAGCGTTTAAAGTTCTTCAAATTCGCTCAAAAAGGGTTTTTCAGGGGTATCTGTGCATCAAAAGTTGTAGGGTATTGAACTTCGTATCCCATTGAAATAACATGGAAGTGATTCCATAATTTTTGCCAGGGGTAGTACCTATAACACTATTCAAATATAATTGCCAATTCAGCTTATTGTCGATCATTATCCCTAACAGCCTTACGGGGTCCATCGCAAAAACCCTGGCGCCGTTAACCTCCCAGGAAGGATCATCATTATAATATCAACTCAAGTCTTCTTGCTTTTTCTTTAGCAAATCGATTTAAAATTGTTACTGGTGAAATTGCGATATCATAATGCACATGCAACAAAGTCAATCCCACTAGCAGATCTTCTCTAATTGTGTTTCGAACCCATGTCTTCAATCGTTTTAGTGCTGAGAAGCTACCCTCGGCGGTTTCTACAGTAATTGGTTATGTTACAAGAACTTTCAGTAACACGTAGATCACATGGTACACTGCAGGATCACAGTTTTGTAGTGCTTCAAAAGCAGACTTGTGTACTCTGCCGGTATCGGTATTTTCTCGCATCCATTTGGTTCTCCAGTTAATCACCTCAACTTGAAGTGTATACTGTTCATTTCTTCCACTCCCAGTTCGGCTATTCTGTGATACTTCTTGCTTAGCTCTGTCCAAGATGGGAGGAGTGACTCTTCGTCCGTGTTGATTTTCGCTAAAAGAGTCGATGGTACTAAATCTTGTAAATATAAGACATCCAGATTTTCCTGTGCGAATCGGTCTTTTAAGTCTTCTTGGACGCAGTTTAACAATTTAACAAAGGCACGTAAACATTTATTCTGTAATAATCTTCATGAGTTATGTTAGGAGCAGTTGATCTATATGAACTTGGCGTCCAGCAGTACGTGGTATTTTTATTTCAATTCCAAGATCATTACATATTCCCTCAACCTATGCATATATTCCCGAAATCGGATTCCACATTTTTCTTAAATTTACTTATTATCGTAATTGCATCACACACAAAGACAGCATCTCGAGCTTTCTTTTTACTTTTATTATGGGAGCGAGATTTCGTGGATAAATTAAGGGAGGGAGAGCAAGACCAAAGTATCTCCCTAATGATATACACACAAACCTATTTTTGTGCGGTGGATAGGGACTGCATAAAAAAAAATCGCACAAAACTTCACGAGTAGCTATAAAAAATAGTTTTCGCAAGACAATTAAAAAGTATTTTTTTTTATGCGGTGAATAGGGACCGCATAAAAAGTCTCACGTAGAAAATAACTCAAAACCTTACGAAATAACTAGGAATTGCTTTTTTAAATGAAATCAAGACACTAGGCTTGGCAGCTACTTGGAATCTCGCCATACCTTCTGGAATCTGATTTAGAAATTACACATGCGAACAGTTTTAAATATTTTATTTACATATGTACTTATTTTACACATACAAAACTTTTCAAAACGTATAACCATTATCCTTCGGTAGTCTGACAATACGCGAACTTTCTTGTGGTAAACTGGTTCAAAATCGCTTTCGTCACTTGAAGATACATACCAAAGAATATACATATAAAGAAGGGAAGCTTCCATTGGGCTAATGTAAACACGAAATCCGGCGTATGCGCTATGAGAAATTGACGGAGGTATGCAGAGAAAACAACATTCCGGGGCCGCAACGCGTTGCACCCCAGCTTTTCCTCCTATTTTTTTTTTTTTTTAATGCCTACGAAATCTTTTTGTACAAGACTTTGTAACATAAAATATTTTGTTTTTCTTTTTTGTGGTATTGTAATAGTAATAATACTGATGTGATTTCAGTATAGACTATTTTTTCAAAGATTATGCAAAACTGATTACGTTACATATTCCTTTCTCATAAATTTTGTATAACATGATTTGATAAATTTACAAAACAAACATATATAGTTTTTCCTTAAATTTAGTAAAAATCTAAAATATTGCCGTACTGTATGAATAAAGGTGGTCAAAATTGTTCGTATAACATGGAAAAATATTTTATGTTATGAAGAAATTAAAAAAAGAGTATGGAATGCATTTGTTTTTCAATTTGTTTTCAAAATTATATTTTCTGAATTTGTTTTAAAATATTCACATTAATTTCATATTGATAAAAAAATTAGTTTTTTCACAGATTGTAAAATATATTGAAAACAGATGTTATTTACTTATTGATAAAAAAAATTAGAATAAAATTTACATATTAGTGAAATATGTGAATTTTTCCTTAACGGAAAGGAAAACCTAATTAATCCTTTGCCTTCACTTATGAAATGGTATAAACATTATTTTTAACAGATTATTGTTTTATATATATTCCTTAATTTTAATAAAGAAAATGTTAAGAATGTAAAGAAAAAAAATTAAGTGTATAAACATATTTCAAGAAATAATTTTAATTCATAATCAAATTAGTTTTGAAAAGGATAACTCAAATTTGTATATTTTGAGTGACACCATTAACATATAGCTTTAAAATATATGAAAGTTTCAAACTACTATTCTGTGATTGAAAAATGAAGAAAATAAGATTTCTTTACACCGGCCTCTTTATAATCAAAAATCCAATTAGCAAATTAGATAAAAATAAAATTTCAGCTTTTTGAATTCAAAATTTATAAACTATTTTTAATTTTACTTAAAATTTAACACAACTAAAAAATACTAAATTGTATGAATTGAATATTTTGCTTTAAATGATTGAGGGGCCAAAATTTTTAAGCAACGGCAATGTTTCGGAAAATAAACAGTCATTCCACTCTTTATTTTATCAAATAATCCAAATAAGAAAAAGTCTTGTTAATTAATGTATTTGGAGACTCATTAAAATCAGTAGAAATTAAAAACATAGCATAGTCATTACACAGTATAAATAATCTAATATTATTTTATTTCTAATGCTATCTGCTTCAACACATCCAGCAAATCAACCTGAACAGACAGAAAATTAAAAATAATTCTATCTCAAACAAGCTAATCAACTGGCTTATGTCAAGCTATTCTAATCAACTGGCAGTAGATTAGTAGAATCAAAATTCTAAGTATAAAATGAATAAATATAATCATGATAAGAATCCTAAACGACAAGATCCCTTATTTCTAAAGGTGTTTATTGCGACTACATATGCATACTAAATAAAACAATAGATTAAATACTTTTAGGATAGAAATAATTCACGTACCTTTTGTGTTTGCAAGAAACTCAGCAAATTGGTCATTTTAAAACAATTACAATCGGAAAATCAAATGTACACAGCCCAGAATTGTAATACACGATTAAATACATGTCAACCATGTAAAAGAAGTGATAAAAATATTAAATTAACAGCTTAAAATTGTAATAAATTCGGACCACGTGGAAATATACCACACACACATTGACTTGCGATGAAGAAAAGAAATAACCCATTTCCCCCCTGCTTGATACACATCTATTTCCCCCGAGCTAATGCGCATGCGTCACGGGAGTTGGAGTGAGATTGTGCGGGAGAAAATTCGCCTGTAAGTTTGCTTCACCTTTACACACCAAACATTGAATGTTTGAGGTCGCTCTTGACGTCTTTCGTAGCCTTCCCCCGTTTGTACATACTACCTTGCACTCGTTTAGAGTTGACTTTTTTTCAGTTACCATGTAGTCGGTGATCAGTTTTTGCGACGACTGTTGTTTCACTAGACGCTTGTATATGTCTCGGTAGCCAGATATACAAGATTGAAGCTCCTTTTGGAATTTTGAAGTTCTTTCAGAATTGGCATCGAAAAACTAAATGGCCAATCAAACCTACTAATTTTTTTTTGATAACTTCGTCAATTATGTTCCAATTTGATTGAAATTTTCATATACCGCACAAAACAAATCGCACAAATAAAAAATCGCACAAAAAAAGACCGCACAAAAACAGGTTTGAGTGTATATATATTTTTTAATTTTATAATTTATTTGATAAAACGTCGACATTAATCAAGCGTTTGGGGGGGGGGGGGCGATCGCCTCGATCGCCCCTCCTTAAATCCGCCACTGTGTCAACATCACAATGGAACTTACCATTAGAGGGCTTCTATAGAAAGTTTGAAAGAAGCTTTGAATATTTGGCCTAAATAAAAAAAATAGTAATACATTTTTCTATTGATATCAGCAAATATTATAATTTTATCATTTTAAAATCTATTTTTAATGATCCAAAAACTATTTCAAGTGCAGATATGTAGAACAAAATTAAGATAAGTTTATGGCAACCCTGTAAGTCACACGCTTGTGGGTTGTACAATCTCTGTCTGTCAACAATAGATCTTTATGTGCGGTCAACAACTAGGGATGATAAAATATTTGTTTGACAGCTGTAATCAAGAAAAATCTGATGTGGGCAGCACATGACTTTCCCTGCAGACGTTTATATTCACGTTCTCTTTATTTATTTTTAAATTTATTTCACTTTTAATTCAATTTTTGTTCTCATTCGGTAACCGGACTTATTAAAGGTGGCGTAGAGAAAATACGAAAAACTAAAATATCTCGAGAACGGCTAGTCCTAGTGTAATGGGGTTGATCTTATTCTTTTCGTCGTTAAAAATTACGTATTAAACGAGCATTTAATGGATATATGTGAGTATACCTAGTTCATTAGTTTAGATTTTGACGATTTTTGCGGGCCATTTTGCAAAAAAAGGCAGGTTATTTTTTTTCGAATCGTACCAAAATCTAATCAGCACCTGGGTAACCCACAAGTGACTCATCTACCAAATTTTGTGAAATTTGGTTCATTAGTTTTTCAGTTACAGTGGATACAAGCTTTTGCGGGCTATTTCGCAAAAAAAAGCGGGTTCTTTTATCCCGAATCGTACCGAAAACTAATCAGCACCAGAGTCGCCCACAAGTGACTTACCTACCAAATTTTATGAAATTCGGTCAATTACTTTTTTAGTTAGAGTGGATACAAAATCTGAACAGACAGACAGATACACACACAGACATCACGCTAAAAATAGTTTTTTCGCATTCTAGAGGTCTCGAAACGTATAGATCCGTCGAAAACTGGAGTTGTGATTTTCGGCATGATTCCAATACTTTCCCTATACATTACCATGTATTGCAGGGAAAGTAAAAATACAGGGTACATAGGTACCTGCTTCTAGGAGCAACACCTCTCTGGTTTCAGGGGGACTGTGACAATAGAGTTTTTCCCCAGAATTGGTAGAAGATTCCAAACTAGTTTTGTGTGCAGGATTCTAACTTATTTCAGTTCAAGCCCTTTTGCTGTCAATACAAATCTGTTTTCATTTTTGAGAGAAACATTTGTCTTTCCCATTCTTTTTTCCCTTTCAATATTGCAGTACTTCTTGTTGAAAACATTACATAATTAGTTTACAGAATGTACAGACTGTCTACAAAAGAGGTTTTAAGATTTTCAGCCCACCCGAGCCATAGCAAGTGTGCATTATATTTTTTCTATTTAGTTCATCATAATTTATCTTTTACTTTCCCTACATACATAATATATAATACACATAGAATCATATTGGAGGGGGGGGGGTCTTCCTAACCACTTTTAAAATCACTAGGGTTCAATTAATCATTGAGTGTGATAATCGTACCCAATTATTTCCAAAGTACTGTGACATGGTCTAAAATTCAAATACGAGTTTTTGATGGAAGAGTACGTTTCAAGCATCCTTGAACTTGAATCGAATATTTCTGAAGTAATTCGTGTGAGTCTGTGGGCGTGATATCTCACAAACGAATGAAGTGCTTTGGAAATAATTTAATACAATTATCATACTCGATGATTAGTGAAACCCTATTGATTTAAACTGTGTTAGGAAGAACCTCTCCCCCCCCCCCATTTTTGTATGAATTTTTAATTAAAAATATGGACCTTCAATAATTACAAATACATATTTACAGGCATTTTCTCAAAAATTTCTCAAAAAAAGACAGGTTCTTTTATCCTTAATTGTGCCAAAATCTAATCAGCACCAGGGTCACCCACAAGTGATTTACCTATAAAATTTAATGAAATTCAGTCAATTAGATTTTGAGTTGGAGTGAATACAAAATCTGCACACACAGACGTCATGCTAAAAATAGTGTTTATGTGTTTTAGAGATCTCAAAACGTGTAGATCCATCTAAAACTCAAGTTGGGATTTTCAACATGATCCCAATACTTCTCTATTATACATTACGATGTATTGCAGAGAAAGTTAAAAAAATCTGATGTGGGCAGCACATGACTTTTCCTATAAACTTTAATTCATCTTCTCTTTATTTATTTAATAATTCATTAAATTGAATTTAATTGCACAAAACAACACTGAATTTGCACTTTTAATCCAATTTTCATTTTTTTTTTTTTTTGTTACTTGGACATATTTATTTTTAAAAGTGACGTAGCAAAAATGTGAAAAAAATAAAATATCTGGAAAGCGGCTAATGCTAGAGTAATGGGGTTGGTCTTATTCTTTTTACTGGTAAAAATTACTTGCAAAATAAACCTTTAATTGATATATTTGAGCTTGCATAGTCTTTTATTTTATATTTTAATCATTTTTACATGCAATTTTGCAAAAAAAAAAAAAGCAGGTACTGTTTTCCCGAATTTTACCAGGGTAACCTACAATTGACCTATCTACCAAATTTTCTGAAATTTGGTAAATTAGTATTTTTAGCTACAGTGGATGCATGCAATTTTTGTGGGCCATTTCACAAAAGAAGGTGGTTTCTTTTTCCCGAATCGTACCAAAATCTAATCAGCACCAGGATCACTACAAGTAACTTACCTTTGAATAATTTTGAAATTTTGTCAATTAGTTTTTCAGTTAGAGTAGAGACAGACACAAACACAGACGTCATGCTAAAAATAGTGTTTTTGTGTTCTAGGGATCTCAAAATGTGTAGATCCGTTGAAAACTCTAATTGCAATTTTTGGTATGATTCCAAAATTTTTCCTATACATTACTATGTATTGCAGGTAAAGTAATAAGAAGATTAATTTTAATTTGTAAGCAAAGTCATGTGCTGTTCACATTAAATTTTTTATTTTCTCTACAATATATGGTATAATGTATTATGTATAGGGAAAGTATTGGAATCATGTCAATAATTGCAACTCGAGTTTTGGACGGATCTATACACATTTTGGACATCTAGAACATGAAACAAATATCTATAGTGTGACGTTTGTGTGTCTATGCAATGTATGCATCGCCACCCTAACTCAAAAACTAACAGACTGAATTTTATAAAATTTTACAGGTGAGTCACTTGTGGGTTACCCTGATGCTGACTAGATTTGGGTACGATTTGTGAAAAAGAACATACTTTTTTAACAAGATGTCCCACAAAAATCTTCAAAATTTTAAATAAAAGTCTATGTATGCTCAAATGCAGCAATTAAATACTTGTTTTATACGTAATTTTTGACGATGCAAAGAATAAGCCCAACTCCATTACTCTAGGACTAGCTGTTCTGGAGATATTTTATTTTTTTTCACATTTTTGCTACTTCATTTCTGAGAAGTTCAGTTTTGTGCAGTTATCAAATGAAAACGAAAATTGATTTAAAAGTGTAAATTCAGTGTAATTTCAAATAATTATGTGTGTTATTTTATGTAATTAAGCTCAATTTAATGAAATATTGAAGAAATAAAGATAAATTGAATTTGAGTCTGTAGGGAAAGTCATATGCTGCCCACATCAGAATTTTTTCTTGCTGTCATTGAAGAAGTGAGGTGGTAAGAAAAAAAACATTTTTGTTTTCATCCTTACTTTTACAAAAAGTACTAAACAAAAAATTCTGAAAAATTTTTAGTGACATATTATTCCAACCCAAATATAGAAAAAAATAACATGAATGCTTGAGAATGGAAAAAGGAGAGAAACTGCCATAAAGTGGAAGGAGAGGGGTCAAAAGTTAATAAACAACTATAAAAATATTCAAGCAATATTTTCCAGCATTGTTATTCACGTAAGGAATCAAAAATCGGGCCTACGACACTGAGATAAAAATGTCAAAATTTTAATGTTGCAGTCACTGAGGATATGGATCGTAAAAAGAAACCAAATTTTTGTAGTTTCTTGGTTGTGAAAATGTTATGATTAAAAACATTTGAAATAATATTGACAGATATATCACTCCAACCCAACTAATAATAGAATAAATATGCACGCTTCAGGTTTTTTTGGAGAGATTATAAAATGTAAACTAGTAAAATTAAAAACCAATACAAAAAAATCTGATGTGGGCAGCACATGACTTTCCCTGCATACACATATTCACGTTCTCTTTATTTTATTAATAATTCATTAAATTGAGTTTTTTTAATTGCACAAAATAGAACAGCATTTGCACTTTTAATTAAATTTTTGTTTTTATTTGGTAACTGGACATGTTTTGAGAGCGGAGTAACAAAAATGCAAAAGAACTAAAATATCTAAATAACGGTTAGCCCTAGAGTAATGGGGGTTAATCTTATTCTTTTCCTCGTCAAAAATTATGTGTAAAACAGGCATTTAATTGATACATTTGAGCATACAGAGTCTCTTATTTTAGACTTTGGTGATTATTGCGGACTATTTCATAAAAAAAGGCAGGTTCTTAATTTCCTAATCGTACCAAAATCTAATCAGCACTAGGGTCACCCACAAGTGACTTACCTATAAAATTTTATGAAATTGGTTCATTGCTTTTTGAGTTAGAGTGGGCACATACATCGCACAGATAAACAAGCAGACACAGACGTCATGCAAAAAGTGTAAATCCATCGAAAACTCGAGTTGCGATTTTTCAGATATATTCATATAGAGCAAATGGAGAACTCCCCCCCCCCCCCCCTCAGCCAAAAAGTCCTGACAGAAACACTGCATATGACACTTGGATTTCCCACTGCAAACTACACACAGGCATTTTCCTTTATTATATAAGATAATTATTGGGTTGATTGGAAATTACATTTGGTTTTTTCGCATTAAAATAAAAAACATTTTTTTATACAAAGAAATAACTTTAATCAGTGTTGTATTGACCATTCTGTTCAATAACCATTTGCCATCATCCAGGTAATTTCATGATTCCACTGTCAAAGAACTTCTGATCTTTATCTGCAAAAAAAAATTTCTAAGGGGGATTTGACACTGTTATCTGAAATGAAGGTTTTACCTGACAATAAGTTTTACAGAGTCCAAAACAAATGGTATTCTGATGGTGCAATATCAGGGCTATATGGTAGTGTGGTAACACACCCCAACCAAGCTCCAGTAGTTTCTGACTAGTGACTAAATATGTATGTGGTTTGGCATTGCCATGTTGGATTCCAATACCTTTACAATTCACCAATTTTGGATATATCTGTTGCAAAGCAACTTTCATTTTTATTAATTGTCGATATTATACATTGGAATTGTTCGTTTTGTTCCTTGATAAAAGCTCAAAATAAATAATTCCCTTATAATCCCACCAGACTGATAACATGACTTTCTTTTGAAGAATATCAGTTTTTGATGTTGTTTGATCTGATTCCTCAGGCTTGGACCATGATCTTTTGCATTCAATGTTACTGTAAACAAACCATTTTTCATCATCAGTATCAATCGTTTAAAAAATGTATCATTTTGGTCAATGTCAGGAATTTTGCCCATATGTCAGTTGTATTTTACGAAGTTGAATGGCCATATGGTATGAATGTTGAATGCCATGTCAGTTGCTATAATGTATTCTCAACAAATTGTTTCAAATAACAGTAAAATCATCTGTACACTACTACAGCTTATGGAAAAACCGATGACACTCGATGTCACACAACCGATGAAACACCTTATGGAAAAACCGAAAGTAATTTCCGAATAACCCAATAGTTTCCTCTTTGCAACTGATGCATAATGCACAAAATTTAAAGTTTTAACATGTTTGAGCCCCTAGTCTTAGTATGTGATGTATAAACTAATTTACTAGAATCTCTCCTTTCCTGTTGAAGTAAATTAGGAAGCAGAGACATATCCCTGGGAAGAGCAGAAATATGTTTTTACAGTATGTTATTTACTATACACAGTGTTATTTTTCTTACTATAATTTCTGGATCAAAAGCTATGATATTTGAAAGGTTACAAATTATTTTTTTACTGCATTTACGCTTCAGCAACTTACATGCTGAGATACTTTTCTATTTTCCTGTCAAGAGTAGAGCATACTTTATTTTTACAAGAGTTGCTGAAGATAGAGAAAGAGCAGAGAGTATAAGTTCAAGAAAAGAATGAAACTGGAAGGTGCCAAGAATGAAATGAAACTAGAAGGTGTTAAGAATGAAGTAAAATTGCAATTAGAAGTCACTGAGTAACTTTTGAATGAGCTAATGATCAACTTAAAAAAGCTCTATCAAAAAATTACTTAAGAGAAGATTGTACAGTCTATAATTGATGCAGCTATGTCCACCAAAAATTTAAAGGATAAAGGAAAAAAGCTGATTGCTTACAGAAAAATATAGAAAAAATAAGACAGTATTCAATCATATTTTAAATCTGAAGGCTTATAAATGACTAATTCTAAGATTATAATATGTGCAATGCATTTCCAAAAAATAAAAACTTTCTAATGGCCATATCTTATTCAAACCAAATTTCAACTCTTTATATGAAAATCATTATGTTTTTCATTTGTCTGCAGATTTATCTATACAGATCTTTATTATTTTTAAACTCCTGTCAGTTCATTTATCATATTATTTTTTCATTTAAGAGTAATTTTGAGTCAACTGTCCTTTTAGATGGAAAATTTAAGATTAAAAAAAAATTAATAATAATTTTTTACTATATGATTGCTTTTAGACAAAAATCTGATTGCTCTGAAAAAGTCCCTTTTTTGGTTTTGGTCCCTAAAATTGACCTTATTTCTTAGGTTAAATTCTGTGTGGATCACTACTTTAGCAATAATACTTCATCTGAATCATGATATAAATGTTAGCTGTTTTTCAAATTTGAAAGTTTTCCCCAAATCGAGTTTATATGATAATCTGAATAAAGTTTCTCCTTTTATAAAAGAGAGAATGCTGTTTTCCTTCTTATGCCATGTCAATTGAACCTCCATATATTAGAGATGTCCACTAATATAGGCGTATATAGGCATAGTTAGAATCTTGGACTCCCTTCTGTAGAGAACTAATGTTGAATGGATGGCATTGGATCAAAATTTGTAACTAAAGTTCCATTTATACAAATACTCATTAAGTTATCTGTATTTACTAAAGTTAGCGGGGAACGGTAAGTGTTTTTTATATTGTTCATGATGCTGAAGCTGCATTCACAAGAAGATATTGAAACTGGTATGCACTGAATAATGGCCAAAAGTTTACTTAAAATCTTTAATCTGCTATTATGAGTTGCTGCATGTCTGCACATTTCAGGAAATGTTAGCTGGATGCTTGTTTCAAGTCATACCACTTATCAAGAACATTGTCTTCATTAATTGTGTGTAGTTTCAGTATTGACGGCTAAATCCCTGGAATACAATCGCAAAAGTCCAGGGGTTCTGCCAAGGGAACACGCTTTGAAAAACACTGCACTAAGAGTTTTCATTTAAAGTTTTGAAGATCCGGTTTGTCTGAAAATTCATATGACTGTACGAAATATGTATGCAAAAGAGATTTAAAATACTTTACATTTCTGTCAAAAATAAAGTGTACACACCATTTGCTACCATATGAAGGTTTCATAAATTTCTTGTTTTCTTTTTATATCTTTGTCTGTTATATCAAATGTGTTCTCTCATAGATTCATTTATTTTTACTTTATAATTGTAGAGATTTAAAATTTCAAAGAGTTTAGTCTTTTAAATCATACTTTTACAATACATTCTAATCTTTTCAAAATGCCAATATTAATGTTTAACAAATATAAGGTTTATTTATTTTCAACAAATGTTGCTTTGTATTGAAAATTCAATTCAGTCCAATGAACAGCAATGTTTAATTTTTAAAATGTATTTTGTATTTGGAATTTTTTAAATTTTAAATGTATTTTGTATTTTATGCTTCAAAACCGGTGTATTTTGTATCGAAAACACATTTTCAATGTATTTTGCTTAACTCTTTTCAAAGAGAAAATTCGCCGCTCCACCAATAGCAGGCAGGAGTTCCTGTCTGTTCTTAAAGACAGCCCCAAAATGAATCAGACTAAACATTCCAATGCGAAGAAGAGAACAGAGTGGAAATCTGTTGTTGTTAAAATGGCTCACTCCACAAGTCACATGAAAGAAAGTTCTGATATGTTGAGATAGTTTAGCATAGAACTAAAGATTATTAAATTAGAATATTATTTAATGTTAATAAGTAATCTTGCATACTTAGAAACTGGAAATTAAATAATTTAAATTAAATAATTTAAAATAAAAGTTTTTAAGGATGATTATTAAATTATAAATTTTGAATACTCAGTGTTGCTGATGATATTGCAACATTACAATTCTTATAGAAAATAAATAAATAAAAATAAGAATTAAACTTCATAACTAAAGCATAATCCCTAAATTTTTTTTTTTGTAAAGCCAAATGCTTGATGATCCACAAAACACAATATGGAAATATAAAATTTTTAAAAATAAATGCAACATCTCTTAAAATGAATGCTTAATATAAATCGAATTGATGAATACGTGGCGACACAACATACAATTCACCAAGACATGCAAATGTTCATGTAAATTTTAAGACGTTACAAACAGTAAATTTTCATTGTATCAATATATAAATAAAAATAATGTGTATATGTGTGTGCAGCTTGTGTGAAGACAAAATTATTAAACAAATTCCAAGAAACCACCTAAAAAAATAAATCTTCAACTAAATTCTAAATCAATCAATAGATAAAAAAAGTAAACAAGAATGAATATCAGAATTTTGAATGAACTATCACCCAATTTTAAGTTTCATACCAATGGAATTCAAGATTATATTTCATAAATGAAGATAATAAAATTCAATAAATTTAAAAAATAATTGCAATTCCAAAATCTCTGAGAAATAAATCAAATAAATTTCAAACCTTGAAAATATTGAAACAATAATTCAAATCAATATAAAATGCAAAAATTTCTTAAATTTTTTTTCTTGAGAAATAAATGATCCATAAGAATATAAAAAGATGAAGATTTTAATTCAACACAATTTCAAAAGAAATCAATTTCCTAATCAAATCAAAAATATAACTGAATCAATAGAACTTAAATTATTGTTAAAACAAATTACAATCTTCAAATACTAAACTCAATAAGAGTAATAAATTTTTAAAGAAAACTGAAATAACTTTAGTGGAGTACAACGAATAATAAATTATCAAATTGAAAGTCAATGAGCTAGAATTGTAAGAAAAATGTTACCAAGAAATCAACAGAAAATCAAAGTACATTTAAAACTATCTTGCTTGACCAGGACAGGAAAAGCCAAATAAACTGCTCCCCCCATGAGTTGACAACTGGTTGCCTCAATTCTCCATCAAGAACCATCAAATAAGACACAAGGCTGGCAACAGTTTCTACACAGAAAGATCCAAACACTCAGAAATTCTCATACAAGATACTGCTGAAACTATAAGATAAAATAAAAAAATAATTAATACAAATCAAATTTTAACTTCAGATATCTAAAACGAATTATTAGAAAATTGAATTGAAAAGATGAAAACAATAACTAATTATAAAAAATTAAATTTTTAAATGCATTTAAAACTTGTACTTAAATAATTTGGAAAATTATAAATTAAATCATGTGACATAAAAGTTTTTAATGAAATAAATCAAAGACAATAAATCATAGATTAAAAAGTCATTTAATAAAAACCATTCTTTATGATGTAAAAATATTAAAAAAGGCTAGAGCTCTTTCGGGTATCACCATACCCGTTATCAGTGGCTATTAAAAAATTACTGTGCAAATAAGCTTATATACAGACCAAATCGGCAAACAAAATTTGCATAAATTAACTACAGAATACTGATAATTAAATTGTATTAGTAAATTACCACTGATGAAGGGTATGGTGATACCCGAAAATGCTGTGGCCTTTTTTAATATTTGTGCGTCATAAAGGATGGTTTTTATTAAATGACCTTTTAATCTACGATTTGTTGTCTTTGATTTAATGCATTATTGAAGTTGACATGTAACTACTTTAATTATTGTTTTTAATGAAGATTATAAAATCTATTACATTATAAATTTTGAATTATACTCAGTGTTGCTGATGAGATTGCAACAGTACAAGTAAAAATTATAGAGTTAATGGCATCATGAATACAAAAATTGTATTGCAACTATTATTCACTACAATGCACAGGCATTAGAACTCATGAGTGCAACTTGCACCTACAGAAATTTGAAGATAATTTAAGTTTATTTTGTTGTTGTTAATATTCTTTATATAGTATTGGAATGAGATTTTTTCCGAAAAGTTATTTAAGTAAAAATGTCTTAAATAAAGTATCTAAGTTCGCAGTTCAGAAACAGGTGTTGTTGTTGTTGAGATCCAGACCGTCCGACCTACCAGAAAGGTGCAAGGTAACTGTTTGGACGGCTGGGAAGAACCACCCAATCTAGACCGGAACCCAGTGGGGGAGGCATCCACAGGGACCGTACCCTCCTTCCCCTACCACCAACCTCTCGGAAGGACTTATGGACCCACATGTTTAACGTGATCGTACTCCGCATGAACACGGCAGCAGTTTTGGCAGTGGCTGGAATCGAACCCGGGCCTACCGAGTGCAACCTGGCTCCGACCTGGCAACCGAGTGCAACCATGAACACGGCTCAGAAACAAGTGTGAATATTTAGATAAAAGCTGTTGCTTACATACCCTGTCCCCCTTTACCATTGAACCCTGGTTCAAAAGGTCCATGCAGCCGATGGTCGGGTTAAAAATTGGAGTTGTTGAAAAGTTAGGTGCTCGGACAAACTGCTCAGACAATGGTAGTATTATTTAGCATTGTTTGCCTGACTATAAATACTATGGGTACGTTATCATATCTAGGATAATCTTGCTTAAAATAAGTTATAACAAATTCTAGGGTATAGGACTTGAAATTACCAAATAAATCTGCTATGGGTGTGTTGCACAGACTGCAAAATTATGTGCAAATATATTTTTGAAATAAATTATACTAGATTTTTTTATTTCTTTTTTTTGTGGATGCAAGAACAATATTTAGCAAAACCAAGTTCAAAATACATATGTTAAATATTTGTATAATATAGAAACAAAGATTTAGCTTAAAAATTCTTAAAATTTTAGGTGGGTTAAACCTTTTATTTTTGTTTATTTAGTGAAAACGGTATCCCAAAAGAAAATAATCATATTGTTAAACCTTTAAGTAATACATTAAAAAGTGTAAATGAAATTTTTAGACATAAAATATATAAAACAGGAGTTATGAAACATTTAACATTGGGCAAGAATAAGCAAATAATGTTAGGTAAAAACACAATTCTCTAATCTGGAGCTAATATCGTAAAAAATGCAATTTTTATGTACTATAGATTGGTATAATATGGATTGAAAGTTTTTGCACACTTTATGTAAAATAAATGAATCACAAAGCATGATCATTAAAATGCCATAAAAATGATTATATTTATTTATTTTAATTTTATTATTTACAAATATGGGACTTTGGATTTGTGTGTGTGTGTGTGGGGGGAAGAGCCTCTGTTTACTACAACATTTCAAACATTGAAAACAAAACAGTCTAATAGCCTTTGTAATGGAAAATTAATCTGTAGTAAAAGTACTTCTTTCATTTCGTTAATAACAGCATAAAAATCCATTAAAAGCATTAATTGGCTTCAGAAGCAAAAAGTAGCATATTTCTTCAGATAGAGAGACAGAGCAACCGCACCAGCAAAGGCAAGAACGCGTCTGTCAGTTTAGAAGATTATCAGTATTTAGACAGACACATTCTTACTTTTGCTGGTGCAATTGCTATCTGCATATCCTGATGAAAAAATTATTTTTGCCTTTGAAACTGGTTGTTGCGTTTTATCAACTTTTAATAGTGTTTATGGTAGAAACCCGGCTGAGGAGAATTGATTATCACATTTTTCATTGAGTATCACAAGTTGGGATATCAGAGCAGGGGTCTCTATAGTAGTACGGATTTTAGGAGTTTGACATTTTTTGATGTCAATTTTCACTAGTTGTAGTTAACTTTTTTTTATTATATATATTTTTTTATGTATTGCATACAATTTGTGCTAGGGCCAAATTGCACTGACGGATAAAATATGTTTCAATTCAATTTTATTTTCCCCGTCGTGCATAGTAATGTGAAGGGGAAGTATTGTGATGTGGTAAAAAATCCAACCCTCAAATTTTGGTGAATCTACATGTTTTGAACATCCCTGAAAACGAGTCAATGTTAAAATCGCTAAAAATCGAGTATTTCTGCTTGGGACAATAACTAAATATCAGCAAAGTCACAAATAATTATTCTTTCGATATTTGTTATTATTATTCTTTTGCATTGGATATTCATATTTGGTAAAAATGCTGTCACTGTTTAAAATTTCACTTTTCTGTCTTTAAAGATAGAATAAATTTCTTGCAGTTCTTTTAAAGTGCATATAACATCATAGGAAAGATAATTATTAGATCTTTCAATTATCTTACACAATAAATATATTTCTATAAATATTTTTAATTTGAATTTATTTTTTAGTTATTTTATGTTTAGCACAAATTTGAGCATTATTCACAATTTTCACACAAATCAGTTCTTTAGCGACCGAAAATATTATCACAGAGTTTTCATCTTGACACCATCGTAAAGATCAAAGAACGTACTTTCCAACGATGTTTGAACCGAATCAGTAGGATAATTCCTTCATAGTTATTTTTTTAAATGCACCGAAATTTGCATTTTTTAGGTAATATAATTTTTACATGCTTGCAAAACTTCCTTGAATAAAATAGGCATATGTCAGTAAGCTGACTACAATTGTTTCGAGGGCTTTATAATCCCCGTTGAGTGCGTTATAATGAACATGATTTTTTGGAAGGCACTTTTATTTACTTGAACTCTTATTAATGATTATATTGGTAATGATGTTGATAATCTTGTTAATGATAAATCAGCAGTTCATTATGTCTCCTTATCTTCTTAGTGTGGAAAAAATGTCTTCCATCTTTAACTTCATTTATCAAATCATATAGCTTCCAAAACAGTTTTCTGTTTTGTTTTTTGTCATTTATTTAATTAGTTCCTTCTTAATTCTAATCTCATTCAATAGTGGTTTAAATTTGTTTGTATACTCATCCTTGACTTTAAAAGTTAGCTCATTTAGTTCTTTTTTTTTTCTTTTCAATTTTTTATATCCTTAATTCTCGTCTTATTCACAGATATTTTTGGGTTGACTAATCGATTGATATTTTTTTATAGTTGATGAAGGTAGCTCATATAGCTTCTGAAACCATTATTCTTTACTTTATTTTCTGTGTTATATCCTTTTTAACCTAGTCTCAAATAATTACACTGTTAATTATTTAGTAGTTTGATTGATGAATTTAACTCTCGAAACTGGTTACTTCTTTTTGTTATTTTCTTGTTAATTACACCTCATTTCCTGTAATTTTCTATCTTTTTTCCATTTTAAGGGTTTGACTATTTTGCCTCCATCTAAACTCTTACCAATAACAATTCTTATATAATTCTTAATATAGTTCTTTTTACTATAATTTAACTGTTATATTTTTTCTGTTTTTTAAATATCATTTCATTGCTTAATATTTCATACTCGGTGCCAGTTCCTCTTGTCTTCGTAGATGGGAGATGAATTCTTTACTGTCCCGTGATGATATATATGTTCACATGGATATGTTTATGTGTGTTTTACAAATGCTGATACCTCCTGCTCTGTGAATTTTATCACTGTGTGTCCCCTAGCTCTTTTGAATTTCTCATTGCTTGCCTCTTCGCAACTCTCAGCTTTTATTAAGGGTTATACTGTTCTATTCTGGTCTGATGAAGAGGGAATATAATGCCCTCGAAACAATTGTAGTCACCTTACTGATATATGTCTGCTTTATTCAAAGAATGTTTGCAAATTTTTATCTTGCAAGCAGCAGTTTGATGTATTGTAATCTAATTTTTATTTTGCCAAATCTGAAAATGTTAACACAATTTTAAAGTTTGGTAAATAGTTATGTACATATATCTTCATATTCTAACCAAAAAATACTTTTGATATCATCCGTAATTTTATTTTCTCTGATATTTTAAGCGAACGAACCTGTAAGATTTTCAATACCGCATGTTTTTCACCTTCATTTTGGCATTTGTGCATGCGTTTAAAGCCTTTTTTTTTTATAAAAAGTTTTCTTTTTAAATATTTCATTCTATTAATTAATTTATTTATTTTATGCTTAGTCACACGGGATAATTTGGGAATGTGGTCGTATGATTCTTTGCATGCAATTTGAACTGTTATTTTTATGAATGATTGTTTTTTTATAGATTAATGAATTAATTTTATCCATACTTTAACTCCTGGCAACGGGTACATTTTGTAATATATATATATATACATATATATATATATAATAGAAGTTTGAAAATCCAATGAACGAAAAGTAAGAAGATGTAACACGATAAACCTAACTTTTTAAAACACCCACAGAATAAAATATAATACAGCAAATCATCAATCAAATGTATAAAAAATACAAAACACAAGCTATCAAGTTACAGAAAATCAACCAAATTAAAAGATATGGAAACAAAAAAAGAAAAACTTAAACTAAATTCAACTATCTAACTGGCTTACAAAACAAAAGTAAAAATCAACTAATCCTCAAGCAAATGGAAAAAAATAAATAAAATAAATATCGAATCAACAAGTCAATGAAAAATATATAATACAAAGGTATGGAATCGAAATAAGTATAACAAACGAAATCAAGCACAAACGCCATACACGTGGACGAGGCTCTAAGCCTAAATCATGAATTGTTAACCTCTACAAAAATCTAATCATGTCCAAGTTTTTTGTAGAAGCAAACACAAAAAAGTATGTTACTGAAGAAATAGATAGATTATATCTATAAACTATTTCTACTTGGACGACATACATAAAGAAGGAATAAAAAAGAAAAAATGAATACCTGGAAAAAGCACAGCGTATGTACAATCGAGTCAATACAGGGAACACTGATAGAAGAGACCAGTGTTGCCATTCGTAAAGAAAAAATAAAAAACCATTTACTGTTGCCATTCATAAGAATTGAAAAACAGTGAAGCGAAATGTTAAGAAAAAGTATTAATATACAAAAAGAACTACTAAAAGGAGGGGCAAATAATAGTAATGCTGAAGTGGGAAGTGAATGTAAAAAAAAAAAAAAAAAAGAGAATGGAGATGTCTGGCTAATATAAGATACTATGAATAGAATTATATGATACTATGAAAAGAATTATAAAAATCCAGCTATTTTAAATTTTTTAACAATACTATTTACTAAATAAGAGGGATATTTATATAAATTACTAGTAATTTTGAGATTATTGGTATGCATAGCATGGAATTTTTTATCAGTTAATCTATAAATTCTAAAAAGCTGATTGAGTATAATATTTCTAAACAATTGAATCGAGTTACAGGAATTAAATGGTAAGATTTTATTAATATTAAAATTATAAAAGTCTTTTTTATCATATAATTTATTATATATATATATATATATTTGAAATATGTAATAATAAGAATTATGTAAAAATAAAAAAAAATAAAAAAAACAATTCAAGTAATATTAACATCACCATAGAAGCAAATTCACGGCCATAATGCCGATAAGAGAAAAGAACAGCACCATCCCAAATTCGATGATTAATCAGAATTAAATTCATCTTCAGGTCTGAGTATTTAATTCTAATTAACCCAAACAAATGCCTGTTTCAGATTAAGCAATAGTACATTACTATAAATGCTTAAACTCAGACTACAGGCAACAAGAAATGAAAAAATGAAAATAGGATACATTAAGAAAATTTGTATTACCATGCGGCATGAACCCTTCTTCTTCCACCACGTGTATACACGATCAACCTCAACAGCTTAATCTAGAAGCACCAGAATGAACAAGTCAAAATTCTACCAGGGAGGCAGTGCGAACGTTCACGGTAATACTCTCAGACCCGTCCAGTGAGTCTAAGCTGGAGACCGAACAAGCAATTCAGAATATTAACTTCCCAAATATGCAATCCTGAATATGAATATGAATCAAAGATGAAAATTCTTACTAAACAAGTAATTCATAGGAAAACTGGATAAACGAGAATGCTACTATACACCATTATAAGGGCGCTCAAATCGTAGTTTCAATACTGACAAAAGTTACATTTTTTTGCGAAAATAAAATTCATAACATTAATGTTAATGCATCTTATTTTCCGATTTTTTGATTTTTCTAATGTTTTTGACTTAGTTTATTATTTTTCATTTTTGTTTATTTATATAATTAATAAATAATTATATATAATTAATTATAATTTTTTTTTTTTTTTTTTTTTAAATACATACATTCATTTGAAATCTTGCACCCACAGTGCAAAATGACTTCTGACGCCTCTGTACAATGATCAAACTATTAAGTTTTGTGATCTTTGAGTATCATAAATAACCCCTTTTATGCATAATGCCAAATTTTGTCCTATATTGCCATGTTAAAAAATATAAAATTTTGAAGTTTTCGCTCAAATTTAAAAATATTCTATCTAGTTCTAGACTTTTTGATAACAATACTAAATATAAAGTTTCATGAAAATCTATCAGTACATATTTGTGGCAACTATCATGTACACAGGAAATTGACCACAGATAGATGGGCATCACTAAAAATGGTAAAAACATGTTCAGGAGGTCCTAAAACATATATTGGCATCAAAATCTCTAAATCAAAAATTTTTTTCATGAAAACAATATTTTCTCCATACCATATTCTATAGTGTGAGAAAGTGAAATTCATAAAAAATAGATGAGTTGGAGGTTAGGGACTATCTTCCGTAGGTTAATATGGAAAAATGAAACTGTCTGGAGGGTAGAAGATGAAATATTAAGATGAAATATATGAATATAATGTTAGAGATCAACCGATAGATTATGATTGCATTATGGACACTCCTGCCATGCATGATATTTGAACTGTTGAAATGTATTTCATCCAATTAGTTTATTTTCTTTTTCTATAATTTTTACCTGTATCTTAAGCATTTATATTAGTTACGTTACTTCTAGGTTTAGTTTGGCAATTTATACACACAACTCAGAGAAAAATACATCTGAAATAGCATCAGAAAAGTGGCTGAAAGAATGTGTTTTTCATAAAGTTTATAAATGGTGTTGCAAATCTTCTACTCAGCCATCTTCTATTCCATCATTGAATCTGGTACCAGGAAAGAATTATAGTGTAAATTATAATTATTTAAAACAGAAATATGCAAAGAAATATATTGAGGTATTTTATTTATAGAAATATAAATTTAGATTGTCATTCAATTTTCCTGTTATATTTAATGTATTTTATTATTATTTTAGATATGGCCAGAGTGTTCTGATCCAAATAAATATGTATATGAGGATATTTCTATTGCTGCTTACTTAATGGTAATTAAATTTATTTATAATTGTTTTTGAAATTTTTATGCAAACATTGCATTAATTCTCTGTCCTACTTGTATTCAAATTGTTATCCTCCTGTCTTTTATAAAGTAGCAGTTTTGAGTTCTTTATCTGTCTAGAAAATTAATTAAAGTGGCAAATTCTTGTTTAAACTGAATATTTTCTTTATTTTAGCTCTTATATATGTGCTTAAATGGCTGCACAATAGTAGCAAACCAATACAAAACCTTTCCTATTTATCTGCAAGCTATATGATTGTTCATTATTTTCAATTTTACTAGAATATTAGTACTATAATTTTTGGAAGAAAGTAGAAACACTAGAGTTTAAAAGTTTGTATTTTTTAACACTTTACAATATAGTTGAAAAGAGTTTATGACTTTGTTCATTCTGTCTGTCTGTTCATTTGCACAATAACTGCCATAAAAATGACTTTATCAAAATGAAATTTTAGTATTTTTCAGACGGTCTGTGGGACATATGGGAATATAAATGAATAATATCACCCAATTAGTTTTGGACTGAACCCGAGTTGAAAAAATGAAATACATTGAACCCCATGGGATCTAATTTTTCAAACATTTTTTAAGCAAATTTAAAATTCACAAATTGCTTCGAAAGTTTTAAGAAATATTCAAATTATCCCATAAAAAATATGAAAAAAATTTCAGCAAAATATATTCTGTAGTTTTTCTAAATAAAAATAAAAATAATAATTACACCCATATTATATGAAGAGATCACGTGACCCACTTCAAAATAAAATATGACATCCATCTTGTGTCAAAATCATGAGATTTTAAAAGTTCTTTTTAATTTATATTTAGTGTTGTATCCGTCCTAAAACCGCTTTATTTTTGCTTAATTTCTGTACATCTATATTTTGAAATAATACAATTACTGTATATTTGAGTTTAAATGATAATCAAACTTTAATTATTTCTGCAGCGAAGCCTAATTTTCACTTATGGAGAATGTAAACACATTAAGATGTAGGATGAGTTGTATAAGACTTGCTGAATTTCTTTAATGCAAAATTAGCTCTGGAGTCTGCAATATAACTGATATGAATGAAACATTCTTTGATTTTACAGACGATTTTATAGCAGACTTTTTCGATAAAGTTTTATGCATAGAATAAATTACTTTTATCTGCATGGTTTTAAGTTTTTAAGTAAAATAAATTATTGTAGAATGAAATAAAATGTATGAATGAAATATTTACTGCTTTTACATAGAGAGCCATGCAATTTATATTTCGATGACGCCATTTAAATAAAGTTCAATTTTTTCTATGAAGTTTTAAGTTTTCAAATATAATAAATTAATGTAGTATTGTGATAATTTAAAAAATATTATCGCTGAATGTATCGCATTTTAGAGATGTTTAAATAAAATTACACTGCAGTTGGAACGTGTTTCATAATCAATGCTTTATGCATGATTGATCTTTCTTGTTATTATATGCATCCTTCATGCAAAAATTCTGATTTTTCTAAAAATCTAAATGCATTTGTGATCCATGCTTATCATTGTAGCAAAATATTAGTTTACTGCCTAAAATTATGTTTTTTTAAGTATCAATGGTATCTTTTTTTTTATTGACTGCTGATGTGGCTCGATTAGATGTACTGCATATACTGGCAACTACTATTATTAATTGTCCTCTGTTGCAATACCTTTGTGTTAAATTTAGTAAAATGTCAACAACTTGGTGACTGGTGACTTTTGGAAACTTATCTAAGGTGATTGAATTAAAAATTTTCAAGATTTTTCCACAGAGTGCATATAAACTGGTCATCATTCAGTTAACCCTTTCGCGACGGTTGTCACGCCCGCATGTTGGCTGCGAATTTGCATTCAAGGATGGACAGCACGCACTCGTGACGGAGAAAACTTTACCCTAAACGGCGAGTGGCACGTATGCGTGTTTCTATGTAAAACGTTTTTATTTGAATTTATTTGTCTACTAGATGGCATTAAATGTCCGTGGAAACAACTTCAATGTATTTTGCAGATACTTGACCTTGGCATAGGGAGAATCCAATGAATTATTTCTCCATTTGGAGCGGTGAAACATGATTCTGTAAAATAAACAGACAGAGCACTTCTTGCAGCATCAGCTATTTTATAATTGAGTTCCAGTTCTCGTTTTGATTTCAGCTTAATGATTTCGTTGGTGAATCATTGGAATATAAGAGAGTATTTTTTTTTTGGGGGGGGGGGGGGGGGGGTTAAAGACAGTGAAATTATTCGTTTATTTCGGATAAAAGAATGGAAGCAACTAACGAGTATTTTGTATTCAGATTTGTATGAAAAATATACATCAAATAGAAAATAAATATTTCTTTTATTCCTGGAAAAAGTAGATTTCTGTGTTGAATAGGTGATTTTTAGTGAATTTTTTTCGAGAGTTAGGCTTAGCACAAAAAAATTTGCCTTCCTTTGGGAACAGTTCAGAAGCGAAGTTCTTCGTCCTTTGGGCTGCAGATTGTTAACCCTTTCACGATGGCAGCAGTTCCGGAATGCCGCCATCGTGAAAGGGTTAACAATAGTTGATATGAAGCAAGTGAATTATGAATACATCAGCGTTTTGAGAATATAGCCTTCTATATTGTCAAAAGCCCAGGCAGACCGACTCGTCCGAAGACATGGAGTAGCAAAATGGGCAGCCGGAGCCATCTATATTGTGAAGAAGTTGAGCATTTAATTGCCGTTTCATTATATCTAACAGCTTTTTTGTGACTTTGCTAGATAGCTAGAGAGTTATTAATTGTGTTTTGTTCCTGTTGCACTTATTGCTGCTTTGGAATAAAGTGTTAGTTACCAGAAATGTGCAGACTTTTTCTTGTATCCTGATAATACATATTAGATTCCTGAAGATTGTAACAATATGAAGGTTGTTTTAAAAATGATGTAAACCAAACTTTAATCAGGTAAAACTTACCCACAGGTAAATTTTATGTAAAATTATTAGTAAGCTGGTATTATTGCACTCAAGATCAACCAAAATAAGCAGTTAAAATTACCCTGTAATTTTGATCCCGTTCAGACCCTCAGTTATGCTTGGTGTCTCATTTTCGACTTACTGTGTGTTGAACCATTGTATAATTTTCTGGATATATAGTACTTTTTTCTTTGCTTCTGATGACACATCTATTGGTTACCTTGTATTTTGTGATCACTTATCATTTATGTATTTTGTAATTAAATTATGTTTTTTAAATGTATCAATTTTAAAATGATCAATATACAAATCTTGTCTCGTAGTTGCGGCCTCTATAAAATCTCATGTCCATCCCCTACAATTTACTTTGACACTGAAGGACATAATAGTGTCTGAAAGCTCTCTGATTGTGTAATTTTATGTATATCATTAATGATGTTTTTATTAAAGACATTTTACTTAACAAATTTTGGTTGTCTTTATTTTTAAATTTAAAATTACCTTGAGATATGTCAGTTTCCTTCAAGTATCCATTTTTTCAAGATGGTGTGCTTAAAAAAGGAAGTGTTTCAATACGGTAAGCATGCGATTCAACTTCTTAGTAACTCTGAAAAGGTTAGCTGTTGATTGTCCAGTTTGAGAAGATAATTTTTTAAAAGATATCTTGGGTGATTGAGTTTAATATTCATTCACTTGATCAGAAACTTTTGCACTTGACAGTGATAGCTGGCCTGAACTCTTTACATCTTGCACACTCTCAGTCTTACAAAATTTAAAATATGATATTGTGGACAGTTCTCGATCGGAGGCCTGAGATTGGCTGAGGAGAAAAAGGTATGATTGTTACCTTTCAACTTAGATTCATGATACACATTCTAAATAAGGAAAAAAATAAAATCCAATGGGCTTGGCCCACTGGGAAATCTCCAGAGATCTCACTGGCCATATCTAGGCTTGGTTGTGGATTTGTGTATTGGCAGAATAAGGAAATAACAGCTGGAATTCTCATATTTTTTAAGGTTAAGTATCATATTGAAAAGTTTTTTTATAATATTGCTTTTTTGGGCTTAAGTTTATATGCATCTAAAACACATTAAGATAGTCATAAAAGTATGTTCTGGATCCTTATAAGTTCCTTGAAAACTTCTAATTTTTGGCTTTGTGCTATCAAGTAAGAACCCTGTAATCAATCAATTTTGTTTATCTATTTGTATTTAGATTATATTTATCAGGTATTTTTTAATTTTAAAGCTAGAGTAAATATATTATTTATCTATAGACCTTGTGGGAGATAGAAAGAAGTCCAAACAACTTTTACAAACAAAAATTTGTTGATTTGGGATGTGGAAATGGACTACTTGTTGATATATTGGCTGCTGAAGGGGTAAGCTCTTATTTTATAATTTGTAAAATGCCTAATACCTTCTGTTGGTAAAACATAAACAAAAACCATCGTGATTCATGATTACCCTGAATGAAGTTTAAGTCGCAAATTCATTTGACTCAACTTCATTCTTGGGAGTAAATCACAGCTTTTTTCTGGCATGTGTATCATGCAAATCAGGTGCTCGACACGTATGCAAGTAATTTGAAGATTATCTGTGGATGTTTCTGGTTACTTTCATATTGCAGGATGGTCCTATTCTCTGATATATAAGGACTTGGTTTGATGCAGTAGTTAATCTAATCAATTGAATCATTGGATTCATTTGGAGGAGATTGGACCATAGTATGAATGACAGTAGCGACAATAATACCTAGATCACTTAGTTGAAATGTATCATGGCGATATCCATCATTACTATGTGATTAAGTTTTGATCAAGTTTCAATTATATGAACATAGTGTAGCAACTGTTTTTTTAAAGTGTTCATCCATAATATGAAATGATGATCTGTGACTATTTTAGTCTGTTTTAAGTGCACTTCTGTACAAAGATATTTTTTCTTCAATTTAAACATGGCAGTGGAAAGTTATTTGATAGTATATCACCACAGCTTCACAGAGGAATACATGTGGAAGAACACATTATTCTAGGCAAGTAAACTTATGCCGAGGTTTTCTTTTCAACTGCATCACATTGAGTCAAAGTGTGTTAAAATTTAACATAAGCAATAAACTGTATATAATGTACCATCCTGTTTGCCAACTTGATGAAAATGTAACTTGGCCAGGATTCTGATAAATAAATAAATCTAAGCATTTGGCAAATCAATAGTGAATCTTTATGTCTAAAAACTGATTTATTTACTCTGCATTACTCACTTACCTGAGACTTCTCAGCAGACAGCATTTTCATGATTAATGTGATTCAAATCATCTTGTTGTCAAGAACACCTTCCTTCTGTACACTTGTTCAAAGTCTTAATTAATAAAAGGCAAAGTCTGTCTGTGTCTTGGTACTAGCTATCAAATGTAGCACAGAGGTACTTTCGAACAAGTTCTGAGACACTTAAGAGCAATTTAAAAAAGTAATTCAATTTAGTTTTTTTATTTATTTGATAATAGAAAAGGTATCTGATGTTGCCTAGAAGTTAAAACAAGGATAAATTGAATTTATTAATCTAAAAAAGTAACAAAAATTAAATATTCATATAAATAAAAGTGAAAATAACATACAGTGTACAACTGGTGCAATGACCCCATCCCTAAATTATCCTCTTCCTGCTACCATAGATACAATCCCGTGTGACTAAGCAAACAGAAATTAAATTCCTCTATGAGAGAAGATCTGTGTTTTAACACATGCACAGCCCCGAAACAAAGGGAGAAAATGGCTCCCTTCTCCAGGGTGAAGATGCATAACTTCAAAAATTTTACAGGTTCACTCACTTTTATACAAATTATTATTAATGAACGAATGGGTTCAAGAAATGTATTTTTGTTTTGGAGCAGTGTGGAATATTTAAAGGAGCTGCTGTTAAATTTTAAACATCAGATTACCAGACATTATTTATGTCATAATATAATTTTTTATGTCACAAAATAAAAATTGGGGACATTTTAAACACATGGAAAGCATATATTTATTAAAAATTCATGAAAATTTGTTTATTAATCATATGGATTCCTTTCAAAGTTTGTTTGGAAGAGAATTTTTCTATCTTTCCGATGGTGTCAAGATAGAAACTTTGGTAATATTTGTGTGAACTGATTTGTGTGAAAATCGGGCTAAAGCATAAAATACCTAAAAAACTGATTTGAATATAATAAAAAAACTGCTATGGTACATCTTCACGGTTCCTGAAATACCTGTGTAGCAAATTTCATGGCCTTATAGTGCTTCATCAATTTCCTGCATTGCAACCATCACACACAGACAAACCTCTTTTATTATGTAAGGTTGAGCACAATTTTGAACAATTTTCACTCTAATTCATTTGCAGCAATTGGAAAAATTAATGTTTGAATTTACAAAAAGAAAACATCTTTAATTGAACAGTTTCTTATTGATGTAAAAAAATATATATATATGTAAAATATGCTTGAAACAAAAATTGCAAAATTTTTAGATTTTGAGCCATGTAAATTTGTTGATATCATTTGTATTGTATTCATACTATTTCTTAGATGGTAATTTAGTGTTAAATTTTTACCCCAAAATTATTAAGTTATAGTAGTTCTTACAGCATATTAATTTCTTAGATTTGAGTATAAAAATTGATAACCATAAATTATATTACAATATTTTTGACAAGCATAAGGATTTTAATTTTACTATTTCTATATTTCTACACTGTATGTCTTGCTTTGCTAAATGCTTTTTCAGAAATTATTGTGTCTCAATTAATGAGAATAAAAATATTGTGTTCTCCATGTTATACATATTATAGACAATATTAATATTTTAGTTAATCTCACAAAAATATTCTTATCCTGATTTCTGTGTCAGTATCATTAATAGTTTCAATTTTATTAATTAGGTTTCTTTTTGCTGTAATTTCATAAATATATCATATTAATTTTTTATACACTACGTGACAGTGAAAATGAGACACCAAGAAGAAGTGGGCAGAAAGTGATGAAAATTGGCAAACAGAGAGACACAGCAATAAGTGATGTTTATTGCAACATGATACACCTGTGCACAAAGTGATAATACCGTCTGTTCAGTAGGTTGTAGGACCACTGCAGGTAGCGATACAGGCAGCAACATGTCTAGGTACAGAGTCAATGAGTGTGCGAATGGTGTCATGAGGGATGGCTGCCCATTCCCTGTCAACCATTTGCCAGAGTTCGTCTTCTAAAAGCGGCGGTGGCAGTGCATGCAAGTGACATCCAATCACGTCCCAGACGTATTCGATTGGTAAGAGATCAGGGGAGACTCGTGACCAGGAAAGTACCTGGGTACCTTGCAGGGCATGTTGGCTGATGCGAGCCTTGTGTGGTCAGGCATTATCCTGCTAGTAAATGGCATTGGGCACCCCCTGAAGGAAGGGTAATGTCACCAGCTGCAGCATGTCATCCACGTATCGTTGGACCATCATAGTGCCCTCAATATGGATCAGAGGTGACCTATCATAGGCGATGGCACCTCAAACCATGATGCTGCATTGTCCTTCTGTGTGACGTTCCACAGATGCGGTCGGATTGGACCTGTCACCACTTCGGTGCCAGACTCGTACACGGCAACTGTCATTGCTAAAACAGAAGCGTGACTTGTCTGAGAACATGACCCTGTGCCATTCCACTGTCCACGTGGCTCTATCCCGACACCATTGCAAATGAAGGCATCTGTGCTGTTGGGTCAATGGCAGTCTTCTTAATGGATGCCATGAGTGCAGGTCGCCTGTGACCAATCGGTGGATAATGGTCCTGGCCGATATGGGAGCATCAAGGGTTTCCTGCACATGCTGCAAAAGGGGGTCAGACGTTACGTGTAGGGCCACCAATACCATACCTGCCTGCATATGTGTTGGTCCATGCATGCTGATATCGCTCTATCCATACTGGCACCCCTCAAACGTGCTACATTCCCTTGTTCCAACCATCTTTTCCACAGCCGGTGCACCGTGGACACATGTAGGTCTGCTGAAATTTGACATACGGACCAACCTGCTCTTCTGAGTCTGATCACCATACCCCTCGTGAAATCATTTGTCTGCTGGATGCTGGAACTACCTCGATTGGCAGTGGCCTAGCATTCTTTGCTACTACACATTTCCTCTGAGACAAAAAAGAAATTGCAAAATGATTTTTCTGGCAGGCAGAGCGGTGTGACTATTGCCAATTCTGCAGGTTCCTTTCTTTATATCTTACTCAATGTGCTCAGGACAGCTGCTTATTTCACTTCATTTACATAACTCGGTGAGCTGCTTCTACCTTGCAATTTGCATATTTTTCTGCCCACTCTTTCTTGGTGTCTCATTTTCACTGTCACATAGTGGTGTATTTTAATAAAAATTACTCTACATATAGTATAATAGAATTTTCCTTGATATATTTTTTCTTTCCTATTTTACGTAAATGGCAGCAGCACTACTGTTCAACCAGACTTCCAAAAGCCCTTGGCATTTCTGCACATGACAGAAGAAGGTGAATCCATTTGGATAACAGGATACAAGAGCCCCAACTGGCAGATTTTCAAGAAGAGTCAATTCACGAAATTATACATCCCTTATTCTTTTCTTCCATTCAACATGGATCAACTCGTCTTGGCACTATACCAGCAAGAGCTCTCAGAAGTCTGGTTGAACAGTGCTTTATTTCCAAATTCTTGGTTCCATTAAACTTTTTGACAAGTCTGTCCTTTATCTATCACTAGATGACAACACTAAACTTTAATTTTCTGCATTATCCAACCTTGCTTTCATTCTGAATGACATGCTTATATTGTTTAATTATTGCTCCATTGTTCATTTTCCTATCTAAGCTAACAACTATTCAACTTACATTTTTTCCCGTCAGTCATTTATTCAGCTTGAGTTGCCATGGTTAGTATGTAAAATACTTTTGTCCATTCCTTTCTCAGCACTTTCGCAGGGGCTGGTGCTGGCCAATTTTTTAAAAGTCACTTTTATTTATTCAAAAATATCCCTTGAAAATACTATTAAACAACTAGAACCTATATTATAAGTTACCTGTGGCTGAGATACAACAGATATTTAATTCTTGAAGATCATGGCTATTGGCTTGTGTTTTTAGATTTGTTGCCATCAAGTCAGATATATTAAAATTCCTTGCATGTAACATAAATAAATGTATCCTTGTTTCCTACAAGTTTTCCATTCAATTAGTATAGTGATATCATTTTTTATATTTATAGTCAACATTTTATATGTGGTTATAAATGTGTTTTGATAGGTGTGTGAAAAGAAATGCTATTGATTGGTGAAAAATTATTCATTTGATATAATTGTATTATGACTTTTAGTATTCTGGAATTGGTATAGACGTCAGAAGAAGGAAAATATGGGATCTGTATGAACCACATACTGTGTTGGCTGTAAGTTATATTTTAATGATAAATTACACAATTTTTAAAATTATGTTATTGAGGCTAAAAATATTGCCATATATGCTTTTACCATAAATTTTTTAAGCATCTATTTTTCAGAATCTGCTATAGATAGAGCTTAGATGATGATTGAAATAGAATTAGCATCAAATTTTGAAGGACGAGATGTGTGTGTGTAAGGGCAGGTGGGGGTGTCAATAAGGATTTCTACATTGGGTTCTTTTTCCACTTCCGGTTTAAACATTTCCTTTTCCTTGAAACATCTATTTCTCAAGATTTGTTATTGATAGAGCTTAGGTGATAACTTATATGAATTTAGCATCAAATTACAGAGAAGGTAGGGTGTTTCCTTAAGGATTTCTACTTTCAGTTCAAAAATATTCCTAGAAAATTCTATTTCTTAGGATTGGCTATAGATGAAAATTTTTTATTCCCCGAAATCCATGTAAGTGAAAAAATGTCTGAGATTGCAATCTCTAATTTATATCTTACAAAGCGCAAACAATTTCTTGCACTTTTTCAACGTGGTCTCATAGCTTCGTTTTTAAAAAACACCAAGCGTTACCAATGTCTTTCATGTATGCTCTGAAACTCACCATCTCCCATTGAATTACAGGAGAAATAAATGCACTGTGATCATATACTAACTAATCAATTGACTAGTATTGGAGGCAATCGTGGGTTCCCCAGAATTCCTCTACCTAATTACTTCTCGAAGGAGATTCATCAAGTATTTCAACTTTCAGGTCTGGAGATGCTACTTCTATTTTATTTATTTATTTATTTATTTATTTTATTTTATTATATATATATATTTTTTTGAAAATTTGTATGACTGTGCAGAATGAGTGTGCAAAAGTGGTTAAAATTTAATAGCCCTATCAAAAATGAAATGTGCACTACACACCACTTGTCACATATGAAGGGCTCCTTCATAAATTTCTTCTATTTTATGTTTTTATTCAGAGTGATAAGAAAGTTCCAGAAGAAATAGATATTTTGATTTTTATTCAATTGCATAAACTTTTTCAAAGAATATTTATTCAAACATCAATTAGTTGTTTTATATAACCTTCTTTGGATTTTATAGTTTTTTAAACATTGTAAGAAACTCATTCAAATTTATGCATCTTTTCTCTTAACTCAATCCGTGATAACACCAAAGTTCATTTTTAATATTCTGTATTTTGGATAATCTAGCACATGTTTGGTACTTGATAATAGCTCCACAAAGAAAAATCCATGGTCCAAAGCTATTATTTTGCTGTGAGGGAAAATTTCAAATTGCTTTCACGCATATCTTGGGTTATCGTTTCTCTATGGTATGGTACTAATTGTTCTTGTGGAAAGTGTGCCCTGTGTTTTCTGTTTTTGGGATAATTGACCCAAGGATAAAGGGTACATTTTTAATATGTTCTCAGTTGCATTTCTTATCTGTTTTGACTTCTGGATTAACAAAATACATTGTAACTTTGCCATTTGAATTAACTAATGCATAAGGCATTACTTAAGCTGGTTTAGGTGACTTTTTTAGGCTAAAATTGGATTTGAAAGATCTATATTTATCATTTTAGAATTCAGATTTTGCGTGACAGTGAAAATTTTCTCATTCGAATGTACAAGTCTCCATTTTCAAGCAGTGTCAAGCTTTAACCGTGCTTTTGAAGCCTAAATTTTTTCATTTTATCAGTCAAAAATTGACTTTTCTGGAGCTTCTACACTTTGATCTTTAACATATCTTATACTTTAAATGCTGAATACATTTTTTACTATATCACAGACAGTTATTCAGTAAACATTGATCGCTTGCCATTTTTCTCAGAAAATGCCTAGAGTTTTATTTAGGTAGTTTGATGTGCATGCATAGTTGCTACATCTGATGAATATAAACAGCTTAGCCTATCAAGTGTGGTATCAAGTTCCTTGAATAATTTGATTGCATTAAACAAATTTATTCATTGCCTGAAACTGTTTTGCAGTCTGGTGATTAAATTCAAGATTCAAAAGGTTTTACTATTGCTTACCAGTGATGTAACATGTTAAATGCAATAAAAAAAATTCAAATTTGAACATTTTATGACATAAAAAGACTTAAGTCATAAAGAGAAAAATAAATGCATTTCGATTTATTTGCAAATGTTAAAAGTTTCTGCCATTAAAACTTTGTTCCAGTACTTTGTCATTCTGTAATCTAATCTTTTCATTGGCAAACAAATATTTTAATGAAGATAAGCATTTAGTAAACTACACATGTAGGTGATAGGCTTTGAAGCTTTTTAGTGTGTGCATACAAAACTAATTGTTGGATTATCAATAAAGCTATGCGGATCTATCAATAGGTATGCACACACACAAGTACATATACATATATGCACACACATAGACAAACACATATATATATATATATATATATATATATATATATATATATATATATGCACACACATAGACAAACACACATACATATATGCACACAATACATACATCTTCCGAAAAATATTTGAACTTTGTTCATGGGGTCTTAAAACATACTTTTCCTATCCTTTATTTTTCTTTCTCTTGCCAGTTCACATCAAATAAAACATATTAAAATAACTTGATATGAGTTATTCAATAATGACCATGATGTGCTCTATGTCTGAACTACGAATTTAAAACAATTGTATACATAAAGTGATGCCAAAATGCTAGAAAAATCATTAAAACAGCAACGTTATGCATACTTCTTTATAATAAGCCGTACAGTATGTGAAATGCCTTTATTAACTTATGCCTTTAGTTACCAATTATCAGTAATTACTAATTACCAGTAATACCATTATTTCAACCATAGTTCAAACAATCATTTTCACACTTAAACTCAACTGTCATACCATTGCTTACTAAAATAAATAATGCCACAAAAATTTGAAACTTCTAATATTTTGTGTTTTAATCTTGGAATTTATACGAAACAAATACCAACTCACTCCTTCAATTATTTTACATAATGTATCCACATATGAAATATCATGTCGGGTATGTACATGCATTCATAAGTTATCTTACCCAAACTTCACATGCAAATACATATACAAATACACACTCACGCAAACAAACACATATTCATATATGCACCCACACAAGAACACATATACATATATGCACACACACAGGAACACATACATATAAAGACACACACAGACAAGCACATATACATATATGCACACACACATACATACATATATGCACATAACACAAACATCTTGTTTGAATTGTGTTAATAAGGTCAACATACTTTTCCTGCCACTTATTTTTCTTTCTGTTTTTGATTGACCAGATAAAAACATATTAAAATCACTTGATATGAGCTATTTTTTAACTTTGATTGCAATACAATATGCCTAAACTATGATTTGAAAACTAAAATATTTGTCCATAGGGAGGTCAAAATGCAAGGGAAGTCATGAGAACAACTATGTACTGCATACCAACTTCTTTTATAATAAAACTTATACAGTATGCTAAATGCAATGCAGTTATTAACTTGGGATGCTTTTATTTATAAATTTTATATGCAGTTTGATCGATATCAGTCAGTTACATTTTCTAGTACATATGTCAAAGTATACATGTACATTTATTGTACTAGATTTTTTTAATACATATTGTATTGCCTAATTTAAGGTGTATTATTTCAGACAGTTAACTATTGTCTAATGTTCTTTATAAGTATATCAGTGTTTATTACAAATGCGAAAAAGTACTTAAAGATATTGTTTTTTTATAAAAATATTCATTATATTCAAAATTTCATTATACCAAAAGTTTGTTATTAGAAAATCTCACCATGCTATTATCGTTAACATACATGTAATATTTATAAACAAATAAAACAGAATGTAAGATAATTAATATATCTTCTTTATCTTTAAAATGAAGTAAAAAGATATTTTTAATCCCACTGGATACTGAAATTAAAAAAAAATAATTTCTGATATCCTGGGATGTAAAAACCACCTTGGATTGCAATCTCAAAATTATATCTTAGGCAGCACAGACTATTTCTTTGCTGCATCCGAAGCGTGCTTGTGCAATCTCGCAGTTTTGTTTTTCAAAAACTGCCAAATATCGCCAAAATATAGTAAAATGCAGTTTAAGATGTTTTAATGAATATTTTTTGATAAATACCTTAATGGAAAAATTTCATCACAAAACTCGTCAATATCTCCTACAATTTTTTTATCCGCCAAAGCTTAAGGAGAGCAGAAATAATTAAAAATATATAATTTTTTCTTTCAAGGCCGCTTTGACATTCACCTTCTTTCATTGAATTACAGGGGAAATGGAGTGCTCTACGCGGGAAGAGTCCCTCAAGTCACATGACAGCTGTTTTCTGTCCAACTGTAGGGTTGCCCACACTTTCTCTACTTAGATTATCCTCAAAGGGTAGAGTGATTAGACCCCCCTTCCTTCATTCAAGTCAGTAGGTTCAAACCACAAGTCAGCTATGGTGTGATGCATATGCATCCCCCATCCCCAAGACCATAAACAACCCCAGAAGGAAAGTTTCTGTAGCTATTAATTCTGTTAGGTATGTTTTTGGATATTATTATGTCGAAAACCCAGACCACTCGACTGACCCGAGGGCTTACAGTAGTAGTTTGAGTGACCGGGAACGGGATATTATTGTGTGTTGAAGGCCCAAACCACTCGGCTGGCCTTAAGGCTTACAGCAGGAATTTGAGTGGCCGGGAAGGTGGATATTATTGTGTGTAAAATGTTTAATGTATGACCATATATTATCAATGTATTTATTTCTATTATAATGTATTTAATTTTTGCACTTATTTGTGTGTCCCCAAATGTTCTAAATATGCAAATTTTTCTGAAACATTGACAAGAATGGGATTGGCTGTGATGTCACACCAATCCCATGATGCCATGCTACAAACCAGGCAGCAGTTGTTGTTTTCTCTTTACTTATTTGCAAATGTGGCGCCTGCTATTGTGTGTTTTGAGAAAGTTGGTGGAGGTATGAGGTTGGACTTTGGCTTGGCTCGGCTCTTGGTAGCTAATGTCCTTCTGTTTTACTGTGTATCAGTAGGTGGTTTTAGCTTTTCTCCCCTCTGAAGTTTAGAGGTAAGGTTTTTTTTTTTTTGGGAGGGGGGGTACCAGCATGCTGTGGTCCCCTCTTTTTAGGTTTATTGTGTTTGTGTACCTTTGAAGTTGAGGAACCCGGGGAAGTGGAGTTATGCACTCGGTCATGGAAATTAGTGACCACATGGAACAGGGCAGTTCAGGATATTCCCCTTTATACTGTGTCTAGAGTTAAACCTAAGCTATTGACTTGAATATACCAAACAAAACACGGCACAAATGTATACAATATTTTTCAACGCTAAGTTCGGAGGAATTCCCTGGAACAAACCTAAAGCTCTGAAAGAAGAAATAATGGATAAAATCCACTATCATACTCAATTAGAATACATAAAGCTTACCAGAAACAACAGTTTAATATGTGTCACAAGCGACCTCCTTTGCACTTAGGAAATTGTCACCATAACAGACTTACTAGGAGAACCAGTGCAACCCAGAATACAACTGGAAGGAATAACTAGTAGATTCCTACTTCATAATATAGCCAGTACCATATCATTAGAAGATCCCAAGGAGGAATCAGAGGGGAAGAACAAAATCAAAATAAAAGAACTGCAGAGATTCACAGCGAAAACAACAGTAGGTCTATTACCAACTGAGACAGTCCTGGTAACTGTATTTAGGGCTGAAATTCTGGCAGAAATTAAATTCTACTATACGATACAAAAAATAAGCATCTTCATTGACAGATCCCATCAATGTGAAAACTACAGAAAATTCAACCATGCAACAAGAACTTGTACCAACCCAATGGCATGTAACAGATGCGCAGGAAATCACGAATCTGACAAATGCACTTCAAATATATTCAAGTGTGCTAAGTGTGAAGAAGGCCATGAAACAAATTGGAAAGAGTGCAATGCAAGAAAAAATGAAGAAAATTTCCTAAGATTTAAATGTATGCAAAATTTGCCCTACACATAAGCTTGCAGACGATACATGGAAAAAAAAAGAAAAGACGAACTATGCTATAATAAGCCAAGGCCCTACAAACAATAATAGTTACTATATCACCAAAAGTGACTTAAAAGACATATTGGCTGAAAATAGAGAGGAAACCCGAACTATTATGATGGATCTCATAAAACAACAAGCTTACCTCCGAATTCTAATTCGGAGCATAACACCAAATTGTAACAATTTGCCTATGCCAGAATTTCAAATGCTGGTGGAAACAGAAAAAATTAAACAACAGACACAGGGAAAGGAAAAGTAAAATCACTAGAGTCAAAACGACTCAGAAAACAAAAATACAAAGAAGCAGAAAAACAAATAAAAAGACTTTACTTGCCCCAGTGCCCAAGACCAGTTTCTCAATGAGGTACTGGATGGGCAAATTTCTAAACAAATATCTAATGTATCTCGTTAACAGAGCCAGAGCCTGATTTAGGATGTCTGGCAAGGTTTCCATTATGCCCTTTTATTTGCTGTTTTTGGGCTTCTGTTTTTAGGTTTGTGTTCATGGTCCCAGGAGAGATTATATTCATTTTACAGTGGAATGCTAGGGGCATCCAGAATAAATTAAATTTGGTAGCGTTTCCCCTCTTTAGCACTGCTCACATTTTAGTTATCCAAGAAAGTTTCCTGAAAAACAAGGACACTCTTTTTATCAGAAACAATGTCATATATCACAAGGATAGGGAAACTTGCAGTGGAGGATTGATTATTGCTGTTAATAAAAATCTTGCATCAAAGATGGTCAATTTCGAAGAACCCGGGCAGCCTGATGTAGAGATAATGGTGTGAAAGTTTGGATTTAGGGTCAGTGAATGCAATTTGCCAATATTTACTCCCCTACAGGAAATTTTGATCTTTGGTACCTTACCGAGCTTACAAACAAGTTGCAGCAACCCTTCCTGATCCTAAGTGATTTCAACCAATACCACACAAGCTGAGACAGCAGGCAAAACACTACTAGGGCTGAGATAATTTACAAGTGGATCATCGACAGTAAAACCTGTATCTTAAATACTTCCCAGCCCATGCACTTATCCCCTACATGTGCCCAGTCTCTTACCAATCTCTCTTTGGCTTCTCCGGATATTTTCGGTGCTATGAAGATCAGTGTACATGCTGACTACTTTGAATCTGGACCACACCCCCATCTCAATCAACATTCACCTGGGAAATAAGGGCCTTAACTACATGCAAAACTATCACTGCTATAATTGGTCCCACGATTCCCACAATCTAAATAATCAAATGACTGAAGTTCCCACTTTGAACTACGAATACCTCCAAAAAGTGTCAAAAGCCCAGACCATCCGACTCATCCTGGGACATGAGCAGCACTTTAGATGGCCAAGCGTCCAAGAAGTGTGGAAGACCCGGGCCACCCTACTCACCCTAGGGTATGACCAGCAGGATGAGTGGCCATCTCCAAGAAGTGTGGAAGACCTAGGCCACATGACTCACCCTAGGGTATGAGCAGAGCCACTTTATATAGCTCACCTCTTAAAGGGAGTCCAAGTTTTAATTAGTTTTTAGTTCATTTGTTTACACCTTTGATTGTGTGTCTCACCGCTTAAAGGGAAACTTATTGTATGTCACACCTCTTAAAGGGAGACTAAGATAATTAGTTTTTTTTATTTTACATTTTTAATACACTCTTTTTTTCTGTCTACAAATGCCTTCCTTTATATATTTTTGTTTTATTCAGTCTAACCAAACTTTGTTCTCCAATTTTTATGTAACCTGGGTGTAATTCACCTGTAATTTCTCCAAATTTTATTTGAAGTTAAGTTTAATAAATGTTTATTTTAATTCAAAATTATATCTTTTTATTTGTATTAAGTATTTATAGTAACTTAATTTTTAGTTTTTCAGCTTATTTTCACAGCCAATTTATTAAACATACGAGTAAGTTTATTCCTTTTTATTTTCACAATATGCTGATGTCTAAAAAGGCACAGCACATAACACTAGATGAACTAAACTGGGCCATCGATCACACCAAAGTTAAAACTCCAGGAGCTGATGGAGCTCCAGCAAGGTTTTCAAGGTCCTTGACCAAATGAGTCTTTTGCGTCTGTTGGGGGTATACAACGACATGTTCAACAGTGAGCTAATACTGAAAGAATGGAAACTGTTGTTAATTAACCTGATCTGGAAAACTGTGAAACCAAAGGAGTTGGTGAGCTCATACTGACCGATTGCACTGACGGCAGTCGTGGGAAAAATTATGGAACAGATTCTGTTAAGAAGAATAACATATTTGATAAAAATCATTTGAGATTCATTCCATTTTGCAACTATAACACTGCTCTACAAATGCTCTGTAATGGCCTCCAGACTGCGAGACAAAATGGAAATTATGTCATTGCAATTTCGCTCGACATTACCACAGCTTATGACTCTGTATAGGCGGATGGCCTAATGTATAAACTGGCAAACCACTTCATATCAGGACGAACTGCCCTGTGGATCTCGAATAGGATGAAAGACAGGAAAATCCAAGTTAAAAGGTGTAGTATTTTATCAGACACTGTCAATTAAATGAGGAATATTCCCTAAGAAAGTGTCCTTTCCCTTATCCTATTCATGATGTTTATGCAGGACATTTTTGAGACCACTGACCAAGGCACCTAAGGATTAGTGTACATGGATGACATCTTCGTATACTGTGGAAGCTATAATCTCACCAATACGATAAGAAAGACTCAAGCAGTGTTGGAACAAATACATACTTGATGTAATTATTGGAAATTAAATATCTGTCCTGATAAGTGTGTGGGTACCAATTTCTCAAGAAAAAGAGAACAAACTAACATGCAATTGAAAATAGGTTGACAAACTATCCCTGTAGCAAGATAACATAAAGGTCCTAGGACTAATCTTTGATAAAAAGTTAACATTTCACCCTCACTCTGACCAGCTTAAAAGGAAAATTATGAAAAAGCTGAACATCATCAAAGTAATCTTGGGATCAAATTGGGGAGTCAGAACGCATCACATGTTAAAAATAGTCAATTCTACGATTCGGGAAAATATGAAGTACAGATGTATGGTTTTTTCTAGCAGTACTCTCTCAAATCAAAAAGGAATGGACACGCTATATCAAACAGCTTTACGCATTGCTATAGGCCTACCCAAAAGAACACCGATCGCAGTACTATACAGAGAAGCAAATCAAACTCCCCTCCAGTATCGGTATGCCTATCTTAAGGCAAGTTCAACTGTTTGAGGTATATCAACATCCTCGTATTCTCCTCTAGAAAACTGCCAACCAGCCAAAGAAAGGAAGTCAGTAATTAACATAAACATTGACAAATTTCTTAAAAACCAACAAATTGCGAAAAGCAGAATTATAAAAATTTATTGGCCAAGCTATCTATACTCTAACAAAACTCAGTGTGATTACCAATGAGCTGCCCTTCCAAAGTAAGCAAATCCCTCCTACTGCTATTCATGGAACTTTAGGGGAATATCTGAAACATTATAAATAATACACGGTTATTGTAACCTATGCGTCGAAAGACTTTAACAAAACAACTATTACTGCTATTAATATGAAGGCGAATAAGTCTCAAACTATGCTTATCCACAAGATAAATTCAGTTTTCATGGATGAAGCTCTGGCTATAGACATGGCAGTCAGTAAATATATCATAAATGGTAACTACATTATAATGTCTGACAGCATTTAGCACTATGTCCATTTAGCACTATGTCACATAAATAGAAAATCAGCTACAGTGATTTTAAAAGTTTACAGAAATTGAATTACATCAAGCAAGGAGGCTAATATTCACTTTATATGGATACCAAGTCATGTAGGAATTGCAGCCAATGAAGCTGTAGACCAGCTTGCTAAGTCAGGGCCTTTTACTACAAACTTATACCTCCCAGTTGCACTGGAAGATATAATCACAATATTTATAACAAAATGAAGACCAAAATAAATAACAAGTGGAATCAAAGTAAATACACTAGTACTATGGAGTATCTAGGCAAGACAAACTACTCAAAATGTATCCCTAGGAAAACAAAGATTATTATTCGGAAAATCCTAACCAAGATAAACAACTATATGCCACATAAAATGGGTGTAAAAAATTCCCCGCTCTGTGATATGTGCCACATTGAAGATACTAAGGAACACTTTATTTTTACATGCAGTAAGTTCACTGCTTTTTGAAACCAACTCTGAGTAGAGCTGAATCTTTCACCGCTACTTTAAGCAAATTTTTTATGCTTGTGTTATCTAATAAAAAACTGTTTATGTGCTTTGTTGGGTTTGTGTCAGCTTCTGGTGAGGTATAAGTTTTATTTGATTGACACGCTTGTTTTCATTAGTGAAATGCTTTCAGTTTCGCTTGCAGTGCTTTTTGGCTCTTGTTGAAAGTAGTTGTGTTCATTGTGGATTTCCTTCATTTTTTTGTCCTTTTTTGTAGGGAGTGTATTTTTGACCCCTTGCTAGCGGTGTTTTTTGTGAATTATTTGGGCTTTCTCTAGGTCTAATCTTTTGTTTTGTCATCCTTTGCTTTAGATTTGGAATAGAAGGTCCCCAGTGAGATGTAATGAGTTTTGAGTCATTAGAAGTAAGGCTGGCTGCTGGGCCGAAGCCCAAACCTCAAGTTTAGTTTTTTTCCTGAAACCCGAGAGAAATCAATCAACAACTGAGAAAGTTATAGAGTAGTATGTTTTCAAGGCTTATCTATGTTTTATCCATTATGAGCATGCTTGTTTTTTTTCTCTTCTCCAATAAAGCTCATTGGTTACAAAAATGAGTTGTCTGTTTCTTAGACCTAAATCTCATACTGGGCTTTCAGGGTTATGGACCCAGCTTATCACTATTCACTGTGCTCTGTTGGTGCATTCAAAAGCTTAGATATTTATAAATGTTTTTACAACCTAGTACTTTCAGTGACTTTAAATTAGGCTTATATGCATGCTGATATTAGACTTGGTCACTTACTAGTAGTTAGGCTTAGTGAAGGTAAACAATTCTTGCATATTTCTGGACATTAATTATCAGTCAATACAGCTTTTTTCATTGAATATTAAGAAGAATTTCTACAATTTAAAAGTTATTTCATTATTGTAGAGGTATTACTTTGTGGTTTGAAGATTAATAATTTTGTTGAAAATAATAATGCTTTAAGCTTTCCCAAGCTGATTGGCTTAAACTACAGGCATTGGAAAAGGGGTGTGAAAATGCTTCTTATGGACAGGGCCTATATGGATTCATTGAAGAAACGGAAACTCTTGCAGAAAGTGTAACTGCTAAAGATAAACAGCTGTTTTTATGTCAGAGATCTAAAGCATTGACAACAATATTCCTTAGTCTTGAAGAACCGCAAAAGGATTTGATTGCAGATGCAGACACACCTGAAGTAGTCTGGAAGAACTTAGCAGAAGTGTATCAACTAATATCAAAAGCAAGGATTGCTGCTTTAAGACGTGAATTTTATAACATAAGGAAAATGCCTGGAGAAACTAGATATTTGTTTATCTAGAACTCAACAAACTGACAGAATGTTAGAAGATGCTGGAAAGAAGGTACCTGAAGATGAGGTGACATATCAAATGATTGAAAGTTTACCTTCAGAATATGACGGAGTTGTTCAACAAATTTATCAGTTGGATGACAAGAATTTCAGGCCCAATAAAGTAAAACCAATGTTATTAGCTGAAGAAGGACGATTGTTTTAAAGAAAGTCTGAGGAGAGTGGCAAACAAGCTGGGGCATTAATATCAGAAAAAAGGAAAGTTTTTCGAACCAAACTTTGTGAAAATGAAAAGGAATGGACTTACCTGTTATATTTGTGGCAAGCGTGGCCATATAGCAAGAAATTGTTTTTCCAAAAATAAATCAAGATTTAGCAAAAGAAAAGTGATGCTCATTTTATATCGTCTATGTACACAGCTACAAACTCTACAAATTAGACATTAGATGCTGCTGCCACAGATCACTTTTGCAACCAAAGTAGTTGGTTTATTAATTTTAAAGCTTTATAAGAAAATGAAGCTGTTCTAGATGAAGGCACTAAAAGAATAGTTGGTACTGGAGACATAGTTATGGAGATAAGAAGTGAAGCAAACACAGTTCAGCTGACATTGCATAATGTATGCTATACTCCCAATATGACACAAAACCTCATCTTTGGTCGACTTATTGATCAAACTGGTTACAAGACCATTTTGGGAAACAGAAAAATTGATGTATTTTGGTCAAATGGAAACAAGTTTTTAACAGCTCCTATGAAAGATAATTTTTATATTGTTAGAAGTAAGATTATTATTAGAGATGTTAAAAAAGATCTCCCCAAAGAAGCAAACAGTTTATCATTATGGCATGCAAGATTTGGACATCAAAATTATGAAAATATTTCGAATATGTCAAGAAAAGAAATAGTTCATGGTTTTGAAGAAGTTAGAGGATCTATTGATTTATGTGAAACTTGCAAATTGGCAAAACTTACCAAGAAACGTGGTAAAGAGATTCTCAATAAAACGACCAGCCGAGTTCTGGAATTGGTTCATATGGACATTTGGAGACCATCACCAGTAATATCCAGAAGAGGAGCATTATACTTTCTAAGCATAACAGATAATTATTCAAGAAAAGTTACAATTTATTTGATGAAGGATAAGAAGAATGTTTTTAGCCATTTTAATGAATATAAAGCTGAAGTGGAGAGAAGACTAAAAAGGCAGATACAAAGAATTCATACTGATAACGGTATGGAATTTTGCTCAAATCAATTTGAACAGCACCTGAAATCTTGTGGGATTAAACATGAACGTACCAATGTCTTTTAGCTGAAAGGTATAGTCTTATTGCACTTGAAGTAGTCAGAGCCTTTCTTCAAAAAGGAAAATTACCAAAAGAATTTTAGGCTAAAGCCTTGATAACTTTTACATACCTAAAAATAGTTTTCTTCACAAGAAGACAGGAACCAAAACACCAAATCGGATTTGAAATAGAAAGAAACCGTCTGTTCGACATCTGAATAGATATGGATGTCTGGTCTTTGCTTACATTCCAAAGCAAAAAAGAAATAAACTGCAAAACCAAGCCAGGCCTGGTGTCTTTATTGGTTATGCATTATGAACTGCAGGTTACAGAATATAGTACCCAGATGATGACAAAACTGAAGAAATAAAATATATGTTTTCAATGAGAAAAGAATAGGCATTACTTGCTTTAAGAATCAACAACCTCATTCAGAGATGTTTATCCTAAATGAAAGTTGGATTGAATCATCAAATGAAGATGAGGATGGAGTAATAGTAGTTGAAGGTTCAGAGTTGGATTCTTCTGAGACTACAGAAACTAGAACTGAGACACAACAGTGGAAGCAAGTGTCTATAGTCTGAAAGGCAGGAAAAACTGCTGGTCGTCTGCATGTTTATTAACCAAAACCAGAAATTCGCTTACGAAGCATGAGGGAAGTTGAAGACTATTGCAAACAAGGATTACCATTTGATCAAAATGAATATAATTTTTCAACAAAAGTAGATGGATCTGACCAAAGAGCTACTACATCTTCAGCAATGTCTATTGAGGTTCCTCGAAACTATAAAGAAGCAGTATCCTGTCCATTTAAGATGCAGTAGCAGAGGGCTATGGATGAAGAAATGAAAATTATTAAAGAGCATGAAGTTTAGGAACTGGTTCCTCGTCCACAGAAAAGAAGAGTTATTGGTTGCCGCAAATGCCGTACCCAAGGGGGCGGGGTCTGGGGGTTGGACCCCCTCCCCCCGAAGAAATATTAAATTACAAAATTTTTATATTCTCTGGGAAAAAAAATTGTTAAAAAATTGTGTACAAAAAAATATATATATATTATTAGTGTTGAAAACTTGGTTTCATTTACGTCACGATTCTCGTTTCACGAGAGCGTCACGTCATTATCCTAAATGATTTTTCCGTTCTCGTGAATGAATCGCGATGTAAACAAACTGGGCTTATCATGCAAATCACCTTCTCGCCGCTCACACATCCTGCTTTGCATATCCAGAGGGCGTTGCCAGCAACGATTGTGTTCCGGACTTAACCCATCGTCGGATATAAATGCTGGACACATTTTTGGTTTAAGCAGATCGATCAACTTTCAGACAGATTGTTGGTTGGTTCGATGTACGGATCAGTGTATTGATCGTAAGGATTGTTAGATCGATGTTAAGATGGATCGACATAGAGTCTTATTCGAAGTTGTTGAATGTATTGATAATGTTTATCGTTGACGCAGATGTTTGATCCAAGTAATGGTGGATCTTAAGTTTTTATGGTTCTCAGTCAAGGAGACCATGTTGTTCCGTGTTGTGGACTTTATGCAATGTTAATCCGTGAAATTTAAAGTTTTAGCCGTAGCATGTGACCAGCTATTGGTGGCATCAGGAAATGCACGAAGTTATGTAAGTCTAAAAAGCATTTTGTTCTACTTACCCGTGTATTTCAAGGATTGTTTAAACCTAGAATGTGTCTGAGCGTGGAACTATAACTGAAATCTTACAATTGAGCTTGAGAGCTCAAATATTTGTTCATAATATGCTTGCTTTGTGTTACAATGCCAGAAATATCATGTAAGCAAACGCAATGGATTTGCTTCTTAATAAAAAGTGATTTGAATTAAATTGGAACTGCTTTTTTCAACACCTCTACAATTAGTTTGTATTTGTTTACAACTGCCATTGACGTTGTTACTACTGCTACTCTGCTTAAATACCAGTGAAGTTGTTCAACTGAAATTTTTTTATTTGCTCTCGCAGCTTATTAATTTCAATGAGATACATTCTAATTTGTTTATATTAGAACATTATGTACTTTGTATTATTTTATCACCAACAATTAGGAAAGCGAGTTTCATGCTATTTCCACGCCCCAAGCTTAGGGTGGCGAATTGTTTGAAATTGGCGGTTGTTGGCTCATCGCCAACGACCGCCGCGAAACTTCAGACATCTAATTTCTACCTGGGCAGCTTTAATGGAGCGAAAGATAGTGAGCTGTTTGCTCATTGTTATCACTGCAAAATTGAGCACTGTTCGGTAACTTTCACAAATTTTCAGTCAGAAGTGGGAGTGGAGTGTATTCGGTATACGTACCGCTTTGCTGGATGGTTTCTTGTTTATTTCTGAGCGAAGTTTTTGCTTATCGGCAAAGTTGTGATTGATGTAGGATGTAGGTGTAGTGTGTTAATGTATTAGCAAGTTTACTTTTTACAATTTCTACTTGTTGTAGATGATATAGTGTCTATTTAGTTTTAAGAGCACTCTGTGATTGTTGGTGAGTGTTAATTATTTTATTATTTTACTGATTGAGATGTACTCAGAGAAGATTTTCTATGTTTTGTCATAGCTAATAACACTACTGGAGAATGCTTATCAAATACGATTATAAAATCATTGCAAACACTTGGTGCAAATTGCAAAAATATGTTAGGGCAAGGTTATGATGGAGCTTCTTCAATGAAAGGCAGTTTTAAAGGAATGCAAGCTTGAATAAGAGAACATTTTCCAGAAGCACTCTATGTTCATTGTAGTTCTCATTCCCTGAACTTAGTACTCTGCCATTCATGTGAAGTTATTAGCATAAGAGATTGCATTGGCACTGTTAAAGCCGTAGGAATTTTTTTTTAATCTTCATCTAAAAGAACAGGGTTTTTAAAAGTAAACATTGACTCTAACTTTCCTGAAACAAAATAGAAAACTTTAACAGCTATGTGCGAAACAAGATGGGTAGAAAACCACGATAGTCTTCTGAAATTCAAAGAAATCTGCAAAGCTATTGTAGAAACTTTAGAAGATTTAAGCTTCAGTCCTAATGTAGATACGTCTTCGAAAGCATCATTGTTGCTAAAATCTATTTTATCAAGTGAATTTGTGATCAGTTTGTGCTGCTTATCTATGCTATTTTCATACACTCTGCCTGTGTGCAAATGTTACAATCTCCATAGTGTGATTTATCTGGAACTATTCAACATGTAGACTTACTGCAAGAAACTTTTGCTGACATAAGGGCAAATATAGAATCGAGGTTTTTAAACATTTGCAAATGTGCTGAACATTTGTTGCACTCTGTAAACGAAGAAATTAAAATTCCACGAGCAGCATCAAAGCAAAAATACCGAGCAAATATTTGTACATCGAATTCTGAAACTTATTTTCGAATTGCAATAGCTATTCCATTTTTGGACGATTTTGTTAATCAAATAAATAACAGATTTTCCAATCATAAAGCCACGTTAATTACATTAGATCAGCTAATACCATCTGTTTGTTGTGATGAAAACACAGTGTTCAATGTAGAAGTGTTACAATTGTACAAAAACAGGTTGCAGTGGGACACTTTAGAACCAGAATACGAAATGTGGAGAAAGAAATGAGTGTTGATAGACCTAAGTGTGCCATTACAGCTTTGAATGAATGCAGTGCAGATTTTTTTCCCCAATATTTTTGTTTATTAAAAATTTTATGCACATTCCCTGTAACCACTTGCACCATGCACCACTGAAAGAACATTTTTGACATTGAAAAAGATTAAAACTTACCTTCAAAATTCAACAAGTCAAGAAAGAATAAATGGACTGGCATTGATGTCAGTTTATAGAGACACTGAAATTGACAATGAAGATGTGATAAATGTGTTTGCTTTAAAAAAAGCAAGAAAACTAAACTTTGTCCTTTGAGTGAGTTTTGAATATTTTTCATAAATTTGTTAAAGTCATCAGACATTTAGAAATTTCATTTTTTTTTATTCCAGATATTTCATTTGCATTATGTAATTGCATATTTTTAATTTTTATCACTATTTCGATTGCTTATCTACTTATTTTCTTTTCGTTTGACTACTAAAAGGTAACTATAAAAGATATGTAAATATGTTTTTATAATATTGTGTATAATTAAAAAAATTAAATTCAAAAATATTTAAAACACTCTTTTTCGTAACTTCTTTTTCTAAGTGAGAAACAACTTTTTATGTGTGTACGCACGCATGCATATGCATGTATGTATGTAAAAGTGTAGGACATGATTTCTCTGAAACCCCCCCCCCCCCCCATCCCCCGAAAAAAAATTAAATTTCTGGGTACAGCCTTGGTTGCCGATGGGTATACAGCATGAAGCAAAATACTGCAGGAGAAATTTAAAAATATAAAGCATGTTTAGTTGCTCAAGGTTTTGGGCAAATAGAGGGGCTAGATTATATAGAAACGTTGTCTCCAGTTATAAATTTTACACTAGTATGTCTATTTTTCTTCATTCTACTGGTAATTTTACAAGGTTCACAAACATTTGGATGCACAAAGTGCCTATCTGTATTCTTCACTTCAAGAAGAGGTTTACAAGCAGCAGTCACAAGGCTATGAAGAACAATTGTTTGAAGATTCAGCTCTACTGCTCAAACGAGCATTATATGGATTACATGAGAGTGGCAGAGGATGGTTTAATGAGGTGGATAAAACTCTTAAATCACATGGTTTTATAAAATTCAAGTACAGTAATTGTATATATTCCTAGTATAAATCAAGTGCTTTTTGTATATGTAGATGACTTTGCCATATTTGCCAAGAATGATAATGAGATGTTGTGTGTAGTGAACATTATCACGAAGATGTTTACGGTAAAGGATCTTGGTCCTATAAAGAAGTTTTTTAGGGTTTGAATTTGACACAATGGAGAAAGGTACCTATTTACATCAGAAGGGTTATTTTTATAAAATATTGAAGAAGTTCAGCATCTCAGCATCCTTAAGAAGGAAAGTTCCAATAAGTGTTGGCCAAGTGATTTCTTAAGAAGATAGTCCAAGTACTGAAAGTGACAAGAAAACTATGACACAATACCCCTTCTGGGGGCATGGTAGCCCATTGGTTAGCGTGCTGGAGTTGCACTCGGTAAGCCCGGGTTCGATTCCAGCCACTGCCAAAAACTGCCGCCGTGTTCACGCGGAGTACGATCACGTTAAACATGTGGGTCCATAAGTCCTTCTGAGAGGTTGGTGGTAGGAGAAGGAGGGTACGGTCCCTGTGGATGCCTCCCCCACTGGGTTCCGGTCCAAATTGGGTGGCACTTCCCGGCCGTCCAAACAGTTACCTTACACCTTTCTGGTAGGTCGGACGGTCTGGGTCTCAACAACAACAATACCCCTTCTGGGAATTAATTGGAAATTTAATGTTCCTGGCATCCAGATCGAAACCAGGTATCCAACTTGCAGTGACAACTTTAAGCTAATTTAACAGTAATCCTGGCCTGATCCACTGGAAGGCTGTAGTTCAAGTTTTGCAATATGTTGCATCAACAGTAGACTTTTGTATTAATCTTTCGAATACTAGAACAATAGACTTGGTGTGTTACACAGATTCCATCTGGGCGAGATATGTTGATGACCACAAATCTACAAGTGGTTTTATTGATTTTTTAGGGGGAGTTCCTTTTACATGGAAAATGTGTAAACAAAAATGTGTTGCATTGTCTACAATAAAGACAGAATATATTGCCCTGTCAGAAGCGACAAAAGAACTTCAGTGGGTAAGCAGAATACTTAAAGAATGCAAACTTTTTGACATTACATTTTCAAAACTAGTTTTGATGTGCGACAATCAAAGTGCTGTTAATTTTTGTAAAAATGCTGTTGAAAATAATCACACAAAGCGCGTAGATATACAATACCACTATGTAAGAAAATTGTATGATAATAATATTTTTGATTTGAAAAATGTAAATTCTAAAAAAAATGTTTCAGATCTTTTTTCAAAATGTTTAGCGTTTAATAATTTTGGAAAATTTATAAATTGTATTTTCTCAATAATATCCAAAAAAGGGGGAGAATGTTAGCTTTATATGCTGTTAAATATGTATATGGATATTATTGTGTGTAAAATGTTTAATACATGGCCATATATTATCAATGTATTTATTATTTCTGTTATAATATATTTAGTTTTTGCATTTATTTGTGTATCCCCAAATATTTAAATATGCATATTTTTCTGCCACATTCACAAGAATGGGATTGGCTGTGATGTCACATCAATCCTATGATGCCATGCTGCAAGCCAGGCAGCAATTGTTTTCTCTTCACTTGCTTGCAAATGCAGTGCTTGCTATGGTGTGTTTTGCGAAAGTTATAGAGTGGTATGTTTTCAAGGCTTGGCTATGTTTTATCCATTATGAGCATGCTTGTTTTTTTTCTCTTCTCCAATAAAGCTCATTGGTGACAAAAATGAGTTGTGTGTTTCTTAGGCCTAAATCTCATACTGGACTTTCAGTTTCACCATCCATCATACATATCTTGCCATTTCTATAGATAAATTCATTATTAACAAATGCAATCACATGAAATTTTTTTTTTTTTACTTGAAAATTGTCTGCCTTCCCAAGTGTTTCTATGTATTGTCTTACTTTTATTTTGACTGAGAATTTGGTGTAAATAATTTGAGTGGAATGTTTCGACTCAGCACGTCTCGACACATAAAGAAATAAATAGTTGTAAGAAATTGTGATTAATTATGAAATATTATAATAAATTACTTACAATTAATTACAATATTCATTTCATATCACAATATGTAATTACGTTATGAAAAATCTGATGTGAGCAGCACATGACTTTCCTTATTTAATACAATGAATTTACTACTTTTACAGTCAAAAAATGATGTATAAGATCCAGGATACTGTGTTTTTATTGTTGAATTGTACATTTGGTGATTTTCCGGATGATGACATGTAAAATTATTTCAAAATACCCAAGTAACTTACATTTCATGCAGCTCTAAATGAACAATTAACAATATTCAAATCACATCCGCAATAAGCGATATAGTCCATATATTAAAATATTTTAATAATTAATTCATCAATTAGGTGTCATTTTTGAAATTTTGATGATATTTTTGACAATCTGGGGCGAAATTTTACCAAGTTAGCAATATTTTGCTAAATTGTTCGCCAAATGCATCACCAAGTATTACAGATAAATGGAGGGAAGAGCATTTCTTATATACTAGAACGTATGCCTGTCAAATGACGGAAATCAGAATTTGCAAAACATTACTTCCCATTTGTCGTCATTTTTATCAATTTGGCGATATTTTTTTTACTTTGGCAACATTTAAAATAGTCGCCAAGTTGTCGACGTCCTGCTATATTTCTAACCAAGCATTATGGATGGACGAATGGAGAAATGGGTTATTCTCATAGTCTACTCTTATGTTCTTTTCAAGATAAGGAACTTTCATCAATTAGTTGTCATTTTCATTAATTTAGCATCATTTTTATCAATTTGGTGGCATTTTCGTTAATTTGGCAACATTTTAAAAAATTGCAAGTTGGCAACATTCCCCAAATTCGTTGCCAAAAACTTTCCAAGCATTATGGTTAGAGAAATAAGTTGTTCTTATAGAAGTTAAATGACTATTGGCATCCAAATTAAAGAGTATTGCCTAAACTATCTTTTCTCATGAATGGAACAAGCTAGATTCACAAGAATGATGTCGCCAAATTTATCGCATGATATTACATTTGAAAATAAACATATTTCACAATAATTAATATATTTTTTATTTTATGTGATTTTTTGATAAATTTATTTGAAAAATGTGCAATATCTTGAGAACGGTTCATGCTAGCATTCTAAAGTTTATGTCAATCGTTTTCTAATGAAAAATTGCATAAGAAATGACTATTTACATAACTTTATTAAAGGTTTTGATTTTTTGATGATTTTTCAAAATTTCATTCGAAAATTTAGGGGGATTCTGAACATTTGATTGCGTTTAAAAACAATAGCCTTCCATTATTCACGGATTGTAATTTTTTTACGTAATTTCATTCGAATTGCTCCATTCGTTTAGGAAATATTGTTTTCACAGGCTCAGCGATACAAATGCACACAAACATCACCTTAAAAACATTTGATTCATGTTCAAGGATGCTTGAAATGTGCTCTCCTGTCGAAAACTCAAATTAGAATTTTTGACCCCATCACAATACTTTTCTTATACATTATACTATGTATATAAGGAAAGTAATAATTGGTGGCCAATTAATCAGTATCTGCCTATAAGGTATGGCTGATTAATCAGTAATTGGCTAATTTGCTTGTCAGTACAACCCTACGCTTAACCACTATAATATATTTCTGATCGATGCCAATGTGTACTAATGTATTGTAGAATGTAAAGTTTTTTTTTTACATATTTTTTAGGAAAGAGCTATTGAACCATCTGATTATAACCTTTTTCCGAATTATGATTGGATCATCGGAAATCATTCAGATGAGTTGACTCCTTGGATTCCTGTAATTGCTGCAAGGTATATACAAGTTATTTCAAATTCAGTTTGTAATTTCAGTGTTTGCTTCTCATTATTAATATTTTATTTGTTATTACTTTTAAAGATCTAGTTTCAAAATGAAAATTTTCTTGCTGCCCTGCTGTTCTTTCACATTCAATGGTAAATATGAACGCTCCCATCCAGGAACTTCTCAGTACCAATCTTATCTAGCATTTATTCAAAATTTGTGTGAAGTAATGGGTTTTGAAGTACAGGAGGATAAAATGAGAATCCCATCCACAAAAAGGGTATGTTTAGTTATTGAATGTATTTATCTTATCCATATAATTTTGAATGTATTATTTTTACACATTTTTTATTGTTTAATATTTTAATTTAGTTTGCTTATTTTTGTCATATTTCAGCTACTTTACAACTTTCATTTTCTCCCATCACTATGCTAATCATCACTTAAAATATTTTTTTTTCTGGAATCTTGTCACTTCTAACATGATTAAATTTAAACTGTTAAGTTTAACTTTTGAATTAAACATGAAAAGATGTGGGAAAGCATGCCTTTTCCTACCTATTGTGTACACTGTCTAAAAATAATGTCTTTTTGTATTACACTGTCTAAAAATGATGAGGTAAAATCTCTCAACTTTCTTCACAAGCTCTTATCAATTTATCTTATTAAGCCTTCTGTTATAAATGTGCATTTGCATTTATACCAGTGAATGTAAATAGCGAAAGAAAATATGCTGTTAAATTTAATCCTTCTGATTCAGTACCACTAGAATCAGAAAGTTTTTGGATGTCTGATCATCACTCTTTAAATTACCATAGCACTATACAAAACTCATTAAAACTCTATATACCTGTTATTAGTGAAGAAATAAAAGTCTAATTTAAGTAAAGAACAATTTTTTTAACATAATACATAAAATATAAATTGAATATGTATTAAAAATAAACTTTCTGAATATGTAATAAAAATATCTTTACTACTTAAAATTTTAAACATTTAACACGAAACTGTCTTATATAAAAATAATAATAAATAATTGAGAGTTCTTCATCAGGGAATGTGGCATGTTCATTAACTGGTGAGGTTGAAGGATCTCTGAAATCAGTTGTGGAAGGTGTAGTAGCACCTGTAATGGTGGAAAGAGTTTGGATGGATTTTTTTTTATAATTTTCTTTAGCTTATCCCATATATCACCTTGCTTAAATGCCTTTGGTCTTTCATGAACAAATTCATTCTTAATGATATGAAGCTTCATGACACCATGTATATTCATGTATGTTGATTGCTCTGCAAACATATCCAATACCTCACTCGCTGCCTTCCACAAAACATTGCTTTGCTTTCTCTTACTCAGTGTTGGGAGCCAATATATTTGAAATTATTTCATCATCGTCCAAATATATGGTGATAGGAACATTGCTGTCAATATTAGTCCAACGTTCAATCTGCTTTGTCTTCGCTAATGCACATATCTCCCTAATCATATTACAGAATGATCTGGTTTGAAAACCCCTAAAAATAATTGCTATATATGGATTGCTGCATTCCAAGAAAATTAATGTAAATACCGGAATACAGATAAACTGTAAATGAAACATATAAGAGACTGACTAGTGACTGATCATTGCTAGGACCTGATAGCCAGTGGTAAAACCATGGATAACCTGTAAATGAAACATATGAGTGACTGACCACTGCTCAAAAACTCAAAAGAATTCAGATCTTTCAAATCTCCTGTCCAAAATCATTCGCAGAAACAGGTACTGAATCCAGCAACATTGTAATAATAGTACTCTCAGAATCTGAAGAATCACTTGCATTTTCATATTCATCGTCAGAAATACTGCAGTTCCATGAAACTTTACTATCTGCATCACTTTCATTATTGCCTGGTTTGTTTATCATACAAGTATATTCTTCCACAGAAAGAAAACATCCTGACCCAGCCATTCTTTTATTCGAAATAACCTAATAATTTCACTGCAACGCATTCCTCTAAAACCCAAACTTAAAAAAAAACTCTCTTATATTCCTATGATTCACCAATGAAATCATAAAGCGTAAAACAAAACGAAAAACGAAACTCAATTATAAAATAGCAGAGGCTACGAAAAGTGCTCTATTTGTTTATATTACAAAACCATGTTTCACCGCTCCAGATGGAGAAGTAATTCATTGGATCCGCCCTATGCCAAGGTCAAGTATCTGCAAAATACATTGGAATTGTTCGCATGGACATTTAACGCCATCTAGTAGACAAATAAATTCAAATATAAACGTTCCATATGAAAACATGCAACCGTGACGTCTGTCCTTTAGGGTAAAGTTTTCTCTGATGCGAATGGTTGACAACCGTCCTTGAGTGCAAGTTCACAGTCAACGTGCAGGTGCATCAACTGTCAGCAAAGGGTTAATGTTTATTTTCAGTTCATTTTCTGAATATCCTAAACATTTAAGATTGCCATATTTTCTTATCGTGCTTAAAATCTTGCCAATGTTTTCCATTGTAGAACTTTTCAGGTGTTTCATGATATAGTACAAACTCATAAATCCGGACATCCAAAATCCAGAAACCTCCAAAATTCTAACATTTTCCAAATTTTCAAGGTTTTTTTTTACTTTCGGACTGACAAAGTCACGTATTTAAAACAATAGGGTATGATTATTTATATTGAATTATATTTTATAAACATATACTGTATTTTCTGGTCGACTTTTTGAACCCCGAAATGAGACAAAAGTTTAGGGTTGAAATATACATCAGATATAAATATAGATGACCGTAGATCGGCTCGTGGTTGGAACTTGAATCACATTGTTAGTGTTACCCCCCCCCCCCCCCTGCAAGTCACGATTCCCAATGAATTATTTCACTCAAAATATACATCATTATTTAAATACTGATTTTTTATTATGAAAATTTCCTTTTCTCATTATTAAAAAAGACATTTTTCTGAAACAATGTAATTTTTAATATTAAACACTTTAAAACATTATCATCACATTTTATCACAGATTGTGCAATTAAATCTAAAAATCCCGAGAATTCGTATTAACACTCACAGGAACTTAATTTGTTCACTTCGTAGTACAAATCCCATTCTTCAATGTATTCTGTTTTGTCTCCAGAATCCCCTTCCTCTCCCAATGTTTGACGATTTCGTTCTCATCAAACCTCCTGTTAGCTTGAAAGCAACTGTATATTTTGCTCTTTTTGTTTGGAAAGCCATATTTGCATATTATAAATAGCAAATAAATAACTAAATAATATTGTTTTGCACAGAACCAAGCAACAAGGTCATTAACACACTAATCTCTCAAAGGGGTCAGCAGGTCAGCTGTGTTTATAATTATGAACCAAGCATATTCCTTTCTTCGCTTTTCCTGCCCCACTGCATCCTGATGCTACTGCTGCTTCGTAATGACTCAGCGTATTTTAGAAAACTCATTGAGAGGAGAGATATTTTTCTTTTTTGGAAATATATTTATTTCATCTACTGCAATATTTTTTACATATTTGACTATTACTAATAAAGTTTTTCCTTTTTTCAGAGTCATTAGCCATTTTAAACTTAACAGTATATAGATGTTAGAAAACAAATAAAACTTTTGAATTTTTTATTTTTGTTTCATTAATAGTAAAGACGGTTTAAATACTTTTACACCTTTAAATACAGGGTCTGTATAAAAAGAATCGGGAAATTTTTTTCCTGACGTGAGTGTACATCGTAGCGCTCTCGCAGGGCGCATATTCGGTAGTGGGGAATGTGACCTTCAAGACGCGCCAAGCGATAGTCGCCTTCGAGCATTCATTCATGCTACATCGTGTTTTTAGTGGACCCCTGTCGAGTGACTCAGTGCAAGCACAAAATGCAGCGAACGATTGAACAGCGGTACGCGATCAAATTTTGTGTTGGATTGGAGAAATCAAGTACGGAGACGTTGGCCATGATTCTCCAAGTGTTCAAGGATGAAAGCATGTCACAAACAGCAGTTTTTAAGTGGCACAAGTTCTTCAAAGATGACCGAGAGAGTGTGCAGGACGAGCCTCGCGCTGGACGGCCGTCGACGTCAAGAACTGACGACAACATGCAACATTTGCATCAAGTGCTGAATTCAGACCGTCGTTTAAGTGTGCGAATGGTCGCAGATGAAATTGGCATTGATAAGATGACGGTGCACAGCATTATCACTGAAAATTTGGCGATGTGAAAGATCTGCGCTAAACTCATCTGGGAGGTCTTAACGAACAAGCAAAAGCAGAGGCGAGTGTCTGCTTGCGAAGACCTTCTGCAACACGCTGAAGAAGACCCTGGCTTTTTAGACATCGTTATCATGGGAGACGAGACTTGGATATTTGAATACGACCACAAATCCAGAGTGAAAGCCATGCTGATCGTTTTCTTCGACGCAAAAGGGGTCGTCCACTACGAATTTGTTCCTGAGGGGCAGACAGTGAATGGTGCTTTCTACCTAGAAGTGCTAAGAAGACTGAAGAGAAGGGTCAACTGGGTAAGGCCAGCCATTGCCGGAAATTGGAAATTACATCACGACAATGCAACCAGCCACACCTGCTCCAAGGTGATTGACTTCCTGATGATAAATGGCATCGCGACGGTTCCCCAACCCCCTTACAGTCCCGACTTGGCACCAGCAGACTTTTTCCTTTTCCCAAAAGTGAAATCTTCCCTCAAAGGACACCACCATGGGACCTTAAGTGCCATCAAAGAAGCTTGCACGCGTGCCCTTAAGGACCTTCCGGTATCCACCTACCAGGGAGCCTTCGAGCCGTGGAAAAGCCGTTGGCAAAAGTGTGTCGACACTCAAGGGATGTACTTTGAAGACTTTTGAGGTATTGTAGCAATATCTGTAATAAATCTATTTTTCTGAAATTTTTTCCGATACTTTTTATACAAATCCTGTATATCAGCAAAAGTACTTATCTTCACACATCATTAAATCTCGGCACTTCATTAAACCACGACAAAGCCGATATAACGGAAGTTCTGTGATGATGTATCATAAATAATTTTGCAATCATAAATAAATTGATTGCAAAATTCTCGATATGATATTAAATAAAAAAGAGCAAGGTAGCAACAATAAATGTGGAAAAGAAAAAATACTCATTGATAATCTTGTGCAAATAATAGATTATGCAATTATAGGTCTTGAACCGATTAAAGCTTTATAACCAAGCAGGAAATAATGTCCATCTGCAGGATAAAAAAAACTGCTTTCCCATAAACCCAAATTAATGAAATAACAAATGATTTATATGAAATTATAAAATATAATTTTATCATTTCGTTTCGTTCACACATTCTAGATTATTAATGAGTATATTTTTTCTTAGAATTTTCTTTTATCCCATTTTTTGTATTAAATAATATGTTTTAATCGATTAACTTAACCTTTTGTCATTATTTTTACTGAAAATTGTTCTTTATAGTGTATTTTGTTAATATTAAATTTGAATTTTATTCAAAATCTTTAATCTGGAAAAATCGAAAATCCAGAATCGTCAAAGTCCGGACGAGTCCGGATTTAAACAATTTGCTATTGTTGTTTCCTTTACTTGAGACCATGCATTGTGACACAGTCGTGCTGCATCAAGGACACTTATTACTAAGGCGCGGATTTTGATGAAATCCTGCATTTTTTCGAATTTTTCCCTTTTATGGGCATTTTTGAGCATTTTCAGGGCATTTTTAGCATTTTTGAGGCAATATTTAGCATTTTTATAAGATTTCCTATATTTAGGGATTTTTTTTATTTTTAGTTCTCTAAACTTTCTGTTGCAGTGGGTGTTTTTGCTAATTCCCGTCTTAGCATCTTTACAAATAAGCCCCCGGGGTCGCAACATTTCCTCACGTTTTTTGGTGCAAACAGGTATTTTACAATAAAGATAGTCTTCCCCATCGTAAGGGGCTCTGATCGTAAATCAACTCCTTTCAAGACAGGATTTTGACAGGATACATTGACAACATCATTCAGAAGGCTAAAGGTAAGGTTGGGCATTGTATAATTGCCAAATTAAACAATGTTTTGGGTAAAAACCAGGACTTCAAAACTTTGAAGAAAATCTCTCTCAAACTTTTGATATCGAGGAAGAATTGGACCTAAGCGAATCCATTTTTTTTTTTCAAATACGCATCTATCACATCCGTAGATGTTGAAAGAAGCTTTTCACGGTATGAAAACTTATATTCCGACAATAGAAGATCTTTTACATTTGAGAACATTAGGAAACACCTAATAATTCAATGTAATTCTGATGTTATCATGTGAAATTAAATTGTCGCAGTTCAGGATAAAAAGTTTTAAGTCAGGTATTTATACATATAAATTTTTTATTACAACAATTTAGATTATTTGTATTTACTCAAAACTTTCAAAATTTCTATCATGAATTAACTGAATTTATTTTTCATGTCGTCCTTTTTTTAAGTTCATAATAATGTAAAATTTTAAGGGCATTTTTTCACTATTTTAAGGGCATTTTCAGTGAATTTTTAGGTCATCAAAATCCACGCCTTACTTATTACAGTTTTTTTTTTTGTCCTTGAAAGAATCTGTCAAGAGGTTTCGAATGAAAAGGCATCTGTAAAAATGCTTGAGATTTTTTATGACGCCCTGGTCCATCGGTTGCACAACTGAAGTCACATTTAGTGGGAAAAAAGTAACCGTTACATTGTCCATATGTGGAATAGAGTTATGCGCAGTGCAATTGTCAATAAACAAGATAAGTTTTCTGTTCTTTTGTCGATACATTTTATCAAGTTTCAGCAGCCAATCTTTAAAAATTTCAGCAGTCATCCATGCTTTTTTATTTGATCTATACTCTACTGGTTTTGATTTGACATTTTTTAAACATCTTGGATTAGCAGATTTGCCTATCTGAGCAAAGGCAGCTTTTCACTGCCATCCATGTTACCCCAACCAATAAAGTGACTCGTTCTTTACTGTTCTTTTCCCCACTACAACGCTCTCCCTTAAATGCTAATGTCTTGTCTGGAGCACATTTGAAAAACAATCCAGTTTCATCAACGTTGAAAATATCTTTAGCCAGTGTTCTCTCAATCATTTGTAAAACATCATCTTGCAGCAACAAACAGTTGCTGCTTCTTGATTCACACTTCCACTTTCACCACACATATGCCTAAAAGAGATTCCATTTCTTTCCTTAAATCCATCCAACCAACCAGTGCTAGCCTTAAAATCACATTTTCCGAAACCGGCAGAAAATTCTTCCGCTTTTGCTCGAATAAAGGGGCCACTCAAAGGAATGTTTGTGTCCCTTGTTTGTTTAAACCACTTCAACAAGCACTCGTCGTCTTCAGGATTGTCTGGTTCTCTAGCTCTTTTGTGATCCTTTCCAGTTCCACGCATAGCAGCAGCGTTACTCAGAATTGTGTCCTTATTTTTCAAAAAAAGACTAAGTGTTCGGCACTATCCCGTACTCGTTGGCGATTTGGCATTACCTCTTTACACCCTTTTCCACATCGCGAATGACGGCAACCTTTTCAGCAAACGTTAAATTCTTTTATTGAATGCGTGGTTTACTCAAAAACATCATAAATGTTCACTAGCCTTTCAACACTACAGGAACACTGACAGTAGGAAACTCAAATGACGTCTGAAGCCGGTTGAACCAACACCCTCTGTAGGTTGAGTGCTTGAACTGGTCGAACAGGTAGTGGGAAGGGGGGTTTCAGCTGTCACTTGTCGAACAGGTAGGGGTATTCCGGCGATGATTTCTTAACGATGAAAGGCCGAAAAGTTGTTATGGTTCAAGAGTTTTTATAAAAAACTTCGAATTATCCACGATTCTGTAACATTAATTTAATACAAAGTTCAAGGGACCAAGAGAAATCTTCGAATTAATGACGATTTCGAATTAGAGACGTTTGTTTTATCCAAGTTGCACTGTATTAGGATATTAGTTTTTAAACATGCTAATTTAGCTAAAGTCATCCTCCTTTCTTTGTATTTTCCATATGATCACTTATGGACAGTACATATATAGGTCGAAGGTCAGCAGCAATATATTGTAGTGTTTCGCATCAATGATCACAAGACTGCTCACTCGTCATCCTTCTTTATTGTAAAACTGGGTGAATTACAATCTTCACTTCTCAACTAGCTACTACAGCGAAGAACTCATGTTCTTTTATCAGCCAGAGCAAGAATGCGTATCTGCTGCGCTGTACTCAATTCTTGGCAGATGGCCAAGAATTAAATCCGCGTTGTATGCCATATGAGTATCCCCCCAGTGAACGAGGGGTACTGAGAAACGATCTCAAATATATACAATATACACAATATATATACAATATACAATATATACAATAAACGCAATATATACAAAAAAATATACAAATTAAATTCGTTTAGGAGCACAGATTGAATCTACATTGATTTTACATGTATTGTACGAGTCTTTCGGGAAACCGTACTTTTCTACCACTCCTGGTTCTGATTGCAGATTTCGAATTGGCATTCGTTGTATTTGAAGTTATAAGAGGCTTCTGTTTTTCTGCATCTTCACATAGGAGGAATGCGGGCTTTACTCGATCTAAAGATACAGTTTTTTTTTTCTCTTTAAGTTCAATCTGTATAGTTTTTTTATTTCTTTCGATTACTCTATGAGGTCCCGTGTACGATTGACTTAAGGGTGGTTTCGTACAATCTGTGCGAAGAAAAACATGGGTGCATTTTTCCAGAGATGGGTGGACGAAAATAGAATTTTTTCCATGTCTTGATGTTGCTACGGGATTGAGTGTTCTCATTTTTTCTCGTAAATTTGTTACCCACGTTGAATCGCACAGTTGTTTAGGTATGGAATCACAAAACATGTCTGAAGGTAAAGTTAATGTCTTTCCATATACCAATTCGGCACAAGAGGCTTGGATGTCATTTTTGAGAGCTGTACGTATTCCTAAGAGTGTGATAGGAAGTGTGTCTGTCCAATTGGCATTTTCATGTGCTTTTAATGCACATTTTAGAATGAAAACATGTACATGAACAAATACCTTTCCGGGTCACCACTGTAGTGTTTCGCATCAATGATCACAAGACTGCTCACTCGTCATCCTTCTTTATTGTAAAACTGGGTGAATTACAATCTTCACTTCTCAACTAGCTACTACAGCGAAGAACTCATGTTCTTTTATCAGCCAGAGCAAGAATGCGTATCTGCTGCGCTGTACTCAATTCTTGGCAGATGGCCAAGAATTAAATCCGCGTTGTATGCCATAATATAAACTCATGATATTAGCACTTCAGCTTGGAAAATCATGGATTCAATTCCCTCTTTGCAATGCTCACTTGTCAATGAGTTCACTTACACCAAACATCAGCCATAATATATGCTCGAACAGGACGTGATTACTGAAAAGGCATGGGAAGCAAAAGCTTCCCTTCAAAAGATTTAAAAAGGTTCCCAAATTGCACTTCTGATTTATTCCTCATTTTCAAAATTTAAGTTACTTGTTAAGTAGTTAAGTTAAATGGTTTCTTGCCCATACAGGCAAACAAGAAAATATTTTGGTTCTCTGAGCTCAAATTTTATTTGCCCATTTTTCTTTAATATTAAACTTTTAATGAAAAAAAAGTTGGTATGATAGTTAATATTTAAGTTTGATTTAATTACACAAGTAAACTTTGGCTACCAGTAATTATACCAGTAATTAGGGCTGAGAGGACAAATAGCAGTGCTCCTCAATAGAATTTAGTGTCTGAAAGATTTAATCCCACTGTCGAAAGCCCAGACCACCCAGCTCGTCCGAAAACTTAGAGCAGCTGATTGGAGACACTGACCTTGACTGTGTAAAAGCCATGTTAAATGATAGGGTCAGTAACAGAATGTGAGTGGAAGCTATTTTATGTTTTCTTTTGTTAAAAACAGAATATGCCACAACTTTTTAAGGGCGAAACAGTTTTAGAACTATACAGTGAAAAATAAACTTTTTTGCAACTTATCTCAAAATTCTTGGTAGCAAAGTTTATGTTGACAAACTTAAACAACTTAGGAAAAAATTAGATATGGGAGCTCAAGAAGTCAGCATGGGTTATGCCAGAGGCTACAGAATATTAATTACCAACATAAATAGGTTAATTAAGACAAATAATTTAAAATTTGAAGAGAGTTTAGAAGCAAAAGAAAACATCCTGGACCCAGATAAAGTTAAAAATAAAGTTATTATTTAAGAGGAATCTTCCCCACCTGAAGCTAACCTGAGAATTCCATGTTAATCAATGGGGGAATGAAAATAGCTATATATAGTATTGAATTCTGAGATTTTTTCCTGGAATTTTTTGCTAAACATAGAATTGGACTATAAGCAATAGGGACGTTTTTAAAATTATTTTTAAATTCATTAGAAGTATTTTTAAAATTAACGCAAAGTACAAAAATAAGTGCAAAAATTTGTTTTTCCAACTTTGCGCATCGATAGAAAATGTTTGAATCATGTTAAAAAAAATTTCAAAAACCCTGTAGAAAGATCGAAGATTTTGCTTTTTTATGCAAAATGAAAATCTGAGCTATGTTGAGCCCAAATTTTATAATTGGTCAAGCATTGAATAGAGGCAAAATTATAATATCCAATCTCTGCATGATAGCACCATCTCAAAGTTTGACATTGATAGATCGGTAACAGGTTGTCGCAGGAATTTAGCTCCGCCTCGATGGGGATTTATTTGTGTCATCCCACCAAAGACCACAAGCGGTGAGTATGTTATAGTCACAATAGTTTTCGTTTTGAAAGCAGAGCAGGTCTTCCAGTGAAAAATCCGGCTATATTGCTGATGTAAATGGTCGGTCATTTTAAATTTTCCTACAATGAATAATATATGTAAAGGGAAAGTGTTATAATCAGTCAATAATCCTATTCTTAAATTTTGATGGATCTGAACATTTTGAGCATTCTTTAAACGAATTGACCTGTTTTCAATGATGCCTGTGGATACGATAATTCTCAAACAAATTATGAAAATCAAATGAAATTTTCTTTGATTATTTCAATTGATGAATGTAACAAGCCTATTTATTTCTCTGAGGATGGACTAAGAGAAAGCCATCAAATTTTCTAACATTTTTTTTTCAAAAATAAAGCATTATAAAACATAAGTAGGTATGAAAGTGTTATGGAAATAGCTATTTAATGTGTAATTTTTATTGAAAAACGAATACCATCATTTAAAGATGCAGTTCTCGAAGTATTTCATGTTTCTATCTAGAATGAAAAAAAATCATAAAAAAACAAGAAATTTATTATATCTTCATAGGGTGGCAAATGATGTGTACACTTTATTTTTGATGGAACTAATAAGTATTTTAATTCTTATTTACATATTTCATACAGTCATGTGAATTTTCGGAAAAAACTTAAATGACATCTTTTAAAACATAAATGGAAATCCTTCGTGAATCCCCAAACCCCTGCTAGAATTTTATGCTGAATCCATAGCAGTCATCATCTAAGCTCTATCAATGGCTAATCTTGAGAAAAGAATGGTTCAAAAAATAGTTTTAATCTAAAATAGAAAAAGAACTGGAAGAGTAATCCTTAGTGAACCCTTATCCTTTCCGGAACTTGATACTGAATCTGTATCAGTCATCATCTAAACTACCTATATCTACAACAGATTCCAAGAAATAAATGTTTCATGTAAAAATTTTAAAATGAAATTAGAAAAGATACCGTAAGTGAAAATCCTTAGTGAACTACCCTATACCTCTTCTAGAATTGGATGCTGAATCCTTATCATTTATCATCTAAGCTATCATTTCTTATCTAAGATTTTAAAAGAGATCGGATTTTTTAAATAAATATTTAAAATATAATTGTGTTGGAATTGATTCAAAAATAACCGTAAATGTGAATAATGGCACATGCCATCATTCCAAAAGTTATGTTATTAGCTTTTAAATAATAAATTACATATGAAACTATTTAGGTAATAGATTTTAAAGCATAATTATCTTTATAATGCTTTTTTAATTAAAAAAACTCTAACATTTTAAGGGCTTCCGTACATTCTGCGTAATTTATCGTACTAAATTTCATTCGATTTATTTAATATATTGAAGGACATCATGCTCTAGCAAAAAGTCAAATTCCCAATATCTTGAGAATGGCTCCTAATTATAACGTCTACCAATATTCTGTTAAAGTAACTTGCAAAGCCTTCACCACATTTGCTAATAATGAATTTATTTCAAATTTCCTATAACTGTTTATTTTAAATAAAAACATATTGAGAATGATACATTTTGCAAATTGCATTTAATTCACTTATAAATAGAAATAAATATACATTAAAAATAATTTTAATAAATAATCTGATGTGGGCAGCACATGACTCTCCCTACAGACTCAAATATATTTTCTTATTTTTTATTTCATGCTGCATTAAATTTAGTTTAATTGCAGAAAATAACATGGATACTTTTCTGATATTATATCCAATTTGCATTTTTAATGTATCTTCATTTCATTTAGCAACTGCACTTTAATTTTTCAGCTCCTCAATATTCCTTTTTCAAATTATACCAACATCTAATCAGCACGAGGCATTGACGGCTCGTGATCAATACATAGACATACATTATATATATATATATAACATACTGATTAAAGCATGTTATATATGTATAAATTCATGAGCATTATATGACCTTTTGAATTGAGCTAGATTTATCTTCAAATGTGTATGTAATCCATTATTTTATTTTTTTTATTATTCCTTATATAATATTTGTATTAATTGCCAATTTTGGTTAAGTCCATTCATACTTTTCTGCATGTAATTCTTGTCTATCTGGAATTCAATTTTTTTAGTCTACATGTATTTATACTTCCTTCATCTCTGCTCCTTTATTTTATTTTTATTTTATTTTAATTTAATTAAAATAAATTAATAATTTTTTTTTTTTTTTTAATATATATATATGTGTGTGTATATGTATAATATATAAAAATCTTATTTTTAGTTTTATTAATATCCAACACATGACTTTTGATAACAGGAATTAAGAATAAAATTAATTTTATTTTAGTATTAATCATTTTCAGTATTATCACTATTCCACTCTTCCCTGTATGTTATCCCCCTTTTGGCATAACCTTTTGAGTTTCATTTGAAATTCATGTTAGTTTTGGTAAAAATACACTTTTCAATGCAGCTCTCAGTTTATCTAATAATGCTATATGCCATTAGGTAATCTGTGTATATATCATATGATAATCCAGTTTATATTTATATTAATAAATATTGATATTTATATTTAGTTTTTATTTATATTCAAAAAATTATTTATAATCATTTATTTATTGAATTAAACTGATTATACTTTGTAATTTTTTTTACCACTATGTATTCTCTACTATGATTTGTTTTATTATAATTTGTTAGCGCCTGGCAAAATAGTGTAATTGTTAATCAATACATTAGTGCCCAGTAACCTATATAAATTGGGATATAGGGGATCGATAACCAGCAACCAATTTTTCTCTTTCTTGATTTGTAGACACTCTTTGATGTCAAGCCATCAATATTCACCAAAACTCATGAATTTTCGTACTTGCCAGAATAAATGTTGTAAGACCTGTCCGTCAGCTTTACCCTCTCAGATTAATAATAATAACCCTAAATATTTAACTTTTTGTAAAGTATATAATTGCGTTTACAAATTAACATGTATCTCTTGTAATATCTCATATATTGGACAAACAAGCTCCCCTCTTCACCTTCGTTTTAATGTTCATCGAAACCACATTAAGAAATTTAGCTATAGAGCATCTCACAATTCACAACTTCCTCCTCCTGCTTATCGTAACTCTGGTAATAACTTTGAATATGTCCATTTTGATCATCATGGAATTGATAATGTTTCAATTTCAATTCTGGATATTGTAAAGAATCCGGCTGATAGATTATATTTTGAGAATTCACTTATCAAACAGCATAAAACTATTTTTCCATATAGATTAGATCAAATGTATAATAACAGGAATGTAGTAAAAACTACATTTAAAAATATAAATTATGATCTCTCCATCTTTAATATCCTAAATTATAACTCTTGTAGTACCTCTTCAAAAGGATCCAAGCGAGGAAATTATAACAATAAAAAGTGTCAAAATCTGAACATAAAAGCTAAAATTACTGAGCTAGAAATAGAAAACACTTTAAATCTTCTTATAACATAAACACTATAAAAATCTGGGTTTTCAATATCAAAAAACAACTATTAAATCAAGTATATAATACTTTCTTAAAGTCATTTAATCATGATGAGCATTTTTCACATCTATTTTATGATCTTATTATAACAAGAGCTAATTTTATAAACCTCCATCTGTCCATTCAACCCCTTTCCACCTCTAATTATATTCAAAATAAAAAGTATAATACTTATTGTGTACACTTAAGTGTACACTTATACAAAAATTCACTTTATAATAATATAAATTTTAATTATTTATTTCAACAGTATAAACATTATTTTCCAATCCCTAATACTCAATTTTTCAAAACATTTAAGTATAATACTCCTTTGAGTAGACAAATTTTTAATTACAGTGATATATCAAAATCTCTATTAAATCAAAATCCCATTTTACCTTGTGTTTGCAACCAGCCAAATTATTCTAAATTTATAGACTGCAATCATAAACACATTATTACTGGTGATCTCAATGTTGTTCAAAATTTAGAACTTAAAAATCTTATGCTTTATGGCACCAAATTTCGGATCCAAAATACATTACATCATTGTCTTTTAACTAAACAACTAAATATTGACTTAGAAAAATTCATATACAAAATTGCTTGTAGTAAAAATTATCCCATTGAAGCCTTTGATATGTGGACGGTTAACATTCTGACAAATGTCAAACATCTCATAGGTAACTTGCCTACAGCTAAATCTACAATTAACTTTACAAACTTGAAACAGGCAATAAATGAACTAAAATCACAATCTGTCATCACTATGTGGATAAAGCTGCTAACAATTACGCCATCATTTGCAAAAATTATTATGTACAAATCTTAAACGAATTTTTAAATCATAATAATATACTTAAAAGCATTGATTCTTCAGCAACAACTATATCTAAGAAAATTATTGCATTTCATAAACTCTTAAAATTACCTTGCAATATAATCTAAGATTCCCTTATATTGTCATGATCCCAAAATTTCATAAAAACCCTATCTCTTTTAGATCTGTAACTATTGGACATAAATCATATGCAACAGTTGCTAGTAAATTTCTATTGACAATTCTTAATAAAATCACTTCTCATATAATAGATAACTCAAGCTTTCATATTATTAATAACAGTTATCAATTAATTCAAAAGTTAGATACTATTAATATTTTGGGATTTAAAACTTATGACTTCAAGGACCTATTCAACAATATTGACATTGAAGATTTTTATAGAGTAATTTGGGATTTAATTAAATCTTTCTATAATAGACAACATTTGGATATAGATCAATCTTACGTGCACCACCTTCTCAAGTGTGTTCTTTTAATAATTGTTTGATGCAAGGCAATAAAATTTATATGCAAATTAAAGGGGTTCCTCAGGGTGGTTCTGCTAGTTCAGCTCTAGCAGATCTATATCTTCACTTCTATGAGTCAATTTTTATAAATTCTGCATATACTTTCTACAAATATATTGATGATGTAATTCTTGTTAAAATAGCTCCCTCATCAACTGATATAGATTTCGATTTTTATTCCCCTAATTTATCTCTTATACCAAATGAAAGCAACATCTCATCATGTGTTAACTTCTTAGATTTAACTCTCTCCCTTGATAATGATTTTTCGTTTATGTCAAACATTTTTGACAAAAGAAAAGGAAAATTTAAAATTCACAAGATAATTAATTTCAATTCCTGTATGAGTAAGCAGGTATACAAAAATATTTTATTAAATCAATTCCATAGGATTTCTAGGTTATGTGAAAATGCACAATTTAGTAACCATCTAACAGATTTAATACAATACTGTAAGGCTGAATGCTGTCCAGAAAATTTTGTTAAATATCACTTCTGAAATTTTAAATTCAATTTATAATCAGTAAATTATTGTTTTGGTCAAATTTGAAATTGCCATAATACATCTCATATTAAAATATTCTTGCAGGAGCTTATATTAATCGTTGTGATAGGTTTTCGATGCATATTATTTAACAATTATTTATTATTTAGTAAAATATTTAATCATATATATTTCCTCATATCTTTATATCTTTATTTCTTGGAGTTGATCTTTTTCGATTTATATGTCTTTTGAGTAAGTCTCCAAGAGTATTTACTAAAATTCACAACGGATGGTACAATCTTAATTTCTATCAAGATATATTCTTGTGTTATATCACCGACATTTTCGGCATCAAGGAGGGTGGAGATAGGTATGTTTATTATTTCTATTTACATCCTAGTTGATTGATTGGTAAATCAATGTTATATCTGGCATTTGTTTTGTTATTTTCTTCTTTCCATTTGTCTCCAGTTATTTCCCTTTTTGTTTCTGTCTGGTAATGTGTTATATTTTTTAGCGATGTTTCAAATACGTGGTTGCATTGCTGTGCGAAACACATTTGGAACCTCCGTGGATGTAAAGATCCTTGAAAAGCAACATCTACGGAGGTTCTATTCAATCTAAATTTTTATATTCAATATACATCTTATCTTTACAGATTTTTCTTTTTGGCATTTTAATATTTTGAGCCTCTAACTTTTCACAATCCTTTGATGCTCATGCTTATTTTGTGTATATATCACTCTTGAATGTTGATTTGTTCCCATGTATTATTACCTTATAATTTAAAATTTAGATCAAATTATTCTCAGGTATTTTTGGTTTCCTGTTGTTGGATATCTAATTAAATATCCTCTTTTACATTGTTAACCTCCTTAATGTTATTGAACCAGGGTATGCCACTGTTCATGTTTTGAATTGGCCTTATTTTATAATTATATATATATATATATATATATATATATATATATATATATATATATATATATATATATATATATATATATATATACATCAATGTTTGTATAGTGTTTGTGTATAATGATAATTGGCTGCTAATACTTGAATTTATAATAAAACTTTTATTATAAATTCAAGTTTATTATAAATTCAAGATTTTAAACATTTTGGTGTGAGAGTGATTTTTACTATATATTTTGAATGTCTTAGAAAGTTATTGTTTCTTAGTTTTATAATTAAATTTGATAGTTTTTTTTGTGAAGTTTTAATAGTTGAATATTGCACTGCGTTGCAAAAAGAAATGCTGAATCATATTAGATTTATAGGCATCTATGAAATATTTACCATTCTTCGTAATTTTTTACATTCAAGAGTCAAAAACATATAATGTGGGCTGCATATAAATTTATTTTATTCTGAGGAAAGTTTATTTCTGTAACAATCTAATACTCACGTGTAAAAAAACTTTAAACAATGTTACTCACGTTAAATCAATCGCATATAAATTAAAATTTGGTTCTTTTGTTATCAATGCCTTAATAAACTTAATAATCGCACTAATTTATATGCACTTACAACAAATATATAAAAAGGTTATATTGACTTCGTATTACTTTGATTGGTGTTTGGCATTTTTGGCTACATTGATGACGTCGCTATTCAACATTGTTTCCAAATGTGCTATAATGCGAAAATGCTGCATGAGAAAAGAGTTGACCGATTTATTTTGCAAATCGGGGCATGCCAGGGTCTCTAAATCTTTATTCTTTGTTTGCTACTGATAATAAAATTACTGTATAATTTGGTTTCTGATGATTATAAAATATCTTTTATAAAATGATCATGTATATCGATTGTCAAAAGATTTTATATGACTGACTGACAGTTATTTATTTTATATTAAAAATACGTTTTATATTGAAAAATAGTTTTATAAAATGATCATGTACTTTGATTATCAAAATATTTTACATGATTGACTGCCATTTATTTATTTTATATTAAAAAAACGTAAATATGGGTGTGTACTGCATGTTTGTACTCGCTAAAAGTAAATAGCATTTCATACTTGATAGACAATATAATATATACAAAATATACTTTATATACAAAATATTATTCAAATCGCCCCATTCGTTGTTTGGCTATCATGTCCACAGACTCTTACATGCATAAACAGTCATTTACACATGTAGATCATGTTAAATTTGAGTTGAAGAATGTTTTCAATATTTAAATATGTTCAAAATACAAATTTAACCATTCAATCTTCACACTTTCCTTTTATATACATAAATGTAGAGAATGTAACAAATTTTTGATAAGACTAATATATGAACTTTTATATTTTAAAAATATAAACTGTTGAACAATTTAAAATAGAATTACTTATTTAACTTTACAAATAAACTAAGTTATTCTTGTATAAACAGTAATTTTATTCAAGGATTTATTTAAAAATACCAGAACTATATTTGAAAATAACAGAATCTGTGAAATTCATATTCTTAAGCACAGCCACAATAGCGAAATAATGCCAATTCTAAAAGACCCATGATAAACTGGCTTATTTTTTTATGACAGACACTCAATGATACGCTGCAGACAATGCTTTGAAAATAGCCAATGTTCATATTCGTTCAATCAAACTCACAATGGTATTTGAAACTATGTATCTTCGTTTTATCTGGGTCGCTCTGAATTCTCGACCCTATGATGAAACCACAGTATAGAAGATTTTTGTAGTGCTGCCATCTTATAACGCATTCAGCAACTATATTGTCGATTTTAGTTGCTGAATGTGTTACAAGATGGCATCACTATGCTTTTGTGGAAGGACGTTTTGAAAAAATTTGTAAAATATGCAAAAAATTTTTACAGAAATTTTTAATACATTTATATAAATAAAAACAATAATGTAGGGGGTTTTTTATGAGGAAGTCGCGTGTGATGTATAATTATTACTGTCTTATTTCTTTATGACATTAATAACTAAATTAAGTCAGTTTATGCTTGCAGGAATCTCATGAGGTATTGTAGGTATAGAAAGCCTTCAATGCATTTATAATTTTCTGACAAATTTATTAAAAATCTACTTGACTGTGTATAAACATTGCAAGCTAGTACATAAGCTGAATAAGGAAAATTTTCAGCATGATAAAAAAGTGTCTGACACTGAAAATTCTACTATCTCAATGACTGTGCCATGACAAGGAGGGGCCTCAAAATGACAGTTTTCATACAACAAATATTTATGTACTAGATTTGATTGAGAACTGAAATTAAGCTTTTAAATTGTATTAAGTACTAACTTTTCAAATGGTTAAAACAACTCCGACCATGTCATTTAACTACATTTACATACATATTACATAAATACTACACTTTACATAAATATATTTTTCTTTTATAAATTTGCATTCCATTTTTTTTTCTTTTCTTAAATCATATTTTAGATTACAAGGTTTTTAATTTCCATATTATTTTAAAAATGCATTTTTATTTATGACGGAGGTAAAATGTGTGATTTCACTCGCAAATAATTTCTTTAGAATACCGTTCCCACTGACGCTAGTGGCAATAATTCTCTGTGATACAGCCATAACAAACTGAATCAGCTTCTTAATGAAAGACACTGAAATGGTAAAGCTCACGAAAAATAATAAAGCATAATCTTGTAATTTGGCTAGACACGCTTGAAACCATATAATGATTTGATTGCATAAAAATTAAAATAGATGACTCGAAACTAAATGGAATTCTTACTAAAGAATCTGCGTATATAGTAACGGATCTGCTGTCTTAGCAATGAGTTTTAAAAATGCCATTCTGTATTTTTAACAAATTAAAGGATTTTGGCACCCTATTTAGTGACCGGGACTCTAAACAACTGCTTACTTAGTTCACTGAAACTGAAAGGAAAAGAGGCACATGTTTAATTTACTTATTATTCAATGATACAATGTATATGTAAATTTAAAGTAACAGGGTCCAAACTCCTTCTCTTGAAATAGATAGATTTACAAATTTTGAGTATTTCAGAATACGAATAAACTATTCTTCCTTCAATGTGTCTGCCGGTCTGGCAGGATATGTGTCTGCCTATTTGGCAGGATATCTTTTGAACAAATTAATCCATTTAAATCAAATTTTGTACAATTATTTCAATGTGTAAAAGGTCTATATTCAGGGAGATTGTACCAGAAAAAAGTCCATAAATTTAAAACATGCTATTCTCAAATCGTAAAATGTTATAAGAAATTAACTATCTTAAAAATGCTGCAAAATAGTTATTTTATTTCAAAGGGAATGTTGAATGATGTTCCTATAGGATGCTAACTTCCATTCTTCTCATGATATTACTATACTTTTTATTTTCTATTACTTAGTATTGAGAAAGTATGTTTTCATGAAAATATTCGATTTCGAGACTTGATGCCAGTATTTGTTTTTAGACCTTTTACATTTTGACTGTTTTGGAGTGATGTCTGTCTGTATGTCTAGTCAATTTCTTGTGTTCTCGATAGTTGCCACAAATATTAATGCATTTTTAAAAAACTTTATATTCAACAATGTCATCGAAAAATCTAGAACTAGATAGAATTATTTAAATTTGATTAAAAACTTCTAAATTTATCCAAAACCATATATTTTCTTAACATGGCAGCATAGGACAAATTTGACATAATCATGCATAAAAGGGGTTATTTATAGCTCAAATTGAGCCGCTCAATGATCACAATACTTAATAGCCACAGTACAATTTTTGTAATCGTGTGCGTTGTTAACCTCTCGGGGCAAGTTAAATAAAAATAATAATGTAGGGGGGTTTTATGAGGAAGTCGCGTGTGACGTATAATTATTACTGTCTTATTTCTTTATGACATTAATAACTGAATTAAGTCAGGTTATGCTTGCAGAAATTTCATGAGGTATTGTAGGTGTAGAAAGCCTTCAATGCATTTATAATTTTCTGACAAATTTATTAAAAATCTATTTGACTGGATATAAACATTGCAGTCTAGTACACAAGCTGAATAAGGAAAATTTACAGAATGATAAAAATGTGTCTGACACTGAAAATTCTAAAAATTCTACTGTCTCAACAACTGTTCCGTGACAAGGAGTGGCCTCAAAATGACAGTTTTCATACAACAAATATTTATGTACTAGATTTTATTGAGAACTGAAATTAAGCTTTTGAATTGTATTAAGTACTAACTTTTCGAATGGTTAAAACAACTCCGATAGTCCTTGGAAAAGAAAGACTGCTATGGGGGGTTCTGTTTTAGTTCAAGATTCCAGCACCACATCATTTAGCTACATTTACATACATATTACATAAAAACTACACTTTACATAAATATACAGGGTGATTATAATTAAAGTTCCCGGTTTGAAAATGGTCTCAAATAAAAAGTACTGGTCAGAATGATTTGAAATTTTGCGTGAACACTCGTGGAGCAATGGAATTTTGATTGATGAAGTGAAAACAGTAGTTCAGAAAGTCGCCGCTAGGAGAATAATTGGCACTTTACTACACCAGAATGCAATACAAAAGTAATGATGCTAATGATGTAATAAATGTTCAATATGCTGTCCTTCACATTCTGAAACAAGCTGAAAGCGCAAAATAACGTGTTCAACAACAGATTTGAGTGTTTCTGTAGAGATGTTGTGGATGTGATACGTGACTCTAACTTTAAGTTCCGCTAAATTTGTAATGTGTTCATTAAACACCACATTCTTCAGATGCCCCCAAAGCCAAAAATCGGATGGATGGAGGTCAGGAGAACGTGCTGGCTATCTTACAGGAAAATGGCGGCTAATGATTCTGTCATCTCCAAAATGACTGCGAAGTAGCCTCTTCACTGGTTTTGTGATATTTGGTGGAGCCCCATCCTGCATAAAAATAGTGTTTTCGATACACTAACGCTCTTGCAGAGTGGGTATAATGTGACTTTTCAAAAGACTTTCATATCGATGGCCATTGACAGAACAGGTGACGGGACCATGAGGACCAACTTCCTCAAAAAAGAAAGGCCCAATAACAAACGCTGCTGTAAATCCGCACCACACAGTAACTTTGAGGGAATGAAAAGGCACCTGGCATAGTTCCTGTGGATTTTTGGTTGCCCAGATTCTGCAATTTTGTGTATTAACAGTTCCGTTGAGATGGAAGTGTGCTGCGTCAGTCCACAAAACATTCCAGGGCCATTCATCGTCCACTTGTATCCGAGCCAGAAATTGGAAGTGTGAACATTTCATGTGCAACATTGTCCGCAAGTAGCAACTGTTGAACATGGGTCAGTTTGTGAGGATAACATTTCAAAATGTGTTTCAAAATTTCTTGCACCGTAGATGCATTAGCGTTACGCTCTTCTTCTAACGCTGTAGCTACGTCTTCCACTATCTCTCTATTGACTGCTTCCCGTCCCCTGCCAGGTTTGATGTCCAAAGAGCCAGTCTCTTCAAATTTTAAAATCATTTTGTGCAAGCTTTTGCCACACAAAGGACCAGATTTTAACTTTTTCAACGTTCTGGACTTTCTAGGAACTACTAAACAAGAGCTGTTATTCTCATAAAACAATTTGACAAGAAGAGCACGATCTTTTAATGATACAGTCATTGCGACAGAACAATGGAGATTTTTCATTAAGTTATGAGAAACAAGTTCTGCTCTTCCTTTTTTATATCAAACGTTTATTGCAATGTCACTGCCTTATGCAAATTTGCAGCAGCATTTGAAGAGCAATTATGCAAAACAAGTTAAATCCACTTTTTGTGAAAAAAGATACGACTTACGTTTGCGTAGAATTTAACATTGTTTCAATGAATGAAATTTTTTTTTTCATTACTTGCATGCATACGATGATGAAAGATCGACTTTTAATTCAGTATTCGAAGGACAGCATATTGAAGATTTATCACGTCATTAGCCAATTAGTAAGTCAGCGTTTATTACTTTTGTATTGCATTCTAGTGTAGTAAAGCTCCAATTATTCTCCTAGCGGCGACTTTTTGAACTACTGTTTTTTTTCTTCACCAAACAAAATTCCATTGCTCCACAAGTGTTCAACCAAAATTTCAAATCATTCTGACCAGTGCTTTTTATTTGAGACCATTTTCAAACCGGGAACTTTAATTATAATCACCCTGTATTTTTCTTTTATAAATTTGCATTCCATTTTTTTTTTCTTTTCTTAAATCATATTTTAGATTACTAGGTTTTAAATTTCCATATTATTTTAAAAATGCATTTTTTTCATGACGGAGGAAAAATGTGTGATTTCGCTCGCAAATAATTTCTTTAGAATACCGTTCCCACTGATGCTAGTGGCAATAAACAGCCATAACAAACTGAATCAGCTGCTTAATGAAAGACATTGAATATGGTAAAGCTCGCAAAAATAATAAAGCATAATCTTGTAATTTGGCTAGACATTCTTGAAACCATATATAATATAATGATTTGATTGCATAAAAATTAAAATAGATGACGCGAAACTAAATGGAATTCTTACTAAAGAATCTGCATATGTAGTAACGGATCTGCTGTCTTAGTGATGAGTTTTAGAAATGCCATTCTGTATTTTTAACAAATTAAAGGATTTTGGCACCCTATTCAGTGACCGGAACTCTAAACAACTGCTTACTTAGTTCACTGAAACTGAAAGGAAAAGAGGTAAGTGTTTAATTTACTTATTCAATGATACTATGTATATGTAAATATAAAGTAACAGGGTCCAAACTTCTTCTCTTGAAATAGATAGATTTACAAATTTTGAGTATTTCAAAATACAAATAAACTATTCTTCCTTCAATGTGTCTGCCTGTCTGGCAGGATATGTGTCTGCCTGTTTGGCAGGATATCTTTTGAACAAATTAATCCATTTAAATGAAATTTTGTACAATTATTTCAATGTGTAAAAGGTCTATATTCAGGGAGATTGTATCAGAGAAAAGTCCATTGCTTTTAAAACATGCTATTCTCAAATCGTAAAATGTTATAAGAAATTAACTATCTTAAAAATGCTACAAAAATAGTTATTTTATTTCAAAGGGAATGTTGAATGGCGTTCCTATAGGATGCTAACTTACATTCTTCTTGTGATATTACACTAATTTTTATTTTCCCTTACTTAGTATTGAGAAAGTATTGTTTTCATGAAAATATTCGATTTCGAGACTTTGATGCTATTTGTTTTTGAACCTTTTACATTTTGACTGTTTTGGAGTGATGTCTGTCTATCTGTATGTTGAGTCGATTTCTTGTATTCTTGATAGCTGACTCAAATATTAATGCATTTTCACAAAACTTTACATTCGACAATGTTATCGAAAAATCTAGAACTAGATAGAATTATTTAAATTCGACCAAAACTTATAAATATATCCAAAATCTTATATTTTCTTAACATGGCAGCACAGGACAAATTTGACATAATCATGCATAAAAGGGGTTATTTATGGCTCAAATTGAGCTGCTCAGTTATCACAATACTTAATAGCCGCAGTACAATTTTTGTAATCGTGTGCATTGTTAACCTCTCGGGGTAAGTTAAATAAAAATAATAATGTAGGGTTTTTTTATGAGGAAGTCGCACATGACGTATAATTATTACTGTCTTATTTCTTTATGACATTAATAACTAAATTCAGTTTATGCTTGCAGGAGTCTCATGAGGTATTGTAGGTGTAGAAAGCCTTCAATGCATTTATAATTTTCTGACAAATTTATTAAAAATCTATTTGACTGGATATAAACATTGCAGTCTAGTACACAAGCTGAATAAGGAAAATTTACAGAATGATAAAAATGTGTCTGACACTGAAAATTCTACTGTCTCAACAACTGTTCCGTGACAAGGAGTGGCCTCAAAATGACAGTTTTCATACAACAAATATTTATGTACTAGATTTTATTGAGAACTGAAATTAAGCTTTTGAATTGTTTTAAGTACTAACTTTTCAAATGGTTAAAACAACTCCGACCATGTCATTTAACTACATTTACATACATATTACATAAATACTACACTTTACATAAATATATTTTTCTTTTATAAATTTGTATTCCATTTTTTTTTCTTTTCTTAAATCATATTTTAGATTACTAGGTTTTTAATTTCCATATTATTTTAAAAATGCATTTTTTTTTTATGACAGAGGTAAAATGTGTGATTTCACTCGCAAATAATTTCTTTAGAATACAGTTCCCACTGACTCTAGTAGCAATAATTCTCTGTGATACAGCCATAACAATCTGAATCAGCTTCTTAATGAAAGACACTGAAATGGTAAAGCTCACGAAAAATAATAAAGCATAATCTTGTAATTTGGCTAGACACGCTTGAAACCATATAATGATTTGATTGCATAAAAATTAAAATGGATGACTCGAAACTAAATGGAATTCTTACTAAAGATTCTGCGTATATAGTAACGGATCTGCTGTCTTAGCAATGAGTTTTAAAAATGCCATTCTGTATTTTTAACAAATTAAAGGATTTTGGCACCCTATTTAGTGACCGGGACTCTAAACAACTGCTTACTTAGTTCACTGAAACTGAAAGGAAAAGAGGCACATGTTTAATTTTCTTATTATTCAATGATACAATGTATATGTAAATTTAAAGTAACAGGGTCCAAACTCCTTCTCTTGAAATAGATAGATTTACAAATTTTGAGTATTTCAGAATACGAATAAACTATTCTGCCTTCAATGTGTCTGCCGGTCTGGCAGGATATGTGTCTGCCTATTTGGCAGGATATCTTTTGAACAAATTAATCCATTTAAATCAAATTTTGTACAATTATTTCAATGTGTAAAAGGTCTATATTCAGGGAGATTGTACCAGAAAAAAGTCCATAACTTTTAAAACATGCTATTCTCAAATCGTAAAATGTTATAAGAAATTAACTATCTTAAAAATGCTACAAAATAGTTATTTTATTTCAAAGGGAATGTTGAATGATGTTCCTATAGGATGCTAACTTGCCTTCTTCTCATGATATTACTATACTTTTTATTTTCTATTACTTAGTATTGAGAAAGTATGTTTTCATGAAAATATTCGATTTCGAGACTTGATGCCAGTATTTGTTTTTAGACCTTTTACATTTTTTAACTGTTTTGGAGTGATGTCTGTCTGTATGTCTAGTCAATTTCTTGTGTTCTCGATAGTTGCCACAAATATTAATGCATTTTTAAAAAACTTTATATTCAACAATGTCATCGAAAAATCTAGAACTAGACAGAATTATTTAAATTTGATTAAAAACTTCTAAATTTATCCAAAACCATATATTTTCTTAACATGGCAGCATATTACAAATTTGACATAATCATGCATAAAAAGGGTTATTTATGGCTTAAATTGAGCCGCTCAATGATCACAATACTTAATAGCCACAGTACAATTTTTGTAATCGTGTGCATTGTTAACCTCTCGGGGCAAGTTAAATAAAAATAATAATGTAGGGGGGTTTTATGAGGAAGTCGCGTGTGATGTATAATTATTACTGTCTTATTTCTTTATGACATTAATAACTAAATTAAGTCAGGTTATGCTTGTGAGAAATTTCATGAGGTATTGTAGGTGTAGAAAGCCTTCAATGCATTTATAATTTTCTGACAAATTTATTAAAAATCTACTTGACTGGATATAAACATTGCAGTCTAGTACACAAGCTGAATAAAGAAAATTTACAGAATGATAAAAATGTGTCTGACACTGAAAATTCTACTGTCTCAACAACTGTTCCGTGACAAGGAGTGGCCTCAAAATGACAGTTTTCATACAACAAATATTTATGTACTAGCTTTTATTGAGAACTGAAATTAAGCTTTTGATTTGTATTAAGTACTAACTTTTCGAATGGTTAAAACAACTCCGATAGTCCTTGGAAAAGAAAGACTGCTATGGGGGGTTCTGTTTTAGTTCAAGATTCCAGCACCACATCATGTAGCTACATTTACATACATATTACATAAAAACTACACTTTACATAAATATACAGGGTGATTATAATTAAAGTTCCCGGTTTGAAAATGGTCTCAAATAAAAAGTACTGGTCAGAATGATTTGAAATTTTGCATGAACACTCGTGGAGCAATGGAATTTTGATTGATGAAGAAGAAACAGTAGTTCAAAAAGTCGCCGCTAGGAGAATAATTGGCACTTTACTACACTAGAATGCAATACAAAAGTGATAAACGTTGACTTACTCATTGGCTAATGATGTAATAAATGTTCAATATGCTGTCCTTCACATTCTGAAACAAGCTGAAAGCAAAACATTCCAGGGCCATTCATTGTCCATTTGTATCCGAGCCAGAAATTGAAGTGTGAACATTTCACGTGCAACATTGTCCGCAAGTAGCAACTGTTGAACATGCATCAGTTTGTGAGGATAACATTTCAAAATGTGTTTCAAAATTTTTTGCACCGTACTGGAGGGTACGTCTAATGATCGGGCAATTCAACGTGCTCTCGTAGATGCATTAGCATTACGCTCTTCTTCTAACGCTGTAGCTACGTCTTCCACTATCTCTCTATTGACTGCTTCCCGTCCCCTGCCAGGTTTGATGTCCAAAGAGCCAGTCTCTTCAAATTTTAAAATCATTTTGCGCAAGCTTTTGCCTCACAAAGGACCAGATTTTAACTTTTTCAACGTTCTGGACTTTCTAGGAGCTACTAAACAAGAGCTGTTATTCTCATAAAACAATTTGACAAGAAGAGCACGATCTTTTAATGATACAGTCATTGCGACAGAACAATGGAGATTTTTCATTAAGTTATGAGAAACAAGTTCTGCTCTTCCTTTTTTATAGCAAACGTTTATTGCAATGTCACTGCCTTATGCAAATTTGCAGCAGCATTTGAAGAGCAATTATGCAAAACAAGTTAAATCCACTTTTTGTGAAAAAAGATACGACTTACGTTTGCTTAGAATTTAACATTGTTTCAATGAATGAAATTTTTTTTTCATTACTTGCATGCATATGATGATGAAAGATCGACTTTTAATTCAGTATTCGAAGGACAGCATATTGAAGATTTATCACGTCATTAGCCAATGAGTAAGTCAACGTTTATTACTTTTTTATTGCATTCTAGTGTAGTAAAGCTCCAATTATTCTTCTAGCGGCGACTTTTTGAACTACTGTTTTTTTTCTTCACCAAACAAAATTCCATTGCTCCACAAGTGTTCAACCAAAATTTCAAATCATTCTGACCAGTGCTTTTTATTTGAGACCATTTTCAAACCGGGAACTTTAATTATAATCACCCTGTATTTTTCTTTTATAAATTTGCATTCCATTTTTTTTTTCTTTTCTTAAATCATATTTTAGATTACTAGGTTTTAAATTTCCATATTATTTTAAAAATGCATTTTTTTCATGACGGAGGAAAAATGTGTGATTTCGCTCGCAAATAATTTCTTTAGAATACCGTTCCCACTGATGCTAGTGGCAATAAACAGCCATAACAAACTGAATCAGCTGCTTAATGAAAGACATTGAATATGGTAAAGCTCGCAAAAATAATAAAGCATAATCTTGTAATTTGGCTAGACATTCTTGAAACCATATATAATATAATGATTTGATTGCATAAAAATTAAAATAGATGACGCGAAACTAAATGGAATTCTTACTAAAAAATCTGCATATGTAGTAACGGATCTGCTGTCTTAGTGATGAGTTTTAGAAATGCCATTCTGTATTTTTAACAAATTAAAGGACTTTGGCACACTATTCAGTGATCGGGTCTCTAAACAAGTTCACCCCCCCCCCCCCCCTTGAAAGGGTAAATTGTCAAGATTGGTATCAATCGAAATATTTTTTTAAGCCCTTTGAAATAAAGTGTAGCATTCTATAATTGTGATCATTTGAAACAACGATAGAGATTTTTCAAATTTTTTCTTGTAAAATTTGAAAAAAAAAAAAAAAATCACAAGCTGCTTAAAAAAGTATTCTGGTAGAAAGTAGAGTTGAGCCACTCGCCAATTAATTTTAAATTTCTCATACTGTGAAAAATAGTATAGAGAAAGTTTTGTTTTCACGAACATTTACGAATTCGAAATTTGATGCCAATATATGTTTTAAGGCCTTCTGAACACATTTTTACTATTTTTGGAGTGATGTCTGTCTGTCTGTATGTATGTATGTCTGTGGTAGATTTCTTGGGTACATGATAGCAGCAACAGATATGAATGGATTTTCATGAAACTTTATATATGGCAGTGTTATCGAAAAATATAGAACTAGATAGAACTTTTTTAAATTCGAGTGAAAAGATCGAAATTTTACATTTGTTTGACATAGCAGCATAGAACAAAATTTGACATAATCATGCATAAAAGAAGTTATTTGTAGCTCAATGATCATGAGACTTAATAGTTTCAATTTTTGTTGTGAAATATATCCGCATACATATTTTGTGTTCGTGACATCATCAGCCTCCTCGGCATGAGCGCCCATAAGGTAGGGCAAGGGGAGGGGGCACTTGCCCCATCTGGACATTATAGTCCCAAAGGCAGGCATCATGCTAGTCAATGTTGTACATCTTATCCTTGAGATTTCTCCCTCCTAAAAAAAAGTTTTATGGGTGCCTATACCCCTGGGGTCAAGTTACATTTTTAAGTTTGGTATCGATCGAAAGATATTTTCAAGCCTTTTAAAGTGGAGGGTTACATGCTATAATTGTAATCATTTGGATAGCGATATTAAATTTTTAAAATTTTTCTTGTAAAATTGGTATTAAAAAGAATCACAGACTAATTAAAAGCGGAGGGCAATAGGAGGGATCTCGTGTCCTACCTGGATGTTATAGTCACAAAGGCAGGCATCATGCTAATCGATGTTGTACATCTTATCCTTGAGTTTGCCCCCTCATAGAAAAAGTTCTATTGGTGCCCTATGCCCCTAAAGATGTTTTCAAGTCCTTTGAAGTGAAGTGTTACATGCTATAATTATAATCATTTGGACCAACAATACCGATTTTTCAAATTTTTCCTTGTAAAACTGATAAAGAAAAATCACAAGCTACTTAAAAATGGATTCATGTATGAGAAAGTCGAGTGGAGCCACATTCCAGTTAATTTTATTTCAATTGGAAAACCAAATTTAATATTTTCACTATTATCCAATGTTAATGCTTTGTAATTACTTTTTACAAGAAATGAATAAACACCATTGTTGTTGATTATTTACAGCTTTCCTCGAGATATTAGAAAATTTATTTTTCCACACATCTTAATATTTTTAGAGGTAATAAAATGATTTACATGAAATTTTGTAAGCTTATTATAACATCATCATATTATACAATATGTAACTTGTTATATGATTAATGAATGTAACAGAACTGCAGAACTGTAATGCGATTTAAGAGTCCTAAACTGCTGGATATACAAAAAAAATATGATTATGTTACACATGAATGATGGATTTGAAAAATAGTCAATCTTCGTTCAACAATTGGTTTTATATTTATTTCTTTTCTTTTTGCGAAGTATGAAAATCTCGGTATAAACAAGTCATAAAATTTCGAAAGAGACCAATTTTTCATTTTTACCCCATGAACAAAATAAATAATAAAGCAAATATAACCATAGTTCGAATTACACAAAATTTGAATTAATGGGGTTCGGATTATTGAATCGTTACTGTTTTTGATAAAATGGAGATTGAAATGAGGAATTATGATGGGGAATTCTTGGCATCGTTCCTGGGTGGGGCCTCTCCATAAAGCTCGCTTGGGGCCTCAAGAAACCTCGGTATGCCTCTGTCAACACCTTTCTTGTCAAGGGCATAAAGGATGGTGTCAATGGGCACTTTGTCAGAAGCACCTTCAATATAGAGAAAGACAGCCAATGCTATTTCTTTAGCATTCATGAAACTTTCCAGAATAAAGGAGAGACTGTACAGGACAGTATCCGTGAATTTACCCGGCTAATAGGCATGCTATATATGCTATATGACAAATAGTGGCATTGGTGTCAGAATGTCTTCCCTGATATATCTATCAATAAGTTTTTCAATCGTCTTTAAGAGAAAAGATACAAGGCTAATGGGCCTGAAAGATTTATCCTCATAAATAGTTATATTTCCCATTGGAAATAAAAATAACCTTAGTATGCCTCCAAGCAGTCGATATGTGCCCAAGACAATATAAGCCCTGTAGATCCTGCAGAGAATGGGAGCAAGTACCTAAATTCCTTCTTTAATAACACTGGAACAATGTCATGGATCCCGGAAGTTTTATAGGGCCTGAAAGAATTAATTGCCTGAATAACTGTCAAAAGTGACAACTTTCTTGGCAATATTCCAATTACTACTGTCACTAATAAAATTGGAATGTGCAATAGGGATATTATAATTGCAACTAGTCTTCTCCGAACAATTCAGCAAGAGTCTTCTCTCCAGATTCAGTGAACTTTCCATTAGGTAACTAAGTGATGATTAGATTACAGTTTCTGTCCTTTGATATAATGTTTACCAGCTTAGCAATGGCAGATACGTCTTTTATGCCATCACAATACTTTCTCCAAGAAGATTCTCTGATGCAAAAATCTGAAGTGAGAACTTCCACAGAACCCTTCTTTCAAATCGCATGCTGGAATCGGCTGATTTTCAAATCACACACCAAAAGTATCACATGATATGTGAAGTAGAACTCTCTCTCAAGGTTGTAGCAGCCACGTATTCTCTATGTCAGGAGAAACTTGCACAATTTTTTTCTTTTGTTATATGGATATATGTTTTGTTATATACAATTAAGCAATATGGACACATTTTAAATATCTTAAATTAGAATTAAATGAATTCAATATTTACTAAATTAAAGAATTATTTTATTATTTTCTAATATTAATATATAGAGGAAGTTCATAAATAATAATTAATTCAGCATTTAGATGAAAAAGTGCATTTAAAGACATCATGAACACATTTCGAACATTTTTGGAAATACACTCTAAGACAAAAAAAATCGACGTTCCCTGCGAAATAGTCCTATAGTAATGAAACTGTACATGCAAACATGTGTTGACCGAATATGGAAATGACCAAAAATTCACAGACAATGAATGAATAGTCGGAACTACAGCGCATTAAAACTGAGCACCATGGTGGTGTATATAAGGAGCGAGCCTCGCTTTCAGGAATAAAATGTGCAGTGGATTTCGATTGCATTTATTTACCTTGATTGTAACAATGCCTCACCAGCGAATTCGCAGCCACTACGAGCATATAAAGGAGTTTGAAAGAGGGTGTGCGGTTGGACTGCATGAGGCTGGATTGGCACACCGACGAATTGCTCGGCATTTGAGTAGGAGCGATGCAGCAATTGTATGATGTTGGCAGGAACGAGTCTGGAATGACAGATTTCAGTGGCAAGCGGGCAGCGGACAGCCTAGCACGTTGACAGAACGGGAAGATAGAGTGATTATCAGAGCATCATCGTGGTCGAAGATAGAGTGAATGTCGTGGCACCATCACAGCACAGCAGTATGTTGCCGATATTCTATGACTCATTGTATTGCCATTCCTTTTGTGACACCTTGGGCTAACTTTTCAGCAAGATAATGCCAGGCCACATACGGCACACCTCTCTATTGATTATCTGCGTGCTTACGACATACTTCCTTAGCCAGCCAGATCCCCAGATCTCTCGCCTATTGAGCACATTTGGGCTAAGATGGGGCGTCGCCTGCAACCATCCCAGAATGTAGATGTATTAGCTCATCAATTGGAGACCATTTGGAACAACATCTCTCAGAACACCATTCGGCAACTTTATGCATCAATGCCACGTCTGGTAACAGCTTGTATCAAGGCCAGAAGTGGACCAACGCCATATTGCTCACTTTGTGTAGATCTTTCAGTGCAATAAATCATCCAATTGTTCTGAAGTTCTAATCATTTCATTTTCTGTACATCCATATTACACATACCAAATTTTGTGTCATTTGGATAATTCTTTCTTGGTGCATCGATTTTTTTTGTCTTAAATTGTTTTGTGTTAAAGTGTATTTCCGTCAGTGTGTGTGTATCTGTGAGGTATGAATGCACGTATGACTATGAAAATTTGTATGTAGATGCATTCTGTAGAAAATTAGAAACAGAGATTTTGTAATAAATAGGATAAAAACAGTATTTAAAATTAGAGATTTTAAAATAAAGAGAGAAAGAGTACGTATAGCTATATGTACATGCATTCTATAAGAAATTGGAATTAGGTAGATCATTATGTAATTAACGTGATTAGAATACAGGTGAAAGAGAGAGAGAGTGTGTCAAAAACATTGTGCAATCAAATATAGTGTGCTAACTGCAGGAGAGTTCGACCTTGTTTTGAAAGAGTAGGATTCAAGGGCACTCATAAAACTTATTCCTAGATGCCCAAACTCAGGGACAAGAGGTAAATATCTATTAGCTTAATACCTGCATTTGTGACCTTGAATGTCCATGGAAGGGCAAGTGCCCCCTCGCACTTCTGTATGGGCTCCCATAGAACTTTTTCCAGAGAGCAAACTCTTGGATGAGACGTACAATATTGACCAGCTTGATACCTGCATTTGTGACCTTAAACGTCCATGGCAGGACAAATACCCCTCATGCTTCGCTATGGGCACCATGGGATGTGCACCATGGGATGGGTGCCAATAGAACTTATTCCAGTAGTAGCAAACTCAAGGATGAAACATACAATATCAACTAGCTTGATACCTACATTTGTGACTTTGAATGTCCATAGGATGGTAAGTGCCCCCTTGTGCTCCCTTATGGGCACCAATGGCAAGGGCACCCATGGAACTTATTCCATCCATAGCAATCTCAAAAGGACGAGATGTACAATATCAACTAGCTTGATACCTACTTATTCCAGCAGTAGCAAACTCAAGGATAAAATGTACAATATTTGCTGGCTTGATACCTATATATGTGACTTTGAACATCCACAGGATGGTAAGTGCCCCCTTGTGCTTCCCTATGGGCGCCCATGGCAAGGGCACCCATAGAACTTATTCTACCCGAGGCAAACCTATAGCAAAGAAATTTACTTATCTATGTTTTAAGGGCAAGGAAAAAAAACTATCTTATGGAATCTAAATCAATCATGAATGTAAAATGCAAATACATATATTTAATATGTTTCGAATTTTTTCTATGAGGATCAGAAATTAAATTTTTAACAAGTAAAGTTTGTTGAGAAGTCTATGTATTTTCTTACGTGTTTTGCTTGACTTTTATATTCTAATTAAAATGGAGTTTCCTGCATATTGTGCTTTCCTGCATATAACTTTTTTTAATCAGTTCCACAAAGAAACTTAAAACTGGGGTTCCACTGTAACAAAATTGCAAAATGTCAGAAATATATTTTAATTGTAATTCAGTTATTACAATAAATTTCGGTTTATTCGGCATTAAATGTTTCGGAACATCTAATAGCCCAGCATGCCTATCGAACTGCATTTGGGTCCATTCTGCTGTACTGAGGTACATTTACAGTAATAGACTAAATGCTTTTACATGGAGATTTATGTTCATTGAGGTGTACCTTATAATTTAAAAATTAATTTAAATGTCTTGTCATGTACTGTATAGTGTATTTCAGTCTGTGTATAATGCTTTAGGTAAAAAATACCTTATTTATTGTCCATTATTTTATTTTTAATTGATTTTCCCATTTTTTATATTTATTTCGACATCCGATAATTCAAAATTATTGGATGTTTACTGTATATTTTATTTTATTTATAACCTTGCTAAAATATATAGCATGAACTTTTATTTGGTAATTTTGGTTCCCAGTTTTTTGTCTCCCCAAATTATTTTATCATGCTTTGCTACTGCTCATCAATACAAAAAATCTGGACCTAAATACCCAAATAAGTGTAATGCAATGTCAGCCAGACTGAAATGGCTAAATGATAACATAATATAGTTGTGCCATCCAGCAGCATGAAAGGAAATGAACTAATAAAAATAAGAAGGAAATATGCAAACAAGAAAAAAAAAGTAAAAGGGAGAATATGAACTAAGAAATAAAAAAAAATTAGATGTGGTCATGCCATACCTCTGAGAAATATGGAGTCATTGACAAATCATTAACTAGATTACTAGAGTTTTTATTAATATGAAAAGATTCAAAGAAGTCTAAATAGAAAACTGAAGAGCACTTTTGACTAATGGAGGCAGTCAGTGTTTCAGTCAGGACATTTTAGCCGGGGGTGGGAGGGGGGGGGGCGAATGAAATTTTAGGAGGGGTGATAATTTGATAACATTTTTATCAGTTTGGCAATATTTAAAAAAGTCACCAAGTTGGCGATATGCCACCAAAATTTCATCGCCAGAATTTTGTCAAGTGTTACAAATGGAGAAATAGATTATTCTTATGGTCTTATATTCTTTCCAAAATATTGAATTTTAATCAATTAGGGGCCATTTTCATTGATTTATCATCATTGTTATCAATTTACGACATTTTTATCAATTTGGCGACATTTCAAAAATTCATCAAGTTTGCGATATTCTGCTAAATTTGTCGCCAAAATTTCGTCAAGCATTATGATCAGAGAAATGGGTTTTTCTTATAGCATGTAAATGACTAATGGCATCTAAATATAAAACTATTACCCAAAGTATCTTCTCTTATAGTAGATTCTTATATTCTTTCCAAGATATTGAATTTTCATAAGTCTTCATTTTCATTGATTTAGTGTCCTTTTTATCAATTTGGTGACATTTTTATCACTTTGGCGATATTTTTATCAATTTGGCAACATTTAAAAACTTGCCAAGTTGGCGATATTCTGCCAAATTCGCTGCCAAAATTTCGCCAAGCATATAAAGAAATGGGTTAGTCTTATGGTAGATAACCGACTAATGGCATCAAATTACAAAGCTATTACCCAAAGTGTCTTTTCTCGTGAATGGAATGAGCTAGATCTACGAGAATGATGATAATAAATCACATAATATTACATATGAAAAGTGAACAGATTTCACAATAGTTAATAGTAAATGTAAACAATACAAGTTTGCGTAAAAAAATGTCGCCAAGAGAGAAAACTAGGCATATTAAAAGTTTCACCTTCATTTTAATTTTTTCTTCTAATTTTAAGCATTTATAAAGGTACAGTTTATGAAAGTATACAAATATACATAAAATATTTTATTTTAAAAATAATTACAAGGCTGTACATTATTTACAAAGCCAGAAAATTTACTTTTATTATAGGATGGCATGGTCGTACATGCCAATTAACTCTTTATTTTATATAAAATATGTTTTAAAATGAATGAAAATGACTTACCTGTGAAACATAGTGTCTCTACCTTCAATAAACTTTGACGTACATCCATATGCAATGCAGGACATTACCATCTTTTGCTTAAAAGTAAAAGCAAACATGCAATGTGACTTCTCGCTTTCGAAAACTTAATGCAATTGCAATGGAAGGAGAGATACGCAAGAAAATATGCATGTAGGGGAGTGCATAAGTCATGTGACTTAGTTCAGTGGTCACGGAAAGGTTCCCATAAGTCTCTTTACCTATATTTCACCTCGATATGTGTGACTGACATAATGTAACAGTAGTTGAGTTATCTATAAAGCATCTGCGAAGAGAGAAATAATTCAATAATTTGTTTTGTATTTGTTTAAGAAAATATGACTATGAACATTGATAATGGAGATGAATCAAAGGCTTCATCTTTGAAAGCTGGAGACATGCAAAAAAATAATGTGTTTCTAAGATATACAAATGCATTACAGTATTAGGCTTCTGTGATACTTAATATGCCTTTGCCCGCTGATTGGGCACAGGAACTTAAGACCACTATGCCTGAAAATGACTATGTTTTACACCCTATGTATACCTTTTGACCTCTGTGTGAATGTAATACATTCTAAATAAGCTCCTTTGATGCCTTAAATAACCACAAGAGTAAAAAATTATTGACTGTTAAAAAAAAGCACTGATATCCGCTAAAAAAAAAAAAGAAATGGCAGACATCACCATTAAAAAAATAGAAAGATGTGTCTAAACATGCTCTAATATCAAATTGCCAAGCTTTTACTTTTTTAATTTTGTACTTAATTAACATTTTGTGATAAATAATTTTTAATATAATATGTAATTAAATTATATAACATGCTAATTATATCCTTTCTCCCATGAATACATTATAATGTGCTTCTTAAAATGAAAATTATTACATTTCATATACTTTTTGCTTGATGGTCAACTTTAAAAAAGTATAATAATAATAATAATAATATATAGTTCTCCTTCACACCAATCTTAAATCGCCAATTTCAACATTCAACAAACAAACAATAAATAAATAGTTGGACACACTGTGCAGAAATGTCTGGGGGGGGGGGGGAATAGATACAATTAAATTACATACAATATTCTATAGTACAGACATAATAAATTTATTTGAAACATGAAAAGATGGCTGCCAAATGTATAAAATATAATAATTTTCATTTTCAGAAACACTCTATAATGTATTCATAGGGAGAAAGAGTATAATTAACTATAATGGGAGGAGTATAATTAACATGTTATACATTTTAATTATATATATGAAAAATTAATTATCACAAAATGTTAATTAAGTATCAGAATTAAAAAAGCAAAAGCTTGGCAATTTGATATCACACCATTTTTAGACACGTTTTTTTTTAGGGGATATAATGTACCCCCCAGCATATTGTTATTGGGACCCAGACCGTCCGACCTACCAGAAAGGTGTAAGGTAACTGTTTGGACGGCCGGTGCCCCAGTGTATTATATCATAATGAAATTTAAACAACATTTTAAGCCCTACATCTTAGCTGAAATAGCTAGTCCAGGGATTTTATAAATTTTGACTACTCATGCTAAAAATTACCATTTTTTTTTTTTTTAATTAAAAAATCAAAAGTCAAGCATTTAAAACTGACTTTATTAATGTTTTTAACTTTTTCTTGCCTTTGATGTAATAATGATTCATAATTAAATTATTGCATGTATAATAATTTTTGTATCTACATATCACATACAATTAGAATCTTCAAATTATCTGCTTCTCAAATGCAGTTTGAAACCTAATCAATAAATAACTGACACTTGTTATGGGGGATGTGTTTATAATTTTAAAATAATTTCATTTGGTTTGAAATTACTATTTTGTTTTTCTGTGAAATTGTTTTGAAACATAAACCATTTAATTACAAAGTATTAGTAACTTTGCTTACAAATATATTTTTATTTATTAAAATATAATTATTTTCTGCTGTTAAGTTGCTATTTTTATTTTTATGTGTACATTTAATATCCATAAATACTTTAGTAAAATAAAATGTCTCAGAATCAAATAAAAAGTACTTGAGAAAAGGCAGAATTTTTTTTGTAAATTTGACTTTCTTTCATAAACTAATGATTTCAAATATTCTTGTGTAATGTTTTTCATGAACTCCCAAAAATTCCTAGCTTGCATGCTGTGTCATGTTATTGAGCAACAAAATTTTATGCCACAGGATGTCTAATATACTCCAATAACTTCTGCAATTATCTGTTCTTTGGATTATATAATATTAAGATTATGTTATGCTTTCTTTCAGTCCTACTTCTTAAAAGGCAAATATTTATTATCATTTAATTGTACAGTAAAGCCTGCTTGAAATGAACTGTATAAAATGGAATATTGTTTAAAACAGAAAATTATTTTGGTTCTGTCACATGCAAATTATACTTAACCTGTATGAAACATAAACCTGTTCAAGACAGAAAATATTTTCGATCCCTTGAAGTTCTGTTTCAGACTGGTTTTACTGTATAAATGTTTTTAAACTGCTTATGTATGTTCTTAGTTCCAAATTTGACTTTATTTTTAAAATTTACAATTTTAAAATTATTATTTAGGTTTGCTTTATTTGTACATCTCGTACTTACAAGGAGGAGGAAGAAAACAAAATTGATAATATTCGAAAGGAGTTTATCACTAGGCATTCTAAAAATACAGAAAAAATTTCCTCGTCTATCTATAATACCAAATCAACAGATCATGAGATAGATGACTTGAATAAAAATTTTTCAGAGGATCTGGTATTGTCAGAAGAAAAACATTGGATATCTGATTTCAGGCCACGTGAGCATGCAGAAGTAGTTAAAAACTGTTCACAACTGGATAAAAATTTCTTGGAAGAAACTAAAATAGCTGTAGCTAATATACTGTTAGAAACTGAGAATTTTATTTCTCTGAAGAGGGGCTCAGAAAAAATGCATTGGAATGCAGGAGGTAGGATAATTATATATTTGTCACTCTTATGACTCGTAGTTGATTGATAGAGTAATATCACAGAATTTTCTAATGTGTTGTTATATTTTCATTCATTTTAAACAGATCTTTAATAGAAGTTTTGTTTTTGAATGTTTTAATGAATTATTCTAAAATATATTTTTTTCTATTAGCCCACTTTAACAGTTCATGCTTAGAAATGGTGAGATATAATGTTTCTTAAAACAAATACATACTTAATTAGTGATGTATTTCAGTAAATAGTGACATGTATCAAAAAACTATCATTTTTTAATGTTAAAAATTTTAACCACATTTATGTCAATTTATATTCTAGGAGTCCTTAACCTTTATTGAACACTGCTAAAATGAAGTTGCTATAATTGTAATGGGTCTGCTTATTTTTCTAAATAGGACAGGTCTTAGTATTAGTATAAAAAATTTATGAGATTTGCAGAGCTGCTAACCATCTCAACATTTTATTTTATATTTAATACAAATTCTATACTTTAAGTACAAAAATACAAATTGACACAAAAACTACAAATTTGAGTAATTGTAATTAATTTTTAGTAAAATTGAAATTTCATTGTATAAATTAGGAATCAATTATACATTTTGATATTAATTATTTCTTTTAACCATTTAAATATTATTTCTTATTTTTAAACATTATAACTTGAACATCACTTTTGTATAAGAATATAAAAAAAATACAAATTAAATATATAAATTTTAGTAACTTTTTTATAGAGGTATTTTATGCTAAAGAGTTTTGGAGCAAAACTATGACCCTAACACAGAATTATCTTTATAATATTTAAGAAAACACAGTGAATAGATATTTAGATGTCATACGTTCAAAAAAGAACCGATACCGAAGATCCGATACCAATTAGATTGATATTATGTTATGAAAAATTTATAACTGTTGTAAAATTATTTGTACAAGTTATTTTAGGCATTATTTATAACTAGCCAGCATTGTAAATATTACAAAATAAAACAATTTATGATGCACATAATAATCTTGCAAAATAAAGGAAAATGTCCGTGTGTGTGTGTATCTGTGCAGTCAGTAACGTGAAATCTAAGCATCGTAAATCTATAAAACTTGATACATAGGCACTTCAGGAACCAGAAAAGTGCAGTTTAATATTATTTGTAAAGACTCAAATTAGCTTTTTTTGTTGTTATTTTATGTTTTAGCATGATTTAACTTGGTTTTGAGTGATATTCACACAAATTGATACCTAGTGAGTGAAAATATTATTAGAGTTTCCATCTTGACATCATACGAAAGATAAAAAAATTCTCTGTCATACTAACTTTAAATGGTATTTATACAATTAATAGAATTAATTTTGTAATATTTACAATGGTGGCTATTTTTCGAGAATTTTTAAAACGTATGTACTTTTTGTGTGTTTAAAATGTGTCCCTGATTTTTATATTGAGATATAGAACAATTGACTGCAATCTAATATATATAATTTAACAGCAGCTCCTTTAAATATTACACACTACTCCAGAACAAAAACTTCTGAAGCCACCTGTTCATTAATTATAAATTTTTTTAAGCCAGCAAACTGTTAAAATGTTTGATTCATTTTCTCTTCTGTGGGTCATTTTTGGATTGAAGTCCAGATTTTTCGACCTACTGGGCATTCCCAACTGAAGCCACACCTACTGAAAGAGGGAGAATCATGTTCCTCTCTTAGAGCTTTTCTTTCTTTTCGGATAGATAGCATGTGTGGGGATTTGTAAAAATTGAGTAGTGTAGGTATTATTTAAGAAACAGTGTTTATTTACAACCTAGGGAATGCTGGATAATTTGTTCTAGTAAATTGTATGCAGTGTGGCCAAATTATATGCTGTTCTGCATATCATAGTAAAAAAATTGTCCTCAAATAATAAATACCGCTAACTGCAGAGTGGTCCCTAAACATCTCTTACAAAGCATAGCCGCTCACAGCGCCTGCTGTGCGGGCATAATGGCAGTTCATATCTCTCATCTTTTGTTAATTAGGTGTAGAACTATGCTGTAAAAAGGAAGGAAATAGATACCTGTTACATTGATATTTTACTAAAATATAACATTGCGTATTATGGAACATCACCAATTAAAGAGATGGTCCCTAAGAATGGAGTACACAATTTGTGCGAGGTTCCCTTTGCATGCACCTACAATGGATGTGGCCCTGTACCCTTTTGCCACTCAAGAAAATGTTCTTGAGTTTCACAGAGCGCCGATGCTTGGACACTAACGAAGCTGACCTTATTGACTGCCCCGGTATCATATATTCCTTAGAAGCATGTTAAGTTGGCATCACAAAGTTATTCATTTCTATCAAGGGTCATACCAAACCAATGTGGGCAACCTAGGGCATATGTGTAACCCTATGCTGACCAATTGGAAAGCAGAGGCTCCAAAATAAAGGCGGTAACAATGTAAGTACTGAGAAAGAGAGTTTTGAATTTAGAGAGATGAGGGAGATTTGATTTTAAGATTCCAGTGTGTAGAGTGAAAAAGATGGACTTGGACAACCAGGGCATCGCCCAGACGCCGGAATCTTCTTCATGACCGAGGTAGGCCATGCATGTTTCATGTCCACATTAAAACATCCCAACTCTCATCCACTATCTCTCAGTATGTGTAAAATAATTATAAAGGGTTCAATTAGAATCCTCAGCTGTAAAATGTCAAAGGTCTATTATATGAGTAGTAATAATTTTATCTTGGGTTAAAAAGGAATATTTTGTATTAAAGTAATTTTGAGACAATTTATGTAATACAATTGCTGATTGGTAATTAGTATTTAAAAAATAATGATGAGTGGGATTAAGTGTTTGTATGAGAACTCAAAAGGAAATTAGAGTTTATGTTGTATATAAATATAAGTTAAAGTTGTTTTTATTATAATAAATGTTTTTATTTATATTTAAAATTGTGTCCTCATTTTAGAATAGTTTAATGTATTATATTTGATGTATGAAAGCGGCAAATACTTAACCCTCAAATTTTGGGGGATGAACATATTACGGTTTTTTAGCGTCTTTGACCGGACGTATGACAAGAACCACACTACTATACCCTAATTGAAAATGGAGTGTTTTTCAAATGAGAGCTACATATATTTAGAAGGGCTTCAAGTGCCAAAATTTTGATAAAGTCGATAGCTTTTCATACATATTTTTAAAAATGAAAAAAAAAATAAAAGTATTTTAAAAAATTCAAGAATTTTATATGATTTTCATTTTTAAATTATTACCTCACCTGAAATTCAAGAGATATGTCTTCAAAATTTGTCACTATCAAACTGAATTCCTTGCCTCTTAAAAAATTCAAAAATTGTGTTTCCGATTTAGTTATTTTTTACAATTAAGCCAATGAATTCATATCCTCATAATTTTTTGAGTTTTGGCAGCTCCAGTGAAAGAGATGTGGCAATTTCTCCTTTTATATTATGTGATCTCCTATAATAAATACAGAACTGCCTGGGAGTAAAAGTTATTATTTTATGTTTCTGGTATGTCAACTGTGAACCATAGAATAAGTGTAAGAAAGATAAAAGAGGTGTTCATTGCATATTAGTTGTAAAATCAGTCTGATTAACATACTATTTGTGGGGTTTAGCAGAGGTGTTGGATGTCATTTTGCACTGTGGATGCAAGATTTTGAATAGAAATTATATATATATATATATATATATATAAATTCAATATATGACTATACACGCTGCAACCTAAGCGGGTGAACACAGAATTTTTATTGTCATGTCTTAGAGCTCTTTACTTTCAGAAATCACATACTATTTTAAAATGTAAAAGTGTGTCCGATGACTGATTCTGTCCATTAGGTGGTCTCAAAAATAGAGTTTTTTATTTTTAAAGACTATAATTAATATGTTACCGTAATTTCTTATGTCGCCACTTAATAAATGTGCTTTTGTTTCTGAAAAGAAAATTAGGTCACATAACACATCACATCCGAAGGTTGACCACCACAAAAATTAATATTGATACCCATCCATGTATGCATGTCCCTCTTATTACAAAGCTCATACTCGGCTTAGTAATGCACATTTTTTCTTAGAGAACATTTGAAAAATTTAATAACTTTTTAATTATTTATGAAAAACCTCTTAACAAAAGCCCCCAAATCTATATTTCGCTTTTTACTGAGCTAATACTTGACCCAGAGAACCTCAAAGAGTATTTTTAGGTGAGCCAAGCACTATTCCAAAACATTTGAAAATTTTGATACATTTTTTTATTTATAAAACATCCTAAAAAGGAAATATGTGTCTGCCTATTACAAAACTATTACTTGGCCTAGAACCTACTATTGGCCTAGAACCTACCTGCCTATTACAAAACTAATATTTGGCCTTGTGTTTTTTATTTTCATTTTTAGTGTTCTATAGTGATCAGAGCACATTTCCAAAACTTCTGAAAAATTTAATAGATTTTTTTTTATTTACAAAACACATCTAAAAGTGAAATCTGTATCCCAGTTATTACAAAAGCTAATATTTGGCCTTGAACCTGTAAAGAAACTTGCAGCCCCAACCAGGAATTGAACCACAGAATTTTTTACTGACACTCTACTGTTGCACTGCTGAAATGGAATTTCAAGCTCTTATTGTTGAAGTGAACTCTGCATTTTCCTTCCACTAATGTCAGATTGATGGGCAGCTTAATAATTTGACTGACCACCTCCTGCTATTTTTACCTCAGGTTAGCCTCCTGCCCTGATGTTATTGTTATCCTCCAGGTTAGTTTCTTGCGTGATCATTGACCTCGTGATTGAAATCAAATAGGATTCCTCCTGAATTGCCCAGAAAGACAGGCATAGCCTGCTTTCGAATGTTGACGGGCCATCATTATCTTCAGCAGCATCTCATTAGAATAGGTGTGGCAGCTTCTGCCTCCTGCCCTTTGTGTGGAAGTGGTTTTATGAATGGACAACATCTCCTTATTTGTTCCAAATTAGGGAATATTGACACTGAAGATACTTCTCCTTTTGGACTTCTGTATTGGACAGCAAGACGGCGTATGGCCGAATGGCCCAGGCTGGGCGTAGGATAAAAAAAAAAGTGATTAAAATCAATGATCAGTACCAGAGTCCACTGAATCCATGCTAGTGGTACCAGAAGCCAGAATTACTTTCAGACCCCCAATATCATTGTACTAATATGCAGGGTTGATTTGTTTGGGCACCACTGTAAAGAACCTTGTTGCCCTAATTGGGAACCAAGCCAGTGATCTTCGCACTGGTCAGCCGATGCTCTGCCATTAAACTACTGGGATAGAATTGCAAACTCTTATTGTTGGTACTCTGCTCTCAACATCTGCAGAAAACTTTGGAAAATTTGAAATAATTTTTTTTTATTATTTACAAAATATCTGTAAACAACCTCAAAATAGCATTTTCTTAAACGTTATGGTTATCCCTTCAGGTAATTTTTGCACTGAAATCTCTCGCCCCCCCCCCCCCCCCCAACGCACACACACCTTTTTTTTACATGGAAGCTATTTTGGTGGAAATGTACAGTTTATTCTCAAAAATTAAAAAATAGCAATACATTTTTATGCCAGATTTTTTAATATGGATAAAATATTGAAAATCTATGTCTCGCTTATTGCAAAGCTGGCAATATTGGCCAAGAACTCTGGGTTTTAGACTCGCGCATCTTTTCTTTTAAAATGAAAGCTAAGTATGTGGAAAATTACAGGTTATAGTCGAAAATTAAGAAAAACATAAATAGATTTTGTTTTGTACCGATTTCTAAAGATGAACAGAATATGACCAGAGCCACTTTATTATCTTCTGGGATATAGCAAATGGCAAAATATTTTATTATTGCTACTTTGTTATCATTTGTCAAGAAACAGAAGAGGATTTTTTCTACACTATGTCTAGACAGAGTAGATAAAATAAAATTATTTTAGAAATTCATAGATTTATAAGATGATTTAAATTTTTAAAACTTACTATTATTTTAAATATATAGTATGTTTACTGAAAAGTGCTTGAATTGGATGAAAATTAGATTAAGATAAAGCAAACTGCATCAAAATCAGACGTAAATTAAGCACATATCCAGAAAAATTGCAATTTCTCCCAGATTGCCATTTCTTTAAAGCCTTTATTCTTGGTTTCAAATTTTTGTGTTTGTCCACATGATTACAAAAAAGTTATTATTCTATTTGCTTAAAAGTTGATATAAATATCAAATTAATAAATGAGCATGCACTATTTTTAATTTTTGAAAATTAAATTTATAATAAAAATTAGTTTTGTCTGATTTAAAATAGAAAGTAAGAAAATTCATATTTATCATTTTTCAAAAATGCTTTTCTGAAGATATTTTCAAATGTTTTAGGTTTAGTGTACAAATGTTTCTATTGACTTTAGCTGAAAAGTAATCTTATGAATAGTGAACTATATTATGTATTTTTTGACCTATAACTTGTCTAAAATCATCTGTTTAAAAATCAGCAAAGATATATATTAATGTAATATTTTCATTTTAACAACATACAAATGTTGAATTATAAAAATTTTCATTTAAAAATATGGAAAACCTGTTCCTTTAGCCAAAATCAAAGTCATAGCAAAGTATATGTAATTTTCTCTTTTGAAACTACTATCTCCCCTTAAGCATAGTAAAGAATCAAGATTTAATTAATATTAAAAGGAGGGCAATCACAATTTGTATATAAACACAAAAGTAAAGACTCTGAGAAGAGAATGGAAATTATAAGTTCCACTTCAAAGGAAAGATATCTCATTTGTGGTGGAACCTATAAGCTCAATGGATGACATTGTCAAACCAATTGTAGGTAGATGATTCTAAACTCCCGCTAAAACACAAATTGTTTACAAATCCATACTTAAAAAATTAAGGTATTAAATCCACACTAAATTTTGCAAAATTCCTGGAAGCTTTTGCTTTGCTGTTAGCCATACACCATTAGCCATATATACAGAGTGGTCCAAAAGGTCTTAGACAAACTTTAAGGGTAGGTCATACAAAAACAAGCCCCTTTTGCATAGGAACATGTGGCCACAAATTCCATTGTAAGGTACTACAGATGCAGGAAGAAACAAAAAGAAAGGAATGCAGATAATACAACACAGGTTTATTAGACATAACAATTACATGTATAAATTATAATTGTTTATCATAGTATTAAAGTAGATGTTCAAATTTCTTGCCATCTATTATTGATATCTTTATGACATGCAGAAGCACAGGAAATCTGTTTTCTATCTGCATTTGCTTTTCCAACTGTATTTTGTAAAAATATGTTTGAATGGAGTCACGTAAAAATCCAAGAAATGTCAAAATAAAAATTTCTGTAAAACAAAGATGATAAATATATTCTATGTAGAATTGTCCATGCATATTTTTATGCAATATGTAAAAAAATATTGAAAGAAACGGGACCTCTCAAAAATAGTTGGCAAATTATTGATGGAAATTTAACTGTAGTTATTTTGAATTTGCTTCATTTTTTAATTTGGCTTCATGGGTTAACTGCATGATATGTGGGTTAAATACATAGTGAGTTAATTAAAAATTGCATTATTTACAAAAGTGGTACCTGCTTAGGAAATGCAGGGTTCGCACGGTCATTAAAAACTCCTTAAGAACTCCACATTTTGATTTTAAAGGCCCTTAAAACTACTTATTTTTGCCAAAATCTCCTTAAAAACTCCTTAAAATTTTTGCCTTTCCATTTCCAAAATACAAAAGGAAACCGAACAAATGACTGACTGTCTGAAATCAGCACTGCGAGAAATATTATCAAAATATTAAAGATTACTGATGGTTTTGTTTTTTTTAATTTTGTTTGCCCCCAAATCAGAACTTTATTAGCGGGATCAAAAATAGAAAAAATTAACCAAAACACCCCCTCACGTCTCCTAAGAAAAATAAAATAAAATGAAGTAGAAAAAGACTGGAAGATTGTTGACTAGTGTAGTGTACTTTCCTTCTGATGAATTAGTTTTCTTCTGAAAAGTTTCTTTTTCTTTACAAAGGTGTATTTTTACTCAATTATTCTTTGTTTGGTGTCAATTTGAGGTAAAAAGTTCTGAAAATTTTAACTCCTTAATCAATTTTGTTCTAAATCCAATATTTCCAAATACAGTGCAACTTGGATAAAAAAAAACGTCTCTAATTCGAAATTGTCGTTAATTCAAAGATTTCTCTTGGTCCCTTGAACTTTGTATTTAATCAGTGTTAAAAAATCATGGATAATTCAAAGTTCAACTTTCTTAAATCGAAATTTCTTATAAAAACTTTAGAACCATAATAATTTTTTGGCCTTTCATCATTAAGAAATCATCGCCGGAATACCCCTATCTGTTCGACACGTAACAGCTGAAACCCCCCTTCCCGCTACCTGTTCGACCGTTCAACCTACAGAGGGTGTTGGTTCAACCGGCTTCAGACGTCATTTGAGCTTCCTACTGTCAGTATGTCTATAGTATTGTGAGAGTTTCGCTAATGAGCATTCACGATGTCTTTGAGTAAACCACATATTCAATACAAGAATTTAACATTTGCTGAAAAGATCGCCATCATTCACGATGTGGAAAAGGCTATGAAGAGGAAATGCCGAATCGCCAACAAGTATGGGATAGCGCCGAATACTTTGTCTACTTTTTTTAAAAATAAGGACAAAATTCTGAGTAACGCTGCTGCTACTCGTGGAAATGGAAAGAATCACAAAAGAGCTAGAGAAGGGGCAAAAACATTCCTCTGAGTGGCCCCCTTATTTGAGCAAAAGCGGAAGAATTTTCTGCCGGTTTCGGAAAATGTGATTTCAAGGCTAGCACTGGTTGGTTGGATGGATTTAAGGAAAGAAATGGAATCTCCTTTAGGCATATGTGTGATGAAAGTGGAAGTGTGAATCAAGAAGCAGCAACTGTTTGGAAAGACTATGCTTCACAAATGATTGAGAGAACACCGGCTAAAGACATTTTCAACATTGACGAAACTGGCTTGTTTTTCAAATGTGCTCCAGACGAGACATTAGCATTTAAGGGAGAGCGTTGCAGTGGGAGAAAGAACAGTAAAGAACGAGTCACTTTATTGGTTGGGGCTAACATGGATGGCAGTGAAAAGCTGCCTTTGCTCATGATAGGGAAATCTGCTAATCTAAGGTGTTTTAAAAATGTCAAATCAAAACCAGTAGAGTATAGATCAAATAAAAAAGCTTGGATGACTGCAGAAATGTTTAAAGATTGGCTGATGAAACTTGATAAAACGTATCGACAGAAAAACAGAAAAATTCTCATGTTTATTGACAATTGCATTGCTCATAACTCTATTCCACATATAGACAATGTAAAGGTTACTTTTTTCCCACCAAATATGACTTAAGTTGTGCAACCGATGGACCAGGGCATTATAAAAAATCTCAAGCATTTTTACAGATGCCTTTTCGTTCAAAACCTCTTAACAGATTCTTTCAAGGACAAAAACAAAAAACAGTAATAAGTGTCCTTAATGCAGCACGATTGTGTCACAATGCATGGTCTCAAGTAACGGAAACAGCAATATTAAATTGTTTTCAAAAGGCAGGATTTACCAATAAAACTGACCCAGCTGAGTTCATAGAAGAAAATGTCCCCTCACCGGTTGCATGGGGTAACAATATGGGCGTGACATTCGAGGAATATGTCAATTTGGACGAAAACGTGGAAGTTTGTGGAGAACTGTCAGATCAAGACATTTTATCAGAAATGTTAAATAAGACGAGTGCAGCGGAGTACGATATTGAGGATGATATACAGGAGGAAGAAGAAGAGACGCCAATCCCTACATCGTCAGAGACGCTTTTTCATCTAGGTGAATTTCGTCAGTACATTGAAGGACAAACAAATGTTAGTGAAGCTCTTTTCCGTTCACTAAACATGCTTGATGATTTTGCTAACCTTGAATGACTGAACTCTACAAAACAATCAGACATTGCACAATTTTTTCTAAAACTATAATTTTCTGTATTGAATGTAATATGTACATGTATGTAGCTTACGTAAATCTTATTTTGTTTACATACATATAGTATTTAAGTCCTTCATACCATGATATTTCTCAATAAATATTTACTTATTGACAGAATAACCTTCAATGGACCTGAAACTAAAATTAAAAGATGTAACTTTTTTAAATCGAAGTTTTGGATAATTCGAATTTTTTTAGTGGTCCCTTCAGCTTCGAATTATCCAAGTTTCACTGTATAATTATTCGGACTAGGATTCCCTTTCATTCTTCATTAGCGAGAATGATATTTTTACCAGGTGTTTACTGTTTATGAGTCAGTCAAGTCAAAACATGGAAGATGATGGAACTAGTGAGAGTTATGTCTTTGGTTAGTGATCTCTGATAGGAGTTAATGGGATTAAAGTGATCAAGCATCTTAATGAGATTGAAATATTTGAAATATAATGTTTATTTTTAAACATTCGCTTGATTTAATTTAAATTTTCATAGACAACTTTTAATTGCTATATATTTTCATCCAGTTCAATTTTTCTCTAAGCATGAGCACAATATGCATAAATTACTGAAATATTTTTAAAGTGACTCATTTCAAATATTATCATCAGGTTATTTTTATAGTGTGCCAGTATAAATGAATACATATTTTACTAAACGAAATAATTTATCACATAAATGGTGGGATTGCACAATTCATTTTGCATCGATGTGCAATACAAAGAATGCACAAGCATCTTCATCCTTAAATTATTACATAGTAGGCAGACTAACATGCTTATTTTCATATTTTGGTTAATTTTTAAGAAATATTGTGCATAATTAACCAAATACTATGAGAGTTAATGATTGAAGTAAGATGATTCTTACAGTTAACATTCTCAAGCAACGCTTTGAATCTCAGAGCTTTTTTTTTCTATTAATATTTCAGGTTTTCAATTATGTTGAATTTATTTTAAAACTAGCCATTTCACCCACTTTTCATCCATTCTTAATGGCTAGTGGCCACGAAATGTGACATCTGCACACTTAATAAAAGTTCTGAATATCAAAATCTATTTTAATTTTAAATTTTAAAAAATTGATTGGCGCACATTTTAAGCACTAAAATGATCTAAGTCTTTTTTTTAATTCCTTTGTAATTATCACACATAATTGGATTTTTTGATATTTTTTATTGATCTAGAAGCTGAGATGGATCAAATGAGCCCAAAACCAAGATTCTGGCTCGAGTGAAAGTACTAGATCATTGTGAAAAGTTGCTTTGAATTGTTTAATTGCATCATCACTCCAAATTCCAATTTTTCAAAATATTAGATTTTCCGTTGACCTAGAAAATGAGATCGAAAGCAAGATACCAACTAGAGTGGAAATGCTCAATAATTAGGCAAAGAGGTTTTTAGTTTTCTATTATTTCTTTGCAGCATCACCCCTAATTCAAAATTCTAGAATTTTCGATTTTTCCTTTAGTCTTGAAGCTGAGATGGATTGGATCACATCAAAACTAAGTTCTTATCTTAAGGGAAGTTCTTGATAATTTTGATATATCATCCACTAACTCAGTCAGTTGATTCAGTCCATATTATAGAGATATATTTTTTTAATTGATAGCATGTTAAACTAAAATAAATAAAAAGTAAAAATTAATTAATAAAAATTTTGTGGGCATTTATTTATTCTTGTGCAGAATTTTTATATATGTAAATTTGTGATAAAAAAGACTTTGAGTAAATTTTCACTGATACAAATTATTCGAATTGTGCATTGGTCTGCTGTAAAACTAATACTAAACTTAGATTACTTGATACAAAACTAATATGAATCCTAGTTTTGCTTAATACTTATTTATGTTATTAATATATAGCACTTGATTGTATATTGGAATTATTTAAAGAAATTTATAATTTAAGCAGCTGCACAGGTGTAAATTAATTTTTATGGAACATATTTTTCTTTCAAAAATAATGCCGATATAAAGTAGAGGGTTTGAGTGTGTAACCTTATAAACTCCTTAAAATTTTTTATATGCCATTAAAAACTACTTAATTTTTGTTTTAAAAATTGAGTATGAACCCTGGAATTGTATTTTTACCTAACATTATTTGCTTGTTCTTGACCAATGTCAAAAGCTCCATAAATCCTGTGTTAGATATTTTATGTGCAAAAATTTATTTACACTTTTTAATGATGTAAAGGGTTAACAGTATGATTATTTTCTTTTGTGATACCACTTCCACTAAATAAACAAAAGTTTTAATCCATATAAAATTCTGAAATTTTTTCAAACTAGGCCAGTTTATTATATATTATACAAATATTTAACATATGCATTTTGAACTTTGTTTCTAAAAATATTAAACTGAGTCTAGTATATTTGATTAATCTTCTTTTCCTGAAGAAGGAAACATGTTTCTGTCTCTGTCAGTGCCCTTACCTTTAGTTTAAGGGCACTTGATTTCTTAATTATTCACCCATTTTTAGCAGTCAGAATCATTTTATCGTGAATGTTGCAGTCGTGAATCATTTTGTCATCACATGACATTTCCCTGGCACACCATGAGGGCAGATCACATAATACCTAAATGGATGCCACAGCATTCATGCCTGCAGGTGGAATTCAAATCCACAATCTGGCAGTCAAGAGAACACAAGAAAATGTTTGCATTATACCACTCAGCTACTGGGCAGCTTTGATGCCATATATGCAGGGGTGTAGTCGAAGGGGGACACGGGCAGACGCAGACCCCCCCCCCCCCACCTTTTCTCCTGATCTGAAGCGTACCCCCACTTTTTATTTTGTAAGGGGACACTCTTTTTTTTTATTTATATATACATATATAACCCCTCTGCAGCTTGGCATAGATGGAATGCTTGACCGATGGCCTCAGACTATTATTCTTTGATCACTCTTTCTCTGAAAAAACATATGGATAGGGATGGCGGTTATTATGAAAATAAATAACTGGTTTTCTAGTTTTTTTTAGAGAAAAAAAAACGTTTGTAGACAAAAAAAATTTATTTACATTTTATTTACATTCGGATTTTTGAAATTTTTCAAAGCTAAAAAGCTTTAAAGAAATTATTAGAGAAATCAATGACAAGTAGTTCCTTTTATTTCTTTATCGCAACCGATATGATGCTCCGAGTTTTATTTTTCCTAACGAGTAGAAGTACAGTACTTTATCATAAAACGGAACAAAAGAGAAGCGCCTTTTCTAAGAAAAAAGTCAGACAGCATGGCACCCTGGCAGATTGGGTTGGGACGCACCACAAAAAAGAATCATTTCTCGTCATTCGAAATTGTGTGTGAGTGTAGAAATTTCTGCTTCTGTCTCTTCGATATAAAACTAAATTACACGTGAAAAAATGAAGAGGCATAGACAATCAAATCTAAAAAGTTTTTTTATTCCCAACAAACAGAGTTGTACGGATTATTCTGCACGTGATATTGATACAACATATCGACTGTCTCCTCCAGAAGAGCTGTAAGTGCTATTTTGTATTATGTTTTAATCTTCCAATTTATTTAACTTTTACATTTATGTGATGAATCATCACTTTCATGTAATAATAAATTAAATTGCGAAGGCGTTATAATATAAAGTACGTTAATGAATTATTCTAAAAAAAAAACGGGTTTTTTCTAACCCTAGTCGGGCCCACACCTGCCTACGGTCTTGGATTGAGTGTTTGACCCCCAAAAAAACCATTAGTATTCAAAGTCTTTGTAATCAAAATATAAAACTAATGTTTTCAAGTTCTCGTTGTTAGTCTAGATTCTACATTTCGATATTCTTAAACATAAAAAATAAATGTTTATGAGAGATCAAAGTCTTATTATTGCTCATTAAAACCCCTACAGGAATGCCATTGCAGCTGTTTCTGATGAGAGTGATATCTCTGATCCAGAATCCTACTCTTTGGATGGCGACAACGACGGAAATGGCATAAAAGTTTCTGGATCTACTTGTGATGAGATAGGAAAGTGGCCCTTCAGACATTTAGAATCAAGTACAATTGGCTAGATGCTAAAGAAGGAAGACTTGGATGTATTGAATGCAAGTACGGATTGTCACAGGGACTGGGCGTAATGCGAGATTAAGGGATTGCAGTATCAAATGAGTGGGCAAAATATTTGATAAGTGAAATCGGTTGTCCAGACCGAAGCAAACGTTTGGCATCACTAAGAAAAAAAAATCTCCAAACATTTGAACTCAGACGCTCATACAAGAATTCCTAAATTAAACTATACATCGAAATTGAATATTCTTCCTCAAACTGTTGAAAAACAAGTTGCTGCAGGGGATTTGGAAACCGAACGAATTTTTAGAACAGCCTACCACATCGCTAAGAATTTTTTTTTTTTTTTCAATGGCCAGGCACTGACTCTTTCATCTTCGCCTATACATTGGCCAGAACCGTGAACCTCTTAGCCGTCATATGACGTTGCCCCAGCGCACCAGTGGGGGTGGGAACACATTGCGCCCAACAACACAAACATCCATGCCTGAAGTGGAACTCGAACCCACAACCCGGCAGTCGAACGAGTGTGAGGAAACGCTTGCCTTTGACCGTTCAACCACCACATCGGCACATCGCTAAGATGAATCGGCCATTTAGTGATATAAGTTCTCTTGTAGAATTGCAGAAATCTAATGAATTATATATGGGTATAATTTTGCACTCTCGATACTCTGCAAACCAAATAATTTCCACTATTGCTAATGAAATGAGAAGAAGAATCGTAAAATGCCTAGTGGAAAATAATTCAAAACTCTCTGTTCTTATTGATGAATCCACCACAGTTAGCAACAAAACAGTACTTGTTATAAACCTGAGAGCATCAGTCGAAAGAAAATCTGATCCAATTTTTATATTTCTTGACTTAATTGAATTAGAAAACCAGACAGCAGAACCAATAACCAATGCTCTCCTTAAATGTTTGAAGTCTGTTAGTTTTACCGAAGAGTATCTAGAAAAAAATTGGATCTCTTTCGTTTCTGATGGATTAAGCGTGATGTTGGGGGAAAAATCTGGAGTTGCTGCAAGGTTGCGGAAACTGTACCCTTCAATACTTTCTTGGCACTGCATGAATCATCGATTGGAACTTGCAGTTGGCGATGCTGTCAATAGTGTTACAGCTATAAACCATTTTAAAGCCTTTATGGAAGAAATTCATAACGAGTACAGTCAATATGCGAAAAACCAACACCATTTATCCAATATTTCAAAAGAGTAGGGCCTTCAAATGTTAAAAATAGGTTGCATTTTAATCACAAGATGGGTAGCGAGCAGTTTTAAAACTGTGTGGGCTGCCTGGGATTCATATAGTTCATTATATGCCCATTTAGTTCAAGCTTCATTGGATATCAATCGAAATTCCGTTGAGCGGGCAAAATTTAAAGGGCTTGCACGACACCTTGGCAGTTCGGAATTTTTAGGAAATTTAAGCCTTATGCATGATACTCTAAGTGAATTATCGAATTTGTCTCTACAATTACAGGCACGAAATATAACCCTTTTGAAGGCAAACACTTTAATAAAACGAACAATTCGGATTTTAGAATCTTTCAAAACTTCAGTAGGGGATAAATATGAAATCGCCTTAAAAGCTGAAAAGAAGGAGTTTTTGAAAACATCGAATTGACAAGCTACACAAAACTTGCAATTATCAACCCTGGCCAGTTCCTACAAAGCCTCGTAGACAATTTGAATGAACGATTGTTAAATAAACCAACTGAAGTGGCCTTATTACCCGATTTAACAATCCTCGATACCAGCACATGGCCAACAAATCCGGACATTCGTCATAGGGAGAAAGAAATAAAACGTGTATGCTCCCGTTTTAATCTTGACCATCGTACAATTATCAATGCCATGAGAGAATATATTGATAATAGAGAGATGTTACCTTTTGATATCTTGCCCTTAAAAGTGTGCATCGACACTATTCCACCTGGGACAGCTGAGTGTGAACGCTCATTTAGCCAGATGAACATCATAGCTTCGGATGAACGTTCAAGCCTCTTAATTAGATCTATTTCAAATCTACTAATGATCCCCATAAACGGCCCACCAATTACTAGATGGCAACCTCAACTGTATATAAAAGTTTGGAATTCTCAGAATCACAGAATGGCAACGGACACACAATCAAGAAGAGTTGAAAAGGATAAAAGCATTTGTGAAAAAGTATCTCTATGGAAAGTTCTTGCAGATAATTTCATTTCAAAATGCAAGAATCTTAATTGAATTTTCTTTCTTGAGCTGAGAATCATATGCTTTGGAGCACAATTTTTGGTTTTTAATAAATAACTAAATAAAATTAGAATAATTATTATTCTTTTGATTCTATCAACATGTTAAGAGTTCGAGTTGGAAAGTAAAAAATCTAATGTGGGCAACACATGACTTTCCTTATATAATGCAATGAATTTACTACTTTTACAGTTAAAAAAAATGTTATTCTTATAGTAGATACTTATATTCTTTCCAAGATATTGAATTTTCGTCAATTAGTCGTCATTTTCATTGATTTAGCGTCATTTTTATCCATTTGGCAAGATTTTCATTAATTTGGCAACAATTAAAAATGTCGCCAAGTTGGCAACATTCAGCCAAATTCGTCGCCAAAATCTCGCCAAGCGTTATGGACGGAGAAATAAGTTATTCTTAAAGCAGATAAATGACTATTGGCGTTCAAATACAAAAGTATTACTCAAAGTATCTTTTTCATGAATGGAACGAGCTAGATCCACGAGAATAATGTCACCAAATCTATCGCATGGTATTACATATGAAAAGTGAACATGTTTATCAATAGGAAATATTTTATAAAACTTTTTGATAATTTTTTTAAAAAATGTGCAATATCTCGAGAACGGTTAATGTTAGCGTTCTAAAATTTATGTCAATCGTTTTCTAATGAAAAATTACATAAGAAATGTTTATTTGCGTTACTTTATTAGCGTTTTTAATTTTTTGACAATTTTTTCAAAATTTCACTCGAAAATTTAGGGGCGTTCTGAACATTCAATTGCGTATAAAAACAATAGACTTCCAGTGTTTACAGATTGGGATTTTTGTACCAAATTTCATTCGAATCGGTCCATTCGTTCGTCAGTTATCGTCTCCACAGACTCACTGACACACACACACACACACACACATACTTTCACACACACACACACACACACACACACATATACTTTCATACACACACACACACACATATACTTTCACACACACACACACAGACATCACTTCAAAGATGTTCGATTCGTGATCAGGGATGCTTGAAACGTGCTCTCCCGTCGAAAACTCGAATTCGAATTTTCGACCCCGTCACAATATTTTTCTTATACATTATGTATATAAGGAAAGTAAAAAAGAAAAAAAAAAACGGGATACAATTGAAAAAGTATCTCAATACAAAATCCACGATACGTTTAGAGACTAGGGTCGTTACTCAAGACATTTTATATGGGTGATACTTGTATTGCGATACTTCCCAGCCCTATGTCAATCACAGAAATTATACAGTATTGGCTAAAATTCTTCAAAAAAAGAGCGTCCCCCCACCTTTTTTTTATGACTATGCCACTGCATATATGTTGTATTATTGGCTTAGATTTTGCATTATATTTAATTTTATAGTAGTTTGAGTGATTCAATTTAAATGATGTAAGTTCATCAACTGATACTGATTTATCTTTTGAAATTTTTTTCTGTGAATCTTCCATATGATCATTAACATGTCAGCATGGATTAGCTAGATTAGAACCTTTTTTAAAAAATTTTATTAATTTAGAAGTACAAATTTAAATATTACTACATTTAATATATAAAATTTATAACTTATATCTCAATGGATTACTTGAAACTTGTTTATGTAGATTTTTTTGCTTTTTTGTTATAGGGCAAATAAGACTTGATAATCTTATAAAATTGATTGACCCATCTATTTTAAAGAACATGAAAAATCAATGTGGAGGATTTCAGACATTTCTACGAAACTATAGGAATATTTTCACAAGTAATAATTTTTAGTACTTTATTTATAGAGATTAAGTTTACTTGTCACTGTAATGTAGTACATTAAATTTCAAGATATTTGTGTTTGATTTTAGTGTTTTATCATGAAATTCTTTATGCAGGATGTTATCAACTATTTTTTTAAACTGTGGTATCTTATTTCATATCTAGAAAAGTCAGGGACTAAATATAAATTTCTGTAAATTTAAGGAATATTAAATAGAAAACGTAAAGCTCTGTTTTTGGAATTACAAAATAATTAATTTTGCATTTTTATCACTTAAATAATGTTTTCATAATGAAGAGATATAATCTGTGCATCTGATGTTTTTATGCTTTTTTGTAATAGTAGTTGTTCTAAATTTTAGAGAAATAAACATTTTTATATGTTAATTTGTTTTGCAGTAACAGATGGGGAAGTTCGACTTTCTGTGCCTTCTAAATATTTTATTGAGAAAATGAAAGCAGCATATGGAAAAAGGAAGAAAAAATTACCTTCATTTAAAGAAAAGCCATGCTTCTTTTTCTTTCACCATCCCCAAGGATGTCCCCTGGAAGCTCCTGATTGTAATTTTTGTCATATGAAAATGGGAAATTAAATTTTTAAGAAACTTTTAACTTGTAGTCAACTAAATACCATATTGAAGAATTTAAATTCTGTACATTTGTTTTATATAGAGTGTCCCATTCTTATCTGAAATTGGTTAAGATTAGTCAGGGCCCGGCTAAGCTTTCCCAGAACTATGGTCTCAAGCACCATTCGAGACCCAGTGTTGCAGATTCTTAGTCCTCCTTGGAAGACTAAGAATCTGTGACACTTCCTCATTTAACAGAAATAAAACTAACATCAGAGAATTATCTAAATTTTCCATTTTATAATAACTGTGTGTAATTACAAAAACAACCCTTTAATATTTTGTTGTCAAATATATATAAATTTGCACTTTGCATAAATTCTGAAACTAACATCAGATAGAGGGATAAATAGATAGAGTGATACTTGATAAATACTATTCAAATTACATGAAATGCTTCATCTTGGACTTATAAACAGAAGTTACCAATAAAAATGTCAAAGGGACCACTAGAATATTTACCCATGGCAGTTGAAGAACAATTTAATGCTTTATTAAATTTAATACAGTAAAACCTGGTTAAAATGACCACCTGTCCAGTGGGACTGAGAAGACTAGTCACTGCACTATATAATTTCTACACAAAACAATAATGATTTTAGTTGATCATGATAAATAGACTAATTTAATTAGACTTTACTGCACAGGAAAAAATACAAAAGCAATGAAGGAATTTTGAAAGCAATTCCTCCATACCTTGTATTTGGGAGACCTGTATTAAACCTTAAATTGTTAAAAAACACAATATAAATTAGAAAATAACAACATTTTTTATTCTCCATCTTACTTCTTTGATGGTCATATCACCCTACTGCAGAATTATAAGTAAATCATTGCTGGCAGCAAACTGATTAATCTTGCAGACTACTCTGATGATTAGTCTTTAAGATTAATATTATAGTTATGATAACAATTCAAGTACCAGATTTGGCTCATTACTTTTTGTTTGTTAATTCAGTTGAAAATTATTTTTACAAAAGGTATTCTTACTAATATATTCATGTATATTATCAATAAGGAAAACTTGAGTAATATGGCACAAATAGAATAAAAATGCAGCATACAGCTGTTTCAAGAATATGCTAGATTCAAGATTATGGATTTAATATATGCTAAAACCCATAAATTTGGTATCATTGTAAAGATATTTACCTCATGAATCAAATTTCCTACATAAAATAAATTATTTAGGTTTTATAAGAAAAAATCTGAGCACATAGATAATGTTCAAACTCTCCATTTTCATGCATATTATGCATCAAAAATTTCAATCGTTCTTCAGAAAAATTTAATATATTCTAAAACCTATAAATTTGGCATTGTTGTAAAGATATTTAGCCCAGTTTGCTCCATGTTATTGAGACCCAGACTGTCTAACCTACTAGAAAGGTGTAAGGTAACTGTTTGGACGGACGGCCCAATTTGCTACATCTGTCAAATTTCCTATATATTTTGGTTTTATAAGAGAAAATTTGAGCACATAGATAATGTTCGAAGTCCCATATTTGTGCATATTATGTATCAAAAATTTAAATCATTTTTCAGAGAAAGTTAATATATTCTAAAACCTATAAATTTGGTATCATTGTAAAGATATTTATCCTAAATTTGCTCCATGTGTCACATTTTCTATATAAAATAATTTATTTAAGTTTTAAAAAAGAAAATCTTAGCTCTGTTCAAAATCCTGTTTTCGTGCATATTCTGTATTGAAAATTTCTATCATTCTTCAGAGGAATTTAATATACTTTAAATTTGATATTGTTGTAAAGATATTTATCCCTAATTTATTCCATGTATCAAATTTCCTACATAAATTAATTTATGTGGGTTTTATAAGAGAAAATCTGAGCTCATAATATTCGAAATATCAAAAATTTAAATTGTACTTCAGAGGAATTTATATTATAAAACCTATAAATTTAGTATCGTTGTAAAGATATGTATCCTAAATTTGCTGCACATGTCAAATTTCTTATATAAAATTATTTATTTAGGTTTTCAAGATTCGTACAAGTCCTTGAAAAGTCCTTGAAAGTTAACGAACCATTTTCAAGGTACTTAAAATTACTTGAAAACATAAAACATCCTTGAAAGCTTAAATATTTTCCACCGAGTGGAGAAAAAACAAATCATCTGAAGCCAGCCATAAATTCTTTTCCTCTCTTTCGCCAACCAATCCTTATTTTCCCAAAACTCTGATTTCATATTTGCAAACCCTATACCCTCTTTCACGGACCCATCCTTATTTTCCTAAAACCCTGATTTCGCATTTACAAACCTAGTACTACTGACAACAAACAACACCCCCACAGCTTAAGTTTCCTGTCATTGCTGCTTATATGAGTTGTTAAAATACAGGATGATTTGTATATGAGTAATGACTTAGTTTATGTTGTGTCTGTCAAAATACAGAATAATTGAAAGGAAGGAAAAGTTGTATCTTGATTAGCGTGTTGCAGAGAAATATGGAAGAACTATTATTTAATAACCACCTTCAATGACTGGCTCATCACTTTTTAAAAAAGGTCTTAACTTCCAATAGCTTTCTTTCCTTAACCCGAGATTTGGATGCTCAGTCTCTCTGGCGAGTCCTTGGGTCTGGGCTGCAGAATAGCTTTTTTTCAGTAACTGTCAAGCACACACATGCACTGTGCCCACAAATCATGGCTAATTGTGTTGTTTATGAAATAGCAGTCGAACTCATACCTCCGATATGCACGCAGGTCATGGCTAACGATACAGTTTATAAAGTAGCTGTCAATCGTACACCTCTGCTACATGCATATGTCATGGCTAATGATGCAGGTCTTTAAATAGCTGTCAATCGTATACCTCTACTATAAGTGCAAGTTACTGCTAGCATTACAGTTCATAAAGTAACTGTCAATCTCTCACCTCTACTATGCATGCAAGTAATGGCTAATGGTGCAGTTGATTGAAGTAACTGTTGTGTACTCATCGGGTGGGTGCACAACAGTGTGTCCCGCCCGCTATGCGATCTTATGGCTAATAATACAGTTGCTGCGAGAATGCTTGTAATCTGCATGTGTTTTATATATTATAATGATAACCCTCACTCCATGCAATAACAATACTCATGTTGTGCAGACATGTGCAATTTGCATTGTAGATTTACAAAATGAATTGTCTTTTATTAGTGGATGTATGCAATTCACATACAATAATGCAATGATAATTCTACTACATGTAAGAATTATATACATGCAGTGCGGGTGCTTGTAATTTATGTGTGATACAAGCAATAACCATACTCCATTCTTTAATGATACTCCTGTATCACGGACACATGCTATCCACGTATCATTGCAGTAGCTTCCTATCATATACCCATCCACTATGTGGGCTCACAGTTGCTTCACGGGTGCATACAGTCCACATAAGTTACATGCAGTAGCTACCAATTTACCAGCTAGTTTTTTGCTCCTAACGCTGTACTCTAAAATCGTATGTGGTGATTTTATGGAGCTTTTTGGAATTTTGTATGATTGTTTATATATCAAGTTTTTCTTTCTTTTCTCTCTTATTAACAAACATAAAGTAGTTTAAAATCAAAACTAACATTTTTTTATATAGCATCAGAAAAAGCTATAATTAATATAAAGCACTTGAAAAATATTTTTAACATTTAAAAGTATTTTGTCACTAAAATTATTCAAACCTAATTGACTAATGAGAAAAATTTTGGAAACACGATTGAATATTCTCCTTTTTAATTTTAATAAATTCTAAAATTCGATAATTGTAATTGTTAATGTACACAACTGCTCATGAATATAAGCACATTTAATATACAAATAGCTTTCTGCAATGATAAGTATGTTTACAGCAAAAAATCCCATTTATTATCAGTGCTCTGTAACTGCATTTGATTATTTCATGTGCCCTTTTTTTAAACAATGTCCTTTTTCAGATTATAGCACCTTGCCCTTACTCAATCATGGGAGAAATTCTGTTAATAGTTCCGTGAGAAATGAAAAATATATATGGATAAAATATATATAGGATTATATAGTCTATAAATAACGCACACTCACACACACATACATACATATATATACATATATCATAGCTGCCAACTCTACTGGTTTTTCCTGTGAAACTCCCAGTTTTTGGTGATTTCTCCCAATTTCCCGGTTTTTGTCAATTTTTTAGAATTCCCTAAAGTTAAGGATTTTTCAATATAAATTCTCTGTTAAAGGGAATTTCGATCAAACTTAAGGTCGCCATTTTGTTTCTTTCGTATATGAACCTAGTACCAATACTAAGTTGCATCACTTTCATTTTATTAATGGATACTGCTTCAAATAAGTGTAATTTCGCTTATCTAGATTACATTGCTATGTTATGTTTAAACATCCGTTTCCATCCATGTTTAATTTCAAATTATATGAAAGAAAATTATACAATACTGATTTCTTTGTAGTAGGTTTCATTATTAATCAATATTTTCAATAATAAGCCCTGCTGGAGGTGATGCTCCTACAGGATTCTCTTGGAAAAAATTTTTCTTCCCTTTGGTTGAAAAATTTTTGGCCGGAGGGGGAAGATCATATTTCCTATTTTAAATGCCTTTTATCGAGCTAAATGTAAGTGTAAAATTCTAGCTCTGAATTCGTTGGCCGAAGAGACCGCTGCTTTCTGCATGTACATGTTCAGGGCTCGCAGAGCTCCTTTTTTTTCCTTTTTTCCTTTTTTTTTTGAAAATACTCCTTTTTTTCCTATTTTTTTTGTGTTCCTCCTTTTTTATGCTTTTTGACTCCTTTTTTTCCTTTTTTTTTACTTTCTTTCCACGTGTTCTCGTATTAACCATAACCGCGGACATTTTCTTCTTAGATCTAACAATAATTTTAGAATAAACATCGATTTTTTTTATTATGGATTTATGAAAATTTTATTACGAAATAGCCCTATATTATTTTTATTGAAGGGAGTGCCTCCGTAGCCGGTAACCGGCAGTCAATTACTGCATATGCTCATGAACTTCATGAGCATGCGCAGTTATCAACTGCCGGTTACGATTCAGACAGCCGTTGCCGGCTGCGGAGGCACTCCCTTTATGGAACAAATGTTTACAGTTTGGAAAGGAAGTGTTGCTAGATGAAATAAATTAGCGGAAGCAGGAACTTTAGTGTTTGTAGTTTGAGAACTCTTACTCGAAACATTTTTGTGTTACAAGTTCTTTTAGGATCCGAAATTTACACCGAGTCGTGCAACGCATTCCGAGTCGCGCAATGCACTTGTGCTCTCGATATTTTACCCCTCCGGCTCGAGTACATTAACAGTTCCCATGAATCATTTGTCGTTTTTGCTATTTTCTGTCTGTTTTAGCTATTGGTGGGAGGTGATATCGATAGCTAGTACCAGGGTACTACTAACCTGGAAAAGTCGGGAACTTTTTTCTGACTGAAAAAGTTGTGATTATTATTTTACTTATAACTTACATTTACTTTTAGGAGTCATCTATAATGCCGGGTGGCCGTACAAAATTTCAAGAAAAGTGGCTGGAAAGCAAGGATGGAAATGGTGATACAATAAGTAATTGGTGTGTGAAAGGGAAAAATGAGTGGGAAGCATACTGCATGCTTTGCAAGTGCTCTCTATTGGTCTCCAATGCTGGGATATCACAAATTCTGCAACATGCATCAAGAGCGAAGCACTGCACAGCAGTTAAACAGTTGAAAGGTCAACAAAAATTAGGATTTTCCAGAAACAATATCAATGAGGGAGAGACAGAAATCTCGTCAGGTGTAAAGCCCATTTTAACGGTTAATTTAAATGCTGATCAACTTGTGACACGTGCAGAAGCATTGTGGGCAATAAAAATCGCAGTGTCCAATTATTCATTTGCATCATGTAGAGGTATTGTGCCACTTTTCAGAGCAATGTTTGAGAATCATCCAATTTCTAATAACATGAACCTTAGTGACAGAAAAGTTTCTTATATTCTGGCACATGGTCTTTGACCAGTTTTCCGTGAGGAAGTTGTTTCTGACTTGCAAGCTGCCATGGCATCGGGAAGTTATTTTACCCTAGCTTTTGATGAAACGACAACAGTGCAAGTAAAGAAGTTGGACATTATTGTAAGATTTTGGAGCCCAACATTTAATCAAATTGTGTCAGGATACCTAACGTCACTATTTTGGGGGCATGCCACTTCTGATGACATTTGCAGTGGAATCCGTAGAGTTTTAGAAGCTAATAAACTCCCCTTAAATAGGATATTGATGCTCAGCATGGATGGTCCTAATGTAAATCTTGCAGTGGCAAAGAAACTGAATGGAGAACTTGCAAATTTGGGATCACCCGAATTAATTGATTTAGGAACTTGTGCCCTCCACAAAGTCCATAATTGCTTTTCCAAAGCATTGGATAGCATTCCCTTAGACATTGATGAATTTGCAACAGATCTTTTTGCCTTCTTTAAACTTAGTGCAGCTCGGAGAGAAGATTTTAAGGAACTACAGAAGCTCCTAGAATGTGAACCAAAAGTTCTTCTACGACATGTTAACTCTCGGTGGCTCACCTTAGGTCCTGTTGTTACTAGAATTCTCTCTCTGTATTCTGCGTTGAAAGAATACTTTCTTCAAGTTCTGCCAAAAGGAAAAAACAACTGGGGGTCTCTTCAGAAGAATGCTAGATATAAACGTATTGCATCTGCATTAAAAGATCCATTGACAGTTGTTTATTTGGAATTCATATCAGCTGTTTTACCCAATTTGCAGGAATACTTAAGTTTCTTCCAGACTGAGGGTCCTCTGGTTCATTTGATGTATAGCAAAATGAACTTGTTATTACGTTCAGTAATGCTTCGTTTTTTAAATGAAACAACTGTGGGGAATTTAGAAGGAGAAAGTCTTCTTAGTATTGACATGGAGAACCATGCAAATTATCGTCTACTAAAAGACATGAATGTTGGTGAAGATACCAGAAGAGCCTTAACATGTATTCACAACAATGAACGTAAAATGGCCAGAATGGCTATGCGTTCATTTTTACTAAAGCTTTCTAGACTCCTCAGAGATGCTTTGCCCTTATCTGATAATTTCCTTCATGATTTAGAAAAACTCCACCCAGCAATGAGAGCAGTAAGAACTGACAGTGCAATACGACGCTTATGTCTGAAACTAAAGCCATTGAAAATGGACTCTCAATCCATAGATAAAATCATGCTTGAGTGGCAAATGTATGTTGTTGACACTGAGGTTGATAGGCTGTGTAAAGATTATTGTAATCCGGGGCGAAATAAAAGTCAGCGTATTGACGTATTTTGGAAGAATGTCTTCAGTCTAACAGATAAAATTAGTGGTAAACCAAAATATGTCAATCTTTCAATTCTCATTAAGAATTGTCTGTCACTAGCTCATGGAAACGCCGATGTAGAAAGGGGATTTTCGGTGAATAACTTCATTATTACTGAAAGCAGAGCTAGCCTTTCTGAGGCTGTGATAATTGCTATCAGACACGTTAAGGAGGCCGTTAACAGGTATGGAGATATTTGTGCAATTCCAATTACAGTGAAGCTTCTCAATTCTGTTGTGAAATCTCATGCAATGTACGTCGCAGCAAAAGAAGCTGAAAAAACGATGACTAGAGAGAATGAAAAAAAGAGAACTCTTGAAGAAAGAGAACAGAAAGCTGTAAATGAAGCAAAGAAGTTCAAGAAAGAAACAGACGAGAAAGTTAAAGAAATTGATAATGCAATTAAAATTTTAAAAGATGAACTGTTTGCAGCGCAAAACTGTCTGGCTGAGGGGAATAAACGTTTGCAAACAGCCCTAAAGAAAAAAGATTTCAATGACATGAGAATTGCATCTACTATGATTGATGCAGCTACTGGCAAGATACAAGAAATTACTGTGGAACTGAATAAGGCACAGGACAAAAGGAACAAATTGCAATCATCTTTACATAATTAAAATATTAAGTGTTACAATTTGGTGGGGGGGGGGAAAATAAAAACCTCATTTTGAAGCTATTCTCCAACTTTAATTTGTGTTCCAATGCAGTGCTATTGCTTAATGTATCAGTAATGAGACAGTTGTTTTTAAAGCCATGCAGCAATAAATATTACATTTAAAGTTACAATTTCATTTTATAATTTTCATGTTTTTTTTCCAAGGTGCGAACTGCAATTTACTTATTAACCTTCAGCTGTAAGTTAATTGAGCATTTTTTTTTAATTGTTTCGTAAAAAACTTTGTCCTTTTTTTTCCTATAAGAATTCCTAGTTTTCCTTTTTTTTTTGAAGAAAATTGGCTTCTAGCCCTGCATGTTAATATTCCGTGAAACTTCCGCTTTCAAAAAAGGCCGTTGAAGTCTGTTAATTTTATCTTGTTCATTTTTGCTCTCTTTCTGCGCCCTTGTATATGCGAGCGCCTGGTATGTGTATATATGTTGTGTGACGTCAGAGCTTGAGACGTAGATGTAAAGTGACCCTACTTTTGAGTGAGTTGGGAAAAAGAAATCTAAAATGACGGGCCTGCATTGGTCAGGTCTATACTTTCTTAACAGTAAAATTTCTAAATTTAATAGGTCCCCAACTCCTGTTCCAGGAAAAGTAACATGGTAATGAAGGGTACTTTGTAAGTATAGTACCTATTGTAAGTAAAAATCTCATGTAATTGAAAAGGAATAAAAATGGACTGGATATAAGTTCTTTGATCTAAGAATAAAATCGGTGGCTTTACTGCCTTTTTGATTAACCTATTGAATTGTTTTTATTGCTTAAAATACTCAAATTGTTTATGATGATTTAATTGTTCCAGTCCTAATTGAAATAGAAATATAATTTTAAAAGTAAGGATATAAGCAAAGATTCTTCAAAATCAGATATGAGAAGTTATGAAGTGTTTTAATTAATCTCATAAATTTTCGATCCTAAGCAGTGATTTTATACCATGTGTGATATTACAATTTATGTCTAATTTGATTTACTAGAGTTACATATTCAGTCTGTTTCGAAATTACAATGTAGAAAATCCATACTAATTTCATGATATATATTAAAGAATTTGTTTACAATTAATGTCTCATATTTTGCCATTACACTCTATGAATAGTGGTCACTGTTGGGTAATATTCGCTCAACACCAGGGAAGCGGACCCATAGTAAGTACTTCCACTATTGAACGATCCATCCGGCCTCAAGAATAATCACAGTGATTGCATTTTTATGATTTCAATGGTTGCAACGTTTCCCCCATGGACTGTGTGGTCCTCCACCTTTATGAGTTGTGATATATGAAGGTGTTTCACGATTCCGCACCAACAAGGTGGTGCCGTTCCCTTCCCTAAGTACCGGAGTATTTCGATCTCAAAATTCAGTGCTTTATTTTGGCTTTAAAAATTATTTTTGTGGTGAATGGCATAATAAATTGATGAGACTTGAATCTTCTAAAATTTTAAAGAAGATTAAAATATTCAAGTATATTTTATGTGTACGAAGTAAGTGCTATTTTTCTGTTTACAATGAAATTGAAATTGCATTTATAAAACAAAGAAGTGATTTAACAGACATTTTTCACAACACAAGCATATTTTTCCACTGACATTTTTCGACAGTACAGTTTAGACATTAAAAGTATTATTAAAGAAATAAATAAAAATAAGATGAACAATGCCAGGCAGGCAAAATAGAAGGAAACGAAACGTGAGAAGTAGTTCGCAGCAAAATGTGAACAATGTCAGGCAGGCTTCGCCTTCACCACTGCGCTCCTCGCTGCAGTCAAGAACCCTTTCGGTGAGCTCCACTGGTGTCGCCAAATCAAATGTGGGGCAAGCTCAATTTTGGAACGCGGTTCCTGAGTTTTCAGGAGTGGAAGGATGCTCAATTCAGTTTTTTGTGGACAGATTAGATCTTTGTGGCGAAAAACGCTGGGTGGACAAATGCAGAAAAAGTGTTTTGTGTTAAAATGAAACTAACTGGACCGGCTGGCCACTTAATTAGTGGAATCCCAAAGTTGAATAACTCGAACTGTTATTCAGATTTAATTAACGCTTTGAAGGATAACTTTCAGTCCAAGGAAGACATGGCGAAGAATATCGCTGATTTAGTAAATTTGAAACAGAAGTCCGGGGAAACTGCCCGGCAATTTGTGGTCAGAATAGAAGCAGCTTCTTTTGTGGCAGTTCCGGAAGAAATGGATGTAGATGAAGATAAATCCATCTGAAAAGCCTTTTGAAGAATGCCTTTGTTAAAGGGCTAAACAATGAATGTAAAAGACTTGTTATGGCACAAAATCCCAAAACTTTTGAGTCTGCCCGAGATCTCGCAGTTTTAGAAGAGGAATGTATTAGAGAAATTATGGAGGATCAGACCGAGTTAGTAAATACAGTCGTAAAACAAAATGATAATGACAGCAAAATTGTTGATTTGGAAACACAGAGAATCAAAAGGAACAGTTGAAAAAGTTGATGAATGAATTAAAAAGAAGAGACAGTCAGGAAAAAATTTGGGAGGACGAGGAAGAAAATTGGGAAGAAAATAACAGTAGAATAAAACCGAAATCCCCTAAAACACCAAGAATGAATTATTGGGTAATTTCGAAACCGTACGTGTCCCCGAGAAGCAGAAATAGAGGGTTTTTGGAAAGAAGAAGAATTGCAGCAGCCCCGAAGAGAGAAGAAAGGAGATACTGTACCTACAGTGAGGTAAATCATCCAAGGAGATTTGGAGGATATAGAAAACCTGGAGAGAGAAGATACTTAATCCCAAACACACCTAGAGCGAGGGGAAATATCAACGATAGAAGAAACAATTTCGATAACTATAAAAGCTTTGAAAATTTTGGAAGGAATAATTCATTCAGCCACAGAAATAATTTTGGAATTCGAAGAAACTTTTTTGAAAACAGATCAGCCAATCAAGTACATTTCGGAAATTCAGCTCAAAATTCAAGACAAAAATTTGGAAATCTTGAAGATACTTATGAAATTAGCACAATAGTGCAAAATGCTGCACACAATTTGGATAGTCTTCCGATTATTTCTGCCAAGCTAGCAGAAAATGCGATGAACATACTTGTTGATACTGACTCAAGTATTAATATTACATATGAAGAAATTTTAAACTTATTAGTGAAAAGTCAGTATACAGTTCATAGGACACCCACTGTGTTGAGAGGATTCAATGGGAAGGACACAGTAGTTGAATATAAAATTTCGATTAGATTAACATTACAAAATGAAAATTTTATTTTAGAATTCTGGGTCTTAAAATCCCCAGCACCATCAAACTATAAAGCCATTATCGGAAACACTTTTTTAAAAGAGAACATAGTTGTTATTGATTTCGAAGGTAACAAAATGACTATTTTTGGCCAACATATTCCATTTCTGAGCAGAGAAAATTTTTCAAAACAATTCATTTCTCATGCAAATGTGTGTAGCTTGCAAGAAGATAATTGTGTAGAGAGAAGAAATTTATTTGTGAATTTTGATGAAAATTTTGATAAAGATGTTACAAGAGGACAGGACAGACAAAATTTTTCTACAAATGTAAACAACAGAGGAGTGCAAGCAAATCATGCAAGGTTTCCACACTTTCTGACCAGTCCAAACAATTCCACTTTAGGTCAACCTTGCTACAGTAATATGAGGTAGAGTCAATAAGTTTCCGGAATGGTCGCCTACATTCACGCAGGTGTTCATTGGAGGGGAAATATCTCTTTTGGAGGTTGGCAGCACTAATAAGGAATACACACAGCCATCTGGAATTAATTTCCGGTACTGTCGGCGTTAGCTGGAGATCATTTCTGGCAATGAATTTTTTATTCGTTGGATTTTGAAATGTCGTCTTTAGAGCAGCGTGCAAACATTAAATTCTGCGTTTTGCTCAAGAAATCACCTTCTGAGACACTCGAGATGCTGAAGAAAGCATACGGAAACGATGCCATAAAAAAAACGGCTGTGTATGAGTGGCATAAGCGTTTTCATGAAGGTCGCACAAACATCGAAGATGACTTTAGGACTGGGTGGCCTTCCTCTTCCACCGCAGATGAGAATGTTAAGCAGGTCAAGAAATCGTGCATGCGGACAGACGAATAACCATTGATGCTATTGCCTCTGAACTTGGAATTTCACATGGGAGTGTTCACAACACTCTTCGTGATAATTTGAACATGCATCGTGTTTGTTTGCACATGGTTCCAAAAATGTTATCCCCTGAACAAAAAGAAGTGAGAGTGAACATGTCCAGGGATTTGATTGACATGGCTGATGAAGATGACAGCTTCTTGAAGAAAACCTTGACAGGTGATGAGACATGGTGCTTTCTTTACGACTCTCAGGCAAAACATCAGTCAAGTGAATGGAAAGCAAAAACATCACCAAGGGAGGAAAATTTCGCTTGGACAAAAGCCGAGGGAAAATGATGTTGGAGGTGTTTTTCGATGACAAGGGCGTCATTCACTACGAATTTATTCCTCAAGGCCAAACTGTCAATAAAGAACTTTGCCTGGAGATCCTTAAACGACTACGAGATGCAATCAGACGAAAACTACCTGAAAAATGGGTAACAAACGATTGGTTTCGTTTATACTACAATGCTCCACCACATCGCGCTGTGATTGTGAAATAGTACCTTGCCAGAAACAGTGTTACCACTCTGGAACACCCTCCTTATTCTCCTGACCTAGCACCAGCTGATTTTTACCTGTTTCCACGGCTGAAAATGAAATTGAATGGACACCATTTTGTGGATTCAGATGAGGTGATCGAAAATGCGACGAAGCAACTGAAGGACCTCTCAAGAAATGGATTTCAGGAGTGTTTTGAACAGTTATATGAACGCTGGAACAAGTGTGTGGATGCAGGAGGACAATACTTTGAAGGCCAATAAGATAAAATTATTGTTCTATTTTTTAATAATTTGTAATTGACCTATTCCGGGAGCTTTTGACCCTACCTCGTACAAATAATGAAAAAGAAGAACAATTTAAAAATATTTATGAAATCAAAGAAGATAAATAAATTGCTGCAACAGTGTATCAGAAATACAAGATAAACCCACATAATGAATCATTTATAAAAATTAGAGTCTAGTTTATCACAAGTTTAAAGAAAATGAGACTATTTTGGTTGAACCGCTTGAGGACTAATAGGAATTTTTTGTTGTTTACAAGCCCTCTCAGAAAGATTTTTTATATGTCAAAGTTGCAAATCCTTCAGAAAATTTCATTAACATAACAAGGGAATGAAGGTTGCAAAATTGCAAGTTATTAGGGAAGTTCAAACTTTCCCAGTGAATTCAGTGAGTGATCATACATCTATTGAAAACAACGAGAAATTTGAAGCATGGGGTGGCGAATTCGATTTAAGCCATATGTATGGGGATAAAAAGAAGAAGTTATCTCAGCTTTTAAGAAAATACCAACAAGTGTTTGCAAAGTCGGTCTCTGAAATTGAGGGATGTGACACGATATTTCACAAGATAAATTTAAATACAGAGGTACCTATTAGGCAGAAAAATTACAGAGTGCCTCATCACCTTCAAGAGGAATTGAATAAACAGGTTACAGAGCTTCTGGACACGAAAATCATAAGGCCGAGTACTTCACCTTACAACACACCTGTACTTTTTGTCAAGAAGACAGACAGATCATACCATTTGGTCTGCGATTTCCGAAAATTAAATGAGATTATGATTAGTGAGAACTTCCCAATTCCCAACATCAGTGAACTCATTTGTCATGACAACTTGTCAGAAGCAATATACTTCTCGATGCTTGATTTGACTTCTGGTTTTTATCAGTTATGCCTAGACCTGAATGACTGTGAAAAAACAGCATTCTCAACTCCTAAAGGTTACTATGAATGGTGCAGAACACCTTTTGACCTCAAAAATGCCCCTGCATCTTTTCAGAGGTTGATGTCATTGGTTTTGGCAGGAGTGTCTAATGTTTATATTAATGATATAGTTGTGGCTTCAAAATCTTTTGAAGAGCACCTTGAAAAATTAGAACAGGTTTTTTTTTAAATTGAAAAAACACCATTTGAAAATGAAGCCTTCAAAGTGCTTTTTCTTCAGAAAATTAATCAAGTATTTAGGATTTCTGGTATCCAATGGAAAAGTACAGCCTGATCCACAGAACCTGGAAACGATCCAGAAATTTAAAATCCCAAAATCAATCAAGAATGTTAGACAGTTCTTAGGACTAACAGGGTTTTACAGGAAATTTTTAGAAAATTATGCAGAAATTGCTTTACCGCTGACAAATTTATTAAAAACTAAACAAGGGGAAAAATTTAAGTGGAATGAAGAAGTACAGGAGTCCGACATTTTGAGAAGAGAGCTTTTGAAGGAACCAATTTTGATTTTACCAGATTTCAAGAAGAAATTCATTCTTCACACAGATGCCTTAAAATATGCTTTGGGAGCATATATTTCCCAACAAGATGATAATGGTTTTTTACACCCAATTTCTTATGCAAGCTGGAAATTAAATGATGCGGAAACCTGATACAGTGTTGTTGAGCGTGAAGCTTTAGCTGTAGTCTGGGCAACAAATTATTACAAGCATTATTTAATTGAAAATCACTTTACTATATATTGTGACCAGCACTCACTGTCATTTATTTTTAAGTTCAAAGATCCAACCTCCAGACTTTCACGTTGGATAGCCTTTTTATCCCAGTTTGATTATGAGATAATACACAAGCCTGGGAAAGCAAATATTGTTGCAGATTATTTATCCAGATGTGTGGGTGAAAAAGAAAATCCTTTAACGAATAATTCTTCTAATGCTAAAAATACAGCTAATGCTCAAAATCCAAAGAAAGTCAGTAATTCACAAAAACCGAAATCTTCTGATAATGCAGAGATACAACCAGTTAATGCAATAAACAGTAATTTAAATGAAGAAGAGAATAATCAAAATCAAGATTTAGAGCATTTATCAGTGGAACCAACATTATTCACAAGAATATGCAACGCACAGAAAACTGATGTCAGGTGCAACAAAATTAAGAGTTTTTTAGAAAAAAATATTGCTCCATATCTCCAAAGATTGACATTTTTCGAGAAAGATAATGCTTTGTGGTGCATACATAAACACCCAAAAAGAAGACATGAATACAATGAAAGATTAGTAATTCCTCAGTCATTGGTGTCAGAGATTTTGTGGCTCCACCACAACTGCCCGGCGTTTGCCCACTGTGGGTTTCACAGAACTTTGTCTTGTATCAGCAGGAGATATTATTGGCAGGATATGTATAGCCAAACACAAAACTATGCGAGTTCGTGTGATATTTGTGTCATCAATCATGGTTTTAGAAATCACAAGGCACCTGTTCAAAAATTTGACACTTCAGATTTTCCTTTTCAAAGAGTTGCAATGGACTGCATTGGTCCTTTTCCAATTTCCAAATCTGGAATAAATATATTTTGGTCATCACAGATTATTTTACTAGATGGGCAGAAGCATGCCCATTGGCTTCTATTACTTCAGAAAGAATTTTAGAGTGTTTAGAGAAATTCAGCACTTCTCATGGAATTCCCCACCACGTAATTACAAACCAAGGCTTTAACTTTATTTCAAGAGCTGCACAGAGCCTATACAAGAAGTTGGGAATTATTAAACACACCACAACAAGCTTCCATCCCCAATCGGATTGATCTTTGCGAGAGAGCGAATAAATCTTTACTTAGGAGTCTAAAGAACCTAGCATTTAATGAAAAAGATGATTGGGACCGTTCTGTTCCATTTGCCCTTCTGGCCCACAGAAATGTTACTCATGCATCTACTGGAGAAACACCTGCCTACTTGATGAGGCACGGTAGCCCATTGGTTAGCGTGCTGGAGTTGCACTCGGTAGGCCCGGGTTCGATTCCAGCCACTGCCAAAACTGCCGCCGTGTTCATGCGGAGTACGATCACGTTAAACATGTGGGTCCGAAAGTCCTTCCGAGAGGTTGGTGGTAGGGGAAGGAGGGTACGGTCCCTGTGGATGCCTCCCCCACTGGGTTCCGGTCTAAATTGGGTGGCACTTCCCGACCGTCCAAACAGTTACCTTACACCTTTCTGGTAGGTCGGACGGTCTGGGTTTCAACAACAACAACAACCTGCCTACTTGATGTATGGCAGATATTTAACTGTGCCACACACACTTCTAACAGGTTTTAAAAACACAAAATATGATTCCATTTCGAATTATGGTCAAGATTTAGAGTACAGACTTAAAACAATTTATGAAATTGTTAAAGTAAATTTAGATAAAGCACAACAAGATCAAATGCAGCAACAACATAAAGGAGCGAAACAAACTGTGATCAAGGAAGGTGATCTTGTGTATTTGTACACTCCATTTTTGTCACGAGACCAGTCCAAGAAACTTTCTTCATATAATAGAGGTCCATTTAAAGTCATCAAGAAAATTTCTCCAGTCAACTTTATCATCAGACATGTGACGAATCCGAAAAATGAACAGCGAGTTCACATCAACAGACTTACCTTGTTCCGACCTAGAAAAAATGAGCTTAAAACTCTTCCAAAAGATAGTGTACTGGGTCTTGATAAACAAACTGTGTCTTCATCAAACTCGAATGATTTTCAACAACCTATTTCCAGTGCTCCAGTTCACGTAAACAAACAATCTATTTCCAGTGTTCCAGTCAACATAAACAAACGACCTCCTTCTTCCAGTCACACAAACTGTGATAATCGTCATACTAGAGTTGTCTGCAATAGATCTTTTAATCAGCAACGACCTAGAGTGAATAGTCGATATTCTCTGAGAGAATTTAATTAATGCAGTTCTTCAGTTTTTGCACAACAATGTTTAAAACTTTTTCTCCATGTTGCAAAATTCTTATGTTTATAAAATTTGTTTCAAGATACAGTAATGCAATAAGTGTTTATGCAGTTTGTTAAATTTAAAATTTTGAAACTTAAGCTTAATTGATTGTTGTGTATAAATTTTCTGAAAATATTGATTATGATTATTGGAATTTATTATTGTTTATTTGAAATATTCTTATTACACACTTTTCGGATCAATTGTAATGGAAGTTGATTTCATCTGTGAAACATGCTTCATCTGTGAAAATACAAAATTTTTTTTAATTTTTACCTTTTGAATTTGTATGCAATTTTAATCTTGTGAAATTAATTGTCGACTGAATCTCACATTTTTACTAAAAACTTTTGATTATTTTGGAACTGGAATTAGAAACTTTCTTTAAAATTTGAACTGTGATTTTGAAAATTTTGAACTTTAAAGGATTTACAGATAAAATTTTTCTCTGAGATTTCTTCAAAAAATATTTTGATTTGATGTGACTGTGTTGTGATCAAGCTCACCTGCTCCTGAGGTTGTGATGGAACTTCTTTTACAATAATTACAAACGAATAATGTACTGTGATGGTGAAACTTTTTTAATTTCAAATGCTACATTTTTAAATCCTGATGCCGACATTTCTGACAACTTACCTGATGTGACAATCTTTGATAATTTATATTTTGACAAATTTATTTCATATGTTTTTTGTGTTCCTGCTTACACATATATTTTTATTTTGATCTGCAGTTCTATTCACATTTACAAGTTCACTTCCCTACTGGTACAAAGAGTGCAGTAGTTTAGTTAGTCACCGTTGTTTCTTGAGTTCAATGTTGCAAATATTTTTTTTTTTTTGAGTGATCTGCAGGTGTTCTACACAAACAATTACACTCTGTGTTTGGAGAAAGATGTGGAAGAAGCAAGTTAAATTCCCGGCTTGCTTCTCTTGCTGCCCTTGGTCGAGCTGGAGGAATTTTGATAGAGGATATTTGCAATTTTCTATTATAAAACTTAATGGAGATAGGATATAACATCTTATTTTATCCTCTTTATATAATTCTAAACTGAAATGTACCTTTCAAGGGCTTCCTGGCCCTTTTTTATTTTTTCATAATGAAAACTTAAATAGTTCCTAGTTTCAGTCTTACTCATGATTCTTCAAACCATAGGCGTACAGTGATATGGGCCCATAGAGCTCAAGCCCCCTCCCCCCCATTATTCTAATGGCCACACTTTTTTCTGCTAATCTTAATCAGTAGTGGTTACTCAGTTTCCCATTGTGAAATGCATACATTTTTCCTGGAAGAATCTTTCTAAAGAAAATGGCTTAAACTGCAAGGACACAGATATATCCTGAGGGTAAACAGCCTTCCTGTTTACTTTTTATGAGTAAGAAGTCATGCCAATATGCAATTTTTAGGTAAGACAAATGATGACCAGATGTCTTACAAGTAATTGATTACACCCAAAGACGGTCCCTGATTTATCTTTTGTTGGATCCTTACTCTACGAGAGTCTAGCTAAATACGAATATTCTAGATACAGGAGTTTCTAAAAAAGACTAAAAGAAATGCTTGCTCATTACGAATCATTATTTTAAATGATGTACAGATTTTAAAACATTTAATTATTTTTGAAACTTTTTATTTTTAAATTATAATTATTTTAAAGTATTTAAAATGAAATGTGTAAATGAATTCATGACGATTATGATGTTACCTATGCAAATATAAATTGAGCTCATAAAAATTTTTCCATTTTCATAATTCTTTGGTGTTTGAATGTACTTTGCTCCCTTTCATTTTTCCATATCATCTATTTTCTTACATGATTTTTCTCTAGAAAAGTTATTCTTAACCAAAACTATAGATCATTGAAGCTTTTAGTATATATAATAACTAAACCTTTGCTTCATAATTAGTAAAAGCTGAAATCTAGTTATACAACTCCTTACTGTATAGCTGTGGCTTATGCAGGTGGTGGGAGCTCCTCCAGGGGGCAGGGCTACTGATACAAATTGTAGGTCTTCTACACAAACATTTATCATGGGCCCCCTCTCCATATTTGATTTTCTTCTTGCGGATATTTTATGTGTTCCCTTTCTTAAAATAACATGAATGTTTGTGACCATCTCCCAATCGAATGGTGTTCCTCCATGAGCAGCCTTGCAGGGAGTCCTAATCACTAATTTTATCTTAAAATATCTGCTACGATTAAGAATAAGCTGTAAGTGAGATATAGGAGTTCGGCCCCCTCCAAGATCTATGTCTCCTCTAAAATTTTCTTCTGCATGCAAAATATTTTCTCCGCTTTTTTGATCTGATTTCATAATTGAAGCTACCGAACAAGAAAGAGACAGTGTGCCTTTTCTCAATACCATGTAATCTGCCCACTAATAATTGATATATCTATAATTTCAACAATGTAAAATGCCTGTTTGCTCTCAATGTTTTTTTTTTAATAACATAAATTTAATTTCATGTGCCAACTCACATAAAAAGAATTGTTGAAGCCATCAATTATAATATTAATGATGATGCAATATTAGAATTTAGAATGGTTTATGGACAACTACCGGAAAGATAATGTGACCATTTATAATGCTTTCATGTTTTACTTTCCCTACAATTCCGAATATATGTAAAAGAAAAGTATTGTTGATATCAAGAATTTTGCGATATGTTTTTACTGAAAATTCACCTTAAAGCATCTATATCTCAGAATTGGCTACATAGCTTGGATAATAACTGATATCGGTTCAACATTGCATTCCGGAGAGATTTAGGGCAACATCATTTCCGAAGAGCTCTATGTGGTGTTAGTTGGGGGTTTAGGAAGGATTTCCATCAAAAATAAAGTGTAAACATTGTTTGCCACCATCTGAAGGCTCTTTCATTAAATTCTTGTGTTGAGAACATAAGTTCAATTCTCTTAATTTGAATAGACCCACCACGTTTCGAATATCACTGATTACAAATAAACTGTTTTTGAAGGATAACTGTGTTTCTATCTAATTTTATGGCCACTATATATCGTGAAAAATATAACTGATTTATTAGAAATTTGCTACAATAATTTCAATCAGCAAAATAATATACCTATTGATTCATGAAATTGGAAATAAAATCATAAATAAAAAATTGAAAAAATAAATAAAAAATTGAATCCAAGATCCGTATTTTAAGCCATAAAGAGCCGCCCCGGTAGTGAAGTGGATAGCGTCTTCGACTGCTGTCATTAGGGGCTCGGGTTCGAATCCCGAATAAGGCATGTACGTTTCTTGAGGATGAAGTCAGACTTCCGCCTTCTGGGTCCTCGTCAAAATGGAACTGCACATAGTAACCTTGGGGTTAGTGAAACACAAAAACGTGGTACTCGGGCAGGTCGCTCGTTGATTCCGCTTGGCTATGTACTATAGCAATATACCGATCATCAGAGGGTGTGGTAACCCTTGGGCGACCGGGAACAAACAGGTCTCCGGACAACTGTTTGTCTTGTTTCCACAATCGAGAAATTGCCGAATGATCAACGCCAAAAAAAATAGCGACGTCTTTGATTGACTGCCCTGCTTCAATGCGTCCGACAGCACGACAGCGCTCACTATCTGTCATTTGTCTTCTTTCAGCCATAGAAATATGAATATCATCAAAAATAATCCTACAAAAGTTATAAACACTTCGTATCAGCATTTAAATGTACCTCCTCAAACCCTTCAGAATGCTGGCGTCTTCAATGACTGCCTAATTAGCATATATCTGGACAGTCAATCGTGAGTGACTGTAACATACGATATTTGTCTACATCCGCAGCAATTTTCAGCCAGTCAAATTCAAATACACTTTCGAAAAATGAAAATTTGCTTTGCGTTCTTAACGTTTGGAAGTGAGTGTGTTTCAGATATTGCATTATATACTTTAAAAAGACTCGAACAGGCTCAAAAACTTCATTAATATTCTGAAACCTCTATTTCTAGCATGTATCATCTCATATACAATATATCCCCAGAATTGCAATATTTTCACACTATTACTTTCCTTATATACCTACATAGTAAAATGTATAAGGTAAATATTGTGACAGGGTCGAAAATTCGAATTAGACGTTTTTGAGGTGGTGTGTGTGTGTGTGTCAGTGAGTCTGTGGAGATGATATCTCACGAACGTATCAAGTGATCAGAACAAAATTTGGTACAAAAATCACAATCAGTGAATACTGGAAGCCTATTGCTTTTACACGCAATTGAATGTTCAGAACCCTCCTAAATTTTGAAATACAATTTTAAAAAAATCATTAAAAAATTAAAACATTCAATAAAGTTTAAATAATCATTTCATATGTAATTTTTCATTAAAATAGGATTGCCATAAACTTTAGAACGCTAGCATGAGCTGTTCTCAAGATATTGCATATTAACTATTGTGAAATCTATTCACATTTCATATGTAATATACGATAAATTTATTACTATCATTCTCGTAGATCGCTCATTCCATTGACGAGAGATAATAGCTTTGTAATTTGATGACATTATTAGTTTATTTACCATAAGACTAACCTATTTCTGCATAAACTTGGCAAGTTTTTTAAATGTTGCCAAATTGACGAAAATATCATCAAATTGATAAAAAAATGTCATCAAATTGATGAAAATGACACTAAATCAATGAAATTGATGACTAATTGGTGAAAATCCAATATCTTGGAAAGAATAAGATTATACTATAAACGAAGATACTTTGCGTAATAGTTTTGTATTTGGACGTCATTAGTCGTTTATCTGCTGCTATAAGAAAGTTATTTCTCCAGGCATAATGCTTAACGAAATTTCAGTGACGAATTTGTCGGGATATCACTGGCAGGTTTTTGAAATGTCGCTAAATTGATCAAAATGTCGTCAAATTAATAAAAATGACGACAAATCAATGAAAATGACAACTAATGATTAAAATTCAATGTCTTGGGAAGAATATAAAACTACCATATGACTCTGTAACTCTTGGCAAAATTCTGGCAACGAATTTTGGTAACATATCGCCAACTTGGCGACTTTTTTAAATGTAGCCAAATTGACGAAACTGTTGCCAAATTGATAAAAATGTTAAAAAATTCAAGGTAAATGGAAGTAAGAGAGGTAGGCCATTCGTTTCTGGCAACCTACTCCTGTCCAGAATTCTTGGAATTACTGACGTCACCGGTCCCTTCCGCAGCGTGGGGAAAAGATAGACATAGCGCAAGGTACTTGACATAGAGCACGGATATTAGTTTGATGACATACCTGTTTACTTGAAATAAATTCTTTAAAAAGAAAAGTATTCGATGCTGAAGAAAATATCAAGTGCCTAACTGAAAATTATGAAAAATGTCAATGAGAGAATAAAAGCAAAATAAAATTTTTTTTGAAGCACAGACTTGCAATTTAAAGAAAAAAGGTGATGAGAAAATTCAAAGTGAAATTGCAATAGTGCTTTCTAAACATTTCACATCAGGTCAGATATTACGAATTTTAAATAACGACAAAAGAACACAGTGGAAAATTGAAGATATAGCTAAAGCCTTTGTTCTTGGGAGCCTGAGTTCTTTCATCGGTAGCATACTACCATCTTGGAGAACAAATTAAAATTCCTTTACCAAGCATTAGCATTTTAAAATTATGGACGAAAATTTTTAAATGTTCTTCAGGAATTTTAACCCAAGTAGTGGAAATGATGAATGAACAGGGCAAGCTACTAAGAACTGCAGAAATTTATGGGAAATATATTTAATCAAATTAGCGTTCTTGGACGATTTTATAACCATCCTCTTGCTACTGATTTCAAATCTCGACTTATAAACATTACTGCTTGGGTCTAAACTTCCTATGCCAATAAATACAAATGTGCGACTTTATATTTCAAATTAGAAGAAAAAGACGACGCAATCAGCAGCACTGCAGATATTGAACATGAATATGACATTCATTTCAGTCCTGATGTAAAAATGATGCCTTGCGGGTTTTTTTTTTTCTCCTTTTCTTTTTTCTTCTGTCGTCACAAGAAAGCGCAGTTAGAAATTTATTCATATCTAGTGGAATCAACATCCGAAAATGACAAGAAATGGATTGAAATTTTATCAAGGTCTTTTTACATGATACCTGGGTAGAAACAGTTACCAAATTAGAAGATATTTTTTATTATCATTTTATTTCTTTTTCAAAAAGTATTTTAGAAAACCTCCTGCTTAAAATAAAAGAACATTTTAATGAAATAGCTCCTGATGTTGCAAGAACATATACCAGAACCTTCTTTCGAATAAGGCACATAAATGAAAAGATGAAATAATTTTGGGTCATTCAGTGAAAAAAAGAAAAATAAGCTTTAAATTTTAAGGTTTACCCATGACCTAGTGTCAGTGCCTTGGCAGTGAGTTCAAGTCTCCGTACCAAAGATATATTGACGGGCTGCGTGTGTTAGGTTTTCATGGTTTTCCTAACATGAAACATAAATGTGACGCAACTTCCCTTAAAAAGTTTTCCATGAAAGCAATCCTCTTTCAAAGAATGGCCTTTTTTAAAATTATTCATCCCTCCCGTAGGGGAACATCCCTAACCCAGCCATTTGATTACTGACCTTTGTAACACCAGAATTAGCTGAAAGATCGTGATATCAAACCTAGCTAGTAAAGTTACTAAAGAGATATTGGGAGATATACCTCCCCCCCCAGGAATTTATCGAAACCCACTGAAGTTAGAAGGAATGGGAAACTGTTCATTTGGCTATCGCCCCCCCCCCCCCCCCCATTTTTTCTGTCGACGCAACTGATTAAAACCTACTAACTGGCTGGACGTGTTATTTTTTCATTGTTTTTCAACATATAGCGTAAATAAGGTACAATTTCCGTAGATGTTCCTGTATGAAAGGCATTTTCAAAATCTGGTCACAACTGGACTTATCAAATCAATTTCTCTTCCTACCCCTTTACTTAAAAAAAAAATTTTTTTTATCATGAAGTACCCATATTCAAAAATTGTATATCTTTATATGAAATTCAATGCTCATTTAATTTCTTGAATTATTCCCTTTTTTGACAGTAGAATAATAATAATACATAATTAAAGAAACGCACGTACTGCTATTTTTGTATCGTTTTGTAAAATATGATTTCACTGCCTTCTCATTTTTTTTTTTTCATGTCGAAGTCTGTTATATTTTAAAGCAGTTCGATAAAAATGGATAGATTCCGTTGGATTATTATTCTAGTCTCAGATCTTGTATTTTAGCTAAAGCCTCCAACATTTTACTATACACCTATTAAAGTAAAGCTAATAACATTTTTAAAATGCAGAAAATATTTTAACATAATTTAAACAGCTCAATTGCTACTGTCTTCGTTAGAGATGCTTAAAAACATCTCTCACAATACAGTCCTAAATAAAAATTTACCATAACTAGTTTTATTTAATATTATGCCTTTATATAGGAATAATGAAATCTAATCTATCATTTTACTCGGTAGAGATTTCAATATACTATATAATGCATCTATAAATTAAGATAATTGCCGCAGTATTCAATGCATTTCTGATGACAGCTACGGACTAGGGACCTGTCTTTGGGACCAGTGATGTCAGTCGCGAAGGGAGGGGAGAATTCCAGCTTTTCGCGTACCAAGGTCTACAGAAAGGAAAGGTTGGCCAAAGATTGTACGCGAACAGCTGGAGTTCTCCCAACACCCTCTATATTCAGATAGAGGGTGTTGGTTCTCCCCTAGATATAGAGGGAGTTGGTTCTCCCCTTCCTTCGCGACTGACGCTACTGGTCCCAAAGACAGGTCCGTAGCTGTCATAAGAAATGCATTGAATACTGCAGCAATTATCTTAATTTAAAGGTGCATCATATAGTATATTGAAATTTCTACCGAGGAAAATGATAGATTAGATTTCATTATTCCAATATAGAAGCATAATATTAAATAAAACTAGTTATGGTAAATCTTATTTAGGACATCGTTAGAGATGTTTTTAAGCATCTCTAACGATGACAGTAGCAATTGAGCTGTTTAAACTATTTTAAAATATTTTCTGCATTTTAAAATTGTTATTAGCTTTACTTTAATAGGTGTATAGTAAAATGTCGGAGGCTTTAGCTAAAATACAAGATTTGAGACTAGAATAATAAACCAACGGAATCTATCCATTTTTATCGAACTGCTTTAAAATATAACAGACTTCGACATGAAAAAAAAAAAAAAAAAATGAGAAGGCATTGAATGACTTGCTGAATGTAACTCAAAAATAGTTCTCAGAATTATAGAAATAAATAAGCATGTGATGTCCTTAAAGATTTCAGGCAAGAAAATGTTTGTATTAATTTCTTTTTCATAATGAAATTGATATGTATACGAAATTTAAAGACTTCTCATCCGAATTCGAACAAATGTAGAAATCATATTTTGTGCGATACAAAAATAGCAGTCCATGGGTTTCTTTAATTATGTATTGTTATTATTTTACTATCAAAAAAAGGAATTATTCAAGAAATTAAATGAGCATTGAATTTCATATAACGATATACAATTTTTGAATACGGGTACTTCATGATAAAAAAAATTTTAAAATTAAAAAAGTAAAGGGATAGGAAGAGAAATTGATTCGATAAGTCCAGTTGTGAACAGATTTTGAAAATGCCTTTCATACAGGAACATCTACGGGGGAAAAAATAACACGTCCAGCCAGTCAGTAAGTTTTAATCTGTTGCGTCGACAGAAAAATTGGGATGGGGGGAGGGGGAGGGCGATAACCAAATGAGCAGTTTCCCATTTCTCCAAATATTCCTACTAACTTCAATAGGTTTCGATAAGTTCCTGGGGGGGGGGGGGGTATATCGCCCAACACCTCTTTAGTGACTTTACTAGCTAGGTGTGATATCACGATCTTTCAGCTAATTCTGGTGTTACAAAGGTTAGTGATCAAATGGCTGGGTTACGGATGTTCCCCTAAGAGAGGGATGAATAATTTTAAAAAAGGCCATTCTTTGAAAGAGGATTGCTTTCATGGAAGACTTTTTAAGGGAAGTTGCGTCACATTTTTGTTACATGTTATGGAAACCTAACACACGCAGCCCGTCAATATATCTTTGGTATGGAGACTTGAACTCACTGCCAAGGTACTGACACTAGGTCATGGGTAAACCTTAAAATTTAAAGCTCTCTCTCCATTGCTCATTTTTCTATCCTTCACTGAATGACCCAAAATTATTTCAGCTTTTCTTTTCATATTTTCATTTATGTGTCTTATTCGAAAGAAGATTCTGGTATATGTTCTTTCAACATCAGGAGCTATTTCATTAAATTGTTCTTTTATTTTAAACTGGAGGTTCTCTAAAATACTTTTGAAAAAGAAATAAAATGATAATACAAAATATCTTCAAATTTTGGTGACTGTTTCTACCCAGGTATCATGTAAAAAGACCTTGATAAAATTTCAATCCATTTCTTGTCATTTTCAGATGTTGATTCCACTAGATATAAATAAGTTCCTAACTGTGCTTTCTTGTGACGATATGCCAAATATCCTAAGAAAAAAAAAAAACGCAAGGCATCATTTTTACATCAAGATTGAACTGAATGTCATTTCTTTTTAAAGAATTTATTTCAAATAATAATTACTGTTTTTCAAAATATAAATTTTGCCTTTTTATTTCATTTATATCACCTGACTGAAAAACCACAAACATATTCTCAAAAATATTTGAAGTCTGTTCTACATCTTGAACATTTAGCAAATCATTCATTGTCTTCTTCTCATCTCTGTTATGATGTCGAAGTTTATGATCCGCATTTTGAAGAAATCTGTGAAATAATACATATTTGCTTGAATTGCCGTTTTTGCAAAGAGCTACAGCACTATAAACCATAACAAAATCTAAAACAGCTATGTAATCAAACTAATATCCTTGAGCTATATCTATTCCCCACGCTTCGGAAGGGACCAGTGACGTCAGGAATTCCAAGAACTCTGGACAGGAGCAAGGCTATCTAAAACATTATTACATCTATCTAAAACATTTGTATTCTAGGTGGCCTTGACAGGAGTAGGTTGCCAGAAACGAATGGCCTACCTCTCTTACTTCCATTTACCTTGCACCAAACCGTGTGAATCACGAGATTGATTGAAACTAGGAACTATTAAAGTTTTCATTATGGAAAATAAATTAAACAGCGAGGGAGTTCTTGAATGCTACATTTTAGTTTAGAACTGTATAAAGAGGATAAAATAAGATGTTAGATCCAATTTCCATTATATTTTCTGATAGAAAATTGCAAATATTACGTAAGATTTTGATCTCTTACATATAAAATTCTAAATTGAAATGTAGCATTCAAGGACTTATTGGATCATCGCCCCCCCTCCCCGATCAGAAAAAGCACAGAAACTGTAATCGAAAAAAAGAAAGCATTGCGTTTGATGTGAAAACATGACAGAACTCTCTATCAATAGACTGTCGGTTCGCGGTGCAAGTCTTTAACCACTAGATAGTTTGAATCACGAGACTGACTAAAACTAGCAGCTATTTAAATTTTCATTATGAAAATACACTGACTTCCAAAAGTTAAGCACACAATGCAAATTTTCATTTTTCGAAAACGTATTTGAATTTGAGAGGCTGAAAATTGCTGCGGATGTAGATGGCAGTATGCAAATATCGTATGTTACAGTCAATTACGATTGACTGTCCTGATATATGCTAATTAGGCAGTCGTTGAAGATGTCAGCATTCGGAAGGGTTTGAGGAGGTGCATTTAAATGCTGATGTTTATAACATTTGTGGGATTGTTTTTTATGATATTCGTGTTTCTGTGGCTGAAAGAAGACGAATGACAGATAGTGAGCGCTGACGTGCTGCCGGTCCCATTGAAGCACGGCAGTCGATCAAAGATGTCGCTATTTTCTTTGGCGTTGATCATTCGGTAATTTCTCGATTATGGAAACAATTCCAAACAAGTCAAGCAGTTGTCCGGAAACCTGTGCCCGGTCGCTCAAGGGTTACCACCCCCTCTAATAATCGGTATATTGCTATAGTAGTTAAGCGGAATCGACGAGCGACCTCCACAACTGTCACATCCATGGTTACAGCGGCACTTGGTAGGTAAGACAATATCTGCCAGTACTGTGCCCCAAAGGCTCCATGTGAAGGGACTGTATGCCGGAGGACCACGTTTTTGTGTTCCACTAACCGTCCAAGCCAGAGGGGCAAGATTAAAGTGGTGTCGTCAACATGTCAATTGGACTGTCTGTGATTTGTTCACGGACGAGTCCAGATTTGCCCTGGAATCAGATAAGCGTGCAAGGGTCTGGAAAGAACGAGGCACACGCAATCAGACCAAGAACATACATCATCGAACATCACGCATTCAGAGGTGGCAGAGTCATAGTGTGGGCTGGAATTTCGATGGGATATCGCACAGAGCTGCACATCTTTAAAGGCGGTTCTGTGACGGCTACGCGGTATCGGGATGAAGTGCTAGACCCCATTGCAAGATTCTACACTGCAGCCTCCTGATTTCCTCCTTATGGACGATAATGCCCGTCTCCATCGAGCTAACATCGTTGACGAATACCTGGAAAGTGAGAGCATTTCTCGTATGGAATGGCCAGCATATTTCCTCGACCTTAATCCCATTGAAGACCTTTGGAATGCTCTCGGTCGTGCTGTATCTGCACGTTTACCTCCTCCAGCCAGTCTCAGAGAGTTGGAAACTGCCCTATTGGAGGAATGGCCATTGCTCGCATCTGCGATGGTCGATCACCTCATTGAAAGCATGGAAAATCGTTGAAGGTCCGGGGTGGTCACATACCATGTTAAAGTAAGTTTTGTTTGGTTTGTTTGCCTTTAAACATGATTTCGTTAATGACCCAAATGTGACGTCATCATGCAATTTACGAAAAGTAAATATTTTTTTCATCTTTGTACATAATTCTTGTTTTCTGCATAAACACATTGCATAAACACATTTGCTACCTCCATGAATCATGTAAAATTTTGAGTTAATCAAAACTTTACTTTTCTATTTTTGTTAATTTTACCTTCCGTGCTACACTCTTGAAAGCCAGTGTATCAAAAAAGAGCCGCGAATGCTTTACTTTAATCTAGAATTATTAATTTCCTTATATCCATAATGTATAATGAAAGCATTATAACAGGGTCAAAAATTCGAATTAGAGTTTTCGACGGGAGAGCACGTTTAAAATATCCCTGAACACGAATCGAATGTTTCTGAGGTGTTTGTGCGCTCGCTCGTGTCAGCAAGTCTGTGGAGACGATATCTTACAGACGAATGCAGCGATTCGAAGCAAATTTGGTACAGAAATTGTAATCAGTGAATACTGGGAGCCTATTGTTATCTTTATTGTTTAATGCAGCTGCATAGGAAATATCATGGCACTACACGATAACATACCCCCCCCCCCCAAAAAAAAAAAAGAAAAAGGTTATCTATCCTGCTGTGTTTTAGAAATAGAGAAAACAGTTTATTACAAAGTTGTAGAGCATTGCCAAATTAGTTTAAAAATGTGTTTGTCTGACTTTTCTTTCAGACAAACACATTTTTAACACTTTTTAAACAGACACTGGGAAATTATTGTTTTAAAAAAAGTAAGATTGAAAATAGTGACGTTCCCAACGACGTTTCCCTGAGCTCTGGTTACATTGATGAGCCTGCAGCCGAAGCAAGCAACAGCCGTGACCCCGGGCTGTCTTCAAACGCTTGTGAGGAGGTAAAGGTAGGCCAAAATACAATATCAAACACAGTTGAAATGGAAATTCTGGCTGCAGATATTTCTAATTATGTCAAGAAATCTAACCTCACTGATGAAGATAGGATAACAGCGCTAAAAATCTTTGGGAACCATATGCAAATTTTTTCCTGCCATTGTCACTAGTGCTCTATCAAGTCAAGGAAAACCTCACCACACTCGGAAGTTCTGCTCATCTTGGCTGAGTAAGCATAACTGGCTAGCTTACTCAAAGGCAGAGGACAGTGCCTATTGCAAATTTTGTGTTCTCTTTGCACCCCATGAAGTCGGTTTAAGATCGACACAAGCCGCAGGTCAACTTGTTTCAAAAGGATTTAATAATTGGAAGAAAGCCTTGGAGAAATTCAGCCAACATGAAACTTTTTTCTATCATAAGGTTTCAGTTCTCAAAGCCGATGAGTTTTTAAGTGTCACGGAAGGAAAGACGGTTCATGTGGATCAAGTAATGGTTAGAGTCAAGCAAAAACAAGTTTCGCAGAATAGGGCTATTCTTAAACCTATTATCAAAACAGTGATTTTTTGTGGAAGACAAGGGCTGTCCATGAAAGGGCATAGAGGCTGTGGGGATTTGGACGTATTGTCAGAACCATGCCAAAGCGAAAGAAATTTTAGAGCCCTTTTGCGACTCCGAGTTGATGCAGGAGAAGAAATACTGAAAACTCACCTACAAGGTTGTGCAAAAAATGCAACTTACATAAGTTGGAATATACAAAATGAGATTATTTCAGCATGCAATGATTCAATTGTGAAGCACATAACAACTGAGGTGAATGAGGCCAAATGTTTTGCGGTTTTATGTGACGAAACCACAAATATTGCAACGGTAGAGCAAATGACACTTTGCGTTCGTTATTTGAAACGGTTTGATACAAATGATAAGTATAAAATTGAATTTAAGATAGTGGAGAACTTTCTTAAGTTTGTGCCCCTGACTGAAACTACAGGTCGAGCAATTGCAGATGATGTTCTTAAAGGCCTTGCAGACTGCAACATTGATACGTCTTTCCTCCGTGGACAAGGGTTCGTTGGAGCTTCTGCAATGAGTGGGGAGTACAATGGCGCCCAAGCAATTATATATGAGCAACACCCCAAAGCCCCCTACGTTCATTGTGCATCACACTGTTTGAACTTAGCCATAACTTATTCATCTAGAGTTCCGGATACCCGAAACAGCTTTGGAATAATAGGGAAAATCTCTAGGTTTTTCAATACACCAAAACGAAACCTTGTTCTCACCAGCAAAATTAATGCAGCTAATCAGGGAGAGACAGAAATCAGTGCCAAAAACTGAAGAAATTATACCCTACTCGTTGGGTGGAGAGACATGATGCCGTCACAGTTATAGTTTCATTGTTTGATCAAGTAATTGAGGCTCTGGAGGAAATTACTACCTGGAATGACAAGGAGACATCAACAGAGGCTCATACCTTGTTGTGTTCAATGTTAACATCACAGTTTGTCATAGCACTTTTTTCAGCTGATAGATTACTCAGCCACAGTGTTCGTCTGAGTGAAAAGCTGCAGGAAGTGAACCTTGATCTGGCAAATGTTGTGAGTGACGTAGAAGACGTTGCGAAAGCTATAATTCGAGAGAACGCAGAGAACGAGTTTCACCATCTGTTTGAACAAGCTGTTAAGAAGCTGGAACAGCATGGAGAAAACATTACTCTACCACGCCGTGCCACCAGAAGTTTACAGATCAAATTTCAACGTACAGACTCCTGAAGAATACTACACTTTCTGTTTTCATTCCATGGATTGATAATTTCATCACTGACCTTCATGAAAAATTTCTCAAACATAAGGAATTTCTACAAAGTTTTGCATCTGTCGTTCCGAACGGAAGGCAGCCGACACTGGAAGAAAACGAGAGATTTGTTGCCTTATCAAGGAAATTTGCAGATGATTTAGGATCTAGATCAGATAATACTCTGAAAGCTGAACTACATCTGTGGTACATGAAGGTCTCTACATTGAACAAGGAAACTAAAAGCTCAATCGAACTGCTTAATTTTTGTGACCAAAGGACTTTTCCTACTGTGTTTGAACTTTTAAAAGTGTATGCCACCCTCCCAGTATCAACAAGCAGTGCTGAGAGGTCATTCTCCACAATGAAGAGGTTGAAAACTTACTTGAGAAACAGTATGAGTGAAACCAGATTGAATGGACTTGCGCCAATGAACATTCACCGAAGTGGAAATTGATTCAGACCAGATAATAAATGCTCTGGCTACAATCGTTTTATGAATATGTATAGATCATAATTGAATAATATGTAATCATAAGAGAGTGGTTGAAAACAAGTATACAGTATAAGCAATATCTACTACTTCTTCTAATCATTAAATTATCTTGCACTGCACTGCACTGCAGAATTGTTAATAATTTGATAAAAGTAAATGTACAAAAAAAGACAGCCGCCTTGTTAATTGATATGACCTCTGACCATTTTTTCTCGGAAAATTTATCGAAGAGTCATCCTCCTTCATAAAAATTTTATGCACCACTGGCCCCCACCTTACGAATATTCTAGGTGTGCCACTGATCTGAAGTATTGTATCCTTTTGTTGTTTGTCATTTCATCCTACTTTTATTTCAATTTCACGAGCCATATTTACTACTGAAGAATTATAGGGACTGAGCTTTATTTTTGGAAAATGTAACTGGAATCAGTGTGGCCGAACGATTATACTCATAACCAGGGGCGGCATTTCAGCATCTCATTTGGGGGTGCGAGATTTGTATGAAAATCCACAATACGAAATAAATAAAATGTTTGTTAACAGGGGAGGGGAAGGGGGGAGAGGGATCACAAAATTGAATTGATGTTGAGAAAAGTAATTGTTGTTAATATAATTCTTGTACATAATTGTTGTTAACATAATTTTTCTAAATACAAATATCTATATTTATTTACCTGTAATTGAAGTTTTAAACGCCGGTTCTTAGAGTCTGGATGAAGAGAAAATTTTGTCACAATATCATCATAATCCATTGATATTCTGTAGCTAAAATAGCTAAAGATGAAAGTCTTTCTTGTACCATTGTACTGCGAAAATAATTTTTCAACCTCCTGAGACACGAAAAAGACCTTTCACAACCAGTTGAGCTGATTGGCACAGTCAAAAACAATTTAACTAATAATGTCATGACAGGAAACACAATTTTTAATTCCGCTCTTTAAAATAATCCAGGCGACTATTGAAATTGGGATGGTCTATGTTTACATTTTTCACCATTGAATAAAACAGTCGCAATTCACATAGCAATTCTTCTTTCTGGAAGTTATATACTTTGCATATGGTTGAAACTTTTTCTTTTCCGACATCTGATCCAGATAATACTAAATTAAGGGCAAACAAAATGGATATATTGCTCTCATTAAGTCTCAATTTCATTAGATACTGAATCTCTAATTTCATATTGAATATTGATTCTGTGATGTGATTTAACATCATCATGGGGATTTTTTCATCGAATTCGCTTGGAATTTTTTTACGCCTTTTCAGTTTTGAAAAATTTAGGGGCGCGACCGCGCCCCCTATTTGCCGCCCCTGCTCATAACATTTCCCAATGCAAGGTATCCAAATTGTGTAAATACGTTAATGTTGTTTTATATGGGGAAGATTTAGAGTCTATTCCCTTGTTATCGGAGTTTTTATTACATAAGATTTTGACCTCTTATAAAATTCTAAATTGAAATGTAGTATTCAAGGACTCTATGGCTGGCTCATTTCCCTCTTTATTAATGATGAGCAATATCCGTAAGGAAAATGCTTAATTATGATCTGATTTGAACATATACTATCATTTTAACATGTTCGTTTAAATAATCCGAAAAAATGTAACTAAAATTTGCAGGGGGATCAAATCCGCGACAAAAACGTTCATTTCACTGTTACTGCGGCACTTTAGGCAAGGTACACATTGAGGATTCACAACGCATGGTAAGCCATGCACTGCATCTCATATGTTGCCGAAATATGAACTAGAAACCGCTCGTATTATGCATAGAAAATTTCAATTGTTCTTCAGAGGAATTTAATATATTCTAAAACCTATAAATTTGGTATCATTGTAAAGATATTTATCCAAAAATTGCTCCGTATATCAAATATCTTATAAAACCTAAATGAATTATTTTATGCAAGAGAAATTCTGAGGACATAGAAAATGTTCAAATGCCCCTTTTCGTGCATATTATGCATCAAAAATTTCTATCATTCTTCAGAGGTATATAATATATTCTATAATCTATAAATTTGGTATCGTTGCAAAGATATTTATCCCAAAATTGTTCCACATGTCAATTTCCTACATAAAATAATACTCGTATATTTAGGTTTTATAAGAGAAAATCTGAGCACACAGATAATGTTCAAAGTCCCGATTTTTGTGCATATTATGCATATAAAATTTTAATCATTCTTCAGAGGAATTTAGTATTTTCTGATACCTATAAATGTGGTATCATTGTAAAGATATTTTTCCCAAAATTGAACACACTTTGTTTTCATACATATTATGCATCAAAAATTTCAATCATTCTTTAGGGGGAATTTAATATATTTCAAAACCTATAAATTCGGTACCATTTTAAAGATAATTATACCAAATATGCCAATCATTTCAAATTTCCTACATAAAATAATTTATTCAGTTTGGCCCTTGAGAGCATGGGGACCATTCAAAGTAACGACGGGACCGAAATTTGAAAACAAACTCGTATCTGCTATCAGATGATGATGCAAAGGTTTTGAGAATTCAGGTTGTGCACATCAGGAAATATTAGCATGGAAATCTGGGAGACCTAAATTCCAAGATAAAATTGTGAGGTTATGATGATGGTGGACAGATGACTGGGGGGGGGGGGGGTCCTAAGGAGGATATAGATAGGGGAGACATTGTGATATGATTGAATACAGATGTCATCCAATTGCAGAACTAATTTCCATCTCACTTGCTATTTACATACTCTCCACTGAGTGGGATACGTATTTTGTCTGTATGTAGCTGTCTGCATGGAATAAACCAACCACATAGTCGAAAACTACTCTTTTGAAGTTCTTTTGTATTCATTTACTTATTTTTAGCACATTCCCTTAATGTTAATACTCACACTAAACAACAATGTATATTATTTACAAACAAGGTGAAGTACTCCATTTCTACGGATGATCTCCAGGATATCATAACACCAAAACAGGTTGGGGTCGGACGACGCTCAATCCGAAGCATTAATCCTTTGCAGGCTCCATTTCTAATGAAATTCTTCCTCAAGTGGGTAGATAGAATTAGTGTCTCTTGAAAATCCTGCCTGGTGCATACAGAGAACCAGGAATGTACCAGCATTGAGCTCAGCACCAGATGAAGCAAAAATGTGCTTATTTACACAGAAAATATTTTATACATTAATTTTGGATAATATATATGTATAATTAAAATAAATGTTACTCGATAGTAAATTATTTGGGTAGCGACTGTCTACTTTGTCCCTCCTGATGCTTCATTACTGCTGAACTAGCTTTATCAGTAGAAATTAAGAATTTAATAAGTTTTGTTAAATAGATTATATTTTAATATTGAAAGATTAAGTTTACACAATGAAAGATCACTAAAAGATGAAGTTGAATATGTATCCTAAAGAAAAATTTCCCCTGGAAGATGTATACAATAAAATTTAAGAACATACAACGGCATTTTAAAATTTTTATTAAGCATAAATGAAATAATTAAACACCCAAAACCTTGTAACATAAACAATCAAGCATATAATAAACATAGAAGCTCAGTTTTAATGGTACAAGCATTACAGAATGCATCATTTACCACCGATGCATAGGCACATATAATAATCAGTTTACATACAAATCCATTATCAAATTTTCAAACCACAAGCAGGCACTTCAAGTATATTTTAGCTAATTCATTATTTAATCACACAATCTTAAAATAAGGATAATGCTTGCACTTGAGCAAAAAAAGTACTTTATACAATTTCATAGCTAAATACGTAATAACCACACAAACTTATTTACAGATACAACAGATAAACTTAACTATTTTTCTTTTAAGTAAGAATGACTAATAGATATTCATACATAATAATATCATAATCATTAATGGAAGAAATATGTCTGGATTTTTATTTCTTATAAGTATAACTAATATAGTTACCAAACTTTATATGCATGTATTATATATATACATAACCAAAAGTTGTTTTCAAAATCCAGTTAGATAATTTTTGTCGCATCACTTAGAGAATGACAAAAATGGCATTCAATTAATAACTTAGATAAATTTTAAATGCAATTATTTTTTTGAGCAGACAAATTAAATGGCACTAGATGAAAAGCTCATGTCTGTCATATTTACAATACCTGCAAAGTAAAAAGTGAAACGGAAGTCTAATGTGATTTCAACTAAAGAAGGGAAAATGGAGCAAAATTAGATAGCTATTGATGTTAAATGAATTTCAGTTTTTTAAATCATATAAGATATTGAAATACGACTGCTTACTTTGGTAGTTATGTGAATGAATGAATAAACTCTGGTTATTAAGTACATATTCCTATCATATACGTGTAGATTGAGGTATTTGGCACATTAAAATTTTAAAATGCAGTGAAATCTGTCTGTCAGAATCGCATGGTACCTAACAATAATTTGTTTTAAAACAGATTTAATTTTAGATTTGATTACAGAATATGCCGACTGGGACTGTTTTCATATTAAGTAGATTCTGGTTTACAGATTTCACTATATCAATTTTAAAGAAAGTTACTTAGTAATGATCAACCATATAATGAAATTGCATTAATATCCATTCACATTGATATTTTTAATCTGTTTTAAATACTGTCCTGAGTTTGAAGGATTTTGGATATTATACCTAAATGAAATAAATGGTGCATTGAAAGCATATGCAGTATGTATATATATATATATATATATATATATATATATATATATATATATATATATATATATATATATATATATATATATATATATATATATATATTGCATAGCTAAAAAAATATACTTAAGGATATGATGTAAAAATTTACACAAAATTTACTTTTTTAAAATTGCTGAAATATACATTTAACAAAAATATCAAAATTGTAAATTTAATAACGATTTGAAATAATGCTTAAAATAAGCATACTTGCTATACTTCACAGTGAAAATGCTCCATACCAGTTCTGTAAATGTTTTAATGTAAATTAAAATTTACTAACCACAGACATCTTACTTTAAACATATACATGATGAATAAATCATGTTACTAAGACTAGGTGAATTATATAGATGAATTAATATTGACTAGAGCAAAAGTGTAACACGGAAAACATGTTACATGTATTCTTTTTTAAACCCACAACAAAAATACATAGTAAAGTAAAGAGAAAGCAGACATAATAGGAATTTAGAATTTATAAAATATCAAGTTTCATTGTTTGAATGTTCAAAACTCAAATCACCTTAAGTATTAGCAGTAAATGCAGTATTGACAGCTAAGGATTGCAAAATATGTATATTTTAACATATAAAAAATGACTAAGTGGCTCTATTCATTAATTTGAATATAAATAGGATTTAGATCAATTCTATGTGCTATATCTTACGATGTAGGCAAATAATCAAGAAGTTAAAAAATATTGCCATTAATTAAACAAAAAACCAAGGGTAAAATGAAAAAGCTATAATTAAATAAATTAATTTGCATTTTATGGTTATAATAAACTTTTTTTAAGCCTTTTGTTTTATTAGAAATCAGGGTTGTAGCAATAGTTTAAGAACATTTAAAATTGATAGTTCCTATAAGATACTAAATTGATTCATATCAATATAATTAGCAACTGTATAAAAATAAGTATTGCTACCAAAAAACATGCAAACCTCAACTGCAAATACCATATCATTTACAGAATCAGAACCAAAAAATTGTCATCAACAGAATTCGAATAAATCACTGAAACCTAAACTACAATTATACTGTCATTATCTTTTTATTACTACGAGTATCTTCTTGAAATGGTTAACATGATTTTAAAATCATCTGTTCAGTATCTTTCATAAACATGAGCTTAAAAATCATTTTAGTCATTAAGACTAGGATGAAAAGAATTCATATATTTATACAAATAACTTTATCACTAAAACTATAATACGTTAGTCTTAATACAGTATAATTAACATAAATTTTGCAATAAAAAATTCAAAATATAATAACAAGGAAAAGTAATGAACAGAAAAGTGAAAAATATTACATTTCATTACTAAAACAAAAAGAAAAATAGCTAGAACAGTGTACAAAAACAATAACACTGTATAATTATAATATATATATATATATATGTATGTACATTTTGCTTTCTTTTATAAACAAAATTGTAGACATAACAAAGTTATGTATATAGGTATTTCATGTCAAACTAACACACAAATGAAGTTGACCCAAATCAACTGAACACAGCAATAAAGTAAATCTAAAATTGAATTATTAGTCATATTTTAGCAAGTCACAAAAGAAAAATTTAGGATATAATTAACACAAATACTACTTTCTGGGGAATAAAAGTAATAAATATATGATAGAAATAATCTTGGTATTTAAAAATTAAAAACAGCTAGTTGTAACTTGCTAGATTTAAATTTTCTCGTATGTGGTAACAAATATAACAACAGAAATTTTTTTTTTAAATAAAATAATTTAATTTTCTCACATATAATAAACAAATAAAATCATAGAAAAACATTCTTTTAATAAAATCAGAGATATATGCACATTTGGATCCCACTCAGAAGATTTTAATGCATGCATCTTTTAAGTTTTGAAGCAAGAAATAAACTATTTTGAAAATTCAATTCGAATATTTTGTATCTATAACACTTTCAAACAATACTTTTATGAGTTTTTGGTGTGAATATTTTCTTTACTCAGCAGTATAAAAAATTTCTATTTATATTTCTGTACACATCTCATCTAAGAGTACAAAATAGCACATAAAAAAAAAAAAAGGAATGTTTAAATACTACCCCTAAATTAGGAGTTGTATGAATTTTATACATACAGAAATTGATGATTTTACTAATTTTGATCTTAGACCAGTCTAGTATGTCGAAAACTCTAAAAATTATATGAACAAAGAAATAAAATTTTGGATGGAGATTTTACAAATAGATTTTAAATAAGTACTGCAGTGGGCAAAACTAACAGTAAGCACATTTCTTAAGTAATTTATAATCAAACTTAAGATTGAAAATTAAAGTAATTGCAGGATACAAATTAAATTGTAAATTAAAGTAACTGCAGGATGCAAATTAGATCGTAAATTAAAGTAATTGTAAGATCAAACTTAAGCATTTTATAAACACAGTTTCACTGATTTCATCAAATGAAAATTTAGATATCCACCATACACAGTTTTGTATTTTCAAATTTTAATTTGTATAATAATCGGTCATATTAAAATTACAAATAAAAATCATTAAGCAATCAACTACCATATCAGAATTTTGAAAGGTATGAATGAAGTTTTTTTCTATGAATCAAACTTAAGAAATGTGCATATTTAAGGCTTGATAATGCAAAGTTTCATAACAATAAATGGGTTAATACTGGAAAAAATGCTTTATGGCAAATTAGGCAAATATAAATGTGCACTTAGTTGTATCTCAATAAATTAAACAATGTTAATACCTCCAAATGAAAGCTTGACATTTTGGAGTTAAAATAAAGTATTTTATAGCTTTTCAATTGAACAAATTATCATGTTTTACATTTAACTTTTCATACCTGAAGTTAGCAGAAATGTAACCATTTTTACAATCAAGGATAAAAAACTATAAATGAGCATATAAAACCAAAAATGTTCAGAAAAAGGGTACAATTATACACCTATTTGCATAGTTCGGGAGATATACAAAGATACAAGGCACAACTATTATTTGCAAATGGCACAAATGAATTTTGAGTATTTCTAGAGTTCAATTTTCTTTATAAAAATATTTTTATCACAAAATCACATGAATTTTATAACCACTTGAACTCAGGAACAGTAATAAAAGTCTGGACATGATCAGAAGACCTGCATAAAAGAGGGAAAAATGAATGAGTATAAAATAACTATGCATATAATTATGAAATGCTAAAATATGTTTCATATAAATATAAATTTTTTTTGCATTTTAAAGGAAAAATTGCAGAAGGTGTCTTAAACATAATAAACTACATGTTTCTTCAGGTATTTTATTTCCGTAAATATAAGGGCCAGTACTAAAATTTTTAGAATGTGTCAATATCAAAAAGTAACAGCTTTCAGTGCAGACAATTTTTTAAAAATTTGAATTTTCATGTGAACATTGGCTGTTAAAAAATGAGAAATGTTATAAAAATCTTTTCACAGCGTCGTTTTGAAGTTAATAAAGTAGTGACAAAACATGGATTTAAGCTGAAGGGATTTTCGAGCTATGATTTATTATGACTTTTGACAAGAGGTTGACACAGCAACAGTATTATTGTTAAAACCCAGACTGTCCAACCTACCAGAAAGGTATAAGGTAACTGTTTGGACAGCCGAGAAGAGCCACCCAATTTAGACCGGAACCAAGTGAGGGAGGCATCCACAGGGACCGTACCCTCTTTCCCATACCACCAACCTTTCGGAAGGATTTACAGATCCATATGTTTAATGTGATCGCACTCCGTGTGAACATGGAGGCAGTTTTGGCAGCAGATGGAATCGAACCCGGGCCTACCGAGTGTAATTCCTGTGAACTAACCACTGGGCTACCACGTCCTACAGCAACAGTGTGTCAATTAAATGAATTCGACTTTTGGTGATGAAGCACCATCCAAACCAATAATTTACAACTGGTTTAAAGAATTCTATCTTGAACGTAGGAGTCTCAGTGATGAATTTCGTGATAAACCAAAAATTGTGGCGATGTCAGAATACATTTTCAATGCTTTAAACGTCAATAGGTATGTGCACATTGGATTCCACACAATTTAACTCAGGCTCAAAAGGATGCTCATGTCAAATGGTGCAAGGAAAATCTCAAAAGATTTAACTCTGGTGCCTCAAAACATGTCTTTGACATTGTAACAGGTGACAAAACATGGATTTATTCCTATGAACCTGAAACAAAACAATTTACTGTTTGCATGTTTCAAAATGACAATGCAAGCTCACACACTGCATTTTAAACTATCTATTATTTAAAGCACAAAAAAATTGATTTGATGAGTCACTGTCCTTATTTGCCTGATTTAGCACCCAATGATGTTTTCGTGTTTCCAACAATTAAATATAATATCCATGGTCAACAATTTAACAGCCAAGAAGAGACAGTTGAAGCTTACAAATCACAAGTTTCTGTTATACAAACTTCTGAATGGCATAACTCTTTAGAAAATTGGTTTATTTGAATGAAAAAATGTATTGATGCTAAAGGTGAATATTTTGAAAACCAATAAATGATTTATTTCCATACAAAAATATTTTGTGTATTATTTTTCTAAAAACTTATACTTAACTAAAACTAAAGCTTATATGTATAATTCCTAATTTTTAACAAATATAATGAACAAATTTGATCAAAAGATTTAAATTGAAGATGCTTATAATACACGGAGTTATTTAACTTAAGGAAATATCTAGGTTTAGGGAAATTCCTGAAATCAGAAATAGAAAACTAAATCCATCATACAGAAAAAAAATGTTATAGCATTTAACAATGCCATCATAATACATATATAACTTGTGTAATACACACCTTTTTCTGATTTGTTAAATCAATATTTGTTTATCTTCAGTACTGAGCTGAATCGCCTCACTTTTGTCCATAGAGTTCTCAGGGTCGTCACTAGGAGTATCATCTGCTTTCTGTTCAACACTTTGAGCAGTTGAACAGCATTCATCCTCAGAAGACAATTTAACTGATGTATCTTCAGTGTCAAAACATGGAACATTACTTTCACCTGTGAAAGCAACATCATCTTTCTCACAAAGGACAATTTTATTTTCTGTTTCAGGAGTAACTTCATTAAGGGAAGTTTCTGTTAGACAACGGTTTGAATCAAGCTCTTCTTTGACACATTCTGTTTTTTGTGCAAAGTCATCTTTTATCTCTAAAATCATGCTATCTGATATAGTTACAGATGAAACTTCTTCAGAATTAATGTCAAGTTTATGAATATCAGGAACAATATCATGCTCAATTTCTAAACTTTTCTTTAGATCACCGGTTTTGGGTTGAGGAATATCTATTTCAGACAAACCAGTATTAGCTGACAATGAATCACTATTTTTCACTGAAGATATGGTAGAACTTGAAACTTTAACTGCATTGTCATTTTTAATACTTAAATCTTTCCCCATGGTAAAACTTTCATTTGGAAATGAATTTTGTCTGATGTAAGAACCTTTTCTTTGGTCATTTTGCTTTGATCCACTTCCTTTTCGACGTCTAGGTGTATCTGATGCAGAAATAGTGTTTCTACGGGATCTAGAATCTGCATGGAAATTCTTATGCCTTGATCCCGATGATTCTGAAAGATTGCGATGTCTTTCAACAACTGGGCCAGTAGCATAGCTACATTCATAAGCCTAGAATTATAAAATGATGAATAAAAGATAGACAGGAAATTTATAAAACAAATACATTTGTTATAATAAAACTAAATTATAATTAAGGGTTTTCTTATATCTGCAAATTCTAAATATCTTTTTTCAATTTAAGCAATTTCTCTGCATAAAAAGTCATGGTTTATCTTACATGAGAGGTATAAATTTTAGGATGTGCATCATGTGCACGTCCTAAAATTGTCCCCTTGTTGCATGCTTTAATAACTTACTCTGAGGAAGATGACGTTTGGATTGGAATGTTTCATACTCTTTATATACCAAATCTCAACCACTGAAGTAGTGATAGATATTAACAGACATGTGATTAGCCAAGCAAGAAATTAGTTGAAAATTATTTTCATCGCATAGTGTAAGAAATTATATTCATACAGTCAAACTTCTATAACTTGAAGTTTCAATAATTCGAATCAAAATTAATTTTCCTAATGAAAGTTTGCCTGCATCATATGTTTCTATAACTCGAATTATTTTACCTAGGACTTTCAAGTTAAAAAGTACTGTATATATAAAATTATCAAATAAATTGATGCAGGTCATATATTAAGCAGATGTGAAGAAAAATGTTTTATATGAAATATGAATATATCACTTATGTAGATTCTTAAAATTGCAAATTTCTTCAAATAATACTAATATACAACTAAGTGCTATATATTAATCATATAAATGTAATTAGTAGCATGTAAAACTAAGATTCATATTTTTTTAAACTGATTATCAAGGCAATTTAATTTTTATTAACTTATTGTTATTTTGATTTTCTGTACGAGAATAACTAAATATATTTTCACAAAATTTTTATTAACTTATTTTTACTTTTTTATTTATTGTTTAATAAAAAATTATATTATATCTTAGAAACAATATAATAACCATTTGAGAACCCAAAATATTAAAAAAATTCTTTAACGTCAAACTGCATGAGAATGTTAGTTAATTAATTCTCATAATATTTGATTTAATTATGCAAAATATTTCTTTAAAATTAATCAAAATAAGACAATAAGCAAGTTTAGTCGACATATTGTGTTTAGTTTACATATTGACATGACAAATTTAGTAATATTTAATTTTCTGGGTAAATATCCTTGTGGAATGTGTATGTTTAACTTTATTAGCGATTTGCCAATCTTCCTCTTTCTTTTCGTAGTATTTCCAACCTTTCTTGTTTCGTCTAATTGTCATAACAACATTAGAAATTTATGGGTTATCAGGGATTATCGATTATTTCTTATTATTCCGATAAAGAATGAGTGTGTGTGTGTGTGTGGGGGGGGGGGGATCATCAGACAACATATTATTAAACATTGCAATTATACATTGATGTCCGCGGACGTAAGTCTGCTGAAAACCGAAATGAAATGTCATTCAATTTCCATGAACACTAAATAATAAGTGAGGTTGTGCATTTCTGTGGTGGTTAGATTTTTCCTCTATTTACGTTGTTGATGTTTCATTAGAGATCGGATATATAACGCAATGCAACAAAATTGGAAAAAAAAACTTTTCTTAAAGAGAAATTCTTAAACATCGGTATTTTTTGTAGATTTTTTTAATATGTGAAATTCTTGTGCATAAACACAGAGGAAAATCTGCATTAACTGTACAACAGCCCTTATCCCAGGCAAAGGGGTCCGGGAATTATATATTGCAGTTCACAGCTGGCAGAAGGAGAAGAGTTTCTGTGCACACAGCATTTTTTTTTTTTATATCTGCTTTCAGATGGCCATTTTTATGATTGATACGTCATTAAAGAAATAGCAAGCACCAATTTGTGGAGTGGATTTTCACTGCAGTTACTAAAAGAATATCATCAATTGACTCTTGAAAATTTCTTTATGATTTTGTCATTACGGATAATAAAAAATAAAAATTTATTCACTGAATTCAGACAATCAATAAAATAAAATTTGCGGAAGAATCACATGTCTGTATTAACCAGAAGATCAGATGCATCAATAGGCAAACTACCGTGTGCTATCATATTTACATCATATTTACAATATGGAAGTATAATGTTCAGTTCTTTATTAGTGTAGTTCTCCTTTTATGATAAACAGTTTAAACAGTTTTTGGAATACAGAATAATGGAGCTATCAGAGTAAGCCACTATAAAATTTTGTTAATAACACTTGTTAAAAAAACAACTGGAGTGATCTCAATGGTTTTCGCAGAAAAATTCTTCAGAATTCAAGCTATGGCACCCAAATTGATGCCAATAAGCTTGGATTCTGATATATTATATTAGAAAATGTACCTTGAGTTTCATGGAATTTAAAATGCAAACTGATAAATATTACACTGGAACTCGCAGACCATTCCTGAGCATAAGCAGTATCTGAGCTGTTCCGAAAGGGTGCGCGCTGTATGTGCCGTGAACTCTCAAGAAAATTTTGAATAATACAGAGTATGCGCCATGCACTCTCAAGGTCTCAAGAAAGTTTTTGTATTTGCTGGTTTTGGGGCAACTTTCAACAAAGTTCAGCCCTTTTTTTTGCTAGTCATTTACAAATTTGAATGGGAGGAAATGAGGAAAAACCCTTGACCCCCCCCAAGCCTCAAAATAATATCCTACGTAAGACCAGAAGAGGAATGAAAAACTGATGAAAGTGACAACTGCCATCTTGGGCTTGGATAGATGATCAGTCAAATGCTAGTCAGCGTGGCGCGGTATAGAAAAATAGAAAGTGTTCCAAATCTGTTAATCTATTTATATATATATATATATATATATATATATTGTATATATATATATTATATATGTTCTGTTAAGCATTAAGCTATTAATATTGTGAAAAAAGTGATATATGGGCTTAAAATTAACAATTATATGGCCTAAAAGATTAAAAAATTTTCAAGGAGAGCACTGCCCCCCTTTTATCCCCTACTAGGGACTCCGCCCCTTGGAATCTCGCAATTTCAATACTTTTTAAAATCTAAGACATGAATCAGTTAAAAAATTTGTAATTAATCAACAGATGGGTTTATGAAATTTTTTTCTGGAATAGTCTGTGATATATTTAGGAGCTGCTGTTAAAATATAAACATTGGATGGCATGTCACTTTTTTATATCATAATAAAAAAAATCACAATGGTTTTAAATGCAATTATTTTTTAAATTCACAAAAATTCATCTATAAATTGCATTGATCTGTTCAAAGTTTGTTTGAAAGAGAATTTACAATCTTTTCAATAGTGTTAGGATGGAAATGCTGTGATAATATTTTAGGTCACTAAGGAATGCATGTGTGAAAATCACCGACAATCGCTGTAAATTGGGCTAAAACGAAAAATAACTAAAGCACTATTTCAAAATAAAAAAAATAATGCCCAGGTGCACCTATTCGGGCCCTGAAGTACCTGTATACCAAATTTCATGGTCATACAAAGTTTAGATATCTTGTTAGACTGCACACATAGGCAGACATCTTCCTTTACTAAGTGTACAAGATAAATGATTTTTAATTGATCAAATGCAAACATAAATCAAATCACTGAATTTATTGGCAAATGAAGATTATAAGAAAATATTTTTTTTACCCCTACTTTTAATTCACATTCAGAAAACACATGCCCAGAGTAAAACTACGTGAAAAGCAGGAGATACATGCAAACTGTCATTACGAGTCTAACTAGTTTGTGTAGACATAATCCTACATATAACTTAAACTATATAATCTTTCAACAGAGATTTAGTGAAAGAAAATGTGACACTACAACTGTTATTTTTGCTCAATTTAAAATGTAATAAAAAAAAAAAAAAAAGAAAATATTAATCTGTTATTGCAGCCATTACCAAGTATGCAACCACATCGATTTCGAAAATTGCCATTGATGGATTAAATTAGTAAAATTCTTAATTTATAGTTTTGATGGCCCCTAATACATGCACTGTGCTCCAGTTTAAATCAATAAAATCAACTGTAGTTAAGTTTACAGACAACCTAGTTATTTATATAAGAGCAGTCAAACCCATGCATCAGATACTTCACTGCAATTGAAATTGGGTCAGTTATTTTGAAGATCTTGTGCATGAACAAAAAATTTTGAATCTCGACAGCACACAACTTTCTCTAGATAATACAGTGCTTTCACAGCAAAATAATTTACAAGATCTATGGCACAATGTTTTAAGGTTTGAATGCTATATTAACATTTGATGCTTTTCTGGATGACAGCATATAAAGCAAATTCAAAGTATACTTATATTTTGCAAAAATCCCACATGACAAATAGAAATATTGCTACCATCCACTAAGCTTAATTTTTCCAAGATATTGAATTTTCATCAATTTGGTGTCATTTTCATTAAACATATTATTGCTAATTTGCCAATATTTTCAAAAAGTTGCCAGAGTCAACCTATTTAGAGATACTTGCTTTGAAATTTATGTAGCTTTTTTTATAAAGTTATCTGAAAACACACTATATCTCAAAAAAAGTTCATGCTAGCATTCAAAAGTTGGCGCCACTTGTTTTCTAATGACACATTATGTATGAAATGGTTATTTTATTTTATATTATTAAAGGTCTTGAATTTTAAGATATTTAAAAAAAAAAAATATTCGAAAATTTGAAAGTCTTATGAACATTTGATTATGTTTAAAATCAATAGGGTTCCAAAATTCATTCCTTGAAGTAACTGCACCAAATTTTATCTGAAATGATCCATTCGTTCATGAGATAATATGAATATCATGAGAAAGAAAAATATGCTTAAAAATTAATTAACACCTGTGCAGCTGCTTAAATTACAAATTTCTTTAAATAATTCCAATATACAATCAAATGCTATATATTAATAACATAAATAAGTATCAGGTAAAACTAGGATTCATATCAGTTTTGTAGCAGGTACATCTAAGTTTGGTATCAGTTTGATAGTAGAACAATGCACAAATTCATTCGAATGATTTGTAGCAGTGGAAATTCATTCATTCGAAGTCATTTTCATCACAAATTAACATATATAACAATTCTGCACAAGAATAAACAAATGATTACAAAAATCTCATTAATTTTTACTTTTTTATTTATTATTTAACCTGTTATATATAAAAAAAAAATAACTATATGTCATTAAACTGACTGACTGAGTGAGTGGTTGATGAAAATTATCAAGCACTTCCACTATAGATAGAATATTGGTTTTGCTGTCATTCAAATCCGTCTCAGCTATAAAACTAAGGTATAAATAAAAAATTTTGAATTAGGGCTGGTGGCAAAAAGTAATAATAGAAAACTCAAAACTTTTTTGCTGCCTAATTATGAAGCACTTCCACTCTAATTAGAATCTTGGTTTAGGTCTTATCTCAACAGAAAAATCTACTATACATCAAAAAATTTGAATTAGGGGTGATGATGCAAAGGAATAATTAAACAATTCAAAACAACTTTCACAATGAGCAAGTACTTTCATTCGAACGACAATCTTGATTTTGGTCTCATTTGATCCGTTTCAGCTTCCAGATTAATGAAAAAAAAAATTCCAATTAAGTGTGATGGTACAAAAATAATTTTTAAAAAATTGCATCATTTCAGCTCTCAAAATATGTGCAAATTCATTTTTTTTTGTTTAAAATTGAAACAGATTGTGATATTCTGAACTTCTATAAGTATGTAGATGTCACATTTATTGGTCACTAGTCATTAAGAATGGGCGAAGCGCGGGTGAAATGGCTAGTTTTAAAATTTTACTCAGCATAATAATCATTTGAATACCTGAAATATTAAAAAAAGAAAGAAGAAAAAAAGCCTTGAGATTTGAAGAATTGCATGAGAATATTAACCATAAAAATAATTTCACTTCCAACATGATTAACTCTCAATTATGCACAATATTTCTCTAAAATTAACCAAAATATGAAAATAAGCAAGTTTAGTCTGCCTATTGTGCAATAATTAAAGGATGGAGATGGATAGAAAAAGATGCTTGTGGACTCTCAGTAATGAATGCATCATGATACAAAATGAATAGCGCAATCCCATCATTTATATGAAAAATTATTTAGTGTAGCAAAATATTTATTTGTTTATACAGGTATAGCTGATGATAATATTTGAAATGTGTCACTTAAATATTGGGGTAATTTATGCATATAGTGCACATATGCAAAGACGCATAAAGGCTTAAATATTTGTATTCAGAGAGAAAGTCATGAGCTGTCCACATCAAATTTTTTACACTAGTTTCTGAATAAATTTTTTATTGGTTTTAACATGCTTAGAGAAAAACTGAAATGTATGAATAAAGATAGTGATTGAAAGTTGTATATTAAAATTTAAATGATATCCAGCAAATGTCTAAAAATAGACATAATCGCAAAATATTTATGCATTTCAATCTTAAGATGCTTGACCCTTTTAATACCATTAATTCTTAGTCCGCGCGCGATATATATCACTAATCACAAAGACATTACTCACACTGGTTACCCTTCCATGTTTTGACTTCACTGATGTTAAGTATTTACTGTTCAACATAAACAGTAAATACTTAATGAAAATATCGTTCTTGCTAATAAGGAATGTTATGGAATCTTAGTCCCAATAATTATATTTGGAAATATTAGTTTTAGAGCAAAAATTCTTAAATATGTTCAGATTTTTTTACTTTTTACTCCAAATTCAGACCAAACAAAGAATAATTGAGCAAAATTTTGCCTTTGTAAAGAAAGCGAAACTTAAGTAATTTATCAGGTAGAAAGGGAAGTGCACTACACTAATCAACAATATTCTAGTCTTTTTCTACTTTTTTTCCACTTTTGATCCTGCTAATGCAGTTCAGATTTTTTTCGGGGGGTGGGGGTGGGGAAATCGTAAACTCTATTTTGTTAATGACCCTCACAGTGCCACTTTCAAACTGTTAGTCATTTTCTCTGGGGTTTTTTCCATTTCAGAATTGGAACAGCAAAAATTTTAAGGAATTTTTTAAGGAGAATTTGACAAAATGAAGGAGTTTTAAGGGCCCTTAAAAATGAAATGTGAATTTAAGGAGTTCTTAAGGATCGTGCAAACCCTGATTAAACCCTATGGGCTTTAAAGTTTCAAACACTTTTAAATGGTGTTAAAATTCACAAATTGCTTCGGAAAATTTAGAAAATATGCAAATTATCACATAAAATGTGTAAAAAACTTTCAACAAAATATGTTGGGTAGTTTTTAAAATAAAAATTGAAATAATAATTACACCAATATTATATGAAGAGATCACATAACTCAGTGCAAAATAAAATATGGCTTTCATTTTTTCCCCCCACTGTATAATGTTTAAAGATCGTTTAAATTTATATTTAGTGTTGTATCTGTCATAAAACCACTTTATTTTTGCATATTATCTGTCTGTCTAAATTCCGTGCCAACATAATTACAATATTTTTCATTTTAAATCATCACTAAACTTTTTTTATTCCTACAATGAAGCCTAATTTTAATGCTAAACTATGGCACACAGAATGTAAGCAAATCAAGTGATTGTTGAGTTGTATAAGAATTGCTGAATTATTTAGCTCTGGAATATAAGTGATATAAATGAAATATTAATTGATTTTAGATAGACTGGCAAAGGATTCATAAAATGAAATGGTTTGTTATATTTACAACAATTTCGAAGAACTAATTTAACATGATATAGGGAAACGGTGTGGTTTCTATAATAACGAAATATTATAATTGTGATGTAATATTAAAAGCAAAAGCACAGTAAACATTTCGCAAATTATATTTTTGATGATGTCATTTGAATAAAGTTCATTTTGTGAAACAACTAGCACTGCCCTTTTCAATGACGTTTTAAGATTGATTCTGTATTAAAATGTAAATAAACAACTTCAAAAGTAAATAAAATTGAAGAACTAATTTAACATGATATAGGGAAACGGTGTGGTTTCTATAATAACGAAATATTATAATTGTGATGTAATATTAAAAGCAAAAGCACAGTAAACATTTCGCAAATTATATTTTTGATGATGTCATTTGAATAAAGTTCATTTTGTGTAACAACTAGCACTGCCCTTTTCAATGACGTTTTAAGATTGATTCTGTATTAAAATGTAAATAAACAACTTCAAAAGTAAATAAAATTGCAATTCAGTTGGAACGTGTTTCATAATCAATGCTTTATGCATGATTAATCTTTCTAGTTCTTTTCTCAAATGTAACTAAGAGTGCGTGAATAAATGTCGAGCATGGTTTGCAATTGAAATTTGTTTGGCCACCTTTCTTTTCATATGTCAGTGGTTGCCTCTCTGTATCTGGTCAATTATAGGAAGACAAATATGTTAACATTTTCAGAATTTTTTTTCAAAAAGTAAAAATGGATATTTGTTTAGAGAGAAAATATTTGAATTATTAGAGAAATTTTACTACTGATTTAGAGTTTATCTTGAAAAATGTTTTGAATCTTAAGAGCTATTTTATGAAATAATATGTTACTTTTTAGAAATTTGAAATGAAATTTTTTTCAATAATTTTGAAATTGATTTCTTTGAGTTTTCTGAGTCGATGCTGATGCAAATTCTTGTTGATTTAGTGGGGATATGTTGTGACATGGTTTTCATTACTTGTATATTTAATAAGTTTATATTATTCAAAATTCTGAATTATAACTTGAAAAGTATTTTCTGTTTCAATTCCCCATTAAATACTTTAATTCAAATTTGAAATTAAACTGATAATATCTTTATTTTATATTCTTTCGCTGGCAAAAACAAAAAAACTTTCGGTAACCAAAATTGTAAGTTGTTTTATTTATTGCTCGGCACACATTCATTGCTCATGTGGGCATTGCCAGACATTTTGCCATTTCAGTCTGCCAAGCAAATGTAAAATTCTTCCTTGTTCATACTTTCTTTGTTTATAGAATGAGATCGAAATGACAGGAATTCCTTTTTGTGAAGTTGCATTTGGGGAGTTGTTTGTGATTTTTCTTGCCTGCGTGATTCAGCAAAGTCGAGAGAAGATTTTGAGCGAATCAGGCAGTTGGATCAATGATGTTAGGGTAAAAACATTTTCATGAGTGTCACAGTATTGTTTTTCTTCTCTTTTGGAATAATTGTTTTTCTTCTCTTTTGGAATAATTGTTTTTCTTCTCTTTTGGCAAAGTAGCTTGTGTTGCCAAATTGCCATAATAGTTTGCTTATTTCAAAAGAGATGCTGAATGTGCCAAAATTAAAGTTTTTCCTGATGTGAAAATTTATGAACCAAAGTCCTGTGAATAAATATTTTCACACTGAATTCTCAACTCCTTCTGTGTTTGTGATGTGTGTCTCTAGATGCATGTCTCCAGTATCAATTTGACTTTCAGCAGTTATTGCTATAATTCTGCCCTTTTTTTAATGTCTGGTCTCAATGAACCAGATGGTGCATTTATACGATTACTTAGCTACGATCAACCTATAAATATATTTTTTCAATTTTTTTAGGAATACCTCAAAAGCAGCATCTGCTATCCATGTTGAGGGCTCACCTCATCATTTAGTGTTATGATGGAGAACCTGCGAAAATTGGCCTAAATCTGTTTTCGATATCACCTGGATGTGTTGTTGTTGAGACCCAGACCGTCCGACCTACCAGAAAGGTATAAGGTAACTGTTTGGATGGCCGGGAAGTGCCACACAATTTAGACTGGAACCCAGTGGGGGAAGCATCCACAGGGACTGTACCCTCCTTCCCCTACCACCAACCTCTCGGAAGGACTTATGGAACCACATGTTTAACGTGATTGTACTCCGCGTGAACAAGGTGGCAGTTTTGGCAGTGGCAGGAATCGAACCTGGACCTACCGAGTGCAATTCCCGCGTGCTAACCACTGGATACCTTGTTGTTGAGACCCAGACAGTCCTACCTACCAGAAAGGTGTAAGGTAACTGTTTGGACGGCCGGGAAGAGTCACCCAATTTAGACCGGAACTAAGTGGGGGAGTCATCCACAGGGACCGTACCCTCCTTCCCCTACCACCAACCTCTCGGATAGACTTATGGACCCACATGCTTAACGTGATCGTACTCCGCATGAACATGGTGGCAGTTTTGGCAGTGGTAGGAATCGAACCCGGGCCTACCGAGTGCAATTCCCAAGCGCTAACCACTGGGCTACAGCGCCCACCTGGATGTGTTGTGAAATAAATATTTGCATAAGTATTTAGTGAAAATATCCCAATTCTACAAATTTTCTGGTGTTGCTATTAATTCTCTAACAAGTGTGTCCGTTTATATGTGAAGTGTCATGCGGCAAGAATGAAAATTCGGAAAGAGGAGGTGTATGAAGGTGCAACCTGAAGCTATTTTCTTCATAATTAGCGATGTTTTGTGAATGATGTTGATTTGTAAAGATGTTGTGCAAATTAGAATATTTTCCACTAATTTATTTTAAATATGTTTGAATTTTCATAATTTTGTTTATTGAAATTCTATATGAAGTGTTGATCTGAAATTGTTAATGCGAATTTTATATTTTTATTTTATTTTAGGAATTTAATTAGAGGATATATTTAAAAAAGAAAAAGTGATTTGATAAATTTTTGAAAATGTTAATTTTATTTTTAAAATATGTTTGTGCAATTTATTTTGTATTCTGACAAATTTTATAATGGAAATTCACTTATTTTTTATGCACGGGTTCAACTCAGCCAATTTTGTCATTTACTCCCGATTTGTCCCCTGAATGTTGACAACAATTTATGACATCTTGATATGCCTGATTATGACTCACATGTTTGAAAAATTTTTTGTAAATATTTTTTACCTGAATTTTGAGTTTTATGGTGCATACAGGCATGTTGCCCACCTACTTGCTCAACGTATCAATTTTCAGAGCAAGCAAAACTCACTTTTGGAGCAGCAAATGTTTTGAAACAGGTATAAAATTCACTTTTGGAGTAGCATAAAATGCTTCAGAGCAATAAATTAAAAAAATTTAGGAGTATTAAATTGAAAATATGTTTATATCTATCTGTGAAAAAGTGTTTTTAAAATATTTAACTGGTCTGCATACATTCAAGTACATTCACAAAATATGAGTCAAGCAAATGACAATCTTGACTGTACAACACTGAATATTTACAATCATTTTCAATTTGAGAAAAATAAATAAATAAATAAAACAGCCAATGAGTTTGTCCATTCTACTGTTCATTTTTCAAAATAAAATTCCCATAGTTTTCCAGATTTATCCCATTGTTTACAGCAAATTTAGAGATAGCACACACTGCTATTTTAAATTAATTGATATTTATTATAAGTACATGAAGGTAGAAAACAATAAAAAATTCCTCTAAAAGTATTATATAATTTTGAATGCATACATATACAGATAAAACTTTTAAATGAAAATTTTTTATCTATCTTGCAGAAGAATCTTAAGTTCAGCTATAAATTGTTTTGAAACTTGGCACTGTGCATTTTTTGATTATGCAATTTTACAAAAATAAAAATTAATGTTATATTATATTTATGTACCAAATATGATAAAAAAACTAATAATAAATAATAATTAAACAATTTAAAACAACTTTCACAATGAGCAAGTACTTTCATTCGAACGACAATCTTGATTTTGGTCTCATTTGATCCGTTTCAGCTTCCAGATTAATGAAAAAAAAAATTCCAATTAGGTGTGATGGTACAAAAATAATTTAAAAAAAAATTGCATCATTTCAGCTCTCAAAATATGTGAAAATTCATTTTTTTTTTGTTTGAAATTGAAACAGATTTTGATATTCTGAACTTCTATAAGTGTGTAGATGTCACATTTATTGGCCACTAGTCATTAGGAATGGGCGAAGCGCGGGTGAAATGGCTAGTTTTAAAATTTTACTCAGCATAATAATCATTTGAATACCTGAAATATTAAAAAAAGAAAGAAGAAAAAAGCCTTGAGATTTGAAGAATTGCATGAGAATATTAACCATAAAAATAATTTTACTTCCAACATGATTAACTCTCAATTATGCACAATATTTCTCTAAAATTAACCAAAATATGAAAATAAGCAAGTTTAGTCTGCCTATTGTGCAATAATTAAAGGATGGAGATGGATAGAAAAAGATGCTTGTGGACTCTCAGTAATGAATGCATCATGATACAAAATGAATAGCGCAATCCCATCATTTATATGAAAAATTATTTAGTGTAGCAAAATATTTATTTGTTTATACAGGTATAGCTGATGATAATATTTGAAATGTGTCACTTAAATATTAGGGTAATTTATGCATATAGTGCACATATGCAAAGATGCATAAAGTCTTAAATATTTGTCTTCAGAGAGAAAGTCATGAGCTGTCCACATCAAATTTTTTACACTTGTTTCTGAATAAATTTTTTATTGGTTTTAACATGCTTAGAGAAAAACTGAAATGTATGAATAAAGATAGCGATTGAAAGTTTTATATTAAAATTTAAATGATATCCAGCAAATGTTTAAAAATAGACATAATCGCAAAATATTTATGTATTTCAATCTTAAGATGCTTGACCCTTTTAATACCAATAATTCTTAGTCCGTGTGCGATATATATATATATATATATATATATATATATATATATATATCACTAATCACAAAGACATTACTCACACTGGTTACCCTTCCATGTTTTGACTTCACTGATGTTAAGTATTTACTGTTCAACATAAACAGTAAATACTTAATGAAAATATCGTTCTTGCTAATAAGGAATGTTATGGAATCTTAGTCCCAATAATTATATTTGGAAATATTAGTTTTAGAGCAAAAATTCTTAAATATGTTCAGATTTTTTTACTTTTTACTCCAAATTCAGACCAAACAAAGAATAATTGAGCAAAATGTTCCCTTTGTAAAGAAAGCAAAACTTAAGTAATTTATCAGGTAGAAACGGAAGTGCACTACACTAATCAACAATATTCTAGTCTTTTTCTACTTTTTCTCCACTTTTGATCCTGCTAATGCAGCTCAGATTATTTTCGGGGGGTGGGGGTGGGGAAATCGTAAACTCTATTTTGTTAATGACCCTCACAGTACCACTTTCAAACTGTTAGTCGTTTTCTCTGGGTTTTTTTCTATTTCAGAATTGGAACAGCAAAAATTTTAAGGAGAATTTGACAAAATGAAGGAGTTTTAAGGGCCCTTAAAAATGAAATGTGAATTTAAGGAGTTCTTAAGGATCGTGCAAACCCTGATTAAACCCTATGGGCTTTAAAGTTTCAAACACTTTTAAATGGTGTTAAAATTCACAAATTGCTTCGGAAAATTTAGAAAATATGCAAATTATCACATAAAATGTGTAAAAAACTTTCAACAAAATATGTTGGGTAGTTTTTAAAATAAAAATTGAAATAATAATTACACCAATATTATATGAAGAGATCACATAACTCAGTGCAAAATAAAATATGGCTTTCATTTTCCCCCCCCACTGTATAATGTTTAAAGATCGTTTAAATTTATATTTAGTGTTGTATCTGTCATAAAACCACTTTATTTTTGCATATTATCTGTCTGTCTAAATTCTGTGCCAACATAATTACAATATTTTTCATTTTAAATCATAACTAAACTTTTTTTATTTCTACAATGAAGCCTAATTTTAATGCTAAACTATGGCACACAGAATGTAAGCAAATCAAGTGATTGTTGATTTGTATAAGAATTGCTGAATTATTTAGCTCTGGAATATAAGTGATATAAATGAAATATTAATTGATTTTAGATAGACTGGCAAAGGCTTCATAAAATGAAATGGTTTGTTATATTTACAACAATTTCGAAGAACTAATTTAACATGATATAGGGAAACGATGTGGTTTCTATAATAACGAAATATTATAATTGTGATGTAATATTAAAAGCAAAAGCACAGTAAACATTTCGCAAATTATATTTTTGATGATGTCATTTGAATAAAGTTCATTTTGTGTAACAACTAGCACTGCCCTTTTCAATGACGTTTTAAGATTGATTCTGTATTAAAATGTAAATAAATAACTTCAAAAGTAAATAAAATTGCAATTCAGTTGGAAAGTGTTTCATAATCAATGCTTTATGCATGATTAATCTTTCTAGTTTTTTTTCTCAAATGTAACTAAGAGTGCGTGAATAAATGTCGAGCATGGTTTGCAATTGAAATTTTTTTGGCCACCTTTCTTTTCATATGTCAGTGGTTGCCTCTCTGTATCTAGTCAATTATAGTTTGGGAAATTAAAGAGTTAAATATGTTAACATTTTCAGAATTTTTTTTCAAAAAGTAAAAATGGATATTTGTTTAGAGAGAAAATATTTGAATTATTAGAGAAATTTTACTACTGATTTAGAGTTTATCTTGAAAAATGTTTTGAATCTTATGAGCTATTTTATGAAATAATGTGTTACTTTTTAGAAATTTGAAATGAAATTCTTTTTAATAATTTTGAAATTGATTTCTTTGAGTTTTCTGAGTCGATGCTGATGCAAATTCTTGTTGATTTAGTGGGGATATGTTGTGACATTGTTTTCATTACTTGTATATTTAATAAGTTTATATTATTCAAAATTCTAAATTATAACTTGAAAAGTATTTTCTGTTTCAATTCCCCATTAAATACTTTAATTCAAATTTGAAATTAAACTGATAATATCTTTATTTTATATTCTTTCGCTGCAAAAACAAAAACAAAAAAACTTTCGGTAACCAAAATTGTAAGTTGTTTCATTTATTGCTCGGCACACATTTTCATTGCTCATGTGGGCATTGCTAGACATTTTGCCATTTCAGTCTGCCAAACAAATGTAAAATTCCACCTTGTTCATACTTTCTTTGTTTATAGAATGAGATCGAAATGACAGGAATTCCTTTTTGTGAAGTCGCATTTGGGGAGTTGTTTGTGATTTTTTTTTTGCCTGCGTGATTCAGCAAAGTTGAGAGAAGATTTTGAGCGAATCAGGCAGTTGGATCAATGATGTTAAGATAAAAACATTTTCATGAGTGTCACAGTATTGTTTTTCTTCTCTTTTGGCAAAGTAGCTTGTGTTGCCAAATTGCCATAATAGTTTGCTTATTTCAAAAGAGATGCTGAATGTGCCAAAATTAAAGTTTTTCCTGATGTGAAAATTTATGAACCAAAGTCCTGTGAATAAATATTTTCACACTGAATTCTCAACTCCTTCTGTGTTTGTGATGTGTGTCTCTAGATGCATGTCTCCAGTATCAATTTGACTTAGAGCAGTTATTGCTATAATTCTGCCCTTTTTTTAATGTCTGGTCCCAATGAACCAGATGGTGCATTTATACGATTACTTAGCTACGATCAACCTATAAATATATTTTTTCAATTTTTTTAGGAATACCTCAAAAGCAGCATCTGCTATCCATGTTGAGGGCTCACCTCATCATTTAGTGTTATGATGGAGAACCTGCGAAAATTGGCCTAAATCTGTTTTCGATATCACCTGGATGTGTTGTTGTTGAGACCCAGACCGTCCTACCTACCAGAAAGGTATAAGGTAACTGTTTGGATGGCCGGGAAGTGCCACACAATTTAGACCGGAACCCAGTGGGGGAAGCATCCACAGGGACTGTATCCTCCTTCCCCTACCACCAACCTTTCGGAAGGACTTATGGAACCACATGTTTAACGTGATCGTACTCCGCGTGAACAAGACGGCAGTTTTGGCAGTGGCAGGAATCGAACCTGGACCTACCGAGTGCAATTCCCGCATGCTAACCACTGGATACCTTGTTGTTGAGACCCAGACAGTCCTACCTACCAGAAAGGTGTAAGGTAACTGTTTGGACGGCCGGGAAGAGTCATCCAATTTAGACCGGAACTAAGTGGGGGAGTCATCCACAGGGACCGTACCCTCCTTCCCCTACCACCAACCTCTCGGATAGACTTATGGATCCACATGTTTAACGTGATCGTACTCCGCATGAACATGGTGGCAGTTTTGGCAGTGGTAGGAATTGAACCCAGGCCTACCGAGTGCAATTCCCAAGCGCTAACCACTGGGCTACAGCGTTCATAAATTCCAAATTTTTCTTTTCTATTCAATTTTGAGATTACAGGTATGTTGTCCACCTTCTTGCTCTTTGTATCAATTTTCGGAGCAGGTGCAAAACTCATTTTTGGAGCAGCTAGAAATGCTTCAGAGTAAGTGTAAAACTCACTTTTGGAGCAGCATGAAATACTTCGGAGCAGTAATTATAAAATATGTCTATACTTGTACCCCTCCAGAAAAAAGTATAACTGGTCTGTATACATTCAAGTATGCTAGCAAAATGTGAGTCAAGAAAATGACAATGTTGAGTGTACAACACTAAGCATTTTTAAGCATATTCAATTTGGGCGGGGGGGGGGGGGGGGGGCAGTCAATGCATCTTTCCAACCTACTGGTCATTTTCCAAAGTGAAATTCAAATAGTTTTCCAGATTTACTCTGTTGTCTTCAGCAAAATTCAAGATAGTGCATACTGCTATTTTAACAAAATTTTCACAAAAATTTAATTTTTAAATGAATTGATATTTATTGTAAGTACATGAAGGTAGTAAATAAGAAGTCCCTCTAAATGTTTTATATAATTTTGAATGCACACATATACAGCTTAAACTTTTAAATGAATTTTTCTATCTTGCAAAATATGTCTTAAAGCTCAGCTATTAAAATTGTTTTGAAACTTATCACTGTGCATTTTCTGATTATTATTCTTCCGCGTGAAGAATCCAGAAGAGATAGTCCAGGAACCAAAAAATAATGAGTCATGCTCCTATGTATCAATAGCGGCAGGAGGGAAATTTTCGCGGAGTCCTGGGTTTTTTTTTAATCAAACGGGGGCAGGACGCATTTACCGCTATAAAAAAAAGGTAGGGGCAGGGCGCATTTACTGCTATTAAAAAAGGTAGAGGCAGGGTGCATTTACCGCTATTAAAAAAGTAGGGGCAGGGCGCATTTACCACTGTGAATAAACAGGCAAGGCGCATTTACCACTATAAAAGAACGGGCAGGGTGCTGCACCCTCCTGAAAATGCCTAGGGGAAACACTAAGCAATATGCAAGAATATAGTTCTTTGAAAGCCCTACAAGTGTATATAATTGGATTTTGGATGAGCTCTTAGTTTTTGAAGTATGGTGGTTATAATTTCGATATTTTAGTATTTTAACCTGGGTTTTCCAATGTGTGGGAAAACTGTAATTTACTTAAAATGTCACAATTGTTGCAGCTGAATCTGTTACTTACGCCTTGGTGAAATATTTGTGCATAAGTATGAGATAATCTTATTTTGTTTAAAAAAATAGGGCGTTAAATGAACTTGGTGATTATAAAAAGATGTAATAATTGGTTAGGCTTGAATAAAAGAAACGAAAATATACATATTCAAGTACATATTTATGTGCTGCTGGGCAAGTTTATAGATTAACTTAAATGTAAATTTTCATCAGATAAGTTTAATTTATATACCGAAAAAAAAAGTCAGTAAAATAATTTTATATTTTAACCTAAAGTCTATAGTCAAAGTAGCCAGATAAAATCTGGGTGAAAACTAAAGTACTAGCTAGCTATAAACAGTTAGCAAGTAATTTGAAGCACTTTGAAATCCTGTAAGCAATAAAAATGAGTCTGAAAAAATCGAATAACTTTATTGAACTTTACTGAAGTTTTATTTTATAAAATGTTATTCATACAAAACCATTTTGGCTTCATCAGACTGGAGCCACTGCCACTAAGTTATGAAAAGGTCTCTTTTGTTGTGAACAAATTTGTTACTGAATAAATACTATTTTTACATTAAATGTAATTATAGTCTTGAGCAATTGGGTTTATTAGCAATTACAATTAAATTTATATAAATGTAGTTTATTAAATTTAAAAAAGAGAATATTAAATTTTGATTATTAGTATTTTCTCATTAATCAATGAGGTTTGATGATCTTAAGGGACAAGATATATTTAAATGTCGAAAATATTTGTTGATTGTTTATTGTTAGATATTGACTAAAAATAACAGTCCTTGATTTAAATAACTAAATAAAATTCCAGAAAGCTCCATAAAATCCCCATATAAAATTTTGAACTACAGATTAGTAAATGTCTATATGCTAAGTTGTTCATTATTCCATGGAGCAGAGTTGTGAATAGTGCATGCAATGTTTATGTGTCTGAGCATTGTCCATATCTTTAGCCGTAAGCCTACGTATCAGGCAAGTACGTGATCGACAACTACTGCATATGTTCCTAAAGCAGGCGTATTGTTTTTAAATGAGCTTGATTACTATTGCATGCATCCGCGGAGCGGGTCAAACATGAGTCTGCTAATATAAGGGGATTTATTTTGTGTTTCAAATCTGCTATGTGGATTGCATGCTGTGGTGCAACGGGCTTATCTGTTAATCATAAGCTAGCAGTGTGAGGGTTCATAACACAATGCCACACGATTTGCATGCATCCACAAAGGGTATATATCATTATTGTATGTGGATTGCATACAATCATTAAAAGAATATGCTTAATTTTGTATATCCACTAAGTGAATTAAATATTGCCAGTAAATTTCAGTCGAGATAGTGAATTTAAACATGACTGATGAGTGGGACTGAAAGCAGTTGGTGAGACATGAAGTGGTACGAAAAAATTTCAGTTAATAAAAATAAAAACAGAATATACTACTCACAAAATGATATCAAATAGAAAGAATAATAGCATGCATCGTTGACTTTGATACAGCTTATATAAAGTATATAAGAAGAACATCACTCCAATACTGAGCCTAGCCATAATATATCGGTTATTTACATGATATAGCTCAACACCAGCTACTCCAGCTCACAGCTTCTCAAAAGCTTCAGCAATAAGTTAAGCAACAAGCTCAAGTGTTATTACCAGCACCAGGCATTTATACCCATCATCTGTTATGATGCTTCCGAAGTATGCTAATTTCTAGTGATATGGAAAATTAGCATATTCCAGTCAGCTAAGATACAATCAGCAGGAACTAAAATGTAATTCAACTTGGACACTAAACAAATGATCTGAAACCCAAACAGTTAACTGGAAATATCCAATACTTAAATTTTTGACCATAACGCTATCACAGTATGTTATTTGTTTACTTTTATAATGTCTAATAAATACGTCGAATCATACGTTGAATTGCATGGAACAGAGTTAACGTTATATTATATACAATGCATACTGCATCTGTCTGAGTAGTGGTCGGGCCAGGGCTGCCCATTCACATTACTGGGTCCCCCTTCATATTTCGTTTTCCTCTTTTGGGCATTCTTGTCTTCTCCTCCCTCAAAAAATTATTGGGAGTATGGTCCCCACCATCATTGTTGTATGGAGCAGAGTTATCATATTGTATATAACGCATATTGCATCCATCTGAGTAGTGGTCAGGACTGCCCATACAAATTCCTGGGTTCCCCTTCATATTTTGCTTCCCCTTTTCTGCATTCTTTATGTCTTCTCCCGTAAAAAATTACTGAGGGGATGTCCAGGTCCCTATAGGCGGCTATGAACAGTCTATAGCTATTACATGAACTACAATGGGAGTACTATTAGCTATGATTTTCATGAGTAACAGAGATACACAGTCTATAGCAAGAATGTAAATTAAGATATTTTTCAAAAAGAGATTAGCCAGGTTGCTAAAGGCGGTTAGTAAATAATATAAAGAAAATAAGTTATTCGGTTTTTCAATAAAGCTGGCTAAAATTGAAGCAAATACACCACACTAATCTAACAACTTTCCCCCTTTGCTATCATCCTCTGTTTTGACTGAATCTTCTGAATCAACATAAACATCTTCCTGCAAATGGTGCAAAGAACCCTAGTCCAGAAATCTATATTTTTAAATATTTGTCTTAGAGCGAATATGCTTACAGAGTTTACATTTTCAGAACTTTATAGCTTAAATGCATACCAAACATAGAATAATTTAACAACAATTTAAGTTGCAAAAGAAACTGTTTAGAAAATTTTTATCAAGTGGAAGAAGGAATGAATGTGCTTAATCTTCCCCTTTAGGCATAGGCGCTGAGCCTATGGCACGAACCCCCGCATAGGCACGAGCCCCCGCTGAACTTTTCCAGAGGGGGCTTTGCCCCCTCTGGGAAATTTCAAATTTTTTTTTCTAACTTCATATTTTACTAAATACTAAAAAATGAAATTTTTTAAACATAATAATTAATAATTGAAAGAAAATCCTATCAACATAAATGTCACATTTCAGTTCCGTCTTGTTCACATCTTCCTTACCATAGCTCTCTAAACTATCTTGCACACAAACCAAGCTCATCTTTACTCCCAGGAAACATGTTTACGCTAATGACAAAAATGCCAGGTTACCAGAACTTTTTAGACTGACCTTCTAATTCAAAGAGAAATGGAATATTTACAGTCATGTTATTGGCATTTCCAAAAAATAGCTGTTTCCTTCCAGTAATAACTATAAATGATTACCATGAAGTAGAGATGACTTATTTTGTCTACCTAAAGAGATCTTATCTGTAATTAATCCTGGATTCTATATACGAGTGCTGTCTTTACAGGTGGCATCCATTCCATTTGAAGTTGCAAACCCCGCGGGTAGCTTTATTCCTGGTGAGCACCGGACGTTTGGTACAGCACCGTAGTCAGGAAAGGGCCAGAGGGAGCCTAAGCCCCCCCCCTCCCACACACACACACACACACACTAGGTATACTCAGTACACACCTCTGATAAAAATATTACAGTTTTAGTTGTGATAAGAAATGTCAACCAACATGTCATCCAAATTTTGAATAAAAATATTATTTATGAGATTTTATTTATAAATTGCTTTGTTTTAAAGATTTTTTAATTTAGCTGAATGTGTGGTTATATTGATGATCAATTTATTTACATATTTAATTTAAAAATACTTAAATATAGACAATAGTATTTGGATACTTTTGTATTATTGCCAGGTTCATTGTTTTAATTTATTGTGTCAAAATCAACTGATAGGTAGTTAAGAGTTGATGTTAAGCGTTAACTTGTATTAACTTTCAGATTTTTTTTGATTAATTAACAGCTTTGCTACTAGTTAATTCTTATATTAAAATCCATTGTAATTATTATATATTATTGATGCATAGTAACTATATGGATTTTCCTAATCAACGCTTAGCGTACAAACATAAATAGGCCTACAAAGATTAAAAATATTTATCGTACAATAAATAAAACTGCTGATATCTTTCTTTCGACCCAGTCCGTCCGACCTACCCGAAGGTGTAAGATATCTGTTTAGATTGCCGAGACAATGCCATCTAATTTAGACTGGAACCCAATGGGGGTGACATCCACAGGGACCAACCCTCCTTTCTTTGCTACCAACTGTTTGGAAGGACTTTCAAACCCACAAATGTAACGTGCTTGTACACGGGAACAGTTTAGGCAAAGCCGGAAATCGAACTCGGGTCCTCCGTGTACAATCCCTGTGACTTAACCACTCGGTTATCTCACTCCAAAACTGCTGCTTGTAAGACAATAACTTACAAAACTTCCTTGAGGAAAGCATATGTATGTCAGTTAGGTGACTACAGTTGCTTCGATAGCATTAAAATCCCCCTTAGTATGCACTCTTAACAACCACTACTGCTGTTCGTTGGGCAGTTCGTTCTTGGTGGTTGTTAAGGGTGCATACTGTTCTTTTGGTCTGAAGAAGGGACTTAAAAGACCTTGAACCAATTATAGTCACCTAACTGACATATGCTTGCTTTCTTCAAGGCGGCCTTGTAAGTTGTTATATAAAAGATTCACAAAGTCGACAAAGATATAACTTTATCAGATTGTGCCCCCCCCCCCCCCCCCACTGAGATTTTGAAAACTCGGCGCCTATGCCTTTAGGTTTTGTTTCTTTTAGTGGAGAAAAGAAGTGATCTGGGGGCTGTAAATCCTTTTTCCTTTGGTATTAGATCACTGTCTGTACATCTTAGCCTTTTTCATTTCTTTGAAGGAGGTGGGGGCAGGGGGAGAGACACAAGATCAAAATTTATGGTAATGAATGTAGAGAAAGGGGTCTGGGACTTATCTGAGGTCATACAAGGATTAGTTGATTTTCCTTTGAGGACAGACATTGCTCTCTTAACAAAAGGCTAAGCAGGGGGTCTGATCTGCTAAGAAAAAGATAAGCAGGGGATGTGATCTTCTAACAAAAAGATAAGCAGGTGATCTGATCTAACAAAAAGATAAGCAGGTGATCTGATCTAACAAAAAGATAAGCAGGGGATCTGATCTGTTAACAAAAGTACAGGGAGGGCACTCTTCTTGCAACAAAAGGTAAGGAGGGTGCTGTTCTGGTTACAAAAGGGCAGGCAGGGCACTGCACTCTTCCAAAAGTGCCTGGGAGGAAATTTATATAGGTAAATCACTATGTATTTAAAATTTGAATTAAGGAAGCTAAAAAAGTTTTGGACTGATTTGCACATTTTAGGCATCCCTAAACTAGAATGAAAAGATTGATGGCATCTGTATGCATGCATGTGCAAGAGAGAGAGTTTGTCAGCAGGATGTATCTCGATCGAATGCAATTTAATATGATTCTGGAAATCTTTGAATGCTGAAACTCTAATTTTTATCAAGATCGTATATTCAAAAGGCACTCAACTTTTCAAATGATTTTTCTTAAATATCATAAAAATATTAGGGATGCCAAACATGTTAAACAATAGTTCAATATGCAATTTTCCATTAGAAAAGGGTGTCATTCATTTTAAATTTCTTGAATTAATCATTCTCAAAATATTGCATGTTTCTAAATTAATAAAAAACATCATAAAATTTAAAATACAGGTTCATTGAGCTGGCTTTTCAAATGAAATATTATGTGACAAATTAAATGACATTTTTTTTTGCAGCTCTTATGTTCATTTTGCAAAAAATATTAGTTTAGCAATAGTTTTGTGTTTTGACAGTACTAAACTTCATTTAAGTAATGTTAAAATAAAAATAAGTTTCATAACATTCCAACGGTGTACCTATTGTCTCTTTAGTAATGTTGATTTGCCTAAGGAATATACATTTCTTTTTTTTTAAAGTGCTTTCTCAAAGCATTTCTGACTTGTATAGTCTGGTCCTTTTGGCACAGTTGAATGCAATGCTCATATAACAATTCTTACTGACACCAGGCATTAGAACAGAGATATCCAAGAACAATAGTTAGGGGCTACCATGGGCTACTTCCTGATTATAAGCCCCATAGAAGCATCAGTGGTAAGAACCCAACACAATGCTAAATAATAATACAGGCTCATTCTTTTTCCCTCGCTATACAATTTTACCACTCATAAAGTTGAGGGTTGCCAACTATTAATGTGCTTGATTGATAGAGCAATAAAGCACCAAGTTTGGTCATGAAAATGTACCTAGGTTGCTAAAAATGGAGAAATCCTAGTTTTTAAAATTCAAAATAAAATACTACTCAATTTTTTTATAACAAAAGCTATCAGAAAAAATTACTTTATCAATTAAGGAAGATTTTTTCGGTCTCAAATTGGTTTTAATGTTAAAACTCTTCTAGTTAAAATTAAAAACATAGTATTCGCCCATGTTAGGTATTGGAAAATTCTGTCCAATTTGGCCGCTTTCTGGAGATGGTCAGTTTATCTATAAAGGGACTTTAACTGCAGTGGACATAGGGCTCTATCTCTAGTGGCCTTGAAAAACTAAATTAATGAGTACTATTTTAAACTCAAATATGAGACACCCATCTTGTGACGCAATTCATACAGCAACTCACATATGAGCCCCTTGGCTGAGAGTAACATTCACTACTGGTACACCAGTGGGACATACATCTCAAAAGGGTTAATGTATAATAAAAGCCCTGTTTTTCAGAAGAACATTATAAACTGTGTAGAGCATTATCTAAATTTAATTAGATTTCATTAGAACAATTTAATTTAATTAGAACATACACATGAATTTCATTGCACCATAACAGCCATTTTTTTAGGGCATTACCAGTCTCATATTACTTACCTTTTAAAAAACTTTTACCTTTCCTATGAACAGTTTTTAAAATAATGTTTTATATCATTCATAAATTCTTTCAACACATCATTACTTATGAATTATTATATAATGTAGAGACAATATATGAGGAATAAACTTTAAGGTTTCATACCCTGAAGTCCTCTACAGTTTTAAATCTCTGAAGAGTTGCTTTTAGAACAGGATCAACTTGAAGAGTATCCTTTTGCCCAGAATATTCAAGGAATGCCCAGAATTTTTCCAATCCATACAAGTATCCTTAAATTTCAAATAAATGATTAAATTTTATCTATACTGAAAAGAATAAGATTAACTCATTATTCACAGAGATATTGAGTAAAAAAATTAAAGAATAATAAAAAACAGTAATTTGGCAGTTGAACAAAGTGAAATCTATTCTATTAAAACCTGATTGCGTATGTATATATGCATGCATGCATGTGTGTATGAATATAAATGGAATTGCAAAGCCTCCATGTATGTTTTTTTTAAATGTAGATATCAAACTGAAAAGAGTCCAGAGACTCATTTTTTGGGGGTAAAAAGAAGGGTTGAGGAAAATCTATCTTCTGATTCAAAAATGAAGTTAGAACCCCATTCCTAAATTTTTTTTTTAACGATAGACAGATAAATTTCGAAGAGCTTAGCCCGTATTTTCAATAAAGTCAATAGTTTTTTTTTTATATAGATTTTCAAAGGTCTCCAGAAATGCAAAAGAACCCATTCGGAACAAAGAATGATTCCCTCTCTTATAAGTTTCTAAAATCTCCAGTTTTACAGATAAAATTTAATATTTCAATTTTCAAATCCTAATATTATTACGAGCATTTCCTGAATAAATCACGGCAGTCCAATGAAAAACTGAGTGTTTTACACTTTTTGATGTATTGCTCAAAATTAAAAAAAAAATTTCAGTTTCCAGATACAGTTTTCAGCAATTGACATTGTCAAGTCTTGCCTCTACAGACCTTCTATTCTTTTCTTCATAACTTTATTTGTTAAGTTTAAAAAAATTAAAATAACGATTTCATCACTTAAATTCCAAAATGATGTAATGCTCAGAATTGAAATTATGCCGACAAATAACTGTTGGAGGCAGGGCCTTCAAATTTTGTCTTAGCTCTACAAAACATCAATTTCTTTTGTTGCAACTGTATTTCTTTTAATTTTTTACAATTAAATTTATAATTTGACAACTTTCTTCTGGAAAACCTTTGTTTTTTCGAATTTCTTCATACTCCTCAAACTGAATCGAAATCATGTGACACCACTTTTACAAGATCTTTTATGTAGGAGTTGGCACTTTTTACTGGTTTGTTGAATATAATCAGGGGTACTGACAATAAAATTACAGGTTTCTAAAATCTCAAATTCTATAGATAAAAATTTGAAACTTTAAACATATCATTGTAATGTTATTATAAGCATTCCCTGAAAAAATCATGGTGTTTTGATGAAAAATTTGTGTTTTTTGTTGCTTTGCGACTTATATAAAATTATCTTAATACTCATTTATATTCTATTGTTAAAAACGAGTATAATGTGTTTATATTTAAATGAATATATGTTGTTAATTATTGTAAATAAATTTTTTTATGCATTATATTTCAAGTTTGATGATTTTAGTTTTGTATTCTAAGGTTTTTATATATCAAAACGAAATGTCCCATAACTTGAGATGATGTGATTATAATGTCAATATTATGATTAGTAAAGAATTACGTTTTATGATTAGGGTATATTAATAACAAAGTAAAATGTTTAAGGCATTTAAAATTAACTTAACATACATTTTGCAATAAACTAAACTCTGTAAATTAGATTACAAAATGCTAATATTCCCCCTCAAAAAAAAAAAAAAAAAAAAAAAAAAAAAAAAAAAAAAACTCCATGATTGCTAGTATCAGAAATATAAATTATTTTTATATATTTTAGATACTGCATATGAAGTCGATTTTATTTTATTAATTTTATTTTTTGGATTACTTAGAGGACCACCTATTTTACATATCAATGAAACTGCTATATTAAAAACATTACTTTTAACTATGGTATTAATGGTATGTGAGATTTTTGTATCTGGGCCATGCAATAGTGTTTTTAATAAAAAAATGAATTATACCGATTTTATAATAGTTAAAATGTATTCGGTATAAATATGCATTTTTTTTATTTGTCATATAAAATAGATAAAATAACATGAAATAATGAATTAAAAATAATAAACTTTTAAAAAAGCAATTAAAAAATATATAGTTTACCAAAAATGAATGTCAAAAGTATTTAAGAAAAATTGGTTCTAGCCCTTTAAGGGGGAGTAATGGGGGTTGCACATGCCCTAACAGCATTTTTTTTCACAGTGACGTAAGATTTACGTCACACTGTGACTTTGGGACATCACACGGCGTCGCAGTACGTCTTGGCAATGTCATATTGAGGTCACTTTGGTCATTTTCATGGTCGTTTGTGACTTCGCATATTAACTTGTTTGTGCAGTCACATTGTAATTGCCATTGTAAAGTCGTCACATTGTTACGTGTTAATTAAATTGTAGAAACGTCACAGAATATAGTCACAATGAAGTTGCAAAGTTACTAATACGTAACGTCGCATAGAAATCACAAATATGTCACATTGTGACCCAGATGTCACGTGACTACAACGTCACTGTCACACGTGACGATATTTGCTGCGAGGGTGTGAACCGGTCTAGAATGGCTCCCGGAAAATGCCCCCTTCGTTACCCCAATGTTTCATGGCCGGAAAATACCCGCTTGCATGTAAATGGGGCTATTAACACACTTTATGGCCATATGTAGATCCTCTCAAATATTTTCATTGTTTGCATATTTCTGATATTAATAAAAAGTATAATACTTAGGGTGACATTTACTCTCCCTAGATACAAAACTTGTAAAAATGTATTTTATACCAGCATTAGTGGTACTTATGTAAAAAGCATAATGATTCTCTGGCAATTTTGGGGGCATTCTTTATTTTACTTTTTTTTTACAAGTATATGTCACTTACAAAACTTGCTTGAAGAAAGCAGGTACATGTCAGTTAGATGACTGCAATTGCTTTAAGGGTGTCTTTAGCTGTAAATTTGATAGCGGATTGCATCAGCCATTGAAAAACAACAACCATAAACATATCAAGACAGGCTAATAAAGCCTAGCACTCGCACACAAAGACAAGGGAAGCTGATTCGGAAATCATAAGAATTGACATACCTACCAACATTAGTGAATATATAGAGGAATCCAGTAGATAGTGCAGTGAGCATTTTTTTTTTCGGTGCTCTACAAATCAGCATATAACTTGTTCAATATCACTTAGGGGAAAATAGGGATTTCTTTTTTACATCAAACAAAAAATGTATGCTTATTTTCAAAAAATGATAACTCACTGTAACATTGAAAATGCCAAGTGCATAAGAAAAATGGTTTTACACAGTTAGTGCATAAAAAACACAGTGGCATAAACAGAGAAATTTTTGGGAGGGGCTGGTTCACTTAAACAAAAGATGTTCAGTTATAATTAGATGAATATGGATAGGAAAATGCTTTTGGAACTCTTATTGCCTAAAAAATAAAGGGAAATTAGCACATTTTAAAGAAAATAATCCTTCACTTTTATGTAAACTGCAAAAATATGAAAGTACTATTTAATTAATTTGAGATTTTATCAAAAATAAGATGGATGGAAAGGGATGTTTAAATATTACACAGGAATTTAATCTATACACATGAAATCACATCTAAAAAATAATAAACACTTTACAAACATATTCATTAATAATGAAACATACTGCAAAGAAATGAATGTTGTGCATTTTTTAATTTACATAATTTGAAACTAAACATGGACGGAAAAGGATGCTTCCACATTTCACAAGAATGTAATCTATACCTACAAAATCACTCTTAAAAAATAATATTTTATCAAAATATTGATTTATAATAAAAGCTACTACAATGAAACAGATGCTGTGTATTTTTCATTCACATAATTTGAAATTAAACATAGATGGAAAAGGATGTTTAAGCATAACACGGCAATGTAATCTATATAAGCGAAATCACTTATTTGAAGCAGTATCCATCAATAAAGTGAAAATGGTGCAACTTAGTACTGGTACTAGGTTTATATATAGAAGAAACAAAATGATGGCTACAAGTTCGATCGAAATTCCATTTAGCAGAAAATTTTTATTGAAAAATCCCTAAATTTAGGGAATTTTTTTTTAAAAATGATAAACACATGGAGATTTTCATCTAAAATCAGAAAAATAGGGAAAACCATCAAAAACCGGAAGTTTCTTGGAAAAACCAGTAGAGTTGGCAACTACGCATTGATATGACATTTAAAATAAAACAGAGATAAGTATGCATTGATATGACATTTTAAATAAAACGGAAATAAATATGCATTGATATGACATTTTAAATAAAACAGAGATAAATATGTATTGACATGACATTTAAAATAAAACAGAGAAAAAAATATGAACCATTAAAAATATTGGTTAAAAAGTGAATAAATTTAGAGCGAAGAAAAAATAGACAAATCTCTGTAAAGGAAAAAAGATAAACAATTACAGGGGAATGAGGCAGTAATTAAAGGAAGTAACCAGTTTCAAAAGTTAGCTTTTATCAATCAAACTGCTATAAAATTAAAAGTGGTTGAGACTAGTGATGAGAATTATAGCTTTTTTCATTAGCAGTGCTAAATGCTAATGTTAAATTTTATTAGCTGTTAATTTCAGCAAATGCTATTAATGCTTATGCTTTGGGTAATGCTTGGCGAAAATTTTGGTGATAAATTTGGCAGGATATCGCCAACTTGGCGACTTTGTTTAAATGTTGTGAAATTGACGAAAATGTTGCCAAATCGAAAAAAATGACACCAAATCGATAGAAATTATGCCAAATCAATGAAATTAATTGCGTTTTGAAAGGGAATAGTATTGTAATGATGTTTCGATAGCATTTGTCAAGTTACACCATCCCACTTGGTGACATTTTAAAATGTTGCCAAATTTATCAAATGTCAGTAAATCAATAAAAATTTCACAAAATTGATAAATATGACACAAAATGAATGAAATTATTTGTGTTTTGAAAGGGGATAGTATTGCAATGATATTTCAGTAGCGTTTGTCTGTCAGTCCAACCATCCCACCTGGTGACAAATTTGATGAAATTTTAAAATGTCGCCAAACTGATTAAAATATTGTCTAAATTAACAACAATTTCAACAAATCATTAAAAATATCGTCAAATTGATAAAAATGACACCAAATCAATAAACTGTATTTTGAAAGGGGATAGTATTGTAATAATGTTTCAGCAGCATTTGTCTGTCAGTCCAACTGTCTTACTTGAGGACAATTTTTGCGAGTTTTTTAAAATGTCTCAAAATTGAACAAAATATCACAAAAATTAATGAAAGTGTCATCAAATCGATGAAAATTCAATATCTTAGAAAGAATATAAGCATCTACTATTATAAAAAAAAGCTATTTTTCTGTTCGTCCACCCGTGACGTTTAGCAAAGAATTTGGCAGGATGTTGCAAATGTCGCCAAATGGGAGATATTATTTTGCAGATTTTGATTTCCATTATATCATGGGCATATCCTCTTATATTTTTATAATTTCCAAAACCTGAAATTTTCGGATCATTCCATGTCAAATCAACACAACCTACAACTAGATCCCTCGGAATTTTTTTTAAAATTTGGCTATTTTGTTGTCCACTCATATATAAGATAGTATGCCAAATCTTATCCTCCATTTTGCATCAGTTTTTTATTTAAAAAATTTGAAGTTTAAAAATCGGGTAACATTTTCACAATTCTAGGCATATTCAAAAGCTTGTACCTGCTGACCTAATGTATCAATTGTGTTAAAATAAGGCTTATTTTGTAGTTTAATGTACAACATTTCTTATGATGTTACACGACCTTGTCAATGATGTTTTCATTCCAAGGCCATCCAATTTGACCTTGAATTGCAAAAAAAGCTTTGTTTTAACACAAGAATGACATAAGTGGTCATTTTGACCGCATAACTACTTTGACCGCTGCTGTCGTTCTAGGAAGATCGTTGATTTGTTTTCTTATAAAATCTAGAAAATTTTTCTGTGTTTTCAATAACTTTAAGAAAATAAGAAAAGTCATAAAATTTTAATGGGCTGAGATTAGCCGTTTTGGAGGAATCATTTTTCAAAGTAGTTATGTGGTCAAAATGACCGCTTCCATCATTCTAGTGTTAAGAATCTGAAAAAAATTTATTTTTTAAATACTTAATTGTTGAATTGTTGTACATGTCCTGTGAATTTCATAATGGGATCATAAAAAAAAATAATTTTAAGTAAGACAGTATCGGGTCATTCATTCCGTATCAAATCAACTCAAAAATAACATTCTCAACTTGACTTTTCTAGAATTCTTTGAAATGTGAGTTTTTAGTATTAGTAGAGATATTCAACCAAACAAAAGATTAGTTCTATGTTAGCAATGGTGTGTTTTATTTACAACCCTCCAAAAACTACAATATTTACTTATTTTTTACCAAAACATACTACTTTGAACTCTTGTAACTTCGAAAACTAAAGGTATATTTATAAAAATGGCATTATAAAGGAATTTTTATGTCCTTTCATATGATATGGCTAGTCCACAAAACATTCTTTTTCAATTTTTTTGTTTGAAATTGGGACAAGCAAGATCTTGTGAGAAAACAAAAAAAAACTTAAATTATAAATACCAAAATAATAAATATACTTAAATAATAAATACCAATTTAATTTTTCAGTTACCACTTTTTTATAATCTTAATAATATAGTCTCTTTTTATCATAACCTCAATCTCCTTGGCCTTAACACATCATGTATGTAACAAAACACTGTCACTAAGAGAACAGACATATATCACATACACACAAATTAATAACATTGAATGATTATTATAATGAACATCATTTTATTTTCATACTTCAAAATGATATTTTAAACTTTTAATTACAATCCTTTTTATTTATTCTTAAAAATGTCTTTCACCCATCTCAGTTTCACACTAATTGAATTAATCATCTCTCATTATTAATCATTGAATTAATCATCATGTTCAAACAAGTGTCATTAAAAAGGATTTTCTATGTCTTTTCATATGATATGGATAGTCCATAAAACCTTCTTTTTTAAAATTTTTTTGGTTTGAAACTGGGACAAGCAAGGGCTTGTTAGAAAAAAAAAATTATATAAAACATACCAAAATCTTTATATATTTTTTAGTTGCCCATTTTTTATAATCTTAAATTAATATAGTCCCTTTTTGTCAAAACCTCATCTTTTTGTCCTCAACACTTCATGTTTGTAATAAAATATTGTCACTAAAAGAACACTTGTTTATTTTTGACATGTCCTATCACACAAAAATAAAATTAATAACAATAAATGATTATTATAATGAACATCATTTTATTTTCATACTTCAAAATGAAATTTTAAACTTAATCCTTTTTTATTTCTTTCTAAAAATGTCGTTTATTCATTTCAGTTTCACACTGATTGAATTATCATCTCTCATTAGTAATTTTAGTTTGTTAGTTTTATTTATGGCAGATTCTAGTTTCACTTTAGTTTAGTTCATTAAAAAAATATAATTCTGCTCTTTTTACTAAGGCCTTCTTTTTTTCAGAGAGGGGAAATAATTTTTTATTACATTTTCAAAATAGTTGTTTTTAAGTGATACAAAATGTTTCTTGCATGCAAAGTATAAGTGTACAATTCACTATAAGAATAACCTATTTCTCCATCTGTTGGTCTATAATGCTTGGCAAAAAAAATTTGACAAGATATCATAAACTAGGTAATTTTTTTAATGCTGGCAAATTAAAGAAAATGACGCAAAGCTGATAAAAAATCTTAAATCAAAGAAATTTATGCCTAATTGATGAAAATTCAATATATTGGAAAGAATGTTTAACCCATTTCTCTGTCTGTCCGTAATACTTGGCAAAACAATTGGTGATGACTTTGGCGAAATATCACCAACTTGGAAACTTTATTTTAAATGTTGTAAAATTGATGAAAATGTCACTAAATTGATAAAAATTTCACCTTGATAAAAATGCCTGATGAAAATTTAATATTTTTGAAAGTTAAGCTCAATTTCTTTGATAAATAATTCCTGTCGGTTTGCTTTTTGTTAGGGGATGATATAGCATGTATGTTTTGATAGGAAGTCGTATAGAAAATAATACTGATTGGGAGAGGTGCATGGCTCGCATGTGTCTGAGGATAACATGAGTGCTGCCAGAGGGCAGATAGGAGGTAATGCTTTGCAACTTTTTGCATTCTGTCATGTGGTAGGCATACCTTCTAGTAACCACATATAACAATAATAGTTTGAAAGTTTCAATCCTTCTAATAATTACAGATAGTTATGAACTGAAAAAATCTTTTTAAGTTTCTCTTTGCTTCTTTTGGGAGGAAGAATAACGTTATAAGTTTGTTATTAAGAAGTTAACGTTATAAGTTAAATCTTTTAAAATAATGAAAAATGTTTCTTGCATGCAAAGTGGTGTATTTCTTACTTCGAAAATCCGAATTCAGTATGTTGTCTTTTGTAAAACATTTTAATTATTTGAATTTTGAACTGTATATGAACTAGCCCATCTTAGCCCGCCATAGGAATGTACTTGATTTTGTGAAATAACTCAAGAGCCAGAGCAACTAGAAACCCACATTTTGTATGTAGTTATCATTTGTGGTATATTTTAATTCTTTGTATTTTTAACATTATGGGGCTGCATGTTGCCCAATCCATGTCCACCATAGGAATGTACTTGTTTTGGTGCTCAGCTAGAATGTCCAAAGTATCTCATTTTTTTATTTAGTGGTATATTTTAATTCTTTGTATTTTAAACTTTATCGGGTTAGCCCATCTTCCCCTCGCCCCCCCATAGGAATGTACTCCTTTTTAGGGAATAACATGATAACAGGAGCAGATACGATATTTAAATTTAGTACCTCATTGCTTTTTGTGGTATATTTCAATTCTTTGTATTTTGAGCTTTATCAGGCTAACCTGTTTTGAGGCCCCCTCCCTGATACAAATTAACTAATTTTTAGGAAATAACTTTAGAACAGAAGTAAACTAGAAAATTCAAATTCAGTATCTCATTGTCTTTTATGGAATATTTTAATGGACTTAAACCATATTAGGCAAGACTGTCCTGGGCCCACCATAGGAACATACTCGTTTGAGAGAATAATTCATGAACCAAAGCAGCTAGAATGTTCAGAATGTTGGTATCTTATTTTTTTATTTAATGGTATATTTTAATTCCTAGTATTTTAAACCTTATCAGATTAACCCATCTTATCCCCTCCCCCATAGGAATGAACTCATTTTTAGGGAATAACTCAAGAACAGGAGCATCTACAAAGTTCAAATTCAGTATATCTTTGTCTTTTGTGGGAAATTTAATTCTCTGGATTGTTAACTTTATCGAGCTAGTTTTTGTGGTATATTTTAATTCTCTGGATTGTTAACCATATCAGACTAACCTGTAATGGACCTGCCATAAATATGTACTCATTTTGGGGAATAACACAAGATGCACATCAGCTAGTAAGTTCAAGTTCAGTATCTCGTCTTTTGTGGTATATTTTAATTCTTCAGACTTTCAACCTTATCAGGCTAGCCTGTCCTAGGCCCACAATAGGAATTTACTTGTTTTGGAGAATAACTTGTGAATTGGAGCAGTTAGAAAGCCCAAATTTAGAATGTTGTGTGTCTTCTGTGATATATCTTAATTCTCTGGATTGTTAACCTTATAGGGTTAGACCTTTTTCGGTCCGTTGTGGAAATGTACTCATTTTGGGGGAATAACTCGAGAACCTGAGCAGATATAGAATGTCCAAATTTAGTATCTTCTTTTTTTCATTTAATGGTATATTGTAATTTTTTATATTTTAAATCATATCAGGGTAGCCCATCTTCCCCTCCACATGAATGTACTCATTTGTAGGGAATATAGCAATAATAGGAGCAGCTAGAGGCCAAGTTAAGTATCTCGTCTTAAGTATCTCGTGGTATATTTGAATTCTTTGGACTTCCAACCTTATCGGGGCTAGCCCGTCCTGGGTCCACTGTAGGGATGTACTACTGTTAGATTCGGAGCAGCTAGAAAGTCTAAATTTAGTACATTGCTATATTTTGTGGTACATTGAATTCTTTGGATTATTAAACTTATAGGGCTTGCCTGTTATAGACCCCTTATAGAAATGCATTTATTTCGGTGTAATAATAATATAACTAAAGCAGCTAGAAATTCTAAATTTAGCATGTCATTTTTTTTATTTTATGGTACATATTAATTCTTTGTATTTTGAACACTATTGAGCTAGCCCGTTTTGGGTCCATTATACGAATGTATGTATTTTTTAGAAATAATGACTAAGTGAGCGGCTTACGAATGTGTGTGCCTAAAAAAGATGCACAAGGGGCACCCATCCTTTACACTGATGGAGTGAAAGTGCTTGTGAGCAAACTCTGCAGGTTGGTGAGCATGAGTGAACACATGTTAAAGCCTGTATGTGCATATTGTGCTTGCATAGCAGGTTGCAAGCTTCACCTGTTAGTACCTAGTACAATATGCGACCTCTTATCCGGCACCCCAATATCCGGACTCTCCCAAAACCGGAATTTGGCAAAATAATGCCAAATTCTGCACCAACAAGTGTTTATTTATTTGCCAAATATTGTACCAAATAGCAATATTTTGTTTAAAATCCCGCCAAACGCTTTTTTGCCTTAATTAGCAATATCAATTAAAAAAAAAAATGATGCGTTGAAGCCTACATTTTTCTAGGGTACGCGCGATCTGCGCACGAAATTCAAAAATCCCGCGGGGGAATTCGCGTGCACTCTCCGCCGCTGATCCTTCTTAAATTTTGAAAACGAACGCGAGGAATTCTCGCGAGAGCGAATGAAAAGCAAGAATGAAAATATTCCGTGGATCGTGTTTTTTCCGGGAAGTTCCGTATCTCCATAGCGCAACTCCTCTTTTTCGAATAACATCTGAAGTAGCACCGTTTTTCCCAAAAATTTTCAAAGCGGCTGCATCCGGCACGGGCGAGACGCATGAAGGCTAAAAGGATCTAAAATTTCCGAAGCGGCTGCATCCGGCATTGGCGAGACGCATGAAGGTTAAAAGGATCTATCTAGTTAGTCTTCATGGCGAGACGTGTCATTCTATTCTTCACTAGTTACAGATAAGGCTCCTGTTAGGAGCCTTAGTTACGGACAAGTCGTGGCAAGGTGCTTTTTTTAATGGCGTTTCATTCTTTTCTGGGTATATAGGGCAGAGCAAACTAGGCAAAAGGTTTTGATTTTTCTGAATTCGTTACATTTTCTTTTCTGCTCTTTGTTCAGGACTTTGATTTTCAGTAAAAGTATTCCAACTTTTCACTAGAAATATTCCGATATCGCTAAAGAAATCCTATTTGCTTTGTCTTCAAACTACTTTGTCTAATCCTACTTGCTATTGCCCTTCAAACGCGATGTACCGCACAGAATTCACACTATTTTGCACAAACATTTATTGGAAAAGATTGAAAAAAAAAGGGTCATCAGCGTATTTCTGAGATGATAGAAAGTACGTTTTAGTAAGGAATTCCCGAAATTAATGAGAGTTAACTTTTGCCGAAATGCAAAGAAAAATATAGCAGCTATAAAATGTCATTCAGGGCCTTCTGATTGATCTCTTTAAATACTATACTCCTACGCAATAGACTTGTCATTTTCTCGGAAAACCCGATTTTTTTTTCATCTCCATGGAAATATATACATCTTTAAAACGTTGATGGAATTTCAACATCAAAATCATTTTCAATGAAATCCTATTATTTGGATGAAAATGGCTATTTGGAACCGAAAATTGACCCTATCAAAAAGTTCTATTGCAGTATATTTATAGAATTTTAATGTGCTACATTTATTAATTAGTATTTTATAAAAGACAGATTAGCAATATCGCAGAATTATTTTATGTAAACACGATCGCCGATATATTTCGTTTTATTTTTAAATATTTTCCATTTTTTCAATCTGTTTCCATCCACTAATATTTTTATATTTTTTGGGCTTTTTATGCTGGGATATTATTTTTAAACATATTGCTGATGAAATTGAGATATATGCTTACGATAACGAAATTAATTTTTTTTTATTTATTCAGGCATTTAGAATTATAAGGCTTATTAAAAATACATTTGAAGAGTATAAATTAGAATTTGATATATTTGCACCCATAGTTGAATCTCACATTTCAATTAAAAATGAATATCCTTCTCATCTTAATTTTATTAAAAGTACTTTAAAATATTTTGAAACATATGAACAAAGGTGCTTCTGCTAAAATATTAGATGAATATGGTGAGGGCCCACTTTAGTTGAAATGTTCCAAAAAAAGACTTCTACCCTGAATAATCAACTTTTTTCAGACATTTTTTTCTTTCAAAAATTTTCTTAATCCCTAAATTTGATACTATAATTATATGTAATTTGCATTTTAGTTAACCAAGTATATCTTTTCATATGGATTGTAAAAAATCTGTAATTAATACATGTTTTTAAATTGAATTATAATTTTCTATAACATTTTAGACCATTCCAGTAAGTTTTATAAAAGTGTTCTGAATTACGTAAAAAACCCTTATCCAGAATGCCTGAAGTCCCAAGCAATCTGGATAATAGATCCTGTACTGTACTGAAAGAAAAAGAATCTGATATTTTTAGCAGTTTGGTGGAATCTGTGAAAGCTGTTTTGTGTTAGCAGTGATAAATTAGCTACTAAGGTAATATCTCTAGTTGAAAAACTAGGTCAAAAAAGAATACAAAAGAATGGCCTGTGAAAGAAAACTATAAATGAGTATAGGCACTAATTCTTGAATTTTATAAACCATTTCTGGTCAATGGTATACAAAATTGAAAACCTTAGCTTGATTATACTATTGAAACTTAATGAGCAAAAAACAGGATTAATGGTATTAATTAGGCTCAGGGACTATTTTCTGCATCATTATATAAAACTGTTTTGGAAAATGTGAAAGTTTTGTTAGGATTATGAGTTGCGGTAAATATGATAGTATTAGAACAGGTTAAAAAAGAAAAAAATTAAATTAAATATGCAATTTATTTGAAATATCAATTAAAAGTACCATTCTGCAAGTCTTTCAAAGTTTCATCTTGAAAATCTTTAAACAAATCTTCCCTAAAATGCTTTTCCAAGCCATAACTGTAAAATCTGAAAAGGCATTCCAATCCATACCTGTAAAAATGTATGATATGTGACACAAACTAAATTCAGGTGTTCAAATAAAAATTGGTTCTTTATACAATTAAATGCAACTAAAATAAGATAAAAACATATAGGGTTATTCCATGTCAAATCAACCAAGGAGGCCTTAATATCTCAGATTTCAATGATTTTTAGTTTAGTTAGCTATTATGGAGTTACTCCTTTCCCAAATGTTTAGATTTTTTAGTTCAGCATTGTTTTTATTGCAGATTTTCAAAAAGTGGCCAATTTCTCATAAGTGCAATTCATGAAAAGATTCATATTTTTGTAGGAAGTAATAACACAGCACTCATATATAACTCATTTTAAAGCTGTTTTAATGGGCTTTAATTTGATATACAATACATACCAGTTTAAAAAAAAAAGATTAATTTTCAAAATTTTGAAAATCTAAATACCACAATTCCTTATATTTTTTAAAATATATGTGCTAATCTTAGACTAATTACCTAGATGTTTGGCAAGTTTGAAGATGGAGAAACTATGGGTTTTTGAGAAATGAATTTTCAACATGAGTGGTATGGCTGAATTTCTGATGTCAATTTTCAGGTTTAAAAAAAAAATATTTTTTCAACTTCATAGTTTCTAGAAACTTTTGCTTGGATTAAGTTCTTGGTAATGTTTTTTAAGATTTCTAATAGATGATTGAGCTGTTTAGTATGATTTAATGAAATTTTAATGCATAGTTTGATTGTAAACTTGTTTCGGTAACACACATGCTTTTGTGTCTAAAATGTGCAAAATATCAGAACACTAGATTTTTTTTTGCACACCAACTCAAGTAAACAATGCAAACAAATTAATTTCAAATACATAATGTGTAAATATTATGTAATTATTTTGCAAAAATATAATTTTATTTAATGAAATTCCTCTTTAGGTGTAAATTTTTAGAGATAACTTCATCAAAGCTTTACTGTAAATGGATTTTACTGGCCTCATTTTTGCAGAGAGATAATATCATTCAAGGTTGATCTTTTCAGAGTTTTTTAGAATTCTAATAATTTAATATATATTTTTTTATGAGGTAAAATATCCATGTCACCTGAACGGGGCAGAGCGTTGCTGAAATGACTGTTTATATGAAAGAACTAATTAAACAGTATTATAATAATGCAACATATATTGAATCATTGAAAAATAATTTTTATTTTTTTATACCACAAATTAACTAAAATATTTGACAAGAAATGCTAAAAATTCTTTAACGCAACATTACAGCCTAAACACTAGAACATACAAAAAAGAAACATTGCCACTATCACCCCTGCAGAGTTTCACTCAGGTAGAACTGCTCATAGCAGGGGGGGGGGGGGAGTACAGGAACCACTCAAATGTTGGGGACAGACCTACATATTATTTTGTGGGATAAGATATGAAAAAAATCACATAAAGGAGAAAATCAAATATGAAGGAGCCAATGATAAATGTTTGTAAGGGGTGCTTAATTTGTATGGACAACACTATCCAAGGCTGTTTTAGAAGGGCACAGTGCCCTGGCTCTTTTATGATGAGAAAAGCGCTCTGCTCAGCCTTTTGTTAAGAGAGAAACGTTTTCCACTGCTTGTTATCTCCCAACAATAAATAAATAAAAATAATAAGATTAAGACCTGATACAGAGTCAAAGAAAATATCCCCCACCATACTTTCTTCTATCAAAAGAAACAAAAAAAATATATCAGAAAGGGGAATATTGTTATGCCAATACATTTTCCTTTTCACATGATTAAAACTCAAATTTTGTTAAAATATTCTACGATTGGAATGCATTTGGGGTAAAAAGTTCTAAAAATTAGAACTCTATAAACATTTTTGCCCCAAAATCAATATTTAAAAATATAGCTTTCTGGACTAGGGTTCTTTTGTACCATTTGTAAGAGCTCCTGTTTGTTTATGTTGAGTCAGTCAAAGTCAAAACACAGGAAGCTAGGAAGGGAAATAATAAGTTGTGTCTAGATGAGCATGTTGGAGTAACTTCCACACTTTTGCCAGCTGCAATGAAATATGAGAAAACAATTTCCTGATATTATTTACTAACTGCTTTCAGTGATCAGCATTTATGAAGAAGCTCATAATTTGAAACGGCTTTCTTGCAGTAACTGTTGACCGCGTATCTATGCTACGCACATATGCTGGCAACTATTCATGCAGTAGTTATTAGCCATGTACCCAACCGCTATGCGGGCGCATGCAATCCACGTAAGTTATATACAATAACGATAATCCCACTTCATGAAAAGCAAAACGCACACTGCGTTATGTAAATGTTTTATTAAATATTCGAGATGTAAATTCTGTATTAAAAATATGTTTTAATTAAAATATTTCATTTTGTATTAACAGATTTCCTGAAATATTGTAGAAATTCTGATTCACATTGTTAATGTTTTATTAAGAGGATATTTTAATTAAAATATTTCATTCGGTATTAAAAATGTTTCTTAAATTTCACAGAAATTCTGATTCGTTATGATCCTGTTAGGGAAAACTACAGAAAAATCTTTAAAAGAAAAAATAAATCCTACCATTATTTCAAAGCCGAATTGGCCATGCATCATTTTACATAACGTAAATCATTCCATTCATGTGACATAGTTGATGTTTGTGTACATTTTTATTTTGCATAGAAGTTGGAAATAACATTTGAAAAAATTTACACTATGCAAAATACATTTTTATATGCTAACAGAAGACATAGTACTTTCAAAATTTCATACATATTAACAAAAATTAAATGTGTGACACACTTGGTGGAAAATAAATATATGCATCAGAAATGAATAATAAAATTGTATTTTCACTTTCCTTAATTATTGTAAAGTGGTAAAACTTTAAACAATTATATAACAAAATTGTAAGTGATATTATTCTAGAATTTAATGCTCCTGCTGTCACCATCTAGTGGAAGAAAAAGATGATTTTTCGAACATCGTAGCATTATTATTGATTCTCAGGGACAAGCATGTATAAGTAATTTTGCAAAAAATTATCGTTAAAGTTTTTAAGAAAATTATATTTTTTACAAGTTAAAATCAATTTCCTAAATTTCAATCATTTATTTCCATTATTTACGTTTTTTACTTATGTAATTAAGAGATGAAAACTCAACTCATCACTGGGGGAGAGTGACACAAATGATGAATTTGCTGTTTTATGATGTCAAAACTATATTTATATTATTGAAAAATATTTTTTTCTCGAAAAATATGTAAAACAGATTGTATTCTAAACAAATACGGCAAAAAATATGTTTATAATTTTTTTTAAAGCTCAAGGTACTCCAAAATTGACGATTATCAGAAATTCAGACGTATATCAGAATTATGTGCCATGCTGTGTAATACTGCAATATGATTTTTCTCTTGTCTGTGGGTGGCGGAGGAGCGGTAATGGGGAAACTAAAGTCATTTATATAAAGTTATATTCACTAAATATATAATGTATATCTGATATGATACCCAAATTGAAATAGGAATGAAAATAATTAGCATCAATTTTTAAATGCTAAACTAAACATAAAAAACAAAATTAAATTTGTGGTTCAAAATTAACTGTTACATTTCTTTAAAAATTAGCAGCATACCTGTTCTTCATACAGAATATATAATACAAAAAACAATTTAATTTCCAAGTAAATCTACAATTACGTGCAATTTCCTCTATTCAAAATGACATTGTTATTCAAAACATTCTATTAAAATATCTATATATACTAATTGCCAAGCGTCCGTCTGTCATGCTTTATTTAGGCACTTCCTGAATAGATAGAGACTTGCAATTTGGTACACAGCTGGATCGTTCGATAAAACCCCCTGGAAAAATCAAATTTTTCGAAAACGTTCTCTAGAGGGGTGCTCCACACCAAAATGTTCGAAAACTGAAATGATGAGAAAGCATACTTTGCCATAAGATAGAGCCTTCAAATTTGATGTATCGGTAAATTTTTCGAAAGGAAGACAGGGTGCAATTTCAGATTTCCACACACCAAAATGTTCGATTTACCGAATAAATGAGAAATGGCTCCTTTAAATTTGATAGAGGCTTGAAATTAGGTATATGGACTAATCATTTGATGAAAATACCCAAGACAAATGTAGTTTTTCAAAAACATTCGTTTAAGGGGGTGCTCCAGAGAAAAACGTTTGAAAGGTGAATTGATAAAAAACATGCTTTGGAATGAGATAGAAATTTGTAATTTGGTGTACGGGTAGATAGTTTGGAAGGAAGAAAGTGTACAATTTCAGTTTTCCAATATTTTCTACTTTAGGGGGTGCCGCACACAAAAATATTCGATTTTTGGACTGAAGTAGACACAGCCCTTTTAGAACGTGACAGACTTGATATTCGGTATATAGACGAATCATTTGATAGAAAACCAAAGAAAAATGGAGTTTTTCAAAAATGCATATTTAAGGGGATGAATACTCCACAGAAAAACATTCGAAAGGTGAAATGATAGAAAAAGTATGCTTCGCGATGAGTTTAGAGACTTCAAATTTGGTATACGGGTAGATAGTTGGAAAGGAAGGAAGTGTGCAATTTCAGTTTTCCAACGTTTGCTATTGTAGGGGGTGCCGCACACTAAAATGCTCAATTTGACGAACAAATGAACAACGCTTCCTTTACAATGTAATAGAGGCTTGAAATTTAGTATATAGGCTAATCATTTGATAAAAACAAGATTATTTACGGTTTTTCAAAAATAATCATTTAAGGGGGTGCAACACAGAAAAACGCTTGAAAGGTGAAGTGATAGAAAAACATGCTTTATGATAGGATAGAGACATCAAATTTGGTGTACGGGCAGATAGTTTGAAAGGAAAAAAGTGTGAAATTTTAGATTTCCAATATTTGCTATTTTAGGGGGTGCCGCACACCAATACGTATGATTTTTGGAATAAATGAGACAGGCTTCCTTTTAAATGTGATAGAGACTTGATATTTGGTATATGGGCCAATTATCTGATAAAAAACCCAAGACGAACAGAGTTTTTCAAAAATGTTCATTTATGGGTGTGCTTCATAGAAAAACGTTCGAAAGGGGAGATGATAAACTAGTATGTTTCGGGATGAGATAGAGACTTTAATTTGGTGTACCATTAGATAGTTCGAAAGGAAAAAGTGCGCAATTTAAGTTTTCCAATATTTTTTTCTTTAGGGGGTTCTGCACACTAAAACATTCGATTTGTCGAATAAATGTGAAACGCGAATTATTAAACAATTACAATATCCAGGGGTTGCTTATTGCGAGAACGTTGATTTTCAACAGGTATTCAGCTAGTTTAACTTAATTCTCCTAAAAAGAAATATAAGAATCTCTGTTCTCACTATACAAAATTATATTCACAGGTAGATCAAAGGAAAAGATCCTGGGCCTGTTTATAAATAATATTTATAAAAAATATAAAATTAAATCAATATATGCCAAAATGAAAGCACTAAAATGGTTTTAGAAGATATACCTGTACTAATTTTATTCTATTTCCACAATTGGCTAAATACAATATATGGGTTTGAAAAATGTTTACCAAAATAAAACATATGATGTAAGAAATTGAAAATATCAATAATTCATATAATCTTTAAACCCAAAGTCCGTAATTAATACAATCCAGTAAGAAATGCAATTTTGTTCATTTAAAGTTTTTTTTATATATATTTCATTTTTATTTAAATCTGAAAAAATTTAATAAAAATCCTCTACCATGTAAACACATTTGATTTAATTTCATTGATGAGTAACATACACTCTAAGACAAAAAAATCTATGCACTATGAAAGAATTATCCAAATGAGACAAAATTTAGTACGTGTAATGTGGATGTACAGAAAAAGTAATGATTAGAATTTCAGAACAATTGGATGATTTATTGCCCTGAAAGATCTAAACAAAGTGAGCACATCAATATGGAGTTGGTCCACCTCTGGCATTGATACAAGCTGTTACCCAATGTGGCATTGATGTATAAAGTTACAGGATGGTGTTCTGAGGGTTGTTGTTCCAAATTGCCTCCAACTGACGAGTTAATCTATCTACATTCTGGGATGGTCGTAGGCGATGCCCCATCTCAGCCTAAATGTGCTCAATAGGTAAGAGATCTGGGGATCTGGCTGGCCAAGGAAGTGTGTCATAAGCATGCAGACAATCAATAGAGAGGTATGCCATGTGTGGCCTGGCATTATCTTGCTGAAAAGTTAGCCCAGGGTGTCACAAAAGGAATGGCAATACAAAAGTTCATAGAATGTCGCAAAGTACCACCAAACTGCAATGGTGCCAAGGAGGACTATCAAAGGGGTCCAGCTATCAAACGAAATAGTACCCCAGACCACAACTCCCTGTTGCCAGGCCGTGTGGCATGTGACAGTAAGAGCAGGATCCGGACCATGTCCGAGCTGTCTCCAGACACATCTGTGCTGGTTGTTGGAACTCAATTCGAAATGGGACTCATCACTGAAGACAATTCGTTCCCATTCCGAACAATTCCATGTTGGTCGGGCCCGGCACCATTGCAACCACAGTTGACGGTGCACACTGGTCAGTGATAGGCAACGTTATGGGTGCCGTGTGTATAGATTGTGTTCCTGCAGTCTTCTATTAATGGTCCAGGTGGTCACTTCCGTGTTTGTCATACGCTGGATGGTTGATAACGACGATGCTGTCACAGCTGCTGACAATCACTCTATCTTCCCATTCTGTCAGTGCTCTGGGCTATCTGCTGCCTGCTGAAATCTGCCACTCCGGACCTATTCCTGCCAACATCATCTAATTGCTGGATCGCTCCTACCTAAATGCCAAGCAATTTATCGGTGTGCCGATCCAGCCTCATGCAATATCTTGCTGAAAAGTTAGCCCAAGGTGTCACAAAAGGAATGGCAATACAATGAGTCATAGAATATCGGCAACATACTGCTGTGCTGTGATGGTGCCACGACATTCACTCCATCTTAGACCACGATGATGCTCTGACAATCACCCTATCTTCCCATTCTGTCAACGCTCTAGGCTATCCGCTGCTCGCTTGCCACTGAAATCTGCCATTCCAGACTCATTCCTGCCAACATCATCCAATTGCTAGATCGCTCCTACCTAAATGCCAAGCAATTCATCGGTGTACTGATCCAGCCTCATGCAATCAGACTGCACATTCTCTTTCAAACTCTTTCATATGCTCGTAGTATCTGCAAATTCACTGGCAAGGCATTATTACAATCAAGATACGTAAATGCAATCGAAATCCACTGCACGTTTTGTTCCTGGAAGTAAGGTTTGCTCCTTATATACACTACCATGTACTCATTTTCAATGCATGGTAGCTCCAACTATTCATTCATTGGCTGCAAATTTTTGATCATTTGCATATTCGGTCGACAAGTATTTGCATGTACAGTTTCATTACTATTAGATTATTTTGCAGAGTGTGTAGATTTTTTTGTCTTAGAGTATATAATTTTCTTCAAATAGATTCGAGTAAAAAATATAATCTGCATAATGCAATGTCAATGGAAGGTTTAATTGTGAATTTATTTTTATTGATATCTTGACAACCCCTGGTCCTACAAATTCGAAACATAGACTGAATTTTAAATAGCGTTATTCCAAAACTACACACAAAATTTCATGTAATTAGGTGCAGTCGCTCTTCAGTGATGATGAGACAAACAAACATGAGCACACACACAGACAAATATAATTTTCCTCTTGTTTAATAATTCTTCTCTTATATCAAACTTACCATATATCTAGACATTAAATAAGATTAACATTATATTTTTTTGAAAAAAAAAAAGTTGTTTGAGATATTCAAAATTAAAAAAAAACATTTTTTTTTTATTATTTACTAAACTAGTATATGGTGTATATCAATTTAAAGTCCATAAAAAGAGTTTCAAAATGAGATATATGCAGCCCTGCATTATTACTGGTTATAAGAATATGAATTGTTTCATAAATGGCACTTGCATGAAATTGGGTAATTTTTTTAACTTTTTGAAAATCTATAATAAAAAATCCCTCAGCCAAAAAATTTGGATTTTTCATATGCTCCATAAGTACTAATTATAAACTATACATGATTGAAATCTGAGATGTCAAGGTCCAAAATTATTTTTAAATTGGTTGATTTGATATGGAGACCCTATATTGTCATTGAAAGTTTCGTAACAGGGTTGCTTCATAAACCTTGAAATACCCTTCTCTTGGATAAATTGTACTTCTTTTACAATGTTAGCTTTTACATCGGATTGGTAGTAGTCCCAAAACTTTTGACAGTAAATATCAATTGAAGTTTTTCTAATTTTTTTCTAATGAAGTTAATGATTTAGAATCAAATTCGAACATAAAGATTTTTTTTTAAATTATGAGGCATCAAAGGAATTTATGTATTAGCTTCATTAGAATATAAGAAACAACTTCTAGTAGAAATAAGTGGGGTGGTGCATAATGTATTTTTCAATACACTTTGTTGAGCAGGCCATACAGCATTTTCAATAGGATAACATTGCTTTTGAACTATAAAGTTAATGTTTCATATAATACAACAATTTGTACTTTCTCAATATATAGTGTCGACAGTGATAATACATATCTCTATTTTGTCAACATAACTTTGAATATAAACTTTATAATATATTTTTATGTTATTTATTGGTATATCAACATTTTAAAATGCAAATTATCTGCATAGAAAGTCAGTATCTTTTAAATGGGAAGTACAAATCTTGAGATCAGCATATATACACTGCTCACAACATCATGAAGAAATTGATGTATCCTTGTGAAATTTACAGAATATAATTGTAACATGGAGATGTGCAAATGATCAAAAAATCATACCTGGGAAATGAAAGCATGGAACTTTATTGGCATTAGATCAATATGGAATATGACCATCGCGAGTGACTATGCAGGATTGAATATGACGAGGCATCCCGTCAAGGAGATGGTCAATGGTATGCTGAGGGATGGCATTCCACACAGCATGCAATTGGGCTTGTAACTGAACATGGTTTGCTGGAATTGGGAGTTTTCTTAATCAGCAACCCATGATGCCCCAGATATGCTCAATTGGCGACAAATCCGGAGAACATACAGGCCAAGGCAGGATTCAAAACCTTGTAGACTATTTATATTTACCCGTGCAGTATGTGGACTAGCATTATCCTGCTAAAAAAACAGTCCAGGCCTGGTTGACAGATATGGCTGTACCACAGGTCTCACAATGTCAGAGATGTATCGTTGTGTCATGATAATGCCAGAAACATGGACCAAAAGTGTTCGTCCACCAAATGTTATGCAGTACGTGATCGCTTATCCGACGTTCCAATATCCGGACTCTCCCAAAACCGGAATACGGCAAAATAATGCCAAATTCTGCACCAACAAGCTATTATCGCTTATCCGGCGTTCCAATATCCGGACTCTCCCAAAACCGGAATACGGCAAAATAATGCCAAATTCTGCGCCAACAAGCTATTATTTGCTGAATATTGCGCCAAATAGCGATTTTTTGTTTAAAATCCCGCCAAATGCTTTTTTGCTTTAATTAGCAATATCAATAAAAAAAATGCATTGAAACCAACTATTTTAGAGGGTTTGAAATAGGACGCACAAACCGCGCACGAAGTTCAAAATTTCCGTGCATAAAAAATGCCGTGCGCGCACGCCGCCGCTGAGTCTTCTTACATTTTGAAAACGAACGCGAGGAATTCTTGCGATAGCAAATTAAAATATTCCGTGGATCATGTTTTTTCCAAGAAGTTCCACAATTCCTCTTTTCCGGAAAACATCCGAAGTAGCACCGCTTTTCCCAAAAATTTCTTAAGCGGCTGCATCCGGCCGTCACCCCCGATAGTAGCTCTCGGAGGTGACGATCCGGCACGGACGAGACCGTCATATTGACGGCGAGACGCATCATTCCATTCATCACTAGTTTCGGATAAGTCTCCGACTTGTCCGTAACTAACTCCTGTATAGTATAATACACTAACTCCTGTATAGTATAATACAGGAGTTAGTTACGGACAAGTCGCGGCAAGGTGCATTTTTAATAGCGTTTCATTTTTTTCAGGGTGTATAGGGCAGAGCACACTAGGCACAAAGGTTTCGATTTTCCCGAATGCGTTACATTTTCTTTTCTGCGCTTTGTTCCGGGACTTTGATTTTCGGTAAAAGTATTTCAACTTTTTTGCTAGAAATATCCCGATATCGCTGAAGAAATCCTACACTCTTCAAACGCGATGTGCCGTGCAGAATTCACACTATTTTGCACAATTTAATAAACATTTATTGGAAAAGATGAAAAAAAGAGAGTCATCAGCGCATTTACGAGATGATAGAAAGTACGTTAAGTAAGGAATTCCCGAAATTAATGAGAGTTAACTTTTGCCGAAATGCAGAGAAAAGTATAGCAGCTATAAAATGTCATTCAGGGCCTTCTGATTGATCTCTTTAAATACTTAACCTAAGCAATAAACTTGTCATTTTCTCGGGAAAATCCTTTTTTTTTTTCATCTCCGTGGAAATATACACATCTTCAATATTTTAAAAAACGTCGATGGAATTCCAAGATCAAAATCATTTTCAATTAAATCCTATTATTTGGATGAAAATGGCTATTTTGGACCGAAAATTGACCCTAGCAAAAAGTTCCATTGCAGTATATTTAAGGGGTTTTAACGTGTTACATTTATTAATTACTAATTTATAGAAGACAGTTTAGCAATATCTTTATTTTTTTATTTAAACACGATCGCCGGTACATTTCGTTTTATTTTAAAATATTTTCCATTTTTTTCAATCTGCTTCTATCCACTAATATTTTTATATTTTTTTGTGCTTTTTATGCTGGGATATTATCTTTTAAACATATTGTTGGTGAAAATGAGATATATGTTTAGGATAACGAAATTAAAATTTTATTTATGCAGGCATTTAGAATTATAAGACTTATTAGAAATACATTTGAAGAGCATAAATTAGAATTTGATATATTTGCACCCATAGTTGAATATCTCATTTCAATTAAAAATCCTTCTCATCTTAATTTTATTAAAAGTACTTTAAAATATTTTGAAACATATGAACAAAAGTGCTTCTGCCAAAATATTAGATGAATATGGTGAGGGCCCACTTTAGTTGAAAAGTTAAAAAAAAAAAGACTTCTAATAACTACCCTGAATAATCAACTTTTTTCACACATTTTTTTCTTTCAAAATTTTTCTGAATCACTAAATTTGATACTATAATTACATGTAATTTGCATTTTAGTTAACCCATATAGATTGTAAAAAAGCTTTTTTTAATACATTTATGTTTTTAAAATGAATTATAATTTTCTATAACGACATTTGAGACCATTCCAGTAAGTTTTAGAAAAAGTGTTCTGAATTACGGAAAAACCCCTTATCCAGAATGCCTGAAGTCCCAAGCATTCCGGATAATAGATCCTGTACTGTACCACCTCAAACCATGATACCACGTAGGGGGGCTGTATGGCGACTGATAGAAAAAGCTTCCTGGTGGCATTGTTGAAAGTACCGCAATACGTGAGTACGGTCATCTAGCATGCCAAAACAGAATTATGATTCATCCGTGAAGAGAATGCTTTCCGAGCAATTGTGTTTCATTTGACACAACTGGAGGCGACGTAACCGGTAAAGATGTTGAAACGGTAGGTGTCAAATATGTCATCTACCTTGGAGTTCTGCATCATGTAAACGGTTTCGAATTGTTTGCGTTAAAACCATGTTACCTGTAGTGTGAGATAAATGTTGTTATAATGCGGTTGCTGTGGTATTCTCAAAAGCATATGATCTTCACATGGTGTGGTACACCTGGAAGCTCCACTACCTGATCTTTGTGTTGTTTCATTGTCCCTCACAAACCATAACACACACAGTTGAACTGTGCTCACATCACGACCCAATAGTTCAGCGATCCTTCAAAGGCTCATTCCACCCTCACATAAAACAATGATTTATTGCCATTCTATTGATGACAACCGAACGTATGCAGTATGTTGAACGTATGCGGTATGTCGACGTACTCTTGGCATACTGTGATGATTTTTACAATTTAGCTGTGATATTGCTCCTCTTTGACCTGATGCTTTTATGCTGCTCGGCAAGGTGTTACATCACTATGTGTAATGAAACTGTGATCATTTGCATATCTCATCTTGCTGTTTCCATTGCCTGATTTACATAAAGCTATACCTACAACTTTATGGTGTTGCAATTTCAGTTGTGAGCAGTGTATATACATTATAAGTGCATAATAATTAATAATATTATAAATATATATATATATATATATATATATATATATATATATATATATATAAAAACAAGTACAATCATTGTAACTATAACATAATGAAGTGAGTAAAGGCGCAAAATGCAGCACTTAATTTTCATTCACGATATATACCATAAGGAACAATTATATGTACAATTAAAGTAGGAAAGATCAAAAGAATGAAAGGTGTGCAAACGAGGGATCATTAATGTCTAGGGGGATTGTGACCCCTACTCCTGATTAAAAGCGTGCTCTTATTCCTAGGAAACACTCTCAGAAACAGTGATCGCTTGAAGCAGTTCCAAAATGTGTATGGGATAAAACAGAATCCCATAGGAAACAAAATACCTTATACAAAGCGCCTCCCCATACACACTGAAGACCACTCCATATTCACGGACTGCTCGCGGGTGGCACACAGCAGCGATAGGCGAGGTGTTTAGTCATAGAGTACAAACAGAAGATAACACACACATCGAGGTGACGATTGTATTTCCTGTTCGTTTTGGCTATGCGAATGGCGCAGAAACATTCAGGCGCAATACAGCCAGAAAGTTAACCAAACAGGTCATCACTTTTTGTAATATGTGTAAAACCAAACCACATCCTTGCTTAGAATGTTTTAATAAACTCTATTAAAATTATAACATTTATTTTTTAACCTTGGTACTGCCTGTCCCACGCACTGACACCACCCAAAAGAAAAGTTTACTGTCAGCTCCCATGGACTGCCGCCGCCTGAAAGGAAAGTTCACTGCTAGTCCCCATAGACTGATGCCACACTTAACGTGCTAAAGTTATATCACTGCCACTTATAAAAACCCTTATCATCATCTGTGCCACCAAGTTCATTACTAATGCAACATCTCTTGAATGATTTCGAGACCATTTTCTGCAGGTAAAGCATCCCTATACCAAGTGTCCTTGACTCACGCATAATCAAAACAATATCCGACTTATTAAGGCTTCCACCTATTATTTCCACAGATTTTTTCATTACCTCCAAACTGTAGTATAGCAGCCCAGTTGTTAGTATTCTTTGCAAAAGAAACAACTTTCAACTCTTTATCCTGCATTACAATTTTACACAATCCATGTTAGGGAGTGTGTGGTTCTGAAAAGAGCCATTTTGCATCAAAGATCATTAGCCATAATCACAGAAGCAAAAGAAAAACACATATGATAGAAAATGAACAAGATGTAGCAGCCACTGGAGCGTGGGAGTGGCTATGTTCAATCTAGTCATGATGCAATATGCTGGAAGATGGGAGGGCAGTGACTGTATTGTGGGTATGCAAAGAAAGGAGAGTTTGAAGTACAGAGAAATTAGGAGGGTCGCGATTGCATAATTACTATCACATCGGTATAGGATGACCTGCCTTGCGGGAAGAACTTTAAGACTTCCAACTATCTTTTTTAATTCTTCACATATACATCTACCCACCCCAATTTGATGCATTTTTTTGTCCCAAATTTCACAACTTATATGCTAGTATATACAGTAATTGTTTATACTCAGATTAAGAATGTTAAATCACAATTGTCGTTTCTGAGATACTATGTACTGTATGTTAACAGCTCATATATTAAGTAAAGAATTTTTTGTTATTAGAGTTTCAGATATAATTGCTTTTTGTAAAGTTTTAGATTTTGGAGGGGGGGGGGGCATTTGTTAGAAATCATACATACAAAATTCTTGATTCAGGATCGTTCTTGATTGGTTCTGACATTTTTGCATCCATGCTTCAGTTCGTGCATTGGAAATTTGCATATCGCATTCTAATGTACATGCAGTCATGCAAATTCTGAAGTTGGTGGGTAGAGGGTATATGAAATGTGCATATCCAAACACAGAACTTCTCTACTGTTATATAAGTTGTGGTTTTGTTAAGCAACTTCAGTTTGTAAGAACAAGTACACGTCAGCTAAGTCTGTATCACAGTCTATTTAGTTAATCTCTTTATTTAATCATGGTTACTGTTTAAATGAATTTGATTACTGGCTAGTTAGTTTAGTCAAATGCCTGTCGTTTGTGGCTAATTTGAAGAGTCACTTGCATGATATGATGTTACACTGATGTAAAAAACGTGGAGTGCTGAGTTAGCATGTCACTGCATTATTTTTATTTTTACGTTTTGTTTAAAACTTTAGGTTTCAAGTGATGAATAATTTTTTTTATTTGAAATGCTTTTGATAAGTCTTTCTACATTTTGCTATTTGGAATAGACTTCATTATGTAATACAAAAACATGGCAATTGGTTCTATTTTATGACGTGTATATACCAACAAAGTCGATTGGTTTACTCTAAAGATTTATCACCTAGAGAGATTGCTAATTTCCAGTGCTAACCGCAAACAAAACTCTCTCTCTCGATTCCTGTTTTGACAGACTCAATATAAATAGAACACTTGTGGTGAAATGATGAACAAACATCACACAAATTAGAAGTGAAAGAGAATCCTAGTCTAACTAATATTTGTAAATATTGTTTTTAGACCAATATGTTTCTAGAGTTCAAATTATTAAAACTATTTACCCCAAATTGATACCAAACAAAGAAACATTGAGCAAATATTTAACTTTTCTTTACAAAGTTAAATTACTTTATATTGAGAAAACTTTATAATTTAACTTTATAATTTATTGAGTAAATATGGGGAAGCATAATATTATTCAACAACCTTCCTGCCTTTTTCTACTTTATTTCGGAGGGGAAGTTAAAAAGGATGCTTTGCTTCTATCTATTCCCGTTTTGATTTGGCTAATGAAGGCTCATATAATATTAGAAAAGAATATGAAATAATTCTAAAAAAAAAAAAAGCCATTTAATATTTTTATCATATCGAGATTAGACACATTTATTTATTTATTTTTTCATGCAGTTTGTATCTAAAAAAATAACGGTAAAAACATTAATTCTGCAAAATAAGGTAATTTTGTAAAATTTGTAGTTCTAATGATGGTTTCTGTATTTCATAGCAGGACACACCAAGCTATAGAAACTATGGATATTCTATAGTAGTCATCTTTAAAAGTATGAGTGCTATTTTGAGCAACGTTTTTCATTTCTGAAAACTTTTTTAGCATCGACTGCTATATGAATGAAATGGACTCAGGTGACTGGTAAAGTAAATCGGATGCCACAGCTTTATAATACATAATTTTAGAATGAAAAAAAAATTTAGGTGTAATTTTAGGAATTTAAAGGAAGCTTCAAATTAATAAGAATTTTAGATAGAATACGACCCCTGTTTACACACAGGTTGAAATACCTTATAGAAGCTCAAGAAGAGATACTCACCTATATTGATGATTAGCGTCTTCTGATGCAAGTTTACGAAATTCGTTATACATCTTGCGATTGAAATGGTCTCTGAGAAAAAATGACCAAAAGCGGAAGAGTGTGTTCATTTCCTGAGATAAACCAATACCATAATCTTTTCTCTCTAAAATAGGAATATACTTTATAAAGAGAATCAACATACAGCAAGTATCGATGATTTTACATCAATGATACAATTACTCTTAAAATGTTAGAAAAGGAGTAAAAATACCTCTATAAAAATTCTTTGCTCATGATACCTTTAAAATATGATAGGGCCATACGGGAATAATTTGACTTTGCCTCATTATACATCTACTTTGGAAATTAAAATTTTTTATCTACCAATTGCAAATTAAGATTTCTTTACAGAGCTGCAAATTAAAATTTCTTTACAGAGCAACAAACCAAAGTTCTTATCAGAATAGTTTTGAAACATGAAAATAGCACAAATTAACATTTGAGTAAGATTACAGGGAAACCATTGTTATTGAAGAAAGTTAAACATAGATAACTTTCTTAGTTAACTGTCTAGCAAAGATTGATAAATTAATTGACTGATAAATTAAAACATTTTAACACTGAGAAACAAGCTCCAAGAAACATGAATATAAGGAAATACAGAAAGATCCAGTAACTTATAAAAACATGGGTGATGTAATAATTAACCTGGCTCATAACTACAATTTTAAATGCTTTAAATTTATATATTAGCTGCACACTACACTTAAGCTGCATATCAATTCAGAACTTAAGTTTATTCAAATTAAAGTGCATAGAATAGATTATAGCAGAACCCAATCATTCTGGCACTGGTATGCAGTTATATACATAAATATATAATAAAACAAAAAATATAAACAAAAAGAAAGATGCAAAAACTCCACAACCAACAGAAAGAATTAGACTAAAATATCACCTCACATCAAGCAGAGAAACCAAACGAGGTACATATACATGCTTAAATTCGCAAAGAAAAATATCTAAATCATAGCAAGAATTAAATATTTTACAAAATTTATTAACTGTAAAATTACTAGCAACATATTTTAACCAATAAAATTGTTTCCTAAAGACAATTGATCTACATCTTATACTCAATTTCAGAACATGAAAAATATTCAAAACTTGCAAACAATAAGATTATTTAATAATTTATAAAAGGAAACCATTAAAAATAGTTTTCTTATAGTTAATTACAGTGTTACAAATGTTTAACATTTTCTGTAACACTGTACTAGATAAATCATTGATAATGTAAATAATAATCAGTGACTATAAAAAAACAAAACAAATGCCTTAAAAACTAAGATTGGACCATTTTAATAAGCTGAATCTAAAAGGCATAACCTGGATCACAGATAAATAATGCATTTTATAATGGACAATTCCAACTTCTTTTTATTTTTTTATTCGATTCGAAATGTTGCAAAACGGTCAAAAGCATAAAAATTTTTATTCTCCGAGCTGTATGTAATATTTTATTAGCAGTTAAAGTTTGTCTTTCTGATTTTCATGAGAAAACGACCCATTTTGGCATGCACAGAATATGACATCAAAATGCTCGAGTCTTCGAGAATTGGTGAGTAAGTTTGTTTACAATTTGGAAAGTTCCGCTGATTATAATTGTTTCTTTCGTCCCAAACTGCTGAATAGTTATAAGTAAATGTATCGTTCTAATGTGCAAGACTACTATTTGTACATCATCAGATAAAATATTTATATGTGTGCTAAAGAATTATGTTTTTTGTAAAAAATAGTGTAAAGTGCATGAAGCCAGATAATAAACAAAATTCACCACTGTCATCAAAACGTGTTCATTAAGTATGTTATGGCAATAAATCAGTGACTGTATAATCTAATTTTCAAAGCCTTTTTATGAGAAGTTATTTCTTTATGATTTATTAAACTTTGAAAATCTATACAAGTGTCCACTATTTACTTTTGCTATTACAGATGAATTTAAAGCTAGATTCAAAATGGATTACAGTACAGCCTCGAAAATCCAGACATCCAAACTCCGGCAACCTCCAAAATCCAGACTTTTTTCCAAATTTTCAAGGTTTTTATTTATTTATTTATTTTTTAAACTATCAGACTGATGAAGTCGTGGAATTAATTTCACAGGATAAGATTATTTATATGGAATTATATTTTTTAAACAAATACCGTATTTTTCGGGTCAACTTTCTGAACCCCAAAATGAGACGAAACTTTAGACCCAATATAAATATGGACAGCCATAGATAGGGGCTCATTGTTGGAGCGTGATTTATGTTGTTAGCTTTAACCCCAAGTCATGATTCTCGATGAATTATTTTGTGTAAAATATACACTTTTATTTAAATACTGATTTTTTATTATCAAAAGTTCCTTTTCTCATTATCGAAATAGACATTTTTCTGAAACAATATAATTTTTAGTATTAAACATTTTAAAACATTATTGTAACATTTTATCATAGATTGTTCAATTAAATCTAAAAATCCTGAGAATTCTTATTAATGCTCACAGAAACTTATTTTGTTCACTTCGTAGTATGAATCCCATTCTTCAACGTATTCTGTTTTTTCTCCAGAATCCCTTCCCCCTCTCAATATCTGACGAGTTCTTCATTCTCATTAAACCTCCAGTCAGCTTAAAATCGAATGCATATTTCGCATTTTGTTTAGAAAGTCATATTTACATACTAGAAATAGCAAATAAATAACTACATAATATCGCACAGAACTGAGTAACACTGTCATTAACACAGGGGCCTTTCAAAGGGGTCAGCTGCATTTACGATTACGAACCAAGCAAATTCCTTTCTTCGCTTTCCCCACCACATCCCGGTGCTGCGGCTGCTTAGTAATGACTCATCATATTTTAGAAAAATCATTGAGAGGAGAGATATTTTTCTTTTTCAGAAAAGATACGAGGCATGTTTTTTAAGTAAGTACCGTTTTGGAATTAAAAAAAGACGTGCAAAGATATCGCAATAATTTTATTTCTACATGAAAGCCTGTACCTTAATCTACTTTTCTACATAATTTCCGTGAATATTGAGGCACTTGTCATAACGTGGCACCAGTTTTTGAATACCCTCCTCATAAAATTCTGCCGCCTGACTTGTTAACCACTGTATCACAACTGTTTTGACTTCGTTATCGTCTTGAAGACGCTGACCACCCAGGTGTTTCTTCAAGTGCAGGAACAAATGGTAGTCGCTGGGCGCCAGATCAGGGCTGTATGGAGGATGATCTAGAGTTTCCCATTTAAAAGATTTGATGAGATCTTTGGTCCGATTAGCCACATGTGGACGGGCACTGTCATGCAGCAAAACGATACCCTTACTCAACTTGCCACGTCTTTTGTTCTGGATTGCACGACGCAGATTGTTCAATGTCTCACAATAAGACGCTGCATTGATTGTCTCATTACGAGGCAGAAACTCCACTAGCAATACTCCTTTTTTGTCCCAAAAAACTGTGCACATGATTTTCCGGGCAGAAATTGTTTGCTTAAACTTCACTCTTTTGGGTGATGATGAATGTCGCCATTCCATGGATTGTTGTTTTGATTCTGGTGTGACGTAGGCCACCCATGTTTCGTCACCAGTAACAATTTGGTCTAAAAAATCTTCACCTTCATTGTGGTACCGCTCAAGGAAAGTCAATGCACTGCCTAAACGTTGGGTTTTGTGCAAATCCGTCAACATTTTTGGAACCCAACGTGAACACAATTTCCGGTAATTCAAGTTCTCGGTCACAATGCGATACAAAACACTACGAGAATATTGAGGAAACCAGTCGCACATTGATGAAATTGTAAAGCGTCTGTTTTCTCTCACCTTTTCTTCCACTTTCTGCACCAAATCTTCATTAAAGACCGAAGGACGCCCACTCCGTTCTTCATCATGCACATTTGTGCGGCCATCTTTAAATGCTCTCACCCATTTCCTTACCATTCCATCACTCATAATGTTTTGTCCGTAAACTTCACAGATCTCACGATGAATATCGATCGCTTTTACGCCTTTAGCACTAAGAAATCGTATAACAGCCCGTACTTCACAATCGGCGGGACTCACGATTGTCGGAGGCATCTTAAACACTCAGTAAACAACGTATACAATGAAGAATCAGACTGTAATGGCGTCAGTGCGTAGACAAGAGATGTAGGTAACCAGCGCGCATGCGCGGAACGCCGACCGTAGCGCTGCGGCGGCGGAATCGCAAAACGGTACTTACATAAAAAACATGCCTCGTATTTATTTTATCTACTGCGATATTTTTTACATATTTGAATATTACTAATAAACTTTTTCCTTTTTCAGAGTCATCAGCCTTTTTAAACATAACATTATATAGATGCTAGAAAATAAATAAAATTTTTGAGTTCTTATTTTTTGTTCTTCGTTTTGTTAATCGCAAAGACGGTTTAAACACATCTATACTTCTAAATATATCAGCAAAAGTGCTAATCCTCACGTTTTATTAAATCTTGATGCTACATTAAATTCTTCCGGCTCTTCATTAAATCTCGACAAAGCCAATATAATGGAAGTTCTGTACTGTGATGATGATGCACCAATCGTAAATAAATTGAGTGATGGTGAAATTCGCAATATGATATTAAATAAAAAAGAGCAAAGTAGGGATGATAAACATAGAGAAGAAAAATACCCATTGATAATCTTGTGCAAACAATCGATCATGCAATTTAAGGTCTTGAACAAAGAAGCTTTACAACTGAGCAGAAATAATGTCCATCTACAGGATAAAAAAAAAAACTGCTTTCCCATAACCCAAAATTAATGAAACAACAAACGTTAATTCAAATATTTAAACGAAATGATACAATGTAATTTTATCATTTCGTTTCATTCATACATTCTACATTATTAATGTGTACATTTTTCTTCATTTCTTTTGGCGCATTTTTTGTATTAAATACAGCACAGCCTCGAAAATCCAGACTCATCCGGACATTGCCGATTTTGGATTTTCGATTTTTCCGGATTATAGAATTTGAATAACATTCAGATTTAATATTAACTAAATACACTATAAAGCAATCTTTTTAGTAAAAATAATGGCAAAAGTTAAGTTAATCAATTAAAACATATTATTTAATCTAAAAAATCGGGCAAAAGAAATTTCTAAGAAAAAATATACACAATAATTTAGAATGTGTGAACAAAACGAAATGATAAAATTACATTTTATCATTTCGTTTAAATATTTAATTAACATTTGTTATTTCATTAATTTTGGTTTTTGGGAAAACAGTTTTCTTTATCCTGCAGATGGACATTATTTCTGCTCGGTTATAAAGCTTCAAGACATTTAATTGCATGATCGATTGTTTGCATAAGATTATCAATGGGTATTCTTTCTTCTCCACATTTATCGTTGCTACTTTGATCTTTTTTTATTTAATATCATATCGCGAATTTCGCCATCACTCAATTTATTTACGATTGGGGCATCATCATCACAGTGCAGAACTTTCGCTATATCAGCTTTGTCGAGAATTAATGACGCGCCGGAAGATTTAATGAAGTGCCGAGATTTAATAAAGATCAAGGATTAGCAATTTTGATCATATATTTAAAGGTGTAAATGTGTTTAAACTGTTTTCGCTATTAATGAACGAAAAACAAAAAATAAGAACTTAAAAGTTTTATTTATTTTCTAGCAGCTATATAATGTTATATTTAAAAAGGCTGATGACTCTGAAAAAAGTAAAAACTTTATTAGTAATAGTCAAATATGTAAAAATTATAGCAGTAGATAAAATAAATATCTTTTCCAAAAAAGAAAAATCTTTTCCTCGCAATGATTTTTCTAAATTACGATGAGTCATTACTAGGTTGCAGCAGCACCGGGACGTGGTGGGGCAGGGAAAGCAAAAAAAGGAATTTGCTTAGTTCCTAATCATTGTAAATGCAGCCAACCCCTTTGAGAGGTCTGTGTGTTAATGACCTTGTTGCTGGTTCTGTGCGAGACGATATTATATAGTTATTTATTTGCTATTTATAGTATGTAAATATGGCTTTCTAAACAAAAAAGGCTTTCTAAACAAAAAGGCTTTCTAAACAAAATATACAGATGATTTCCAGCCGACACGTTCGGCGAGAACAAAAAAATCATCAAATATCGGGAGGGCGAGATTCTGGAAACAAAACAGAATACATTGAAGAATGGAATACGTACTACGAAGTGAACAAAATAAATTTCCGCGAGCATTAATATGAATTCTCGGGATTTTTAGATTTAATTGAACAATTTGTGATAAAATGTTACGATAACGTTTTAAAGTGTTTAATATTAAAAATTACATTATTTCAGAAAAATGTCTGTTTCAATAATGAGAAAAGGAATTTTGATAATAAAAATTCCATATTTAAATAAGGGGGAGGAGGGATTAATGCTAACAACGTAATTCACGCTCCAACCACGAGCCGATCTACGGCCGTCCATCTAAACTTTCGTTTCATTTCTGGATTCTGAAAGTCGACCGGAAAATCCTGTATTTGTTTATAAAATATAATTCCATATAAATAATCTTACCCTGTTGTTTTAAATCTGTGACTTTGCCAGTCCAGAAAAAAACAAAAAACAACCCGAAAATTTTGAAAACGTCCGGATTTAAGATGTCCGGATTTTCGAGGTTGTACTGTAATATGCTTTAATTGATTAACTTAACTTTTATCATTATTTATAGTGTATTTACTTAATATTAGGTTTGAATTTTATTCAAACTCTATAATCTGAAAAAATCAGAAATCCGGACTCGGCAAAGTCCAGATGAGTACGGATTTTCGAGGTTGTACTGTGTTAACTTTGCCCCTGGTTTAGTTTGTGGTGTTTGCAGGTAATTTCATTCCGTGCATGACATTTTTTTATACCAGTTTACTGAAGCGAGCAATTATAATTTAGTATTTTCATTAATTACATGTGCTTCTGAAAAGTTATAAAATAGATTTTATCTAAAGAAAAAATAAATAAATCACAAATTTAAAACATTGCACACATTGTACAAAAGGAATATAAATTAACTGGAAAATAATTTAAAATTACTTCATCTACATTCACGGACAATGAAAGTTGTGCACCAAGAAGAAAACATGGTACAAAGGAGAAATGATGTAAATAGCTAGAGGGCGGGCTGGTATGCAAATGATCCAAGTCTGGTGTGATTGCGCATGACCGTACACCTGTGAGTGGCACTGCAAGCATGAGCCAGCGGCATTATAAACTGTAGTCGATGCCCAATCAATGAAAGAAGCTTTGGCCGATGCAAGCACGAGTACGGAGTGAAAATGATGGTAGGTAGATGCCAGACACTTCGATATACGCAACTGATGTACTTCGAGAGAGGCCTGATCATCGGGCTGAAACCATAGGGAGGTCAGCACACCGGATAGTCCGTCACGTGGATCGTTTGGACTATACCATCCGAAGGTGTTGGGAGCACTGGTCATGGGACACCACCCAGACATGGAGGACCAACTCTGGATGGACCAGGCATACCACAAGTAGAGCGTATCGAATGATCATGCAGAAAGCATGTATAGGGCCCGCGGTGACCCGATCCATGTTATAGGCACACATTGCAGCTCCTGTGTGCCCACAAACCATATCTAGACACCTGAAGGAAGTGAATCTGTAATCCCCGCGTCCCTTATGTGTCCTGCCGTTAACATGGGAACATTGGTGGCTCCGGTTGCAGTGGTTCTGGGCCAGAGCAACATGGAACACCACAGATTGAAGGTGTGTGGTGTTTAGCAATGAGTGCTGCTTCATTTTGGAGACCGATAATCAGTGTGTCCAGATGTGGAGGTCCCCTGCATAACGCCATAATCCCAACCTCGCTATTCCTGGTAGCAAAAAGTCTGGCATGCAAACTTTACATGTATATTTGTATAAATATAGAGCAGAGTTTAAGCAGAGGAAAATAAATACCGAGTCTTGCCTATTTGAATAGGCTGGCTGTGACATCAACATGCAGCTAGAACGTATTTACAGACTTCGAAATTGAGAAAACATGGCTAAGAAGTTCATTTTGGAAAACATCAATACATATTGCTTTCCTCCATATGTTGTTTAACTTCCACCCATTTGTAGGTCACATACCTAAACATGAGGAAACTTGACACATTTGTAGATGACTAAATTAGCACATGAACAATAAAATAGTAAAGTACCGGGTAAAAAGTTCTACAGTCATCAGTACTACCACTCACTTAAACTAACGTTGAAGTACAACTTGTTACCATCATAATTGCCTTTTCAACCAAGACAAACATCTTTACCAATAGTCATTAACTAGTTATCTCAAATGTGTCAAGTTTCCTTATATTCAGGTATGTGACCTACAAATGAGGGGAAGTTGAACAACATATGGAGGAAAGCAACATGTATTGATGTTTTTCTAAAATGAACTTCCCAGCCATATTATCTCAATTTTGAAGTCTGTAATTACATTCTAGCTGCATGTTGATGTCACAGCCAGCCTGTTCAACTAGGCAAGATGCTGTCATATTTTAATGAAAGCTGATTTTGATTTTCTAAGAAATGACTCTGTATTTATTTTCCTCTGCTTAAACTCTGCTCTATATTTATACAAATATACATGGAAAGTTTACATGCCAAACTTTTCGCTATTAGGAAGATTATGGGCCAGCAAGTTTAAGAGCCCAGGAAAGTTATAGGACCAGAAAGTTTACTGGCCCTAGGTAGCTACCGACTCAGTAAATATGCAAAGCTAACTCCAAAGAAAGCCGAATCAAATTCATGGGGGGGGGGGCCACCCAAGTCCGCCCATCGAAGATAAACGAATTCATTTAAGGGAAGTTAAGAAGCTTCACTACCAAAACATGGAGCCTGTAAAAATGCTGCTGCTTATAAGAGAAAATTATGCAACCTGGAGCAATGGCATGGTCTTTGCCCTCAAAACCGAAGGATGCTATGAATTTGTAGAAAGAAGTATGAAGCCAAATGATGAAACAACATCGTGACAAGACCAGGAAGAATTCATCCATAGACATGATAAAGGTCTATCCATGCTCTTCTATGGCTTATCACTGGAATATCAAGAATTAATTAATATTTCCGATGATCCCGCTGATGCCTGGAAAAAGTTGAGAGATCATTTCGATGCACCAACAAGGGTTAATTTAGTACATCTACTCGACAAATTCTTTAGTATTCATCCAGATATCGACAAGCCAATTGATATTTTTTGTGCAAGTCTAAAGAAAGCAGTTACCAAGCTAAAGGATGTTAAACATCCAATAACTGAACTCTATGTGAAATTTCAAGCAATCTGGTATCTCCCAGATGTGTACCAAGGTATAGTGCAAGTTATATACCAAGGGCTGGATGCGGACTTTACTTTGGACACGATATAATCAGAACTTTCAGCAGAAGAAGGTTGGTTAAGGTAGCAGAGCTGGGACCTTAATGTAAGTGTTAATTCTGCATACTCTGTATCATGTAGAAGTAAAAATGTTTCTAGAAATAATCCATTAAGAAATTTTCAGGCTAAGCTAATTTTAAGCTTGAAGATAAAATGACACAAATTGGACATTGCTATCTATGTAAAAAGATGGGCCATTTAATCCTTTAAGCGTTGTTGACGAGTTCAACTCGTCATGCACTTTAAAAGAGGAGACTCTTGTGTGTTTGACGGAAATGACATGTCATATGATTTTTTTATGAGATATTAACTGTGTTTACAATCTTTTCCACTGTACGGCAGTAGTAGTCCTAGAGACTAAATTTTATCAGAGACAGTATTTCGTAAATGCACGTGTAAGCCAGTAGAAACCACAAATGGAAGCCAGTAACTGTTCCTGAAATATGGATTTATTTATTTCTTCTTCTGCTCCAAAATCTTGTTTCGAAGTCTAAAGCTGATGTGTTGTATGTTATGCTTCCAATAAAACCTGCAAAAAGGTTAGGAAAGAAACCAGGATATGGTGTCCAGACTGTGAAGTTGCTCTTTGTTATATCCCATGTTTTAAAATTTATCATACCAAGAGGAACTATTAAAAACTGGAATTATATGTTTTTTTTATTTACTTATCTGTTATTTAACACGTTTTTATTTACTTAATACTTATTTCAACAAAAGACCTTTTCATTCAACGCACAAGCAGAGGGGAAAACCGTATGGGAGAAAAAAACTCCCCACTGCAGTGCGTGCGAAGAGAAATAAATGACATGCTTAAAAGGTTAAAGATAAATTGTCCTAAATTTAAATTAAAGAATGTGACTAGTATTGTAGAATTAAATAAGAAACCAAATATTGAGACCAGTTTTGCTATAGATTTTATCGATAAATTCAATTGGGTCGTAGATACTGCTGCCATGTGTCATTTCTGCAACAACAAATCATTGTTTTTAAATTATAAAGAAATGAAGGATACTTTTATGTCACTGGCAGTAGGTAACGTCAAAAGCCCAACTGAATCTATCGGGATGATCAAAATGCATGTCATAAATGGCCAAAGGAATGATATCATTTTGAACGAAGTTATGTACTCCCCTAAATTACGTCGTAATCTTCTAGAAGCTTCAGTACTAGAAGAAAGTAATTGTTGTTTTCATGGGGAAAAAGGGATACTTTGGTTCTATACACTAAATGGGGAAAAGCATTTTTATGCTAAACGAAAAGTAGGGCTATATACTTTTTAAAACCCCAGTATGATTTAGATAGTTTAAATGATATCAGCAATCAAAAGAATAAAAATAGCAAACCTGAAAATGAAGATAGACAGAACACAAGAAATGTCCAAAATTTAAAGGATAAAGAAGCTAATTTAAATACTAAAAAGATTTTAAAAGGTAAAAAGTTAAGATCCGATTTTGGAAATTTTAAGGGAGTTAAGAAATACATCAACAAAAAATTTAACATTTACAAGAGTAAGCCAAGTAGCTCTTTTACTGAGTCTAATGTTAATACCAAACTTTGGCATAACAGATATTGTCATCGATCATGTCGTTGATTATATGTTTCAAACAAGTAAAGTTTCAGCGGTAAATGGACTTCCATAATTTAAGTTCCAAAAATTGAATTGCAAACATCGCAAATTAGCTAAAACGAAATGGGTATCTTACAAACCTATAGGTAGAATAAGATCCACTAAACCCTTAGAACTGTTACACATGAATGTGTATGGACCCATGCCAGTAAAATCATTAGGCGGTAATAGATATTTTTATCGATCACTGATGATTATAGTAGAAATTTTTTTTTGTATATATATATATATATATATATAAAAAGATGTATTTAATGTCTTTAATGAGTTTCAAATCAGAGAAGAAAGACAGAACTGGAAAATTCAAAGTATAAGAACGGATTGCAGCATGGAATTCTGCCATAATAAATTTAAAGCTTATTTAAGCAAATAGGGGATTAAAGCTGAAAGGACTAATGTATACAAGGTGTCCCAAAAAGATTGAAGCACACTTTAATTCTTTACCTGTTGGAGATAAATGGGCAATGTAAATTGCAAAAGTGTTGAAAGTAAGGTAGGAAATAAGACTACGTTAATGAAATAGTCTTCCCATTAATTTTCAAAAAGTTACACTTTTTAAAATTTTATACTACCCCCTTAGGCAAATTTGGTCAATCAGAAAATTTTTATTTTTAATGCAACAAGATCATTAAAAAAACCTGCATCTCTGTATCTTTAAACTTGAGCAAGTTATATTTAATTGAAAATTGAACATTGTGAATGGGGACCATATATAAAATTAGAAATGCAAATTTGTGACAAAAATAAAAAAGATAAAACTGGATGATAATACATAGGATACCCAATCGCGTAGCGAGTACCACTCCTTTATATGATCCTTACTTTCACTGATGAAATAGCCTTTCACATGGCATGGAAAAGTGGCATAAGTCAGATTTTTTCCTTTATCATAATTCAGTTGATTTTAAAGATACAGATATGAATTTTTTTTAATAATCTTGTTGCAGTAAAAATAAAAATGTTCTGATTGACCAAATTTGTCTAAGGGGGTCGTATAAAAATTTAAAAAGTGTAATTTTTTGAAAATTATTGGGAGGACTATTTCATTAAAGTAGTCTTATTTCCTACCTTACTTTCAACATTTTGCAATTTATATTACCCACTTATCTCCAACAGGTAAAGAATTAAAGTGCGTTTCAATCTTTTTGGGAAACCCTGTATCCCTCAGCAAAACGGTGTATCCCTTAGCAAAATGGAGTTTCAGTAAGATTTAATCTCACTGCTTTCGATTGCGTAAAAGCAATGCTTAATGATAGTAAGGCAAATGATAGATTATGGGCAGAAGCAATCTTGTGTTTTACTTATGTTAAAAATAGAATTTGCCACAAGTTTAAGACTAAAACACCACTAGAATTTTATAATGGTATGAGGCCCTCAGTAGATCACTTCAAGATTTTCGGTAGCAAAGTATATGATGGAAAACCTAAACAAGCAAGAAAAAAGCTGGATATGCGTGCCTAAGAAGGGATAATGGTGGGTTATGCTACGGGTATAAGAGGCTACGGGATACTGTTAAAAGAGGATTTGAACGTTATTGAAATGAGTAACCTCAAGTTTGAGGAAAGTATAGACGCAGGGGAAAGCATCTTGGATCCAAATGGGGATATGAGAACCCCCCCCTACTGTTACCTTTCAGATAACCCTAAATTGCTATTCTATAGGCTCTGATGAGGAATGTTTGGATAGGAAATCAGGCGAAAAGGCTGGCGAGAGTGAAGACAGTGAGGAAACTGACTCTCCTGCTGATTCCAACCTAATTCCCTGTTTGGACATCCCTTGGGATCGTGAAGCCGTCCCAAAAGCTGACGGTAGTAGAATAGATGTATATATTACATCAAGGGGGACAGTAGGAAAAGGCTTAGATCCCATAATGATGTAAGAAAATATTATAAAAATAATAATATACAATATAACAAAAATCTATTTAACTTTAGGGAAAAGAAAAGTAAAATAGGGTCAAAACGGGTTAATAAACCAGAAGCTACTAATGTAGAAATCAATATTCCCAAAAAGTACAAAGCCATCCTCAAATCACCCCAAGTCAAAGAATGGAATAATACCATAACTGAGGAAATTAAAATTATGAAAGAAGGAGATGTCTGGGAGTTAGTTCCTGTACCTTCTTCAGAAAACATAATAGGCAGTCAATGGGTTTATACATTGAAAAGAAATGAAAAAGGGCAAATACAATGATTTAAGGTGAGGCTAGTGGTTCAAGGGTATACTGTTCTACCGCCACGAGAAAGTCTCTGAACAGGGTTGCCGCAAGTAGACGAGTCGAAGAAAGCAGGGAGAAAGGATTAAAATCGACTGCAACATTTGGCAAATCAAGCGCACTTTGTTAAGCGAAGAATTCGTTTTGTTTATCATGATGTACTAAAAGAAAATAGTAGATGTTTTTTATCCGACAGTTAAACAAAATTTTCGTATTAAATGACATTAAATTATAAATTAACTTAAAAATTTCTCGTCATTTAAACTCAGAAAATAATTTGTTATTATAGGCGACAGCGGCTATGGGAAGCCATCAATCTATTAGAACAAAGTTTTAGATATTTTCTTTTAGGTTTGGGCGATTTTAGGAGAGAAAGCTTACAATTTAAAACTAGGATTTATATCATTTTGTTAACTAAATTTCGAATTAAATGAAAATTATTACAGTTTTCAATCAACAAGTTACACAATTATTAGTCAGCAAAAAGGAAAAAATAAATGATAAATAAGCAAAATTATGACTTTAAAATATTCATTCTTTTCATATTTTTCAATCAATTATAAAATATTCATTCACATTCATTGGAATAACTATTATCTACTATGTCCGAATCACTTGAAGAAGAGTCTGAATCGCTATCCGACAGATTTATCACTAATTTCTTCACAATATTTTCTATCAGTCCATCTTTCTTCCAATAAATATTCTCTATGTTTTCAATGTGTTCACAGTGTTTTTTCCATTCATTTTGTGTTACTTTTAAAATAGCTTCTTTAAGCAATAATTGTAAATTGTTCAAATTGATAAAATACTTATCTCAGTGTCATTAAGCGATTTCCCCTCACATTTTATCTTTTTAACTGATGACGCTGAAACCTCTGTCGCTTCCGCAGTTCTCTTCATTGCATTTGATATTGGTATTTTTAGAGAATTTGCGGTTTTTCCTCTTCAAAAAATGTCATAACATTGTGGACTATTGCACATGCTTGCGAATGCAAAGTCTTTCCACTTTTAAATGTAGTCATTTTTCAACTAGACAAAATCCACAAAGTGTGCAACACAGTACAAGTTACTTCACAGCTTTAAATATCACAGAATGCGAGCGTCTAGCATTGACTCCAGTACAAAGCGAAATGCGACTTTCGACGGTTCTATCTGCGCCAAATCGAAAAAAGGTCTTTCAATCACACCTAAAATGCAGTGGAATAACTTGTTTCCATAGCGACTGCCACCAAAACGTCTGCTGTCTGGGGACTTTCTCGTGGCGGTAGTACAGTACCCAAGAAAAGGGTGACACATACGACAAAGTTTTCAGTCAGGTCATTAATTTCAGTCTGATTAGGTTATTTTTTTACAATCTTTGTCAGTATGTTCGGATGGTAATTTAGGATGGTAATTTAAACCCTTCCATGGCCTGCCCACTCTCTAGACCTATGTACATTGCAGTGGGTTCCTACACACTGGTGCATACAGAAATGAAATTGCAGATAATTTGGCTAAATTGTCATCCACAATGGGATCAGTCCTACTGTTAAAAGACATCTCTAGGTGTTTCAGTAAGATCAAAAGAGAAGCTCATGTGATCTGGTGTGATTCTTGGAATAAAACTGGAATCAAATGTCACCTTTTTTGTTTTCAAAGGGATTCAAAAGATCTTAATAATTTCAGAAAATTCCCTAGAATGGTTGCCATTTTTGCTGCTAAGGTTAGGATAGGTCACATAGTCACCTAGGCCCACTTGAATATATTTCACCAAGCTGATTATGACAAGTGCCTTGTTTGCTCTGTAGAAGAGGAGACCCTGGAGCACACCTTGTTTTTTTGCACTGGAGATAACTTTTTAGAACTATTTTAACAAACATCTGTGTTCCTCTGTCTATTTTATTTGTATTATCTAATATACATTTTGTGTGTATTGCTTTTTTAGTCTATAGAAGACATCATGAAATCAGTCGCTAATGTGTCAGACTCATGTATCAAGTTGTATTGTATTAGTTAGTAATTTTCTAAAGAAAGATTAGCAGCAATATCATGAAAATTTGCATTTAGACACGATCATCATATAATTTTATTTTTAAATATCTTTTATTTTTGTAATTTGTTTGCATCCATTAATATCGCTATATTTATATCTCTTTTTATAGAGAGAAATTATCTTTGAAACATATAACTGAAATGAAGATATATTTTCAGAATAACATTATTAAAATATTATTAATTTAGATATTTGGCACACACTAAATACTTAGCTTTAGGTACTTAGTACATGCTCATGCTCATTAGAAACGCATTTGGAGAGCATGCTGAAATCCTCTTCGTTGAAGACCCAGACCGTCCGACTCATCCTGAGGACTTGAGTATCTATTTGGATGGCCGGAAATCCTCTTTGTAGAATTTTTCTGTTTGCTTCCTTTTTGAAAACATTAAATGCAATCAAAATTACCTAACTGTTATGTAAGACTGATTTTGAGTAGTAATAGTTATGTAATTTTTTTTTCTTTAAACAAACCTTGTGGTTACCCATATATTTGTTTGACTGGTTATGCAATTAATCATTTGATAGCAATAGAACATTAATATGTAAACATAAAAGAAATTTTAAATCCTTCTAAAAAAAAAATAATAAATCCATTATCAAAACAAGCAGTATGACTGAAATTTAATGCTGCTGCCTTAGAAACAGCATATTTCTAATCTTTCTGTTGTTCAAATTTCTGCAAGAAAAACAATCCCTTTATGATCAATATTAGTATTACTAGTATTTCTATATGTAAATAAAGTAGGACCCATACAGATATCAAAGAAATTAATTAAAAATTTTATAATAAACTTGACAAATGCAAACCTTTTAAACATCTTGCATGATATTTATGATATCCTACTTGAGTAAAACCATTTTCTTTCAGCAGAGCGTGACTTGGATGCTCAAATGTAGGCATCATTTGAGGAGTACTTCCATAGCTGTTTGGAGATATTACACTTTCACTGAAACACAAGCAAAAAATACATACATTAGCAGTAGATTATAAGGTATCTAAGAACCTTACTATCATTTAAATCATATTTATTTGTTAGTAGTTGAGCAATAAACATAAAATTATAATGTAACCAAGTAGTATGGTTGAAAACACAAAAACACAAACTAGTACTTACTACCAGGGTTGGCAAATTTCTTCCAATATGAAAAAAATTATGGAGAAAAAAACTGTTTGGAATAAATATCATTCTTTCCCCATTTTGGAAGAAATGAAAGAAACTGAAAATCATGAGTTATAAATATACACAAAATCCCCAATCAAGTTACTAGAACTTACTAAAGTGAAAAGGTTCACCAATTTTTGTTATTCATTTGGGGTAAATTATTTCAAGTTATCCTTTAGGAACTTTGGACATATTTATTAAACTAATTCAAACTGAGTAATTTGTTAATACAGAATCTGGCAGCATATATACTTCTTGCAACAAATAGAGTATATATCTTATTTAAATTATATAATTACAATTCTTATATAGTGATATTTTAGTTTTTTTGAAATAGAACCATCATTATTGAAAAGGGTGTAACAAAATATCAAATTTTGCAGGGATTACATTTTCTACAGTATATTAAGCAAGATCGCTTAAACAGAAGCTCTTAGAACAAAGGACAAAAATAAAAAAAAAATTGAATTAAATTGAATGTCCAGTCTTTAACAAATAAATTGTTTACATACATTAAACAGTACCAGGGGTTGTGCAGCTGATCGTTATTGTTGAATTTTGTGAAAAAAAAATTTAATATGGCAATTGGAAAAACGATTTAGCAAAAATGTTAGCAATTATGAATTCTGCCAATGTCAAAATCAAAAATTGTGATAGACTAAACATAATGTGTACTATTATACAATTTGCCTTTTTTAAAACAATAAATTTTAATCTAAACAGCTTTTTTAAAAAAAAAAAAACTATTTGGTGAATAGGTTGGCAAAAGTAATCAAAAATCCAGAGCAACCCCTGAGTACAATATATATTTTTCATACTCGCTATAAATCTGCTTTATTATTTTTACTAGAACAAATTACCCGGTATTGCCAGAGTCCTAAATAAGTGGCCACACTTATAAATAATTATATAAGTACTCACTACTTAAATAAGCAGTTACTAATAAATAATTAAATACACCCCTGCTATTTAAATAATATATCCTAATTAAGCAGCCATTACTTAAAACACATAATATTAAATGTATTTGCTAATAGATGGCAATAGCGGACAGGAGAAAAAGGATCTAGAAAATAATGATAAACACTCTGCTGATTAAAAAATGTGAAGTGTTTGCTCTCATATAAAATTTATAATTAATTAGCAGATGGGTTTAGGAAATTATTTTTTATTCTAGAGCAATCATTGTTATTTTAAGAAGCTGCTGTTATATAACTGTCTGTATATAAATGTCAGACAACAAGTTTATTTTTTTATATCGCAATATAAAAATAGAGTAGGTTTTGAATGCACGAAAAGTATCTATTTTTAAAAAAATCACTAAAATTCATCTATTAATCATATGGATTAAATTCAAAGTTTGTTTCATGTTTCATACAGTCTTCTTGGGAAAAAAAAAATTAAAAAAAAAAAAAAAAAAAAATTCAAGGACTATTTAAAGACTTAAGGTTTAGCAATAATAACTATGCTACGATGGTTCTAGTTCCCAGTTTGCATTAACCAGGTCATGACCAGTGAGTGAAGGTGGACGTGTTTACGTGAGACCGCACATAGCAACAATTGTCTGCTACTCCAGGCCCAGGCACTTTTGGATACTAAATCTAACACAATGAAAAGATCATATTAAATATGCTTTGCTTTAAAATACATCTACAATTATCACAGAAATACACGGGTGTTATTGCATATAAGGAACTTCACTCCACCATTATTTTTCTAATGTGAGTCTTGAAAATTTGTCAGTTTTGTTGATTATTACTTGTATAATATCATCACTAGAATACAGATTAAAGAATTAATTTCCTTTAACAAGGTTTTGAACTGTTCATATTTAGTCTAGAAAACAGAATAGATGGCAAATCTTCGACATTTGAACTCTGTACAAAAATATTATCATCATCACACACATTGGTGTCTCTCAAATAAATTTTCATACTAAAGCGCACCCAACTATTTCATTTTATTCACTTATATAACTATGAGATTCATTTATAAATTGTAAAATCTCACTTTCGGAAAAATATTTGACATTTTTCGCTATAATTATTACAATCCATCTGACTAAATTCTAACTAGATCATACCCACAACCCCTTAATATCAGCGATAAGAATTCCAAGCCCTAATCCACTTTTAATCACCTTCTTTGTTAAAATAAACACAGAAAAACTGTTATGATAGAAACCATCTATTTAAATATCTCAGTTGACATGCCTTTTAAATCAGAACTACCACAACAGCTTTCACGTGCATTTGTTTATACTATTAAATCAGTCAGCATCCTGATGGAAAACGTAAGCTGAGATATGTAGGTCAATGTTCCAAGTAACTAGCTTTGCAAATAGCACCATCTAATGCTATTTAAGAATTTTGATCAAAACGTTTCAGCAGCTGGTTGCTTATACGCATCAATGAGCTACAGTAGACATTTCATGTTCATGGCATAGACACAACAGTGGGCCAAGAAAGGAGAAAGCTTTCTGTAGCATATATGCAACGTTGGTACTCAAGGGATTAATAAACTTATTTTTAACAATTTTTCTTGATTTTCTTTTGGCAGTTTGTTGTAAAATATTTGATTGTAATGAAAGTTATATTTTTATGTTCCTCTGCTTTTAGTGATAGTTTATCAGCGGATTTTATCAATGCTTGGATATCTATTTCCTAACTTTTCCCCTCTTCTTTAATATCTCTATTCCTGACTCTAATCTCACTTTTTTTTGTAAGGATATCTTCTGTTCTTCAAAATATATCTGGTATTTTTGTCTTGCATTTGACCATACATATGTAAGCATTTGTAATAATAAGTAAGCATATGTAAGCATATGTTCTGTTACATTTATATCATGTACATCACATCCTACAGAATTAATATAATTACTTATTAATCTTTGTGACACATAAGAAATCTCCTTCATATTTTCAACTTTAATCTTCTTGTTGATGCTAAAATCCTTTTCAACAGCATTTTAACTATAACTATCATATTACACTTCCAGTATAGTTAACTCGCATAACAGTTGGTTAATTATGTAAAATATTTCTTTTAACTTAACCAAAACATGAAAATAAGCAAGTTTAGTCTGCCTATTGTACAATAATTGGAGGATGGAGATGGATGGGAAAAAAGATGGTTGTGAACGCTCAGCAATGTACAGCACACTCTTTGGGTGAAAACTTTTTTCACAAACAAATTAGTTTGTAGAGAAAGTCATGAACTGGCCACATCAGATTTTTTGTGCAATCAAATACTTCTTTAAAGTTAGATTTATATTTTTGATTCCATTTTTTTTTATTAATTCCAACATGCAGAGTGAAATTAAACAGGACAAAAAGAGATCATGATTGAAAGTTTCATATGAATGTTTAAATGACATCAGTCAAATGTTTAAAAATAAACATTGAATTTGATCAATATTTACACATTTCAATCTCATTATGACAATGAATAATATATTTCATAAATATATCAATACAGTAACCGAAAGGAACAAGGATGCTAACAAATTACAATCTGAAAAGATAGAGAAATAAAGGAAGAGAAATATGAGCTGTTAGAATTCTTTTTAAAATTTATAAGGTTTTATATAAAAATTAATAATAATTAACAGAACAGCAGAAACAATTTTTTTATTGTCGAGCAGAGTGTGATATTTAAAGAAACATCTGGTAAATTATGAAAATGGGATTGTTAGTCAATTTTTTTATATATCAATATAAAAATCAGAGACATTTTAAAGATGCAAAGAGTATATTATTTAAAAATTCATTCAAATTCATCTATTAATCATATGGATTCAAAGTTTATTTGAAAGAGAAATTCTCAATCTTTTTGGATGGCATTAAGATGGAAACTCTGATAATTTCATTCGCAAAGGAACCAATCTGGGTGAAAATCACTCAAAATCATGCTAAAACATAAAATAACCCCAAAAATCTCACAGTGGCATATCGTCTCAGGTCCTGAAGTACATGTGTATAAAATTTCATCTTTGTATGATATTTTGATTTTCCACTGCAGATGACACAGACAGGCATCTTTATTTATAAATGTACAAAATAGAGTGACCAACTCTGATTTGATGAATAATATTGTATTCGTTTACCCATGTAAATATATTTACCCTGTAAATAAATAGCCATTTGTTAAATTCAAACAAATTAGGTATCTTTTGAGTTCATATATTGTAGGTTTCAATTGTATATTTAAACTAGCAGGTTACCCATTCTTTGTACGGAATATAAAGAAACTTGAAATTCACAAACCTGTGCAAATTTCTATAGTATTCAAAATGACATTGTTATTCAAAATATTTTATTCCAAAATTTAAATTAATCCTCCTTAAAAGAAGTTTAAAATCTCTGTTATTGCTATACAAAATTATCTTCACAGGCAGATCTAAAGAATAAAACATCCTGGTCCCATTTGTGAACAATTTACAAAATATATGAAATTAAATCAATATATGCCAAAATGAAAGCACCAACATTATATGAGAATATACTAACATTATATGAATTATATGACAAATTTGTTTTTAACATATTTGAATACAAATCATTTTGGGCCTGATGCGATGCAGTTATTGTCAGGCCGAGTTCATTCTACATTTATAAATTTCTTTGGGCTTGGTCCGGGTTTAAGCATTGGTATTGTCTTGTGAAAATCTGAAATTTTGGCACATGTAGACCTCGAAAAGGAGAACAGAACATGTCAGAACATGTCGTGAGCATGCTATCGCATTTTCATTCGATCATCGGATTCACTGGGTGGAGGATGAGGGGAGATAAAATAACTAGCGCCTGTGATTACAATGCAGATCTGGCAGCTCGCCTAGAAAGAAGGCATTGATAATGCACACTTTCTAAGTTTATGAGGGGAGGGGGCAATTTGCAGGTGATGACATTTCAATTTTCCTTCATAGCATGGGAAAGGGCGGCTTTCGTCATAATTTTATGATGACAACAATTTATTTATTTATTTTTTTATGGAATCTCTAATTTCAAGGTCGTCCAAGAGGATGGCAACTTCCGAAAATTGGCCGTCCTTGCTGAATTTTAACCCGACAAGGACGGGAGGACTATATATTATTACTCTGTCAAAAAAATTACATAAAATCTGAATAAATAGAAGTCTCACCATAGACACCATAAAGCGATGCAAATGCATATATGCAAATAAGAATGTCTCAAAGAATGTTAAATACTGATTGAGAGAAACACAAAACTAAACTATTTTAAATTACTCAGATTTTTTTTAAGTCACACAAACAATCAACGTAAAAATATATAGAAAATTGCATTAGGATAAGAATAAACAGCTGTTGAATTATTCAAACTAACAGAGATGAAACATGCACTTAAAGGTTTCTCGAACAGGAAATGACAGTTGTGCTGCATGGAAAAGAGTTGTACGAAAAGGGAAGACAAGTATGAATGTTAGTAAGTGAAGGCATGACAAAGCTTCAATATATGATATGTTAAGCAAGAAATAGTATTCATAAAAAATGACCAGGACAATCAAAAGTCATTTCTGCTCATACATAGCACCATGCTAAGAAACTTGCAGATTGTGATAATTATTTGGTTCAGGGAATTAAGCAGTAATGAAATAAGTTTGTTCTTAAAAAGCACCTTTCATGGGAAAACTAAAAGTATCCACTAATGTAAAATTAATTCAAAAACTGCCACAAACACACTGAATAGAAGCAAGAGACATTACAATAGGCTAATTGCTAGAGAAACAAATGGACAAGGTATTATTTAGTAACAAAACACAAAATAATCTAGATGTTTCTGATGGGTTGAAATGTTATTGGCAGAATTTATGTGACACAAATCAACAACTGTGGAGGCGGCAAAAGGGCAGAGTGTCTGTAATGATATGGGACTGCATTGGTTTAAATGAAAAATCAGACATTTGGTTCTTACCAGAATATCAAAATACCATTATGTATCAGCAATTATTAGAAGATAATCTTCTGTCTATAACCACAGCCGGTCTACACACAGGCCGTGGCACCACTGAGGAGAAATTGTCGTGACGTCACGGTAAGAGGGGAGCATTTGGAAAGAAGAGAACAAAAATCCAAGCGCAGTTAGCGTCCCTCGTGGAGTGGTTGATGATTGCAAAACGTTTTTGAGGTTTTCGGAATGTTCTATTAGTTTTATAGCATCGTGTTTTGTGCATAATAAGTTGTTCTTATGTTTTGTTATCATTTAACTAATGTTCATGGTTGCTTTAGAGCCATTTTTTAAATAGTTTATATCTGCATAATTATCAATGCCTTGCACTTGTTCACTTCCCGGTTGCCGGTCGAACTATACATCAAAGACTTCTTATGTTCCAATCTTTAAGTTCCCTGAAGATTCTGCGTTGAGAAAACTTGGGAGATAAAAATTCCTCGTGTGGACTTCAAAGCTGGGAAAAATTCCAGAGTGTGTATTCATCACTTTGACGAATCGTTCATCATTCGTGAAGACACTTTTACAGATAAATCTGAGAAGATAATAATTAAAAGAGACAGGTTAAAATTATAACCGGGTGCCTATCCCACAATTGTCGGAAATATTGCAAAGCATCTTACAGAATCCATTCCAAAGAAAAGGAGGACTATGGAAAATAATGAAAATAAGCAATTAGATGCGGCAATTTCTAAAAGTAATGACTCTTAAACAAGAGCAGCAAAACAACAGCATGCTAACTTTAGGAGATATCAAGGTTTATTTCTGTACTATTCAAGGAGAAAATTGGACCCATCTTTCAATTGATGACAAGCTGTATCTTTTTAAAGTTCGCATTAATGCATCATCTGTGCCATGTGTTATTGCGAGTATCAGTATATGCCAAGGAAAAACATTCGATGTGTTTTTTGAAAATCTCCAGTGCAGTGAGAAGCAGCTACAAAAATGTGGAATACAGTTTAGCCTAATTACAAATAAACATGATCTGGATTTATTAATAAGTGCATGTGAAACTGTGCATTCTACTCCATCACAACTTAATTATATCGAAGCCGCAGTGAAGCTGTTGGAGAAATAGAAGCAGGTATGTTTAGAAATTTCCACCAAATTAGACTTTTTAATTGAACATGTAAAACTGCTAGAAAAAACAAAAAATCATCTTCGATTTTCACAAGAACTGTTTATTCTATGCTTTAAAATATACTTATCTAGTTATTCATGCTATAAGGCATTTAGAAATTCAAAGGTGTTGACATTGCCTCATGTGAGAACATTAAGTAGAATTTCAAAAAAGTTAAATGTGGATTCAGATTTTTTTAATCCGTGTAATAGTTATTTAAAACGTAAGGTACAATGTTTAAACGAAGACCAAAAATTTGTCTCTCTCTCTTAATTGATGAGATTTATGTTGATCCTATGTTTAAATGTGGTAAAGTTACCGGTGATTGTTTTGATAGTAATGAAAAAGCAAAAACTGCCCAAGTGTTTTTGATTACATCTATGTTTTCGAATTATAAAGACGTAATAGCAATTGCCCCAGTTTCAACACTTATGGGACAAAAGCTCTATAATTTGGCATCTATGTTAATTTGCAAGTTAAAAGAACTTGACCTTAATGTATTGTCTGTTATTACTGATAACAACAATATTAATAAAAGCATGTTTGCTTTTTTTAAGAAACATGATAAATTTAATGATGCTGTATATAATCCAAGTAACCCTGATATACCTCTGTATTTGATGTATGATCCTGTTCATTTATTAAAATCTATAAGAAATAATTGGTTAAATGTAAAAGACACTAAATTGCAGTACCCTGATTTCCAAAATAATGAAAACCTTAGAGGCAAATTTTTCTGATTTACGGAATTTATACAACTTTGAAAAAGATAAACTCCTTAAATTTTCTCACATGTTAACATTAAAATCATTATATCCATCTAACATTGAGAGGCAAAAAGAATCCCTTGCATTAAAAGTATTCAATATTCAAAACTCCATAGCTTTAGCCAAATATAAATCGAAGCATGAATGATTAAAAAAGTGTGATGGTACAGTAGATTTCATAAACGTTATTCAGAAGTGGTTTAAAATTATGAATGTGAAGTCATCAAATATGGGTATTAGGTTTCGTGATGAAGATATGAGTCAAATAATGAGTATAAATCAACCTCAATTCCAATTTCTCATTCATTTTCACATATGGGTAGACAATTGGTCTTCATTGTGTCATAGTAAAACATATAGTGGTCTTACATCAAGAATGTTTCATGCTTTAAAACAGACGACACTTATTACCTGCAAAATTGTAGAGTATGTGTTCTCCCATTTGAAACCCCAATATTTTCTGTTGGGCAAATTGCAAAGTGATCCTCTTGAAGAAACGTTTAGCCCTTACAGGTAACTTTCCGGGGCTAATTACCACATCTCTATACAGCAACTTTTAGAAAACGAGAAAAAAAGTCGAATTAAAAATTTGTTGCGCATCAAGTCCTCTCTGAAAGGAGATATAACTGTCACAAATTTCACTGATAATGTTGATGAAAGTATAAAATTTGATGATATAATTGTTTTTGATGATTTGCTGTTTTTAAACTTGGATGATGTTTCCAATTACATTCCACATGACGTGGGCCCCGTTTTATTGCATATAGCTGGTTAGACTGCACATAAAATCTGTCGGTATATTAGTTGCAACGACTGTAGATCATTTTTGTGTAATGATGAAATTATGACATGTGAATTTTCAGATCATTTGCGACTTATTGATATTGTAGATAGAGATGCCTTGAAAAGGTCAACTACTGCTTATGTGTATATAACATTTGTTTGTTTTCGAATTTTTGAAAAATTAGTTTCTGAGGAGAATGAAGGGCGTTTTATAAAATGTAAACAACAGTTGCATATCATATTAAACCTAACTTTGAGATATTTAGATACAAATCAAGAGATGGAATCATGTTGGACTTGCGTTGTTCATGAACCTTTAAAGGTAATCGAAAAAAAAAAGTCATTACTACCATAGCTAAAATTTTATTGAATGTTAAAATAAAAATGAGGATGGAAAAAATAGAAAAAAAAAAGATGAAAGGAAATATAAAAAATTTGCTTCCTAAAGTATTATTTTTGTTATTTATAATGTTAAAAATAAAAATGAGGATGGGAAAAAATAGAAAAAAAAAAGATGAAAGGAAATATAAAAAATTTGCTTCCTAAAGTATTATTTTTGTTTTTAAGTAACTGAAACGCATTTATATATATAGTAATATCTCATATTCATACGTTATTTCATCAGTTTTCTTAAAAGGAGTTTCAATGTATTATCTACAATGTATTTACTTACCAGTTCTTGTTTTCAGCAGACTATTATAATTTTTTTTATTTTTTAGAAATTTTCATATTGATATCACCATATGTAACTAAGATAGAAACAGTGGAGATACTGATGCGTTTTATAGAATTATTGTATATATGTTATACCACACATTATACTATAATATGTTGTAAAATTGTCCATTACATCTGCAATTGTATTTTAAAGTAAGTTTGGCAATAAATTTTGCTTCGTTAAATCCTAACGAACCTAAAATATTTATTAGAAATCAATTAAAGTGATTTTTATCATCAGCAATGTGAAAATATTTCAAATTATATGTAAAAATAGAATTGTCACACAATATTTTTTTGCTATTATACATATGGTTGTAGAAATTTTGATGTCATATTAATTGCACTGTTTACAGTAGTACAAAAAAAAATGAAAGCTACTTAATATTCATTAACACTGGGTTTGTAACTGTAAAAGGATCTAGATTATATATAATTTTGTAATCATTTAGACAGAGTAGTTCTTGCTTTGTGGGAGCTCCAGCAAAAAAATATACCCCCCCCCCCCCCCATCTAAGTTTAGATAATCTTTATGAAATTAACTGTGCTAAAATTTAGGCATAGAAATGAGCAAGAGTGTAATTATTTTGAAATATTTTTTAACTCTCAATTTGCAAATTTTCCAGAGTTAGCAAGAGTTCCCCTTCTAGCATTACATCATGATTCTGGCGCTACGGCCTGAGTGTAGACCGGCTGTGCTATTAACTGAAGACATGTGTGGTAAAGACCATAGGCGCCGCTTAGGGAGGGGAGGACACCCTAATAAAACTGATTTTCCAATTTTTGTTTCATATTTAAAAAAATTAACACTTTCTTTACTTCATGAAAATATAGATGAATTATTTTGTAAATCAATACTTAACATGTTATGTATAATTATATGATAAAAATAGGTTTAACAAAGTTTTAGTTAAGTGAAAACTTCTAGGTTGGTCCCATTAAATTATTCTCCTACTAGTGAATGGAAAATTTCAGCTTAAAATAAGTTAATTTTAGGATAAAATGACTCAGAAACATAGTTAAGTCTGTGGTAACAGCACAGGGTACATTTTATGACTAAAAACATTAGTAGTTCTAAGAGGAATGGGCATGACCTTCTTTAATAAGGAGCTCATAAAGCACTGGCTCTCTTTCAACCAGAAACAGAATGATGAACACAGGGTGTCAAAATATAGTGAGATTTGTTTTCATTTTGAAGGAAAATACTATTAACATTGATGGGTGAACACTGATAGTGGGAAAATTCTAGGGTGTAGATTGTTTTTTTTTTAAGATAAAGGTGCATAAATTTGATATATAGGGCCCCTTCAAATGGTGGAGATGCGACCTCATTCCACTTTTTTCTTTCACTTTTAGAGTCTAACTCAAAGTTGTGATTTCAGCTTTGAGTCAGTCTCTAAAAGTAATAGGACCTGGGCTCTCTTTATAGAGAAAGTAAAATTGCTATGGTATAGGCACCCAGGAGGCCCAGAATCTTTGGGCCTTTGTTTTGTGTTTCATATTAATCTTCAGGGGTGAGCCCTAAAATATTGGGATAAGTTAATTTCTTTAGGACGGGTTAAGGTATGTGAGTTTGACATTGTGTAAAGGAGATGAGGCCCTCCTTTTTGGGGAGGGTAAAGCTGTAATTACGACATTTCTCTAAAAGTGATAGGACTAGACTCTTTTTTACAGAAAGTAAAGAGGGTTGGGTTTCTTCCAAAACAGTGGAAGAAACCAGACTTTTCTTCCACCAAATATGATGCCATTGATCCAACCAATGGATCAAGATATCATTGCAACATTTAAAGCCTGTTATTTGCTAGGCATAAAAGCTACAACAGGAGAAAATGCACCTACTTTAATGGAATTTTGAAAGAGCTACAACATCAGATACATTATAAAAAATATAGGTGAAGCATGGCATGAATTAACAGCAAACAATATGAGGGCAGTATGGAAACATATCATATTACATTGTGTAAATGATTTCATTGGTTTTGAAACTCATTTTGCTGAAGTCACTAATAACATAGTGGAAATTGGATAGAAGCTTGGTTTCAAAAAGTTAGATTACATCAATGTAATTGAGTGCATCGAATCGAACACGAATGAACTAAATAATGAAACACTCATTCATATAGATGAACAACTGGCTTATGAAGAACAGGAGGCCAATTTAGGCAACAACGACTGTGTTGAAGTGCCTACCAAGAATTAACAGCCAAACAACTATAAAAAATTATTGGAATGGTTGAAACCTCGTCAGAGCATATTATGGAAGTTGATCAAAAAACTGAATGTAGCCATAAAATTCGCTCAAAAATAAACAATGCAATTCACTGTTACAAAGATATGTATGAAGAGGAAATGCCAAAGACTAAAAATGTGCAGACATGGATCTTGCAATTTTTTAAAATTATTTCTAATAAAGACATTTGAATATATTAATCACATTTTATTTATTGAAAAACAGGGAGAAGAAATTTAGTTCCTCGATTAGTCAGTCTGGGATTTTGGCAGAACTGATTACCTGGATTATGAAAGGTATTACTGTGTGTGTGTGTGTGTGTGTGTATGGAGTAGGATTAAAAAATTCCCGGACTGAGTCTATAACTTAAAAAAATATTGGCAGTAGAGCGACTACAATAACGTTTCTGTGTTACTACGTTCTCCCCCTCTTCTAAAAGTGGTTTGATTCAAATCAAGTGGTCGGTGGCTCTCCGCAGCATCATATTTTGTAGACGGGTGTACTTAGTAACCGGCAATTGAAAGAAATGGCGCTTGTTGAGCAGAGAATTAATATTAAATTTTGTGTTCACTTGGGAAAGAGTGCTACAGAGGTTTACAAAATGTTGAAGCATGTGTAAGACAGCGATACATTATCGCGAACGCAAGCTTTTGAGTGGCATTGACATTTCAGAGAAGGCAGGGAAAGTGCCGAAAACAACGAATGCGTTCGCCGTCCGCAGACTTCCCGTACTGCTGAAAACATCGAAAAGGTTTCTGCGACGGTACATGGGAACAGACAGCAAACAATAGTGGAAATAACAGAATCAGTTGGGATATCCGAGGCCACATGTCAACGGATACTGACTAAGGATCTTAACATGCATAAGGTGTGTCAACACATCATTTCCCACATGTTAACCGAAGACCAAAAGGCAATTTGAATGGAAATGGTGGGAGACTTAATTTTGGTTGTTGACAAAGATCCTTCCCTACTTGGCAGAATTGTTACTGGAGATGAGAAATGAAGTTTTTTATACGATCCGCAACCCAAGAAAGCATCGTCAACGTGGAAATCACCACAATCTCCACGCAAGCAGGAATTCCACCAAGATTGCTCCAAAGGAAAGGTCATGCTACAGGTGTTCTTCAATATCCAGGGCACTGTGCATCTGGAATTTATCCCTGAAGGACGCACTGTGAACAAGGAACTCTATGTAGACATCCTGCGTCATTTGTGCGAGTCGATCCGGAAGAAGAGCCCAAAACTGTGGGCTGAGCAGTCATGGGTGCTTTTGTATGACAAAGCTCCTGCACACCGATTCCTCTTCATTGCTGACTTTCTTGCAAAGATGCAAACAACTATTTTGCCACATCCTCCTTACTCCCTTGATCTCGCCCCCCTGCGACTTTAGCCTATTTCCTGAACTGGCAAGTCGATTGCAGGATTGATTTCAATCCGCAGATGAAGTTAAAAGTGCATCGCAGGCTGAATTAAAGGATATGGTTAAAAATGGATTCCAGAAGTGTTAAATTTAAAATAAAAATAATAAAGCAGCTTTATAGTGTGTATAAAAAATATTGTATTGTATATGTGTATGTGTTTATTTGTTAAAGACTGAATGATTAATTTAATTCCATTTTTTTTCTGTTTTCATATTAGTTTCTCACTGTTCTGGGAGCTTCTGTATAGACAATATTTCTTTATGTCATGTAAAAAATACAATCCCTGTAAAATTTGGTATTTTGTTACATACTTTTCAATAATGGTTCTATTTTAATGACCTTAAGTGAACCTTTTCACTTAAGTAACTTGATTGGGATTTTGTGTATATTTATAACTCATGTTTTTCAGTTTCTTTCATTTCTTCCAAACTGGTGGGCGAAAGCTTGCTAAGCTCTGCATGGTCTAGTCAGTAACTCAACATCATATTTTCAGTAATGTTTCGATAACAACTCTTAAACTTTGTAATAAAATATAACAGTAGCTGACACATTTTTAACACTAACATACAGAAAAAACATTAGTAAGTTACAACATGCTGCAATTTTTATTAGATTTTTATTAGCTTAGAATTTATAGCTGTAAAAAAGTAATACAAAATATTTTTAAAAAGTGCAATTGTTTTAATGTATTTTAAGATGCTGATTTATGCTCTCTATGATGCTAATTATTTAAGGAAGCAGAAGAATAACATTATTTACTACTGTTAAGATGCAATAAAAAAAAATACTTTTGGAACTCTTTACTACCAAGAAAATAAGAGGATAAAGTATTGCTCATTTTCATACATTTATTTTTAAAGAAAATAAGTCATTTTTATACAAATTGTATATAAAACAGGTTACACTTCTAGAGAAGGAAAAAAAAAAAATTCAAGGATTTTTAAGGACTTTATCAGGAGAAAAAAAACCCTCAAGGGGACAAAAATGCGAAAAAAAAAAAATTCATTTATAAATGGATATAAACAATTGTGAAATACTAGCAAAATATTTAAATGTTACTTTTATACATCTTTTAAAATAAAATGAGAAGCCTAAATGTGAGGGGAAAAAAATTATACAGTAACAGACCAATTATCCAGAAAAACTTAAAATTATTTTTCTTTGTGTGTGTGTGTGTGTGCCTTCAATGAAAGTTGCTAATTTCCTTTAAACAAGATTAAAAATAAAATGCCTTTTCTTTTCAAATGTATATGGTTTCATCAGAGATAAAAAAAATCTATTGCCGGACATGCCTGGGTATATAAAAATTCATGCATGTATTAATTTTCATGTATTAATTTTTATTACATACCCGACCAGGCATAAAATTAGACATTGACCTGATTACACCGATCGGTAGCTGAAAACGAGCAACAAGCAGTCAACTGCAAATATTTTACATTTAACATTTAAAGCAGCATGAGAGAAGAGGATAAAAAAGAAAAGTCTTAATTCTTCAGTGATGGACTATAAATGGTTTTCTCAGCGCGATAGTTGATAACTGTGGGGAGAAAACCAAGTTTCACAGCTTATGGAGAGCAGCAGTGACATCACTAACAGAAACAAGCCAGAGCCTCTGACACAGTGCCAAAGCAGCTTCTCATCCTCTCTCTCTCTCTCTCTTTCTTTCATTTGCGCTTGATTTCTTGTGTAGATTTGCGGACATACAAGTGTTGATAAGCAGAGATGCCAATTACTACGTATTCTCCGTAATTTCTATAGGAAACATCTTCATACTACAGATTATGGAATTTGCAGAGTTTCCTAAGAGAAATTGTCTTCTGTCTAGGCCAATGTAAATTTATGGCCACATGCACGGTAAATTAAGATTGTGATTGCTCTTTTTAATGGAAGTAATAAATATGCTTCTTCAAAAGTTGTCTAATTTGGCATAAATCGCTAAATGGTTATTTTAAAAATTATTTCTGCATAAATAATATTAATTTCCCATTTTTGATATATTTACTTCATTAACAGTAAGCGATTTTCTAATTTTGATATTAAATTATAAGCTATGTATATAATGATATTTAATATATTTAATTTCATGAGCTCCAGGGCTATCAACAATGAAAAATGTCATCAAAAAAATGTTGGGCATGTAAAGTTTTATCTTGGGCATCTATTTTTTGGGCAATGTAGAAATTTTTTGATTTCTTTAACCATGGGTTTCATGATAAAATGTTAAATGTCAATTTTAAACAAATACAAAATAACCTTGAAAATTTGGGCATTTTTCAAATTTTCTAGTTTTTAAAATATCGGACTGCCAAAATTTCGGTTTTAGAACAGTAAGGTCAGATTATTTATATTGAATTATATTTTATAAGTAAATACAGTGTTTTCTGGCATATGAGTCAACATTTTAAACCACAAAAATGAGACAAATTTAGGCATCGACTTGTACACCAGATATATAAATGGACGCCCATAGATCGGACCGTAAGTGGAGCGTGGCATCACATCAAAGTTCGAAAACAGCACAGTTGTTATTTTCATTAGTAAAAGTATTAATTTTCAACTTAAAGCCAATCGTATATTTTACACTTTTTATTTCGAAAGTCATATTTACCACAAATTACAAATAACTAAATAAGATCGTCACAGAGCAACAAAGTCATTAACACACTGACCTCTCACAAGGGTCATCTGCTTTCAGGAGCTGAGTACATGCCTTTCTTTTCTTTGCATTCAATGCCTCACTCTTCCAGTACTGCTGCTTAGTAATGACTTAACATATCTTAGGAATACCATTGAGGGGTGACTATTTGTTTTATCTACTGAGGTACTTTTAACATATTTGACTATCCCTAATAAAGTTTTTCCTTTTTACAGAGGCATCAGCTTTTTAAAATGTAACAATGTATGTAATGTATAGATGTAAAGATATAAAGATGCTAGAAAATAAATAAAATATAAGTTGAAATATATAGTTTTATAGTGTATTTAGTGTAATACAATTAGACATTAACACCAAATCAATGTAATATCCTATTTAGTGGCTATTTTTGCGATGGATCAAAAATCCGGAAAGCCATCATTCTGGAGATTTCCAGATAATTGGTCCTTTACTGTTTTATTAAAATTGTACTCTTAAGATTCCCAGCTGATCAACAAAATATAACTTTTCAACAGTTCAGCTAAAATGCGAATCTAGTCACTAATTTAGACACACCCACCTCCTTTTAATATAACGTCCTATGGATTGCCAAGAGAATTAAGAAAATAATGCTGAAATCGATTCTCGCAATATGGAGCTGTTTGAGGCCAGTGACACATAAGCGTGAAAAGCTGTTGGCATTCTTTTACTCCCAGCATGCAGAGTCTCAAACGAGCATGAAACAAAGTTTGTATATTATAGCCCTGGAAAGCATGGAGAGGAATGTGAAAAACTCAGATATTTATTTTTATCCACTTTAAATTTCAAAAATTCTTAGAAAATTAAATTCAAGAATTTTTGCAGGCTCATTTTTTAGAAATACCCTTTATTCCAGGATATTCAAGGTCTTGAGGGAAAATGGACTTTCCAGGTTTTCACGGCTGCGTGCACATCCTGATAAAAGCTCTAGTTTATATAAATTAGGATTCTATGAAAAGTAAAATGAATGGAAATGGATGTTTCATTTATACTTGTGAAATCGCATAAAAATAATTATCTTATGAAAATAGGAATTAATAATTCCCCTGCACAGGCCAATTCTCAGGTGGGCTTTATCTTCTAATTTTAAGTAGGCTGGACTTAGATTTATACATTTTAAGTGAGCCAGGATTGTATCAAAAAGCTTTTAAAATAATTACTTAAACACCAATTTATCCATGTTTACAAGTTCTAAATATTTTTTTTATTATATTTCATTCAACTACATATTTGCTGATTTATTACATATAAACTCAAATATTAAAAAAAGGTAAAAAATTTTGATTTCACATTTTTATATCACATGCTGTTTGTTCAAAATGTATCTGACTCATTGAGGTCCAATTCACACATTCTGTTAGTAATATAATTGGAACAAATATCCTGTATTTTCAAAAAGCATTTTGCTTAGCTTGTACTTCTATAGTCTATACTTTTTCAAATTAAAATCAATCATTTATATTTATCTAGGTTTTTAATATTTAGTATGTTTTACAAATTAATTTGTATTATTGAACAAGCAACTTCTCTAATTAATATGTTTCAGTAACAATTTAAAAATAAAAATTGACAATATTTCTTTGAAACAAGTTTATTTGACACGAGTGCAATTTGACTTTTATTTTAGGTACAAACATTCATCTTTTCTTTACATAAAAATTATGAAAGTTCATTTCACAATTAAAAATAATCTACTCTTGCAGTTAAATCCATAACCTGCCTCACAACATAACCCAGCCAACTTAAACCCATTTAGATGTAGCACTCAATACTAAATTTATCTCTTACTGAAACTAAGACTGAGCTTGACCACAACTAATTTTGCAATTTAATCTGGGATTAATTTTCAAAATTGATCTGGACTTGAGCCAAACTGAACATAATTTTTAAAAGAAAGTAAAAATCCATGGAATAATCTAAAATATATATAAAAAAAAAACTACTCTTTCTATAATTTAAGAACATATTTCTTTTCTCGATTGTTTTAGATATTCAATAAATAATGAAAATCTCACATTGACTGCTACAAATAGTACTTATTAGCAAACTTTTTTTTCTCAAGTTAGCAGATATCCTAACTACAATTAAGACAGTAAACACATGCACACACATATATATATATATATATGTGTGCATATATATATATGTTTATATATATATATATATATATAAAATACAATTGTGGGTGTTTTGCAGTTTGAAGCTTTAAAAACCTTACTCACCTCATTATCAGCAGATTCTAATTAAATAGAGGTGTCAAAATAAAACTTAATGCTTTAAATATGTTTGCTTTCAATAATAATAAAAAAAAAATAGCTTTTCATGTAATTTATGTCTTCTAGATGATTATTTTTCTGCTCATACTTGTACAGATATGAGCCTGAAACTTCATGCTTGAGTACATAGTGCTCTCCCAAATATAAAAATGTTCATATAGTGCACTAATTTTTTTATTAGATACTCGCTGGAAAACTAAACATGAGTTACTGCTGTTAAAAGGTTACAAACATTCCCGATTTAAAATCAACTCTCACAAATTTTTCCCTGTAAAAGTATCTGACTACAGTGCTTTAAACACATTTCGAGGGAAAATAAATTGATTTATTATTTTCAGAAGTCCTGCTTCACAGTAAATAAGCTAAACTTACATTGGTTATATAATGATATTTAGTAACATAATGGTATATATGGCTGTCTGCAGTTTATTTTGAATTTAGAAATTAAAGGACTTAAGACATATTTTTTTATTTTCTAGTACTTTCCCATCATTTCAATGATTATGTTATTGCAGTCCTATTGCTAGAAATTATAGTGCATTGTTTAGTGAAATTTAAATTTGGAAAAAATATTTAATATATTTACCTGGCTGAGTTAGTTCGAGAGCGAGATGAATGTTCTCTGACATCCATTACCCAACCCACATGTTGGCCCATAGCATCACTATTACTTCTCATTTTATGATATCTGGGTCTCTAAAATAAAACAGTTTACACACGTCATACCAGAATTCTTTGAATAACAAATAAATTTTTAATTTGATATTTAATTCAGGGAAAAAGTATGAGTTAAGGATTTGAAACTAGATTTAAAAATAAAAAATATATCAATGAAGAAATAACATGCAATTTACACATGATACACACCAATTTCAGCATAACTGTTTTGAATAAATAAACTGGATGGAAATATTACATATTTAAATTATTTTGCTGCATACTAATCCAACAAAAAACCAAAATACTGTATAGTAAGATAAAATGTAGGTAAATGTAAGTTACCTTTTCAAAACTTTAGAAAATTTGTCTTTATATGTGCACACAAAAATGCTACCTTTCTTTAATTGTGCAACTTATCTCACTGCAATCCATGTAAAAATTAGAAGTTAAATAGTCATCCATGCCCAATCAACATTAAAAAGAAAAAAAAATCAGATGTGGTAGTCTTGAATTTTTAACAATAGTACTTGCATTGGAATGACAAAATTTTGCCTACACAAACTATGTTAAAGGACAAACATGAGAAAAATTTGTCCAATTTAATAGTCTTCTAACTGTTTGAATAATTAGAATATACAATCCTATAATTGATTAATTATTTTTCTTAGACTGGTGGTGTCAATGAATCATATAAGCATGAGAGCTCATAACATAAAGGGATGATTTTTAAAATAGCTGATAATAGTAAGTTAAGAGTCTCAATGAGATCCTATGGTTTATGAACAACTATTGCAGTTTAACTATATTACTTATGACTCTCTTGGATGTTTGACTCTTTGCTGATAATATGTTGTCAGATACCTGTCATGTATGTACATGAGGTTGAACTTTGCCTGTAGAACCTTGAATAAAGTTCTTTCACAGAAGTAATCACTTACATAACAGTTAAAAAAACCTGCAGGTTCAGTGTAGGTTTGCTATTGCTGATTGTGGCATTTTCAGCCTCAAGTGCTATACTAGATCCATGACTCTGGAAACCCCAGAAGAAAGTTGTAAATCAGTCAAATGTGATACAGATTTTCTGGTGAACTAGAAAAAAATTTGAACTGTGTGCTTTGAACTTATGCTGAATTTCGCAGGAAATTGTTTATGCATATAAAGCCATTCCTCAGTTAATTTCATAGTCTCAATCTTTATTTCCATTTTGTATTTTAATAACTTGTGTCAACCCATAGATTCACCACAATGCCTCTGAAAGCTAAGATCTAAAATGAAGTTTTTCCAAGTTAAATCCAATTTGACATATTTCATATATCTTGATAATTTTTTAGAAGGTGTAACAGAAAGTATAACCCCTTCTTTTACAACATATTTCTGCAGATCAATAAAATTATCCATCTTTATTGAAATATTACATCAGTCTTTTTCTATAATTTCTCTGCTTGCTTCATTTAGCAGTTTTGCTATTGGCTGCCTGCTGAGAAAAAGGTGATTAGGACTAGATTTTGGGTTACATTACCTAACAGTAAATAAAATTCTATAGGAACACATCATGAATAGCAATGTTACCAGTCAATTTCAGATGCCAAAGACAGAGCAATGGGAAAAAATAATTGAAAGAATAACAAAATACTGCAAGATTTAATTAACAGTATTATACATACTTGATTATCAACTTGATAGTTATTTCTCACAACAGGATAAAAACGAGATGCCATTGAGCAGTTGCCAAAATTCATCTTCCCACCAAACTGTGGCTCAGCCATGCCACCATGCATACCTGGAGAGGGTACTGACATACTACCATAGAACAAACCTGAGCTCTGATAACCAAGCTGAAAGAAATGGCATTATGCTTAATACTTTTTAAAGATAAGTTGAGCAATCTGAAAAATCTGTACTCAAAACTAGGAACTGACAAATAGTAGAATTTTTAAGGAACAAAAAATAAAATCTCTTTAATAGTTGAAGTAACTTTAGAATATGGAAATAGCACATAGGTAAATAGTAATTTATGAATATAAATTTCACATGTCATGTTTTAATATTTTAAATGTTTGATCAAAAAAATTCTCGATTTTGAATCAAACATGTTCCAAGAAAAATCCAATTTTAAATTATGAAATTAATTTTGCCATATTAAAAAACATTTACTATTCACAGAATAAAAAAGTATAACACATCTATATTTTTATCTATTATTTCTACAAATTTGATGTATGCTAGTGTTAACATTGTCAGCCAGCACAGAGACCTGCAAAATTGCAGCACATAGAAAGTAAGTTTTCTTACTTTCATTGCAGTTAACAGCTATTCACTGACAATGAACTCTAATAAGAGTGAAACAAGTCCAATAATGCCGTACAAGTAGCCCGATTTCAAAATAAAATCAAAGTTAAAAATAAGATGATGTCAATGCTTGTGCAAAACATGTAAATAATAGAAAGTAACAAATATAAAAGTAGGAATAAAATCATGCATTATGCCACAATGTCATTCAGCTACAATGGATGTATGTAAAAAAGTAAAGCAACAAAACTGATAAATATATTTGGTTCTAAAAACCAAGGAAAATTTATGCATAAATAAGTAATATCAATGGGGTGAAAGTTACAAACATGCCATAAAACATATGTTGTTTAGATTATCATTAAAAGAAAAGATGGAAATAAAGAATAAACAAAGAAAACCAAAACGAAGAAAGGAAAAAAATAACATACATAAAAAAGCACTAGGAACAGAGACTTTTCCCTCCTGACATTATATCATCTTCTTCTGTCATATAAAGCTGAGCAGTCTCGTTTGGATCATACTTGAGTAGACACTGAGGATTTTACAATTTATCTATTGGTGGCTGTTGTAAAAATAACTGCTTAACTCTTTTGACATACATTAATTAGATTTCAACTGTGGGGGATATCAAAATGTTCTATGCATAAAGAGCAATATGTAGCATATACAGAAGTAGTTAGTTACTGATTACTACAGACCGGTTATCTAGTTTGATAATTCAGTGTGAACGATTGTTTTGAAGTAGTTGTGGTTGAGTAAATGGATTTCATGCCCAATGTTAAAGTTTGGATTTACTTCAGCACCGGATGCTCACACTTGTAGATTCAATCTGGCTGTTGACACTCAGGAATATTAGAAGCAGTAGTAACATATGTAACATCAACTGTAGAAAAACAAGATACACGCTTTTCAGCACAATAAGTACTTGCAGAAAAGTTTTCATCAACATGTTCCAGTAATATTAGGAAAGCAAAATTCATGATTATATGCTATGTAGGAAGCATTTGGACTATATCTATGCATTGCAATGCAGTGGAAAACGCAAAACTTTTGTTCACTAGGCTTGTTCACCATTTCTTCTAATGTAAACAAAAGTTTACTAATAGAAAATGACATAGAGGCAATCCAAGTACTTAATAGTAAAATATTACATGTTGATTAACTAAATTTCTCAAACCAAGAAGAGTAAAAGCTTATACACTTCAGGATGCTCCAAATTGGAGATCAGATTTAAATTTTTCATTAATTGTAAGACAGCTGTAAAATTTTATGTATAAATGAAAAAAACATAGAAAAAAAACTGCGAAGTAAATATAGTAAAAATGTAGTATATTTGTTCACACATAGGTTATGCATATTTTCCCAATGCATTTGTTGCTCCTTTTGGGAAAGTATTACACATGTTACACTATACCATAATGTATAAATTTTCGGTACTTAGGTATTAACCCGTCGACCGTTGGCGAACTTTTAGTTGGCGACAAAAAGTTCATGAAACGTAGTCAATCAAATGTTATAACCAAAATATTATTGCCAACTACGAAGTTTCGTTTACATTTAAAAAAAACTTTGCTTAGATTTTTATGCAATGAAGATGCAAACAAAACACAAATTGACCCTGACACAAGTGATGGAATAATATGTAAGTAATAGTACATACCATCTTACTACTCACGTATTATCCTATCGATCTTTCACACAAATTGGCATTGTCGACGAGACAAGTTGAAATTCGATTACAACTTAATATAAATTAAAAATTTAATAGATATAAAACAAAGAACATATTAATAACTACAAAACGATCGAAAGGTACAAAAACAATCATTTCGGTGGCCAAAAATCCTTTACAGCCTGCAATATCGAAATATACAAGTCATCGGCCTTGTATAGATATGAATCTAGGTGTTTCTTATTTCGCCAAACCCCAGAGTTTTTCAATATTTTGTGTATCATGCCAGTTGTGGGATCAATAAAGTGATAGCGGTGGTTTACTTTAAAATGTTCAAATCCCACACTTTCCAGTTTATTAGTTTTGTACGCTTTCAAGAATCGGAAAAAATTGTAGATCCATCTTCTATGTTTTCTTTAAATTTGTTCAAAAGAGTTGCTACTGATCGATTCGGAACTTTTATAACAAAACACTCATTTGTTCTCGGAATCAACCCCCCAAAATCTATTGCTGTGGAAGTACTTGATTTTTGCGTTTCGTAAAAAGACTTTCATTAATTTCTACATATATCGATTAGACTGATATATTAGTTCAATTAGTTTAGTTCAACAGGATAAGTTCTGAAAGGTCTGTATATTTACAGAGATCATATTACATCTCAGTATGGAGATCCAGAACCTACTATTCATTGTATAAAAAAAATTGATGGACTTATACAAATAATGTGCTCTCATTTGCCAGCAAAAGGTCTAAAGTTTCCAAGTGTAGAAAATGAGTTTTTAAAGAAATGTCTTCATTATATGGATGACTGGGAGAATCATTGCCATGGTATAGGTGGTTTCGTCTACTGGATTGAGAGTCACAATAAGCAGTGCCTTATTTCTTATCCAATACCTGACATCAGTAGACAATTTTAACTATTTGCAGACATCACGTTTATCACAGGATAAACTTGAAAATTTATTTAGCATAATACGACAGTATAGAGGGTGGCAAACCCAGACCATCCGACTCATCCAAAGACTTGAGCACCAATTTGGATGGTCCAACAGTGTAGAGGGTATAATGATCATCTTACTACTGCAGAATTCCTTACAATTGTAGAATGCTTGTCATTTTATAATTTGGCGCATCATCCAAGAGGTGGAAATGCTGACTTATCTGTGGTTGAGTCATTAATTACAATATGCCCTGATAATTCCCCTAAAAATTCAATTTTATCTAAAGTTGACTTGTTAAAAATGGAAATATTTCAGATATTTCATAAATTTTATCTAATAATGTACCTGATGGGCAATACAGTGATTACAGATTAATTTATTAAATAGCTGGTTATGTTGTCAGAAAATTTAAAAGCAAAATTAGATGTACTGAATGTAAAATACAGATAGAAGATCAGGGAAACTCTGACAAATGAATGTTCATCATTCACAAAATCATTTAATGATGGAGGTCTTATGTACCCCTCAATAAATCTATTGCATTTTATTAAAAACTAAAGAGTACAAATTCACAACATGTTTCTCTATAAATTTACTTCACAGAGATAGTATAAGTGACTTATTGACACTTTGTCAAACTCGACATTAAACATTATAGGATGTGAAAGCCTGTCGAACTGACAAAAACATTATTGAGACTTTACTTAATAACCAGACTTTATTTTTATATTAAAGGTATTAACAGAGACAAATGTACACAAAGAAACAAAGTAAAAATTTCAAATAATAATGATACTTTTGTTATTAAAATATTTTTTTTTATAATTTAGTTTTTGTATCCTTTAAAGTAGATAATATTCCTTAAACATTTATTTCTCTGTCAGGATCTATATTATACTGATGATTTTTATTAGACATTGAATAATATTAAACTTATTATGTAATATAAGGTAAGAAATAATACCTTATCTATAAATATTTTGTCAATTTATATATGTCATTTTTTTCAACTGCTGCAAATTTATTGTTGAAATCATGAAATTAATTCAATGAAGTTTGAATGCTAACATGTAGAAAAAACTTATTTAAAAGTTCTCAATATGATGTCAAATTAATTGATGCAAAATTTATTGAATATATGCATATAGTTATAAGGTAATCAAGATAGATGTAATGAAAAGATAATCGACAGAATATTCTTATATTAATAGTGCTATGAATAGATATAAGGTAATTTTCAAGAATTTATAGTAATATGCTATAAAGATGAGCTGCCAGGTAAGTTTTATTATTTATTTAGTTATAAAGAGAAATTTGACTATATATTTCCCCAAACACAACTCACAAAACGTCTTATTTACAAAAAGTTTATTCAAGTTTTATCTAAACTATTTTATTTAATTTTTTGTATAAAAGAAAGTTTATATACATTTCTGTCTACAAATGCAATATTTAAAACAAACTTATTGTAAATTCATTTGTTTTGTATCGCTCCCTAAGTTGTAAGATGAAATTGTATGATTCTATATATATTTTATATAATTATAAAAATAATGTTTGCTTATCAAATAATAATGAAATGTCCTACAAAATAATATTGGAAATAAAAATAAAAATTCAATGCATCAAAGACCGATGAAATAGTCTATTTTAGTGCAAGAAACAAATTTAAAAAATACATATTTTTCATTAATATCTCCATATTAACTGTAATAGGAATTATTTCTGTAGAAAAATAATTCTCCTGAAACCCTATTTTAAAGTCAAAACATATTTTAAACAGTTTATTTAAATTTTTAATTTCAAATGACGTATTTTTGCATAGAAAAGCATAGAATTGTCTGCTATGAGTGGGTCCATTATAACTGCAGAGCCATCTGTTGCATTTCCTGAACAATTTCCCCCAATTTTTTCATTGAAAGCGACACTAGGTATTCCAGTCACTATAGTCCTGATCATACGATTCCTTAGAGTTCTAGAAGAGTATATTGTACCACAGCTAACCAAGTTTACCTGCTTACAGCTAGGGGGCATGTATTATAGTTTAGCAACCTTCGTAGAGACTAAAACTGTTTGTTCTCTAAATTGAATAATGCTCCATATTCTCAGGCTGTAAAGTCAAAACATATTTTAAACAGTTAGTTTATTTAAATTTTTAATTTCAAATGACGTATTTTTGCATAGAAAAGCATAGAATTGTCTGCTATGAGTGGGTCCATTATAACTGCAGAGCCATCTGTTGCAACAATTTTCCCCAATTTTTTCATTGAAAGCGACACTAGGTATTCCAGTCACTATAGTCCTGATCATACGATTCCTTAGAGTTCTAGAAGAGTATATTGTACCATAGCTAACCAAGTTTACCTGCTTACAGCTAGGAGGCATGCATTATAGTTTAGCAACCTTTGTAGAGACTAAAACTGGTTGTTCTCTAAATTGAATAATGCTCCATATTCTCAGGCTGTAAGACTGAGCACTCTAGAGGGTATAGTTTGCTTCTCTCTTAATTGGCTTTTTAAATCTGGCAAACTTGAGAGAAAACAGTTATTGTCCGCAATCACCATATAAAGGAGACGGTCTTATATTTCTCTAAAAAAATATATATCACATACTTGACAATTCTGAAAAATGTACATCAGTAAAACTTTAATGTGAGCACCAATTTGTCACAAAACACAATATATCTGTATTAATAAATTTGCATTAAAAATTACTGTGTATGGTATAATAACTAGATTTACTATTATCTGTATGGCTCACAACAAACTTTTATTATGTTTCTAGAAAAAAAAGGGACCAAAAAGGGACCATTTTCAATTTAAAAAAGGACCAAAACGTGACAATTTTCAATTTAAAAAAGGACAAAAATGAGACCATCCAGAGAAAAGAAAAATAATTGATGATATCTCATACAGATGATTGCATCCTAAAAGTTTCCAAGAATTAAAAAAGGGCAGGGTACTGCTACCCAAGAAAGGGTACTTAAAAAAAATTGAAGGCATGAAGTTACCAAGAACTGTTAAATTGAATTCTTTGCTGTGAAAAATTTATCATTGATAAAAGTTATTTGTACATAAAAAATTTTTATAGTCTTGAGCAGTTGTGTTCATTAACAATTACAGTTATTGAATTTATTAAATTTACAAAAGGAGAATATTAAATTCAGACGTGCCAACTTTCCAAACAGAAAAAGCAGGAGACGATTTTGTGGTAAATATATTGTTTACTTATGTCACTTAATATTTGTTTAAAATTATATATGTTTCTTATAAATGAAACATTAAAATACTGTACCATTTAACCCTTTTGCGATGGTTTGCACGCCCGCATGCCGGCTGCGAACTTGCATTCAAGGACGTACGGCACGCACTCGTGCCAGAGAGAACTTTACCTAAACGGCGAGTGGCATATATCGGTGTTTCTACGTGAAACATTTTTATTTGAATTTATTTGTCTACTAGATGGCGTTAAATGCCCGTGGAAGCAACTTAAATGTATTTTATAGATGTTTGACCTTGGCACAAGGAGAATCCAATGAATTATTTCTCCATTTGGAGCGGCGAAACATGGTTCTGTAAAATAAACAGAGCACTTCTCACAGCATCAACAATTTTATAATTGAGTTCCGGGTCTCCTTTTGATTTTAGCTTTTAATGATTTCGTTGGTGAATTACAGGAATATAATTGGGGTATTTTTTTTGGGGGGGAAAGGGGTGGGGTGGTTAAAGGAATGTGCGACAGTGAAATAATTAGGTTATTTTGGATAAAAGTATGGCTGGTTTGAGACTTTTTCTTTCTGTGGAAGAATATACGCGTATGGTAAACGAACCAGACAGTAATGAAAGCAAAGCAGATAGTGAAGATTCGTGTTATTTCTGATGATGAATCTGAAAATGCAATTGATTCTTCAGATTCTGAGTGTACTATTATTACAACGCCGCCAGCTTCAGTTGCTGTTTTTTCGAATGATGTTTGGACATGTGATTTGAAAGATCTGAATTCTTTGGAGTTTTTGAACACACCTGGAATAAATTACAATATCATACCGCCTAATTTAGATAAGGAACTTGATTTTTTTAGCATATTTTTTGATGATGAACTAGTAGAATTTATTGTAAAAGCAACTAATGAGTTTGCAAAGAAAAGATGGGAGAAAAATCTCCTCTCTCCCTCCACATCAAAGACTCCACCTGTTTCAAATGTATTTACACCTGTGACAGGAAACGAATTTCGTGTGTTTCTCGCACTAGTAATTTTGACGAGCATTGTCAGAAAATCAAATCTTAAAATGTATTTTTCTAAGAATCCAATTATCAGTACTCCTTTTTTTAATTCAGTTATGAGTCGCGATCGATTTATAGGAATATTATGTTACCTTTATTTTACTCTTGATAGTAATGCCCAAAAACTAGATAAATTGAAACCCGTGTTAGATGCATTAGTTTCAAAATGTAAATCTATATACACTCCTAGAAGAAATGTGTTCATTGATGAATCTTTGTTCTCATGGAAAGGAGGGCTGGGATTTCGTCAATATATCCCCTCGAAAAGGTCCAGATATGGAATAAAAATATATAAATTGTCAGAATCGGAATCAGGCTATAAATGGAATTTTCTTGTGTATACTGGAAAAGGACACGGAATTATCAAGCTCTGATGGTGGGTATGGAGAACGCGTTGTGAAAACATTTCTAAGTGAATTTTTAGGAAAAGGATATACTTGGTATTTGGATAAATTTTTTACCTCTTCTGTATTTGAAAAGTATTTGTTGTCTAAGAATATGCATATATGTGGTACAGTTTTAAAAAATCGGAAGGACATACCAAAGAATTATCCATCTGTACCTAAAACATATATACACTAAAATGTTTAATATTTTGATAAAAGAAAATTTGTATAAAAAATATACATCAAATAGAAAATAAGTATTTCCTTTCTTCCTGAAAAAAGTAGAATGCTGTGTTGAATGGGTGATTTTTAGTGAATTTTTTTCGAGAGTTAGGCTTAGCACAAAAAATTAGCCGTCTTTTGGGAACAGTTCGGAAACGAAACACTCCGTCCTTGGGGCCACGGCAGTTTCGGAATGCCGCCGTCCCAAAAGGGTTAAGTACATTATGCGTTAAACTTATCTGAAAAAATTTTCATTAACTAGCTTTTGAATTAAAATAGTGCTAGTAACAAATTATTAAAAAAAAATAATAACTTGATAATATTAATCCTTGATGTATTTATTAAATCTTAATGCCCTCCCCCCCCCAAAAAAAGAAAGTACTGGATTAAATATCAGGGGTAGTACTGGTAGAATTTGAAAATTCCGGACACAAATTTTACAAAATTTCAGGATAATAAATTATAAAACAAAAAATATATAAAGGTTTTATCCTGTAAAAATTACTTAATAATGAAAACAAATATTATGTTTGATAAAACACTGGTCTTCACTAATGAGAGTAACAAATATTGATCTTTAATAAAAAACAAAATATAGTAATGAGTTATATTCCTGCGAAAATGGTTTTCTTTTTATTTGCTGAAATCATTACTTTAATACCACTTTTTGGAAAATATCCATTCACAGAGTTCATACCATTTTTCAAAATAGAAAAATTTGTATAATGCAAATATAATTCAAAAATTAACCTAAATAATTAGTCATAATATCAAAATAAGCTAGTTTAGTCAATCTAATATGCAACATTTAAATGATGGAGATGTATGGAAAAAGATACAGTACGTGACCTCTTATCCGGCGTTCCAATATTCGGACTCTCCCAAAACTGGAATACAGAAAAATGCCAAATTCTGCACCAACAAGTGATTATTTGCTAAATATTGCGCCAAATAGCGATTTTTTGTTTAATATCCCGCCAAATGCTTTTTTGCTTTAATTAGCAATATTAATAAAAAAAAAATGCATAGAAACCTACTATTTTAGAGGGCTTGAAATAGGACGCGTAAACCGCGCACGAAATTCAAAATTCCCGCACAGAAAAAATTGCCACGCGCACTTACCGCCGCTGATTCTTCTTAAATTTCGAAAATGAATGCGAGGAATTCTCGCGATAGCGAATGATCATGTTTTTTCCGAGAAGTTCCACAATTCCTTTTTTCCGGAAAACATCCGAAGTAGCACCGTTTTCCCAAAAATTTCCTAAGCGTCTGCATCCGGCCGTCACCCCCGATAGTAGCTCTCAGAGGTGACGATCCGGCACGGGCGAGACCGTCACATTGGCGGCAAGACGCGTCATTCCATTCTTCACTAGTTTCGGATAAGTCTCCTGTATAGTATATAGGAGCCGCGACTTGTCCGTAACTAACTCCTGTATAGTATAATACAGGAGTGAGTTAGGGACAAGTCGCGGCAAGGTGCTTTTTTAATGGCGTTTCATTTTTTCCTGGGTGTATAGGGCAGAGCACACTAGGCACAAAGGTTTCGATTTTTTCGAATTCGTTACATTTTCTTTTCTGCTCTTTGTTCCGGGACTTTGATTTTCGGTAAAAGTATTCCAACTTTTTCGCTAGAAATATCTCGATATCGCTAAAGAAATCCTACGCTCTTCAAACGCGATGTGCCGCGCAGAATTCACACTATTTTGCACAATTTAATAAACATTTATTGGAAAAGATGAAAAAAAGAGAGTCGTCAGCGCATTTACGAGAGGATAGAAAGTACGTTTAAGTAAGGAATTCCCGAAATTAATGAGAGTTAATTTTTGCCAAAATGCAGAGAAAAGTATAGCAGCTATAAAATAAATGTCATTCAGAGCCTTCTGATTGATCTCTTTAAATACTTAACCTAAGCAATAAACTTGTCATTTTCTCGGGAAAATCCTTTTTTTTTTCATCTCCGTAGAAATATACACATCTTCAATATTTTAAAAAACGTTGATGGAATTCCAAGATCAAAATCATTTTCAATTAAATCCTATTATTTGGATGAAAATGGCTATTTTGGACCGAAAATTGACCCTAGCAAAAAGTTCCATGTTACATTTATTAATTAGTAATTTATAGAAGACAGTTTAGCAATATCGCGAAATTTTTTTATTTAAACACGATCGCCGGTTTATTTCGTTTTATTTTTAAATATTTTCCATTTTTTCAATCTGCTTCCATCCACTAATATTTTTATATTTTTTTTGCTTTTTATGCTGGGATATTATCTTTTAAACATATTGTTGGTGAAAATGAGATATATGTTTAGGATAACGAAATTAATTTTTTTTATTTATTCAGGCATTTAGAATTATAAGGCTTATTAGAAATACATTTGAAGAGCATAAATTAGAATTTGATATATTTGCACCCATAGTTGAATATCTCACTTCAATTAAAAATGAACATCCTTCTCATCTTAATTTCATTAAAAGTACTTTAAAATATTTTGAAACATATGAACAAAGGTGCTTCTGCCAAAATATTAGATGAATATGGTGAGGGCCCACTTTAGTTGAAATGTTAAAAAAAAAAAAAGACTTTTAATAACTACCCTGAATAATCAACTTTTTTCAGACATTTTTTTCTTAAATTTTGCTTAATCACTAAATTTGACACTATAATTACATGTAATTTGCATTTTAGTTAACCCATATAAATTGTAAAAAAGCTTTTTTTAATACATTTATATTTTTAAAATGAATTATAATTTTCTATAATGACGTTTGAGACCATTCCAGTACGTTTTAGAAAAAGTGTTCCGAATTACGGAAAAACCCCTTATCCAGAATTACTGAAGTCCCAAGCATTCCGGATAATAGATCCTGCACTGTACTAACATACTCGCGGCAATTCACGGGAAGTAACTGAATTGTGCAATCACACTGTTTATGCAAAAATAATTAAGAAATTAATTGTAATAATTAATCAGAATATGAAAATAAGCTTGTTTAGTCGATCTAATATGCAACATTTAAATGATGGAGATGGATGGAAAAAGATACTAACGTACTATCAGCAATTCATAAGAACAAACTGAATTGTGCAATTGCACTGTTTATGCAAAAATAATTAAGAAATTAACCATAATAATTAACCAGAATATGAAAACATGCTAGTTCAGTTAATCTAATATGCAATATTAAGAAGATGAAGATGGATGGAGAAAGATACTAATGTATTCTCGGCAATTCACGAGAAACACTAAATTGAGGAATCATACTGTTTATACGAAAATAATTAAAAAATTAACCAGAATACGAAGAAATGCTACATTAGTCAATCTAATATGCAATATTTAGAAGATGGAGATGGATAGAAATAGATACAAAGTATTTTCAGCAATTCACGAGAACAAACTGAATCAATCGCGCTGTTCATGCGATATTAATGAAAAACATAACATTTTAATGATTTATGATGAATTTGAAGAAGCATATTTATTACTTTATTTTAGCAAGACGTGATCACAATCTTAATTTACATTACATGCGTCCGTAAATCCCTGTTAATTACCGTGCATGTGGCTGTAAATTTACATTGGCCTAGACATAAGGCAATTTTAATAGAAAATTATGTGAATTCCGTAACCTGTAGTATGAGATGAGGATGTTTTCCTTAGAGAGTACGGAGGATCCGCAGTAATTGGCATCTTTACTTTTGATAAGTAAAATTTCAGGAATTTCGAGAAGGTACATAAAAAATAAGGATATTTTAGGACACAAATATTTTGATGAAAAACATAACATTTTAGCGATTTATGCTGAATTTGAAGAAGCATAGTTATTACTTTCATAAAACACATGATTGTGATTTTAATTTATATTACATGCAATCGTAAATCTCTGTTAATTACAATGTATGTGGCCGTAAATTTACATTAGCTTAGCCAGAAGACAATTTTCCATAGGAAACTATGCAAATTTCCATATCCCGTAGTATGAGATGACAGGGTTTATACTCTTTTGCAAGAACCCATTTCCAGGAGAGTTCGAGCATTTTTTCAGGAGTTTTTCTAAACATTAAAAGTAGAAGTGAAACCAAGATTCTACAGATGTTTCTCTTTGAGTCACATTGCTTGGTTTTGTACCAACTACACAACTGCGGCTATACAAAAATTTGTCTTGAATTACATTATAATGCACCAATAAAGGAAGTTTGCGAATTTACACTGTATAATTTATTAAATATCAGTGATGGAATTGGGGTTCATTAACAAATTTCTTCTTAACAAAGTCTTTTATAATTTTTTAAATGAATCCAACATCAACTTGGCTGGCATGGTTGGTAACCAAATATTTTGTTTTCCATTTCTACATATATAATTTCTTTGAACCTTAATGGGTTCTTGGGGAGAGGGGTATGACCCCCCCAAATCCTCCTCCCTTAGCAATGCCACTGCTCACATTTCCTTTGTATTACTGTATATTGCTGCTTTTGTTGGGTTATACCTTTGGATATTTAATTATTTTAGAAGTTTTGCTTTTTGTTTAAATGTGCTCAGGGGTCTTATTTACATAGTCATTCTCTTTTAGTTATCCATTTTCCAATTGTTTAGGTTTTGATATTCTTTGTTCAAATAGGTTCTTTTCAATAGGTTTTGTGTTAAAAACGGCAAAAGTTCGTTCTTTTTAGGTTTTAGCAATTTAAATTTATTTAAATTGGCTAATTTGCAATTCCATTTACTGCCCTTTTTATTCCCTTTAATTTGATTCCAAATTTATTGCTCTCTGTTAAAAATTCGTTAATTCATTGCAGTTTTTCGGTTTTATTCTATTTTCAGCATTTTAAATATTTCAGAATCGTCCATATTTAAATTGTTGCCGAATTCGTATTTTCCAAATCGTTTCACTTCATTTTTTTTTAATTTTCGTTTGCTCCGAAATTCCATTGCTCTTCTTTAAAATTTCGAGTTTTTAATTGGTTGACCGTAATATTAAAATCGTCTGTCATTAATTATTTTATCGTTCATCGATAATTTTGTTTACAATCTGTGGCAGCGATGTTTCGCAGTATATAAGTAAAATCGCGCGTTTTTTCGCTCTCTTTCTCTTCCTGCTGAATTAGAACCCAAGATGTAGTCCTATAGAGTGTTGTTTTCAGCGCTTCGGCGCGAGCCGTAGTTCGAATCCGGCGTGCGTTCTGAGGAACGAAAGTTTTTATTTTATTCCCGGCTCATTAATTATGCTCTGTTTATTTGTTATTCCTGCCGCCGAGTTTTAATCTAAACATTCAGGAGCTGCTGAAAATGTTACGTCTGATGGCAGAGAGAGTTGTGTCTATAAGGACTGGATGTTTTGAACTCCTGCCTCTTCAGTCTTGCTAATTAGTTTCCTGTCTGCTAAATGTTGATCCAAGATGTTCCGCGATTTACGCGATGTCCGCCGAGGAAGTTGCAATTTGTTTATTTACCCGAGTTGTGCAGTTCTTTACATGAGGAATGGAATCAATATTTCCATGCCCAATAGACGGACATATATTTTTGGTTTTCGTTCTGATGTCAGAAGTTCGGTGCTGCAACTTGGAGAAATGATGTTTATTGCTGGACGTCCGGCTGATTTGGAGAATCTCCGGTGGAGTCGGAATTCGTGGAGCGATCGTTTTTCCAGATTTCTACTGGACAGAAATAAGATCCTGTGCCATGAATTTTCCTCTTCTGGTTTTCCCTGGGTCTGCAGCACGTTTGGTGATTCTGCCTGCCTCCCGCCGATCTCTGCCGTTCTTCTTGGACCCTTGGTGATATTTTTTAAATGCTAATTTTTAATTGCTTCTGTCGTTTTGGACTATTTTAAAGTTTTATTGAGTTGGCATTAAATAAGATCCCTTTTGACCTATATACTTTAGGTCACCTGAACCTGTGGTTATCTTTTAAATTTTGTTCTAAATTCCCTTTTGGCTAACTTATGTTTTTTTTATCTAAAATTCTAGTTTCGACAAATAATTGAATAAGTTTAATATTGTTAACTTTAAAATTTAATATTCTAACGTTTTTCTACCACTATACGACCGGCCATTCCATTTATTTTTATTATTTAAGATGTTTGATTTTAGTTAATGAGATGTAAAATGTTTTAAATATTCTTTTAAAAGTGAAGTTTAAAATTTTAATAAACGTTAGATTTTGAAAACCTTAAATCTGTGTTCTCTCTTTTACTTTTAATGTTTTTATTTTTAGGAAAGTTCCATTTAATTACATGTAGAGTACATATTTGTACATGTAGGGAAACTGGTCAATAGGTCCACTTTCTGTTTATTTAAGAATTCAGTTTATTTTTCAGAACGTTTTCAGGTTAGATGAACTTTACAAATTTCAGATATTTTAGAGAAGCACTTTCAGATGAATTTCAGATGACTTTTAGGCTTTAAGAACCTTGAGTAAGAACTTTCAGGAATTTAGAATGTTTGTTTTAGTATATCATAAATACTTTTCTTCTCTTCCCCCCCCCCCCCCCCCAACACTTTCACAGATCTTTTCCATAGTCCGTAATTTTGTTCAGAAATCCATAAGAATTATAGAAAATCTGTAATGATTGGCATCTCTATTTCCAACATCAGTATTTGTGCACCATTGTTAGTTTGGTGGTGCCACCTATTGATTATATTATAAAATAAAAGATCGTAATGTTGATTTTCCAGGAGCATTTTCTGGAGTTTAGGATTGACTATAAGGAGTTATTGACTATATGGAGTTTTTAAGGGCCCTTATAAGAAAAATCCTAAATCCAGGAGTTTTTAAGGAATTCCAGGAGGCGTTATGAACCCTGGATAAGGATGCTTCCCACAGAAACTATGGAGAATCTCGGCAACTCTACTTTTGAGTTTAAAATTCCAGGAATTTGGGGATGGTACGTAAAAAATAGGGATATTTCAGGACACAATTATTTTTTGGGGGAATTTCAAAACAATTACGACCCCTGAACAATGAAATGTGCATCCAAGTGAATTGTAAACGTAAGCAACATACTTCATTCATGTATCTAGAACTTTGTATTAGGACTAGCGTTTGATAAACAAAAACCCTTGTTGTCTATAGTCCGTTTTTTAGACGCTGCGTGCTGGGAGTAAAGAATGAGTAAATCTTGTCACACGAAAATGCGGACGTTTTCGTGTAACAAGCTCTATTTATTCTATTACCCCCAGCGTGCAGCGTCCAAAGATGGATGGGAGACAACGCTCATGTGCAATTCTAAAAGTTAGGGAAACATCTGCATCACAGAAAAGTAAACACGTGCACTCCCACGATAGCCATTCATCGGGGCATTTCAATGATACTGGAAATTTCCGAGAATTTCAGCTGCTAAAAAGAAAATACATATTTTCTCAGCAAAAAAGGGGAAAAAGGGACCTGATAATGAAAAAAGGGATTTTAGGGACTAATTACGAAAAAAGGGACCACAAGGGGGAAAAAGGGATCATTTGCAAGGCCTGTATTTGCGATTAAAATAATTAAAAGAAAATTGCAAATAGTATATATACACACATGTATATATCATTGGAATTTCATATTATAATGTTATTATATATGTATATGTATATATATATATATATATATATATATATATATATATATATATATATATATATATATATATATATTGTTTAATACTGCATAGCCTTACAAACCTATGGTATTTCAATACCAAGCAAAATACTCCTTGCAAAAAAGAACAGAGTAACTACATAATGAATTCAAAATGTACATTGCACATTTTCTTACTTTGTATATCAGGATTACACAAACTATAGCATCTACAAACCTTATTTACATGTAGATGGAAGAAGAAAGCACAATGTTTTATTTATAAATATTTACAAAGTTCTACTAAGCATTTTAACTAGAAGTTGTGGCTACAGCTGAATTTAGTTAAGCTACAGCACCTTTTTTGGCCTAATTAATATTTTCCTACATATTTATTAACATCCATGAGGCAAAAAGGGGGTACCAAACATGGAGTACATTAGGTATCGCTGTACATAAGAGTCCAACCTTGCTTTAAAGAATACTCTGAATAACGGACAACACTTTTTTATTTTTCCTGGAAGATTAAGTTTTTCTGACCCTATTATTGGATTTTAAACAAAGTTACTAATTCTGAGAGAATCCGTATGTTACCCTCTCCAATGGACACTCATTCTCACAGACACTTCCAAATCAATTTATCTAGTGCCCCGCCACAGGGATAACTTTTAGTAGTCCCCAGGCCATAATTTCTAAGATGATGAACAAATAATCCTATTTTGACATATTCTGTATAATTCAGAAGCAAGATTTCTTCCCATTAAAATGTATGGTGTGGCTGAAAAATTGCTGGAAAGAATTGCTCTGTGTAATAACACCTTAAGGGTGCTGAAATTTATAGATGAAGTATGGCCTGAAACATGACCAAGAGCAGCTTTTCTTTCTACACTAAATTTTTATCTCCAATTCAAAACATGAGGCAAAATATGTCATATAATTAAATGGTAAAATTGAATGAATTGAAAGTAATTTTCTAAATAATTAAACAATAGAAAGGAAGTAATAAAGTTTTATACTATGTGAGTAGTACAGTGAATGTCTTTCATACTAGTAAATAATATATATATATATATATACATACAGGGTGTCCCCAAAACATTGACCTCAGCTTTTATTTCTTAAATATTGATCTTAGACATATATAATAAATAACAAAGTTGCATAGAAAAAGGTACAGAATTTTATGAAATCGATAAAAATTTTCAAGGGATTAAATTTGAAGAAATACAAAATTTAAAATTTTATACGGCCCGTACAAAAACATTCCTAATGAGTAAAATGTGCCCCATACACTAATAAGATGATGTACAAAATTTCAGCATTTTATCATAAAAAGTTCCAGAGATATGTTTAAACAAAGTTGGTGAGGGATTAATCACAAATTAAAATGTAAATGTTTACAGCAAGAGTGCAACTGACACAATGCAGAAATGCATTATAGGTAAATAATATCTGCCTCTTATCTTTAAAGGACCTTTGGCATGGATGAAAAACATTTTGAACAAGCTTTGTAATCTTTGTGCAAAGTTATTATTTCCACACAGTGTAGATACTTTTGTAGCAATAAATAGCAAAATTATTATTTATTTATGTAATCATTCTTTTCTTTCGAAATTTGTGTATGACCCCTGAAACGCGATCTGCAGACATGATTTTCCACCTCTGAGAACCCATGTTGATGCATCAAAAAGAAGTTTAAGTCAGCATTTTTGTCTTTTCATATCTCTGGGACTTTTTATGATAAAATGCTGAAATTTTGTACATCACGTTATTAGTGTATGGGGCACATTTTACTCATTGGAAATGTTTTTGTACGGGGGCCATATAAAAATTTAAATTTTGTATTTCTTAATATTTAATTCCCTTGAAAATTTTAATAGATTTCATAAAATGTTGTACCTTTTTTACGCAATTTTGTAATTTATTATATATGTCTAAGAACAATATTTAAGGAATAAAAGCCACAGTCAATGTTTTTGAGACACCCTGTGTATATATATATATATATATATATATATATATATATATATACACTCTGAAGTTAAATAAAAGGTTGTAAAAAGTATAAATGAAAAGGCAGGATCTAAAAATGCTATTTACCACTGTCATGAATGCATTGGAAAAATCGGTTATTCGCATGACATCAAATATGCCACCTTGGATGGATGCAAAACACATACACACAAAAGCACATTTCTTTTATAAAATGCTAACAAATGACATAAGTTCTATTCATGTACTCAATGGGTCAAGTTAGGAGAAAAAATACAAAATAAGGTGAGTGAAAATTTAATTTTTGCACATCAATCGATTTGTTACAGTAAATAAAACTTACGAAAAAAGTTTCAATTTTTTTTTATATTGGAAAATTTTTAACAGTTGGCAACAGAAGTTTGGGCTTTTCAATGTTAATTTGTCCGAAGAAATTTTCAGCTATATCTCATTAAAATATGTAGTAGGATAACCCAAAAGAAATCTCTTAATTAAAAGTATTATGTACATCTTGATAGTAATTAAAAATTTTAATTTTGGTAGGGAGAAAAAACTGACACACTAATTTTTTTACATCATCTTAATAGATATATTTTTAAACCTCTAAACATAAATTTTGTTGCATTCTACAATAAGTTTTTGAAGTATAGATGTTTAAACTTTCAAAATTTTGACACCTGAGGTATCTGGTATGCAACCTGTCATTTGTGATGACTGCCAGGCTCATAAATCCTTTAATGGGATGTAAAACTATGCATGCCTAAATTTTATTCATGCATGCCATGGGTTAAATACATGTCAATTTTACCCTATTTAAAAAATATGACCAAGGCAAAGGGAACCTGAAGGGACTGCCAAGACTCACAGATCACCGCTGACATCACAAAGTTTTACCATGCATTGCTCAAGCCTTTTGCACTCATTAGGACAGAAAAATCGTTGCTGGCTCTCTGACTATAATATTTAAAGACTATTTAAAAGTACCTGTATCAAATTATATACTACTACAATTAAGCTAGTAATTTTCCAGAGTTATTTTGAAAATACAGGCAGAAACAGATTTATTCTAGAGTCAGTTTTATGAATTTTGAATCCTTTCTTTAGTACTGTTATCATTATACCTCGTCTGATAGTAACAAACAAGATTTAAAGTATAAGTTTAGATACCCTAAAATGAAGAGGCATGAGCCCCACAAGTTCTTTGATAGATACCACTGACTAATTAAAAGAATACATAAGAGCCTTTGTAAATAAATGTTAAAATCGTGTAGCTTTTAGATTTCCACAAGTTTTGTATACCATATGCCCAATAGAGCAAGCTTGGTAGTATATTGCAAGTTTTTGCATTTTACAGATCAAACAGCTTATCAAATACACATAAGGTCAGTTTCATAAAATTTACTTACATCACCTTGGTGTCTCCCTCCAGTTAGATTTTGTTCATATATATGGAGACCATCATTGATGGTAGATGCCATTTCAGGACTCATCATATAGGGAGTCCAATTGAGTTTACTTCTATCCTGTTTACGACTACCCCCACTTTGAGTCACAATTATAAGTTTATTGATATCCTGGTCACTAAGCTCATAAGTTGATTTCTTGGATCTAAAGGATAGATAAAGTTTACCATCAAAACATTTTAGTATGCAACTAAAATAGTGATGATAGATGAATAACTTATTTGAAAAACTAGATTAGTCAACAGCAGTACATATTTAAAAAATAAGCATTAGAGACTAAGGTTTATAGCAAATTTCTTTGATAATTAAAAATGTTAAAAAATAAATTGCTTTTGTAAGAAGCATAGAGTTTCTAGTAAGTTTTTAAGAAATTTCAATTCTGTTAGCTTATTTGGTTACTCAAGTAAACATAAATGAACATAAAGAAATACCAACAATTTAAAATTTATTTAATTGGCTTTAGTTGCAGTATATATATATATATTATACTATCAGAAATCTGAATACCACTTATATCACTATGAGATTCATTCATCAATTGTAAACTCACACTTTCAGAAAAATATTTCACTCTTTTTGCCATAATTATTACAATTCTTCTAACAAAATTCTTACAAGCTCATACCCACTCCCCATGAATACCAGCAATAAGAATTAGAAGTCCTAATCCTCTTCTAATTGTACCACACATGACCCTCTTCATTAAAATAAACACAAATAACTGCTATGAAAAAACTATCAGTTTAAATCTTTCAGTTGACATGCCTTTTAAACTAGAACTACCCCAACAGCTTTCATGTATGTTTGTTTAATACTATCAACTTAGTCAGCATCCTAATGAAAAACAAATTGAAATATGTAGGTCAATATTCCAAGTAACTAGCTTTGCTAAAAATTACGGGATTATAGTACCATCTACTGTTATAATTTTTTGATCAAAACGTTTCAGTGGCTGGTTGTTTATATGTATCAATGGGCCACAGTGGCCATCTCATGTTCGTAGCGCATATGAAATGGTAGGCTGAGGAAAGAGAAAGCTCTCTGTAGCATATATGCTACACTGGTCCTCAGTGGTTAAAGAAATTTCTCTGCCATATTTCATCAATGCTTTTGGATTCTTCAAATAAAAACAGTTCATTTTAATATAAGTAAAATTGTGTTTCTACTTTATCAAGTTTTTCAACAGAGAAGTTGAGCAAAGAACTTAGGTATCTGATAAAAATAAAGCTGACATTTTTTCTTAAACCAACATCAGCTGCTTCCAAGTGCCCTAAAAATTTATCACCCAGGGGAATTTTTTAACAATATACGAATATGCAGTAAAATAAAAATCCCTTACTGATTTGTAGAGAGAACTGATATCATCGTCACTTGATGTCACTTCACTTGATGTATGACTAAGTAATTCTTTCACAGGTTCATATTTTACCCCCAATAACTAAATTCCAATCATCATTTTTTTTTTCCAACTTTAATGTTTTTTTTTTAAGTTTTTTGACTCAGGGACTGTACATCGATTTTTAAGTCTTGATATAATATCCATTAAAAAGCTGCTGAATGTTCTCTTTAGTTTATCATAGCTGCCAACCTACCAGAAAAAAGAAATAGGAACACATTGTGTAAGGGAAAAGGATTAAGACTTTTGGTTGCACTAGCACAGCACATTAATGCATTTAAATCTTAAATTGTAAAGCAACTGATACTCACATATATTGAGCTTATTTAACACATACTCAAGAATGAAATAGAATAATTTATCTAATTATTTTTATTAAGTGCTAGAATTGTAGCTGATTTAACTTTTTCCTACATGCCCTAATAATTCTCAACTTATATTTTCTTAAATATTTATTATTCTCAGAACTCATTTATACAAAATTTATGATTTTTATTTAAACTAGAGGTGAAATAAATGTTAATTTTTGATTAAAAATTTAAATGTAAAAGCATTAAATTCCAGTTTATGCTTTTGAAATGATTGTATTTCTACAAATATCCAAATTACTATTTTAATACTTTTATTCAGAAAAAAGTCCTTCATTTCATTAATAATACATTCAAAAAATAGTTTTTCTGTATAAAACACGAAATAATTATATAAATTTTAGACAATGCAAACAGATTGCAAAAGTGGAAAAATCAGTTCATAATGAAACAAAATATAAGGAGGATCACACAAAAATGCCATTTATTGAAGGAAGTATTGGTGCACCTCTAATTTCATTAATAATGTCTAAAAAGTAGTTTTTTAGTATATAAAACAATATAAACATGTTTCTTCCATATTAATCAGATAATGATTGTTTATCTTTTTCTTTCTCTTATGATGTGGAAATAGTCGCTGTTTGCAAATGCCGATTATGCGATCACAGAGAAACAGATAGCTTTTCATTTCATTTATATGTTTGAAAAATAGTTTTTCTGTATGAAATACGAAATAATTACAAAAATTTTAGACAATGCAAACATATTGTAAAAGGGGATCCACCTTTTTGCATATAGATTTTGCATATAGCATATATTTGATGGATAAAAAAAGATGATTGTATATTCTCGGCAATGCTAGAGAATAAAAACTGAATTGTGCAATCGCATAATTTAAGAAAAAATAATTTGTTTAACAAAATATTTGTTTATTTTTACTCCCATTATAAAAATAAAATCATTCTATTGCTCTATTATGAAATCATTAGACGATGAATATAGATGCAAATTGATACTTTTGGACTCTCAGCAATGCACTGTAAAATGAATTGAATGGTACAAGTTCTCTCCTGTGAATTCGTACATTTTACTGAAATAATCACATTAGACAAAGTTAAAGTGTTGAGGTATGCACAGAGATTGCGGAAACATTTTATTACATGCCAAACTTTATATATGTTTTTTTTTCTATAGAATTTTGGGATTGCCATAGGTCTGCGCAAAATATGCAGAAACACAAAAATTGGCGCAATTTGTATCAGGGTATAAGATTTAGCACTAGTGCAACATTCCTGCATTTCTAACATCAGTATTTGTCCACTAATGGTATTTTGGTGGCGCCATCTATTGATTATCTTAAGAAATAAAAGATTGTGATGTTGATTTTTCAATTTTCAGGAGTTTAGGGCTAAAACAAATAAAATAAGCAGTTTTAAGGGGCCTTATAAAAAAAAAACTTAAATCCAAGAGTTTCAAAAGATTTCCAGAAGGCATACGAACCCTGCCCCAAGCATAGATGTTATTCACATCAAAATCTAGTCATTTTGTTTTGTGGTATGATGTCACTGATAAAATTCATGAGAAACCAGAACGTTTCATTTGACTGTTTAGTTTCTAGTCTTTTATGGTATGGTTCGGAATGCTGACTTTACATACTTTAACCCTTTGCAGATGTGGTCATTCCAGAACTGCCCTAGCCCAAAAGACTGAGCGTTTCGAGTTACTGCTCCCAAAAGACTGTGCATTATTTGCACTAAGCCTAACTCCCCAAAAAAATTCACTAAAAATCACCTATTCAACACAGCATTCTACTTTTTTCAGGTACAACGGAAATACTTATTTTCCATTTAATATATACATTTTACACAAATTATCTTTTATCAAAATATTCAAAATTTAAATGAATAAAAATTATTACTGAACTTGATTAAAATAGTTATTTGTTATGCAGGAAAAATATCCGAATAACTGTAATCAAAACTTTATATAGCTTATGTACAATTTTTTACAGCAAAATAATATTGCTATTTTTATTAATATGCCCTTAATGTATGATATATTTCAAAACATGGATGCATGTGCAAACCAACATTACAATCTTTGCACATCAAAACTGTCTGTGCACTCATTAGAAGTACTAGTTCTAAGTTTCAAGAATCTTCACTACTTTTATTATGCTGCATTACCTTCATTACTGTCCGGTTTGATTATTTGATTACCATGTGAGTATATTGTTCCATAGAAAGAAAGCATCTTGACCCAGCCATTCTTTCAACCGAAATAACCTAATACATTCACCACATCCCTCTAAAACCCAAACTTAAAAGAAAATATTTTCTTTCATTCCAACAATTCACCAATGTAATCATGAAGCTAAAATCAAATATTATATTACAAAACTTATAAATATTATATTACAAAATCATGTTTCACCACTCTAGGCAAAGAATGATTCATTAGGACCCTCCTGTACAAAGGTCAAGTATTGGCAAGATATGTTGGAAATGCTAGAATGGACATTTTTGAAATGCAGTTTCGCATTAGATACACTTGTGTGTTTGTCATCCGCAAAGCATTAAGTTGACTTCTAATAGAATAGCAGTGATTAAATCTGTTTAACATTACTAATGCTAAGTACATCCTATCAATAGTTATATTATTAATAGCATGCATTTGCCTCATGCCATTTTCATTCTGTGTAGAACATTCACGGAAAAGCATAAATCTTTCATGTTTTCTGGTACTACATAATTGATATAATTCATGAAAAATGAGTACACTTAAGTTGGTTCTTTAGTTTTTAGTCCTTCATAGTACACATAAAATGCCATTTTTTTTCACTAAAAACTGGAACAAATTTACCCAGAATTTCACGAGATTTAAAAGTAGGGATTACTAAATATGCAATGATAAAAAGAAAGAACACTCACAGTAAATTCTTTGAACCAAAAGCCAAAACACTTACAATTCAATCATAAAAAGAAATTCTCTTGCCCACTGAAAATTGTGACATAGTTCAACATTTTGTTTGAAACAGCTATTTGAATAATGTCATGCTTACTGAGAACTCGATTAAGATAAGAGAAAAGAAGTACAGAAGTTATGCGATAAACTTAGAATTAAACCCACTGAAATAATTTCTAAAATTAGAAACATAGAAGTATCATTTAAAAAATGTTTTTTATTTGCATGGAAAGATGTCTGTATGTTGATCTTACATAATAAAGGAAAGATGTCTGCATGTGTATGTGCAGTCTGTAACAGGAAATCTAAGCATCGTATGGCCATGGAATTTGGCATACATGCACAACTTGGAGTTATTTTTTTTAAATTTTGAATTAGTTTTTTAGTTATTTTATATTTCAACCTGATTATAGGCGATATTCACACAAATCGATAACTTAGAAACCTAAAATATCAGCACATAATTTTCATCTTGACACCATCGGAAAGATAGAAAAATTCTCTTTCTAACAAATTTTGAATGGATATCATGTGATTAGCAGACAAAGTGTGTTGTTGTTGAGACCCAGACCATACGACCTACCAGAAAGGTGTAAGGTAACTGTTTGGATGGCCGGGAAGTGCCACCCAATTTAGACCGGAACCCAGTGGGGGAGGCATCCACAGGGACCGTACCCTCCTTCCCCTACCACCAACCTCTCGGAAGGACTTACGGACCCACATGTTTAACGTGATCGTACTCTGCATGAACACGGCGCAGTTGTGGCAGTGTGCAAATCCAGCGCGCAAACAACCGGGCTACCGCACCCGAAATGTGCCAACAGCACGCGGTGTTCCCAGGTGGTCACCCACCCAAGTACTAACCGCGCCCGATGCTGCCTGACTTCGGTGATCTAACGAGAACCGGTGTTTTCAGCACAGTACGGCCGTTGGCACCAGACAAAGTGTGTGACAAACTTTTGTGCAAAGATTGCCCCAAGATAAAATATAATTTCCTAAACCCATCCGTTGATTAAATATATAAATTTTTTAACAGAATAAACTTTTCAAAATTTTGAATCAGAGGAGTGTTTCTCAATTTCTGAGAAGACTATATTTGGAGTTTTTCTATCTACTAAAGCCACACCCATGCACAGGGGAATCATGCTGTCCATTTTTGCATGTCCATTATGGATGTGTATATCCTGATATGTGACCTGAACCAGGCTTGAGGCAGTTGCCTGAAATAGGCAATTTGGAAATTGAGTATGGTGTTATCTGTATCATTTAAGTAGAGGGCACCTAGTTATTGAAAATATAAAAATTAAGTTGTTTGCAGAAGATATGGTCAATATATATAAATTGGTCTAATTGTGCTAAGATTGTTTAAATTAAGATTTAAATTTTGTCCATTAACATAGAATGTAGAGTCTCCAGAAGTGACAAATTTCAGTTTTGTGATTCGGTGTGGTAGGGTGTGGTGGGAGATCACACCTGCCTGTTATGCTGATGTACATGGATTGAATGGAATTTTCACTGTTGTTTGTACAAATAAAATGTAGTTTGTTACTAGCAGTATACTCATTCTTCGTACAGAGTATATTATATAATAAAACTTAAAATTCACAATCATATGCAAATTCCTAAATGGCATTGCAGTATCCTAAATGACATTGTTAATAAATATATTCTGTTAAAATAATTAATTTAATGCTTCTAAAAAGAAGTTTAAGAATTTCTGTTCTCGCTATACAAAACTATCTTCAAGGGTAGATCTGAAGAATAAATCATCCTGGCCCCGTTTGTAAACAAATTTACAAAAATATGAAATTGAATCAATATATATGTAAAATAAAAGCGTTATTATTGTATGGGACCCATAGTACTTATATTCGCAAATATTAGAAGATATACCCTGTATTAGTAGATTACACATATAAATTGAAATTATCCATAAACCTATAATATTTAAACCTGAAGGCAGTAATTGATTCAAATGTATGCTAAAATGAAAGCGCTAAAATTGTATGGGAAGATATACCCATACAACTAATATTATTGTAGATTAGAAGATATGCCCATGTGTTAGTAGAAGATTGCCCATATTATAATATGAGTCTCAAAAATCTTTGCCAAAATAAAACAGCTGAAGTAATAAATTGAAAATATCAATAATTTCCGTAATCTTTATACCAGAAAGCCGTAATTGATTCCAATATATGCCAAAATATATGCCATAGAATATATACCCATGCATTTGTAGATTTCCCATACTATGTGCAATACATGAGATTCAACAATTTTTGCCAAAATAAAACAATGGCATAATAACTTGAAAATATCAATAATAACAATGTTTAAACCTGAAGACCATAATTGATATTATCCAGTCAAAAATGCAGTATCAATAAAATGTATTTTATATACATATTTTTATTATTTAAATTGTAAAAGATTTAATTAAAATCGTGTGCTGCATAAACACATTGGATTTAACCCTTTCGCGACGGTTGGCACGCCCACGTGCCGCCTGCGAGCTTGCATTCAAGGACGTATGGCACGCACTCATGCCGGAGAGAACTTTACCCTAAACGGCGAGTGGCACGTATCGGTGTTTCTACGTGAAACGTTTTCGTTTGAATTTATTTGTCTACTAGATGGCGTTAAATGCCGTATTTTATAGATGTTTGACCTTGGCACAAGGAGAATCCAATGAATTATTTCTCCATTTGGAGCGGGAAAATATGGTTCTGTAAAGTAAACAGAGCACTTCTCGCAGCATCAACAATTTTACAATTGAGTTCCGGGTTTCCTTTTGATTTTAGCTTTTAATGATTTCGTTGGTGAATTACAGGAATATAAGAGAGTATTTTTTTTTTGGGGAGGGGGGGGGGGAGGATAAAGCAATGTACGACAGTGAAATGATTAGGCTATTTCGGATAAAAATATGGGAGGTTTGAGACTTTTTCTTTCTGTGGAAGAATATACGCGTATGGTAAACGAACCAGACAGTAATGAAAGCAAAGCAGATAGTGAAGATTCGTGGAACAGTGTTATTTCTGATGATGAATCTGAAAATGCAATTGATTCTTCAGATTCTGAGCGTACTATTATTACAACGCCACCAGCTTCAGTTGCTGTTTTTTCGAATGGTATTTGGACATGTGATTTGAAAGATCTGAATTCTTTGGAGTTTTTGAACATACCTGGAATAAATCACAATATCATGCCGCCTAATTTAGATAAGGATCTTGATGAGCTTATTTTTTGATGATGAACTAGTAGAATTTATCGTAAAAGCAACTATGAGTTTGCAAAGAAAAAATGGGAGAAAAATCTCCTCTCTCCCTCCACATCAAAGACTCCACCTGTTTCAAATGTATTTACACCTGTGACAGGAAACGAATTTCGTGACTCCACCTGTTTCAAATGTATTTACACCTGTGACAGGAAACGAATTTTGTGTGTTTCTCGCACTAGTAATTTTGACGAGCATTGTCAGAAAACCAAATCTTAAAATGTATTTTTCTAAGAATCCAATTATCAGTACTCCTTTTTTTAATTCAGTTATGAGTCGCGATCGATTTATAGGAATATTACGTTATCTTCATTTTATTCTTTATAGTGATGCCCAAAAACCAGATAAATTGAAACCCGTGTTAGATGCATTATTTTCAAAATGTAAATCTATATACACTCCTAGAAGAATTGTGTTCGTTGATGAATCTTTGTTTTCATGGAAAGAAAGGCTGGAATTTCATCAATATATCCCCTCGAAAAGGTCCAGATATGGAATAAAAATATATAAATCGTCAGAATCGGAATCAGGCTATAAATGGAATTTTCTTGTGTATACTGGAAAGGAAACGGAATTATCAAGCTCTGATGGTGGGTATGGAGAACGCGTTGTGAAAACATTTCTAAGTGAATTTTTAGGAAAATGATATACTTTGTATTTGGATAAATTTTTTACCTCTCCTGTACTTGCAAAGTATTTGTTGTCAAAGAATACGCATATATGTGGTATAGTTTTAAAAAATCGGAAGGACATGCCAAAGAATTATCCATCTGTACCTAAAACATATATACACTAAGATGCATTAGTTTCAAAATTATATACACTAAAATTTTTAATATTTTGATAAAAGAAAATTTGTATGAAAAATATACATCAAATAGAAAATAAGTGTTTCCTTTCTTCTTGAATGAAATGCTGCATTGAACGGGCATTTCATTCAGGAAGAATGAATTTCAGGAAGAAAAAATTCACTAAAAATCACCCGTTCAACGCAGCATTCTACCAGAATTTCATTCAGGTAGAATGCTGCGTTGAACGGGTGATTTTTAGTGAATTTTTTTTAGAGTTAGGCTTAGCGCAAAAAAATAGCCGTCTTTTGGGAAAAGTTCGGAAACGAAGCACTCCGTCCTTTGGGCCACGGCAGTTTCGGAATGCCGCCGTCCCGAAAGGGTTAAATCCATTGCTAAGCGACATAATATCATTTTCTTCAAATAAATTGGTGGAAAAAATATCGTTTGCATAATGCTACCTCTCTATGGAAGGTTTAATTGTGTATTTTTAATTAATATCTAGACAATATCTAGATCCTGGTCCTAGAAACTCAAAACATGGACTAAATTTTAAGTGGGCTATTCCAAATCTACTCTGAAATTTTCATCTAATTCGGTGCAGCCATTCTCTTGTGATGATGAGACAAACATACAGACAGGCTTTCAATTTCATTTATATAGATTTTATATAACCACCTGCTTTAACTCCTAAGCAAGACCAGGTATATTTTATAGTTTAAAATATGAAAATTGTGTGAATCTTTAATTTGGCAATGAATAAATTTAAAAGTACTTGTTTTTGAAAATGCTGAAGAAACATGTTTTTAAAAGTTTTTGACAGAAAACCTGTATAATATAATAATTTCCGGGTATTTACTTTATTTTTAATTTTGCACAACATTACATTATTTAGTATGAAGCAAAACAAATAAATATGTATAAAATTTAGTTTTTTACAATAAAAGCATAAAAGCAATAGAAAAAACAAACAAAATAAATTTGTTTCTTGAAATTCAAAGAAAGGGCTGAAATCAAAGATACTAAAACAAAAATAAAGTTTCAATAGATATAATAAAGCTAAATTGCCTAAATACAGATTAGAATTTTTTTTTTTAACAATTCACAATTAAAATTAGGAGTATTTAAACTAAGATGATTATCATCTGATGTTAAGAGAATGGGGATATAAAGAAATAGGCAACATGGCCTGGGAAGTGATCTAGAATGCCAGTGAGTAGGTCTGCTGTAAAAAATTGTCTGCTGTAAAGTTCTTTCATTTTTGGATTCCTTCTTAGTTTGAACATGTATATGTTGATAATAAAATTCAAAATTATGGTAAAGAAATATTATGGAGCTTTGCAAACTTCAAAGGAAGTTTTAAAATTTGATTTGGAAAAATAGGACAAAATAGAGCTTTTTTTAAGCATAACATAGCAAATACAGTTATACTAATAATCTTATGTTGATATATTAAGTTCACAGTCAAGTAATTTACGCATAAGACACCATGTTGAACAATTGATAATTAAACAAAAACTGATTCGCCTTACTCTGGTTCTTTTTTTTCTTCAAAGGTTTCACTATTCAATTCTTCATCAAATTTAAAATCAAGCTCATCTATTTCAGTTACTTTTGAATTTTCTTCTTTTATACCCTGTGAAATATATTGAACATCATTTACTTGGTACATAACATATACATGTACATCTTAAGACATTGGTGTATTCGACAGGGTTCATACTCTTTTGCAAGAACCCATTTCTAGGAGTTTTTAGGAGGATATCTATAGAGTTTTCCAGGAGGTTTTGAGCATTTTCTTAGGAGTTTTCTTAAACATTAGAAACAGAAGTGACACCAAGACTCTATAGATGTTTCTCTTTGAATCACACCCCTTGGTTTTGTACCAACACCACCACTCAGACCATACAAAGTATTGTCTTGAATTACATTATAATGCATCAATAAAGGGAAAGTTTGCCAATTTCCACTTCATAATTTATTAAATATCAGCGATGGAACAGGGTTCATTAGCAAATTCTGTCTTAACCAAGTCTTTTATAATTTTTTAAATGAATCTAACACCAACTAGTCTGGCATAATTGGTGACAAAATATTGTTTTCCCTTTCTCCATATATAATTTCTTTGAAATTGAATGGGTTCTTGGGGAGGGGGGGGGGGGGGGTGTTGACTCACAAATTCGCCTCCCTTAGTGATGCCACCCCTCACATTTGCTTTGTATTGATGTATATTGCTGCTTTGTAGTTTCACAAGATTTATATGAATAATGGCTACTTATAGTTTCAGTAATCTAGACAGGAAATTTTCAGTAATCTTTCAGAAATGATGCAAGTGGTTTGATTTGCAATAAAAAAATTGTTTGCAATGATAATCAGAATAATATTTTATCAAACATTTCAAATTTCATTTTTAAAAATATTTAATATATTTTCATATGAAATGTTCAAATTTTTAAACTAAATGCAGTTTTTTTTTAGCCTGCTCTAGCTCAGACTTTGATAATGAAAAATAAAGAAAATTTGATGTTTTTTTTTTTATTTTTTTAAGTAATAAAAAATATAATCTAATGCACTGAAATTTAGCCTAAAATCAGCTCCATATTTTCTAACAATACAGAATATACATTTTGGCACAGCATTATTATGGGGAACAAATAATATTGCTTTCATCACCAAATATTAAATTCTTCTACATAAACTTAAATTCCTCTGAGAAAATTGAATTGCACAAAAATTATTTATGTAAAATTAATTAAAAAATTAACCAAAATGTGAAAATAACTTAGTTTCGCTAACCTAATGATTAATATCTAGAGGATGGAGATGAATAGAAAAGGATACTTGTGGACTCACAGGACTACACGAGAATTCCCTGATCTGTGTAATCGTATAAGAAAGCGTACTGAATATACCAAAGTAATTAAAAAATTAACATGAATAACAAACCAAAATATAAAGATAAGAAAGTTTTGTTAATTCAATATGCAATAATTACAGGATGGAGATTGATGGAAAAAGATACTTGTCAACACTCGGCAATGTATTCTATCTGAATTATGCAATTCTTCCCTTTATAAGAAAATAATTAAAAAAAAAATTAAGACTTTAATTAACCAAAATGTTAAAATAAGCTAGTTTAGTTTATCTAATAATTAATATTTACAGGATAGGGATAGAAAGAAAAAGATACTTGTGGACGCCCAGGACTACACGATAATTCTCTGAATTGCAGAATTATACTAAATGTGTCAAAATAATTAAAACATTTACATGAATAATAAACCAACATATAGAAATATGCAAGTTTTGTCAATTTAATGTGCAATAATTACAGGATGGAAAACGAAATAAGCACTTTCTGTAGTCTGTAATTTTATTCAGGAATCTGTAAGAATTAAGGAAAATTCGTAATGATTGGCATCTTTGCATTTTCAACATCAGTAGTTGTGAACTATTGTTTCTTTGGTGGCGCCACCTATTGATTATATTAAGAAATAAAAGAACGCGATGTTGATTTTCCAGGAGTATTTACTGATTTTCAGAAGTTTAGAGCTAAAACGAATAAAATAAGGAGTTTTAAGAGCCCTTATAAAAAAAAATCTTAAATCCAGGAATTTCTAAGGATTTCCAGGAGGCGTACAAACCCATATATATATATATATATATATATATATATATATATATATATATATATATATATATATATATTACATGCTACACTAGTACGTGTTGGTTTATTATTCATACACTTTTCTGTTCACATTTTGGAATGTGAACAAAAACTGTAATATAAAAGTGTTAAAATACCTTACTGTCATACAGTTTAGTTTCTATTTTCTCTACTAGGAGGCTCTGCCCCATGTTCGCTGATGCTCACCAGCCCTCTGGGACTGATTTCACGAGCTCTTTTAGTAGGCTCCCTGTGCTCACCAAAATGTAAATTTATGTTGGTGGTTGATGAGCATTAGCGACCAGTTGGCATAGCCTCCTAGTAAAGTTTATATATATATACACACACGTACTACAAAAACACACACAATTGATGACATGCATTTACGGCAATTTTCTGCTGTCCACTAGAAATATATTAGGCAAGTTTTATAAAGATATATCCATACCTTTTAAAAATATTACTTATGATTCTATGCAAATTGAACTAAACACTTTTTATGAACTGATTACAATGCAAACATTTCAGCTGTCTGATAGAATTATCATGGCAACAACCTAACCTTTCTTTTCTCTGTGACTGGAATGCCTGATCAGCTGACTTTGTATGGAGAAAATAAAGGGCTCCATCTTGCATTTGGTTAAAATATCAGGATGAATTAAAATTTAACATTTAACTTCAAAGCCCCTGCTAAATTTACAACCACAAGATAAAGTGGAATGATAAAGTATTTCAGTTTTTGAATAAGTTCATATATATATATATATTATAAAAATATTATATGAAATTCCAATGATAGATTAGAGATAAGTTGTAACTTATATAACCATAACTTAAAATATAAGATAGCTACGTATAAAAATGTGAAAAAAAATAGATTCATCAATCAAGGGGAGAATAAAAAGCAAATATCCAGTCATCAAGCTATATATAATCTACAATTATCAATGGTGAGATTTCAAAATTGAAACACAGAAAACGATCAAGCATTAAAGCCAAACACGTGGAAAAGGCACTAAGCATAAAAATGGATTCATATTGAACAGATTCGTTTTCAAGGTTTAGTATCTATTCAAAATGACCAAGAAAGCATGTTTCTGAAGACTGAGATAGGTAACATCTATAAACACTTTCTACTGGGCCTAAAGATATTTTACCTGAGAAAATGCTGCACATGTTGTCTATTAAAGCAATAAAGAATGGGACTACTGTTGCCATTCACAGGAGATAAAAGTGGATATCAACTGTTGCCAATCGTGAAATATAAATAACAGAATTACAAATAAAATGTTATAGATTCACTTATAAAAGCTGCGTAATAAAAGGCATGAAAAATAATGAAAGCAAGGAGGCAAATGTCTAAGAAGATGTAAATACATTGTAATGCTACTACTAGAGATGGAGAGATAGTTGATAATTAGCTAATATAAGATACTAAGGAGGATATTTAAGAATATTCAGCTAATTTAAACTTACTAACTATACAATTTACTAAATATACAGGATGTTTATATAAAATACTGGTATTTTTTAGGTTATTAATATGCAAAGCATAAATTTTTTTTATCTGATAATCTATAAATTCTAAAAAGCTGAATAAGTATATTTCTAAACAATTGAATAGAGTTACAGGAATTAAATGGTAATATTTTATTAATATTAAAATGAAAATAGTCTTTTTTATTATATAAATTAGTAACTATCCTATTAGTTGGTTCAATAATTAGATTAATATCCAAAAAATTAACACTATTACTGTGAGAAACCAAGACGAATTTCGAAAACAACTGAGTACTGTTTTAGGGATGTTTTTTTCGTAGGCGGTCATAGACCCCCAAGCCAGTCAAGAATGTTGAAAAACAAAGTCGTCCAGATTGTCGTCACCACCAGAAATAAGCTGGGAGAGGCAAAATAAAGCCATTTTGCCTGTTATCGAAACAACAGGAACAAAGATAGATCCTTGGAAATGAGTGTGATCTGGCATCACTGAATGCTGGGAAAATCCCAAAGGGATATGTGAGGGTGGTCCAATAATCATGGTGGTATGGGAAGATAGGAGTATATAGATGAAATTACGCGCTCCAGAGAGAGAAGTCATACGAGACATATGCTGAGCAGTCGCATTCGGAGGAGCTCGCGAAGCGAACAGATGCTAATAATCTCACATGCCTCTTGCTATTTTGAGAGTTGTAGATTTTGAACATGATGATGCCTGTGAAATTAAGTTTCTTGCATAATTGCAAGCTTTGTTCTGTTTTCGTTGAATAATCGATTTTTTTCTTTTAGCGCACTCAAGGATTTGAAGTACACGTAAAAATCCGAAACGAGAGATGAATTACAATAGTAACAAATAATAATTGATTTCAATACTGATTTCAAAGATTTAAGACATGGCAATGGTAATCAACGATAATAATCTTTTACAATGGTGGCAGCACAGTGAGATGAGCTAATAAAGCCTGATTCTGATTGACGAAGCATCACCATCCATCACTGGCAGAACTCACTGTTATTCTTCTGCATGCAGTGATGCCCTAGAAAACCAAAAGCAAATTCATGGACCCAGTGACGGAGCGAGGAACCTCAACATTGTAATCTTGACCCTACACCCAGCGTTCAAGGCCGATGTTTCACCGACTCAACAGAGAAAGCAGCTCTGCAAGCCCACAACCCTATCCTTATGGAAGTCCACAAGGCAACCAATGAAGAAGGAATCAAGGGACAGTATATTTATTCACGAGCACTCCATGCCGAAAGTAATTACGCTTGACATCGTAAGAAAGAGCCTCAAGCACACACGCCAAAGAAATCCGACACCATGGGATCCCCAGCAGATACCAGAGCTCAAGAGACAGTACAAAGTATGTGGCATTTTAACTTAACTTATTTATTTCCATGAGATCTTGTTTAGAGGTTAAGAGCACGAAAGTACGGTTGAAAATTGTTGCGTCTATTTGTGTATTTGAAAGGATACTAGAGCAAAATTTTGGAGGTTTTATATTTTTAATGAATGTATAATATAATTCTGGAGGTTTTGTTTTATAATTAATACATAATTCTAAGATTTTATTTATATACTGATAATTCAGTATTTTAAGAGATATTTTATTATTTGGCATTTTGAGGAATATTTAAATGTTTAATATTTAAGACTGGAATTCAGTCAGTTTGAAAATCGTTATATCTGTGTTGGAAACAAGAAAGGTTAAAATTTTGGTTTTAAATTGAAATAATTTATATTCAGTATTTTTTTTTTTGTTCGGAATTTCTAAGGCGAAAAAATTTGAATTAGTCGTGTAATTTATTTTGCAAGGGCAGCTATTTTGTTTTCCTCTCAATAGGATTTTTTTTTTCTCTCCTGGTTCATAATGGCCTTTTTAGTGAAAGCACGAAAGACCGATTTAGCGATATTAGCTTCCGAATTAGTGGAGACGGTACCCCCAAATTTAAGGATTCTAGAATTAAGAAAGATTATTCTAGAAAGTCCAAATTATGAGGAAGAAACCGTAGAAGGTATGCTTATGACCATTGTGACCAAGAGTCGAGAGAGAGCAATTAGAAAGCAAAATAAACTTGGAAAAAGCCCAAATAAATTTGGAAAGAGAACAATTAAGAGAGTAAAATAAGTTTGGAAAAAGAACAAATAAATTTTGGAAGAACAAGCAGAAAGTAAGATGAGATTTGAACAAAAGCAATTTAAATTAAATTTAGAATCTAAAGAAAGGATGGAATTGGAGAAAATTTGTGCAGGAGTTCGTAGCAACACGAGTCCTACAATGAACGGGAAAACAGGGGCGCCAATGAGGTTTAGAACTGTAGAGAAGATGGTCAGAACCATGTGAATACTGACAGTCAAAGTACCCACAGGGTCTGAACAATGGAGCTATTTTTTTTTCGAGCCTGAAGAGAGGGCATTCGCCTCTGAGAATGTTCCTCTGGAGTTCCGGGTGACAATTCTGTTGAATCTGTTAGGGATAAGTCAGCAAATCTGCTGACCCAAATCAAGGAGGAACATTATGGGGATTACGAGGAAATTAAAAGGGTAGTTTTGGAAAATTACCAGCCCTCACCCCAAATATGTTTAGAGAAATTTAGAAATGCGAGACGGGGAACTGACGAGAATTTCGTACAATTTGGGACTTCAGTGGTGTCCATGTGGGACTATTATTGCCAGTTGAGAGAGGTAAAGGATTTTGCAACTGTCAACCAATTAGTGGTGGCAGACAAAATTATTCAAGGCCTAGACGTGGAAACATATGTACATATCGGCATTAAGCAGGGGGTAGGATGGTTTACACCCAGGGAGTTGGCCAGAGAATGCGATATGTACTCTGCAGCGAGTGGAAATGCATATGAAATATTGAAAGGAAAAAGGTTCGAAAGGTGCCGGGAGGCAAAAATGGACAGGTTGGGAGACGGTCAGGAAAATTTCTGGCCGAAAGGCAAATGGGTGCACCCCAATAAGGCAGGGTTTAAAAAGATCGGCCAGAGTCGATATTGTTTCTCATGTGAGTCAGAATCGTATGTGAGACGAGACTGCCCACAGTTCACCTATGGGAAGGCGGAAAGGCCATTTGGAATTCGAAATCCGACCCAAACATGGGCTGATTTCAGGAACGGGGTTAGCAAAAATAGCAACCCGGAGAAAAGGGCATACGTCCATAGGGTACATGCCAAAAGGGAGGAGGTAGAGGAAGAAAGTGATCGAGAGAAAAGGAGAAGGGACTCCGTTCGAGATGAGGAGAAGGAGTAGGTACTCTGAATCGAATAGGTCAAAGTAATGGATCCCAAGATCTTAGTGAAGGGACAGCTGTGCAAATTAGAGAGGGTCCCAGTAAGTGCAGATGGCAGGTTAACATCTGCTTTAATTGGATTCAGGTAGTGAATTTAAAGTCATAAGGAGCAATGAGATTAAAGATGAGCTAAACCTGAACATCAGTACGGTATATTTGAAAGGGATTTTTGGAGCACCCGTCAGGTGCGCCCTAGTAAGGGTTCAGTTAGGGATGGCCACTGGGAACTATTGTGCACAGTAGCACCCAATATTACTGAAGAAATGTTACTGTCCACGAGGATAACAAATCTATTGAGAGAGGGAGCGAACTGTGAAACGGGAGTCGCAAAACGCAAGGCTGGGAAAGCAAACCCATAGTCGTAGGAATGGAAAGGAAAATGCAAATGCTAAAGTAAGGAAGCACGAATCCACTTCCCCAGAAGTTTTGGTTTTGGACGAGGAAGTTAGAAATACGGGGTCAGGGAAAACTCCCGGCAGAGTCTTGTTGAGGAATAATACTGTCAGAGTAATGTGATCCGATGTTCATATCAGTAGAGGGGAATACGGCCTACGAAGAGAAAGAAAGAATTTCAAATACTATAGGTGTCATGGAAGAAAGAATGGCATAAGAGAGGATGAGGTCAAAGGGCTCTCCTGTTGACCTGTACATCAGAGATGCGGAATGGGGTAGAAACGATGAGATATCAGGGTGTTTGGGGAGAGATGTATTTCAAAGAAGGTCAAAACATCTCCCCCAGTTGGAATTTAAAACAGTTTACCATGGAAAGAAATATTTTTTTCAGTGTCTAGTTGTGTTTGTGTTCCTTTTTAAAAGGGTTAATATTGATTTGTTTATTTATTTTTTTTTGTTTGGGTTTCAACATAGTTTATCTGTTTATATCTTGTATAGTGTTTACATGTTTTTTTGGGAACTTTTACAATTGTAATGACTATGTTTCATGCTATGCAAATATCATAAGATCTCATGTGAATGATCGAGGTGAGGTGTCATTGCCTAAAGGTCACTGTTGAAGGTTAAAAACTGATTTCCATGATGAAATTCAAGAGACATTGGTGTTCTTGAAAACTTAAACTTTCGTCTTGTTTTTTTTTTTGATATATTTTGTAAAAACAAGTTATTTAACCCTGGTTTTTTCTCTGGGAGGGGCATGTGAGAAACCCAGACAAATTTTGAAAATAACAGAGTACTGTTTGAGGGATGTTTTGCTTGTAGGCAGTCATAGACCCCTGAGCCAGTCAAGAATGTCTTAAAAAAAAAAAACCGTTAAGATTGTCGACAGCATCAGAAATATGTTTGGAGAGGCAAAATAAAGCCATTTTGCCTGTCATTAAAGCAAGAGGAGCATAGATTCCTGGAAGTGAGACAGGGTAGTCTAGGCATCATTGAATGCTGGGAAAATTTCAAAGGGATATGTGAGGGTGGTCTGATAATCATGGTGGTATGGGAAGGAGTATATAGATGAAAAGGACGTGCTCCAGAGAGAGACTCCACACGAGACATTAGCCAAGCAGTAGCATTTGGAGGAGCTCGCAAAGAGAGCAGATGCTTATAATTTCACAAGCCTTTTGCCATTTTGAGAGCTGTTGTAGATTTTGAATGTGATGATGCCTGTAAAATAAAGTTTGTTGCATAATTGCAAGTTTTGTTCTGTTTTTATTGAATAAATGGCTTTCTTCCTTTAGCGTATTCACGGATTCGAAGTACACACAAAACTCCGAAAAGAGAGATGAATTATGATAGTAACGAATAATAACTGATTTCAATACTGATTCCAAAGATTTAACACTAGAAAGACGGAGGGGCCTGTGTAGCCCCTCTCGTTATTTGTTGTTCAGTAATTCCAATAATAATTAACTGAACATAGTGCAGCTTTCTGACTTTTCATAATATGATCCCATTTTAGTGCTTATTTAATCATTTATGCATTGGCCTCATAGGAGCGTAAATATTGAACCTTATACCTAGAATGACGGGTGGTGCCAGAGTGGCCCCTACGGTATGAGAAATTCTTCGTTTCTCATAATTGCTGTAACATGACAAGTGCCATTCAGTCTAGTTTGACCTTCCTCTTTTTACAGTCGGTTTGAATTCCAAATGCTACCTCCCCCCTCCCTCACTGGCGACAGCCTGCAGGATGAACAATAGCGATTGCTTTTCGAAAGAAAAATAACTTTTACATTTTGACGTGTACAGAAAACACCTTGGTACAGTATCATACACTCAGTTTTTATTTAGTATTAGAGGAGATGCGTCGGGCACATGGACTCATTCAGGAAGAAATTTTGAATGAATTACAACGATTAGATGAAATTGATTCAGTTGATAGTGAAATTAGTGATTTGGACAGAGACTAAGAATATGTTCTCACAAAAAGCAACAATTCTAATGATGAATCTGAAATTAGTTCGCAGCATGACAGTGAATGCCATGAAAGTAATAGTTTGGACAATGAATGTTCTGAAACTAACCCCCAAGCATCTATAAATAGTAGACAGAAGGATGGACGTGGGAATACCAGGGGTGTGTTTAGCGGTATTAGTCGTAAACGTTTCATTCATAATATTCTACCCTCAGTTGGAAAGGGAGAAATTTCTACAGACAGAACAGTATGGAAAGTAATTTCACCTTCTGGGACAGTAGGCCGATGTGCAGCCCAAAATGTAGCGAAGGAAACAAAAGGTTCAACATCGTATGCTAAAAGAAACATTTGCGAAGGTAGTGCGTTTAGTGTTTGGCGACTGATTTTCAGCAATAAAATGATACGGCATATAAAAGAATGCACAGAAGAAGCTCACCATCGTCTAAAAATACTTGGACTGCATCTTTCGATGCACTCGAAGTTATTTTTTCAATTATGTACGCAAGAGGCCTGTATGGAGCAAAGAACTCTCCTTTGAATACTTTATGGTTGACCGTTTGGGGTCCACCATTTTTCTCACAGACTATGGCTAGAGATCGTTTCAAAGAAATCATACATTTCCTTTGCTTTGATCACAAAACAGAAAGATCAGAGCGACTGAAGTCAGATAAATTCGCTCTGTCCTCCGCTTTATGGTACCCTTTCATTGAAAACAGTGCACCTTGTTATACACCTGGAGTGAATCTCACTGTAGATGAGCAACTTCTTCTGTCTAAGGCTAGATACCCTTTCACTCAATATATTCCAAGTAAGCCGGACAAGTTTGGGATAAAATTTTGGTTGCTTGTTTGCGTAGATTCAAAATATGTGCTGAATGGTTTTCCTTATGCTGGTGCAGATAGCGAGTGGCCAGCTGACCAAGCTGTTCATGAACATATTGCTATGAAGTTGACTCAGCCATACTTGGGAAAACGAAGAAATGTAACAACTGACAGCTATTTTACTACTGTAAAATTGTGTGAAAAATTGAAGTCCCAGTCAACAAGTCTGGTTGGAACACTTAAAAGAGATCGTAGAGAGGTGCCACCAACAGCGAAATTAGGAAAGCAAAATCTTTATCCCACTATTTTGCACAGAAAGGATAAAGATATAACATTAACTATTTATCAAGGGAAAAAAAAAAAATGTATTATTGCTAAGTTCTCTTCACAACTCCGTAATCATCGATGACAATGAGAAGAAGAAGTCAAAAACTGTAACATATTATAATCGAACAAAGTACGGTGTGGACATTGTAGACCAAATGATACGTCTTTATAGTACTAAATCAGGAACTCCTCGTTGGCCTATGTACGTATTTTTTAATGTTTTAGATATATCTGCTGTAAATGCGTGGATTTTATATAAAGAGGTGTTTGGAAAGAAGGAACTTAGTCACAGAAATGTTATCCTGCAGTTATGTGAAGAGCTCCGTGCTCCATACGTGTCATCAAGAAATACAGCTAATGCAAGAAAACCGACAGAGCAATGTGTAAACAGAGAAGACAACACTATCAAAAAGAGAACCAAATGTAGGGTAAAATTATCTTGTAAAAGAAATCATACATGGAACGCATGCCCGTATTGCAAAAAAGCAGTTTGCGGTATATGTGCTTCGAGAGAAGTGCGGTGCATTGATTGTTATGAAAACTGTACAAAATAAAAATAAATCAGGTTAGTATCATAAATTTTCAGTTTCATTAATTGAACAAGAGTATCTTAGTTTATTATTATTATTATCTATAATTATTATTTATCTAGAGTGGAAATTCAAATATCTGAACAACGAAAATATAAATATAATTGAAAAAGTCCTTACGCTCCGTTTAATCAGACATTTTGATTATCCAAATAGACTAAAACCCCATAGAATTCTGATGATCGAGTCTCTACTATATTCTTATTAAATTAATTTTTAACATATTTCTAGATTTTAGATATATAATTGGCCTACACTCAAAAAATCTAGGAAGGGCCACACTGGCCCCTTCCGATTTCCTAGGTATACGGCAATTTTCAGTCTTTCTAGTGTTAAGATGTGGCAATGGTAATCAACGATAATAATCTTTTACAATTACTAATAGAGTCTTCATTAGGAATTAATTCTAAATTGTCCGGATAGAAATCTGTATCTATAGCATAGTTGTCAGTAAATATGAAACAAATCTGTAAATTTTATAATCAGTTGAATTAAAAGTATTTTCATAATGATAAAGGTATAAATTAGCTAATATACTGCTACCGCATAGACCTTGTGGAACCCCAGAGACTTGTAAGTATAATGTATTACCTTGAAAAATATAATTATTGAATAGAACAAAGTGCAGAAGTGTAGGAAAATTTTTAAATTTAATAAGATTAGAGTGATTAGTAATGAAAGCATTATAAACATTTAATCTCAGCTTTATGATCATGATGTTTGGAACTTCCTTTACCACTTTTAATCTTTTGTGTTTAACAGAGTTTCTATTTTTTAAATAGAGATTCAAAAAAAGGTGATTAAATATACAGTATTTTTATCTACAAAATTATTTTTTACAATATCACCATTTAGATAAAATTGATTTAATCAATATGGAAAAAAGAGTATAATTTCATTTAATATAGAAGTTTAAAAAAAAAATCCTGTCAGCTAGATTAGTTTTTCTATCTAAAATATGTATAGTAATATTTTCAAAACTATGTTTAGCAAAGTATTTATATTTAATTTTATTAGAAGTAGGAAGAAAATTATTAATGAGGATATATTTTTTGACATGACCTCTGTGAACCTTCATACATAGATGAATTGGGTTACTAGTTTGTCCTATATAAGATAAATTACAAATGTTACATGATAATTTATGAATGCAGTTAAAAACCTTGCAGAAAGACAAATGGCTATTTTGGTTCGTGATTTGAGTGTTAGAAGCAGAAGGGCAGGTTTTGCAATTGTTATTCTTACATATATTGAAGTTATAATTTTCAGTAGGGTAATTATTATAATCAAAACTATCTATGACACAAAGTTGGAAAATGATATCAGCCTAGACAATTCCCAACATGAATTTAAAATACTGGGCAATATCTATCAAATTATATAATAATAAGTATATATATATTATATATATATTGCCAGTCTCTAAAATATAAAAGTTGTATAGATCATAATGGTTTAAGGATAATTATTAGTATGACAATATTACATAGAGAATAATATATAGGGTCTTTATAATTAAAGTTCCACTTTGAAATGGCCATAAAAGGAAAACTACTGGACAAAATGTTATCAAACATGGTAATAGTTTACAGAATGTCACGGGATTTTATTTTCCGAAAAAAAAAAAAAAAAAAAAAAAAAAGTTCAAAAACTCACCGTCAGCGGGGAATGGTGCTGTATGCAATATTGTTAAATGAAATAAGGCATGAAGACATCGGTTTAAAAAGTTTTTAATCGTTTCTAAAATGTGTTACAAATCATGTTCAATGTGGCTTCCACCACTTTCTGAAAGCAAGTTAAATCGCAATAATGCGTTCTCAACAGTAGCTCTTAGCATATCAGGAGGAAGGTTACGGACATGTCAGTGTATCACATTTTTCAATTCCACTAAATTGTTTATGTTATCACCATAAACAGTGGCTTAGACACCACAATTTTTATGCAAGACGGGGTTCCACCTCACATAGGTACATGTGTCAAACAGTTACTTAAGCAACTTTTCATGGATGACCGGATTGTAAGCCGACACTTCCCCATTTCTTCGCCACCCCGGTCATCAAACCTCAACCTCTGTGACCTCTGGCTATGGGGTTATCTCAAAGCCACTGTTTATGGTGATAACATAAATAATTTGACGGAATTGAAAAATGTGATACACCGACATGTCCGTAACATTCCTTCTGATATGCTAAGAGTTACTGTTGAGAAAGCAGTAATGCGATTTAACTTGCTTTCAGAAAATGGTGGAAGCCACATTGAACATGATTTGTAACACATTTTAGAAATGATTAAAAACTTTTTAAACCAATGTCTTCATGTCTTATTTCGTTTAACAATATTGCATACAGCGGCATTCCCCGCTGGCGGTGAGTTTTTGAACTTTTTTTTTTCCCGGAATAACCTCCTGTAAACTATTACCATGTTTGATAACATTTTGTCCAGTAGTTTTCCTTTTATGGCCATTTCAAAGTGGAACTTTAATTACAAAGACCCTGTATATATGAAATAAAATAGTTGCTTATAGAAGAAGCTATATAAACATATAAGTCCATGTAAAACTTCTAATGATAGTAAGGAAGATATTACAAAATGAAAAAAGAAAATATTTAACATTATTGTTACAATCAATTCAGAACTTGATTAAATAATGCACTAGGTATTATATAATATAAATAGTGTAACTCTTAGATTCACAAAAAATCCAATCCAAATATATATATATATATATATATATATATAAATAAAAAGAAATGTACTGATAAGTAGTTTTAAAATATGTTTCAATAAATCACCAACAAAATAAAACCACACATAAGATTTTACACAACCAATAAATTATAAAATAATAAAATAGTTAGAAAGAATAATGATAGATGGCAGCACTAGAAATTATATATTATAAAACTAAAATTAGTTTAATATCTATAAGTTAAAAATAAGAATAATAAATGCAATATATTAAATTATAACAAATGTATTAGACTAAATTAATAGGTAGGGGTATTATTTAATATTTAATGGAGTAGTGATAATTAATAAATCAAAAGATTTATCTATAAAAATGTTAACATAGGCAATTAAAATAACAGGACTAAAATAAAAGGAGAATGGGAGTTACAAAAATTATCAATTAACATTGGACGAAACTAGAATAAAAAATACAAATTTTATATATATATATATGTGTGTGTGTGTGTATATGTGTTTATATACATACACATATATATACATAATATATATATGTGTGTGTGTGTATATATATATATATATATATATATATATATATATATACGAGGGTGGTTCAAAAAGTAAGGTAACAAGTCCTGTGAGAGAAAAGGTTTATTCACAAAATCAAAGAGATACACAAAGTTAGCAAGGCACTGGTACATATTATTTTTCCACATAGTCACCATGGTTGTCGAAGCATTTGTTCCATCAGAAAACCAATCTATCGAAACAGGCATAGAAGAAATCAGGGTCCAGGTCATGGAGCCACTCAACAACGGCTTCCTGAACTTCTGCATCGGTTGTGAAATGGCGACCTGCCAGATGCTTCTTCAATGGTCCAAAGAGATGAAAATCACTTGGTGCAAGATTCGGACTGTAGGGTGGGTGTTCCAGCATATTCCATCGGAAACGCTGTACCAAATCATGCATAACCGAGGTCGTATGCGGTAGGGCGTTGTCATGCAATAACGCAACATCTTATCTAGACATAGAATTTAATTCGCACGCCGAATTTGTGCACCCGTGAGAACTCTTGTTACCTTACTTTCTGAACCACCTACGTATATATGGCTGAATATGAAATGCAAACGGAATATTTGGAGCACCTCTAAATGTAATTATTTAATATAATTTCTTATAATCTTATATAACACGAAACTCAGAAATAATTAAGTTTTGTGTGAATTAATATAAGACTAAATGTTTTTTTCTTATGAAACTGGTGTTACTTTTTAAGGGTTAAAAGTTAATTTTATTAAACTTCAGTATTATTATAAGAATATTAAAAGGCCTTAAGTTAAAATGCTTTGTTCTTTTTACAGGGATGAGATTGTCAAGAAAGCAAAAAAGTTGAAATCAAAAATTTGAGAAGTTATAAGCGACAGACACTGTGTTAAAATATTTGAGAATTTTGCATAATAATAATAATAATAATAAAATTAAAAAAAATTACTACATTGGAAAAATGATTTAATTTTATTAAATTTAGAAAATGCAAATTTGGCAATTACATTTAAGAACAGGGTTGTTTAAATACATGGGTAAATTTAATTTTAACGCATTCCTTCATATTAATTCTAAACTATGCTTTTGTTATATCTACAATAACTCATACTTTTATTTTGTCAGTTTTGTTGAAATTAAATTATTACAACAGTCAGGATTTATGAACTTAATTTCACAAAAACAAATTTTTTACAATTGGCAAGACACAAATATTATTGTTCTTAAAGTGTAGCATATTTTTAAACACATTTATAAAATTATCATGTATTGTAAAATTTAGTGGCAGTATCTTATGTAAGGAACTTTTCAGGCTCAGTAGAACTGGCATCAGGAGAGCTGTTGGGCTCCTTACTGGGCACTGCACTCTCAAGAGACATCTTAATATTATGGGTGTCTCCAAGGATTCGCTTTGCAGAGGCTGCAATTACAGCGAAGAAACTGCAGCTCACATTCTATGTGATTGTGAGGCCTACTCTGCTCACAGATTCGAACACATTGGTCGTCATGTGATTGAACCTTGGGAGCTGAACGACATTCCTGTCAAGTGCCTGCTTATTTTCGCATCGGCTACTGGTCTCTTTTCTTAAGGATCTTCACTTTCTTTTTGGGGTAGTACAATAGACCTCTGGTCGATGTGCTAGGCTCTTCTGGAGCCACCCACCTTCATATCATTCATTCATTCATTCATCTTATGTATGTTTTAAAGAAAATGTTTATTTTGTTCAAAAATATAGATTCATAAAAATGTGGCAGAAAAGGCTTTAAATATTTTAATCAGTCTACTTTAAAGAATATGAAAATATACTTCCACTGGGAGAGATGCCAACGTCTGAAAGGGGTTATCAGTAGAAAAATCAGAAGTTTTCAGTAGTATTCAGTAAAACCGCATCGATCATCAGTAAGATTTTAAGTATATTGAAAATATATACTTTAAAATCTTAGAATAAATTCAAAATGTAGTTTTGCTAACTTAACTGAGTTAATTAAAACTGAATGGCATTATTTATGTGAAAATAATTAAGAAATTAACCTTTAGAATTAACCAAAATATTTAAAATAAGCTAATTTAGTCAAGTTAATGTGCAATAATAGGGAGATAGATGGAAAAGGATAATTGCGTAATCTTGGAAATGCCTGCGAAAAAAAAAAACTGAATTTCATGATCGTACTATTTATGTGAAAATAATTAAAAATTAACCTTTATAATCAACCAGAATATGAAAATAAGCTTGTTTAGTCAAGTTAATGTGCAACAATAGGAAGATGGAGATCAATGGAGAAGGATAATTGCGTATTTTCGAAAACACCCGCGAAAAAAAAAAAAACTGAATTTCACGATCGTACTATTTATGTGAAAATAATTACAAAAATTAGTCTTTATAATCAACCAAAATATGAAAATAAGTTACTTTATTCAAGTTAATGTGCAACAATAGGGAGACGGAGATTGATGGAAAAGGATAATTGCGTATTCTCGGCAACGGCCATAACGAAAAAGAAAACTGAATCTTACGATCATACTATTTATATGAAAATAATTAAAAAATTAACTTTTATAATCAACAAAAATATGAAAATAAGCTAGTTTAGTCAAGCTAATGTGCAACAATAGGGAGATGGAGATCGATGGAAAAGGATAATAGCGTTCGTTCTCTCGGCAAAGGACAAAAAAAAAAAAAAAATCACGATTGTACTATTTATATGAAAATAATTAAAAAGGTCACCTTTATAATCCACCAAAATATGAAAATAAACTAGCTTAGTAAAGTTCATGTGCAATAATAAGGGGATGGAGATGGATAGAAAAAGGCAATTGTGTACTTTCAGCAAAGCCCGAAAAGAAAGACTGAATTGTGCAATCTTATAATTTAAGCGAAATATAAGTTGTTTAGTAAAATATTTCTTTATTTTTACTCGCACTATAAAAATAAATTAGTTCTATTGCTCTGATACAAAATCATTAGAAGAAGAAACTGGATGCAAACTGATAATTTTGGATTCTCAGCAAAGCAGGAAATATGAATTAAATGGTGAGATAATGGATTTCGCGGGATTTTCCATAGTTTTGGGAATAATGTCCATAAAATCGTAAGATGAAGTAAAAATCTGTACAAACTACGGAAAATCTTTAAAAGTTGGCATCCCTGCACTGGTCGTATCTATAAAAATAATATACTGTTATGAAAGGGGAAAAAGTAAAATAAAGATTTTCAAGTGTTGCACAAAGTCTTTCCTGTTTGCCCTTTGAGTCCAATGGCAACATATATATTAATGACATTTATGATAACATACATTACAGTAATTACGGAGACAAAAATTTATGACATGTTTTTAATTTCCTTTTTGTGGGGGATTTTATGCCTCCACTTCCGGATGAGAAAGACAAGCTTTGTCTGCTGTCCGTTTTTTGGACACTGCGTGATGGGGCTACCAGAATAAATATGGCTAGTCATACGAGAACGTCCGTATTATCATATGACAAGTTATATTAATTCTTTTACCCCCAGCATGCAGCATCTAAAAAACGGATGGCAGACAATGCTCATCAGTCATAAGCCGAAGCTCAATTAAGATAATAGCTCTAGTTAAAACCTCTCGGCGATTTTCTTTGAAAAGCAGAACTTTGTTTGAGGAGAAAAATTTATTTTAAAAAAAAACTGAATTTTTCAGAAAAAGCGGATTTTTTGGGATAAAAGCAAAACAAAGAAGCAGAAATTTTTGGGGAAAAGCAGAATTCTGCCGAGAAGCAGAAGAATCTTGTGCCTGTTTTTAAAAAAATTATATAAAGCACTTATTTCTAAAAATGAAATGTTTAATAAAATATCATGTTTTGTAAGAGTCATTAAGTAACTCGCAATGGTGAACAATCAGCAAATATGAAACAGGAATAAGGATTACCTCCATAGTAGATGAAGATTTTGTTCTCCACCTTGTTTCTTTTTTGCTTCCATTTACTTGACCTGAACTCAGTCTTTGCTGTATATCTGTTGAAGTACTACTGGATTCAGCTGTTTCAGATGAACTACTTGCTATAACAAAGATATGTTCAAAATATTTATACTTTGTTACTAAATAAGAATTCTAAGTTAACATGAAAATTTTACTTGATTAAAATAAAATGCTAATTGTTAATAAAATAATAAGGTCTAGTGTATAGACCCTAAATTTGATTGACAAAATTAAAGATGTACCCACCCAAATGAATTTTTGTGTGGGTACATCTTTATAACCTTTATCTTTACTTTAAATCTTTACAACCATTTTAAAAAACTATACCTTTTATTTTCATTTTATTCCCATAAAAATTCAAATTCGAATATTATATTTCTTGATATGAATAGTATATAACAGTGAATGGTAGTTGGTGGTCAGCTGGCCCGCAAAGTCTCCAGATCCAGTTTACACACACAATATTTAGTATTTTTTTTTTTTCAAATTTATCAATGCCATCAACATACAGTACATTTGCATCTTGTACAAATTTAATTTTCTGCATTGACGACAGACAACTATGCATTAAATGTGAAGCTTTAAATGGAATATATTTGCATATTGAAAAGGTAACAAATACAGATGTACTCATTTTTGCAATTAGTATAAGAAAGCAATATCACATGGTCAGATGCATTTTTTCAAGGAGAAAAAATTTTCATTAGAGAAGAACTTTGATTTGCCAATATCTCACTGTAGTAAATTGAGGATTTTCTTTCTTTAGTATCAGATAAATTTCAGTTTATTGTTACAAATTCATGTTTATCTTTCATTCCAATACCTTATCGTCTTTAAATCTTTATAACCAAGTGCTTGTTGGCTGATGTCATCTCTGAGAATTCTATAACTTTTTATTTTATATTAGCTGTTAATGATGGGCAAGGTATTTTAGGGAGACTAATGCCAAATTTATACATTAGTTCATGGATAACACTGTAAGCTATTTTGATACTGGACAGTAGAGCTTGCAATGCATAATTCACCCTTCAACCTATGATACTGCATTTGTACGTAATGTAAATGGCAGTAATACTTAAGTCCAGAGTATATCTTTCAGTATTTCTGCTTAAATTTCCATTTTGTATTAAAAGTAAAAAGTAATTCTAAATGTTTGAAAGAAAAATGGAATTTCAATTCTGATGGAAAGAGAAATTTTTTTTTAAAATGATACTTACCTGGTAAGACAAATGGTTTTCCAGGAACAAAAGCAGGAACATCAGGATGGAGATCAGTTGAAAGAGCATCATGTATTGGCCACTGGTGAGGATCGAACACAGTTCGCACCATTATGTCTTCCTTAACTTCAAGGTTATCACTTTCTAAAAGTGCCTGAAGAGTAAGAAACATAATATTAATAATGAGCTATTCAAAGTTTATAAAATATGTTGTCTGATGTAAGTATCATTAATACTATTTTTTAAAATATAATTATAACAAATACTAATTTTGACATCTAGATAATTATATATATACTGAATATACTGAAATCTACTTAATATACTGCATTGTTTAATACACTGAATTGTTCAAAATATTTTACAAGATTTAGTGATGCATTTAAACCAGAACTTAATTTTTTTTATCAGTATAGACTGTAATAATTACACTCTAAGACAAAAAAAAATCGAAGCACCCCACAAAATAATCCGATTGTAATGAAACTGTACTTGCAAAAACCTGTCGATTGAATATGCAAATGATCAAAAATCCACAGCCAATGAATGAATAGTTAGAACTACAGCACATTGAAACTGAGCACCATGGTGGTGAATATAAGGAGCGAACCTCACTTTCAGGAACAAAATATGCAGCAGATTCCGATTGCGTTTATGTACCTTGATTGTAACAGTGGCTCGCCAGCAATTTTGCGGCCACTATGAGCATATGAAGGAGTTTGAAAGAGAGCATGCGGTCGGAATGCATGAGGCTGGATGGGCACACTGACAAATTGCTCAGAATTTGGGTAGGAGCGATGCAGCAATTAGACAATGTTGGCAGGAATGGGTTCAGAATGGCAGATTTCAGCGGCAAGTGGGCAGCGGATGGTCTAGAGTGACGACAGGACAGGAAGATAGAGTGATTGTCAGAGTAGTTGTGATAGCAAGAGATTCATCGTTAGCAACCATTCAATGTGTGACAAACATGAAAGTCACCACCCGGACCATTAACCCTTTCGGGATGGTGGCATTCCGAAACTGCCGTGGCCCAAAGGACGGAGGGTTTCGTTTCCGAACTGTTCCCAAAAGACGGCTAATTTTTTGAGCTAAGCCTAACTCTAAAAAAAAAAAATTCACTAAAAATCACCTGTTCAACACAGCATTCTACTTTTTTCAGGAAGCAAGGAAATACTTATTTTCTATTTGATGTGTATTTTTAATACAAATTTTCTTTTATCAAAATATTAAAAATTTTAGTGTATATATGTTTTAGGTACAGATGGATAATTCTTTGGCATGTCCTTCCAAGTTTTTAAAACTGTACCACATATATGCGTATTCTTAGACAACAAATACTTTGCAAGTACAGGAGAGGTAAAAAATTTATCCAAATACAAAGTATATCCTTTTCCTAGAAGTTCACTTAGAAATGTTTTCACAACGCGTTCTCCATACCCATCATCAGAGCTTGATAATTCCGTGTCCTTTCCAGTATACACAAGGAAATTCCATTTATAGCCTGATTCCGATTCTGATGATTTATATATTTCTATTCCATATCTGGACCTTTTTGAGGGGATATATTGACGAAATTCCAGGCTTCCTTCCCATGAGAATAAAGATTCATCAACGAACACATTTCTTCTAGGAGTGTATATAGATTTAAATTTTGAAACTAATGCATCTAACACTGGTTTCAATTTATCTGGTTTTTGGGCATCACTATCAAGAATAAAATGAAGGTAACATAATATTCCTATAAATCGATCGCGACTCATAACTGAATTAAAAAAAGGAGTACTGATAAATGGATTCTTAGAAAAATACATTTTAAGATTTGGTTTTCTGACAATGCTCGTCAAAATTACTAGTGCGAGAAACACACGAAATTCGTTTCCTGTCACAGGTGTAAATACATTTGAAACAGGTGGAGTCTTTGATGTGGAGGGAGAGAGGAGATTTTTCTCCCATTTTTTCTTTGCAAACTCATTAGTTGCTTTTATGATAAATTCTACTAGTTCATCATCAAAAAATAAGCTAAAAAAATCAAGTTCCTTATCTAAATTAGGCGGCATGATATTGTGATTTATTCCAGGTATGTTCAAAAACTCCAAAGAATTCAGATCTTTCAAATCACATTTCCAAATATCATTCGAAAAAACAGCAACTGAAGCTGGTGGCGTTGTAATAATAGTACGCTCAGAATCTGAAGAATCAATTGCATTTTCAGATTCATCATCAGAAATAACACTGTTCCACGAATCTTCACTATCTGCTTTGCTTTCATTACTGTCTGGTTCGTTTACCATATGCGTATATTCTTCCACAGAAAGAAAAAGTCTCAAACCTCCCATATTTTTATCCGAAATAGCCTAATCATTTCACTGTCGCACATTCCTTTAACCCCCACCCCCACCCCCCCAAAAAATACTCTCTTATATTCCTGTAATTCACCAACGAAATCATTAAAAGCTAAAATCAAAAGGAAACCCGGAACTCAATTATAAAATTGTTGATGCTGCGAGAAGTGCTCTGTTTACTTTACAGAACCATATTTCCCCGCTCCAAATGGAGAAATAATTCATTGGATTCTCTTTGTGCCAAGGTCAAACATCTATAAAATACATTTAAGTTGCTTCCAAGGGCATTTAACGCCATCTAGTAGACAAATAAATTCAAACGAAAACGTTTCACGTAGAAACACCGATACGTGCCACTTGCCGTTTAGGGTAAAGTTCTCTCCGGCACGAGTGCTGGCCGTATGTCCTTGAATGCAAGTTCGCAGCCGGGACGTGGGCGTACCAACCGTCGCGAAAGGGTTAATAGAAGGCTACGGGAGCGGAATCTATACTGACGGTGCCCATTATGCAGCCTACCACTGACCAGTATGCACTGTCAACAACGATTGGAATGGTGCCAGGCCCAATCAACATGGAATTGTTCAGATTGGGAATGAATTGTCTTCAGTGATGAGTCCCATTTCGAACTGAGTCCTGGCAACCAGGGCAGACATGTCTGGAGACAGTCCGGACATTGTCAGGATCTTGCTCCTACAGTCACACGCCACATAGCTTGATAACAGGGAGTTATGGTCTGGGGTGCCATTTCATTTGATAGCCAGATCCCTTTGATAGTCGTCTGTGGCACTATCACAGCACAGAGGTACGCTGCCGATATTCTACGACCCGTTGTATTGCCATTTCTTTCGTGATACTCCGGGCTAACTTTTCAGCAAGATAATGCCAGGCCACACATCGCACGCCTAGGGCCAACGGCCGTACCGTGCTGAAAACACCGGTTCTCGTTAGATCACCGAAGTTAAGCAGCATCGGGCGCGGTTAGTACTTGGTGGGACACCACCTCGGAACACCGCGTGCTGTTGGCCATCTCGGGTGCGGTATCCCCGTGGTTTGCACGCTACCACAAATGCCGCCGTGTTCATGCGGAGTACGATCACATTAAACATGTGGGTCCGTAAGTCCTTCCGAGAGGTTGGTGGTAGGGGAAGGAGGGTACGGTCCCTGTGGATGCCTCCCCCACTGGGTTCCGGTCTAAATTGGGTGGCACTTCCCGGCCGTCCATACAGTTACCTTACACCTTTCTGGTAGGTCGGACGGTCTGGGTCTCAACAACAACAACAACACATCGCACGCCTCTCTATTGATTGTCTGTGTGCTTATGTATGCCCAGAATGTAGATGAATTAGTTCGTCAATTAGAGGCCATTTGGAACGGCATGCCTCTGAACAATATCCGGCAATTTCATGCATCAATGCCACATCGGGTAACAGCTTGTATCAAGGCGGCCAGAGGTGGACCAAGATCATATTGATAGGCTCACTTTGTGTAGATCTTTCAGTGCAATAAATCATCCAATTGTTCTGAAATTCTATTCATTTCCTTTTCTGTACATCCATATTACACATACCAAATTTTGTCTCATTTGGATTTTTTTCTTTCATTTTGTCTCATCTTTCTTGGTATGTTGATTTTTTACCTTAGAGTGTATTTTGATGCGTTACTGCTGAATAATTTTATTTTATTCTTGTTGATTCCAATTATCACAGATATTAAAGTAATTTAATTTTTGTGGAATTCAATATATTATTAAATTAATGGTTGATCAATTTCAGGATGGTAACACAATTCAAATGAAAAAGATTCCCCGATATTTCCCTGATAGATTTCTTAAAATTTCTCTGATGTTTTTGCGCAGTTGTATTATCATTTGGAAAATGCTAAACATTGAAGCACAGAAATGTTATACACATGTTGTGATCCATAGAAGAAAACAAAAAGAAAAAAAAAATTTTTTAGAGTACACACACTATTCGCAGAAATAGCTACACAGAAATAGCAGATAAATTGCGTCTTTGTTTATATTTAATAATTATCAAAAAATTACAATGTTGTATATGATTGTATAATACAGTCTTTCGATCCTATCCCCAAATTTAGATGAAAAGTACCAACAACTATTTTTTCTGAATAGCTTGGAGAACAGTCCTTTCTTCCACAATTAAGAGACTCTTTATCTGCATTCTTTATGATTTTTGCTTTTTTAGACTCCAATTCTTTTAGATGCATGGTGGTATCCCTCTTCCTTTTTAATAGGGTTTCTTTCTCTTTGTCCTTCTTGCACTGAACTTTTTGGGCCTTTGAGTATTTAGTTCTCACATTTCGGACATGCTGGATCATTTGGCGAGTAATCTCGAACTCTGATAGCACACCTTTCACTGTGACATGATCAAGCATTCGTCTTCTAGCAACCACCGATTTTTCTTTAATGTTTTCCCATAGGCAATCACTATTAATGGAAAATTCCCTTTCAATGTTAGCATTTGCATGAGACAAAATCATGACCAGTTTTTATTTTCTGTGCCTCTTCAAACAGCCTTCAGAACTCAAAACTTCAAAACCAGAATTTATCTACCCTCTCTTTTTCAGCTCCGTATCGTTTGTAATTTTGATATTTTTGAACAACATTCACTCTACAACAGATGTCTTTCAACTGTTTCTTAGCATTCTCTGCTTCTAAGGAAGTAATCCAGTTTTTCTGAATCAAAATAAGAAGAATCTTCCCAACCTTTTTGCAAAGATGCCTTCTTTAAAAGCAACGGAAGGATTGAAACAAGAAACAGCTTTCGTTACGGAATACTTCAATGGTGACCATTCGTGTAGCTTCAGCACACACTTTATCAGAAACTCATGGCGCTCATTTTTGAATGCTGTCACACCATTTTCTGACACTTTAGATTTTCTGATAATTGACACAGTGGAGATGCCAATGTCTATTGTTTTTGCAGCAAAATTTTTTGGATCATTAACATCAATGTTTAATATGTAGTTTTTGAGTACATGCTTCAGAACAAATCTTTCCATTAGAAATTTAATTAAAGCAGCAAGATCTGAGAAAAGGGAATATCTATTAAGGGAATATCTGATTGATATTCCCTTGAAAAACCTTCGATTTCGCCTGAAATCACACGAAAAAAAAAAAAAAAAAAATCTTTGCAGGTAACAACTGGTTTTTCACATTCTCCTTTACAATACTGTAGCTTTTAGTATTAGGCGCTACCTTTTCCCTTTCCATACCCTGAAAGAACGTCATAAATAGGGAAGCATTTCTAATGCTCGTAATGCAACAGATGAGTTTTCTAACCACCACACAGAACAAAACTTCTGTGGAAAGGAAGTAGACTCAGTCAAAGAAATATACCATACTCTTCTTGCAGGTGAGTCCTTGAACAAATAGTACAAAGATAAAAAAAAATTCAAATACAGACCAACCACTGGCCTTTGTTTCAGTCTTAAACGCAACATTCAATGATTGTAATCCACAAGATCCAATGGTTAGAATCTCAGGATCATCAGGGGTTTCTTTGATAGATATTTGGAGTTCTTTGAAGATTTGCAGCAATTTTTTTAAATTAAAGGGCTCAACTGCTACAAGAAATGCTTCCAACAGATCACTGGTACAACTTCTTCCCAAAAATACAGAAGTTAAGTAACAAGTATTCACTAGATTATGCTTACGGTCCCAATATCTCACATTTAAATCCTTCTGCTGTTTTTGAGTTATTTTATTGAGACACTCATCAAAGCCTATTATAACATGGTTCAGAACAGTAACACCATCAAGCAAGTTCTGTTTAAAGAGTGGAGACAGTCCATGTACTATAATGTAAGACATTTTTATCCTTGATAGTTGCAAGCTTTTCGCTATATCACTCTCTGGAAACATATTTGAAAACAGCTTCATATCTTTTTTGGCACTTCTGAGTAACTTATGGGTAAGAATAGCTTATATACACCACATAATTCCTGCTCGGGTAGCATTATCCTTTATGACAAAATTATCTAAAGTATGGATATTTGGTGGTTTTTCTACGATCTGTTCAGCAGTAGTTGCAACAGGTTTCAAATTAATGTCTGGAACAGGTTCAGACAGAACTGGGTGAATCTCGGTTTTTGTGGATGAAAAAAACTTTCCACATTGAGAGAGGAATGTGTGCTGATTTCTTTCTGTCTGTGCTTTTCTCCATTTCTGTGGCTGTTTACAGCTGTCAGTCCTATGTTACTAAGACTGAATGTACACACAAAGAGTACAGTAGGCTTTGTCCGTTTGGTTAGGCACCCGATGTATCCACAGAAACTTTTGGAGCCAATCATTTTGAAAATGATATTTAGGTATTTTACTCTATTTTCTTCTCGTTTTTTCATATTTAGAGTTCACATTATACTTACACAACAAAACAATTCAATTCAATTTTTAACCACATAGGTCGACACGTGGAGACTTGCTCTAAGCTTATGCAGATTGTCCATCAAATTCTTTTCAAATACAATTAGCTAAAAACACATTAAAACAAAATTATACAATGTTGAAATCAAAAATGTTCGTAAATAAAATTTTAAAATCAAACTTGTAGGACTCAAAGGAGCACGAGAAGTTAAGCAGACGGAGGTACAGAAAGGTTGTTTTACATATTTCACAGTCGATAAAAATAAAACCAGCAGAACAGATGAAAAATTCCAGGCGAAAAAAAAGCACTTGTCCCACTATGATATCAGTTACCATCATAATAAAGCAGTGCCCCTTCTCCTTTCACACATCTAAAAATAAATTTTTACCCCAAGAAAACAAGCCCCAGGTCACGTGCATTTGCAAGTACATTGCAGGCAGAAATGCTCTCTTCCAGAACATTGAGGCCACACGATTGTCCCCAGCAACACGGCATCTGCAAGAAGTGACATCAATTTTACTTTCTATAAGAAGGAGGCATACCCCCTCCCCCCATAAACAATGCTATCGCATTTTTGGAACAATATCGGCAACTCTAAAAATAAAGGACAGAAAAAGGCGAAAGCCTTTTATGCCTGCATATTAGCAATTGAAAATTTTCATTTTCCCTGATTTTCGAGGAATTTTGAAAAATCCTCCGACATTTCCTGAATTGAAAAATTTGAGAAATCTCTGATTTCCCGGTTTTGTTACCACTCTGTATTTATACAGTATAGGATCATTTATCCGGTGTCCTGATTGCTCCTGTTACAAAATGCTCCTGAAATTAGAATTGAGCAGAATGATGCTAAATTTTGTGCCAACAAGCATATTCATCAAAAATTGGTTAAAATGGAATTTTTTTTTTAAATCTCGTCAAATGATCAGAAGTGCTATTTTCATCGATTTCTTCTTAGTTTCTACAGAAAATGCCTTCATAATACGAATTGCAGTTTTTCCATGTTTTCCTACGGAAAATTGCCATTGGCCAACGAAAATGTATAGTCATGTGTGCTGTCAATCCACATAATGGAAACGTAAGCCCACGTAATTCATTAATATCTTGTATTTATTGGACATAATATATTATGGGCTTTATAAAAAGTTTCTACATTTGGCATAAATCACTGAATGGGCCAGCTAGATTGTTACCTACATATAGCACCTCTTAAATTATAGAGAGCTTGCTCTTTCTGATTTGATCAGAGTGATGTGTTCAATGTTTTTATCGCAAAAGAAAATAACAAAAAATTATTATTTTCTGAAAATTTTATACGACAAACTTCGTGTTTATGCATTATAGTGCATAATTTATGCAGATTTCTAGGTGTATCCCTCCCACATTTGTACAATGCAATTTTAGTCCGGTATTTTGTTTTATCGAATGTTTAAAAAAGCATTTTAAAATACCAATTTCCAAAATGAATCCGAGTTATCTTTGTCCAAAATGCCAAGAAAAAAAATTAGCATCTGTAAAGTGTAATTTAAAACTGATCTCCTTTTGACTTCTTCAGACAGTGCAGTCTTTTCACAAAACCTCAATTTGTACATTTTTTGCCAATTTTCAGGCAAATATGCAAATTTCTTAGTGTTTGAAGTATTTAAAGAGAACCAACCCCCCCCCCCCCTTTTTTTAATGAAAAATAGCTTACTCGGCAACCATGGGTTACATTTGACCCAAAATTTTAAATTTGTATGTTGATAAGGCTTTAATGTGTTTTATTTATTCGTTGGTAGTTTGGAAAATATTCTCTAGCAATATCACAAAAATCAACATTTTTACATGATCCTCGTTATATTTCGTTTTACTGTACAGACATTTTCAATTTTTGCAATTTGTTTGTATCAACTAAGATTTTATTAATAATTTTATGTTTTATGTGGGAAAATTACTTTTTAAACACATAGTTAATGAAATGAAGGGTTAATTTCTAGAAAAAATGTATTAAAATAACGATATAGGCACTTGAAATACAGCCATTTTGACAGAATATATTAAAATTTGATGTATTTTCATCTATAAATATAGTGTTTTAATTTTATTAAAAATAAAACTATATTATCCTTAGTGTAAACTTGTGTTATATCAAGCCTCAATAATAAACTTCTTTCATGTTTTAACCCTTTTCATAATTTTTTTTTTACAACTAGATCTGATTCCAATTCCATATATATATTTAATAATATATAATTTTATTAAGTATAATTTTTATTACAAAATAAAGTTGCATGTAATATAATTATGCTTAAAAATTGAATTATAATTTTCTACAACATTGTAGAATATTCCAGTAGATTTTGGAAAAGTGTTCCAAATTCCAGAAAAAAACCTTATTCAGAAAGTCCCAAGCATTCCGGATAATAGATCCCATACTGTAGTTGCTACTGAACAACTAAACGGGACATCACTGTTTATTCACTCAATAACATTCTACTGAAATATTTCACTATTCAACATACTGTGTTTCACTATTTAACACCTACAGCCCCCAATATATATACAGGATGTCCCTAAAAGATTGAAACATGCTTCTTTAATTCTTTACCTGTTGGAGATAAGTGGGCAATGTAAATTGCAAAAATGTTGAAAGTAAGGTAGGAAATAAGACTACGTTAATGAAATAGTCCTCCCATTAATTTTCTAAAAGTTACACTTTTTAAATTTTTATACGACCCCCTTAGTCATATTTGGTCAATTAGAAATTTTTTATTTTTAATGCAAAAATTTTTTATTTTTAATGCAACAAGATCATTAAACAAAAAACCGCATATCTGTATCTTTAAAATCAACTGAATTATGATAAAGGAAAAAATCTGACTTATGTCACTTTTCTGTATCATGTGAAAGGCAGTTTCATCATTGAAAATAGGGATCATAAACAAATTGACGATGGAAATTGTTTAGATCAAAAATACATTACTATTTGTCAAATATTTTTTATCACAAATGCATCTAAATAAAAAATTACACAGACAGAGATCATATAAAGCAGTGGTACTCACTACGAGATTGGGGCATATAATTAAAATATGCATACATTGATAGAAGACCACTGATATAATGGGACAAATTTCATTACAAATACTAGAAATACAATTCACAAAGCATTCTCAAAATGTTTTGCTTCAACTCCAATACATAACTGAGCTCTTCTAATAATGCTTCTGTAAATATTTTTGAGTTGTCCTTACCACTAATATTGTTGCAAGCATTAATTATCTTTTGTTTAAGGTCAATTGTGTTTAGTGGGAGAGTATTATAAACTAGTGTTCGAAGACGACCCCATAAGTAAAAATCGAGAAGGGTTAAATCAGGGGATCTGGGGGGGGGGGGGAGGGGGAGCATTCTGTGGCTCCTTTCAAACCAATCCACTGTTATCAAAGTCTCCATTGAGCCAGTTTGTCACAATTATAGCCTGATGTGCAAGCATGCCATCTTGTTGATAATACATGCTTTTTAGAAGTAATGTTGTCATCTCCATAAAATCTGTTACAGTACCGTTTAAAATAAGCTGCATGTATTTTTAAGCTGTAAGAGGCCCTTCATAAAACACAGGACCAATCAGTTTCCCATTCCAAATTCAGCACCATACAGAAGCAGAAAACTTTCTCTGATGATGTATTTCACGGAAAAAAAATGGTTTCGTATTATCCCAATAATGATCATTGTGAGTATTGATTGCTTCATTTTCCATAAACAACTTCAGTCCACAGAATGTTCTTAACAAAGTACGGATTGATGTCTTGTTGGATTAACAACTAGTTGCAGAATTCTACACACCGGAAAAAATCAGAGGAATGAAGTACTTGAAATCCATGAATACAAAATGCATGCCAATGGTATTTTCTAAGTGTTCTAGCAATTGACATCCTAGGTAGCCCCAAAGTTTCGCTTGCTTTTCAAATGTGTGTTCGTGCAAAATCCCAAGCAGTTTCTGCAGTATTCTTATTATACAGAGCATAAATCATTGTTAATTTGAAAAGTTCATTATTTGTTAAAAATGTCATAATGTACAACCAGTTATGTATTCTTAATTTGTTAATTCAGAACTAAACATGCTGACGATTCACTGAATGATTTCTAATCTTCTTTATTTTGGTATAATATTAAAAATAAATTTAGTTGTATTGAATAAAAATAATACTGGGAATAAATACATAAATTAAAAATAAATCGTCTGCATTCCATTCTTCAGTTTCTTTAAACTATTTTACTATAAAAATTTGAAACAGCTAAATTAGAGTTAAAGGAAAGAAAAAATCATCCAAGTTCTATTTTTTGTTTTGAAAAATTATGTTAAATTTCAAAATCAAATACATACTTGCATTTTTTACTTATTAATTTTAATTGTTTTAAATAAAAAATGGCATGTCTCAATGTGAAAAGTACTTAAGAATCAGTGATTGCATTATGAGCCTACGCGGAGTTCACAAAAATGTCTCCTATCATCCAGTTTTATCTTTTTTGTGATATGTCACAAATTTACATTTCAAATTTGATATATGGTCCCCATTTACAATGTTCAATTTTTAAATAAATATAACTTGTTCAATTTTAAAGATACAGATATGCGTTTTTTTTTTTAATGATCTTGCTGCATTCAAAATAAAAATTTTCTGATTGACCAAATTTGTCTAAGGGGGTCATATAAAAATTAAAAAAGTAACCTTTTAAAAATTAATGGGAGGGCTATTTCATTAATGTAGTCTTATTTCCTACCTTACTTTCAACAGTTTTGCAATTTACATTGCCCACTTATCTCCAACAGGTAAAGAATTAAAGCATGTTTCAATCTTTTTGGGACACCCTGTATATATATATAAGTATATATATATATATATATATATATAAAGGCTTTGTATGTAGTGATAAAATTTATGCAACTAGCATCTTAAGATTGCATTTTAAAATGCATAAAATTCTTACTTCCAGAACTTTGTTTATATCTTTTGTAAGAGCTTGAACACGGTTAAAACTTGCAACGAGATAAATGGGTATATACCCATCCTTGTCCATTCTTCTTCGAATGAAGAAGTCTTTCTGTAGGTTTTCTTCACTGAAATAATATTCTCTGAAAAGAGAACATTAAGAATAACTTTATATTGTTTAAATATAAACTACACAGTTTTAGATAAAAATTTTAGGGTTACAAGTTTATATCTTTGAATTTTGTTCATATATTGCAGAGCTCTACATCACAGTGCTTGTAAACATTGTGCTCATAAATTCATTTAGGGTTTAAGCATTTCTTTTGAGTCATAAATCAATGCACAATGTTTCATTCTTGAGCTTTTTTCATACATTATTTTTAATTAATTTCAATACCTAATCCAAAACATTGATAAATTGATACTGATTTAAAACATTTAGTCTTTCTGACTGAAAAGCCTTGCATCTAATTTTTAAGAATATGCAATTCTGAAAAGGTTATCTTTTAATGCTTTGTACTTTTAATTATTCAGTGAATGAGTTGAAAAACATTTATAAAATTCAAAACTCATTCACCACTTCCTATTAATGTGTCTTATCACAATGGCTGTTATGATACTCATTAACAAAGCTATTGTGAATCATAGACAAATCACATGACTGCCAAAGTGTAAACTGATCTCTTGAAATATGATTTTAACAAAATATTTATCAAACCATTAACATATATTTTATTTTCTGTGTCTTTTAAACGAAATCTGAAAAATATTTTCAGTTTTTTGGGGGTATCCTGATTTAAATTTGCTTGATTTAAATCATGACATTGAAACTACTTTTAGGGGCTGTTATTCATTAATTTTGAAAATTAATAATAAAAATTTGAAGAATATGCTGTTTAAGTCATTGAATTAACAATAATTTACTGTAGAAAACATTGAAAGCATAGAAAATATTTTAAATTACTAAAACCTAAAATTTCATTTACATTTTTTCCCAAAGTTTTTTTTCAAATGTTTTTTCCAATATCTATTAAATAATCATTGTTTATAAAAGTCAAAGAATTAATAGTATAAAAAATTAACCAACATAATTATATACAAATTAAGATACAATGCAGCATACAACTGTTTTAAAATATGGTGGATCCAAGACTCTCTGTAAAGATTCAAAAGTGATAAGCAAAACTGATAATTAAAATCAAAATTTATTAGCATTTCATAGCACATTTCAGATTGACGAAGGATTAAAAATCGACTCACCACAAGCTAGCTAATTTTCACAAAATTTTCTTAAACATGTTCTATTACCTGTTAAATGTAACGAGTGTGAAAGATACTATTGTTCCTGTAAGTTAGGGGGTCTGCAAGCTAGTGCCTGTACTTCCATAAGTGGGAAAATATATATCTATGACTGTAATTTTTTATCTGGTACTCGAGGATATCTTTTCTATACGAGAGTGTTGGTTAATGGTAAAAGGTTGCAAACCCTTGCTCTGGATAGTAAGCAATTAAAATATTACTAAAAGTCTGGCAAAAGGTCATGAAAAATGTGAAATTTTGTGACTGATCCTTTCATTAATTCAAGCTTGATTATTTTTTATGTGGTTCTCCATGGTTTTTCGAAAAATGTTTCCATGGCATCAAAGGAACTGCACTTGGAGGAATATCAGCCATTTTTATATGGATAAAATATTTTATATCACTGCAATTTTTCCAATTTTGATAAATTGACTTATTTTGGCATTATACGTGAAAAAAGACAGTCTCTATACAATTCTATGAGTAAGGCAATATATCTAGTAAACAGTCACTAATACCACCTATAGAAGAGCTATGTGAACATGTCCTCACTTTTTGAATAATGATTTACTCCAAACACCACCCTGCGTGTGTCTAGATAGTTTGAGTCAAAGAACACAATTCAGGTTCATTTCAGTAGAGAGATATCATTTGCAAAGAGAGCCACTTGAGGAGTGTGCATTGAAAGAGGAGTGCAAAGTAACTTCAATGTAGAACACTTAGAGGAGTAATGCATAGATGCTAAGTGTGAAGTGCTTTATGGTAAATAAGATTGGAAACTAACTGTAATCAGTGTAGTCGTAACTTTTCTGGAAGACCAAGATAAATATAAGTGACAAGATTTTCAATTGATATTTCCATTCTTTTTATTTTAGAGGTATTTTTCCTTGCATCACACTTTTACTATGCATTTTTCCAATTCACTTACAAAATGGCAATATTGAATCCCAAACTGCGATGCAATATCACCTAGCATGAGACCTGGGTTGATCTTAAAAATTGTTGTATACCAGGGTTCTCCATAATGATTTGAAAATAATTAGCAAAACTACTAATCAAAATTGACTAGAAACTATACAAATTTGCATAGCAATTATCAGATTAATGAAGGATTTAAAAATAACTTACAATATGCTAGCTAATTTTTATAAAATTATATTAAACATGTTCTATGACTTATTTAACTAATGTAAAGAGTTACAAATGCTCATGTAGATGTCTGTAATCAAGTGCCTGTGAGCACCAGTATAAGTGCAAAAATGCATATGTACTACTCTAATTCTTTTCTCTGGTGCTGCTGGAGAATTTTTTTAATAGATTATTAGCTAATGCTGAAAGCTTGTAGCCCTGTCCTGGATAGAAAACAAATTAAAATATTAATAAAAGTCTAGCAAAAGAACATGGAAAATGATAAATTTTGTAACTGATCCATTTATTAAAACCCTTTGTGGACAGCAGCATTCTGGAACTGCTGTGGCCCAAAGGACATAATGCTTCGCTTCCAAACTGTTCCTAAAGGATGGCACATTTTTGCACTATACCTAAATTAAAAAAAAAATTCACTAAAAATCAACCATTCGACCCAGCATTCTACTTTTTTCAGGAATAAAGGAAATACAGTACAACCTCGAAAATCCGGACATCCAAAATCCGGACATTTTCCAAATTTTCGGGTTTTTATTTTTTTTTCCCCCCGGATTGACGAAGTCGCGGATTTAAAACAACAGGGTTAAATTATTTATATGGAATTATATTTTATAAACAAATACAGTATTTTTTCCGGTCGACTTTCTGAACCCGGAAATGAAACGAAAGTTTAGATGGACGGCCGTAGATCGGCTCGTGGTTGGAGCGTGAATTACGTTGTTAGCGTTAATCCCTCCTCCCCCTTATTCAAATCACAACTCCGGATGAATTATTTCGCGTAAAATATACATCGTTATTTAAATATGGAATTTTTATTATCAAAATTTCCTTTTCTCATTATTGAAAAAGATATTTTTCTGAAACAATGTGATTTTTAATATTAAACACTTTAAAACGTTATCGTAACATTTTATCACAAATTGTTCAATTAAATCTAAAAATCCCGAGAATTCATATTAACGCTCACGGAAATTTATTTTGTTCGCTTCGTAGTACGAATTCCATTCTTCAATGTATTCTGTTTTGTCTTCAGAATCTCCTTCCCCTCCCGATATCTGACGATTTTTTGGTTCTTGTCGAACGTGTCAGCTTGAAATCAACTGTATATTTTGCCTCTTTTGTTTAGAAAGCCATATTTACATACTATAAATAGCAAATAAATAACTAAATAATATCGTATCACACAGAACCGAGCAACAAGGTCATTAACACACAGACCTCTCAAAGGGTTCGGCTGCGTTTATGATTAGTTACGATTAGGAGCTAAACAAATTCCCTGGCCCGCCACGTTCCGGTGCTGCAGCCTAGCAATGACTCATCGTATTTTAGAAAAATCATTGAGAGGAGAAATATTTTTCTGTTTTGGAAAAGATATTTATTTTATCTACTGCGATATTTTTTACATATTTGACTATTACTAATAAAGTTTTTACTTTTTTCAGAGTCATCGGCCTTTTTAAACATAACATTATATAGATGCTGGAAAATAAATAAAACTTTTAAGTTCTTATTTTTTGTTCGTTAATAGCGAAAACAGTTTAAATGCATCAAAAGTGCTAATCCTCGATCTTTATTAAATCTTGGCACTGCATTAAATCTTCCGGCGCTTCATTAAATCTCGACAAAGCCGATATAACCGAAGTTCTGCACTGTGATGATGATGCGCCAATCGTAAATAAATTGAGTGATGGCATAATTCGCGATATGATATTAAATAAAAAAAGATCAAAGTAGCGACGATAAATGCGGAGAAGAAAAAATACCCATTGATAATCTTATGCAAACAATCGATCATGCTATTAAAGGTCTTGAACAAAGAAGCTTTATAACCGAGCAGAAATAATGTCCATCTACAGGATAAATAAAACTGCTTTCCCATAAACCAAAATTAATGAAATAACAAATGTTAATTCAAATATTTAAATGAAATGATAAAATGTAATTTTATCATTTCGTTTCGTTCACACATTCTAAATTATTAATATGTATTTTTTTTTTTTCTTAAAAATTTCTTTTACCCTATTTTTTAAATTAAATAATATGTTTCAATTAATTAACTTAACTTTTGCCATTATTTTTACTAAAAATAGTGCTTTATAGCGTATTTAGTTAATATTAAATCGGAATTTAATTCAAATTCTATAATCCGGAAAAATCGATAATCCGGAATTGGCAAAGTCCGGATTTTCGAGGTTGTACTGTACTTATTTTCCACTAGATGAATACATTCCACATAAATTATCTTTTATTTAAATATTAAAAATTGAAATGATTAAAAATGATTAATTAATTTCATCAAAACGGTTATTTGTTATGCAGGGAAAATATCCGAATGATTGTACTCAATATTTTATATAGCCAATAGAGATTATGTACAATTTTTAAAAAGAAAATAGTGTTGTTACTAATTAATATGCCTTTTAAGTATAATGTATTTCAACACATGGATTCATGTACAGACCAACATTGCAATCTTTGCATGCATGAAAACTGTCCGTGCACTCATCAGAAAAAAACAAAAAAAAACCTTGGATTCGGAGTTTTTTTCCTTGGAACCTTGGATTCTTTTCCTTGGATAATAACCTTGGATAATTAATTCCAATTAATCTTATTAATCTTATTGATTATTAATCTAATTAATTATTTATTAATTATTAATCTTATCAATTATTTGTTATTAATTAATAATTAATTATTAATAATTAATTAGTGATTAATTAATAATTAATTAATTATAAATAATTAATTATTAATCTAATTAATTATTAAACTTATTAATCTTATTAAACTTATGAATCTTATTAAACCAATTAATTAATTCCAATTAATCTTGGATAATTAGTTCCAAGGAATCCAAGGTTCCAAGGAAAACCTTGGATTTTTTTTTTTTTTAAATGCTTTATATGCGGCGCATGCGCAATGCCTCTGCACTGGCTCATAAAAGCTTGACCCAGAACATTCTCAAGGCAGACGCACACGTACATTCATACCTCGGATGTCTACGTTCATGAGCATTTGATGTAGCACTATGCTACATCAGATGTAAATAATTGTAAATCTCTTACGTCATGTTCCTGTAAATAAACGTCTCTTTTATGATTACTTCTGCAATGATTAAGATATGACATTGCACCTTCGCCATAGATCTGTTTGTTTATATTACAAAAACATATTTTACCGCTCTAGATGAAGTGATGATTTATAGGGACCACTCCTTATACCAAGGTCAAGTATTAGCAAAATATGTTGTAACTGATAGGATGGACATTTAGCGTCATCTAGTATACAAATAAATAAAAATAAAAATGTTCCATATGAAAATGCAAATTGATGTCCATTATCCTTTAGTGTCAATTTTTTCTGGATGTAAATGCATGTGTACAATCTTTGAATGCAGTTTCACAGTCAACAAGTGAATGTGTCTGCCGTCCGCAAAGGGTTAATTCAAGCTTATTTTTTATGTAGTTCTGTGTGGCATTATGAAAAATATTTTCCATGGTACTAAGAGAATTGTATTGCTCTGGAGGAATATGCCATTTTTATATGGACCAAACTTTTTGGATCAATGTCATTTTTCCAATTTTGAAAAATTGATAATTTTATTTTATGAACACTCATTTTGGAATTATACATGCAAAAACCGACAATCTCAGTACAATTCTATGAGCAAGGCAAAATATCTACAAAACAGTTACTAATAGCACCTATGGAAAAACTATCTGTACATGCTCATACTTGCAGAATGATGATGTTACTAGAACTCACTCCACACACTCCGATGGTTTGAGTTAAAGAACCATCGAATCAGGTTATGAATCAGGTTTTTTCTAGTAGAGTGATGTCATTTGCAAAGAGAGATGTGAAGGGGAGGGAGGAGAGCACATTGAAAGAGGAGCATGGAGTGACATCAACATAGGATACTTGGAGTAAAATATAGATGGTGCCAGTGATTTAATAACAAAGATTTGAAACTAACTGTAACCAATGCAGCAGTAGCTTTTTTGGAAGATCAAAATCAACATAACTGATGAGCAATTGATATTTTGAAATTTTTTTTGGAACCAATGCAATAGCTTTTTTGGAAGATCGAAATCAACATAAGTGATGAGATTTTCAATTGTGATATTCAAATTTCTTTTGGAGGGAAGGTGGGAAATTTCTGGAAATGCCAAACATGTATATGCATCTTTCTAAATCATTCACAAAATGGCAAATTTAATCAAATTGTGATACAAGGCTTGAATACTGTTGTACACTGTTGTGTATTTTACTTTTAGGTTTCTTGGTCTATTTAGCACTGTCTTTTAACAAGAGTTGTAGACTAATTAATTCTGTTACAAAAAATTTATCATAGTGTCACAATTTTTAAAGCAAAATTACTCTCTAAATTAGGGATCCAAAACATTTTACCTCAATACAGTATAGAAAAGTTGTTTTTAACGCTTTACAACAGAGGTGTCCAACCTTTTAGTTTCCCTGGGTCACATTGGAAGAAGACTAATTGTTTTGGGCCACACATAAAATACACTAACACTAACGATAGCTGATGAGCAAAAAATCATAGAATATATAGTTAACATATTTAAGTAGTTTAAACTTTATTAATTCATGAATTTTTTATTATTAAAATAAAAGACAAGACAGTAACATTAAATCAGTGAGATGTTTGACATCGTTTTTAACCCTTTCCAGACGGTTGATGCGCCCATGCATTGGCTGCAAACTTGCATTCAAGGATGACTGTCACGCATCCGCGTTGAGGAAAAATTTACCCTAAAAGACAACGGTCACGTGAGCATGTTTTCATATGGAATGTGTTTATTTGAATTTATTTGTCTACTAGATGGCATTAAATGTCCATGCGAACAACTCCAATGTATTTTGCAGATACTTGACCTTGGCATAGGGGGGATCCAATGAATTATTTCTCCATCTGGAGTGGTGAAACATGGTTTTGTAATATAAACAAGCAGAGCACTTCTCACAGCATCTACAGTTTTATAATTGGGTTTCGGGTTTCGTTTTGATTTTAGCTTAATGATTTCATTGGTGAATTGTAGGAATGTAAGAGTATTTTTTTTTAAGTTTGGATTTTAGAGGAATGTGCGGCAGTAAAATTATTAGGTTATTTCAGATCAAAGAATGGCTGGGCCTGGACGTTTTCTTTCTGTAGAAGAATATACTCGTATGAGAAACAAACCGGGCAGTAATGAAAGTGATGCAGATAGTAAAGATTTGTGGAACTGTGGTATTTCTAAAGATGAATATGAAAATGCAAATTATTCTTCAGATTCTGAGCGTACTCTTATTACAATGCTGCCAGCTTCAATGGCTGTTTCTGCTAATTATGTTTTTGGACAGGAGATTTGAAAGATCTGAATTCTTTTGAGTTATTGAGGATACTAAGAATCAATCACAATATTATGCCACCTAATTTAGATAAGGAAATTAATATTTTTAGCATATTTTTTGATGATGAATAGTAGAATTCATAGTAAAAGCAACTAACGAGTATTTTGCATTGGTATTCGTATGAAAAGCATAGATCAAATAGAAAATAAGTATTTCTATTATTCCTGAAAAAAGTAGATTTCTGTGTTGAAGAGGTGATTTTTAGTGAATTTATTTTGAGAGTTAGGGTTAGCGCAACAAATTAGCCATCTTTTGGGAAAAGTTTGGAAGCGAAGTGCTCCGTCCTTTGGGCCAGAGTAGTTCCGGAATGCCGCCGCCCGGAAAGGGTTAAGACACTAATGCTTCGATATTTGGTTCAATAGAAGTAATTGCAATTCTCAGTGAGTTCCCAAGGTGTTCATCAGATATTTTGGTTCTAGTTTTATTCTTCATGTACCCCATCTTTGAAAATAGCTGCTCACAAATGTAGGTGTTTCCAAATAGCGATGACATGAATAAGGTATGATTATGAAAAGAGGGATATTTTTCTCTGGGAAGATATATATCTTGCAGAAGTTTAGTAATGAAACCTGATCAAATTTTTATTTAAGTTGAATATCAGACTGTAGCTCTGCATTTCATTTGAAAACTGGCAGGTAATATGTTTATATGGACTGAAAATGGAGTCGCAAATATACCAAAAGTTTGGTGATTTTACCGGAAATCTTGAAACCTCTTCTCAAATTCCTGTATCAAACAAAAAAGCAAGGCTACATATTTTTCATTGTTCACAGGACCGTGTTTAGCCAAAGTGTCAAAATGCATAAAATGGTTTGCTTTAATTCGAGATTGTCATAGTTTCAGTTTCATTTCAAGCACTGTTATAGTTTGAAACATTGTATTGATCAGTTGGTTTTCACCTGAAGCCACATGTTTAATTCATTTAAATAAGTGGTTAAGTCTGCTAAAAATGCTAAATCAGTGAGCCAGTTTTCATCACGTTCTGCCACAAATTTTTTTTTTTTTTTATTCCACAAATGACTTGATTTCATTTTGCAAATCATAAAATATTTTCAACATTTTACCTCGACTTATCCATCTTACTTCCGAAAAGTAAATCATGTCCCCATAGTCAGCATCCATAAATTTAAAGAATTCCTGGAATTAGCATTGATTCAATCCTTTGGCCCTTATGGAATTTTCAGCCTCAATGACAATCTGCATGACATTATCCATCTTTAAAGCTTTTGCGCATAAATTTTCTTGGTGTACTATGCAGTAATATTTCATCATATATAAATTTTGGGAGACAATTGCATCGTCTTTTATTAATTTTACAAGTCCATCTCTTTTACCTATCTTCGCCGGGGCACCATCAGTAGCTATACCAGATATGTTCACAACGAACGAAGAAAATAGCTTTAACGTATTTTTTACTGCTTCGTATAAATCTCTTGATTTAGTTGTCTTTTAATGGCACTAAAGAAGCCATTTCTTCAATGATATTATATTCGTCATCAATACCTCTAATAAAAATTGCCAATTGAGCTGCATTAGTAGCATCAGTACTTTCATCTATCGCCAAAGCATAAAACTTAAAATTAGCAGCTCTACTCTCCAAACCTTTCTTGATAGATTTTCCTATTTCATAAACTAGCCTGGCTATATGGTAAGATAAACTGATTTTAGAAAAATCCCTTTTTTTTATCAGGGCAAATTATATCTGCCACGCTTTCCATACATTGTTTTATAAACTCACCATCGGCATACAGTTTTGATTTTTTTGTTATCAGATTTGCAACCACACAACTAGCTTTTACAATAAAATCCATTTGAGTTTTTCAATTTTTTAAACTTTGTTGAGATGGTATACTTTTTACAGTTCTGCTATTTTGTCTTTACGACCTAGATACATACTAAATTTTGCAGCATGTTTTTGAGTGTACTGCCTTTTCAATTTGAAGTCTTTGAAAACTGACACATATTCCCTACAAATGCAACAGATTGCCTTAGTATTTGCCTCGACAAAAAAGTAGTCATCTGTCCCCTTTTCGTTACACAATCTTCCTTCTTCTATAACTTTCTTATTTTTTGGTTAGGTTTTCTTTTGAGATGCTGTGGAAGGAATGCTGGAATTAATAAAAAGCAGATTGAAAATTAGAAAGCAAGGTTTAATAATCAAATAAAAATGTTTACATGTCTTCTGAATAACCAGAAACGTCCGTCGTTTACAAAGGTAGGTAGGAAGAAATATTAATAATCACTGAGTTTTACTCGCCATATCGCCTCAAACACACGTAACGTCTGCACCTTTCTTCTGTATCAACTCGATTGTTTACAATTGCTCATTGAAATCCATATCAGCGTACTCATGACACACATAGAGACATCGATTGCTTGATAAAAGTAGGAAGCAAGAGAGCTAGCATACCATTTATTATGTCGAGGAATAACTAACTACTCACCTGGGCAGTAAGTTTGAACAAATACAATTATTTGAGAATGATTTTATGAATCTGTCATTGTTAAAGAACGTGTTAAATTAAAAAATTCATCACTTATAAATTAATAGCATTCTAAAATTGTATTTGTAGTATTATTAATGGTAATTTTAGTCGCAATCTCATAAAGTTTGTAAGTTTATGATTTTTTGTTGGGCTGCATTCATAGTCATTCTGGGCCGCATGCGACCCGCAGGTTGGACAAGCCTACTTTACAACATAGTTGAAAAGTGTTTATGACTTTGTTCATTTATTCTATCTGTCTGTTTGTCAGCACGATAACTGCCATAAAAATGTCTTTATCAAAATGAAATTTTAGCATGTTGTTCAGAAGGTCTGTGGGACCTGTGGGAATATAAATGAATAATATCACCCAATTACAGTAGAGTGCCGATTATCCGAACTCCGATTATCCAAACACCCTATCTCTCTTAATTTTTTGTTTTTTTTTTGTTTTAGCATGCGAAATCGGAAACATTCCCTGATCAGTATATCGTTGGGAACAGTAACAAGAGAATAAGGGCTTGGGAAAAGGGGTGAAATCAAGGTCAAGACAACAGAATTCCTGTTCATCTTACCGCACCTCCCTTTGCCGTGGGCTCTTCCTGTGTCCTCTTTGCAGTGGAACTTTCCATTGAGTGACAGGTTTCTTGGAAAAGTTGATTATTGCACTCACAATCTGTTACAGTCTGGTTCATTTCATTTAGAACTAAGGTGAAAATAAGATGTCTGGGAAGCAAAAAAAGGATTGTTCTTTCGTTAGGGAAAAAAGCAAAGATATTGAAGAGAATTAAAAATAGCGAAGCAGGAACAAAATTAGCATTGGAGTATGGTGTAGGAAAGTCTACGATATCAGAAATTAAAAAAGAATGGAGATTGAATTATAAATTTTGTAATGGCACTTGAAGGTGAGCAAGGAAGCTTAGAACGAAAATCTATGAAAAGATCTTTCGACAATAAGTTGATAAAGCTTTGTACATGTGGTTTTTACAAAAACGCTTATTTGGTCAATCAATTTCTGGACCCCTATTGTGTGAGAAGGCACTGTTTTTCAATAAAAAACTGAATGGAGAAAATACATTTCAAGCAAGTTCTGGGTGGCTTCGAAATTTTAAGTTACGCCATGGTATACAAAAAATCGGATTACATGGCGAAAAATTATCTTCATCTATGGTGGTCGCTACAAATTTCGGAAAAGAATTTGAAGAAATTATTGAATCGGAAAAATACGAAAAATTCATTTACAATGCAGATGAGTCTGGACATTTTTGGAGATCTCTACCACGAAAAACATTAGCATCCGGAATTGATAAAAGTGCTTCTGGGACTACATTAAGTAAGGAAAAAATAACGATTCTCGTGTGTGCAAATGCAACAGGAAACCATCGATTGCCATTGTTGGTGATAGGATAATAAAAAAACCCTGAGCCTTCCAAAATGTAAACACTTTGCCAGTTATTTACACTTCTCAATAAAAGTCTTGGATGACTACAGAAGTTTTCATTGATTGATACAATAAAACTTTCATTTCTAAAGTTAAAGAGCATCAAAAAAATTTGAAGAAAACAGGTAGAGTGCTATTGATTCTAGATAATGCACCTTCATATCCGTGTGTAGACAAACTTGAATGCGAAAATGGAAAGTTTCAAGTATTGTTCATGCCACCTAATCATACCTGCCAACCTAGGAAAATTGGAATGTGTAAAATTTTGCGTGAATGACATTTATAATGATTTTTTTAAACTAAACGCGCAAACGACATTTCTAATGAATTTCACTATGTACAAGTACCTGCATTAAAAAATACTGCATTAAATATCAGGCATAGTACTGGTAGAATATGAAAATTCAGGACACCAATTTTATAAAATTTCAGGACAATAAATTATAAAATAAAAAATATATCAAGGTTTTATCCGGTGAAAATTACTTTATAATGAAAACAAATATTTATGTTTGGTAAAACACAGGTTTTCACTAAGACTAACAAATATTGATCTTTAATAATAATAATAATAATTAAAAAAAAAATAGCAATGAATTATGTTCCTGCCAAAATGGTTTCCTTTTTATTTGCCTAAATTATTGCTTTAATACCACTTATTGGAAAATATACCTTCACAGAGTTCATACCCATTTTTCAAAATAGTAAAATTTGTATTATGCGAAAATAATTAAAAAATTAACCATAATAATTAGCTATAATATGAAAATAAGCTAGTTCAATCGATCTAGTATTAAACATTTAAATGATGGAGATGGATGGAAAAAGATTAACATACTCTCGGCAATTCATGTGAAGTAACTGAATTGCACAATCGCACTGTTTATGCAAAAATAATTATGAAATTAACCGTAATAATTAACCAGAATATGACAATAAGATAGTTTAGTCGATCTAATATGCAACATTTAAATGGTGGAGATGGATGGGAAAAAATACTAACGTACTCTCGGCAATTCACGCGATGTAACTGAATTGTGCAATCACACTGTTTATGCGAAAATAATTAAGAAATAAACCATAATAATTAATTAGAATATGAAAATAAGCTAGTTCAGTCAATCAAAAATGCAATATTTAGAAGATTCAGATGGATGGAAAAAGATACTTTTGTTCTCTCGGCGATTCATAAGAACAAACTGAATTGTGCAATCGCAGTGTTTATGCGAAATTAATGAACAAAATAACATTTTAGCGATTTATGCTTAATTAGACAACCTTTGAAGAAGTATATTTATTACTTTCATAAAATAAGCGATCAAGATCTTCATTTACATTACACGCGGCCGTAAATCTCCGTTAATTTGATTGGTATTACCCTGCATTTCATTATGATGGATTTGCTATGATCCCGGGAATGGTAGACATCCGTGCTGAAAAAGCGAAAAATGGTATTTCCGAGGAATTATACCACGTCTGGTTAATTGATAAATTTCAAATAAAAAAAGTCTGAGAATTTCGCCGAAGATTGGTTTCCTAGTAATGTTAAAAAATTCATATAAATGCAGAAATGCATAAAATATAGCAATATATGCATAAAAGCGTAAAGAACAGTTAAAATGCGCAAATTTTACGCATAATGCGTAAAAGTTGGCAGGTATGCCTAATGTTACATGTGTAATACCAGGGTTCGAAAAATCTATTGCCCAACATGCTCGGGGCATATAAAAATTTTAACCGGGCATGTATTAATTTTTATTACATGCCCAGTCGGGCATGTAATAAAACTTTATTTGACATTAACCTGATTAGGTTAATCGGTAGCCAAAATCGAATAACCAGTACTCCACTGCAAATATTTTATGTTCAACTTTTAAAGCCGAGTAAGAGAAGAGGATGAAAAAGAAAAGTCTTAATTATTCAGCGATGGACTATGAATGGCTTTTGCAGCGAGATAGTTGATAACTGTGGGGAGAAAACAAAGTTTCACAGTTTACGGGCAACAGTGACGTCACTAAAAGAAACAAGCAGAGACTCTGGCATAGTGCCAAAGCAGCCCCTCGTTCACTTCTCTCTTTCTCTCATTCATTTGCGCTTGATTCCTCGGGTAGCTTTGTGGACGTGCACAAGTGTTGATAAGCAGAGATGCAGATTACTATAGAATCTCTGTAGTTTCTATCTGACACATCCTCATACTACGTACAAAATTTGCATAGTTTCCTACAAAAAAATCCCTTCTGTCTAAGTCAGGGGTCGCCAAACTTTTTAGCATAAGGGCCACACTGACTCCTTCACTAAGTCCCAAGGGCCAGCGTGCAAGAGCCCAAGGGCCAAGAGTGCAGAACATTTAAAGAGCAATGGGGATATCAATATTTCGTGATTGAGTTAAGTAATAAGACAATGTGTATAATTTGCAATGAAACAATATCAGTCCTCAAAGAATACAATATAAAACGTCATTATGAGACTAAATATTCTCAGAATTACTCCAAATTTACAGGAAGCCTACGGTTAGAAAAATATGAATCTTTGAAAAGCGGGTTGAAATCTCAACAATTGTTATTTAAGAAACTAAATGCTGAACAAGAAGCACCAACTCGTGCTAGTTTCCATGTGGCTCATTCAATAGCGAAACATGTGAAACCATTTACTGACGGCGAATTAATTAAGGATTGCATGATTGCAGCAGAAGAAGAAATGTGTCCAGAAAAAGCTGATTTATTTAAAAACACCAGTTTGTCAGCAAACACTGACTCGAACAAATATGCAGAAAATATATTAACTCAATTGTCTGACAAAAATCGACACTTAGAGTGGTTCTCTTTGGCCCTGGATGAGTCAACAGATGTTTCAGATACTGCTCAGGTGTTACTTTTTATTCGAGGGATAGATAAAAATTATGAAGTGTATGAAGAGCTTCTTGATGTCCATAGCATTCACGACACGACCACTGGAGAAGATATTTTTAAAGGGGTTGAAAATGCTGTTCAGAAAAACAATCTTCAATGGAAAAACTTGAAGTGTATCATATCAGTACTAACAGTGGCAAAAACACGTGTGGAAAAAACAAAGGTGTCGTTGCTTTCGTATCAAAGGCCGTAGAAAATGACGGTGGTTCAAGACCATTAATTGTACATTGCATCATTAATTAATAATCTGTGTGCGGAAAATGCTTGGATATGTCAGAAGTTTTAAAGCCAGTCATGTCAGCTGTTAATTAAAACAGATCACATGCGTAATCACATAGTCAATTCCGCGAGTTTATTGAAGAGACTGGAGAAAATAACTTACCATATTATACTGCAGTAGCTGCAGTACTGGCTTAGCTGCGGAAAAGTTCTAACGCGATTTTCTGAGCTCCGAGCAATAATCGAAATTTTCTTGAATGAAAGGAATCGGCCTCTGGCTGAGTTACAAAACAATGAGTGGTTATGGAAGTAATCATTTTATACAAATTTAACTAAACACATGAATGACCTTAATTTAAAATTTCAAGGAGCAGACCAGCTTCTGCTTTATTTATACACTCATATTAAGTCCTTTCGACAAAAAATTGTTTTGTTTCAATCTCAATTGAACAAAAAATGTTTCACGCATTTTAATACATGCCAAACATTCAGTCATCAAACTGAGATTCCATTTCCGGTAGATTTCGCAACTGAAGCTTTGGGTGCATTAAAAATAAATTTTGAGTCTCGTTCTTCAGATTTTGATGCAATTGCAAACGATATCAATATTTTTCAAAATCCTTTTAACGCCAATATAGAAACCCTTTCCCCAGAACTTCAAATGGAAATGATTGATTTGCAGTGTAGCGATATTTTTAAAGAGAAATATATAAATTCATCACTGCTGGAATTTTATAAGAGTCTTCCACTCACGCAGTTTGATCAAACAATGTGAGAATATTGCATAAATTTGCTCGTGGCTTTTTTCCCCGCTTTCGACACTACTGATCTGTGTGAAAAAACAAAATGAAATATACAAGAAATATTCACAGATCCAAATTAACTGACGAGCATTTGAAGTCGCTGCTGATAATTTCGTCTAGTAAACTTGATCCACAACTGCAAACAATTGTCAGTGGAAAGTTACAGCTACATAAATCTCATTAATCATAATGTTTAATTTCATTATGTAAAATTACCTATGTATGTCACTTATTGTAAGTTTTTAGGATAAACCTCATATCATTAATTACAGTTAAAATGTTCAATTTCATTATGTATGTCAGTTATTGTGTTTCTTAATGGGTCGTTAAATAAAAACATCTGATTATTATTTTGTATGATTTACTTACATTATAAATTTTACAATGTAATCAAAATAAACTTTGACGGACCGGATACTTGGCATGTCCGGCACGCAACCGCGGGCCGGTGTTGGACCGCGGGCAGTAGTTTGGAGACCCCTGGTCTAAGTCAATGTAAATTTACGCCCATAGGCACGGTAATGTCAATCATGATGATGGGGATTTACAGCCGCATGTAATGTAAATTAAGATCGCGATCGCTTTTTTATGGAAGTAATAAATATGCTTCTTCAAAAGTTGTCTAGTCTAATTCGGCATAAATCGCTAAACGGTTATTTTAAAAATTATTTTAGCATAAACAGTATTCAATTCCCATTTTTTATATATTTACTTCATTAAAAATAACTAATTTTCTAATTTTGACATTTAATTATAGGCTACATATATGACATACCTGCCAACTTTTAAGCATTATGCGTAAAATTTACGCATTTTAACTGCTCTTTACGCTTTTACGCATATATTGCTATATTTTACGCATTTCTGCATTTATTTGAATTTTTTAACATTACTAAGAAATCAATCTACGGCGAAATTCTTAGACTGTTTTTGTTTGAAATTTATCAATTAACCAGACATGGTATAATTCCTCGGAAACACAGATTTTCCGCTTTTTTAGCACTGATTTCTACCATTCCCAGAATCGTAGCAAATCATAATAAAATGCAGGGTCATGCCAATCAAATTAACGAAGATTTACGGCTGCGTGTAATGTAAATTAAGATCTCGATCGCTTATTTTATGAAAGTAATAAATATACTTCTTCAAAGGTTGTCTAATTCAGCATAAATCGCTAACATGTTATTTTGTTCATTAATTTCACATAAACACTGCGATTGCGCAATTCAGTTTGTTGTCATGAATCACCGAGAGTACAATAGTATCTTTTTTCATCCATCTCAATCTTCTAAATATTGCATTTTTGATTGACTAAACTAGCTTATTTTCATATTCTAATTAATTATTATGGTTATTTTCTTAATTATTTTCGCATAAACAGTGCGATTGCGCAATTCAGTTACTTCGCGTGAATTGTCGAGAGTATGTTAGCATCTTTTCCCATCTATCTCCATCATTTAAATGTTGCATGTTAGATCAACTAAACTAGCATATTTTCATATTCTGATTAATTATTATGGTTAATTTCTTAATTGTTTTTGCATAAACCGTGCGATTGCGCAATTCAGTTACTTCGCGTGAATTGCCGAGAGTACGTTAGTATCTTTTTCCATCCATCTCCATCATTTAAATGTTGCATATTAGATCTACTAAACTAGCTTATTTTCATATTATGGCTAAATAAAGGTTCGTCTAGTTTTTAATTATATTTGCATAATACAAATTTTTCTATTTTGAAAAATGAGTATGAACTCTGTGAAGGGATATTTTCTAAAAAGTGGTATTAAAGCAATGATTTAGGCAAATAAAAAGGAAACGATTTTGGCAGGAATATAATTCAGTGCTATATATATATATATATATTTATTAAAGATCAATATTTGTTACACTCTTTAGTGAAAACCTGTGTTTTACTAAACATAAATATTTGTTTTCATTATAAAGTAATTTTTACCGGATAAAACCTTTATATATTTTTTGTTTTATAATTTATTGTCCTGAAATTTTATAAAATTGGTGTCCTGAATTTTAATATTCTACCAGTACTATGCCTGATATTTAATGCAGTATTGTTTTAATGCTGGTACTTGTACATAGTTACATTAATTAGAAATGTCGTTTACGTGTGTAGTTTAAAATAAATCATCATAAATGTCATTCACGCAAAATTTTACACATTCTAATTTTCCCAGGTTGGCAGGTATGATATGATATTTAATATATTTACTTTCATGGGCGCCAGAGCTATCAACAATGAAAAATGTCATTAGGAAAATGTTGGGCATGTAGAATTTTATCTATATTTGGACAACATGCCCGAAGGGCATGTTGTTGTTGTTGAAACCCAGACCGTCCAACCTACCAGAAAGGTGTAAAGTAACTGTTTGAACGGTCGGGAAGTGCCACCCAATTTAGACCGGAACCCAGTGGGGGAGGCATCCACAGGGACCGTACCCTCCTTCCCTTACCACCAACCTCTCGGAAGGACTTTCAGACCCACATGTTTAACATGATCGTACTCCGCATGAACACGGCGGCAGTTTTGGCAGTGGCTGGAATCGAATCCGGGCCTACCGAGTGCAACTCCAGCGCGCTAACCAATGGGCTACCGCACCCGCCCGAAGGGCATGTAGAAATTTTTTTGATTTTTCTAACCCTGTGTAATACAATCTATAGATCAAAGTGTGATAGAGATATTAAAACGATTTTATAGAAAGCAAATGTTAAGAAAACTCTTTTTATCAGAAGAAACAGAAGAGCCTGATTCCCAACATACCAAAAAAGTTGATTTAAAAGATTGTTGTATGATGGCTGCTAATTCCTGGAATCTAGTAAAATTCTCAACATTAAAGAAGTCCTGGAATAAAATTTTAAATAGTAAAGAAAAAACTGATAATGGATCCGAAAAATCTGGTAATGAAAATGAGAAATGTAAAACAATGAAGGAAATGGGAAAAATCCTAAGATACAAAGAAAATGAAATTAATGAGTGGTTAAATAGTAATGCAGATGATCCTGGATATCAGATTTTAAATGATGATGAGATTTTGGATGAGATTCAAGATGAAAAAGAAATTGAGGAAAATGAAAATTAATGCTCTGAAAATGACTCAGGTTCATCACATAATGAAGCGTTTCAATGTTTGGAAACAGCTATGAAATGGCTCGAACGACAGAAGAACGCTGATCCTATTCAACTAACATATTTAAGAAGAATTCGTGATATGGCAGCATTGAAAAGAATGTATTCTTTGAAGCAAAAAACAATCAAAAGCTTTTTTGCTTAAATTTTAATCCCTGCAGTTCAGAAAATGGTAAAAAGAGAAAAAAAAAATTAAAACTAAAAAAAGTCAACAAATGAAAAAAATTAAAAGATGAAAAAAGAAGAAAAAAAGTTAAAAAGATAAAAACAAAAACAAATTTTAAACACACCAGCACTAACAGCTGTCAGTCCTAAGCAAGCCTGGATAAAGTGTGAAGGAAAATTGTGTTCACACAATATTATTTTTAATCTACCTATCAACTACTAAATTTGATAAAAACATACATTTACTGTATTAAGAAAACCGTTACACATAAAAAATATATATTTCAACCGTTTTAGTATAGTCAGGAATATCCCTTAAGTTGCCTATCCAATTATCCAAACTTTTGCTTATCTGAACTAGGATCGGTTCTGACGGGTTCAGATAATCGGCACTCTACTATAGCTTTGGATTGAACCCGGGTTGAAAAAATGAAATACATTGAACCCTGTGGGACCTAATTTTTCAAACGTTTTTTAAGCGAATTTAAAATTCACAAATTGCTTCGAAAATTTTAGGAAATATTATCTCATAAAATATATAAAATAAATTTCAGCAAAATATATTCAGTAGTTTATTAAATAAAAATTAAAATAATAATCACACCCTTTATATGAAGAGATCGTGTGACCATTACATGAAGAGATCACGTGACCCACTTCAAAATAAAATATGGCATCCATCTTATGTCAAAATCATGATTTTTAAAGTTCTTTTTAATTCGTATTTAGTGTTGTATCCATCTTAAAACAGCTTTATTTTTGCTTAAAATTATGTGCATCTACATACTGAAACAACACAATTACAATATATTTGAGTTTAAATGATCATCAAACTTTGATTATTTCTACAACGAAGCCTAATTTTCACTTATGGAGAATGTAAATATCAAAAGATGTAGAATGAGTTGTATAAGAATTGCTACATTTCTTTAACGCAAAATTATTTAGCTCATGGAGTCTGCAATGTAGCTGATATGAACATTCATTGATTTTACACAGAGAAGAAGACTATATTTTCAATGAAGTTTTAAACGTCGAGTTAAATAACTTGTACCTCCATGGTTTTAAGTTTTTAAATAAAATAAATTATTAGAGTATTGTGATGAATGAAGGGAATGGAAAAAAGTTATGAATGAAATGCTGCTTTTATAGAGAGAGCCAGGCGATTTATATTTCGATGACATCATTTGAATAAAGTTAATTTTTTTTATGAAGTTTTAAGTTTCCAAATATAATAAATTAATGTAGTTGTGATAATTTTAAATATATTACCGAGGAATGTATCGCATTTTAGAGATGTTTAAATAAAATTGCATTGAAGTTGGAAAGTGTTTTATAGTCAATGCTTTATGCATGATTGATCTTTCTTGTCTTTACTTTACTAGCAGAAGATCCAGAGGTTACAAGTAAAAAAACTCTAAACATTTTTAAAATTTTACTACTTGTTATATATGAAAAACAAATTTGTGGTAAATGGAAACATGCTATATTAATCAAAAATTTTAAAATACCCTGACACATACCACTGAATTCAAATGCTTATATTTTGTTCAAAAAATTAGTAGTTAATGATGACAGTTAGTTAATACATTGAAGTTTATGTTACAACTACTTATAAAATTTCTTATGTACTTACATTTGTTTCCGAAGAGAATCTTTTAAAGCTACATCAGACATATTATAGCCATTCCAGTAACAAGGGTAGTATGTTTGGTAATAAGCCATATCAGAAGGAAGAAATCCATTCATTTCAGGATATAATTGATCATCCTGAGAGAATGCTAAAATGATAAATGAGTCTATGAGTGTTAAATAAAATAAAAACATATTTAAATGAGAACTATTAATTAAACAGAAATTTATTAGATTAATATAAGTAAATGAAAAGTGCAGTTACATCCATTTATAACAAAATGAGGAATAGTAAATAGAACAAAAAACCCTAATAAATCCAACCCTATAACTTTCTTGACTACAAATTGGTATTTCTCACATTTTAGAAGCAATTTAGCTAACTAGTCATATCAAAAGGCATGGCTACCAACATATCAATTTTGGAAATCTTACAATTATTTTCACGGGCTCATGACGTGTGCCAACTCATGAAATGTATAGTATAATTTTTTTTAAAGCACACAAAGATATATATATATACAAATTTAAAAAATACCTACTGAATAGTATATTCTGTTTATTTACTACACTTTAAGTGTTCATAAGTGGCTGATTTAGCTATTTTTTAAAATTCTTTATGAAATTTTTGTTTGTAGCAATGTCCTTTTTACATATTTTTAATTATCAAAATATCTTCCAAGTTTTTATCAGATAAGGAACTGCGAAACTGAGTTTGGGTTTTTTGTACACTGAAATTTCATACATTTCAATAAACGATACTCTCTCGCCATGTGCAACTCTCCAACACAAGCCAAAGGAGTGAAGAAAATAGAAAATCGATGTTTTGAAAACATCCATATTTATTCTTCAATACAAGGTTCATGCTCATTTTGCAAAATGAAATTCCCTAAATTTTCCAGGTTTTTCCTGTTGCCTCCAACAAAATTCGAGGTACATCGTACTACTGTTTTAGATTTAACTGATACTTACCATGAATATATCATAATGAAAAAAAAGAATATTCAAAATAACTCAAAATTTTGTATATTTGTATACAATTTTATCTGCATATACAGTATAACCTCGAAAATCTGGACTAGCAGTATATTTATAGATTTTTTTTTTTTCAAATGGCAGAGAATAAGACATACATTATACAAACAGAATAAATATCCCGAACATATAACATGAACAGTCAATGTCTCCTAAACAATGGCCAGAGCCGTGAATCTGTTAGCCGTCACATGATGTTGTTCCAGCACACCAGTGGGGGTCGGAACACACAGCGCCATATTTATAGATATGAATATATCAATTTTAAGATATCCTTGCCAAAATGGTTGCTGTTTAATTTGCCTAAATCATTATTTTAACATCACTTTTTGGGAAATATACCCTTCTAAAGGTTCATACCCATTTTTCAAAATAGGAAAATATGTATTATGCAAAAACAATTTAAAAAATGAACTTTAATAAGTAACCAAAATATAAAAATAAGGTAGTCTAGTCAATCTAATATGCAACATTTAGAAGATGGATGGGAAAAGATACTGGCGATTCACATAAACATATGCAAAAATAATTAAAAAATCAACCCTTAATAATAGTCAAAATATGAAAAAAAGTTAGTTTAGTCAATCTAATATGCAATATTTAGAAGATGGAGATAGATGAAAAAAGATACTAACTGACTCTCGGCAATTCACGAGAACATAAAGTGAATTGCGCAATTACACTGTTTATGTGCAAATAATTATAGAAAATTAACCATTTTGTAATTTATGTGAAAACACATGTATTACTTTGTAAAATAAACGATCTTTTATATTCTATGCAGCAGTAAATCATCATTGTCACGGTGATTTGATTGGCCTTACTGTGCACGTGGCCATAAATCTCCATTGTAATGTTAATTTGATTGGCATTAACGAACATGCGGCCATAAATTCCCATTGTTATGTTGAATTGGTTAACATTACCGTGCAAGCAGCCATAAATTTATATTGATCTTTACAGAAGACAATTTTCCATAGGAAACTATGCAAATTCCGTAATCCGCAGTATGAGCAAGTTTCCCCTAAAAACTATGGAGAATTCGTAAGTTGAAAATTTCCTGATTTTTCCAAAATTTTGAACAAAAAATCTATTTTCCCTGCAATTTCCCTGACATTTTAGTCCACTTCCAAATTTCCTGTAAATTCCCGATTTTCAGAGTGTGCACGAATCCTGTCGATAGTATATGCAGCATCCATGTTTATCTTCAAATCATCGATGTTTTGACAATACTTACTAACAAAAAACTGTTAAGATTTTTCTCTAACATCGATATTTTCCTTCAACAGTATTGCAACATCAATTTCATTTATATTCGATATTAAAGAGATTGATGTTTTTTTGTTGATGACTGTTCAACCCTAGGAAAGAAAATGCTCCATTTTCCGGCACCAGCTAATCATACGAAAGGAACTGTGTAATCATTGCGACGGGTGGCGCCAGACTAGCGCTAGAAAATCACGGCAGTGGCAGTGCGTGTATAGAAAATGCTTAAGCCAAGATGATGCAGTGTCGAAAGCCCAAAACCTTTTTTCTTCTTTTGAGGAGGAAGAAAAAAAACTGTAAATTTTGAGCAAGATCGTACAATCTCACAGTCGATCCGTACATCTTACAATTTAGTAAAAATCCATACATTGTATGGCCAAATCATACAAGTTCGCAGCTATGAAAAGTGATTGCAAATAGAATATTAACAGGTTGTCACATTTGCTATTTTCCCCATGGTAAAATTTCTGAAAGAGCTGTGACGCCACTGAGTATCAGCCCTTCCGATCTGTGAACCAATGGTACTTCATACAAAAGTATTGAAAAACAGCAATTTTTGTTTTAAAATACCTCACTTTAAACATCAACGAGATCACTAAAACAGTGCCCAAAATAATGTGCAGACTCTGAAATATGATAAATGAACTCAAATTTGAATTCAAAATGAACTAAATTGCAGTAATTAATGGATGATGGAGTCAGAAACAGCGGTATGCTAAATTATATACTAAAACAAGGATATGAATTTCTCGGGTGATTTTGTATAATAAATACATTAAGCATTTATTTTAGATTTTGTATTAATATTTTTACTCACAAATATATTGCTTAAATTTAGATTTTAATATAATACTTTTAAACAATTACTTTTACAAAACGTTAAAGGTTTTGAACAAAATATTCCATTCAAATTCATTAAATCGAGACTGTGCACTTTACTGTCTGTATTGTCTATTAAAGAAATGAAGGTTTGAAATAGGATAAAACTGATGAGAAATATGTTAAAATAAAATTAAATAAGATTTTTTCTATAAAACTCTCCATATTATCTTCATCAATTTGCAATTTCATCCCTATTTATTTAAAATTTCTTGCATATAAATTTTATGGCACATATTCTGCCAAGTAAAAATAAGCATACTATTCCGTTCCAATTAGTTCCTATACGAAAAGATATTTGAACTTTATAATTTTCTGAAAAATGTCATTGATTGATTTGATTTAAAAATATTTAGATTGTAACATTGCATGCTTAATGTATGTAATATTTATATTATATATTCTTAAAGAAAACCCCGCTTCAGTATATTTAATGATACACATGTGTTTAATTTTATTTATTGAGTCTTTGTGAATTCATTTACTTTCTTTTATGGTACAGATATTACCATAGAATTTAGTTGATCGGCCCCCCACAAAGGAAATCAAAATCACAGAAAATGAAAGGAGGGGATCACTTGGAATATTAAGCTAAAAGAAACTAAGGTTATTTTTATCAATACTTTTTTTTTTATTCGACGGCAATATTTTTTCCTCCGAAATTTGTCTGATGTTTATGGGAAAACATAAAATTTAAAGATTTCTTTCAACGTTTTCTTTAAAATAAATAGGAGTAAATGTGTCATATTGATGCGACTATAAATTCCTTTTTTCACAAAAGTATTCAACAAATGTCACTTTATAATTTCTAATAAACATATGAATATCCCTTTCTTAAACAAAAACCACTTCATTTTCATCGAAACTACTCCACTATGGATTACGCATGATGGAGCCCTTTAATTTGATGAATCGAGATATGAATGCCCTGACAGAAACATTATTAACAAATTTATTAACAACCCACATTTGACATGACTAATGATTATTATTGCAATGGTTTAGTAAAATATGTGCTTTCAAATTTATATCAATTATTGTTTCTTCTTCAGAAGATTTTAAAAGTTTCCTGATTTTCTCTCAAATCCAGACAATATATGTTTTCTGAAACAAGTAAAACATGTTTGAGCTACACAAAAGCTATGCATTGTATTGCATGGCAACACTATTTATTTCATTTTATTCTGCATTCTTCATGTTTGTAAACCTCAAACTGCAATCACTATTTAAATGACGACTGATTTGCGCCATTTAGATTATAAATATATGTTTATATCCTTATCAAATCGATTTCGATCACACACTTAACAGTATCTTGTCTCTGAACATTAAATAACTTTTTTATATATAATCTTTGATCATTCAATAATCTTTGAAATGGCTTTCAGTTATCTTTGTATTAACTTTTCATGGCTTCCCCTCTCATCAAAAATTTGCTATTTCTTTTCATATGTACAGAAATAAATATAAGTAAACTTCATATTACTATGCATATATTATTTTAATTTTTATTCTATATTGTGTGCACACTCTTACTATTAAGTAAATGTTTAAATAGTTTTCTAAGCAGTTCCAGTCAACGTCTCTCAACAGATTTTCTCTCCTCTGACAGAGAATGTGGCTAGTAGTGATGACACTTGTCTTTCCATCCTAGAACAAGTTTTCCCCCAAACGAGACAACCTTGTATATAAGATATTCTATGGACCTTGATTGTAAGAGCAATTAGGTATGCAATTACCAGATATAATGTTAAAAAACTTAAATGCTAAGTAGAAGACAAAAAGAAAAAATTGAATTTAGGGTTGATTTAAAACAGAGGCAAATAACATAGAAAATAATAAATAAATTCCATTTACACCCATAAAATAAACATAAAATTTACAGTTTATCACTCAGATTAATAACTAAAAATTCTTTGCGCAAAGGATAAGATAAAAATAAAATTACATAATTAAGAACAAATGAATATACAATGTTTACTAAATTTGTTAAACCATGGTTCATTAATTTGTACTTAATTGCGTTAAAGTGTTTCTTAACACTCAAATATCTAAATAGAATTTTCAAGAAGAGGCAGAAATTAACTAATAGAAAAATAAGCAAAGTTTAATTTGAGAGAGTTTATGCAGTTTTAAAAAATATTATACATTTACAAGTCTGCAACTATGGATATAATTCAAGCTAGTGTTGAATCAGCCAAGTGCATTAAACAAATAATATGAGTAAATGCAAAATTGAAGGTTTACTGAATAGAAGGTGTTATTCAATATTTTAACTAAAATCAAATTAAGTGGATAGATGGTGTTATGTATCAATTATTCTGTTTCAAAGGGGATTTTACATTATTTTATTTAATTACATGCAAAGTAAAAAAAGTAAAAACCATACCATTGAAAAAGTAAACTAAAAAAAATACTTTACTGTTCCTTCCCCTCAGGAGGGAGGTCAATTTTGGTATCATTGGATAGTTTTTCTAAAAATATTGAATACATGTTTTTTTATTTTTTGAAAAATGTATTTCTCGAGATATTGCGCCGTTCCGGAACTTTCTGGACACCCTGTATATAGGGTGAATTGCACCTAATCTACCAAATGAAAGGGGGTGATAGAGGAGCCCATGTGCAGTTTAAAACACCATAGCAACCCTGTCTTATCTTTAACTCTCTCCGCATTATGGTGGATAGAAGGAAAGTGTGTCAAGTCTGAAAAAACCCAAATTTGTGAGGTTTCTGAAAGGTCTAAATGCAAAATAAGTACATAATTAGAAAGAACAGAAAAAAATCCTATAAGGTGACACCATTTCCATCAAGATATCTGGATTTAACACTCGCAAGGTGCCATGCTTGACTCTCATTTCAATTTCCTGTTCACCTTCAGCCTGCTGTTTTGTGAGGTGCAAGAAAGAGGTGCTACTTTGATGAACGCCGATTTCAGTGATGTATTGCAAACAAAAAGGTAAATTTTTCCTGAACTGAAACACCGATATGGTTTATTGTAGGCTCATTCAAAAGCTGGTGGAATGGAAAAGTTTTTGGTAAATTTGACTGATTGTAGTTAGAAGAGTTTTTGCGATATAGCAGTTTACAGATTTTGGCCACATTTTGATTTTGCCAATGTTTCAGTGCTTGTAGCTCGCCATTAAATCTAGATATCCTGATAGAAATGATGTCATGTTATAGGATTTTTTCTGCTCTTTCCAATTATGTGCTTATTTTGCATGTAGACCTATCAGAAACCTCACAAATTTGGGTTTTTTCAGACTTGACACACTTTCCTTCTACCCACCATAACTTGGAAATGGTTAGAAATAGGAAAGGGTTGCTATGGTGTTTTATACTGCACATGGGATCTTTTACCACCCCCTTTTGTTTGGCAGATTAGGTGCAATTCACCCTGTATATCATAAATTTCTAATATTTTAAGACATTCCTTTTCTGGAGAGAACTTATAAATGCATGAAATATTAATATATCTCCTTTACATATATACATATATATATATACATACAGGGTGTTCGGGCTAAAAGAATCCAAAAGTAATGGCTTATAATTACAGAACTACTCATTAGAATTAAAAAAAATATATTTCAATAAAAAGAACATCTCACCAAGTTTTTATAATAAATATCAATACAGTTCGATGTGTGTACCTTTTGTAGCATGCCAAATGTCTAAATGGTAATAGAGTTCTCGCCAAGTGTTTCGTAGCATATCAGGCGTTATTAGATAAATTGCTTGAATGATACACTTCTTCAACACATCCACAGTTTCAATTTTTTGTTGATACACAGCGGATTTAATGAATCCCCAGACAAAAAAGTCTAATGGAGTCAAATCCGGGGACCTCAGTGGCCAGGCAATTAGACCCCACTTTCAATCCAACGTCCTGGAAATACTTCCTTCAAAAACACGGTAACATCTCCATGATAGTGCGGTGGAGCGCCGTCTTGCTGGAACAGGAAACCTGATGAAATTCATGGGACAGTAAAGTTTTCCAGCATATCAAGATAAACGTGTCCCGTAACTATGAGCTCCACAAAAATAAATGGACCAATGATGCCATTTGAATGCATTCCTAACCACACATTGACTTTAGGTGTATCCCTTTCTTGTTCAGACAGTTGCTGAGGATTTTCATTTGTCCAAATACAGCAATTATGTCTGTTAACTTTCCCACATGTGTGAAAGCAGGATTCATCACTAAAGACCAACCACATACTCAAGAATGTCATGCCTCTTCAATATGATTTATCATTTCAGCCGCGAAATTCCATCTTAGGTGGTCATCATTTGGCTTCAAGTATTGCAGACGTTGAAGTTTGTATGCAAGCAAATGCAGCCGTTTATGAACGATATCATGAACTGTGGAACGAGGGATCTTTAGTTCATTACTAGCCTGCCGAATAGACTTACATGGACTCCTAGAAAATGAATCATGCACACAATCAACAGTCTCATCCATCACAACAGCTTTAGAATGTTTGCCAGTTTGCAATATCAAACTTCCCGTCTCTCTTAAAATTCTATCCCATTGCCGAATGGATTTCAATGTCGGGGGATTCACATTCCATTCTGTTCTTACACGCCGCTGAACATCAGTCACTGATTTAAATTCAGTTAACCAAAGTACACACTACACCTTCTGCTGTGGCATCCATATTTTAACTAATGAAACCCGCAGAAAGAGATTTTCGCTTTCGCACAGATTGCTGACTACTGTACGCATGAGTGGCTGAACGGTCTATATCCAAAAAATCTCAGAGGGGTTTTCAATCCATGTAGGAGCAGTCTAGTACATTCTAATGAGTAGTTCTATAATTATAAGCCATTACTTTTGGATACTTTTAGCCTGGACATCCTATATATATATATTTGCATGTTATTTTACAATATCCAGAAGGACACAAATGGCTTGTGAGCTGGAGTTTTACACTTGTTTTAACACATTTTTAAAATACTGACATTTTTAGGGGGTAAGGAAGAAAAATACATGACATTTTTTAATATGCAATAGTTCTAACCTCTTCGCTTTAATTTCCAATCACTAGAATATCCACGAGATTTCTTCCCTCTTGATTTCTGACTAAATGATCTGTCTTTTCTGTTATCTGCAAAAACAAGTTAATGTATACTTTTTAACATTTTGAAGCATTTAAATTCATGTTTTAAAATCTTTTACATGTTAAAAATCTTTTTTTTTTGTATTAAATATTCAACAGTAAAATCATGGCAGACCTGCTAACTCTGGAACTTCAAAATTAGGGAACTCTACAAGAGTACTGGACAGAAAGCAATTGAGATGGAAATAAAAAAATGTAGATGGAAATGGACTGGAAATGTTTTAAGAATGACGCAGCATAACATCCCTGCTGTGGCACTTATTTAGGCGCCTGAAGGAAAAAGATCTTGGTCGACCCAAGCTAACTTGGAGGAGACTGGTGGAGCAGGAGAGAAATTTGATGGAATGGGCGAGCTGGTCAGAAGCAAGGACTGAGGCACAGGATCGACCAGGGTGGCGGTGGTGCCACTAGGCATGATGAGTTATGATGATGATGATGATGAATATTAGCATAGACTAGTTGCCCTTGTTGGACCAATAAACATGCACAAGTTGAGAGGTAGAAATGCTTCATGATATTACTCAAAACTTGTGGAGTTCACGAGTCTGTTTCATAAAGTTCTGTTAAGAAGTCATGTTCCAATTCGAACCATGGATCTCTTATTGGTCAATCTTTCCATTAATAAGCTACTGCAACGCTATTCCTATATTCTATACTGAAAATGAACCCTATAATTTTCAATGAAAATTAAGGTCTTATGTGCCACCAGGCAGAATGAGTTGTGATGATGATGATACAAAAATTAGAAACATTATTGTAACAGATTATTTTTGACATGTTTCATCAGAAATGTATTAGGGATTTTTTTCCCTAAAAAAATAAATTTCAAAATCAAATTAAATGCCTTTGAAGTTTGTTTTTTCTAATTACTCAATGCTTAGCATTAATTTTTTTTAATAAATAGTAGTAAAAATAAAATTAAAAAAAAAAATAGAAATCTCTGAATAAAAGTCTCCAAATATTTCTTTAGGATCAACACTACTACTATATTACTAACTATTTGCCAAGTTAGCAAAGCTAATTACTCAACTTTTGCACTGAGTTCAGTCTGTCCAGGGCCATATTTGTAAACAGTCTATCTGATCTGGATAACATTTAATATCCTGTTAGGTTCATATCCATCTCATTTATAATCCTATCTGATAATTGCCTGTGTGTGTATGTGTGAGAGGTAGAGAGAGGGGGGGGGGGGAATTACAGATAGCAAATGAAACAATTTTTTAATAGAATACTGTGTTATATTTTAAAGTTTTAAAACATATAACACTTTTGATATTTTTATTATATGGGTCAGAGAAAAATCTTTGAAAGAAATATTCTTGTACTATATGTATATTTTGTATTCATAAACTGATGAAGACAAAGTACATATTTAGGTCTATCAGAGTACTCATGCTTGTCAATTTTATGTTACTGGATAAGTGAATTGGTATAGTGTGCAAGAAAGCACCACAATTGAAAGGCTAAAAATATTTTTTATTTATGGTGTTATACTGTATCATGTAAAAAAGGAATAACATGTATAGATTACAATGTAAAATGCTATATGAAGAACATGCAAAAAGCAGATGAACATTTCAAAAACATGTTATGAGTTTTCTTCATTAGTGCAAGCAAGTCACAAGCTTTACATTAAATGAGTTTACCATGTGCTGGTGACAGTTTAAATCAGTAGTGGTAGTGCCACCTAGTGAGATGAAAAAAAATACAATAAAACAAGAAAAATGGATGTGAAAATCAACAGGGAAAAGGCCAAAGAAATTGAATGTTAAAAGAGGGGACAAGAAACAGTGGAAGCTCGTGAGCAACATGTAGAGGGAGGCGCTCATGTTTGTATTTATGCCTATTACCTATGGCTCCATTATTTGAATCTAGAATTAGATGTGAAACTGCTAAATTAGACTTAATTAGGCTTCAAAGGATGGTGTGTATTGTGATCTCTGGATGCATGAAAACCACTCCTACTGCAACTCTTGAACTTTGCTTGGATTGCACCCTCTCTACATGCACATTGAAGCTGAGGCTCTCAGCTGCATGAACAGACTTAAATATCTGAAACACTGGAAAGATTACTCAAAGTATTTATCTTAGAGTGGTCTAAACAGTAATGTCATAAATCATCCTTATTTCCATATACCATCAGATGGTATTCTTGTCAAATATACATTTGACAAGCCTTATGAAATTCAGGTCCCTTCATGAGGATAACTGGAAGAGGACTCCTACCTACAATAAACAGAAATGTATTGTATGGTATACTGATGGCTCTAAGCTAGGCCCTAGTACTGGTGCTGGTGTATGTTGTCCGGATGATGGTACAAAACTGTCTTACCCTCTCAGCAGTTATGCTATTGTCTTTCAGACTGAGGTTTTTGCCATTCTTATGTGTTGTAGAATTTGCTATGACAGGAATTACAGGAGCAACCAAATACTTATCTTCTCTGATAGTCAGGCTGCTCTTATGGTTTTAGGGAAGTCTACTATGACATCATCCCTTGTCTGGGAGTGCTATACTGCACTTTGTGAAATTGCTAGCAACAACAAAGTCATATTTTACTGGGTGCCTGGACATTCGGGCATTCCAGGAAATAAGATGGCTGATGAATTGGCTAGAAAAGGTTCAAGTACTTCTTTTGTTGGTCCTGAGCCGGCTTTGGGTATTCTTAATGAACTAACTAGAAGAATTGTCTATAACATCTTCAGAAAGCTTCAGTGCAAGAACTGACGTAATAATAAGGGCCAAAGGCAGGCAAAAGAATTAAACTGTAAATGCCCTAGCATGCGTCAAAAGGAATTATTCAAGCTCAGTAGAATTGGCATCAGAAGGGCTGTTGGGCTTCTTACTAGGCACTGCATCCTTAAAAGACACCTAAATATTATGGGTGTCACTAAGGATTCGCTTTGCAGAGGCTGCAATTATAGCGAAGAAACTGTCGCACACATACTATGTAAATGTGAGGTGTTCTCGGCCCATAGGTTCGAACACTTGGGTCTACATGTGATTGAACCCTGGGAGTTGTATGACATTCCTGTCAAGTAAGTGCCTGCTTATTTTTACCTCGGCTACTGGTCTCTTTTCTTAAGGACCTTCACTTTTTGAGGTAGTACAATAGATCTCTGGTCGATGTGCTAGGCTCTCCTGGAGCCATCTGCTTTCATGTCATTCATTCATGTATTTATGCCTATATATGTGTTAGTAATTATATATATATATATATATATATATATATATAACTCAGAGTCAAAAAATTAGAATAATCGAAAAAATGAATTTTGGAAAAGGCATTTCATGTATCACTTATATAAAAAGTAATACAGGAGAAAACTTCATAATGTAAGAAACTTAACATAATGTAATTTGTTAAATATTGTAGCATAAAAATTAATGGAAATAATAGAAAAAAAAAATGATTATTCACACTTGGAAAAAATCAAAATAGTAGAACAACATTTATGTGGTTCAAAATATTAGAATAATTCTTTATAAATCACATTTAAAAAAAAAAAATCAAAAACAGTGACTGTTTAATATTTTGTAGCATCATCTTTACATTTTATAACAGCACAAACTCTATTTGGCAAGTTAGTTACAAGTGGCTCATAACGTTTTCTGCCCAGATCTGACCATATCGATTTTATGCTGGAAAAGAGATCAACTTTGTTTTTTGGCCCAATTTCTTGAAGTCTTTTATTATTCTCCACAAATTCTCAATTGGATTTAAATCCAGCGAATTAGCTACCTAGGGAAGTACATTAATTTGGTGTTATGTAAGCCAGTTCGTAGAGGAAAATGACCTGTGGCAAGATGCTAAATCATGTTGGAAAAAGAATCGTCACCACACAAATCTTACGACGATGGTATCATGAAATTCTCAAGGATTTCTTGATATATCTGAGAGTTAATCCTTTTGTAAGTGACACATAGCCTTCCAGCTGGCTGCGAATTTTACTGATCGCTTCATGCATTCCTTGTAATACACTTCTTGCTTCATTCGCCATACACAAACACTTGATCACCATATGATACACAGAACATACACTCATCACTGAACAATACCTTCTTCCAATCATCCACACTCCCATAAAAGTCCTTTTTTGCACAACTTCACTCTGTCCCTTTTCTGGTTATTAGTCATGAGAGGCTTTATCTTTAGTACACGAGAATGAAATCCAAGTTTATGGAGCCGTCTTAGTGTTGTAGATTTACACACATCAACACCATGTTCTTTCCACTTCCGATACAAATACACTTCTGAAACGATTTTTCTTAGGAATATTCTTTAGCTTTCTATCATCTCTCGGAGTAGTTTTTGGCTTTTCGCCCACTATTCAGACGATTGTTTTCAAAATATCCATCGTTAAAATACTGCTTTATTGCTCTACTAACACTTGATTGAGAATATTTTATGTAACTGGCGATATATTACTGATTACGGCCTTATTTATGCAAATTAATAATACGATTCTTTGTAAACGCCATTATGTCAGACGAACGACCCATGTTTCACACTAAATGAACAAAAAAACACGAAAGTCCGGCAGAAGCTAATTTTATGCTTAAAGTATGCAATTTTCTGAATCATTCAGGAAAATTCATAAGTTTTCTAATTTTTTGAACCATCTATTTTAGTATTCTAATATTTTGAATAATGAAAATCCTTGTTAAAATCTACAATATTTGCTCGAAATTAAAACTTTTAAAGTTTTAATTTACTTTAATAACATGTACATTTATTAAAACATCAACCGTTGCTCTTTTTCAAATTTACTATGCTGAAATGAAGCTAAATGCAATTCAAATTACAAATGAAATGCCTTATTCTAATATTTTGACTCAGAGTTGTGTATATATATATATATATATACATATAATTGAAGAATTTTTATTTTACTTGTATTATATATACCTGAGATTAATCATTAAGTGAAAATGTTCTGTATAGCAAAACTGATAAGATGGACTGAAATATATATATATAAAGCATATGTATATACATATACGTATTTTGGGCATAGCAATGGGTGTATTAAAAATATAAAAGACAGATGTATTAAGTAAAATTACGTACCTCCCACCTGCTCGCTCGTTCATAAAATTCCTGGACACATGGAACGCACCCTTCCTAGTGAAAAACATTGCATAGTCCTAATTTACATTCAAGTAAAATTGTAGGGGCTAGTTAAACTAAAAGTTATGTCCAGGGAGTTGACTAAACAAATATGCATATTCTGGTGATACATATTGATGGTTCAGAGACTATAGCCACCAGTAAAATCAAAATAGGTGAATTAAGAGGCAAGATGGAAAATAAGGGGGGGGGGGGGGGGGGAGGTAACCAAAGTAAGAGTTACGCTCAGAGATTTGTCACGTTAAGGTTGCATATCCAGGTGACATGTACAAATGGTGGAGAGACTATAGCCACAAGCCGAACCAAAATCGCTCAATTAGGAGCAGATATGTAAAATTGTGGGGATTAGTTAAACTAAAAGTTACACCCAGGAGTTGACACAAAAATATGTGTATCCAAGTGAAATGCAATGTTGCTCAGACTATATAGTCACCAGCGGAGTCAAAATCGCTCAATTAGGAACTGAGGCGGCTAATTGAAGTAAAAGTTATATTCAGAGAGTTGTCACAACAAAGATACATAACCAGATGACATGTACAAATGGTGCAGAAACTATAGCCACTAGCAAAACTAAATTCGCTCAATTAGGAAAAATGCTTGCTAAAAATGTAAAATTGTGGGGCTAGTTAAACTAAAAGTTACGCCCAGGGGGCTCGCACAAAATATGTATATTCAGGTGACACGTACCGAGGGTGCAGAGCCTATAGCCATCGTTAAAATCAAAATTGCTAAATTAGAAGCTGAGATAAGAAATTTGGGGGCTACTTCAAGTAAAATTTATGCCCAGGAGATATCTGAGCAATATAGTTGCCAGCCCGGGGTCAAAATTTCGAGGGAAACGACACAGATAAACGGAACACTATAAAAATTTAATATTAAAGTTTTTTAATAAATATTTAAAATTTCTTTAATTTCTAGGCATTTTTAATGTTAAATTGCTGAAAAAGTAAGACAGCTGGGTAGGTCAAATGACCCCTCAAACTAAATATCCGAAACAACATATTTCTGAAGCATCACTAAAAATAGCCTATTGATCACGGATATGCCGAAAATAGGAAACTCCAGACGTTTAAAGAATTAATTTGAAGTCAAACATATTGGAATTTGTCACCAGCAGATCAACCAGAGCACAGAATTGTCCCAAATCAGAAATAATCCCCTTCCTAAAGCACAGAACCACACTACATCAGAAATGACGAAATGCGAAACCACTTCAATAAGTAAGACAGTTGGGTGGGTCAAATGATCCCTCAAAGTGAGTGTCCTAAACAACACATTTTATTCATAATGACCAGAAACCCCTAAAATATCATAAACACGCACCCCCTTCCCATCACCACACACGTACACTTAATCCACTCATTTGTTCAAATGTTTATTTAAACTTCCAAATTTATAAAAAAGATGAGAAAAAGAACACACACATTCTTAAATGTAGAAAACTGAAGCCAAATTAGCGAAATTGAGCCAATTTGAGAGGTCCCTCTTCATGTTTTCCTACTCTTCTATTTCTCTTTGGCGAGAAGTGCTCGCAGAACGCGACACAATCTACTGGTAATTCTGCAATGTCTGTTTTTTTTTTCCCACGCCAAATTTCTAATATTGTTCCTATACCATTCGTTCGATCAGGAGAAGCCGGTGAAAGGGACGTGGCTTTAACAAATATCCCTGTATTTTCCCCTTATGTGTTGAAAATTCTAAGCACTACAGCTTTCGTGAGTCTTTTTTCTCTGAAGAAAGCTGTATTGCTGCCATCTAGTGACATATTTCATAACTTATTTTTAATAATTCTCAATTTAATTGAACCAAAATTTCAGATTTTTTCGATAGAAATTGTAATAAATCTGTATAACTAAAAAAATAATTTGGGGTGTTTACTCAATGGTGCCGCACGTACCCGTGACTTCCTTTAATAACTGAGCCTGATAAGAAAGAAATAAACATGGGTAAGCCACAACTGGGCTAAATATGGTATTAGACAATTATCCGGCAAAGTAGGCTTAGCCGAATATATTATATCTTAGCCAAATATATTACTCTGCCAAAATAGGCTATCTAAAGCATATACTTTTTACACCTAAACATGCTATTTCATTACTACTAGTACAGGCAGCTGTGGTTTTTTGCCTATCTTTCCTCCTTCTCTTAACCCTTTCATGACGGTTGCCCACGCGTAGGCTGCGAACTTGCATTCAAGGACGGCCGCCACGCATTCGTGGCGGAGAAAACTGTACCCTAAAAGACGGGTGCCACGTACATGCGTTTTTATGTCGAACGCTTTTATTTGTCTACTAGATGGCGTTAAATGTCCATGTGAGCAACTCCAATGTATTTTGCAGATACTTGACCTTGGCATACTGACCTACCGCCACGAGAAAGTTTCTGAACAGGGTTGCCGCAAGAAGACGAGTCGAAGAAAGGAGGGAGAAAGGTTTGAAATCGACTGCAACATTTGGCAAATCAAGCGCACTTCGTTAAGCAGAGAATCCGTTTCGTTTATCATGATGTACTAAAAGAAAATAGTAGATGTTTTTATCCGACAGTTAAACAAAATTTTCGTATTAAATGACATTAAATTATAAATTAACTTAAAAATTTCTCGTCATTTAAACTCAGAAAATAATTTTATTATAGGCGACAGAGGCTACGGGAAGCCGTCAATTTATTAGAACAAAGTAGATTTAGATATTTTCTTTTAGGTTCGGGCGATTTTGGAAGAGAAAAGCTTGCAATCTAAAACTAGAATTTATATCATTTTGTTTAAAACTAAATTTCGAATTAACTGAAATTTATTACAGTTTTCAATCAGCAAGTTACACAATTATTAGGCAGCAAAAAGGAAAAGATAAATGATAAATAAGCAAAATTATGACTTTAAAATATTCATTCTTTTCATATTTTTCAATCAATTATAAAATATTCATTCACATTCATTGGAATAACTATTATCTACTATGTCCGAATCACTTAAAGTGTTTTTACTTGAAGAAGAGTCTGAATCGCTATCCGACAGATTTATCACTAATTTATCCACAATATCTTCATCAGTCCATCTTTCTTCCAATAAATATTCTCTATTTTTTCAATGTGTTTGTTCACAGTGTTTTTCCCATTCATTTTGTGTTACTTTTAAAATAGCTTCTTTAAGCAATACTTGTAAATTGTTCAAATAGATAAAATACTAATCTCAGTGTCATTAAGCGATTTCCCTTCATGTTTTATCTTTTTAACTGATGACGCTGAAACCCCTGTCGCTTCCTCAGTTTTCTTCATTGCATTTAAAATTGGTATTTTTAGAGAATTTGCGGTTTTTCCTCTTCAAAAAATGCCGTAACATTGTGGACTATTTCACATGCTTGCAAATGCAAAGTCTTTCCACTTTTAAATGTAGTCATTTTTCAACTAGACAAAATCCACAAAGTGTGCAACACAGTACAAGTTACTTCACAGCTTTAAAAATCACAGAATGTGGGCGCCTAGCATTGACCCCAGTGCAAAGTGAAATGCGACTTTCGTCGGTTCTATCTGCGCCAAATCGGAAAAAAACGCTTTTCATCATACCTAAAATGCAGTGGAAAAACCTGTTTCCATAGCGACCGCCACCAAAACGTTTGCTGTCTGGGGACTTTCTCGTGGCGGTAGCACAGTTGGTTGATTTAGGATTTTTGGCACAAGATCCAAAGAGGATATGCTGCGCCGGACATATGGTACTAAAATACAGATAAAGGTAAAGAATAAAAACAAGTGTATAATCTAAAAAGTTGTATGACTAAAACAAGACAATGCAAGAGGGTTAATGATGGAAACAAGATGAAAAAAGTTTAAAAGGTGATAGGAAGTGAATTTAAATATGATGGTAAAACCCAATGTCTAATAAGAATGGAAAAATCCCTGAATGAGGGTTTTCTCCAATCAATTCCGTCAAAGTTAGAGTATACGTTTTAAAATGTTTAAAACGAAACTGTTTATATTTAGGACAAGTAATTAGAATATGTTTTACACTTGCTGCGGTTTGACAAACATTACAAAGGGGTTCAATTTCTCCTAAAAGTAAATGCCTGTGAGTAAAACGAGTGTGACCAATGCGCAAACGAGTTAAAATTACATCCAGTTTCCTACATTGGAAACTATTCCATTTTTGTACTAAGGGCTTTATCTCGAGCAACTTATTATCAGCTTGCTGATTCGAGGAATACTGCCATTTGTCATGAATATTTTTTTGAACAAATTGTTTGATGTCGGTCAAAGGGATAGTCAGACTCAAAGTTTGAGTAGCTGATTTAGCAGCAATGTCTGCTAAATCATTTCCTTTGATGCCAACATGTCCTGGGACCCAACAGAATTTAGTATGGTATCCTTGCTCCTTCAGACGATGCTCATACTTAAGGATATCAGAGGCAATGTGGTAATTCATAGCTCTCTTCGATGATAAAAGCTGTAATGAACTCAATGAGTCAGTATATATAATGTGCTTTTTGGACTTTTGATAAGAGATGAAGATTAGGGACTGGTAAATAGCCATAATCTCAGCTGTAAAAATAGAGCAAGATGCATGTAGTTTATAAGACTTTATAGTATTGTTGCAAACATAAGCTAGGCCAACGTAATCTCCTGCTTTGGAACCATCTGTAAAAACAGGAGTAAACTCCTTATACAAATTCCTATGTTCAGCAAACAATTGCACATAAATAGCCGGAATGGTGTTAGTCTTCGTAAAATTACAAAAAGGGTTGAGAAAGGTGAAATTGTTAACATACCATGGAGGTGTTTCAAAAAACTTTGTTTTTCGAACATAAAGCTCTACTAAAGGGGTAGTTTCTACTATATTGCGTATCCGCTTGCCAAAAATAGGAATGCATGAAGGTCTGTGGTCATACAGTCGATCATAATGATCATCAAGGAATGCACGTTGTAACGGATGGTTATGTAAGGACATGATACGAAAATAATAATTCAGTGCCAGCTGTTCACGCCTTAATTGTAAACATGGCTCATTAGAGACCGCATATATGCTTTGAACTGGAGATGTCCTAAAGGCTCCTGAGCATATACGTAATGCCTTATGGTGAATTGGATCAAGCTTTTTTAGCACTGATGTTCGTGCTGATCCATACACAGAACAACCATAATCTAGTTTTGACCGAATAACAGCTCTGTAGATGCGAAGCATGGAAGTAAAATCTGCACCCCATTTAGTATTTGAGAGGACTTTTAAGATGTTAAGAGCTTTCTCACATTTATTTCGCAGTTTCTGGATGTGGGGCAAGAAAGTAAGCTTTTTATCGAACCAAACCCCTAGAAATTTTATTTCCTCTACTACAGCAATCTTTACACCTCCCATAAAGATTTCTGGGGGTGAGTGGATACCACGTTTTCTGGTGAAATGAACACAACAAGTCTTTTGAGTGGAAAACCCGTACCCATTCACATTTGCCCATCGTAAGATGTTATTTACGGCGGCTTGACATTGTCTTTCCACAGTACGCATATCGTGAGCTTGGTAGGCAACTTGCAGATCATCCACATACAGACTTTTATGGACAGACACTGGCAAACTGTTTAAAAGACTATTTATTTTTATATTAAAGAGTGTCACACTCAAGACACTTCCTTGTGGCACACCCTCCTCTTGTACGTGTGTGCGTGAGAGTGTTGAACCAATGCGCACTTGGAATGTCCTGTGTGATAAAAAGTTTTGAATAAAAATAGGAAGATTACCTTTTAGATTAAAATCATAAATGTCCTTAATAATACCGTAGCGCCATGTTCGATCATAGGCTTTGTCAATATCAAAAAAAATTGAGACTAAATGATTTCTCCTAAGAAAGGCAGTCCTAATTTGTGATTCTAATGAGGTAAGATTATCAATGGTAGATCTACCTCGACGAAAGCCACTTTGGTGGGGTGATAATAACTTGTTACTCTCTAAAAAGTGTACAAGCCTGGCATTAACCATTTTTTCTAGAAGTTTACATACACAGCTTGTGAGAGCTATAGGCCGATAACTTAAAGGGCTTTGAGGGTCCTTACCTGGTTTTAAAATGGGAATTGTGATGGCTCTTTGCCATGACCTAGGGAATTTATGTTCATGCCAAATTCTGTTAAACAGGTATAAGAGGTTCAATAAGGAGTAATGGGAGAGGTGTTTAAGGCGGTAGCACAGTAGGAAGGATCCAATTAATAATTTCTCCATTTGGAGTGGTGAAACATGGTTTTGTAATATAAACATATAGAGCACTTCTCGTAGCATCAGCTATTTTATAATTGAGTTCCGGTTATCGTTTTGATTTCAGCTTAATGATTTCATTGGTGAATCATAGGAATATAGGAGAGTATTTGTTTTTTGTTTGGGTTTCAGAGGCAGTGAAATTATTCGTTTATTTCGGATAAAAGAATGGGAGCAACTAACGATTTGTATGAAAAATATATATCAAATAGAAAATAAATATTTCTTTTATTCCTGAAAAAAGTAGATTTCTGTGTTGAATAGGTGATTTTTAGTGAATTTTTTTTTTAGAGTTAGGCTTAGCGCAAAAAATTTGCCGTCCTTTGGGAACAGTTCGGAAGCGAAGTGATCCGTCCTTTGGGTCGCGGCAGTTCCGGAATGCTGCCGTCGCGAAAGGGTTAATCAGTGTTAGCAGAAAATAACTGATGTAAGTCAGTCACATGACTCATATTCACGTTATCTTGACCTAGAAAGAGGGTAAATCAGGTAGCTGAAAATCAAGATATTGGGTTAATTACCAGAAAACTAGAAAAAATAAAACTGGGAGAGTTAGCAGCTTTAATAATGATTTTGTTATGATAAATGCAAATTAGCTTTTATGCTAAAAATATTCTTAAAAGACTTTTAGTGTTTTTAGAACAGTCTACAAGTAATGGAAGTACAATAAAAAAATATGTTCAAAATACTACAATTATAGTTTTTTTAACTCTAATTAATTGGAATGATTTTTTGAATTTATACAAATAAAAGTTACATAGTAATATTAATTATGTAATTTAAAGATAATTGCAATTTTAAGTAGGATAGGATCATTTTTAAGACAAAATTTAGTCATTCTTTTCTTACAAAATAAGAACCAGTTTTTACAGAAAGTTATATTTTAAAGGTTTTAATTATCTTATTTAACTTTATTTAAATATAGTTAAATTATTCTATGATTAAGCAACTAATACAGAGAAATTGAATTATTTTACATTAAAATTTAAGCAGATAAGTTCATACCTTGATTTAGTTTAAAACTTTTTTGCTTACAATTCACTTACCAGCTGCTTTTTTTTGATCATCTTTATCAGATTTCTTCTTATCAGCATTATTTTGCACAGCATCTTCTTTGTGATTTCCTTGTTTTCCTCCACGGTTATTCTTCTTTTTATCTGTTTTTACTGTTTCTACTTCTAAAGGCACCCACTTTTGTTTAGAACCTAATGATTCAATATTAAAAATGAGATTATAAATAATACAAAACACATTTCCAAGCATGTAACTGTATAAAGTATATTAGTTAAAACTAAACACAATCCATTAAAATATTTGAATGTAGATATATTTACCTTTTCTGCGAACTTGCGGAGCAGAACTGGTTTTAGATAATTCTTGATTTTCTTTGGCGGAATCATCATCTTTGTCAGCATCACTGGTACCATTTTCTTTGGTCACTTTGGCTGGTAAACTTGCACTAGAGCTAGATGATTGTTTCTGGGGAAAGAAATAATTATTATATAAAAAGCATTTTATGTAGCGTAGCGTATATATTGTACATGGAAGTAATAAACAGATTACAAAAAAATTGCAAATGGGAATATAAAGTTAAAACTGTATAACATTTCTTACTCCAGACTAATTTTGTGGTCAAATTCCAAAAATTCTTCTACTATTAATCTGTATTGAATTGTTGGGATGTCTTTTATGAGTTCATAGAAATCACAGCAAAAATCAGGTAACACGATAGGTTCAATGTTTTTTGCCAAACCTAGGTGATGCGAGCAGTTTGACAGTTTCCTTGGTAACTGCATCACATGTTTTTTTAAATCATGTAAATTGCATCTCGAAGTAACACAGAAGATTGTATGTCTTCATAAATGCGCTGTATAATGTGGCGAACTTGGTGTCATTGATAATGAACTTTAAAGGCTAAACCCAGCCTTTAAAGTTCATGGTTGAAAAACTCCATTAGTGTTTGGTGGTAAAAATTGAATTTGAATATTTGTCATCAATTTTGGTTTATGGCAGGTGGTGTTATCTAACAGAAGTAAAACTTTCCTTTATACCTCCTCATATCAGCATAAACTCATCAAGCTATTCACCAAAAATAAATGCTGTCATCCATGCTTTTTTTACTCAACTTGTACGTAATATACAGGTCAGAATTGAAGTCTTTAAAGCAGTGTGAATAACCTGACATTCCTATTAAAAGCAGTTTTCTCCTGCTGCTACCATCACTGTTCACACAAAATAAGTGCTATCTTGTCTTTAATTTTTATGTTTCCTTTCAAAGAAATTTATGAAATACTTTTATCTGGCTGCATTCTATAAAACAATGCATTTCATCCAAGTTGTACATATCTTCTGTATCATAAGTTGTGAATAACATGCTAAGTATTTCATGAGTGTTGTCAATTCCACCATTATTCACTTCAGTGGACTCCCTGTATCTGATATGCTGCCAAACCTCTTCTATATCTGAAGTTTTGCAGCCAACCATTTAAATACTGGAAACTTTTGATACCCATCCTTTTGTGAAGCAACCTGGCCTACTCCTTAATTATTTTATAAGCAATTTTTTGCACTGACCTGAGTAATCCACAATGTCATGCATGCATCTTCAAGATCTTCATGCTTACTGCCTTTAAACTTTTTTGCATTACTAAACATAGGTTCACCTTTTTTTCAGCCACATACCTTTATTGGCTAATATGTCCACAATGGTCCTCTGGCTGACTGAAGCGTTCCATTTTTACTAAAATGTCCAGTGATGCTTTGTTGACTAGCTTTTAGGTTATGGCTGTAATATACACAGATATCTATCTTCTGTGCTATATTCAACACACTCCTTTTCATCATTTTATTTGGATAAAACATTTTCCAAAGCAAAACCAGGAAGAATAAAGAAGACTTCGTGTGCAACTGCAAGAGCAATTCAGAACTGGCTAGGCACGGTTGAAGTTAGAAGCCATTAATCAATAGTGAGTCATTACCTATTCTACTTCCAGATTTTCCCAATCCCTTCCCCAATTAGCTTCATCAACATTTTTTTTCATTCTTATAAACGTTTGAAATGCTTTTAATGCATTTTTACAACTTTTATTGTTTTGTTTTCCCCTAGATGGCAGCACTAATCAGTAGTTCTTTGAAATACATTGCCCTTTTTTTTTGCTATTTTAGAATTTTCGTGACATTTGATGTTTTCTTTACATATGAAAGTGTTTGATGGCTTCATCTGGTTTGCAGAAAAAAGAGAAAGGAACAGTTATATTTTTTGATTCTGATGATAGTGGTAGCAAATATTAATTTGTTTCTGATGAGAGTGATATGGATGAATTATCAATTGTATGTGAAGATATATTTCTCTCTACAAGGAAAATAACATACACTGGGAGAATAGCTAACACTGGGGAGAAATTTTATCTAAGAAAGTGTAATGGTCAAAGAAATTTAATGGTAATCATTAGTACATTTCTTCATCCTGATCTTGTTTGAAGTTAGGTGAATATCAAGTTATTCAAGGAAAATGCCTTTAGAATTACAAAAAGTTATTTTCTGTGAATATTAAAATTGAAAGAATGCCGTTTGACCCAAAATGAAGGATCCATTAGCCTTTCCATAGAAATTTTCTTTTTCAGTCCCCACCTCCTTATCATTAGGAAAATGTCCCATTCAACACCCAATCACTGTCTTAACACATTAACTGTCGGTCATGTGTGGTTGTGTTGATAGTTATTGCCCTGACATAGAAGTAGATTTTACCCATATGCAGACTTATTTTTTATAAGAAATATGATTTAAAAGTGGTAATAAAAGATGATATTGTGTATCACACTGATTGCTAAGCATTATGTAAACCTTTAATTATAGAATTTTATGATCATGCGCCAGTGCGCGATTGGCACTAGAGGTAAAATTATTTCCCAAATGCCACATTACACGCTGGCGTGTGACATGTAAAAATGAATCAAAATAAGTAACAATATGCATTATTTTTTGCATGAAACTGTATCACAAACAAATATATATATATTACAAATGAATTTATTCCGAGTTAGTTACAATGATATTATTACAAACGATATATTTCAGAATGTTATTTATGTATTATCTTTGCACAATCTAAACAATAGCCGGGAGAGCCTTCACAAACTTTGCAGATATAGATGGTATCTTCACGTTTTCCTTGGGAATAGCAACTTTTGCACTGCTTTCGTAGTACTTTCCCACCTTTTTCTTTCCGCGGTTTGAGCACATGTTCTGATACAGATGGATCACACACAGGAGCACAAAGGTCAGAGGGTTGTTTCAATAAGCATCTTATCACCGATAAACAAAAGTCATAAAGTGATATATTTCCCTTGTAATATTTGTTATAAATAAAGTGGGAATTCGTCATCATCATTTGCAAAATATGCACAAATATTTTGGTAGGCCACCTAATTGTTTTCCTTTCACATGGATAGTAGGCAAGCATTTAATCTTGCTTATCAATGCCTGCCATAAATTTATTATATTGAATTACAGGTAGTGGTTTTGATTTCATTTCATCTCTTTTCTTTGTCATTTCTATAATATCATTTTTGTATCCATTAGAAATGTAAGTGCTTATCCTTCTACTTATAAGGAAGGTCTCCTGACCGACCCCCACCGATTTTAATGAAAAAATTACTGTGAATAGTATTGGTCTATCACAACACATTGTGTAAGTACCAGCGGCCCTACAGCAATAGAAACAACACAATAAAATATTGAAAAAAATAATTTTCATCACCAAATGTAACCCTACTGTAGAACTCTGTGCCAACGTTGGCATACAGTATATGTCACATTCCCCGAGTATAAGTATGGAAACAGTGCATCAGCTCGTTTGCTTTGCTCTTCGATTCGCTTACTGTTCGGTAGTACTGCACATTTCGTATTTCCAGCTACATTTTTTATAGTTTATTCCTTTTTACTGTTTGTTTAATGCAAGCTTGTTGCATGATTTTCTGTTTTTTTACACTATCAAAGGCTGAGAGAACAGTGTGTTTAAACTACTCGAATATTTTTTACATTTGCAATTTCGCATTGTTGTTTATTTCTTTTTTTGTAATTTTGAACTTGGTTAATTCGAAATGACTAGCATCAACGTATGTAACATAATATGGATGCTTTGTCAGGAATATACTCAAAATGATTTTCAAATAGCTTCTTTCATCCAAGAAGAAAAAGATATGAAAAATAGAATAAATGAAGTCATACATGAATATGTTACTTCAATGCAAAATGAGGGGATTGAGGAAGAATCCTCTGATTACGAGCTTGACGATGAAAGCGATCCTGAATATATTAGTGCTGATACTAATTTGGGTTCTGATGAAGGTGACGCACAGATACCGATGATAAGTTTTGAATATAAGGAAGCTGTAGTGCAATATTGGAGAAATACAAGTAAACGATCATGTCGTCCTCTACGATCTGTACAACATCGCTTTAAATTAGTAAAAAACCTGCACCAGTTAAAAAATTGGGAAAAAGAAATTGGAAATTTGGGTGATCGCGGACACAAATTAAAAGCCATTCCAGATTTTGTATACGAACAATTCCAGGAAACAAGACAAAAATGCATCATTGTACATGATTGTGATTTGAAGCATTGGACCTGTTATTGAAAAATTAAAAATGTCCTCCAATCTATACATTCCACAACCCATTCATACACTAATGCCATAATTAGTAAAAGTGGCAATCTTATCTCCACCACTCATTGTATACCCTGAACCAAAGGGAAAGTTTGGTATCAATGTGGAAAGGAACATGTTTCAAGCAAGCAATATTTATACAATTGCAACCAAATCAGGTAAAATGGGATCGCAAGAGTTGCGTACGTGGTTGATAGAAATTTTTTTCAATATCAGTCCACGGGAAACAGTACTTTTGGTAGATTCTTGGTCTACATTTAGAAACCAAGATTTAATTAATAATTGTATTCCATCTGATAAAGATATGCATTTACTTAACATGGCTCCTAAAACTACAGCTCTCATTCAACCCCTAGATAAGTACGGGTTTCGATTATGGAAGAACTTCGTGAGAAAATTTTCAGATGTGGCTATGATTAAGCAAATCAACATTCATTTATACAAAAGAGACAATATTTTAAAACTGCAAGCGATTACGCACAATCAATTTTCTTCTCCACGTTTCATTGATATGTGGAAGGAAATATTCTTAGTATCCCTATGGATACACAGATTCACACCCAGGACATTTTCAAAATCCGGTTGATTTTGTTTTTCATACATGGTCCAACACAAAAATCAAATAATCAATCAATAAAATTTTAATAGAAAGCAAGAATTTTATATTTATAATGCAGACAAAAATTAAGCACTTTTAAGGACTTCCAAACATTTTTATGGTTTTGAAAATATGCAGACCCGTATTTAGGTATCCAGACGCTTCTGGACAAAAAAACTTCTGATGCCTCTCTCTACATAAAATTATAAAAAAAATTTCATGTTATTTCAATAACTTCTTAAGCTTATCTAACAACAATACAGAGCATCTCTATTTTCTCTTTAATGTATATGTGTGTGTGTAAAAAGTTGATATGGTATGTGTGTGTGGGTTTAATTCTGTGTTTTGTTTTAAAGTTTTTTAAACTGAAATAAATTATGAATGCAAGGCATTAAAAGTGTCTTTATGACCAGAAGCCAGAACACCACTTCAGATTACAAGAGGATTCCTCCTTGCTTTGTTATCGGCAAACAACTTTAACACTTCTTCATAGTCTCGTTTCACTGTTAGGTCAGACTCAATAGCAAGAACAGCAAGATGACTTAACAATCTTTTGTTTGTGATGTTCTTAAATAGATTTTTATGTGCCCAAGAACAAAAAATGATCTTTCTGCTGAGCAGTTGGAAGCTGGAGTACTTAAGTAAATTGTCAGTGCTACGTTCAATGGGTATACACTTTTTAGGGTTTTTGCTTGTATCATCTTGCAGAGCTGGGGGAGGGAATGTGACACATTATCACTTCCTTGATTAGAAAAGAAACGCTTGAACTATAGGTACTCAAGTACAAATGCTGACTTCTCAATATCCGAATTGTGGACTTGCTGATTTGGATGATTCCTCTTGGGTTTGGGATGGGTTAAGCTACTTCAGATTTGACAAAACTTACATGGTTCACTGAAGTTTTAGTAGGAAGAAATTATCTTTTTTAATTTCAAGAATTACATGTCCAAAATGAGTAGTAAACAGCTCTGTAGGGGATCATACTCTCATCAGTTTTCTCAAAGTTTGAATCAAATTCAAAGAATTTCTTGTATTCCCTGACATTGGAATGTTTCTTTTTCTGAACTTCTTATGTACATTTTTAGCTAGGTTACGAAGATAATAAAGTTGTTTCTGATCCAGATTCTTGAAAACTTCATACTTTATTTTCATTTCTTTCAAGAACCAAAGTAAACAAGTGTACAAGTTGACCACAGTGGTCACATACATGTCTGCTGATTGCCACTGTTTACATACACTAAATCTTGAATGGAGTCCCAAACTACAGTTATCAAATATATCTAAAGACTACAAAGTTTCTTTATTATGCCTCTAACTTCCGATATGAACACAGACTTTTCACCCTCGCTCTCTGTGATTGACAGGAGTGCTCTGATGTGTGCCTCACCATCCTTGTTCAAGTTTTAACAAGCTTCCACTCTAAGCAAACCACTGTGTTTGAGAGGGAATTGATAGTTATATTATCTTTACTAAAAAATGTGTTTAAATGATTACAATGCCATACCTGCCAACCCTCACTGAAGAAAATTCAGTAGATTTTTCAAAGTGCGTGTTTCAATGTCATAACAAACATTGCAGTATAAAAATAACATTTAGGGGAAAATAGGGATTTTTCTCATCTCCATCCCCCCCCCCTAAATTTGAATTATACATATTTATAAATACACCAGACATACCAACTTTCCAAACAGAAAAAGCAGGAGACTATTTTGTCGCAAATATATTGTTTACTTATGACAATATTTGCTTAAAACATTAAAATACTGTATACCATTTACGTGCATTATGCTTTAAACTTATCTGAAAAAAAAAAAAAAAATCATGAACTATCTTTTGAATTAAAACAGTGTTAGTAACAAATTATATATAAAAAAAAATAACTTGATAACATTAATTCTTGATTATTTATTGAATCTTAATGCCCCCCCCCCCCTAAAAAAAAAGAATACTGCATTAAATATCAGGCATAGTGCTGGTAGAATATGAAAATCCAGGACACCAATTTTATAAAATTTCAGGACAATAAATTATAAAACAAAAAATATATAAAGGTTTTATCTGATGAACATTAATTTATAATGAAAACAAATATTTATTTTGATAAAACACAGGTTTTCACTAAAGAAAGTAATAAATATTGATCTTTAATAAAATATATATATATATATATATATATATATATAGCACTGAATTAAATTCCTGCCAAAATGGTTTCCTTTTTATTTGCTTAAATCATTGCTTTAATACCACTTTTTGGAAAATATCCCTTCACAGAGTTTATACTACCCATTTTTCAAAATAGAAAAATTTGTATTGTGCAAATATAATTAAAAAATTAACCTTAATAATTAGCCATAATATGAAAATAAATTAGTTTAGTCGATCTAATATGCAACATTTAAATGATGGAGATAGATGGAAAGAGATACTAACGTACTCTTGGCAATTCACGCAATGTAACTGAGCGCAATCGCACTGTTTATGCAAAAATAATTAAGACATTAACAGTAATAATTAATCAGAATATGAAATTAAGCTAGTTTAGTCGATCTAATATGCAACATTTAAATGATGGAGATGAATGGGAAAAGATACTAACAACGTACTCCAAGCAATTTATGTGAAGTAACTGAATTGCGCAATTGCACTGTTTATGCAAAAATAATTAAGAAATAAACCATAATAATTAATCAGAATATGAAAATAAGCTAGTTTAGTCAATCAAAAATGCAATATGCAGAAGATTGAGATGGATGGAAAAAGATACTATTGTACTCTCGGCGATTCATGAGAACAAACTGAATTGCGCAATCACAGTGTTTATGCGAAATTAATGAACAAAATAACATTTTAGCGATTTATGCTGAATTAGACAACCTTTGAATAAGTATATTTATTACTTTAATAAAATAAGAAATCGAGATCTTAATTTACATTACACTTGGCCGTAAATCTCCATTAATTTGATTGGCATTACCCTGCATTTTATTATGGATTTACTACGATCCCAGGAATGGTAGAAATCAGTGCTAAAAAAGTAGAAAATCTGTGTTTCAGAGGAATTATACCATGTCTGGTTAATTGATAAATTTCAAACAAAAAAAATCGGAGAACTTCGTTAGTTATCCGGAGGCTGGAGAAGTAATGAAAAATCCGAAGTCTCTGGCCAAACTCCGGAGAGTTGGCACGTCTGCATCTGTAATCTTATGGACGTACTTTTGATCAAATAGAGAAAAAATTTCTCACTTAGCTAAAAAATCCCTTTTATAGGGAATTTTTTGGGATATTATTCCTAAACGTAGGGATTTTTTCAAAAAATCATTAAAATCAGGAGATGTGCCTTCAAAAGCGGGAAATCAGGAGAAACACTCAAAAATCGGGAGCCTCCCGCCAAATTCAGTAGAGTTGGCACATATGCATGCAATGCTGACTAAAAGCAGTGAAAAAGTTAGATTTCCTAGAAAAAATTAAACTAAAATTTTCCTCATTGTTATTTTATTGTTTTATTATGAACGGACCAACATGAGGATCTAGGAAAATACTAGGAGAATAAATTTGATCAGTGTAAGCACACCAGTTTCTCCCCCCATACTGTTGTGATGAAATCCGCCTCATGGACATGACATCTGCTGCTATATAATCTTTCTTTTCTTTTTTTTAATACAGATTTCCAAAAATTTCCTGCCCTGGACAGCTGCCCAGTTTGCCCCCTCTAACTATGAACCAGAAAATATATATGAAAAAAATTAAACAATTTCACTTTTAAGGACTGTTGGAACTGTGTGATATGGTATCCATATGCAACTATGATACATTATTTGGAAAATACACATTATTATAAAATGACAACCCTTATTTTGTAGAAACTTATTTAGGAAATACAATACTGACATACATATTGACTAGAGATATTTAAACCAGTGCCATACCTCATTCATATGAACTTCACCCAAAGTTGGCCATTCACCAAGAGATTTAGGATCGTCCTACAGCATAAAAACACCAAAATTAGCAATTTATACAGAAACAAACTACATAAATTTAATAATTCAACAGTAGATTAAGAAAATCATAAAAACATTTTTAATTAAAATATTTTTATTTCTGCTTTTTAAAAATTGCCAAAAAATCAGGCTGAAAATTGAATACACAAAGACAAGTAAACATTTTGTAATTATAGGGGTAAAGTTTTCATTGTACAGTAGAAAAATGTAGCTAAAAACACTCAGTATCCAAATAGGACAAGTTTGAAAGATATGCATACAATCTGTGTATATAATTGTAGAAGAACTTTTATATTTATTTAGTTTTCCATGGTGCAAACAAAGAAAGTATTTAGTTAAAGATGGTAAAAATATATTTTTGAAAATGTTTTTTGATTAGCATTACAACAATGAAGAAAATAAATACTTAATTTTCAGAAATGCCTAAATTAATAAATGCTAATGACATAATAAAAAATGAAGAAACCAATTACATATAATTAAACACATATTTAAGAATAAACAAAATATGTAGACATAAGTAATACATTTAAATACAAACTACAGGCTCAGACAGCATAAAGTAGCCTTCAATTCAGATTGAATTGCTTCAAGAAAATTTTCAAATTACAAAACAATGAACTATTAAACAAAGAAATGCTCAATACCTTCTAGAATTTTCAGTTTTATATTAACTAAAAATTGTTTTAAAATATCTAAGAGGAAATTGCAAAAAATCAAACTTTCAAAACAATAACTCTTTTTTAAGTCATAAAACTGTGACATAGACTGCATTGGAAAAATAAATAAGATTCCCATCTCAACTTTGGTTTAAAAAAATTACAAAGATTTACTGGATTCAAGTAAATATATTTTGATTTTCTACAGTTGAGTAGCAATGTAACTAGTTCGAAAATTGTAGAATATAGATATACACATACATGTACACAGATGCTTCCTGAATTTTAGATGTTCTTGCTGATACTTTTCAGACATAATATGAATCTAATATTTTTTGTTTCATTCCTAATTTTAACACTTATTTTGTTATATTTAGTATTATAAATAATTATCTGTTTTGGCAATATTTCTGTTAATTATCTTACTTTATTCTTACTGCATACTTCAAAAGTCAACAAATTTTATTTCAATATTTAACTACCTGGTGGCAAAGATGTGAACTCTCAAACCCCATCATTGTGTGTGTATGGGGGGGCAGGAGGTACAAGAGATTTAGAGAGATTTGGGAGTGCAATATTAAGAGTGTTTGTAGGGGTTCTAGCTATTAGAAGAAACAAGGAAAAGTTGAAACGGACAATTTAGTTTAATACATCGAGAAATTGGATACATTTTCTCTAAACTGTTATTGAAGGCAGGATATGTAAATCTATATTTTTCAAATCTATCAACACTTTCTTTCTGAAATCCTGCACATTCTGTCTGTGTCTCTCCATCAGTTTCTGGCATAAGTAGCATAAAAGCAGAATAGCATCCTATGGGGAGGTTACAAAAACTCACTTTGACTTTGTCTTCCTGCTAGTCTTAATACGTCAACACCTTGTCTCTTCAACCATTTTGTTTGATCTATTAGATGGCATGCTATCTATGCTTTAAGTTTTTTACATGATTTTTTTATTAGTTTTTATACTGCATACTCCCAGGAGGTAAAGAATATGAACGAGGACACAAAGTGCTATTCCATTATTGAGACTTTTATATTGAAACATTGTATAATATAATCTTCGATCCAGACTATCCGACCTACCCAAAGGTGTAAGCTATCTGTTTGGATGGCCGGGAAGTGTCACACAATTTAGACAGGAATACAGTAGTGACGGCATCTATTGGAACCACACCTTCTTTCCTTTACCATCAACCTTTCAGAAGGACTTATGGATCCACATATTTAATGTGCCTGTAGTCCGTGTGAACAGAGACAGTTTGGGCAGAAGCAGGAATCGAATTTGGGTTGTCAAAGTGCAATCTCCGTGCACTAACCACTGGGCAATTCCACCTAACATTTTATCTTAAAATCATGCCACTGTCCTCAACCTTTGTTCTCCAAGGAAAGTCTTTTGTATGCTTTGTTTTCTTAAGCAAAAAATTCCAAGTAAGCCCCCCCCCCTTCTTACATTCTCTGAAATTTTCCATCGTATTTGAGGGGGCAAATTGACAGAATTTAAAAGCAAAAAGTTATCATAAATGCCTCTCCCTACATTTTTTTGTCACATTTGAGGGTGTGGATAGATGGAATTCTATGGTATTCTATGGAATTCTATGGTATTCAAGAGTATGCAGATAATTTTCATTTCTATCTTCTTCTACCAGTGATCAAGTACAATTACAGATTTTGGGGGAAATTTTGACCTAGGGGGTCGTTCCACAATAGATTTAGTTAATAATTTTCAAAGTAAAATCACAATATGTAAGAAAATGATGTGCTGAGAAATATTTTTTACCAGAGACAGATTTATACTTTAGTTGTTGGTAGTTAGATAGTCATTGGCCACCCCTCTCCCAAGAGTCAAAGTATAAATTCGACACGCTCTCCCTCCCTCCATCTATTATCGTCTGTGAATTTGATAAGCAAAATGAGTATATAAGTAATATGTAGTCTTTAAGGAAATAAAAGTCTCCTCTTATGCTTACTGCAAATTTTTTTTTAATGTTTTTGTTCATTAAGCATAGTAGTATACTGCACAGGGCCAGATTAAGACCTAGGGATGCCTGGAACAAACGACTGAGTGATGCCTGGAACAAACAATTGAGGGATGCCTCTCAATCATTGCTCCCCCAATAAGAAATACTTTTCTTGCATTTTTATATTTCTCACATGAACACCAAATTTTTTAAGTCATATTTCGTACAACAGACATGACATATTCATGTTACTTTGTTAAATTATTTTAGTAAATTTAATTTGATGTAAATCTGTTGTTCCAAATCCAAAATTGATATTAAATTGAAAATTTATTTTGTATGTACTGCATATGATATTAGCAAATTTTTGAAATAATCAGAGATGTTATTTCATATTTAACATTCTATAGTAAGACAAATTTAGGTGCAAAAGGCTTGGTAGTATCATATACATATTGCAAAATAATAATTTTGCAAAACAGTCACGGGGCATTTGCCTATGAGGTGTCTCCGACTTGAGAGCAGGGAAAGATGTTGAAGGAATATATATTTAAAGGAAAATAAAAATAGAAAAAGATGAAATATTAGCAATGCAGGAATTAGAGCAAAATGCAAGTATCACTGGGATAAAACTATATAATATTCTCAGACCATCATTTTACATGTTTTATAAATTTTATTTGTTAGTACATATAATGTACATATTTGTTAGTACATTCATGAAAGAGCATTCATATAGTGGCAGGTGGTGTGTATATATTTCAATTTCAAAGGAACTAGTAAGCATTTTTATATTTATTTGCACAATTACTTTGGCTAAGTCCATATCAATTCAAGCAGATAAAGAAAAAATCTTACCCTCATAGCCTCAGATGTTTTTGAATTTAACATATGTTAAAATTCAGGAAAAAGTAAGAAATCTGTAATTTTTTGTTTTGTTCAAAAAAATTCCTGGCCTGAGATATAGGCCACCAAAGATGGCGCCATTTCTCATTTGCAATTTTCAGCAAAATTTTAAAATGCTCTATCTCTGGAACGGGCAAGATATTTTGTTGCAGTTTTTCTTATTTGAAATATAATATTTTTCTGATTAAAATGATATCCTCCCCTTGGAAATATGTTGTTGTTGTTGAGACCCAGACCGTGCGACCTACCAGAAAGGTGTAAGGTAGCTGTTTGGACGGCCGGGAAGTGCCACCCAATTTACACCGGAACCCAGTGGGGTAGGCATCTACAGGGACCGTACCCTCCTTCCCCTACCACCAACCTCTCGGAAGGACTTACGGACCCACATGTTTAACGTGATCATACTCCGCATGAACACGGCGGCAGTTGTGGCAGCGTGCAAATCCAGCGCACAAACCACTGGGCTACCGCGCCCGAAATGTGCCAACAGCATGCGGTGTTCCCAGGTGGTCACCCACCCAAGTACTACCCGCACCCGATGCTGTTTGACTTTGGTGAACTAACGAGAAACAGTGTTATCAGCACGGTATGGCCGTTGGCCCCCTTTGGAAATATGTGCCCAAGTTCTCTTGCTGTAGCCTTCTGAATTTTTTTTTTTTTTTTTGAAAAATCAAAAATAATTTTTTTTTCAAGAATGCCAATCCCAAAAATTTTGATTTTTTGACTGTTGATCAGTACCACAGAGTACTACATTCCCTGAAAAGAAAACTTCCACTTTTGAGTTTAACAGGTTTTATAAACAATTGAAAATTTTGCCATACATTAAACCAGTTTCCGTTACCACATACTCGTCACACACTGGTCTCATGAAATCCAAAATCAAGTCTTATTTGACATGGCATTTTAATTCTTAATGAAGAAATAATTCCCGGCAAGTTTCATAGTAAGCTTCTTCAGGTTCATTTTCTTCTGAAGATAGAATTTCTACGTTGAAGAGTTCAGTCAGTTTTCTTTTGGTGTACTCACCCACAGCTTCAGTAATTTCTATGCATTTTCTTGATGCATACAGCTTATGACTTGACTTCACTGACTATGGTTTCCTATCAGGACTAACACCAACCTCTACAGCTGACTGATTCAGGGAATCTAATTCTTCTGCAGATACAAAATCTGCATCATTCACACCATGGGATATTTCTTCTTGTTCAGTTAGTGTCATTTTTGATATTCTGTCAAAGCATTTAGAACACAGAAAGTCATCACTGGAAGCATACTGACTTTGAAACTGAGTCTTGAAATGAGCACTCTTATTCCCAACCTGAAGAAAGTCTGTTTTTTTGCTAGTCTTATATATCACTCTTTTATGGATATGCAAATAGTCAGCACACTTCACTCTCCTGTGGCCCTAGTCAGAAGACATTTCAAACTCAGTCTTTTTTCACAAAACACCATACAACTCAATCAGCAGAATCCTCACAAAAGCTTAATAAGTGCTGTTGGACCACAAATTTGGTGAACTGCTCTCTTTGTTAGCCTGTTGACAACTAAACTATGAATTCATGTGTCCTCCCTTTTATATGCTAGGTCAAACACACAGAATTATCAGGATGGTTCCAGATTGCTCTAGAAGGTTCTGTTACATTCTGGAATTATCTGGATAGTTTCAGATTGTTCCAGAAGGTTCTGTTACATTCTGGAATTATCTGGAAGCTTTCAGATTGTTCTAGAAGGTTCCGTTACATTCTGGAATTACTTGGATGGTTCCAGATTGCTCTAGAAGGTTCTGTTACATTCTGGAATTATCTAGTAGCTTTCAGATTGTTCTAGAAGGTTTTGTTACATTCTGGAATTATCTGGATAGTTCCAGATTGTTCTAGAAGGTTTTGTTACATTCTGGAATTATCTGCATGGTTCCAGATTGTTCGAGAAGGTTCTGTTACATTCTGGAATTATCTGGATGGTTCCAGATTGTTCTAGAAGGTTCTGTTACATTCTAGAATTATCTGGAAGCTTCCACATTGTTCCAGAAGACCTTTAATGATTTGGGATGTTCTATGTAAAGATAATCCAGAAGAATAAAAACATTTCACCAGTTCCAACTTTGTTTAATTTATCATTTTTATTCCATCATATTGAGCACATTGGTAAGAAAACGGATTTCTTAAAAAAAATTATGAAAAATTCCAGAACCAAAGTGGTGTTTCTCCTTTTCAAAAAGGTGCTTTTGAGAAGAAAAAAAAAAAAAATGCATAAAGAAATTAAACACGGAAACTAAAACATGAACATTGTTTATTTTATAAAACCTGCTAAACTCAAAAGTGGAAGTTCTGCTTTAAAGGAATGTAGTACTCTATGGTACTGATCAGTCAAAATATCAACATTTTTAGGATTGGCATTTTTGAAAAAAAAAAAAAAAAATACTTTTGATTTTTAAAAAAAAAATTCAGAAGGCTACAGTAAGAGAACTGGGACACATATTTCCAAATGGAGGATACCATTTTAATCAGGAAAATATAATCTTTTAAATAAAAAAAAAATGCAACAAAATCTCTTGAACCATTCCAGAGATAAGGCGTTTTAAAATTTTGCTGAAAATCGCACGTAAGAAATGGCGCCAGAGGTGCCATCTTTGGTGGCCTGTATCTTGGGCTAGGAATTTTATTGAACAAAACAAAAAAATACAGGTTTCTTACTTTTCCTGAATTTTAACATATGTTAAATTCAAAAACATCTGAGACTATGAAGGTAACCCCCTTGTCTGAATTGATATGGACTATACCCTTCATACTGTCATACGAATTTTAAGAAAATCAAGAAGTGACATCTCTAGAACCAGAAGCAGGAAATCCTTTGTGAACCCCTACAGAAATTTTATTCTGTATCCATATACGTCATCCATCATCTAAGCTCTATCTACAGTGAGTCAATCCTGAGAAATATAGATGTTGTAAGGAAAATGTAAATTTTTTATTTGAAAGTGTCATTTATCTCTAAAACTGAAAGTGAAAATTATAAGTGTGGCCCCAAACCCCACCAGTATTTAATACTAAATCCATATCAGTCATCATGTCAGCTCTCTATATATAGCCAATTCTGGAAAAAGAAAAATAGAAGCTTCCAGGAGATTTTTTAAACCAAAAGTTGAAATCTCAAGTGAATCTCCATACCCCTAAGAAACTTGATGCATCAGTTATCATCTAAGCTCTTATCTATAGCCAAACTTGAAAAATAGATGCGAGACACCTTCACCTACCCCCAATATCATTTTAGATACTGTATCTATATCAGTCAGCATTTAAGCTCCGACTATAGCAGATTCTGGAGGGACTAGACATTTCAAGGGAAATTTTTTAAACCTTAAAATGAAATCCTTAATACAGATTCCCATACGAAGTTTGATGCTGAAATCACTTAAGCATTGTCCATTCTCTAGCCAACTCTGAGAAATAGATATTTCAATGTAAATGAAAATGTTTGATCAGGAATTGGGAAAATAACCAACTAGCAGAGGAAACTTTTGGTAAATCTCCTACTTCTCCTCCAAAATTTAAAGCTAAAGCCATGTTGGCATCTAAGCTCTCTCTATAGCCAATGCTGAAAAATAGATGGTGTAAGGAAAATGCACATATTTGAATCGGATGTAACATCCTCCCCAGTGTTCGAAATTAGTGGTCGTTAGTCGTAATTTGCGACTAGAAATTTCAATTTGACGACTAGATTCTTCAATCTGGTCGTCAAATTTGACGCCTAACAATGCTATTGTTAAATATCAGTCTTTCTTTTCCCTTTGACTAAATTATGATCCCTGGTAGAAGACTCTGGACAGCGATCGAAAAACAAGCGGCATTTTATACATGTCGCAATGTGATAAATCTGCAGGTGGTACAGACAGTAAAATCCCCCTCTGTCTATTCAGGGAAGGAAATATTAGGATCTTTATTGTGCTTCAACTCACCCCCACCCTTCATGACCTGAAATTGCACTTCTGAAGAATTTATTTGTTTGCTTTATCCTCAGACATTCCGATGTCCGAGACTCTGGGTATTTGACGAATTTCTATTGCTCCCCTCTTCTTTATCCCCTCGTTATGTATCCTATTTGGAAGAAAAAGGGGTGATCCTGCAGTCTTTACATTCTAATTGTTTACTATTAAATAGAACACACTGCGTTCCAGATTAAATCGTTCCAGCCTCTTGCAAATTTGGTTAGCTAATATTTTGTTATCGGGCATTGAAAATGACGTTTTATAGCTGACAAGTGTTCAGATTTTTATGTACTTTTTCCATTTTTTCAGTCTTGTTCCGGGAATCTAATTTGGATCCACAGTAGTCTGATTTTTCTTTTCCATAACATTTATATTTTATTGTATGCAAATCTGCATAAGAGTATCTACAAGTCATGAAATCGGAAGTAGGTCATGAAATGAGAAACAAAGTCAGGAATTTTAAGGTGGAGGTTTTTCCGTTTTTTTTCATATAAAAATCCGTTTCCACGTGATTGCACCTGTTTCTAATTAATGTGAGAGAAACACATTTACATCGACTAAAATTTTTATAATTATTTCTTGTTACATACAAGAAAACTATTTTCAGACCTATTATTAAAGAAATGAAGAGCTATACTGCACGAGTACCAGGTACCGCGTTAAACGGCATTTGTCCACGATCTTCTTTATATTTCGTTTTATTGTGAAAATACTTTTCCACTTCTGCAATCTGTTTGCATTGTTTAAAACGTTTGCAATTATTTCGTATATGCTATATTATACAGAAAAACTATTTTTCAAGCGTATTTTTAATGACATGAAAGGCTATTTTGCAGCAGTATCGCGATAAACTGCATTTGTGTGGCCGATCCTCTATATTCCGTTTTATTTTGAAAGTATTTTTCCACTGTTACAATTTGTTTGTATCATTTAAAACGTTTGTAATTATTGTGTATATTATATAGAAAAACTATTTTTTAAACATATTATTAATGAAATTGAAGACTATTTTGCAGCAGTATGGGGAAAACCGGTATTAGTGCGCGATTTTTCCTCTTGCAATATGTTTCCTTCTTTCTGGTAGGTTGGCATCTATGCATTTTTTATATCAATCCCTGAAATTAATGTGATGCATACTTTTTTTTATTACCCAGGCTGTCTAGCTCACCCAAAGGGTGTAGATGAGTTTAAAGTGTATGATTTATACTTAGAAAAATAGAAAATATTATAGAAAAATATTAGCAACTATAAAACAAAAACGTATTATTGACTTGCAAATACTGAATTTTAGCTGCCAACACTGCATTTCTTCGTGAAGCTCCAATATTTGCATTGACTGGCGATCTCTGAACAAATATGCAACCCTCTCCCCCTTTTTTTTTTTCAAATTTTTAAGATGAATATTGTAAACAGATTTTAAAATAAAATTCCATATTTTGAAAAGATTGGCCACAAAAAGTGACTAAATTTCACTCAGAATTCCCTTATAATATTTTAATTTTAAATGTGTTTAATTCTTATAGTTGTAAGTAATATGAGAAAGATTATATGCAAATGTCACTAAAATGTGCATTTATACGTGATTATCGGTTTATCCCGTTTTATTATCATGTATTTTCCATTTTTGCAATTTGTTTTCATCAACTAAAACTTTTATATTAATTGCTATTTTAACTCAGAGAAATTAATTTTCAAGCATGAAATGAAGGGGTATTGGGGCAGTGATTGTACAAGATGACCATAATTGAAAATTTGGGGCAGTGATTGTACAAGATGACCATAATTGAAAATTGTTAAATAGAAGGTTTTTTTTTTAATTTGTTGTTTTTTATGTCCTTTTTGCCAAGTAAAAACAAATTAGCAATTTTTTCTATTTATTTTCTCTTGGGTTTCTTTTTCAGTTTATTTTAAATTTTAAGAAAATTTAAAACAATTTTTAATACAAAAATCGGAATTATTCTTTTTTTTTTTTATAACTTTAACAAAAACAGGCATTTAAAAAATAGTTGTTATTGTTAGAGATGTAAAAATGGCAACTATGAGTGTCTATTTGGCACCTAGAGTCAGAACTACAGGTGTCAAATGACGCCTAGTTCAAATTTTTAATTTCTAACACTGATCCTCCCCCAGGAAGTGTTAGTAAAACACCTCCCCACATGGAATTTGATGCTAAATCCATATTAGTCTTATTATCTGTAGCAAAGCCTAAGAAATAGATGTTTCAAAGGATAATTTTTGAACCGGAAGTGGAAAAGGAACTGGAAATGAAAATTCATAATAAACCACCCTATGTATCTCAAAATATGAAGCTGAACCCATATCAGCTATCATTTAAGCTCAATTTATAGTAAATCTTGAAAAATAGATGTTTCAAGGAAAATGAAAATATCCGAACCGGAAGTGAATATCCTTAGTGATCCCCTCCTGACTTCTTCTGGAATTTGATGTTCAAAATAATCAGATATGTTATTTCATATTTAACATTTTATAGTCAGACAAATTTAGTTTCAAAAGGCTCAGTAGTAATACATGTTGCAAAATAATAATTTTGAAAAATAGTCATGGGGTATTTGTCTTTGAGGTGACCCGGACTTGAGAACAGGCACAGATATTGAAGAAATATATATTTAAAGGAACATAAAAACAGGAAAAAATGAAATGTTAGCAATGTAGGAATTAGAGCAAAATGCAAGAATCACTGGAATAAAACTATATACCTTTTCAGACCATCATTTTACATGTTTTGTAATTTTTATTTGTTAATACACATAAACAGGAAATTTATGAAGGAGCCTTCATATAGTGGCAGGTGGTGTGTATATTTCATTTTTGAAGAAACTATTAAGTATATTTATATTCTTTTGCACAATTACTTCTTACAATCATATGAATTTTCAGAAAAACAAGAAGCGACATCTCCAGAACAAGAAGTGCAAAATCCTTGGTGAACCACTACCAAAATTCTATTCTGAATCCATATAAGTCATCATCTAAGCCAGGGGTGGCCAACCCAAATGACCCTGCGGGCCACTTCGGAAAAACATTGTAATCCCGCGGGCCGCATATATATATATATATATATATATATATATATATATATATATATATATATTACTGCCAATGGCCAGGCACTTGACTCATCGTCATTCGCCCATAATTTGGGCATTTATTAAATGATCCATTTACCTAGGGACGTTGCCCCAGGCGCACCAGAGGAGGGCGGAACACACTGCGCCCACAACACAACAACATCCATGCCTTACGTGGGGCTCAAACCAACAATGTGGCGCTCGAGCGATTGCTTTGGAAACGCATGCCTTGACCACTCGACCACCACGTCGTCCCGAGGGCCGCATATAAAAATATATAGCTTTATATTAGATTTGGACACATTACAAACATTTATTGGAGTTAAAATTTAAAACAGAATGAATTATTATTATTGTTTTCATTATTTTTCATGTATGCAAACATACATAATATAATAATAATAATGCAATGATCGAATAATGTTTAATTTATTTAATTAGTGAGATATTTGTTTCTCAACTCTTTCACTTAGTTTTTGCAAGTCGATCTCAATGCGTGTATTTGCACATCGTAATTGATGTTGCAGGTTTTCGTCCGTTAAGTTCGAACGCGATTTATGTTTGATAAATTTCATTTTTGAAAAAAAACGATTCACAGGTGTAAGTTGATCCAAAAGCGCTCACAACTTTTTGTGCCAGATCTCTCAAATTGGAAAATTTTTCTTTTGTGACATAAGTGTTATAAAAATCTATTTTTGATTCTGATGTTTCAAAAATGTGTTTTAATTCATTATTGCATTGTAAGTCAACCAGTTCCATTTAGAGATATTCTGGGGCCAACTCGACATCGACGTGAAAGGGAGATGAATATATTTCAAATAATTTTTTGTATTTGTCTAAATTAGTGAAACGACTCTCAAAAGTAGCTGCAAGTTTGCTTATTTCTTTTGCGTATTTGATGTAACTGACACATTTTGAATTTTTTAATTCTTTCATCAATGGAAAGTGTTGAACGTTATTATTTTTCAATTGAGATTCAGATAGCAGTAGTTTCTTCTGAAATGCTTTGATGTGATTAAATGCATCGATTATTAAATTATCTTTTCCTTGTAATGATGTATTTAATTGATTGAGTTTTTCGATGATATCTACTAAAAAGCATAAATCCAATAACCATTCATCATTTCTTAATTCTGGTATAGGTATTTGCTTGTCATTCATAAACAAGTCAATTTCTTGACGTAACTTAGAAAATCGCTGTAAACATCTTCCACGACTCATGCATCTGACACGACTGAAGTATACAACGTCACCATATTCACAATCTAATTCTTTTACGAACTCCTTAAATTGTCGATGCTAGAGTGCATGTGATCGAATGTAATTCACTGTTTTTATGACTACTTGCATAACATGATTCATCGATAATACTTGGGCACATAGATTTTATTGATGAATCACAATGCAATACTGCCCACGTCTAAGTATGTATAAAAACAGAAGCAACGTGATAAAATAGAAACAGTTATGGGATTTATCTGTTACAAAACACTACACTAAAAACAAAAATATTGCACAAAATAATCGTATTTTGTAAAGTTGTAATGAATCTCACGGGCCGCAAAATTATTCAAGGCGGGCCGCATGCGGCCCACGGGCCGCGGGTTGGCCACCCCTGATCTAAGCTCTATCTACAGCCAATCCTGAGAAATATATATAGATGTGGTAAGGAAAATGTACACTTTTTATTCGAAAGTGCCATTTTCTAAAACTGAAAATTATAAGTGAGACCCCATAAACCCAGCAGAATGTGATGCTGAATCCATATATCATCATGTTAGTTATATATATAGCCAAATCTGAAAAAAAAAATAGACATTTCTGGGAGATTATTTAAACTGAAAGTTAAAATCTTTAGTGAATCTCTTTACACCCTAAGAAACTTGATGCATCAGTTATCATCTAAGTTCTATCTATAGCCAAACTGGAAAAATAGATGTGAGTCACCTCCCCCCCTCCATGGATGAGTTATGTCATATGCACCAAGTGCCATAAGAAAGGTATCTAGGGGAGAAGATTTCGCAATCGGAACAGGGCCGCAAGCATCGCCAATTTTTTGCACATGTTATCTTTCGAGCATCTATTTACCAATCGTAGTATCTTATTAATTTGCACTTTTGTTTACTTATAAAATGTATTAAAAATGAAATGCAATTTGCCAGATAAAACAGCTGCATTCAACAAGTTTCTTTGTTCTATGTACATCAGACAGAAATGAAGAAAGTAAAGTTAATTATACAAACTTTTAATGCTGAACAATTATAAAAGATTTCCTATTATAGGACTGTTATTATCAACTAGGAAATGTACCCACCATTACCCAGGAATTAGGATAAGCAGTCATGGTGTAGCTGTGTGTGCATGGACACAACAGTTGTTTCATTTTATTTTTGTTATAAGCAAGCATATTTTGATTTTCAGGAATTCACTACAAATTCTAGAGTAGTTTTTATCAGAGATTTGCATCTTAAATTTTGGAAAATGCAGGAATTTTCTAAAAAATGTACTCGACATTGCCCAGATTTAAGATGCAAACCTTTGATTACAATTACATTGGAACTCACAAAGAATTTTCGAAAACTAAAAAACTTTTTAGCATATACATTCGCCTATAATAACGGGGGGAAAAAAAAAAAAAAAAAAAAAGGCTGCACCAACGATGTTGAGATAGAAACTCTGAAAGAATATCCCGGCATGGGAACCTGATATGTTTAACAAGCCAAAAGTATATATTGCTTAAAAATTCACCAAAATTCGACTATTAACGATATGGATACCATTCAAAGTTGGTTTGAAAGAGAATTTTTTTATCTTTTCAATAGTGTTAAGATGGAACTCTGAAATAATATTTTCGGTTGCTAAATAACGCATTTGTGTGGAAATCATCTGAGGTATATCGTTCTGAGTCCTGGAGTGCATGGTACCAAATTTCATATCCGTATGATGTTTAGATTTTCTGCTACACAGACATCTTCCTTTTATTTTTATAGATTGTATCAGTGTTGCATGTTTCTACAGTATGTTGTGAAAGAGGCTTCTTCAGTCTTATGAACCTGATAATAAAAAAATTCCGCTCATCAATGGAAATTGAAAGTCCAATTAACTTAATGATGGTCAATATGAATGGTCTTTCTGTGAAAGATTTTAATTCTTCAAAAACTGTGGACAAATAGCACTTTGCTTCAAAAACCAAAAGACATGTGCATGGTCAGTGTAGATAAAGTGCAATATGATTTCATATATTTTTATATTATGTTAATAAACATATTATTTCAAAATATATTGTTCTAAATATTGTAATAAATATATTGTTCAAAATACATATAACACATAGAAATTAACACTACCATTTAAAAAAGTAATTAAATTAAATTTCTTTTTGCTCAGCTCAAGAGCTAAATTTTTAGTTGTTTGAAGATTTTCCATTACAGATCTACCAAATTTTCAGTCGCCAGGCACTAATATTTCAAGTGCCATGGCCACCTGGTGCCCAGGTGGCCATGGCACGTGAAATATGTTTGTCCAGCTATGAAATATGTTTGAACACCCTATGTTTGTCCAGCTCTGGCTTAAACTTTGAAAAAACTGTGGTTTATACCACCTAAATCTGATCCAAATAGTTTCATATTTCAATGTATTGCATGCATGTAAAATGATTACTGAAATAAAGACTGATTTGTGTAAGTTTTTCATATTTTTAATGTTTGGTATTAAACTGAACTTGCAATAAAAGTGCCAAAATAGAACACGGCCATAAGAATACCTGTATAAGCATTTATTTGAAAATAAGTATTCAACTTAACGTACTATATTCCAATAATTTTATTTTTGTGATACAGAGATATGCAGAAATAAAATAAAAATTGTTATTAACTATTGTTAATTATGTTTTTCATATTTTTTCATACCTGAGATGCTTCAACTTCCTGAGCTTGCATCTCGAGAATTCAAGAAGCTAACTCTCCACACTCTGTAATAAAAATTATATATTTAAAAATATAATAAATTCATATAAACTACTGTACTGCATCCCATCTTTTAACTTATATTTTCAAATTATTATTAACTTCTTACAATTTTTAAATAATATGGTAAATCATGTTGCAGAGCGAAAAACTGTTAAGAATTTAATAATATTTTGAATTACGGGATTTAAAATTTGAAGAAAATTTTGAATGGATCAACATATCCTTTCAGCTCAACAGTAAAAAAACTTCATAAATACAGCATAAACACAAATATATACTGAACAACAGGTTTCAAGGCAGAAAACAGTCTTCTTTAAACCAATAAGAAGCATGCTAAGAAGAAGCAAGGAACAGCTTTAGTATAAAGACTTTTAACAAATTCGGCCATTGTTTGGTGACCAAAAATGTCGCCAATGAAGATAGTGTTTGAAAAGTGCTTACAAATGCCATTTTAGGATTAGCGGGTACATAATTGAAGATATAAGTAAAATACAAAAATGCATAAAAATGTAAATGTACAAAAAAGGAAAATAGCACATGTCAACACGGTAAAAATGGATAAAATAATGTAGAAAGAGAAAATTTACATACGAATGGTCACTCTCTACCGAAGGCTGCAATGTGGCAACAGCTGTTTATGCAACAATTGATCCATAGGAATTCGAATATGGGCCTAAGACAGCTTCGCAGTCTTACCTCGCTATACTAGCCCGCTAAAAGAACATTACAGAATCTGATCCCGCTAACTGTCAGAGGTCGCACGTAGCAACAGCTGTTTTTTGTAATAGGTGTTCTGTGGCTCACAGAGCATAAGCTTACGTCCACACAGCGGGTGTAACATGAAAATCATAAAATTTAGAAAACATTAAAATGGCAAACCAAAGTTTAAAACCAAATAGCACTCTTACATGTATGTTCTTTACTTTTATAATGCGGAAAGGGTCAAGGGGTTGCCAGAAACAAAACGGGATTACTAGATCATGGAAAAATTGTACCAAAAATATCGCCAAATAAAAAGTCTTTAAATTAACGCTGTACCAAGAAACAATTATTCAAGTAACAGCAACTGAGTAACACACATGGCTGAAAGTGGCCTTCGGGTCATTCCATGCTATTTCAACAAAGGGTTGTTGTAGCACCATTTTTAATATTTTTTATATTTTGCACAAGTATTTATACATGTTTAGGGAATTTAAAACCAATTTTAGAAAAGAAAAAATTCTTACCGTGTAGCAGAGAGGTTCCCAGATGGAGCTTTAAACATGTACATATTTGTGATTACAAGCATTTGCGCAAAATGTTATAACTTTGGTTTAACTTTGTTTCATCATTTGATATATTTTTGAAAATTTAATGGTAGTCAAAATTTACCATTGAAATTTGCATTTTCTCATTTTCCGAGCCTGTTTTTCACGGGGAAGGGGACAATACACTCAAACCAAATTTATTTTGCAAGTACTATAGTAACAGTAGATTTTACCTGGAAGAGTTCAAAACTGGAGTGTTTTGAACTCTTCCAAAATTTTTTCACTGGTGAAAATGGGCGTTTTAAAAAAATTCAGATTTTTCAAAAGCTGTATCTCCAGTGAGGTTCACAGTAAAAATCTGAAATTTATATTACTAAGACTTCTATTAGGTAGCAACATCATAATAAAATTTGGTTACTTTGTTTTGCATAGTAACAAAAATATTTGAGTTCAAAGTTGTGAACAAAATCTGCTGGTTTTTTTTTTTGTTTGTTTGTTTTGAAGGACAATTATAAAATTTTCTATAACTAATGAAGCATGAATATGTTTTCTTTTTAACACTTTACAACAAAGTTGAAAAGTGTTTATGACTTTGTTCATTCTGTCTGTCTGTCCGTTAGCACGATAACGGCCACAAAAATGACTTAATCAAAATGAAATTTTAGTATGTTGTTCAGACGGTTTGTAGGACCTACGAGAATATAAATGAATAATATCACCCAATTAGTTTTGGATTGAACCTGGGCTGAAAAAATGAAATACATTAAACCCTATGGGACCAAATTTTCAAACACTTTTTAAGCGGATTTAAAATTCACAAATTGTTTCGAAAATTTTAGGTAATATTCAAATTATTTCATAAAATATATAAAAAAAATTTCAGCAAAATATATTCAGTAGTTTTTTAAATAAAAATTAAAATAATAATTACACCTCTTATATGAAGAGATCACGTGACCATGATATAAAAATATCACATGACCCACTTCAAAATGAAATATGGCATCCATCTTGTCTCAAAATGTGATTTTTTAAGTTCTTTTTAATTCATATTGAGTGTTGTATCCGTTGTAAAACCACTTTATTTTTGCTTAAATTCTGTGCATCTACATACTGAAACAACGCAATTACAATATATTTGAGCTTAAATGCTCATCCAAATTTGATTATTTCTACAACGAAGTCTATTTTTCACTTATGTAAAATGTAAACAGCAAAATATGAAGAATGAGTTGTATAAGAATTGCTGTATTTCTTTAACGCAAGATTATTTAGCTCATGGAGTCTGCATAGCTGATATGAATGAAATAGTCATTAATTTTACAGAGAGAAGGACGATTTTTTTCAACAAAGTTTTAAGAATAGAGTTTAATTACTTGTAGCTCCATGGTCTTAAGATTTTAAATAAAATAAATTATTATAGTATTATGATGAATGAAATGAATGGGAAAATGTTATGAATGAAATGGTGCTTTTATAGAGAGAGCCAGGTGTGTTATTTTTTCTATGACATCATTTGGATGAATTTCTGTTTTCGATGAAGTTTTCAAATATAATAAATTATTGTAGTAGATAATTTTAAAAATATTACCGAGGAATGTATCGCATTTTAGAGATGTTTAAATCAGGCAATTTATATTACAATGCTGTCATTTGAATGAAGTTCATTTTTTTCAATGAAGGCTTAAGTTTTCAAATATAATAAATTAATATAGTATTGTGATAAGTTTTAAAATATTATCAAGGAATGTATTGCATTTTAGAGATGTTTAAATAAAATTAGGACAGTACTGAATAAGGACAGTACTGAATGGAGACCTGTAGGTGACTATCAAGCACTGAATGCTCAAACGGTAAAGGATAATTATGGAGTACCCAACATTCTAGATTTCACTTCGAACCTCCATGGAAGCAAAATTTATTCACACATAGATCTTATCAAAGCCCATCATCAAATTCCTATTAATCCAGAAAATGTGCATAAAACTGCAATCACAACGCCCTTCGGATTATTTGAAAGCACTCGTATGCAGTTTGGACTCTGTAATGCAGCTGCTACTTTTCAATGATTTATTGATGAAGTAACACGTAATCTTCCGTTTGTATACGCTTTTGTTGATGATATTTTAATAGCTTCGAAATCACTAGAACAACATATTACCAACCTGAAAACTTTATGTGAACGGTTAAAACAATACGATCTGAGTGTAAAACCTTCAAAATGTAAGTTTGTACTTTCATCAATTGAGTTCTTGGGATTTAAAGTTTCAGAATCTGGTATTGTGCCACTTACAGAACGTGTAGATTGTATAAAAAAGTTTCCAAAGCCAACAAATATCACACAACTAAGACGATTCCTTGGATTATTTAATTTCTATCGATGTTTTGTGCCAAAAGCTGCTCACATATTAGGTCCATTAAACAAATTTTTAGAAGGTATCAAAAATAAAAAAGTCTAAAAATACTACACAAACCAAAGCTCAAGATTTGCTTCAATGGACTAATTCTGCTGAAAAATCATTTTTAAACGCTAAGAATGCTTTAGTTACTGCAACTCTTCTTCATCATCCTATTCCTAGCGCAAAATTAAGTGTGTGGGTTGACACCAGTGATATAGCTGTTGGAGGATCTCTCATGCAACTCAACGGGAACAAATGGGAACCTATTTCATTTCAATCAGTCAAACTTTCAAAGTCAAAAAAATTGGTCTATATATGATCGTGAACTATTGGCAATATACACATCAGTCAAACGATTTAGACACATGCTAGAAGGTGGGGATTTTGTTATTTACACTGACCAAATATCCCTAATTTATGCCTTCAAACAGAAACCAGATAAATGTTCGCCTCAACAACTGCGTCATCTAGACTATATTTCTCAATTCTCGACAAACATTTGTCATATAAAAGGTACTGAAAACATAGTAGCAGATGCACTGTCACATATTGAAATTGACAACATTTCATCTTCTATTTTAAATTTCGAAGATTTTGCCTCAGCTCAAGCAACTGATCCTGAGTTAGAAATTCTACTCAACAATTCTTCACTCCGAATAGAAAAAAGGTTATTTCCAATTGCAAATTCTGAGTTGTTCTGCGATATGTCAACAGGATAACCTCGACCTTTTGTTCCCGAGTCATATCGAAAAATCATTTTTAATCAACTTCATGGACTTTCTCATCCCAGAATTTCTGTGACTACTAAATTGATTACTGCCAGATATGTTTGGCCTGATATGAACAGATGTATTAAGAATCAAGTTAAATGTTGCATTCCTTGCCAACGGTCAAAGGTGCATAAACACACCAAAACTCCGATTGGCATATTTGCTTTCCCAGACGCACGGTTCGCACACATACATCTCGACATAATTGGCCTACTTCCACCATCTAATGGTAACAATTATTGTTTAACAATAATCAACCACTTCACAAGATGGCCTGAAGTTGTACCAATTCCAGATATAAAAGCTGAAACCGTGTGTAAATCATTATTTTCTGTCTGGATTTTGCATTCTGGAGTACAAGCAACCTTGACAACAGGTCAAGGAAGACAACTTGAATCATATCTTTTCCAACAACTTAATACAATGATGGGTACAAATCGCATTCGTTCTACAGCATACCATCCTATTTCAAATGGGATAATTGAACGTTTCCACAGACATCTAAAATGTGCATTAAAAGCACATGAAAATGCCAATTGGACAGACACACTTCCTATCACACTCTTAGGAATACGAACAGCTTTCAAAAATGACATCCAAGCCTCTTGTGCTGAATTGGTATATCGTAAGATATTAATTTTACCTTCAGACATGTTTTATGATTCCATACCTAAACAATCATACGATTCAACGTGGGTGACAAATTTACGAGAAAAAATGAGAACACTCAATCCCGTAGCAACATCAAGACATGGCAAAAGTTCTATTTTTGTCCACCCTTCTCTGGAAAGCTGCACACATGTTTTTCTTCATACAGATTGTACGAAACCACCTTTAAGTCAATCGTACATGGGATCTCACAAAGTGATCCAAAGAAATAAAAAAAACTATAAAAGAACTTAAAGATAAAAAAAAAAACTATTTTTAGATCGAGTGAAGCCCGCATTCCTCCTGTGTGAAGAGGCAGAAAAACATAAGCCTCTTATGACTTTTAATGCATCAAATGAAAATTCGAAATCTGCCATCAGAACCAGGAGCGGTAGGACAGTACGATTTCCTGAAAGACTAGTCCAGTACATGTAAGATCAATGTAGATTCGATGTGTATTCCTAAACTAATTTAATTTGTATATTTTAAACGTATATTTGTATATATTGTATATTTGTGTTATATTTGATATCGTTTCTCGGTACACCTCGTTCACTGGGGAGGATACTCATGTGGCATTCGACGCATATTCGATTCTTGGCCATCTGCCAAGAATCACGTACAGCGCGGCAGATACGCATTTTTATTCTGGCTGATAAAAGAACATCAGTTCTTCGCTGTGGGAGTCGCTGGTATGTTGAAGTGTTGTAACTAGAACATGATTTGTAATAAAGAAGTAGATGACGATTTGGCAGTCTAGTGATCATTGATGCGAAACACTACAGTACTGATTTCCCTTGTTTGCTATTTTAAGTTATTTTAATAAATGTTATGCAAAATTTTATAATTACTAATAAGTTAGGTAATATAATTTTCACATAGAAAAAAAAAGGTTGCAATTTTATTGATCTAAAGAATTTGGTGATCAATTTAGAGAATATTATATTAATGGTTAGGAGATACAATCATAAAAATGCATAGTCACAATTTTTTTTAAAAATATATGCTGAATTTTGTAAGTCTTGGTATTATATCTACTGTACATCATTTTACTAATTATAAATATAATTTAGATTTATTTTCTACTAGCAGCATAACCGTTCTTTGTACAGAGTATATAATATAAACCTAAAATTCACAATCATGTGCACATTCCTATAGTATACTAAATGACATTGTTAATCAAAATAGTCTGTTAAAATATTAAATTTATTGCTCCTAAAAAGAAGTTTAAGAATATCTGTTCTCACTATGAAAAATTCTCTTTATGGGCAGATCTGATGAATAAAACATCCTGGCCCCTTTTGTAAACAAATTTACAAAAAAAAAAAAAAAAAAAAAAAAAAAAAGGAATTGAATCAATATATGCAACTCCGTACTGCTTATATTGTTGCAGATTAGTACTACTTATATACGCGAATATTAGAAGATATAACCTGTATATATGCAAATATTAGAAGATATAACAGTAGATTACATGTATAAATTGAAAATATCAATAAACCCGTAATATTTAAACCTGAAGGATGAATTGATTCCAACATATGCCAGAATGAAAGAGCTAAAATTATATGGGAATATATATATACAAGGTGTCCCAAAAAGATTGAAATACACTTTAATTTTTACCTGTTGGAGATAAGTGGGCAAAATAAATTGCAAAATTTTAGAAAATAAGGTAGGAAATAAGACTATGTTAATGAAATAGTTCTCCCATTAATTTTCAAAAAGTTACACTTTTTAAATTTTTATACGATCCCCTTAGACAAATTTTGTCAATCAGAAAATTTTTATTTTTAATGCTATAAGATCATTAAAAAAATCGCATATCTCTATCTTTAAAATTGAGTGGGTTATATTTAATTGAAAACTGAACATTATAAATGGGGACCAAATATCAAACTAGAAATGTAAATTTGTGACATATCACAAAAAAGATAAAACTGGATGATAATACACAGGATACTTAACCGCGTAGTGAGTACCACTGCTTATATGATTTTTGTCTGTGTAATGCTTTATTTAGATGCATTTGTGATAAAAATTTTGACACATATTAATGTATTTTTGATTTAAACAATTCTCATCCTCAATTTGTTTGTAATTCCTATTTTCACTGATGAAACAGCCTTTCACATGGTACGGAAAGTGGCATAAGTCAGATTTTTTCCTTTATCATAATTCAGTTGATTTTAAAAATACAGATATGCTGTTTCTTTTTTAATGATCTTGTTGCATTAAAAATAAAAATTTCTGATTAACCAAATTTGTCTAAGGGGGTCGTATAAAAATTTAAAAAGTGTAACTTTTTGAAAATTAATAGAACTATTTCATTAACATAGTCTTATTTCCTACATTACTTTCAACATTTTTGCAATTTACATTGCCCACTTATCTCCAACAGGTAAAGAATTAAAGCGTGATCTTTTTGGGACACCCTGTATTCCCATACTAATATTGTTGCAGATTAGAAAATATACCAGTATATTAGAAGAAGATTACCCGTATTACAATATGAGTCTAAAAAATATTTGCCAAAATAAAAGAGATGATGTAATAAATTGAAAATATCAAAAATCCCTGTAATCTTTATATCAGAAGGTCATAATTGATTCCAATATATGCCAGTGCTTATATATCATATATATGCCAATATATATAAAAATATATTCCAATATACCTGTAATACTTATATTCTCGTAGATTAGAAGATATACCAGTCTATTTGTAGAAGATTACTCGTACAACGTACAAATATGAGTTTCAACAATTTTTGCCATAATAAAACAATGGCATAATAACTTGAATATATCAATAATTGCTGAATCAACAATCCCCGAAAATATCGATAATAATAATATTTAAACCCGAAGACCGTAATTGATATTATCCAGTCAAAAATGCAATGTCAATAAAATTTATTTTATATACATATCTTTATTATTAAAATTGGAAAATATTTAATAAAAATCGTATGCTGCATAAACACATTGGATTTAAATCCGTTGCTAAGTGACATGATATCATTTGCTTCCAATTAATTGGTGGAAAAAATATCATCTGAATAATGCTATCTCCCTGGAAGTTTTGGCGACATTTTCGTCAACTTAGAGACATTTTAAAAATATCACCAAATTTATCCCCAAGTGGAACTGTAGAACTGACAGTCCCACTTGGCGACAAATTGATGAAACATCATCGCAATATTATCCCCCAACAAAACACATTTAATTTCATTTATTAAGTGCAATTTTATCAATTTCATGATATTTGTATGGATTTACAAACATTTTTATCAATTTGATGGCATTTTAAAAATTCGCTAAATGTGTTACAAAGTATAACAGATGGACTGACAGACAAATGCTATCAAAACATCATTTCAGTACTCTCTTCTAAAAAAACAAATTTAATTTCATTGATTTGAGTTGTTTTTATCAATTTCGCAACGTTTAAGAAAAGTTGCCAAGCTAGCGATATCCCGCCAAATTTGTAGCTCTGAAGAATAAAACATCCTGATTCTGTTTGTATATACTAAATGAAAACACTAAAATTATATTAGAAAATATACTCGTTCTCTATTATTCTGCTTCAACAATTGGCTAAATGAGTTTATTGGCTAAACACAATAAATGAGTTTATTAGCTAAACACAATATATAAGTTTGAAAACTCTGTAAAAATAAATGAAAGTGATGTATGCAGACAGTAATTAATATAATTAAAAGAAAAATCAAACCATTCATTTATAAGATATATTTTATATGCATTTATTTATTATTGAAATCGAAAAAATAATAATAATTAACAAACACGTTTGATTTAATTGAGTTGCTGAGCAACATGATGTAAGAAAGAATCTTTCTCATAAAATGCTGATAATTAAATAACCATTTTCATTTCTTAATACTTTTCATTGTTGAGTAAGAGCCTGTGAAAATAGTGTAGTTAATAAGCTTAGTAGCTAATAAGAGCAATAAACTCCAACCAAACTCAGATATATAACTTTTTTTTCAAATAAATTGGCGGATAAATATTGTCTACATAATGCTATCTCTATGGAAGGTTTAATTGTTAGTTTTTCATTAATATCTCGACAACCCCTGGTCTTAGAAACTTAAAACATGGACTAAATTTTAAGTAAGTCTATATCGAGACCACCCACAAAATTTCATTAAATTCGGTTCAGCTGTTCTCCCGTGATGATGAGACAGACAGACAGATTTTCAATTTTATTTATATAGATAAAGAAAAATAATAATATAGTGTTACTGATTGGATTTTGTCACTAATTGGATAAATAGAACAGGATAAATGGATTAATTTCTTTTTTTATTTTGAATAAAAAGTAAAGAAAAAATGGAATTAAAGAAATAAATATCCTTATCTATATAAATGAAATGATTGATTTTTATTTAATTATTTATAATTAAATTAATAAAACAACTTCTAAGCTAGGATAATGTTAATTATTTGGAATTTTTGTGAGATGACGCCAATTAAAAATTCACCTGCTTGCTATTATTTAAAAACTGTAAATTTAATATAAATTTAGTCTTAGATAGGTAGTATTTGCTGGAATGACTACTCTATCTCATTTATCCTGAAGAAAACCTCTTACTTCTTATATCCAAAACCAATTGATATATTTAAATATTTGTCTTAAATGTTGTTACAGAGTTTTAAGTTTTTTATATTTAAAAATTGCTTTTAGAAAAACTGCTTGAATGTCAGCTAATTTTATACCATAGGAATATATTACAAATCTATATGTAATCAAATCCATATAATTTTTTTTTTTTTCAGAAAAATTAGCCATTCTTTATTATAGGAGGTGTTTCATTGCGAGATTTTATATTTTATGTTATTACAAATTCTTATTTACATATTAGAATGTAATTAATATTAAACATACATTGAATATTAGTTACTACATTCATAATAACAGATTATATTATGAACCTACAAAGTTTTATTTATTTCTTCCTTTATTGCATCCGAAAAATAAATGTGACAAAAACTCGTATTGCATATGTTTAAAAGAAAAAATTGGAAGGATATTCTATATTTCAGATGCTATATAGCAGAAACTCTATATTATTACAATATGTATTTTATTGTTCACAAAAATTCTATTTTAAAAATCTGACAATTTATAAATTTCAGAATTTTTTAGTTATTTTCAATTCCTAAACATATATTTTATTCTCACTTATGGTTTTCATTTTATTTATTAAAGTGTTAGTAAAATTATCCAAGCTTTACGATTCGTTGATATTTAAAACATTGGTAACAAAATTATCAGTTCTCGAAATATTACATATATTTTTGGCTAACATTTTACAATTTTATTTTTAAAAGTACTAATTTGCATCTGCGTCTAATGTAAAATTTCAGCCAATGGAGGCTATGTCTCTTACATACGTCTATGGTTTGGAATATATATTTAATTCTCAAATCAAGTTTTCCACGATGACACTACTTTTAAACATTACACTATGATTGTATCGCAATAAATACCTACTGTAAATAATATCAAGCTTGTCGTAATAAAGTTTTGTTTTTACAATATTACTATTAAAACACAATCGCGTATGTATGTTAATAGAATTGCAGATGGATTTGCACAGAACTTGCTAAAAATGATTATTACAAAAAGTGATTGCTATATATTTAGTGATCGCTAGTGGTTAAAGTTCACTAGTGTAAAACTAAATTCAACATGCTTCTTTAGCTCTTTCAATCAAAATTGCTATTATAAGGCATACATACTTGTAAACGATGGGAAATAAACAGTGGGGTAAAAAAAATTTAGGGAGGCAAAATTTTCTGTGCTTCCAGAGCTAATGCAGTTAAATCTGGCACTGTACAGAAGTGATTAAACTTTTTTTGCAATAAATTTAAACAATAACAAATTGCAACTCGCACTTAATGTAATCAACATAGCTACCAACTCTGAATGGCTGAAAATCTATAGATTTTAAACTCTCAGAAAAATTATCGACGCACTGAATAATTATCGTAAAGTGAATTCCCACCATACTAAAACAAAAGGTAAAACTTAAGCTAAAGTAGAGAATAAGTGAAAAATAAGCTAAAATCAGGAAAAATAAACTTTATATTTAATACAATTTTCCAATTCTACTTTATGGATTTTTTTTTTTTTTTTACTCTATTTTACAAATGCTGATGAATAAAATTTTGCTTTTACAAGATTTTTTTACAAATGCCGTTTTTCGTAATACTGCTGCAAAATAACTACATTTCATTAATAATACGTCTGAAAAAGTTTTTTTTGTATATAGCACATAATAATTATCAAAATTTTAGTCGATATAAATAGATTGTAAATGTGGAACAAAAATAATCATTGGTCATCATCTTTCCTGCTGTGCTTGTGAACAAAGATTTCACAATCACGGGAAAACGAATTTTTTATATACAAGAACGGGCAAAACTCCGATCTCAAAATTCGTGACAGATTGTGATTTCCCAAACTTGTAGACATTCGGCCAAAATATTGGGGATTTTTTGTAGTGGAATCGGGGAAAAGTAGAGATTTTTGGTTTCTGGACAAAAAACCAGAAGAAATCAGTTTCCGATCAGAAGATCGGAAGGATGCTTGAAAATTGGAAACTTTCGGGTAAATCAGAAGGATTGGCAGCTATGGTCCAATAATATAAACAGAATTATTATTTCCTGAAAAATTAAATTTGGAATGCATATTTTTCCTCTTAAATTCATAGATCATGTTACAAAACATGGCATCTGGTACATTGGCTTCGTATATTTATTTAGCTACATCCAGGTCAGAACATATCTTTAGTTCTGTTATGGTAGTTTAGAACAACTTGAATGTTGCAAAGAGCAATATTTTATTTCGACTTCTGTATGTCGTCAAATAAATAGGCCTTCAATTTCTTATCTGAAATTATAATTTTTTTGTATACAGTTCTAATTTATCCATCTACATTCTTCTTAATGCAAACATTTATTACTAAATATGGAAGAAAGAGACTTTCATTTGCTAATTGAGAATTTTGTTTCATATGTAATTTCAAATTTTTCTGTTTCAATTTTGATTTACTTTTGGCTTTTTATTTATTTTGACCTAGCCTCAACAGAATTTAAGAGCTAATATAATCAAAAACCATTTTCTTAGGATTTGAAAAGGGGTGGGTAGAACCAGACCTTCCAAATCTGTATTGTATTAATTTTCCTCAAAGTTACGATTTTTACATATGATGGAAAGAAGAAAGTCCAAATTTTTAAGCAACAGTTGCTCGTATTTAAGATGTTTTGACCAATCACACACAGCAAACAGAGGTATTATCTTAATTTTCACTGACAGGGAGCTGAAGTTTTTACATAGAGTAGTTACAGAGCTGAGGCCCCATTCATTTAGGAACATGAAAAAATGCATACTACATTTTAGAATTTCATAATCAAAGTGTCGAAATAGTGGTAGATTTAATTTTTTACACTATTATGTTATTTAGTGGTTATTTAATTTTCACACATACTTGTTTACATGTAAAAACAACACAAATATTAATATTTAACAATATCAATTTAGTATACATAATATCTATGTACGTAAGTGAACATAAATAGCTAATTATTAATTAAAATTAGTATTGTCAAGAAGCACAATAAAATATTTCCTGAGAGGAACCAAGATCCTATTTTATTTGTGAAATACTGAAAGCAGAAATTTCATTTAATTCTCCGAAAAAACATTTTAAAATAGTTTCTTAATTAATTTTTTCCATTACTTCGTAAACAATATCAAAAATATGTAAACACAATTATGGTAATATATAAAAATACAATTCACAATTGCTTTAATGAAAGCTACGTAAACAGTGAATAATACTCGAGATTTCAAGCAAATCAAAGTAATTTACATAATATGTAGTTCTTTTATAGTGTCATTTATTAAAAAGTAGTTATTTGTTCAAAAAAAATGTATGAACAACACTACGTTTTTTTTAAGAAGTATCATCGGCAATAACAAAAAGTAAAAGGACTCGGCACTTCAGGAAGACAAAATATATTAAATTATTTGTACTTGGTTATAAATGTTATTTCTTAAAATACAAAAAACAAAACAAAACAGTAAGCCGAAATAAGTTGAAAATGTAAACACGCTAGAGGTACGCGATCACCTAAGCAAAGAACACAAACTAATTGTTTGAGCATAGCCACAAGAAAAATACGAAAATAGAACTAATTTTAAAACTTTTGTCAAAGAATATTGTAACCAAAGATAATTTATACAAAACAAACAAGTCAAAGAGTCTTTCTTACCTTTTAAATACCACAGAAATGTAGTTTTAAAAGCTTCTTATCGTATCAGCCATATGGCGAAACGTGCTTCCTGGGATATAAACGTTTTTCTCAAATTATATTAGAGTACTACTACAGCAAAATTATGAACATGTGTCTGTGTCACTATTAATGTTCTTAATTATAGTAGTCACGTTTAATATTGTGATTTGTCAATAAAGGGCTTTTAACTCAAACTACGTAGCGTACTGCCACCACGAGATACGTGAAATTCACTTATCTCATACACTTTGTTGATACTTCGACTCTGGCACTGATTTGTGTATTCGAGACTTCTACACCTAAAACCGAGAGCTTCATCTTTTTACTGCGCAAGCGCAGATTGCAATTTTGGATATTAATAAACTGAATACACAGACTGAAAGAACAATATAAAAGGTACATATTTTTTACTAATAGCTTTATTCAGACTTTAGAAAATACTCATGAGACTTTAGGCATTTCTCAGAAAAGTCAGAGAATTTTTGGTCTATTAATTTCGAAGATTGCTCTGCGGTACGAAGAACAACTTACGTTGTATATCATGTTTGGCGATAACGTAATACACTTATTCTCTACTTAAAACAATAGTCTGAAATCCTGAGCTATACATTGATTTGATTAATGCAGTTTACAAATGTTGGCGTCAAATATGCAGGGAGTTCCGCACATTGCATCGTGCAAAATGTGGCTTGTATTGAACAATCTATCCACATACAGAGGACTACACGCTGCCCTAGAAATGCAAAAACCATAAGAAAAATCTATTTTAACTCATATTTGTGCAACATACGAGGACGCGGTGCACGAAGTATGGCGCGTCTTGAATCCTCATGCGTGGCCTGCCTAGAGAAATCCGCGTCCCTCTTTTTGAGATGCCACTGGCGCCAAATCTTGCGTGAAACTACACTATTCAAATCAATGTATTGATGGCCAAAACGTGGCGTCAACTTGGTGTCTTAGGATACGTCTTCAAAAATGACGCACGTCCCTCGTTAGATGAAACCCTCGTCCATTGTTTTGACATACCTCTGACGCCAACTTGAGACCAAAGCTAGCGTTCCGTGTGAACTGCATCATTGAAATCAATGTACTGAGACGATCGTATTGGTCTGCATATTTCAGTATCACCCGATTTGTAGCATTAGATTCCATCTGACTGACTCTTTTGCCATTAGTTAAATTAAACTGGGGGGGGGGGGGGGGGTAAACACATTACATAGTTGAAACTATTGGTTCTATCCCTTTGACGACAGGGAAAATTTTAAAAAGTTAGCAATTTAAACAATTAAGATAATTTAAGCAAATAATTTACACAATTAACAGAGTTTAAGGGAAAGATTTAGAAATTATGGGGGGAAATGAAAGTTTTGAGGATTTGCAAGGCATTCTGAAGGAGGCCCTAGATATACGCGATATGAAAATGGGTCTCAAGTTCTTTGAAGAATTTTATGAATTCCAAAAGGGCATTAGTGGTTTGAAGGCTGGGAGCTTCTAAAATAGGTGCAGATTGCGTGGAGTCTATCTGCTCTTCGGAGCTATATCTTTCCGTCTCGACAGAGGACTTCGTATTCTGCACTGGGTTTGCATTAGTTTCTGGTAGGGTGATAAAAATTTCCTCATCTATAGGTTTGGAGGACTGGTTAGATTTAGGGTTTTGGGGACCAGATTTGTTTTCCTGTGACTTTTTACGGTTCCAGAGGTTTTTAGGGCAGTATCAAAAATGGACAGGGTGGACCTTATCGAAGTTCGCGCACTTGGCCAAGGTTTTGTATGACTTTTTGCACTCACGTATTTAATGCCCCTCTACCGCACTTGATGCATTTACTGGCAAGCTGCAATTTTCGGAGCTATAGTTAAATAGCTGGCAATTAAAACACATCTTAACACACTTCAACTTGAAAGACTGGATTTTTATTTTCATTGAATAGATTTCAGAGGGCTCGTAAATCCTCTCCCAATTCTGGGACGGCTAGAGACAAATGCAAAAATTGGGATATGGTTCCTTTCTTTTTACGACTTTGAACTGAGCTATTCTGATTCGCCGAAACAAGTACCGGCGTTAGGTTGTACAGCACCCGCCTACAAAATTTATTTACAATTCGTGATCTATAATTCTACCGACTATCTACAAACTGAAGACATAACCACACGCTGCCCTAGATATGCAGAAAACCAGTTTTTCTCCTAGTTTCTAGTGCACATTTAGGCAGGCCACACGTTGAGAACGTACGTCGTACAAAATGCGGTTCGTTTTGAACAATGATAGCTACCTACTGTCCGACATAGCCACATGCTGCACTAGAGACGCAAAAAGGGAAGAGAAACTCGGATTATAGTGCATATTTGAGCATATTACGAGATGCATATAGTTTATATTAGGGAGGACACACACTGAGGAAGTATGCGGCATTCTGCAAAATGCGGTTCGTTTTGAACCTACTGTCCACACACTGAAGACACATAATAACACTCTGCACTAGAGAAGCAAAACAGCATTAGAGAAACTGGTTTCTAGTTCATATTTGAGCAACACACGAGATGCAGTGCACGACTTACAGTGCGTCGGGAATTCTCAATGTGTGCCCTGACTTACGAGACGCAGTGATGTACAAGTACAATGCGTCCTGAATCCTCAATGTGTGGCGTACCTTAGACAGGCCACACTTTGAAGATTCAGGACACAGTGTACGTTATGCACTACGTCTGATATGTTGCTCAAATATGCACTAGAAATCGGTATTTTTAATGTTTTTTGCGTCTCTAGTGCAGCATGTCGTTATGTGCCTTCAGTGTGTGGACAGTAGGCAGCAACTATTGTTCAAAACGAACGCATCGCCGCTTCCGTTAACGACATACTCGATACTCGAGTACCAGGCTTTGCAAAATCACCGTTGAATTTTGGAGCTATATTTGTTCCCGTCTCAACACCTCATAAAAACAATTTCGCGCCGGCCAGTGAATTAGAAACATAGGAATATGAATGCAAATGTTGGTCACAGACGAATGCATACAAATTGCGTTGGTCATGGGAGGTACAGTGATCGTAACACCGCTTTTAAAAACGCTGTTGGTGTGTGTTCCGAGTGAAATGGAGAAAAATGAGGAAAACGACAGATTTGTGTCCGTTTGAAAAAGGTCTTGTTATATGGGCCATGATTGCCAGAACAGAACAACACACTGGTTTCTTAAAAGGTGAGATATCCAAAGTGTATAACAGTTGGAAACAAAAACCCCCCAGACATTGTCTGAAAGGCGGAACTGTGGATCGAAAACCATCAATCATGGCAGTGTTTGGCTGAGTTTCAAACAGCTTGTACGGCAGAAAAGGACAGAAGACTTCAACGAAGGCTCGTTTCAAGCGATCTCTACTCGAATAATGTGTAAAGAATTGCAGCGAATAAGTGTAGCCAATCGTATGCCTGTGCGGAAACCTTTCATTTCAGCTAAGGACTTGAAAATGTCCCCCCCCCCCCGCCCTTCTGGGCAGCTGGCATCTCTGCGTTTCCTTGCAAGGTCCGCGCATTTCTGTGCGCACCCAAACGTTCAAAATTCCTTTCTTCTCCTATTTCTGGATTCTCCTTTAAATTTTAAATTTAAACTTAAATTTTTTAGTAAAAATAAATTAAATCCTATTTTTTCTAAATTTCTTTCTTAAGACTCGGATGATCATAAATTCTCCGAGCAACCTATTGACTTTTGTAAACTCCCTTTATTAAAATCCCTTTCCTTCGTTTTTCTTCTCTTTTTAGATAGGGGATTAAAGTCTGGTTGTTAACCCGGATTAGGCACCCCTTTTAAACACCTACCTTGCAAGAAAAGACTTGAAAATGTTATTTTGGACATCGAGGGAGAAGGTCGTGTTTGGGACGAGCTCCCGAGTTGGCCTTGATGAGTATGAAATTGTTGAATATTTAACAGCTGAAGCATATATCGGTAATGGAGGTTATTAAGGCGCACGGGAATCTGAATGGTGTTCTCGGGTCTGACAGTACCGGTACAGTTAGCAATGCTGACTTACTGAGTGATGTATAGCCGGAAGCCATTGCATACCAATAAAGACTAGCTACGCCGCGACTGGCCAGGCGAAAGTACCTGTAATTTCTGAACCAAAAGTCTCAATAAGAACCCTGAAGGGACATGGAAAAGAGTTTCCAATTTCTGCATCTGATCGGGTGAAGTCTCCAGTCACTCCCGAGTTAGAAGTCCCCAAAATGATGAATTGAGCATCATCGAACGCCTAAAAACGGAGATCTGTGAAATTCACGCAACCCCCCCCCCCCCAGAAATGGCGGTGGAGGATTTCCATGGACTTCGTGCAAGAGCTGCACGACTGGAGCAAGCGCTAAATATGAAGATAGCAAAGAATGTAAAGAAGTCACCCCACGAGTTCCTCTTGTGGGTTTCCACTGTTTCTGTTAGGTATGCCTTGCTTATGAGTATTCACGGTAACTCTACTTTAAACCCTGATCAGAAAAGCACTCGTTCTATAAGAGCAAGAAAAGAATGGAATTTGACGAGGACGGTTTTCAGAAACCATTTAAGACTTCCAGGGCTAGTATTAAATTAAAACTAGTGCCCACCCCTTATTTCAGTTACTAAATCTGTCCTGGAAATAGATGAAATAAACCCTCTAACAAATATCAAACTGTATTTTTCTCACATCAACGTTTCCCGCCCCAACCAATCATAATTAACGATCAGCCAGTTTGTTTTGAGGGGACATGTAAATATATCGGTGTCACTTTTGACAGCAGACAAACATGGAAACCTCACATTCCAAAACTTAAAGATAAAATAAACTTTGTAAAAGCAGAACTGAGTTCTCTCCTGTATTCGAATGATGTTAGCATTGCAAATAAAATCCTACTTCACAAATCAGTTATCCGCCCCATCATTCTCTATGCCTCCCATGGGCGCCCCCAGAATTATTTGCAGGGGGGTGCATCCAGGAAACATTCCTGACTGGTGATACGACACCCAATCCAGGTACTAGTACAGATCATCAAAAAGAAGAAGGTGCAGTCGAAGAATTTCGGCTCCTACGCGATTCTAGTGCTAATCGATTGGATATCGGGTTGTATTTAGATTTGAATTGTCATGCTGGCATTCGTATTTCGGATCGGATGATTACAATGTCGCGCGTTGTAATATAGTTCTATTTTAATTATGTTCTTGTAAATAAATTTATATTTTATAATTGCCGCTGTGATGAATACTCTACAACATCGCATCTTTGCTATATGAGTGGTGACCCGGAGACGTAAAAGATGCTTCAATTTACGCCGGAGATGTGAAAGATACTTCAATTTGCGCCTGAAACGTGAGATGCTTCAATTTACGTCGGAGACGTAAGATGCTTCAATTTATGTGAGTATTTGTTTCAATTTCCTTATGCAATTATGTCTACAACTGAGAAGATCGAAACTCATTTGACAACCGCCAACGATGCAAAAAATGCTTTAGCTCAAAATGAAGATTTTAGTTCTGCCGAACTTTCAAAAGTGGCTTTTAAAGCACCTCCGTTCTGGAAAACAAATTCTGATTTATGGTTTTTGCACCTAGACTTACAATTCCTGATTTCAGGAATCTTTAATGAAACAAAATTCCATTGCGTAATTGCAGCAGTAGATTGTGATATATTGACTCATGTCACAGATCTGATTCGCGTACCTCCAGAAAATGAACCGTATTCAGTGTTGAAAAAAAGGATCATTACTTTTCAGATTCAGAAGTTACAAAACTTCACACCCTTTGTAGGATTTGCAATTAGGAGATAGGAAATCAAGTCATTTACTTCTCGAAATGCAAGATCTTGCCGGAACGACAATACGCGAAGAAGAAGTATTCGCACGTTGTTCTTTCAACGATTACCTGTACATGTACAACACATTTTATCAATAAGCTCAGAATCGCTGGATAAAATTTCTAAAATGCGGATAAAATCTGCAATGTTTCAACCACACTTACAGTATCGGAAGTAGCAGAGGATAGGCATATTCCACGCTTAGAAACACAAGTTGTAAATCTGACAAAAACCGTAGAGCAATTAAAAAAAATATGCAAACTAGTGTTCGATCTAGACAACGAACTCGATCGAGATATCAATCACGATCAAGGTATCGATCACACTCCAGAAAAGACGATATTTGTTGGTATTACAAAAAATTTCAAGGAAAAGATCGTAAATGTGTAAAGTCGTGCAGATTTTTGACGGAAAACTAAGTGGCTCCATCATTTCTGCGACGATGAATAGCAGTCTGAAAAACAGTCGTTTATTTTTCTATAACCAGTTATCTCATACAAAATTTCTCGCCGACAGTGGCTCTATGATTTCAGTTCTTCCAAGTAAAGGACATACTGCCACGAAAAAAAAAAGAATTCTCTTTATACATAGCAAATGGAAGCAAGATAAAAACATTTGGAACAAAGCAATTAGTTATAAAATTCGGATTTCGTCAAAATTTGTTTGGGATATTGTAATTACCGATGTTTCTCGAGCAATTTTAGGAACTGATTTCCTATCAAAATTCGGGTTATTAGTCGACATGAAAAATCAAAGATTAATTGACAGCTGTACTAAAGTTAGTTATCAAAGGAAGTATGACGCAGATACCCTCACTAGGACTTACAACATTGAATAAAGATTCACCCTATATTCTGCTGCTAATGGAATATCCACATTTGACGCAGTCCAATTCCCTGCAATCTGTAAAGCACAGTACAACTCTACTGTATTCAAACTTGAGGATCTCCAGTTTACGCAAAAGTGAGAAGATTAGCTCCGGACAAGCTAAAAGCTGTTAAAAAAGAATTCGAATTTCTGCAACGACAAGGAATTTGTAGACGATCTAAAAGTCCATGGACAAGCCCTATTCACGTCGTGCCAAAAAAGGAAGATGGATTTTGTGTATGCGGAGATTAAAAAAAGCTAAATTCGGTACCAATTCCAGACCGATATCCCATAGCTCATATACATGACTAGCAGCCTACCCGTTCTTCGTACGGAGTATATAATATAAAGAAACTTAAAATTCACAATCATGTGCAAATTTCTATAGTGTACTAAATGACATTTTTAATCAAAATATTCTGTTAACATATTTAATTTAATGCTCCTAAAATGAAATTTATGAATTTCTGTTCTCGCTATACAAAATTATCTTCACGGGCAGATCTGAAGAATAAAACATCCTGGTCCTTTTTGCAAGCAAATTTACAAAAAAAAAAGAGAATTGAATCAATATATGCAAAATGAAAGCATTAAAATTGTATGGGACCCGTACTACTTATATACGCGAATATTAGAAGATATAACATGTATTAGCACATTACATGTATAAATTGAAAATATCAATAAACCCGTAATTGATTCCAATATATGTCAGAATGACAGCACTAAAATTACATGGGAATACACACATACACACATATATATATATATATATATATTATATATATATATATATATATATATAATGAAAGATTTTAATCGTAAATAATGCATAAACTACAGTATGTACAAAAAAACCCATCTCTAGCATATCTGTTACAAATGAGTAACTATAGACCAAGACTATGGATAAAGATAGAAGGTAACATATCACTACAAAAGAAAGGGGGATGAGAAGAATATAAGGATACAAAATTCACAACTAAAAGTATATAAATATACATAAAAATAAAAAAGAAAACACGGCAAAAATGAGAAAAGGCAATAATAATCAGCTCAAGATAAAAGAGGAAGATATAGAGAACAATCAATTGAAACTACACAAAAAATAGCGGTTAGTTTGAAATTGCATTCTCATCAGGACAGCCATACAATTCGAATTAAAACCGATAGAATAGCCAGTTTCTGACAATGGCGATAGTATTTAACTATAGACACCATTGGAACTGGCTAGTGGAAGGAGAAAAATAAATCAATTGAATTACAAATCAGAAAATTAATACCTCGTCGAACAGAAATATGAACTCACAAGCATTGTTACCACGCGTAAGTGGAAGAAGCGACTGAGCACAGGGGGGGTGCCACTCCTGTGCCATGAACACTATCTGTGACGTCAGTTGGAGTTGGAGTTTACTTGCAGCGTGCGGCACAAGATGGCGCGCGGTTTTTTTTTATTTTTTGTTTCAAACAAGTGTATTTTTATAGTGTTTATTGGTTTCGATTCTTACAAGTTCAACTAGAATTTTAATCAAAGATTTGCATCTTAAATTCCAGGCAATGCTAGCTTTTTTATGTGAATAATTAAGTGTTTCTTTCGTAATATAATGTATATTTTAGAGTCGTGTTTCCCAACCTCAGATACATGCAAAAATTTCAGTATTGAAGAATAGGACTCATTTAAATTCGTTTATTAAACCAAAGATATTTTTTATTAAGAAATTAATGACTAAAAGTACATTTATAATTTCAAAATTTATTTATATTCCTTTTTTTAAGGTTGAATAATGCAAATTTTAATCAAAAATTTTCTTTTAAAGTAGTCAACATTGTAAAATTTATATTAATTTGGGAAAATGCACTTCTTTCTTGAAACATTAGTTTAGTTCATGAAGTTCCATTATGTAGGATTTTTAAATCTTAAAAGACGAAAGTACAGTATACTTTTTATTCATTTAATTTTACAGCAAGTTATTTGTATCTTTATATATTTTCTAATGATGTTCTTTCTTCGACCCAGACCGTCCGACCTACCAGAAAGGTGTAAGGTATCTGTTTGGACGGCCGGGAAGTGCCACCCAATCTAATGATGTTCTTGTAATTTTTGAAAAATCTCGCACATTTTATATTAATTAAATTTTATTACATGACATTTTATTAGTTAAATTTTATTACATTACATTTTATTAATTAAATTTTATTACATTCAAAAAATGGGGGGAGGGGGGAGTACGATTTAAGAAAATAAACAGGCGCGGGTTTTCAAGGGGATAAAGGTTGGGAACCGTTGTTTTAAATCAGATTGCAAGTTGTGTACATGTATGTGCATGCAAATTGTGAACAAAATTCATATAAATTATAGAAGCATCACTTAAATCGTTTACTAGTTAGGCATGAGTACACCCCCCCCCCCCCCTAAAAAGACATAAAACTCTTAGTGTTAGCGTTTTAATTATTGTTTTGATTTAATCTCGCACATTTTATATTAATTAAATTTTATTACATTACATTTTATTAGTTAAATTTTATTGCATTACATTTTATTAATTAAATTTTATTACATTCAAAAAATGGAGGGGGGGGGGGGGTTCGATTTAAGAAAATAAACAGCTTGCCCGTATATTTTTCATCATGAATCAATATACTATAATACATTTAATTTATTATTCTGAAAGTATATCATAGTGTGAAAAATGGGGGGAGGGGGGAGTACGATTTAAGAAAATAAACAGGCGCGGGTTTTCAAGGGGATAAAGGTTGGGAACCGTTGTTTTAAATCAGATTGCAAGTTGTGTACATGTATGTGCATGCAAATTGTGAACAAAATTCATATAAATTATAGAAGCATCACTTAAATCGTTTACTAGTTAGGCATAAGTACATCCCCCCCCCCCCCTAAAAAGACATAAAACTCTTAGTGTTAGCGTTTTAATTATTGTTTTGATTTAATCTCGCACATTTTATATTAATTAAATTTTATTACATTACATTTTATTAATTAAATTTTATTACATTCAAAAAATGTGTTAAATGATTATTTTCTATATTTTTATATGTTTACATTGAATTTCGATTTGATATAAATTATCTTTTTGATCTAAAAAAAACTAATAAAATCAAGTGTTTAGCAATAAGTTCTTCGCTATAAAAGCATCACTTAAATCGTTTACTAGTTAGGCATAAGTACATCCCCCCCCCCCCCTAAAAAGACATAAAATTCTTAGTGTTAGCGTTTTAATTATTGTTTTGATTTTCAATTATTAGAGATAACATAATCGAAAATAACTTTATTTATATGCATTTAGAAAGAAATTACGCGATGTTTATTTGTGTGTAATGAAAATTTTAGAATGATTGCTTGTTTAGGAAACTTTCCGAACATATTTCTGTAAATTCGTGTATTTAAAACAAAATTCATTAAAAATAACATCGCCTCCTGTAATAACATTGACTGGTTTCAAAAAGCGAAACGAAACTTTCAGATGATTTATATTTTTCAGAAAGGGAAATACAGTTTTATTATATATGTACCCTTCCAAAAAACTCCTGTACAGATAACTCCTGTATAGATATAGTAACCTTGACTGAGCATTTCACCTCACTTCGTCAATGCGAGTGGGCGGCGGAATGAATACATTTGAACGATACATAATATGTATGAAGACTTTCAAAAATAGTAATCAGTATAGGACTCAGGACAAGTGGAAAATAGTCATTCGAAAATAGTAAACAGTAATAGACTCAGGCCAAGTAGTAAGTTAGGTGATAAGAATGGGTGAATTCTCAAAATTGAGTTATCCAATCAAAGATAAATAATGCATGTGTAAAATTATTGCGTGGTATATTTGAAATTATTAATTATATTATTTACAAATATTTCCGGATATTGGTAATTTTGACAAATGCGTTTAAGATTATTGATGTGGAGAAAGTGAAACCGAGGATCAGGAAGTCGATGTATTCGAAATAGCTGGTTTAAAATGATGTTTCTAAACAATTGAATAGAATTACAAGATTGGTATGATAGCAGCTTTATGATAGTGAAGTTGTAAGAATCTTTTTTATCATATAGATTGGTGATTACATGATTATGAAGGGTATCTATATTGAGGTCTAAAAGGTTTACAGTTTGACTAACGCTAGGCTCATTAGGAATTAATTCTAGGTTAGATGGGTAAAAATCAATATTAATTGGTTCGGAATCATCAATGATAATACAAATTAAGTCGTCAACATATCTATATATAATATATGAATTAGAGTTAAAATGAGATTCATAATAATAAAGATATAAGTTAGCGAGTATACTACTACTACAGCCACCTTGTGGTACACCAGATGTTTGTAAATAAATGTTATCACCTTGGATAGTATAATTGTTGTATAACACAAAGTGCAAGAGCATAGGAAAGTTTTTGACATTAAATGCAACATTATTGGAAGATAGATAGTCATGATAAAGAGAGATAATAACTTTATATAAATCTTTAATGACAATATTATTAAATAGGTGTTTAAAATCAAAGGTATGGAAACCAAGAATGTGTGGAAGCTTGCTAAGGTGAGTAGAAGAGAAATAAGAGTTGAGCCTCAGCAGGCGGTGCTGCAGGAGGAGGGTCCCTCTTTTGGGAGGAGGGTGCCTCTCGGTGCCCCCCCCCTCTTTGGGAGGATGCCTCTCAGAGGGTCTTTTGAGAGGAAGCTTCCCTCTGAGAGGAAACTCTCTTGAGCCCCCCCCTCCCCCTTTTGGGAGGAAGTTTGGTGAGGCGGTGCAGTACGCAATGCCTCTGTTGGGAGGATGCCTCTTTCGAAAGAGGCCAATTGCGAAAGTCTTTCACAGTATTGTGAAAGAGGCGTGATGACTCATACGGAGTGAATTGTCTTGAGAGGGGATGTCGCAATCAGCGATTGCACAATCTGGAAATGACGTGTCGCACCTTGGAGCTCCTGAGCACACGTCCTCCCTCTCTGCTGTCTGGAAATAAAGTGAACGTTCTTATCAGCGTGATGTAGTTAAAGCGCCCTCTGGCGAATTTTGATGAAGTGCTGCCATCTATCGGCATTTTTTCCCCCAAAAGAATTTAATGTCTCACTTGTCAGGAGCGGGACTCGAACTTGTAATCATCTGATTACAACGCCTGCGTCTTACCCGCCATGCCACTAGGCCAGGGAAGTCTTCATTCAAAACATTCTCATCTTTGGGAAATATATTCCAAATTTAGGTAATGGCAGTATGGTACATTAAACTTGTACAATGAAATGAAAATTCACAACAAATTGTAAATGTCAAAACATTTTGAGGCTAACAAAATGTTAGATAAAGTGAAGGTTTTACAGTTATCTAAACAAAATATCAGGATTTTAAGGCAGTAATTATCCTGATACAAATTAAAGAAGTATATGTACGGAGAATTCTTAGTAATTAAATCACTAAATGCATACTTCATTAAGATCTAATTAATTTTGGTCTATTACTTAAATTTAATTTATAAGATCACAAGTGGATAGCATTTTAAACAGAGTCACTCCAAGATATCTGAAAATCAAGCAAATTATTAATTAATTAATTCCAAAAGATTTAGAGTCAAAATAAGAGGCAGATGTGGATCCAAAATAACATTATATATATATATATATATATTTGAAATGTAATAATAAGAATTATGTAAAAATAAAAAAAATAAAAATACAATTAAAGTAATATTAACATCACCATAGAAGCAAATTCACGTCCATAATGCCGATAAGAGAAAAGAACAGAACCTTCCCAAATTCGATGATTAATCAGAATAAAATTCCTCTTCAGGTCTGAGTATTTAATTCTAATTAACCCAAACAAATCCCTGTTTCAGATTAAGCAATAGTACATTACTATAAATGCTTAAACTCAGACTACAGGCATCAAAAAATGAAAAAAGGATACATTAAGAAAATTGTATTACCATGCGGCATAAATCATTCCTCTTCTACCACGTGTATACACAATCAACCTCAACAACTTAATCTAGAAGCACCGGAATGAACAAGTCGAAATTCTACCAGGGAGGCAGTACGAACGTTCACGGAAATACTCCCAAACCCGTCCAGTGAGTCTAAGCTGAAGACTGGACAAGCAATTCAGAATACAACTTCCCAAACATGCAGAACTGAATATGAATATGAATCATAGATGAAAATTCCTACTAAACAAGAATTCATAGGAAAACTGGATAATCGAGAATGCCACTATACACCATTATAAGGGCGCACAAAACGTAGTTTCAATACTGACAAAAGTTATATTTTTTTGCGAAAATAAAATTCAAAACATTAATGTTAATGCATCTTATTTTCCGATTTTTTGATTTTTCTAATGTTTTTGACTTAGTTTATTATTTTTCATTTTTATTTATTTATATAATTAATAAATAATTATATATAACATACAAACATACATATATATATATATATACATATATATACACATATACACACACACATATACATATATATATATATATATATATTTTTTTTTTTTCCTCTCTCTCTCTCTCTCCTGTATGTTAGTCACTATAATTGGGAATGTTTTCTAGGATGTTATCGAGTGAAATTTGATACACTGAGTTGATAATTTTAATAACAAAATTGGGGGGATATGCATATTTAGTCGCTGTACTCAATAATTCCATAAAGTGCGCTAATCTATAATATTCATCACAAATTTTATTGATTCTAAGAGCCTGGTTTATTATAATATTTCTAAATACAGATATATATATATATATTTATTCATATACAAGAGAAGTGAATAAAGTATTTATCATCCATAATAAGGATGTGCCAAAATATTATTATATTGATCTAAATTTTCATTATTTCAATCTTGTCACAGGCATTCGTTTAGGTTCTCATTCAAATTATTCTATAATAAATATATTACAGGTATATATATATATTCTTTCAAGGTATATATCCGGGGTGGCCTTAAGACTTACTTTAAATTTAATACATAACTCTTAACAGAGTGTTATAATTAATTCTAAATTTCTTTCCTAAGGAATTATGATTAGCATCACCAAGTGTATGCTTAAAAGACATTTATACATTTGAAAATTTCATCTAATCTAATTAAAAACCTTGTGAGGTCTTGCCAACGAATAAAGTAAAAATACTACATTAAACTTACATCGATGAGGAGCTTGAGGTCAATGTCTGGGCTTGTTTGGGGGTCGCACACATTTTAATCTTCAGGAACTATATAGATCTTAAACTTGAGTATAGGAAGAGTTCATATATGCCTTCCAGGGCGTTCATCATAAATAGGGCTGCATTCAGAGGCTTTCACTTCAGCTTAAGTCAGGATATCCAATCGTGGGGCATAAGTAGTTCCTCGTGAGAGTTTATGCATTGCATATTGCTAACAGCTATTCGTTAGTGCATCAAACGTAAGTGAGTCTCTATGGAGTGAGTCTCTATGGAGTCTCTAAGTGAGTCACTATATCGTTCGTCGGTGCGTCTACGGTGATTAAGCCTAAAGTCTCATTGCAGCTGACCAACAAAATGTCAACCATTGATTCTTGAAGTTAAAACAATCCATTATGATATTCAGATGCCCATATTGGCACTCGATAGAATCTTAGGACTTATGTCCTGAAAAATACCGCTCTAGGTTGTAGCCATGGTACCGAGGTCTGTCAGACCAAGATTTAGAATCAACTTTTTCAAAAATGAATAGCGAGCGAAGTGGCCGGCCCCAGGCCGCCAACTTCGTCACCGATATCTAGCTTCTCTCTCTTTTTTATTATATTTTTGCTGTGCCGAAGTTTTTGCAGTGGCGCTGTACACTGTACACATTTAATTGGCTACTCCTGTTCTTAGGATGGCTGTCATTAGACATAGCTCGTTACAATGCTAAATCAAGTGGGGAAAAGTTTATTTCCCTCTTGAAGCCTCGTGGTCCCTTCTGGGAATTCTTTCCAACTGTACTTTGAGGTGGGAGTAATTTTGGCACATTATTTTCTGCAGTTGACAGCAAAAATTGTCTTGTGCATAAGACTGCCCATGTTTATTGTGAAGGTAGAAGAAATCCAGTTTTAGGTTTCTGTGGGAAACAAAGTTTTCCGGCGAAGGAATTTTGACAGTTACGGGTTAAGCAATGTAAAATCCTTGCACATGCTGAAGGGGGAGGGGCTGCAGACCACTGTACTCTATTGCAGCTGTGGGCTCATCCTGCAAATGTTACATCCCGTGGGAAAAGAAAATGGCTCTTTGGCCAGGCGAAAGCCTTTAAGAAGTCTTTAAAAAGATAAACTTATAAAATCCAATTTTGCAAAGATTAAATTCCTAATTAAAATTTAAATTCCAAAAAAGTTAAAAGGTTTTCAAAAACAATGTGCATTATTTAAAATTGCACAAAATGTAATTCTTTTTATGACGCGAAATAAATTAGAATCAGTATTTTTTAAAAATGATTTGAAGGATTTGAATTTGAGCGTAACTGGAAGGAAAAACAAATGTATCTTTTTTGAGCTTTGGTATGAAAGTTATTCTTATAAAATATTCCCAATTATTTAAAAAATAAATTGGTTGGTAGCAGCCTAATAGGCCATTCAAACATATTGACTGGATACCTTAGGCTGATTTGTGTTAATGCATACTATGTATTTTAATATCTTTTAACATTCATGATGAATGTCAGATATCAGTTTCCTACAGCAAGAAAGTGCTCAACTGATCTTCCCTCACTACCTGTGGACCATGATTCCGTTGTCACTGCCGCTCGTCATCGTCAGCATAGGGCAGACGATGAGGTGATCAATGAGCCCAAAACTTATAACAATGAGCATAAAACAATTAAAATAAGGATTTTAGAATTTTTTTGGTATAGGTATTGACTTTGAATCCAGTAAGGATGGAACACAGAAAATATTATTTTAACCTCGCTCACCATTAACAAAGCTCTAAATGTTCAGAATTACAGTCACTTTATAACTATTCAATTGACTGTCTCAGGGCTCATCACCATCGAATTGGACTTGCTGCTTCTTCGGATTGTATTTTACGTGACATAGGAAAGCCTATGCCTGGAAAACATTTAGAAGAGTGTCCTGCACTACTGACTTTTAACTCAATCATTGAGAAATACTGGAGAGCTCGCTGTCTAATGGCTTAGCGACCAAACGACCGGCATTTGTAAACAACAACACAATTATTAGTTTCATATATTGATTATACTATTATCACTGTTCTTCAATTAAGAAATAATACTATAAAAATCTTCAATTTTGAACAATTCATTCTTAAATCCTGCGAATTATAAAAAAAGTATATATTGTTATAGATTTTACATAATGCACAATGAAATTTCGATCTCGTAGCATTACCAACAACGGCCATCTTCATAAAATTGTCAAAACTGTATTCACTTCTTAAAAAAACCTGATGTGGGCAGCACATGACTTTCCTTATACATTCTTATGAAAAAAACAAAAAACAAAAAAAACGAAGTACTATGAAGAAAGTGACTGTTTTTATTGAAATTAAATATGTGTACAGTTCATACACAGGTAATGAAATGATTACAAAATCAAGGTCGAAGGGCCCATCAATGGTTATCAATAGCACATTGAATTTTCAAATCAGTAATTAGTGACCCCCCCCCCCCCTCCCCGACGGCAATACATGCTTGTATACGTCTAGGTAAGGAGTTATAAAGTTTCCTAATGTCTTGCGATACATTTTGTCAGGCATTCCTCAACTGCTGCTCCAGATCTGCTACATTTCGGGGTGCCCTAATCTGGCGGCCTAGCATGTCCCATACATGTTCGATTGACGAAAGGTCTGGTGACCTTGCTGGCCAAGGAACAGTATCAACAGCACCGAGACAGTCCACAGATATATACGAGCCGTATGTGGCGTGGCATTATCTTGTCGGAAAATGGCCCCAGAATGACGTGCCATGAAGGGTAACGCAAACGATCGCAAGATTTCATCAACATATCGTTGAGCTGTTAAAGTTGTACGCAGGATGACTAGGGGCGACCTGCTGTCGTAAGAGATAGCACACCACACCATCACACCAGGGGTAATTGTAGTGTGCTTCTGTGAAACAAAGGCTGATTGGGACCGCTGGCCCTGGCGCCTCCATACACGTATCCGATGGTCATCTGCTGAAAGACTGAAGGGTGATTCATCGCTGAACGCTATGCGATACCAGTCTGCTGGTAGCCATGGTGCTCGGCTACGACACCACTCCAAACGACTCTGTCGATGTTGTGGAGTTATGGGCAGACATCTTAAAGGCCGCCGTAAGCGTAACCCCACCTCAGCCAGGCACCGTGAGACGGTGGAAGGTTCCACGGGGGTATGGAAGAGGTTGTAGCACGTTGAATGGCGGACAATGATGCCGTTGAGCCAGTTTCGGGCCTGTCGCACAATCATCCGATCTTACCTCGCATTCGTGCACCTTGGCCTTCCAGAGCTTCATTCCGCCGATGAGTTCTTTGCAGCAACCATTGCTGCCAGCACCTTTATAGAGCAGTGTCCGTTCGGTGCAGGTGGCGGCCTATTGCTCGGTATGACCAGCCACCTTCACTCCTCCTGACTATACGACCACGTTCGAACTCGTCTAATTGCTTATAAGATCTTCGGCAACGTCGTAACAGCATTATTGATTGTGTCGCCACGGAACTGCAACGCCGATAACGAGCAAATATAAACCGTCCACATTTTTAACCTGTTTCATAGGATGCTAGTTGCGCAGTAGAAACGCGCGCTATGACCGAAGTTAACACTCATTGGCCTTGCAAGTTTAATCATTTGCATACTTGGTATAAAGGAATTTGCATGCGGAATTTCGAGATGATCGAATTATTTTTTTAGGGGTGCTTCGTTTTTTTTTTTTTTGCAAAAGCGTGTATAATTCAATGAATTTACTACTTTTACAGTAAAAAATAATGTATAACATCCACGGAGCTATGTTTTTAATGCTGAATTGTACATTTGACGATTTTCCAGATAACAACATGTAAAACTGTTTCAAAGTGCTCAATTAACTTATATTTCGTGCAACTCTAAATAAAAAATTATCAATATTGATAGCATTCTCAATAAGCTATATAGTCCATATATTAAAATATTTTAATAATGAATTCATCAATTAGGCGACATTTTCATTAATGTAGCGCCATTTTTGCAATTTTGACGATAGTTTTGTCAATCTGGGGCGAAATATCGCCATGTTTCACAGATAAATGGCGGGAAGATAATTTTTTATATACTAGAAAGTATGTTCGTCATATAACCAGGGCTGTCCTGAAGAGAATTATTGAGAGTATGCGGTGATGTCTCATTTAAAGAGTATTGAAATTGCGGGGTTCCAAGGGGCGGAGCTCCTGGTGGGGGTGTGAAAGGGGGCGCTGCCCCCTTGAAAATATTTGAATAATTTAGGACATATAATTGCCACTTTTAAGTCCATAAATCACTTTTTTCTTTCACAGGCCCACAGATGAACCTTCACCGGCTCGCAGATCAGATATGATGTTTTTTCAAACTCAGACTCCTTTATGCGTAATGCACAATGGTGAATGTAAAACTTAAATCACGAACAGTACACCAACTGTTGAAGAACAAGAAATGACACACGAAAAACCCCGAGCCAACGGCCGTACCGTGCTGAAAACACCGGTTCTCGTTAGATCACCGAAGTCAGGCAGCATCGGGCGCGGTCAGTACTTGGGTGGGTGACCACCTGGGAACACCGCGTGCTGTTGGCACATTTCGGGTGCGGTAGCCCGGTGGTTTGCGCGCTGGATTTGCACGTTGCCACAACTGCCGCCGTGTTCATGCCGAGTACGATCACGTTAAACATGTGGGTCCGTAAGTCCTTCCGAGAGATTGGTGGTAGGAGAAGGAGGGTACGGTCCCTGTGGATGCCTCCCCCACTGGGTTCCGGTCCAAATTGGGTGGCACTTCCCGGCCGTCCAAACAGTTACCTTACACCTTTCTGGTAGGTCGGACGGTCTGGGTCTCAACAGCAACAACACGAAAAACCCCATGAAGAACACGAAAATTGCACATGTCATTTTTCACAGCCTTCACCGGCCTGCAGATCAGATATGATGCAAGGGATCTATATGGAGTATATTTTGCAAGGGAGTGCCCATTATATAAAATGAGAATGTGAGAACAATTAGATGCAGAGTACAGTATAACAAAGCAAGAAAAGGAAAGACGAAAGCAACATGAACAAAATGGACAGGAACAGAATTGGTTGGTATCTCAACAGCAACTGGATAAAAGACAAACAACAGAGAACAGCAGAAGACAGGATTTGCAACAAGGACAGAAAACCACAGTGTCTACAACAGAATTAAATAAGTCACAACAATGCTAAACACATCACAGGGAGAACACACAGAACAACAACAGACTCGTATACAAGAAGATCCGCAGACGCAGTTGGAAACAACGAAACAAGTTTGTCAAGGATTACCATGCCTCCAGCTGCTACAAATCAATCTAAAAAACAGCAGAGCAGCCACAGATCAGGCTGCTCAGTATATTCAGCAAGAGAAAATAGAAGTTGTCTTACTGCAAGACGCTTATGTGGTAGAAAGTAAACTGTATGGGTTCCCGATGTCATGGAGAGTTTTTCCATCAGAAAACAAGAGAGCTTGGCTAGTGATTGCAGACACAAGCTTCATTTACACGAAGAAGCTAAGCACGATATCTATATCAAGTATCACACTAACAACAGGTTTAAAAGACATGGTGATCACGACGCTTTATGTGCCACCTTCCGAGGATATGCCAACAGCTTTGGAAGAGCTAGATACAGTGGTGAGCAGCATCCAAGACATCCCGCATATTATTGGTGGAGATTTCAATGCGAAGTCATCAGCTTGGAGCTACAGAATAGAGGATGAAAGGGGTGAGCAGGTTATTGACTTTTGCAGCCAACATAATTACTTGCTCACAAATACAAGCGACGGACCAAAAACATTCGAGACACATAGAGTGAAAGGATGGCCCGACCTTATATTGCTAAACTCACCAGCTTTACAGCAACATCAGGATTGGATAGTAGAAGACACACCGAATGCAAGTGACCACAATTACATACGCCTGAAATTCAGCATGTCTCTGCAACATAAAATGCCAAGAAGATATATAAGTTATCAACACACAAACAGTTTCACCACCATTTTAGAAACATTAAGGACAAGTTAAAAGAGCACCTACAGGATGCAACAACAACAGTAAAACTAGAAGAATTTGCAACTAAATTAAACAATTGCAAGATATCAGTGATAAATCATATAAACTAAGAGAAACGAAGATATAAAAAAAATTAACATGGTGGACAAAAAATCTTGCAACACATAGAAACAGAATAAGAGTCTTGCAGAGACGTTGTCAAAGAATGGACAAAAATACTCAAGAACACCGAAAAATGATTATAAAACGTAAGAAGGAAAGAGCCCAATACAAAAAGAAGATAATAAAAGAAAAATGAGAAACATGGCAGAGATTCTGCAGTAACACAACCGAAAAATACGGCAGGTGCTTCAAAATGGCAAATTGCAAATTTTTCAAGTCACATGAAATTCAAATACAATTGACAGACAGAAGTCACTGGAACAAAGAGGAATCGCATGTGAGACTAGCAAAAGCACTTTTGGGGGTATACAACGACAGAGGACGAACATAGCACACATCTCTACACAGTCCCTTCAGATAAGCAATTCACAAGCACTGAAATCGAATTAGCACTTTTTAGCTTAAACCCTAACAAAGCACCTAGACCGGACAACCTTGGCTTCTTCATCATTAGACAGGTACACAAGCAAGCACCAGGACTCCTGAAGGTCTGGCTTAACAGGTGTCTCTCACTTAAATATTTCCTAGAATGCCTTCGGATAGGCGAAGTTGTCTTTTTTTCAAACAAGGGAAAGATGCTAAAGATCCGAGAGCTTACAAGCCCATCTGTCTACTACCAACTCTGGGTAAATTGCTTGAGAAGCTGATAGGAAAAAGACTGATAGCGCACCTAGAGAAGGGCGGATGTATCAGCAAACACTAACATGGTTTTAGGGAGAGGCACTCGACTGAGTCAGCTATCCAGGAGGTCCTGGAACCGATACAGGAAAGCAAAGAAAAAGATAAACACACAGTGCTTGTCTCACTCGATATAAAGGGAGCATTTGACTCTCTTCCGTGGGCCACGATAAAAAGAAGAATGGAAGAGACAAGATGCCCTGGCAACATTGCTAGAACATTGTCCACGTACCTCAGTAAGAGAAAAGTTTTGGTCAACTGGGGTTCAGGAAGTAAAGAAATTGATGTCTTCAAGGGCTGCCCGCAAGGGTCTTGTCTAGGCCCGCTGCTTTGGACCTTGGTTGCCGATGAGGTACTTTAGACGATGAATAGTAGTGTTGCAAAACTAATTGCTTAAGCTGATGATTTTATCATGATAATGTCAGGTAGTACTAGGAGAGAACTAGAGTGGAGTGGCCAGGCTGCGGTCGATCACTTTATAGGCTGGTGTGATAAGGTAGGACTCACAGTGTCCCCTGAGAAATCTGTGCAGATAGTATATGGAAAGAAGAAGAAAAAGCCCATGGAAAGATCGCCGACAATAAGGGTCAGCGGCCGAGGAATTCAAACGAAAAGATCGTTGGAATTATCTTGGGGTAACATTAGATGGATGTGATGGATGCCTCACATTGAGACCTTAAAAGCCAAAGTTTTACAGATGCACAGGCACCTAGTGAGGTACGCTCCCAGGACATGGGGTATTCGACTGAAGCTGCTCAAATTGTGGTACTTAACAGTGGTTGCGAGGGTCGTCGGTTATGCAGCGGGTGTTTGGGACACTAATCTGAAGGAATATCATGAAAAGAAACTGTTATCCGCACGGAGGCATTTCTTGCTCCTGATGACAAGGGCCTATAGCTCAACTCCGATGGAGGGCCTCCAGGTGCTGGCGGGTGTCATGCCCATTCACCTTACTCTCACAAAGGAATGATTAGCAGACAAAGTCAGCAGACTCAGGGTGACCTACGATGAGAGAGGTATGAACCTTGTTCCGGAGGATTGTGTACAAATTATACCAAGCTGGACCACACATCCAACCACGGACAGTGTTAGCAAATATATAACAGAATATCCAACAAAGAACAAAATAACAATATACACAGATGGCTCAAAGACAAGTTTGGGTACGGCAGCGGCCTTCTGCGTCTACACAGAAAACATACTAACACATACGCAGACACAGAGATTTCAAAATGAAAACTCAGGTTTTCAGACAGAAATGTATGTGATTTCAGAGGCTCTAACATGGTTAATACAACACGGGTCGCCACCGGCGGTAATGGCTACAGATAGCCTGTCAAGTCTTGAAGCCTTGAAGAAGCACCAAACGACATCGGAGCAAGTTAGGGATGTCCAGAATCTAATTAGAAACGTGGGTTGTAGAGTACAGCTAACTTGGGTTCCAGCACACACAGGAATAGAGGGTAATGAGTGTGCTGACGAGGCAGCAAAGAACGCAACGGAACATCCTGAAAATATAATTCATACCGGTGTCAAGCTCCCGATATCAAGCTTTAAGAGGGACTTAAAGCAATACCATATTAAAAAGTGGCAAGAACGCTGGACGGCATCAGAAAAAGGCCGTAAAACATACCCATTTGCACAAGTCAGATCAGACAGACACACACAACCTACAAACAGAGAAACAACAATGTTCTTTACAGGACATGGTACTTTTCCGTCCTTCCTATATCAGATAGGTAAGAGCGCCACGGACTTATGTGTCTGTGAGGATGTCGGCGACCCACTTCACTACATATTATACTGTCCACTGACGCGCAGATACCATGTTAGAGCACCAACAACAGACAGTATGGCCCTCTGGATTGACAGAGTTCTGAAAAACTCATCAACACAGGCAAGAATTAAAAAGTCATCAATTACGTGGACGTTAACGAAGTTTATATAAGTACAGCACCACACAACACATACATTCCAATTCGCAGTGATTGTGTACATAGATAAATATAGTTAGAGTAATTGTGTAAATAGAAAAAAAAATAGATAAAGTGATTGTGTACATAGATAAAAATAGATAAATTGATTTTGTACATAAATAAAAATATATAAAGTGATCGTGTACATAGATAAAAGTTATTATTGGACGGACATTTGAACTATACAAACTTATAAAACAAACTCAAAGAACTCAAAAACAATAATATTTTAATCGGCCAGGTGTCTGCGTACGCCGTAGCCAATATGTATTGTCAAGCACCTGCGCGAACTTTTTCGAGCTGATATGTCCAACTGTTTGCAAACACGCAGGGGACTTATATGTTGCCTACACCAATGCCTTGTGCAAGGTTGGCAGTCCGCCTGCGGTGTCCGAGGCGCGATAAGCCCAAAGGTATACCAATTCAGAAAGTTTCTTTCACATCACACGCCAAACGTCGTTTTATCGCCAGTTCTGGTACACTATTTTTGCAACTCCTGCAAGCGGAGAGAAGCGGAATTCCTCAAGCGGAGAGAAAGACGATTGTTTTTAATCCGCGATATTGTTCACGGAGACAGATTAGATACATTTGTATCCCATTATTTAAATCATGTTTTATGCACATTTTGGTTTTAAAGTAATACTATGAAAATACATGTATTTAAGAACTTTTTGTACTGCACGCAGATTGTTTGCAATGAGTGTAAGAAATGTTCCACCCACATATATAATTTATTATTTGAATAAAACGTTTATATGCGAGATTTTGGAGTAAATATATTCGTAGGATCCGTATGTTGTTCAATACTTATATTGTACAACAATCAGTGACGAAAATTGAAGATTATTTAAAAGGAGGGAATATTTGTCATTTTAAAAATGCAAAATTTGTGACATTTTAAGGAAATTTGCTTGACATTTTCGGTTTGTGGGAGCAATAAATATTACTTTTCTGACATACCTAATATAATACATCGTATTTCAAGGTAGACTTTTCAAAGTTTTTCGGAACCCTTGGGATTCCGCGACGTGATAGTTTCATGCAAATTGTCTTAAATTTAAAAACGTGTAAAATTTTGATGCATAATTTGGACAACAGGTGATATTTCTTATTTTGGGGTTCCACCATCAAATTAAATTTCAAAAGGGTTTCGTGACAAAATGAATTTGAAAAATACTGATATAATGCATAGGGAAAGTATTATGACGAGGTTGAAAACTCGAATTCTGCTTTGTGTTTTCGACGGTAGAGCTTGTTTCAAACATCCCTGAAATCGAATCGAATGTTTTTAAAGTGATATCTGTGTGTGCATGTATATTAATGTATGTAGTATGTGCATGTATATTAGTGTGTGTATGTGTATTAGTGTGTGTGCATGTATATTAGTGTGTGCGTCCTTGAGTCAGTAGATGCGATATCTAACGAACGGATGGAACGTTTCAAACAAAAAAAATTCGATTATTACAATCAGTGAATACTGGAAGACTATTGATTTTATAAGCAATCGAATATTTGGAAACCAGCTCCAAACTTTCGAATGAAATTTTGAAAAACATCATAAAAAATCAGAACCTTTAATATTGTTACATAAAATATCATTTTTTATTTAATTTTTTATTAGAAAATGAATGACATAAACTTTGGGATAATAGCATGAACCATTCTTGATATATTGTACGTTTTTCAAATAAATTTTAGAAAATACATGAAATTAAAACAGTACTAACTACCGTAATATGTTTCCATTCCATGTACAATATTATGTGACAACGGTGTTAGCATCATTCTGGTAGGTTTTATTCACGAGACACTGTTTCACAATAATTTTGTATTTTGACATCAAACAATTCGTCAAATGTAATTTATTAGTTTGTCTGTCTGTCTGTAATGCTTGTCGATAAATTAACAAAATATCGTCAACTTGACATTTTATTTAAAATGTTTCCAAATTGGCAAAAATGACATTAAATTAATAAAAATGATATCAAATTGATGAATATTCTTGAAAAATGAAGTTTAATTTATTTGATAATTCCTGTCCCTTTGGGGAAATTAATATTCTTGATTTAAGATATGTTGAGTTTCGCGGTTATAATCGTTTCAAATACAATATTTGCACAAAATAAAAGTTAATTCGGTTAAGCTGTGAAGGACTCAAAGTCATTGATTGATAAAGTCTTTTTGACACTCCCACCCATTTTATTCACCCTCGAGTGAGAAACAAAAATATTAAGCCCCGTTAGGTTCTGGCCCGTTGTCGATACTATAAGCATAAGCGCCCATAGCACTTTTCTAGGCGTTAAACTCAATGATATGTACAATATCGACTACCTTGATCCCCCACATTTGGGATCTTGAATGTCCAGGAGAGCGGAAGTGCCTCCTTTCCCTCCCCTATGGGCGCTCATTGAAAAAACTCCCTACTTATACTAGTAACCTCAGGACAGAACGAACCTAACGGAGTTGAGTTTCGATTTCCCCAGGGGTGGAAAAATGGAGTCTTTCCAGATCCCACAAAAGTTTCCGTGAAGTCTAAATTTTTACAACGCTTATAGCCACCCCGACCACTCAAATAGCTGCTGTAAGCCCTCTGGGTCAGTCGAGTGGTTTGGGTCTGCAACACTTATAGCCACAGAATACTATATTAGTCTGTGCTTATGGCCATCTCTCTCGGCCACTCAAACAGCTGCTGTAAGCCCTATAGGGCTAGTCAAATGGTCTGGGTCTTCAACACTTATAATCATGGGTACCCATAGGGGCGTTCAAAGTCACAAATGTAGGTATCAAGCTAGTCAACATTGTACTTCTCATCCATGAGTTTACCCTCTGGAAAATGTTCTATGGGCGCCCATAGGGGAGCGCGAGGGGGCATTTCACTCCAGCGGACGTTCAAGGTCAGAAATGTAGGTAATAAGTTAATAGATATTTACCTCCCATCCTTGAGTTTGGCCATCTCAGGAATAAGTTTTATGGGCGCCCTTGAATCCTACTCGTTCGAAACAAGGTCGACCTCTCCTGCAGTACCACACTATATTTTGATCGTACTATATTTTGACACACACACACATACTCTCTTTCTCTCTCGCCCTCTGTGTCTCCCTCCCTCCCTTTCACCCGTATTCTAATCACGTTAATTACATGATGATCTACCTAATTCTAATTTTTTCAGAATGCAGCTACATATAGAATTTCGTGGCTGTACGTACTCTCTCTAATTTAATATCTCTAATTTGGAATAACGTTTTAATCCCATTTATTACAAAATATTCTACCTGTTTCTAATTTTATATAGAATGCATCTACATATAAATTGCCATAGTGATACGCGCATTCGAACCCCACAGATACACACACACACGCGGATGGAAATATTTCCCAAAATGTTCGAAATGTGTTCATGGTGTCTTTAAGTTTATTTTTTCGTCTAAATGTCGTGATTATCCGTGAACTTCCTCTATACAATAGCATTAGAAAATAATAAAATGATTCTTTAATTGAGTGAATACTGAATTAATTTAATTCTAATCTAAGAGATAATGCATTTAAAAAGTGTCTATATTGCTTAATTGTAAGTTATATATCGGCGATAAGCCCATATTACTGAATTGTAAGTTATATATCGGCTTCTTTAATCTAATCAGTATTGAATTAATTTAATTCCAATCTAAGAGACAATCCATTTAAAACGTGTCTCTATTGCTAAATTGTAAGTTATACATATATCCTATAAAAAAATAAACCAAATTGCGAGAGTCTTTTCTCTTGATATGGCTGCTATAGTAACCTTGAGAGAGAGAGAGCACTCCTTCGCGTATCACGCTGGCGATAAAACGAAGTTTGGCGCCTGATTTGAAAGAAGGCTTTCTGGCTTAGTATACTTTTGGGCCTTCCGCGTCCGAGGCACGGTTGGAGGAGAGCAGGCTTGTCATTTTGCTCGTGAAAGAATCAGCACTGCTAAAGACAGAATGAATACTCAGTATGACGCCAAACCTAATAAAGGAAAATTATAGGAAGGCGACAAAGTGTAGCTGTTCAATCCTCGGCTACGTTAAGGAATTGTGCTGAAACTGCAGCATAACTGGGTGGGTTCCTACGTCATGATGAAGAGAATAAACAGTGTCATTTATCGAATACAGAAATCGCCTTCAATCAAGCCAAAAGTAGTCCATATCGACAGATTAGCTGCATAGTGTGGACCACGGTAAGTTTATACTGCCCGGGACGTGCAGTATCAACTTACACGTATCAACTTACTCACATGTCTTAAAGAGAGGGCAATGTTGCGAATATGTAAACCGCTTCATGGCTCTTTGTTTCACCACAAAGAGACAACACTTTTGCAGGTAACCATTGCTATTGCGTGAAAGTAGGTTTGACTGAGCGCGGTGCTACTTTCTTGAACTGGGTGCCAGATTTGGCAAAGTATTGCTAATTTGGCGACGTTTATAGAATTTCCGAATCTGGTGGAACTTTCTAGAGTTAACTATTGGTTTTCGGACACGGATATAGAGAGATGATTAAGTATCGTCCTGTTGAATTTCACTACTATGTAGACCGATTGGAGATGATGATGAATAGTTTGAATTTTGTTGATTCCGAGTAGTTTGCACAGTCCCGTGAATATGCTACAGTTAAAGTTCGACGCTTTGTGAAATAGTCCATTACTACTAAGATGTATTTATTACGGTCTAAAGTCCATGGCAATGGCCCCAAAATGTCGAGAGAAAGTCTCTCTAAAGGAGCTCCAACTTTGTAACACTGAAGAGGCGCACGTGTTTTCTTCTTTGGTCCCTTCCGAGCACCACGTTCTGTGCATTCTTTGCACCAGCGCTCAACGTTGTACCTTGCACTACACCAGAAGAAGCGTTCGCAAACTTTATCGAACGTCTTGCCAATGCCAAAATATCCTCTAGTAGGGCTGTCATGTATCTCTTTTAGCATGCGGGGCACTCTGAAATGAGAGAGTAATAACTGCCATTTGCTGCTCTGTCTATCGTCACTCTCCCATTTACGGTATACTACTCTGTTCCACAAGTGCAGAGACTTTCACAGATTCCAGTATCGTTTCGTTTCAACTGAAATTAGCATTCTCTTAAGCTGATTGAAGGATTCTTCCCAATTCGCCGATCACTCATATTAATTGTCACTTTCCGGTAAGCTACATAAGAGCCTGGAAACTTTTGAGAAGTTCTTCACAAAACAACGGCAATAGGTACACAGGCCAAGGAAACTTCCTAGTTTATAAGCATCTTGCGGTTTGCATCATTCTTTGACAGCATTGATTTTGTCAGGATCGGTCCCTACTGCCTCCTCAGAGATGATGTGTTCTAAATAAGCAATTTCCTTCCGGAATAATTTGCATTTTGAAGGATTTAACTTTAAATTTGCGTTTTTTAATTTTTCGAATACCTCCCTAAGATTTTGTAAATGTTCTTCAAATAACCGTCTAACTATAATTATATTGTTTAAATAGACGAGGCAGGATTCACAGAAGAGTTCTTTCAGCACGGTCTCCACTAGGCATTCAAATATTGTGGGCGCACGTGCATTACAAAGTCCAAAAAGCATCACTTTAGCCTCCTCAGAGATGATGTGTCCTAAATAAGCAACTTCCTTCCGGAATAATTTGCATTTTGAAGGATTTAACTTTAAATTTGCGTTTTTTAATTTTTCGAATACCCCCCTAAGATTTTGTAAATGTTCTTCAAATAACCGTCTAACAATAATTATATTGTTTAAATAGACGAGGCAGGATTCACAGAAGAGTTCTTTCAGCACGGTCTCCACTAGGCATTCAAATATTGTGGGCGCACGTGCATTACAAAGTCCAAAAAGCATCACTTTAAACTACTAAAGTCCTTGTCTGAGGGTAAACACTGTTTCTTCTCGATCATCAGGATGAATTTTCACTTGTTAGTAGCCATTCTTGACATCTAGAATTGAAACTCACTTACTCCCGGAGAGAGTATCTAAAGTGTAGTTAATTCTTAGCAGTGAATAGCTGTCTTTTTCTGTCCCGGAGTTGCGTCTTCTATAGTTGATGTAAAGTCTTTTAGAACTATCTTTCTTCTTTACTAAAATAACTCGTGAGGCCCAAGGACTTGAAGATGGTTCGATCACGCCGTTGCTCTGCATGTATTTAAAATCTTGTCTACCTCTATTTTAGAGTGTGGAAGTCTTCGGGTGCTTGTATAGTCGGAAATTGTTTTTACCTATATCGATTCTATATCAATCCATGTCTTTTAAAGCAGTTGAGAAGATTTCATTAAATTCAAAAATGCGGTCTTTACATGCCTCCTGCTCTTCACGATTTAATCTGCCGAGATTTCTTAAGATGACATTTAAATGTTCAGGACTGCTTCTTCTTCCTTTTCTACAACCACTCATTATACTGGTAACATAGAGCGTGAGGTTTACTCTTCCCCTTTATGAATTATTTTAGCTTGGTTGTTAATATTTGCGACTCGGACAGGTACGTAATCTTTTGAAATATTCATGCAATCCGCAGTTGCAAGAATTCCTTTTTCTTTATACTCAAGAAATGGAAATTGTGTTACAGCCATTCCATATTTTCTTGGTTGGATTCCTTTCACCAAACACTCGCTACATGTAGGCATTAAAACATCTTCTGCAGTAACTGTGTTACATTCTACACATTAAAAAAGTATGGGCATAAACCACAAAAAACTGGGTTTACTGCCACTAGAATGACACTTTTAAACAGGCAAATTTCCAGTTACACACTTAAAAAGGTAACTATATCTATATGAATGTGTTATTTTATTCATTTATATGAAAATTACAAGGAATAATGGGTATATTGTATTTAACACTGTAAAAATCGTCTCAAACAGGTAAAAAAGTAACAGAAGATGTTCATTTTTCGCACTTGTTTATCTGTTTAAATTGGGTAGCAGGTAAACAGGTGCGTAAAATGACTAGACGACTGGTTTACCACCTGAAAAGTCAGAAACTACTTAGTGAAAGGCTTTTCGGATTTCAAAAAGGTAAAAGCACCATTACTTCTGTGAAGACTATGTGGAATGGCACTGAGCACTGTAAAAGTAGAGGCATACCTATTTGCGCAGTATCCATGATTTTTAAAAATGCTTTTAGCTGCGTTCGATGGAACGATGTTAATTGTTAGCAAAGTACTTCCCAAGTACTTTAGGAAAGTGCACGAAGTTTCTTGAAGGACTGTAAATGTAGAAGAGAAAACTATTTACCTTACTCACCAAACTCACTTATATAAGAATTCCACAGAGTCCACCTCGGGACCCATTTTTGGCTTATTATTCATAATCGAGCGTTAAAGCTGTATAACAATGACAATGAAATGAACATACAAGCGTTTACAGATGATATAATATTGTTGATAAGTGCTACTGCATCTAGAGAGTCTTGTTAGGGAGAGAGGCGCCATATGTGGGGCAACTTCTGATTGGCTGAAATACTTTCTCATCCGCAGCAGGGCATATTCATTTGAGGTTCATAGGAATAACATTGGACGAGTTGACATCGTCTAAAAGAAGAAATAATTCTTCAAATTAAAGGCATGTAGCTATTTTTAATGATTAATGCTGTATTTAAAAATATTTAAATATTTATATGAGATCAATTTTAAATGCTTATAATTATTGTAAAATAAAAAAAGAAATTATATTAAAAGCAGAAAATCTTGTGCTTGGTGCTATTTGGGTTCCGGTAGATGACCCAGTGATTGACAATAACGACCATTTAACGTTACGTGAAAATCTATGAGAATATGATATGCAAATTTATGACTGTCGCGAAGATTAAAATATCATGATATAATTAAAAAACGCAGTTATTTTTTAAAATATGTTAGGTAAACGTTTTGCTTTTCATTTTCTCTCGACTCTTTCCATGTTTTTCGCTCAACTCGACTTTCTCATACTAAAATCATTTTTTATTCTTTTTTCAAGAAAACATTTGAAAAACCTGTATCGTTGGTCCAAATGATAGCAATTATAGCATGTTACCCTTCATTTTACAGGGCATGAAATTTGTTTTCAATTGATACCAAGTTTGACAATGTACCCCTTGAGGGAGTAACTTACCCCTCCCCCCCACCCCCTCGAAAGAGCTAATGAAGCTACGAACACAAACATTGTATCGCGGCTATGTTTTACTACAATGATTGTAACTATTAAGTTTTGCAACTATTGAGCCATAATTTATCCCTTTTATGAATAACTGTGTCAAAATTTTGTCCTTTGCTGCCATGTTAAGGAAATATCAAATTTCGAAGTTTTAGTTCGAATTTCAAAAAATTTAATTTCGTTCTAGATTTTTCGTTAACAAAGCCAAATATAAAATTTCGTCAGAATCCATTGATATTTGTAGCATGTACACAATATACTATTATGTACACAAGAAATCGACCACAGACGGACATCACTCTAAAAAGAGTCAAAACGTGTTCAAGAGGTCCTAAAACATATATTGGCATCAAAATCTCGAAATCGAAAATTTTCATGAAAACAATACTTTATGTACGACTATAGTCAATAGTATGAGAAAGTTAAAAACGGTAAGTCTAAAATGGTAAGTCAATTCACTTACTAGAGTCTAAAAGCATTTATTTGTCTAGGAGAATTATAGAAGATAATGTATGCAGTTAATAAGTCACTTTAGTTTAGACATTTCTGTATCTAAAGCGAAGTCTTATGTTATCACTTGCAGTATATCCGTCTTATGTTATCACTTGCAGTAATACTATAGCTCTTATATATTAAATATAGCTCTTATATATCTACTATAGCTCTATTATATTAAAAAAAGTAGCTGCTGCTGTTTGACAAATTTCTCGTTTCTCGGGATTCTTTGCTTTGTATCGCAAAAACTATTGCTTATAAAAATATCAAATTTGGTACATTTTTAGAAAAAGCTTTGGGGAATATGCTGAAATAAACCGCTTTTTAATATATATCGTAGTTTAAAAAATATTTAATGTCAAAATCAAAGACAAAATATTGGAGCTGCGAGTTTGCGTCCTGGATAGACTAACAATAGACCACGAATTTTTGGAGGCAGGTACCTAAAAGAACGCCTACATGGGCGAATTTTTTCAGAATGGAGCACCGTTTCTTAATTTCGATGTAGTTTTTGAGATATTTCACTTTTTATGCACTTCTCAAGTGAATTTTTTTCGTATCGTCACGTATTAGTACAGTCCGTAGGTATGGAAAAAGGGGCTTGCCGTGCAAAAGGTGGAGTAGAAGATTTTATTTTTTGTATTTGTATGTATTGCTGCCAACATGAAAAAACCAAGTTATCCAACATGGCCGACCTCGGGAGAAATTTTGGCAGCCAAAAAACTATGAAATTTTACGACTTTTTTTGATTTTTTCGAAATATCTCAGAAACGATCGACTTTTGCGATTATTTCTCAATATAAAATTTAAAGATAATTAAATTTCCTACAATTTTTACAATTACAACTTTTTTATAACACGAATAGTAAGTGTGCTACAGATTTTTGAAAGTTAACATTTTTTTCTCAATTTGATAAAACTCAAAATAAAAATCGGTTTTATTTTACTCTTAATTTCTATTTACTTCTCCTCCAAATGCACAACACTTCTTTTGCTTATATTGGTGATGCGTAAAATATTGGATGCATGAAAAGGTGTCGGAGGATGGGGAGGGAGATGGAAAACGTAGCCAGTTGGGGGTGACCTTGAGGAATGGCGGCTGCTTCACAGCTGAAAGCGAGATAAGCCATATTACTCACAACCTGCACCAATAATGCCTGTCTTATGGGTATTGCTGCAAAATTTAGACAAGCCTTGTGTGTGCTCGAATGTAAGGCACCCACAGCAAAATTATGGGTTCAATATTTTCGTATAACAACACTCCTCAAACAGTTCACCGAGGCTGAGCGTACAGGCAACTGGAAACTTCATCTTGACTCCATTCAAAAAGCACTACCATTTTTCCATGCAGCTGGCCATTTCTTATACGCCAAAAGTGCGCATCTCTACCTTCAAGACATGCTGAAACTAGAACAATTAATGGACCCAACTGAATTTCACGACTTCTCCACTAAAGGGAAGTTCACCATAAGACGCTCCAATAAATGCTGGTGTGGAATTTCATCTGACCAGACCTTTGAACAGACACTTATGAGGAGTATGAAAGCCTGTGGAGGGGTCACACGTGGGAGAGGATTTTCAGACGGTGTTTTGGCAAAATGGACTTTGGCAATGACATTCATGCAAAATGTTTGTGATGAAATTGAACAATTCTGGGATGTACATTATGAAACATCAGAGCAGCATGTGGACATGCGAAGTTCTCGTATCGACAGAGACAGAAGTGACTCAATTAGACTGCGAGAGTTGCTTTCTCAACATCCCCCCTTTTCAGACATTGATGCCATAATGTCATTAAGCAGTGGTATTGTTGGAGGAGCAGATGTAAACTGTCATTTGGCTCAAGAGGTTGGCATGGAAAGGGTCATGACAATGGTCGCTCATGGGAAATTTTAAAAATGTGACCTTCAAGAGGAAAGTAAGGTTGTAACCCTTGCATCGGTTGTCAGTAGTTTTAAAGCAGGAACCCTCAAAGTAATTGCTATTGATCCGCTGACACTTTTCCAAAGATTGTGTCTTTCGAAACAGTATGATGAAGACTTAAAAATGTTTTTTACTTATGAACTTGCACCCTACCCGATATCACTTTTCTCCGAAGAAGGCATACGGAAAGGTACAAAGTCTTCATTATACATGGCTTTCACACCAGTCGATTGCAAAGAAATTGCAGGGAAGAAACAGTTTGCTGTTATAGATGGAGGATACCTCCTACACAAAGTTACTTGGCCTCAAAATGCTTCCTTTGCTACCATAACTAAACATTATTCTTCATTTCTTAAGAGACATTATGGATCGCGAGTTGTGGTTGTATTCGATGGGTATCCTGCACGTACTGGCACCAAAAGATCTGAGAGATTGCGGCGTATGAGGATGCACCATTCCCCTGAAGTAATCTTTGAAGTGAATACGATCAACCAAGTCGCCTAAGAAAATTTTTTGGCAAATAATCAAAACAAGAGTCGTCTGATCGAACTTCTGAAAGCCAATTTTGAAGAGTGTGATATTGAAGTCAAGCATGCTCAAGAGGACGCTCACTTACTGATCGTCAACACTGCCATTTTGAAGGCAAAAGAACTTGAAAATGTGATCGTAGTTGGGAAGGATATCGATCTGCTAGTTCTGATGACAGGGTTAGACCAGTCATTCAGCAACTTATTCTTTCTTAAGCCTAGGAGAGGGAATGCTGGCAATGTGTTATTTTCAACTATATCATTTAAGTTCGACCTAGGCAATATCCTGTTCATACATGCATTTAGTGGATGTGATTCCACATCAGCCATCTTTAGTCAAGGCAAAATTAAATTGTGCAAGATTGTCAACAAATCGCCTGAAGTGAAGAAAGTCACTAAAACATTCATGGATCCACTCAGCAGTCACGATGACATAGCTGCAGTTGGAGAAGAAATTCTGAAAACATTATACACAGGCGACATCCATTCCGACCAATCCTTGAACACTTTGCGATTTAATCTGTTTGCAAAATCAGTCTCCAACAGAAAAATAAATCTCGCACGACTACCACCTACGTGCGATGCTGCACGCTACCATTCCCACAGGTGCTACTATCAAGTTCAAAGCTGGTTAGGCAATGGCACCAACCCGGAGGAATGGAGTTGGGTGTGAAGCATAGGAGGTCTATTGCCTGTTGACACAAAAAGAAATTCAGCATCTGAGAATCTTCTGAAGAGTGTGTCTTGCGCTTGCAAGAAAGGTGTAGTGGACCCTGCTCTTGTCGCAAGGCAGGTTTGAAATGCTCCAGCAAGTGCAAGCACTGCAGTGACATGGGGTGTGACAATGTCGTACCAATTTCATCTTTGGATGATACTGAAGAGGAAGATGACTTACTCCACCAGCTCTTGGAACCACTGCAACACGTGGATGAGCAACTTGAGGATGACAACTTCCTTCCACCTCCGACGGTTGCTGAACCCGAAGAAGAACACACATCCTCAAAACGTCTTCGAAGAAGATAAATATGTATGTTTTCAGTTTTACTTATTAATTTCCTTTCTTTAATTGTTTCAAACCTGTATGAATCTTCTTGTAATTTGTATATAAATGTTAAATTTCTGCAATTTGTGTTTTTGAAGATAATTATTTGTTTTTGTACTTCAAAAAAGTTTGGCCATTTGTGGAGATTATTTAAATTTAATTTGGTGCATTGGTATTATTATTCATTATGTTAATGTATTATACCTAGAAAATTAATTGAATTACAACACACACGTCACGAATTTTTGCTTATTAATGCTTTATTATTATTTCGCTTATTATCACCCCCATATTTATTCATTCACATTCAAATATCACTTCTGTGTAGGTAGAACATCAGAATAAAATGTAGTGTGAAGTATAATATATGTTGCAGTTGTACAATATGAACATGTGCTGTTATTGGGATCTGATCGAGTCGTCTGCGAAATGTGAGGGGGAGAATTGTGACTGCGGGGTCAGGTGGGCAAGGGGTGTTAATGCGTTTTTTTACTAAGTAGAGAAAAAATGTCAGATTTTAAGAAGCTGTAGTGCGCTTACTATTTGTGCTATAAAATAGTTGTAATAGTAAAAATTGTAGGAAATTTAATTATCTTTAAATTTTATATTGAGAAAGAATCTCAAAAGTCGATCGTTTCTGAGATATTTTGAAAAAACCAAAACAAGTCATAAAATTTCGTGGTTTTTCGGCCGCCAAAAGTTCTCCCGGGGTCGGCCATGTTGGATAACTTGGTTTTTTCATGTTGGCATCAGTATATACAAATGCAAAAAAAAAAATCTTCTCCACCTTTTGCAAGGTACAATGTATCTACTGACTGGACTATATAGCGATTTCTCTGTCTCGTACCGCAAAAACTATAGCATACAAAAATATGCAATTTTGTACATTTATAGAGAATTAATAGGGTAGCATGCAAATTCCTATAATATTCTAAATTTCATTGTTATTCAAATCATTCTATTTAAATTAATGTTCCTAAAAAGAAGTTAAAAAATCTCTGTTTTTGCTATGCAAAATTATCTTATTTGCTATACAAAAATTTTTTTTCATATCGGCACGTATAGCGATTTCTCTGTCTCGTACTGCAAAAACTATAGCATACAAAAATATGAAATTTGGTACAGAGAATTAATAGGGTAACATGCAAATTCCTATAATATTCTAAATGTTATTGTTATTCAAATGATTCTATTAAAATATTTAAATTAATGTTCCTAAAAAGAAGTTCAAAAATCTCTGTTTTTGCTATACAAAATTATCTTCAGAGACAGATCTGAAGAATAAAATAGCCTTGTCCCGCTTGTAAACAAATTCACAAAAAATATGAAATTAAATAAATATATTCTAAAATAAAAGCTCTAAAAGAAAAGTGCCGTACTACTTATATTCTCGAATATTACAAGATATATGCGTGTATTAGTAGAAGATTGATTACTCGGTTACAATGTATGAGTTTCAAAAATCTTTGGCAAAAAATAACAGATAACATAATAAATTGAAAATATCAATAATCCCCGTTATCTTTAAACCTGAATACTAAAATTATATAACTTTACTACTTATATTCGCCTAAAAGATATACCCGTGTATTAATGGAATATAACCCGTACTACAGTATATGAGTTTCAAAAATATTTTCCAAAATAAAACAGATAACGTATAAATTGAAAATATCAATAATCCCCTTAATGTTTAAACCCGAAGGCCGCAATTGATGCCAAAATGAAAGAGCTAAAATTGTATGAAAAGATATACCCGTGCTACTTACATACTCGTAGATTAGAAAATATAAAACAAACATAAAATTCACAATCATGTGCAAATTCCTATACTATTCTAAATGACATTGCTATCCAAAACATTCTACTAAAATGTTTAAATTAATGCGCCTAAAAAGAAGTTTAAAAATCTCTGTTCTCGCTATACAAAATTATTTTCACAGGCAGCTAGGTCTGAAGAATAAAATATCCTGGTCCCGCTTATAAACAAATTTACAAAAATGAAATAAAATCAATATATGACAAAATAAAAGCGCTAAAATTGTATGGGAAGATATATATTCCTTAATATTAGAAGATATATCCATGTATTAGTAGAAAATTACTCGTACTACAATATATGAATTTCAAAAGTATTTGCCAAAATAAAACAGATGACGTAATAAAGTGAACATATCAATTATCCCCACAATCTTCAAACTTGAATGCCGTAATTGATTCCAATATATGTCAAAATGAAAGTGCCAACAGTGTATAAAGATATAACCGTACTACTTATACTCTAGCAGATTAGAAGATATACCGGTGTACTAATAGAAGATTACCTGTAATATATGAGTTTTAATCGTTTTTTTTTCAAAAATAAAATAAATAACGTAAAAAAAAACGTAATAAATTAAAAATATTAACAATCCCAATAATCTGGAGGCCGTAATTGATATAATCCAGTCAAAATGCAGTTTCGATAAAATTTATTTCATATACATGTTTTTATTATTTAAATTGGAAAAGATTTAATAAAAATCGTCTACCGCATAAACACATTGCACATAAAACTTTTGCTAAGCTACATGATATCATTTTCTTCAAATAAATTTATGGGGGAAAATATCGTCTGCATAATGCTATATCTATGGAAGGTTTAACTGTGCGTTTCTATTGAATTTCTAGACAACCTTTGGTCCTAGAAACGCGAAACTAGACTATATTTTAAGTGGGGCTATTACACGGCTACCTACAAAATTTCATGAAATTCGGTTCAGCCTTTCTCCCTTGACGATGAGACAAACATACAGACAGACAGACAGATTTTCAATTTTATTTATATAGATTCAGTACGAAGGACGGCTATGTAGTACGGGTAATTTTCTGTTAAATACACATATTTTCTAATCTACGAGCATGTAAGGAGCAGGGGTGTATCTTCCCCCATTTTAGCAGTTTCATTTTGTCATATATTGGCATCAAATACGGCCTTTGGGTTTAGAAATTAGGGGGATTATTGATATTTTCAATTTATTACGTTATATATTATTTTTTGGCAAATATATCTGAAACTCATATATTGTACACGGGTAATATTTTACTGATATACAGTACGAGAATGCAAGTAATAGGGGGTGTATATTCCCATACAATTTCAGCACTTTCATTTTGGCATATATTGACATCAATTACGGGCTTTGGGTTTAAAGATTAGAGGGATTATTGATATTTTCAATTTATTGCGTTATCTGTTATTTTTGGCAAATATATTTGAAACTCATATATTGTAGACGGGGAATCTTTTACTGATACACAGGTATATCTTCTAATATTCGAGAATATAAGCAATACAGGTATATCTTTTCATACAACTTTAGAGCTTTTATTTTGACATATATTGATTTAATTTCATATTTTTTGAAAATTTGTTTACAAGTGGAACTAGGTTATATTATTCGTCAGATCTTCCTGGGAAGACAATTTTGTATAGTAAGAACAGAGATGCTTAAATTTCTTTTAGGAGCATTAATTTAAATATTGTGATTGAATTATATGAATAACAACGCCATTTTGAATATTATAGGAATTTGCACATGATTGTGAATTTTAAGTTTTTTTATATTATATACTCCGTACGAAGAACGGGTATGCTGCTAGTATTTCTTATTATAGTGTCGCTAGTTTCTATTTAATAAAATTGTTAAATTATAAAGAAACATTTTGAACTTCAAGCTATTATAATAAACTATTATAAATTTGTAGAACTTGATACTCTACATATTTATAATGGAATTGCAAATTAATAAATGTATTTAATTTCTATTAACAAAAATAATTATATGCAATACAATTATCAACACACAACATTAAATTTATATTCATTTGAAATATATAGCAAGTATGCCACAAAACATTAAAGCAATGAACTGTAGTTTGGCTGAACTCGCCTTTCTCAAACCAGAATCCATTTTAAGTAGCTTTTTTTTTCTTTCTTCCCCAAGAAAATTTTTGTAAAACCTGTATCGTTGGTCCCAATAATCAAAATTGTAGCATGTTACCCTATTCAAGCATGCTACAAAACAATAAAGAAATTAACTGGAGTGTGGCTCAACTCACCTTTCTCATACCAGAATCCATTTTTAAGTAATTTTATTTTTATTTTTATTTATTTATTTTTTGAAAATTTTGCTTGCAAGAAAATTTTTGAAAAATCTGTGAAGTAGGTCCAAATAATAACAATTACAGCATGTTACCCTTCACTGGAAAGGGCTTGAAGAAATATTTCGATTGATACCAAGTTTGGCAACGTACCCTCTCGGGGTGTAACGTGCCCCATCCCCCACTCCCGAGGGGGCTAATGATGTTACAAGCATCAAAATTGTATCGCGGCTATTTTTCAATACAATGATTGAAACTGTTAACTTTCGTGATCATTGAGCCATAAATAACCCCTTTTATGGATAATTATGTCAAATTTGGTACTACGTTGCCATGTTAAGAAAATATAAAATTTTGGATAAATTTCGAAGTTTCACTCAAAATTCAAAAAATAATATCTAGTTCTAGATCTTTTGATAGCATAGGCGGATATAAAGTTGCGTGAAAATCCATTAATATTTCTGGCAGCTACCATGTGCAAACATCGACCACAGACAGACAGATATCACTCTAAAAATAGTCAAAACGTGTTCAGGATGTCCTAAATATCTTTTATATTGGTATCAAAGTATCGAAATCGAAAATGTTCGTGAAAACAATGCTTTCTTTGTACTATATTCAATAGTATGAGAAAAGAAAAATACAATTTATAGCAACATTAAGACAATTGCATATTTTGAACAGTGAAGAGAGGGCGGGACAGTTGTTTAAAATTTACTAATAAGGCCGATATCCAAATCAAGCTAAGCTGTTACTGAATATACGGTCTTTATTAGCACCCGTGAAAATTGTATATAAGGATCAATTATTCTTCAATTAAAAGTTATTTACATGTAGTGTAGAAAAAAAGGATTAGTAATACGTCATATCTAGCATTTGGTTTGTAATTTATAATCTCTTCTTACTACTAATAATATAAAACACTGATAAAAGAAAGAATTAAGAAATACCTTTTCCGTATTTTAAATTGTTTTATTGTTGCATTCCTGGTTCATGACATCTTTCCGAAACTTTTCCTGAACGTTTATATCGCCAAGTAATCGAATTTCCACTGATGTGGCTACCATGATTTAGGGTTTCTTTCGTCCAACGTTGGACGAAAGACGGCGGTGGCGCATGCGCAGTTTTCTCTTTCGAGCCGCATGTCGCCTCTCTCCCTATCAAGACTTTCTAACTGCATCCTATCTACCTCTTTGAAACCAAAGCTAAGAATGCGATAAATGGGCACAGAACCTCAAGTTGCAATTTAGTTTTGAAGAGCAAATTTCACTGTGTTTCATTTTAAAAAGACCACCTATATCCCTATTATTATACTGGAAGGGGAAAAGAATAAAATGAGTAAAGAAGCTGAAAAATCTTTGGCTTCTCGACGATTTTAATGTAATTTGGACACCATATCTGAATAATATAAAGGAAAGAATAGCTAATTTTCAGTACAAGTTAACTATATTAACTAAAGTCACTTGGGGCTTGAAATTTGGAGTTATAATGGATATTTACCTCAAAGCTACAAAGAAACTCCTGTACGGTCTAGAAGTATAGTACAGAGACTATGAGAGAATCAATACTAGATTGGTCAGAATTTAGAGCATTATGTTACTCGCTCTAACCAAGTGTTTTAGGACAGTGGCCAACGAAACTGTGCCGGTAATATCAGGCTGCCCACCTTTGAACATCAAGACTAATCTACTTACAAAAAGTTATTGTATATATATAATTGGAGCAAAAGCATTGTACTGCGGAACAGCATTATTTCTCCTAACGACATTCAGATGCCCTGGACCCAGATTGCACCTTAGAAGAAGTGGGTATGGATAGTCAGATGGGACATGGCACATGGAACTTGAAAGGAAGGAAACATTTAATCGCTCTAACCAAGTGTTATGGGACAGTAGCCAACGAAGCTGTGCAGGTATTATCAGGCTGCCCACTTTTGGACATCAAGAGTAATCTACTTATAAAAAATTATTGTATATATATATATATATATATATATATATATATATATTGGATTCGTTTAATGTAGGATAACGTCTTTGTCGGCACCTGGTATGGGAGCTATGTCGGCAAATGGGGTGTGACGAAAAGAGTGGGATTTTGAAAGATTGTAACTTGGCATGTTGTTGTTGTTGATTGTTGAGACCCAGATCGTCCGACCTACCACCTTGATTGTAATTTGGCATGTAATAGTCGGAGGGAAGCGGCGGCAAAAGCGTTGTACTGCAGAACAGCACCATTTCTGCTAACGATATTTAGATGCCCTGGACCCAGATTGCACCTTAGAAGAAGTGGATATAGTCAGATGGGACATGGAACCTGACAAAAAAGAAACATTTAATCGCTCTAACCAAGTGTTATAAGACAGTGGTCAACGAAACTATGCAGGTATTATCTAGCTGCTTACCTTTGGACATCAAGATTAATTTACTTACAAAAATTTATAGTATATATATAATTGGAGCGAAAGCATTATACTGCAGAATAGCACCATTTCTTCTAACGATATTCAGATGTCCTGGGGCCAGATTGCACTTTATAAGAAGCGGATCTGGATAGTCAGATGGGACATGGAACCTGACAAGAAGGGAGAATTTAATAGCTCTAACCAAGTGTTATAGGATAGTGGCCAACGAAACTGTTCAGGCATTATCAGGCTGCCCACCTTTGGAAATCAAGACTAATTTACTTACAAAAATTTATAGTATATATATATATAATTGAAGCGAAAGCATTGTACTGCAGAACAACACCATTTCTCCTAACGATATTCAGATACCTTGGACCCAGATTGCACCTTAGAAGAAGTGGATCTGGATAGTCAGTGGGACATGGAACAACCTGACAAAGAGGAAGAATTCAACATCTGTACAGACGGACCTAGAATGGAAAACAAAGCTGAATGTGCTTATGTCGACATTAATAACATAATTATAATTAAGGAAAGCAAATACAAGCTTAATGATACCTGTTGCGTAAATCTTTGTTACACGTCCGGTCAGGAAGCATAAGTCATTGCTAATATTCATTTTCCCCCAATGGTTATTTAATTTCGACACTGGCCGTATCGTATAATACAACATAGAAAATCAGTTACTCTAAATGAGAGGTCAATCAGGACACCAAGTTAAATATGAAAAGTATAACAAATTTATTTACAATTATTAAAATAATAAAAAGGAACCAATTAACATTCTAACTTAAAATGAAATATACAATATCATCTCAAACAACTAATTTCCTTAAAACAGTATTAACTTTTACATCTAATTCCATTAAAAACAATATTATCTCCCATTATACAATATTAATTCTCACAGCTATACCTCATTGAACACATAACTACATTCCCCTACCGAAATGTAATTAAAATTATCAACTTAAATTTAAGTCTTAGCTCATTAGCTCAAAATACTTTGTCTGTTATCCATATACAATAATTTGCATAGTTACTATTTATTCATCTACTATGAATACCTGAATGTCGAGAGAAATGCGTATTCGATACCAAAAATGTACGTAAGTAACATGTATAAGCCTACCTCTGGTCTCTCATGGAGATTCCGGTGACAGGGCGGGTGCTCGAGTTCTCGACATTACAGAAGTTCTTTGGAACCTTTTTGACCTCCAAATTGCGAAACCAAGTCTCGATGCTTTTTCAAAATCCTAACTCTCTCTCGAATGTTCCAAAAAAAAAGGCGCACGTGCACCCAGGGGCGGTCAAGAGGTCAACTATATTGTTGGTCCACATTTCGGCGCCCTATGTAATTTTAACACATCCGTTCAAGGAGTGAAAGGGGCGCTGATCTGTATTTCTGCTGCAGGTGGCCCGCTAGGAGACTTGAATAAATTGCAGAAAACACACAGGGGCTCTCTTCATAAATTGTGATCTCCTTCTAAACTTTTCAATGTTACATTTGGTTTGACATAACAATGTAACAATACCACTATCATATCCTGCAGAAAGCCTATATATTAAATATTATTCCAAATTCTGATTTAAATATACAATTCCAAATACTGATTAAAATGTACAAAGTTAAAACTTCCATTTGATTATCTTATTTCGGTAAAGCAACTAATTTAGATTTCCTCTCAAAATTCTAATATTAAATTTTTATTCCAAATTGATAATCCGCCAAAAAAGACAGACACTTCCCGCGGGTTCTTTGCATTTCCCGCACTTGTCTGAGGTTAAAACCCTGGCGTATAATACATGAAATTGAAGTGGAATATATCTTGGATGTTTTTATCTAGAAATATGCTAGAATTATTTTATCACGTGGTGACGTTTGAGCGCAATTAGACTTGACGAACATCTAACCTGTAGTGAAGTAGAAGATACGAGATGTACTCTTCCGCCTCAAGAAACAATGCGCCATAAATGTTGATAATTTTCTTTAAACTAGAATGTATCTAAGATTTCAACTACAAAAATAATAGAAAGATTAAATAAAATAGATTTAAGGTAAAATGTAAATACTTATACATATAATGGGAAGTGGAATATTTGTATTCATTCCTTTACATAGTCTTATTAATATTGGCAGATTTGGATAAGTTTTATTGGCGAAGTTTTTTTTTCTCTTTTACAGAGAAATCTTAAATTATTTATTCCATTATCCAGTTTAGTGAGTTCTAGTTATCCTGTCATTTGATTTGTGATTTGATATTTTATGTTTACTTTCCCAACATGTTAATTTTCCCAACATTTCTCCTAGCTTTTTAAAGTGGTTGTCAACTGGGCTGAAAGTCCCATCAAGAAATGGGTCCAGATTTATTTTAATACACTTTGGAAGTAACAATGGTTTAGTATTAAACGCTTGTGATATATTACAAGTAAAATAAGATTCTGAAGGACGGGGAAATTAATGGTGAATCGTATGAAACCTGGTATACAAGGAAAAACTCATTACGAATATCGAACAAAACAGTGTGATCGTTATTGGCAATGCTCTTTATTATAGTGTGCATTCTGAAAACATTCTAAAAACAACTACTAGAAAACATATATGCAAACGTGGTTGAACAGTAAAAACATCAGAAAATAAAATATACCATAAAAGGAAATAACATACTAAATTTGGAAGTTATAGCTGCTCCGGTTCTCGAATTATTCCCCAAGAACTAGTACATCCATGCGGCGCACACAGGATTGGCTAGCCTGATAAGGTTTAAAATTAAAAGAACTAAAATTTACAGCAAAAGGTAACAACATACCAAGTTTCATATTACTATGAATCTATATATATAAAATTGAAAATCTGTCTGTCTGTTTGTCCCATCATCACGAGAGAATGGCTGAACCGAAATTGATGAAATTTTATGGGTAGCCTGGAAATAGCCCCACTTAAAATTTAGTCTATGTTTGGAGTTTTTACGATAAGTGGTACTCGAGATATTAGTAAAAACCGATACTTTCGTTTGTCTCATCATCACGAGAGAACGGCTGAAACGAATTTAATGAAATTTTGTGGGTAGCCTTGAAATAGTCCCCAATAAATTTTGCCCAAGTTTCGGGTTTCTAAGACCAGGGGTTGTCGAGATATTAATGAAAAACGGAACTTTTTCCTAGGAGTTCTACTCTCTAACTCCGTGGTTTATCCAAACAGAAAGGATAAAAATCGTTTGTTTAAAACGTCAAAGAAAAAAAAACTTTATTTCTGAGTTTGGTGGAGAATTTCTGCGCTAATTAGTCACTATCTGAAAGCATGAATTGCTTGAAACATGAATTTAAATGGAAAAATCTACCTCCATGGCTTATATTTTTCACAAGCTTTTACTCAACGATGAAAAGTATAAAGAAATCAAAATGGTTATTTAATTTCGCATTTTATGAGCAAGATTCTAGCTTATATCATGTTGCTCGGCAACGGAATGAAATTAAATGTGTTGTTAATATTTATTATTATTTTTTCTATTTGAATAATAAATAAATGGATGTAAAAATATATTTTATAAATGAACGGTTTGATTTTTCTTTTAATTATATTAATTGCGAACTGCATACATCACTTTTATTTATTTTGGCAAAGAGGTTTCAAGCTTATATAATGTGTTTAGCTAATGAACTCATATATTCTGTCCACCCAATAAATTAATTTATCCGATTGTTGAAACAGAAAAAGTGTAGAACGGGTATATCTTCTAATAATATTTTAGTGTTTTCATTTATTATATACAAACTGGAACACGATATTTTATTCAGATCTGCAAATTTAGAGCTACGAATTTGGCTGGATATCGCTAACTTGGCAAATTTCTTAAACGTTGCCAAATTGATTGAAATGTCACCAAATTGATAAAAACGATGTAAGTCAATGAAATTTATTTTGTTTTGGTAGAAGAAAGTACTGAACTGGTGTTTCGTTAGCATTTGTCTGTCAGTCCAACCGTCTTACTTAGTAACACATTTAGCGAATTTTTAAAATATCACCAAATTGATAAAAATGTTTATGAATCCATAAAAATATCTTGAAATTGATAAAATTGCGCTAAATAAATGAAATTGTGTTTTTTTAGGGGATAATATTTTGATGGTGGTTCGTCAATTTATCGCCAAGTGGGACTGTCAGTTCTACAGTCCCAGTTGGCGATAAATTTGGCGATTTTTTAAAATGCCGCCAAACCTTCATTAGAGATCGCATTATTCAGACGATATTTTGACCACCAATTTATTTGAAGCAAATCATAACATGTCGCTTAGCAACAGATTTAAATCCAGTGTGTTTATGAGGAAGAAGATTTTTATTAAATATTTTCTGATTTTAATAATGAAGATATGTTTATAAAATAAATTTCATTGCCATCGGAATTTTGACTGGATGATATCAATTATGATCTTCAGATTTAAACATTATTATTATTGATGTTTTCGGGGATTATTGATTCAGAGACTATTGATATTTTCAATTTCTTATGCCATTGTTATATTGCGGCAAAAATGGTTGAAACTCATATATTGTAAGTTGTACGAGTAATCTTCTACAAATGCACGGGTACATCTTCTAATCTACTAGAATATAAGTAGTACAGGTACATTGGCATATGTTTTGATATATATTGGCATATATTGGAATCAATTGCGACCTTCTGATATAAAGAGTACGGGGATTATTGATATTTTCAATTTATTACGCCATCTCTTTTATTTTGGCAAAGATTTTTCAGACTCATATTGTAATACGGGTAATCTTTTACTAACAAGCTGGCATATTTTCTAATCTGCGACAATATAAGTAGTACGGGGTTGCACATATTGATTCAATTCCTTTTTTTTTTTTTTTGTAAATTTGCTTACAAAAGGGGCCAGGATGTTTAATTCTTCAGATCTGCCCGTGAAGATAATTTTGCATAGTGAGAACATATATTCTTAAATTTCTCTTTAGGAGCAATAAATTTAATATTTTAACAGAATTTGCACATGATTGCGAATTATAAGTTTCTTTATGTTATATACTCCGTACGAAGAACGGGTATGCTGCTGGCAGTCAATAATACTTCAAGAAATACTGCGCGAGTGATAAATTTCTTTTACAACAATTCTCCGTCGCCAAAATTTACATCAGGTACTTGATCTGGCAACACAATCATCAGCAACTAAGTGAAAAGTCCTTTGTAGTTGACAGTGCTTCAGATTAGGTGTTCGATGAGTATAGCCTATTTTGTGAAGAGAAGTAAAATGTGAGCTTAAGCCAGTTCGTGAAAAAATATCGAGTTGATCGGATGTTGCCCCCCCCCTCCTCCCCATGGGCAATTTCTCCTCATTTCATAACAAGAAATTCTGTTGCAAAATGTTTAATTACTATATAAAATGTTTAACGCTCTTCCGTGAATCTTTGAGAAAGCCCCTAGCCCTTCCAATGCGCAATTTCAACGTTCGGCTTGTCATCATGCATCTATTGCCTCAGTTTTTGATATGAAATTGCTGTAGAGCTCAAATGCCTTCGTCCCTGTATCTCGCGAAACCGGAACATAAATAAAAATCTGATGTGGGCAACACATGACTTTCCTTATATAATGTAATGAATTTACTACTTTTACAATAAAAAAAATAGGTTTTTTGTATAGTAGATACTTATATTCTTTCCAAGATATTGAATTTTCGACAATTAGCCGTCATTTTCATCGATTTAGCGTCATTTTTATCCATTTGGCGAGATTTTCGTTAATTTGGCAACATTTCAAAAAGTCGCCAAGTTGGCGACATTCCGCCAAATTCGTCGCCAAAATATCGCCAAGCGTTAGGGAAGAAGAAATAAATTATTCTTACAGCAGATAAATGACTATTGGCGTTCAAATAAAAAAGTATTTCTCAAAGCATCTTTTTCATCAATGGAACGAGCTAGATCCACGAGAATGGTGTCACCCAATTTATCGCATGGTATTACATATGAAAAGTGAACATGTTTCTCAATAGGAAATATTTTTTTTTTATTTTATATGACTTTTTGATAATTTTTTTTAAAAATGTGCAATATCACAAGAACGGTTCATGTTAGCGTTCTAAAATTTATGTCAATCGTTTTCTAATGAAAAATTAATAAAGGAAAGTAATAAGGAAAGTAATAAATATATGGAAAGAGCTAACTGTGTTCCTGTATTCATTTCATGAGTTCTTTCCTTCGGGACTTGTATCGGCAGTTGCAAGCATGATTCTAATTTGAAATTTCAACACCTCTCTTAGCAGCCTGAGCTAATGTACTTTGCCAGCACACGGAAACGGGCATCTGTAGTGCTCGATTTCCCTTGTGGGTGGTCTGGCCGTTGTACTCTCACTCAACTCTCGACGTTTTCTGTATCGGCACAATTCCAACTTCATAAGAGGAATTGTTCAACTAACCTAACCACGAAGATTGTATTCTTAATGGCTTACCTGATTGTTACAGTTTTACGGGTCTGACGCGCGGTGACGTCCCAGCCTGCATTGGTAAATGGTTAACCCTTTACAGTCCGTCACCGGGTCTACGATTTGCAGCCGTCATAGGAATAACCACACAGGACTACGTACATAATGCAAGAAACTCATCACAGGGGTCCTTTAGGTATGAAGAATTATAACATTGCATTGGACATACGAGTATCTGTCTCATACCAGTTTCAAAATTTATATAAATAAAATTGACTATCTGTCTGTCTATCTGTATGTTTGTCTCATCATCACAGGAGAAGGGCGGAACCGAATTTGATGAAATTTTGTGAGTAGCCTTGAAATAGCTCCACTTAAAATTTAGTTAATATTCTGAATTTATAAGACCAGGGGTTGTCGAGATATCAACCAAAAATGTAGCTTTCATGTGTCTCATAATCACGGGAGAGCAACTGAACCGAATTTAATGAAATTTTGTTAGTGGCCTTGATATAGCCCCACTTAAAATTTAGTTCATGTTTCGAGTTTCTAAGACTAGGAGTTGTCGAGATATTAATGAAAAACGAAACTTTTCATAGGAGTTCTATTCTCTAACTGCCTGCACAAAAACTGCTTTTCAAGCATGTAAAATCTTCCTTTCAAGTGCATCACTATTGACTTATCCTACAACAAATGGTGAATTTTCACTTTCGGTAGACGCATCTTTAGTAGCTATCGGATCGACATTGCAACAGAGACAAAATAGAAAGTTATACCCATTAGCATTCTTTTCACGCAATCTAAATGCCTTAAAACGGAAGTACAGCGCTTACGACAGTGATCTTCTCGCAGCATTTTCTGCTGTAAAGTATTTTTGGCATATGCTAGAGGGAAGAGATTTTATCTTATACACCGATCACAAACCTCTTACATTTGTGTTTCAACAAAAACCGAAAAGATGACACTACGTCAGTTAAGACACCTCGAATATATTAGTCAATTTACAACTAATATCCAATATATTCTCGGTTTAACAAATGTAGTAGCTGACGCACTTTCTCGCATCGAAGACATCCATACACCGAATTTGCTGGATTACGAAGAAATCGCAATAGCACAAAATGAAGACGAACTCAAAGATCTCAAAAAATATTATCCTTCATTACACTAGAAGGTATTGTTATTGATTCCTCAGGCGCTATACTACAATGTGACACCTCAACAGGTGAAATTCGACCGAGCATCTTACAAAGTTTTCGAAAGCAAGTATTTCACAGCATTCACAATCTCACTCATCCAGGAATTTGAGGAACCGTGATCATGGTTCGAAAACGATTCAGTTGGCCTTCACTCCGAAAGGACTGTGTCGAATGAAGCCATACGTGCATCGCCTGTCAAAAAGCAAAAATACATCGCCACACAAAATCACCTTTAGGAATTTTTAATGGAAGATTTCAACATGTCCACATCGACATTCACGGACCTTTACCGGTATCGAAAGGATTTCGATATCTACTCACTTGTGTCGATCGATTTACGCGATGACCAGGAACCATTCCTTTAGACTATCAAACTGCAGCCACAGTATCAGAAGCATTTAATTCTGGTTGGATTTTTCGATTTGGCGTACCATAGGTCATAAGCACTGACCAAGGACGGCAATTTGAAAGCGATCTATTTCATCACCTAATGAAATTTTTGGAAAGCAGGAAAACCAGAACGACGGCATATCATTCTGCCTCAGATTCCATGGTGGAATGCTTTCACCGCCAACTCAAATCGGCAATACGCTGTCAAGTAACAGAGCGTTGGCTGGAAGTACTACCAACAGTACTTTTAGGAATCCGTTCCGCAATCAAAGAAGATCTAAAAGCTTCCAGTGCAGTATTAACCTACGGCACATCCTTACGATTGCCATGTGAATTCCTACGTGACACGTCACGAAAGGACATGCCAAAACATGCACATGAATTCTTTTTACAATTAAGACGACAAATACAACGACTAAGATCAGTTCCCGCTTTACGTCATTCAAAAAATGTTTTTATTCAAAAGGAACTTCCGAAGTCAACTCATGTTTTTGTACGAAACGACTTCGTACGTCTACCGTTGTAGACCCCATACGATGGACCTTTCCCAGTGTATGCAAGCACAGACAAATTTTACACAGTGGATATCCGCGGAGAAAAAAGCAACATCAGCATTGATCGCTTGAAAGATGTAATCTTACTGAAACCCACAGAGGATTAAAAGGAAACATATACACCGGTTTCTGACCAATCAACTTCCACCACTATCTCGACTTCTACAGTCACCAGGTATGGAAGACAAGTTCGTTTTAGACTCCCAGTTCCTTCCCGATGAGGGGGTGTACTATGATAAAGCTCCTCCAGCGATTTGCTTAAAGCAGTTGTACAAGCGATTAGCACAAAACTTTCTTGCTCTCCAGACTCTAGATTGGCATATGCCGCATGCGCAGCACTTCTACTCTAAGCTCTTATAAGCGATCCTCAGAACTTTATCGGCATCATTCAGACATTCGTATTTCGGATGCTACCTGCACGCGCGTTATGATGTAGCTCTATTTTAATAATGCTCCTGTATATAATCTACGTAATGTTCCTGTAAATATAGTTAGTGTGTTCCTGTAAATAAATCTATATTTTATGCTTGCCGCTGTAATGGATACTCTACAACATCGCACCTTCGTCTTATGTATGGCCCTTCGCCATACAACAATGAAAATTATTAAGAAATCAAAATGGTTATTTAATTATCATCATTTTATGAAGAAGATTCTTTCTTATATTATGTTGCTCAGCAACGCAAATTAAATCAAATGTGTTTTTTAATTTTTATTATTTTTTCGATTTGAATAATAAATAAATGGGTATTAAAATATATCTTATAATTGAACGGTTGGAATTTTATTTTAATTATATTAATTGCGGACTGCTTACATTTATTTTGGTAAAAAGTTTTCAAACTTATATACCGTGTTTAGCCAATAAACTCATATATTGCATTTAGCCAATAAACTCATATATTACATTTAGCCAATAAACTCATATATTGCATTTAGCCAATAAACTCATATATTGCATTTAGCCAATAAACTCATTTAGCCGATCGTTGAAACAGAATAAGAGTAAACCGGATATATCTTCTAATACAATTTTAGTGTTTTCATTTAGTATATACAAACGGGATCTGGATGTTTTATTCTTCAGATATGTATATTCAGAGCTACGAATTTGGCGGGATATCGCTAACTTGGCAATTTTTCTTAAACGTTGCCAAATTGAGGGAAATGTCGCCAAATTAATAAAAACGACGCTAATGAAATAAATTTTGTTTTGTTAGAAGATAGTACTGAAATGATGTTTCGGTTGCATTTGTCTGTGAGTCCAACCGTCCTACTTAGTAACCATAAAAATATCTTAAAATTGATAAAATTGCGCTAAATAAATGAAATTAATTGTGTTTTGTTAGGGGATAGTATTGTGATGATGTTTCGTCAATTTGTCGCCAAGTGGGATTGTCAGTTCTACAGTCCCACTTGGCGATAAATTTTGCGAGTTAAAATGTCGCTAAATTGACGAAAATGCTGCCAAATTGATAAACTGACGCTAAATTCTTCAAAATGACACCGAATCGATGAAAATTCAATGTTTTGCATAATTAAGTACGATTTTCTAGATAATCTCTGCGGTTTTGTGAGAATTTAAAAATATGTTTTTTAAATTTGTTTACAAACTGGACCAGAATGCTTTATTCTTCAGATCTGCCCGTGAAGATAATTTTGTATATCGAGATTCTTATACATTTTTTAGAAGAATGAAATCAAATATTTTAACAGAATATTTTGAATAACAAAGACATTTAGAATACTATAGGAATTTAAACATAATTGTGAATGTTAAGTTTCTTTATATTTTCCGTACGAAGAACGGATATACTGCTAGTTGTTTTATAAAATGAAAGCGACATTTTCTTATAAACATTATTGGTTTTTTAGTCACTTTCAAGTGAGGCTTACCTTAGTATTTCATGTTTATTCAAATGCGCTTCCCTTAACTGTTCGTCTTTGCCATGTGCCAGAACAACAGATCCTCCTGATCGGCGGGATATGTCGTATCCGTATCCTGCATCCCTCCTGCATATTTAATACTATTCCTAATTCTAACTTTAAAATACGTAACGCTAAAACTTTTATTTGATTATCTTATTTCAGCAAAGTAACTAATTTCGATTTCCTATCAAAATTATAATATTAAATTCTTATTCCAAATTGATAATCCAATCCGTTAAATGTGGCAAATTTTCCCATAGGCGCCTTGAATTTCCTGCGCTTGTCTGGTGTTGCAACTCTGGCTCATAATACATGTAATTGAAGTGAGATAATCCCGGATGTTTTTATATAGAAATATGCTAGAATTACTTTTATCACGTGGTAATGCTCATGCGCAATTAGACTAGTTTCTGAAAGAGAAGTAACTGTGAGCTTGAGTCAGTTCGCGAAAAAATGTCGAGAGTTCAGATGTTCATGCCTTCCTCAGATATCTCTTCATTCCATAATCCAAATTCATTCGTAAACTTTTTCTAGAAAAGTTTGTTTAGCTACTTCGAAAATTGTTAAATAATATCTTATGTTTTTAAGAAATGATAAAAATTTACTTTTACTATTTCCAAAGATGAAAAATATGTAGAAGTGTTACCAAGGAAGTAAATTGTACTTATACAAATTTCAAAGATGAGAAATATACGAAATTTTCCAAAGTTTATGCTGACAATTCTGTATTAAGATTTTCAATGATGTACTAATACGTAAAGTTTCTTCTAAGTATTAAGTCATCTATTGCTTAAGTTGTTTTTGTGTGTTCTGTAGGTATAACTTTTATGTTATTATCTCAAACCTTTTATAGGTATGTAACTTTTTCGGAAGTTACTAAATGCCTTGTGTTTTTCAAGCAATGATAAAATTTACATAACTTTTCATGAAGATAGCTTATTTATATATATAGCTTATTTCTGTTTAAGATTTTTGAAGATGTAATAATAAATAAAATTTTCTCAAACATTTTATAGGTAAGTAACATTTTTTGAAATTGAGAACTTATCTCTTGTGTACTTTTAAGTATTGTTAAAAATTTATTCATATGTTTTCAAGAAGATATTCTTTTTAGTTAAATGGGTTTTAAAAAAATATGTATCTTACACTACTTAGATGTGTAGTATTTAGGTTTCGTTGAAAATGACTGCTTCCAGAAATATGATATGAACGATATTTAATAGAGGTGTACACACACATTTAAAGGTTAAAGGTATTTGGTATACTATCGCATTCAGGTAATTAATTCTTTTCCTAGGTGAATTTTAACACGATGAGACACTTTGTAATGTTTTCAAGATGTATTTATGTCTATTTATATGGGTTTTTGATGGATCATAAGGAATTTTATCTTCTACTGTAACGTCGTTTTTTAGAAGAATGTATCAATTTCATCTGGAGATTCTAGATTCTAAGCTATTTTATACTGATAAAGTGCTATATAGAAGATTCAAGGTATCATTTATGTATGTTAAGATGTTTGTTCAATAAAATATGAGCCAATATTTAAAAATATGTGTTACAGATAAAGTTTAATAGTTCACAAGTTTCAGAATTGAGTAAATTAGAATGGTGGTTTTACAACATACATAATTAAAAAACTATATAGCTAAGCTTTGATAACTTCATAATGAGTTGTTAGTATAAACATATGTACTGATTACACTTAATTTACTTATATGGGAATCAAGTTATGCAAATTATTATTAATCTAAGTATTATGTAAATTATTATTAATCTAAGTATTATGTAAATGCATTATTTTAATCTTGTGCAACCTTATTGTTTATATAAAACTATTTGCTGTAAATAATGTAAATTAAGCAAATGTAGGGAAATATACATTTATGCCTTCAATTAATCTATTTCAGTTCTGTATCTTAGGATACGTCACTTATTATTTGTAACCTATAATCAATCAATACTTTCTAGCTGTGGGAAAAATGTATCCAACCCCGATGTTGCCAACTTGCTAAAAGTTTGTATTGAACAATACAAGTCCTTTAAAAATAACAGTTCTTCATTAATATGCCAAGGGGCGCTATCAGCTACCATTCAACAACGCATTCGTCTCCCTATGTTGTTAATTTGTTAAAAGCTTCTTTGGCTTTGTAAAATATATTCAAATCTACTTTTAAAAAATAATAGCTCTCCATTTACACGACAGGGAGAGCTGTAAGCTGCCACTCAACGATGCATTCGGCTTCCGATGTTGCCAACTTGTTAAAAGTTTGTATTACACAATACATGTCTTTTTCAAAAATCAATAGTTTTCCATCCATACGTCTTGTGGTGCTGTTTCTTTCATTAAGTGCTGCCACTGAAAAAATATTTTATCAACCATCCTAAAAATTTAAGTACAAAAGTAATCTTTCATTAAAATGATTAGCAAGAACTCGACGACGTTAATCTTTAAGAAAAATCAAATTCCCTATCCACACACCAGAGGGCACTGATTCCAGAGATGTTGCCACCCTGAAAATAATTTCTCAAACATGAAGTCTCATAAATATTTTCGAAGTCCAAAATATTGGCTGTTATCTTTCATGAATAAAAAAAATCGTTGCCATTCGAAAAAATGCTTATAAAAAATAAAAATTAATTCGACGATCAGTGCCCTCTGGTGTGCGGATGGGGAATTTGATTTTTTTAAAAAGTCGTTGAGTTCCTGCTAATCATTTTAATGAAAGATTATGCTTGGACTTTAATTTTTAGGATGGCTGATAAAGTATTTTTTGAATGGCAGCACTTAATGAAAGAAACAACGCCACAAGACGTATGGATGGAGAAGATAACGATTCTTAATAATTAGACAATACTCTACAATTTTGTAATTGACTTTTCGTGGATCTTGATTCGCAGAGTTTGTTATCCTATTTTTTTAACTTTTTCGTTGGAGGCACTGCAATCACTTTTACTCGATCGGGCATTGTCACTTTACTATAGATAGACCTAAAGTGTATACTCATGGAACTTTCCTTACAAAGTTGTTGGGGGTGCTTAAGGACTTTCCTAAGAACTCTGTATAATGGGTCACCACAGGAGATGATCTCTTTTACGATTTTGTGTAACGTAGGTTCTATATTTTTATATATTTCTCTTTATGCTTATTTATGTTTCGCCTGTAATAATTACAAAGGGGGCCAATATACTTCACTTTTGCCTAAGGGACCAGGCAAGGTGTAAGACGACCCTGCGTTTTATCGGTTAAAGACAAAACTCTGCTTTTCGCCATAAAAAATCGATAGATGCAAAAAGACTGCATGCTTTATTAGAACACACCAGTGCAAATACATTTAACATCTACTTTATATGCAGCACTTTAGTCATGATATTGCTCAGTTTGGCTCCACCTTTACGATCATTTCCAATCTCCTAATGATATCAGGCATGGATTGAGGCCACTAAATATTTACGGGTTAAACTTGTAGAATTCAAAGCGGTTGGCAATCTTACTTTAATGCGAGATTCGCGTGCATAAATTATTTGAAAAATTTACGAAAATGAGGAGATTGCATTTCAGATACCAGTAAAACGTCTTTTAGGTAAATAACGTGCACGTTTAGCTACGGATTCTGATAAATGACTTCTTGAAATTTTATTGAATGTAATAAGCGTAGGAGTAAACTTTTGCTTCCAAGACATCATTTTGAAAGTGATATCTGGTATGGCACTGTACAAAGTCGTTAATTAGTAAATTGTTCTAAATCACTGCTTTCTCGAAAGGACCAGGTCTATCGTATGAAATGCTTATCTATATCATTTGTTAAAATAAGTGACATGACTTTATTAGAAGAGTCATACTTTTCAAGAAAATGAAGCATATTTCTAAAATGAATTATTTCGAGAAAATACATTTGTGTTAACCTTTCTTAGAAGAAAGAACTGAGGTGGGGACCACACTCCCATTGCTGATCACAACTTCTATGGACTGGTTTTGCGCTCTTCAGCATGAAATAGCCAATATCTTTAATGGTACTACAATTAGATGACTGCAATTATTTAGCGGGCGTTATAAGCCCTATTCTTCAGGTCAGACCGATAACTAACTGGAATTTGAACCACTACTAACATTCATGCCCAATGGTACCAGTGAATGAACCCGAAGACATTTGTAGAACCTGAGTCCGGCCTGTCTCAAGTTTCCTGGAGTTTAAGCCTGGTTCGATCAGAAACGATGTTTATACATATGTGTCTAAAACATGAATTCATGTCATTTTTGCTCTCAAAATTAAGGTAAAAGTTGTTTTCTTTTCATTTATCTTTACATAGCTGAAATCAACAAGATAATTTTATGTATTCTATCAAATTTCATTTGAACATTTTTCAAACATTTAATACTTCCGATCCGATCTGAATTTTAAAACCTTAGTGTATCCTGATTTTGCGAGACCCTAGGTCGCACCAGGACTTTGTTCGCGGACCAAATCTGAGCCAGTGCAGAGTGCAGACCTCTAATCCATGCATGCTCAGTGCCGCCTTTCTCTTTGTACCTGGATACCTATGGATCGGAATGTCAACCGAGCTTAATGAAGATCATCGGACAACTTAATTCGACCAAAATATATTAAAAGCATATTTTGATAATTAAAGCTCTAAAACTTCCCCATTTGAGGAACCTTTTAAATTAGAGGTATAGAAAACGTGTTTTTGCTACTACTACGTTTTTGAAGCAGGCTGACTCTAACTTCTCGTTACTTCAACTTTCACTCCCAATGTATCACCAAGAAGTTGGAAAGCCACCAAAGATTCTTTTAACTCGTCTAGAACGTCTTTAGAAAATATTACTTTTTCTAATGGGGTTGAAAAGATTTATATCCACCACATACGTTAATAAGTACTCTTTTAGATGCAGTAAACTGAATATTCCGCTAGTGTTAAGAAAGAAAAGAGCATAAGCTATGTATTTGTTTATTATGAATTTTACTGAATAATTTTGTTAGGACTATGGAGAGCGGATACATGTTTTTGAAAGTAAAATATTTATTTATTTATTTATTTTAAAATACATAGAATAGGCTCAAAATGCACTTGGCATTGACATATAAAAAAATCTGATGTGGGCAGCGCATGACTTTTACTATATAATGCAATGCATTTACATCTATCACAGTTAAAAAGTGATATATAAGATCTACGGCACAATGTTTTTAACTCTGATTTGTACATTTGACGCTTTTCCAGGTAAAAGCGTGTGCTATTTCGAAGTATCCACTTAACTTAGCTGCGAAACTCGACATGCAAATTTCGTTTTAAGAGTTATGCAAATGATCAAACTGTTATAAGGATCATATAAAGTGTATGAGAACGACCGGTGTTCTCACTCAACTGGAAGTGTATTTTTTGCTCTGTTACTGCAAGTTGTGTACAAAGATGCCTTTGAGACGTACTTTAGGCGCTGCGAACAATTGTTAGATTTTGAGAGAGCTTGCATGATACGTCTAAGGGAAGCTGGTTGGTCTAATAGACTCATCAGTCGCCATCTTGGTCGGATCGATATGGTAATTACTCGGTGTTGGCAACAGTGGATCAGAGAAGGCCCATGTAACTGTCGCAAAGGCTCCGAACGCTCCAGACAGACAACTGCCTGAGAGGAATGTGCAGCCACGTCCATACCAGTGGCGTCGCTATCAGCCATTCGAAGGTATTTGCCATCCTCCATGCTACTGTATCAAGGGATACTATTGGGAGATGACTGGCAGAAGGTGGGATTAAGTGTCGACGTCCATTAAGGCGCTTATCACCGACCCCTTAAAATAAGCTTAGCCGTCTGGATTGGTATCGAGCTCGGTCAGCCTGGACAGTGTTCGATTGGATACATGTTGTTTTTAAAGACAAATCCAGCTTATTTCTCAATATTGATGACCGCCGCATACGTGTTTAGAGGAGGACTGACGAGCGTTCCGATCCTGCATTTGTTGGGGAGTCTGGGGAAGTCATCTCGTGAGACAGCCGATCTCCTCTAATTATGCTACAAACCAATCTGACGGGTCGCTTGTACGTCGATGGTATTCTCCAATCGATTGTGCTGCCTATGCTGTCAAGCCGCTCAGGTTCCATTTACCAATAAGACAAATACAATGCCTGGTGGATTCTTTTTTAAACAACAGATCTGTGGTTGACGAAGAAGCGTCCATCTTTTTCAATTATAACATTGTCATACTAAAAGGTTCATGTTGTGGACCCATTTTATGAAACATCCTGGCGAATAAAGCTCCACTATAAGGCTATGGCTCACCTGATTATGAAATACAAGCTTATGCTGACGATTTTATTTTCATCTTAAGTTCTAGAGCATCTTACTTACTTGCGAACCAAGGCACTATGGTCCTAGAACAGCTTTCAAGCTGGTCAGATTATTATAACTGTCTTTCAGTCATGAAAAGTCTTCCTTTATTATGATCCCTCCAAAGAGAAATAAAGTAAGCCATAGTACAAATATTAAATTAAAGGGCTCAAGATTAAGAAACCCAAAGGTACTCAAGTACTTGGGGTTACTAATTGATGCAAACCTTACATGGATTCCTCACCTCAACCAGGTGAAGGATAAAATCTCATCTTTTTCATTTTAAACTTGCTAAGAGCCACTTGGGGCCTAAAACCTCAAATTGTTAAAAATATCTACACTAGAGCTACTGAACCCCGGCCGTCCAAATAGTTGCTCAAGTCCTTTGGATAAGTCGGACGGCCTGGGTTTTTCACTAGAGCTACTGAAAAGACTATAAATTATGGTTCCCCATTATGGATTAATCTTCTACTAGAATGTCTATCAAACTTAACGTTATACAGCTCATTCCTCTGATTAGCATCATCAAGTCCACTTCACAAGAAGCTCTTCAGGTCTTAGCTGGCTGTCCATCCATTGACCTTAAGTTCTCTATCGAGGCCTTATTTTATAGGTTAGTCCATTGGAGAGCGGACGCTCGGGTTGGGGATCTCATGATCCGTGTTTCTGAGATGGAAGTTGTTAGGAGACTTCTAGTTTCTCCTTGGGATTCGCTTCGTATCTCTTGGGATACTAACTTTACACACAAAGACAGCGTATCTCTTGGGATACTAACTTTACATACAAAGACAGCGTCAGCTGCTCTAAGTCCTCGGACGAGTCGGGTGGTCTGGGCTTTCGACACTCCTTTCGACACAAAGACAGCGTCTCCATTTTTACTGATGATTCCCGCATCAGTGGCAAAGTGGGTTGTGCTTTCGTAATGTATTCGAATAATACTCTTATGCATTGCGAACTTTATAGACTAAATGACAATGCAACAGTTTTTAATGCTGAGCTTTTTGCTATTTTTAAAGCTCTTGATTTTATCTTTCGGAGTGATTTTGACTCGGTGCATGTTTTCTCTGATTCTCGTTCGGCCATCCAGGCCATCCAGGCCATCTCATCTCCGCATGCAACTAATGACTTTGTTAGGATACTTTGATAGGAGTTTCTCAGAATACCACTGAATTAGCAGATAAGTTACTACATTTGGGGTAGAATCTTCTGAAGAGGAACATAAGCAACTTAATTGACTCTATGTCGCACCGCTAGTACAGCTGTCACGGCAGAATTTATCACTTATCTTATTGACACCATTTCTAATTAAAACGTTTCTTTGCTCCTAAATTCTAATCATTTGCATATCTCCTCAAACGATACATACATGCCGAGTTTCTTGGCTGTAGCTCAATTTTTTTATAGATGCATATCTATTTTTGCTACAGAGTGTATTTTACGTAACTCTATATTGACAATTATCAATATTGATAGCATCCACAATAAGCAATATGGTCCATTTATTAAAATATATGGATAATTACTTCATCAATTTGGAGTCATTTTCGTTAATATAGTATCATTTTTGCAATTTTGGCGCTAGTTTTGTTAATCTGGTGCGACGTATAGCCAAGTTGGCGATATATCGCTAAATTAACCACCAAGTTTGTCAAATTTATCGTCATGCGTTATAGACAAATAGAGAGAAGAGAAGAGCTTTTCTTATATATAACTGACTATTGGAGAATTGTTAGACTTTAAATACTAAACTATTACGCAAAGTATCTTCTGTCGTGAATGGATCGAATTAGATCCCCGAGAATGATGTTATCAAATTTGTGTCATAATATTACATATGAAAATTGAATATATTCCACAATAGTTAAAATATTTCTTAATTTTATGGAATTTTCTTTATAAATTTATTTGTAAAAAGTGCAATATCTCGAGAACGGTTTGTGCTAACGTTCTCAAGTTTATATCAAGCGTTTTCTAATGAAAATTTACATGAGAAATGATAATTGAAGTAACATTATTGGAGGTTATGATTTTTTGATGATTTTTCAACATTTAATTAAAAAATTGGGTGTGTGTGTGTGTGTGTGGGGGGGGGGGGGTCTTTCGACCATTGGATTGCGTTAAAAACCAATAGGCTTCCAGTATTCAGTGATTGTAATTTTGTACCAAATTTCGTTCGAAATGCTCCATTTGTTCGTGAGATATCGTTTCCATACACACATCATCTCAAAAACGATCGATTCGAGTTCAGGGATGTTTGAAACGTGCTCTTCCGTCGAAAGGACGAATTAAAATTTTCGGCCCCGTCCCAATACTTACCCTACATTTTACTATGTATATAGGGAAAGTAATATATAAAAAGTTATTAATATTAAGAGTAATTTGAACTACTACTTTGGTTTTCTTTTATCTTTGAATGAATAATGCACCAATTTACCTAAATATTTTGTGAATTTATATTTTGATTTATTTTTGACAGGTGCTCTGTAGCTTACTATAAATAAATTTACTATTTTGAAATTTGTTTTTTCAAGAACATTAAGATAGTTCTATTAGCGTATAATCTATATAAATGAAATTGAAAATCTCTCTGTCTGTTTGTTCCACCATCACGGGAGAACGGCTGAACCGAATTTGATGAAATTTTGTGGGTAGCTCGGAAATAGCCCCACTTAAAATGTAGTTCATGTTCCATTACTTAGCAGTAATATTAAGACTTAGATAAAATTCAGTACAATTTTTGAAGAAATTCATAATTCCAACTCTCGGGGTTTAACTATGATTTTCTTTGACATTAAGTATTTATTTACTAATGACTATATCGAAATACGTTGTCTTGTCTTTGGAAATGTTCGTACGAATTCCCTTCTATGAGTTTAATTGATATTTCGGATAAGTTTGCTTCTGTAATAAGCTTGTTTCCAATTGATAAGCTTGCTTCTTAACTCGCACCTGTCTATATCAATTTTATGTTTGTCTTGCACAATAAATGCTACAGAATGTCTAATAGTTTGGCAATGGGTAAATTACTCATTCCTATTATCAGAGTCATTTATATACATTATTTTGAATTTAAGTCTTTGGGAAGGGCGGCAATGCAACAAGGGGGGTCTGCGAAATAGAACTTAAAACGTTTATAAAGATCGTGATGAGAAGACCATGAGGGGACCGAAATTTAGTCAGGATGAGTGGGCAAGCTTAATCTGATCAGCAGGTTCTATTTTACACGTTACGATCAGTACCCATTTCTTTCCAGTTTAAAACATTATTATCAAAGTTAAATACATATAGTATCTTGCATTAATTGCGTTACATGCGTTATTGATGAACGTGTACAAAACATCATTTAGCAGTACCCTAAAATTTAATCCAAGTTTTCTCATAATTCAAATTAGATGTCAAATTAACGAGATTTTTATGTTAATGTTAACACACCGTTCAGCTGAGTCAAAGAGCGGGGCCGTCTTAAGCTGCTTACGTTTTTTTTAATCTAATGAAGCAAATCCTAAAGCTTAAGTTTCATTAACTCCATAGTAAATCTATCACTGAACATACATTGCTGAATAAAACTTTCAATACTTCCTTAAAGAAAGCAGGCATGTGAAAATTAGGTGACTACAATTGTTTCTAGGGCGTTTCATAGTCAAGGAACAGTGTCTTCTCTTAACAATTACCAAGAAAAAATTGCCTTAGCGGTTGTTAAGAGTTACTGTTTTTGTGACCTGAAGATGAAAGAGCTATAAAACACCTTCGGAACAATTGTAGTCACCCAATTTTTATATGCCTGATTTCTTTAAGGAAATATTGAATTTTCCATTCTCACAAGCATTAATTATGATACATTGCTGAATTAAAAAATTCTGTAAAATCAAAGTATATATGTCAGCCTTAATGTGTTTTCAGTTATGTAAATTCTACTTGTCCAGCACATTAGAGAAATATCAAAGATTCAATAATGCAGTGTCAAAAGAAATTTTTAGCTTTTTTATTTCAAACTTTTAATGAAATTCAATTCTGAATTTAGAAACATAACCAGAATCTGAGTAAGATTTTTCAAAATTAGACGTATACAGCTTCTATCAGCTTCCTTATTACGCATAACAAACATTTTCGTCATTTACTTAAAAGCTTTCGTGTGTGGAAGGGAGTATTCTCCCCCTTTGCTGATTCAAGCTAGGTTCTTAATGGATATTTTCAATTTTAGAAATGGATAAAATAACTTCTGACAGGAGAAGACAATAAGGAAACAGGGAATAGATATCGTGTGCATTTTGAAAAATAACAATCAAGACTATCCGATATGCAAGATGCTTATGGTGGAAACAAAACCACGCCTGATTTCCTGTGTTCCATACTGTAAACAATTTCCGTGAGATTTCTTTACCGCAAAGAAAAAGTTTAAAAATGTCAGTTGTTGTCAAAGTTTTTCAAGCCAAGAAACCTTTCAAAACGAGATTTTAGAGTCGTAAACACAGACAATCTATCGGTAGGAAAATTTTTGTGAGCTGCAAGGTTCACCAATAATCGAACTTTTAGGTCTGCAGATCTGTAGGAGTCGAGTTTGAACTCCCTGTCTGGATGGCGAGCTCAGTGCATGCATATGTGCTTTGTAATGGTTCCGAATCCAAAGAAATGTTTCTACATAATTTTTTTTTATAAATTCTTAATGTCTTTTTAAAGACAATTTTCTATTTCCTATAGCTCGGTGCACATTTCTCACAGTGTAAAAAACCGATCCAATTTAAGACCATTAGCGCATAGTTGTATGGGTCCGTAGGAATTGCCCCCCCCCCCCCACACACACACAGAGATCTCAATAATTTGTCAATATTTCTCCACTTTTTTTAAATCGAATTTACATTGCATAAAAGTTTTCTAGGACAATTTTATGGAATATCTATTATGTTCATTCAATAGTAATAATAGAGTGGATTGATTATTTAAAAATATTCTTATTAATTACAGGATTAATAAATTTGTTTAGTTGTAATTAATAGTGTAGATGTTTATTTACACTCATTAATTCATATATCTTACGGGACTTGATTTCTTATGGAAATGTTTACAAAGAAGGCCTACCAGAATCAGATTGCCCGACTTTAGAACTCAAAGGCTAAATTGATTGGGACCTACCTACACTTTAAGGTGGACTCGGAACCACTAAGAACATTCAGAGATTCTTCGAATGTGGTATATGTGCATTATACACTGTCTGGTAAAAAAAAAAAAAAAAGTCGTGCATTTTAATAATTCATTGGGTCCACCTTTAGCACAAATTACAGCATGCATTCGTCGTGGCATTGTGTCTATGACTTCATGCAATGTCTCAACACTTATTTGTTGCCAGATTTGCAGTAACATTTTACCAAGATCTTTGGTTGATGAAGAAAGAGTGGAATTACTCCTTAGCTGCTTCTCCCCACATACCCTCAATGGGGGATTGAGGTCAGGATTTTGTGGTAGCCAATTCAAGTGTGCGAATGAGACCTCGTGCTCCTCGAACCAATCTTTCACAATTTTAGCGCGATGAATCGTGGTGTTGTTATCCTGGAATATGCCTTTGCCCTTTGGGAAGAAAAATGTCATTAATGGAATAAGATGATCATTCAATTCTCTCAGATATTTAGTTGATTTCATTTTATTGCTGCATAGTGTTGCTGCACCTAAACCAGCCGAACAGAAACAACCTCAGATCATAGCATTTTCTTCTGAGACCTGTACAGCGGGCACAGTACAGGAAGGATCCAATGCTTTATGCGGTTCCCTTCTAACCTTAATGTTGGTTCCACTCTTGCTCCATCATGTTGGAAGAGAGTAAATCTGGACTCATCGGACCACATGATTTTCCCCCATTGCGCAGCAGTCTATCTTTATGTTCCTTGGTGAATGCATTTGGAGTCTTCTTTTTCTCCCGTTTACTCTCAGTAATTAGTGGTTTCCCTTTTGGAACACAGTTGTTTAATCCTAGTCCTTCAATGTATCGTCTCATCGTGCGAGTGGAAATGGTAGTGCTTCCACTATTGAACATGGTTGTGAGTTCTAAGGTCGATTTTTTGCGATTTGATTTCACTAAGCGTTTTAATGATCTTCGGTCACAATTATTTAGGACAGTTTTCGATCACACATTTTCCACGAAACTGATGGTTCACCGCCATCTTTCTAAGACTTAATAATGCATTGGACCGTTCGTAATACAATACCAGTGATTTCAGTAATCTCTTTGTACGTCTTCTGGTATTGGCACAGGCCAAGAATTTGGTCCTTTTTTAACTCTATAACATCTTTTCCACAACCGCATATAACGTCTTCAGCCATGATAGCTGTGAACTAATCAGCTGCACGGTGATCCCGTTGCATTTAAAGGTTGTATTGCCCTCAGAATTATGCAAATTTTCGAACTGCATCACCACTCCTTCCATCATCGGTATTTGCATGTTTCAACTCACACCGCGACTCTTATTTTGGCCAGGCAGTGTGGAAAGGTGTCTTATATTTAGAAGTGTTCGTTTATTAGATGTGTATCAGTATAGATGTATTTAGTATAGATATAGTCAAAACTGATTTATACTAAATACCCCTGTATAAATCAGTTTTGACTATCTATCGATTTTTTAAATTTTTGATATTTGGAAAATAATAGTATAGTATAGTACACTACTTATTTATAAACACTTCTTTACTCGTACATGGCTTAAGCTCTTTTATTATAATTAAAAAAAATCTGATGTGGGCAGCACATGACTTTCCTTATATAATGCAGTGAATTTACTCCTTTTACAGTAAAAAATAATGTATAATATCCACGGTACCACGTTCTTATCGCTGAATTTATACATTTGGCGATTTTCCGGATGATAACATATAAAACTATTTCAAAGTACCCAATTAACTTATATTACGCGCAACTCTAAATAAACAATTATCAATTTTGATAGCATCCTCAATATGCAATATAGGATGTTATTTATAGTCCATATATTCAAATATTTTAATAATTCATTCATCATGTAGGAGTCATTTTTGCAATTTTGACGATATTTTTGTAAATCTGGGCGAAGTATCGCCAAGTTGGCGTTACTTTGCTAAATTATTCGCCAAGTTCGCCAAATGCATCACCAAGTGTAACAGACAAACGAAGAGAAGAGCATTTCTTATATACTGGAAGGTATGTCCGCCATATGGCGGAAATCAAAATTTGCGAAACATACTTCCCATTTGGCGTACTTTTTATCAATTTGGACACATTTTTGTCACTTTGGCAACATTTTAAATAGTCACCAAGTTGGCGACATCCCGCTAAATTTCTAGCCAAGCATTACGGATGGACGGATGGAGGTGGGTTATTCTTATAGTCTACTCTTATGTTCTTTTCAAGATAGTGAACTTTCATCAATTAGTCGTCATTTTCATTGATTTATCATAATTTTTATCAATTTGACGACATTTTCGTTAATTTGAAAAAATTAAAAAAAGTCGCGAAGTTGGCGACATTTCTCCAATATCTCGCCAAGCGTTATGGACGGAGAAATAAGTTATTCTTATAGCAGATAAATGACTATTGGCGTCCAAATACAAAAGTATTACTCAAAGTATCTTTTCTCATGAATGGAACGAGCTAGATCCACGAGAATGATGCTTTCAAATTTATGGCATAATATTACTTATAAAAACGAACATGTTTCACAATAGTTAATATTTTTATTTTTATTTTATATGATTTTTTGATAATTTGTGTTTGAAAAATGTGCAATATCTCAAGAACGGTCCATAGTAGCGTTCTAAAAGTTATGTCAATCGTTTTCTAATGAAACATTACATGGGGGATAACTATTTACGTAACTTTATTAAAGGTTTTGATTTTTGATAATTTTTTCAAAATTTCACTCGAAAATTTAGGGGTTCTGATTGTTCGATTGCGTTTAAAAACAATAGGCTTCCAGTATTCACGGATTCTAATTTTTGTACCAAATTTCGTTCGAATCGCTCCATTCGTTCGTGAGATATCATCTCCAAAGTAGTAGCGTAGAGTGAGATTTTTGACTGGGGAGGCTGAAAATTTGGTATTACAAGTGAAATTTAGATTGGGATTCGCATTTTCATAAGTTTTATTTCAAGAAGTTTTATTTATTGGTGAATAAAATAAAATAATTTTACATAAAATTGCAAAGAGTGGATGAAATGCACGAGACTTTAAAATGTTACCTATGTAAGATGAATACAAGATATAACATTTTAAATATTTTCTTATTTCTAAATTAGATGAACTTTTGCAATCATTTTATTAAATAGGAAGTCATAGTCGCCCATAGGGGATGTAAAAGGAGGGGGGTCACACTCCCCCTTGGACATTAATATAACAAAGGCCAGCATCAGGCCTATCGATGTTATACATCATGAGCCTGAGTTTGCTTTCTCCCCTTGGAAAATGTTTTATAGGCGCCTATGTATGAAGTAGAAATATATTAGAATATTATTAGCAAGTGATAGAAAAATATATCAGTTTTGTAAATATAAACAACTAGAACTAACGAAATAAAGCAATTGAAATGAGTGCACTGAAAATGGGTGGGAACACTGTAGTCAACAATGTACTTAAACAATTTTATATATTAATTATTTACAAATACTATACTTTAAAAGTAAAAACTTAGCATATATATTAACATATATCTTTAGCATATATCTTAACAGCAATATACTAAAAATCCGCTAGGAAATTATCAATGGTTTTTGTTTAACTGAGATTTTCCTGTAACGTGATTTTTAAAGGGAAATCAGATTCATTCTTTCTAAAACTCATAAATACGAAACTGATGCTTCGCCATATTGTTGCTGTGACTAAGTCTACTTCACAAATTACTTAAGTTTAATGGTAGTCATTATTAGTGTGTTTCCTTGTCATGATATTGTTTAAATTTAGGCGAACGTCATGTTATTCGTAGAAAATGACATGTATTTTTTAGTATTACATATGACTTTTTCTGCGAAGATTAATTAATAGAAACATGTTTGACCCAAAATGGCGGATCCATTCGCCTTGCCCAAGAAATTTTCATTCATGGAACGTCACATCCCACATTCAATCATTGTCTGTCATTACGTTGTTTATAAAGGGTTGAAAATAGGGGACGAAATAGCCACGTCTTCCTGGAAGCTAGCTTATAGTTCTTGTTTATTAGTCAGAGAGGAGTTTAACAGGTGGGTGGAGCGAATACCATGCTTCTTTCAATAAACTGTAAAAGCTAGATGATTTCAGTTTCTAGATATGCGTTTTAATGGGAAAAATACTTTGAAACGTCTCATTTTAAGTAAGTGTAACAGTTTTCTAAAAAAAAAGACATATATATTCGCAATGTTATATTAAAAAATATAAATAAAAGTATCTTTAAATTAGATTTTAAACAGGGGAGGCTCAGCTTCTGAGCCTCAATGGGCGCTACGCCACTTCTCCACAGACTCACTGTCACACACACAGACACACACACACATAATCTCAAAAACGCTTGATTTGTGTTCAGGGATGCTTGAAACGTGCTCTCCCGTCGAAAGCAGGAATTCGAATTTTCGACTCTGTCACAATACTTTCCTTATGCATTATGTATATAAGGAAAATAATAAAAACATTTAAAATTTTATTTTGCAAAAAATATTTTCCTCCAGTCGCAAAATTTCATTTTCAGGTTATAAGCCTTAATCCACTAAATATATAAACAAATTTTAAAAATTAAATGATATCAAACAAAATTTAAAAACTTGGAACATATTTTAGAAACTTATCCTTCAAACCTGCAGTCTCGCGATCCGATTCTGTTCGTGCGTTGTATAGTATCAAACTATTTTATGGTGTTCAATTATGTGCCAATGGAAGTTCATTTTTGGTATGATACCTACAAACTACTTTTGCACTATGCATATATCTTATTTTAATGGCACATTTTAATTACATACTATAGGGTTACACTACCCAATCTGTCCGACTCACCTGAAAGTTTAGAGTAGCAGTTGGGGTACATGTTTTAATTGTTGCTTTAAGAATTAATAATATAAACACCTTGATTTATCTATCTGTTTATTTATTTGTGGGTAACGCTGGACGAAAATTTTAGTGTTTTTTTTTCAAGTGTTGCGAAATTGAAGAAAATGTCGCCAAATCGATAAAAATGACGTCAAATTGATAAAAATGACGCTAAATCAATTAAATTAATTGCATTTTGATAGGAAATAGTATTGTAATGATGTTTCGGTAGAGTTTGTTTATCAAGTACAACCATCCCACTTGATAACAAATTTGGCGACTGTTTAAAATGTAGCCAAATTTATCAAATGCCGCTGAATCGATAAAAATGTCGGCAAATAAATAAAAATGTCGCCAAATTGATAAATATGACGCCAAATCAATGAAATTAATTCTATTTTGAAAGGGGATAGTATTGTAATGATGTTTCGGAAGCATTTATCTATCAGTCCAACCGTTCCACCTGGCGACAAATTTGGTGAGTTTAAATGTTGCAAATTTATCAAAATATCACCAAATTGAAGAAAATGTCGCCAAATTGACGAAAATGTCTCCAAATCTATAAAAATGTTAACAAGTCGATAAAAATTTTGCCAAATTAATAAATATGATGCAAAATTAATGACATTAATAGTGTTTTGAAAGGGGATAGTATTGTAATGATATTTCGGTAGCGTTTGCCAGCCAGTTCAACCATCCCACATGGCGACAAATTTGGCGATATTTTAAAATGTAGCCAAATTGATTAAAATATCGCCAAATTAACGATAATGTTGGCAAATCGATGAAAACGTTGCCAAATTGATAAAAATGACGCCAAATCAATGAATTAATTGTGTTTTGAAAAGGTACAGTATTGTAATGATGTTTTGGCAGCGTTTGTCTGTCAGCCCAACTGTCCCACTTGGCGACAATTTTGGCGAGTTTTTTAAAATATATCAAAATTGAATAAAATATCACAAAAATTAACGAAAATGTCACCAAATCGATGAAAATTCAATATCTTGGAAAGAATATAAGAATCTACTGTAAGAAAAGGCCATTTCGCTATTCGTCCGTCCATGACGTTTGGCAAAAAATTTGGCAAAGAATTTGGAGGGATGTCGCAAATGTCACTTAATTGATAAAAATGACTCCAAATGGGGGAAAATATTTTGCAAATTTTGAGCTCCGTCATATGACGGGCATACCTTCTAGTTGTTCATATTTAGAAATTGATATATCGCAGAACATAGTTCTCTGGCCCTGATTACCGTCTAGGCCAACATAGGCTGCGCGTCGGGGGGTTGTTTGAAGCAGCTGCATGTCACATTATTATTCTATTTGCACTTAAATACGTTGCTCAAGTTTTCCTTATCCTTCTCACTGTTTTTTATTTATTAACTTTTTTTGTATAGTTCTGAAAATAAGTAGTGATCAAAATTCTAACTTCTGACACTGCAGATACAAATTTGAAATTTTGGAAATGTTTGTTTTAGTAATAATAATAATAATAATAAATAAAGGAGAGTGTGAGTTTTTACTCAACTTTCTCACATATTCATAGTGTCTATTGTTTGGGTCTACTCCTCTCACAATCAGTATCAGAATACAAGAAAAAAGTACCTTTTTGTCAGTTTCTTTTAAAAGTTAAATATTTCTTTTCTCCAGTTGAGAACACCTTATTGATGCAAATAGATATATTGGGCTTATCTGTGTTAATAAAAGCTATTTTTAAACCATTAGTATCCTTAGTTGTTCAAATTCGAAAATTTCCCTTTATGTTATTGTTTCTCGAATTATCATTGCTTTCTATAGGAAATAATGTTATGAAAATCTTCAAATTCGAATCATTCGGGTTCTAATGAGAATTACTAAATCGTAATTGTTCCTCGAATTATCATTGCTTTCTATAGGAAATAATGTTATGAAAATCTTCAAATCCGAATCATTCGGGTTCTAATGAGAATTACTAAACATTGTACAGTGTTCTAATTTTTCCCGTAATGTAGTCTGAGAAATAACGATGGAATGGAAGTAAACTTTAAAATTTCCTCATGAATGCTCTAATGAAATTGCAGACTGTTTTGAAATGAAAAATACTCTCCATATCATCTCTATCTCCATCCAAAATATTTTAAAGTGAGACAGACAGCTTTCTGAAGGGTTGGATTTGGGGGTTAATATGCCGAATCGCGCGGTTTTCTGAAAACCGGAGAAAGGTCCAGACTGTTTTTGTGAAGGTCAATAGAATCCATGCATAACACGTGCCAATGCACCTCTCATCGATATACTATTTACCGTAACTGATATATTACCATCAATGCTCAGTAGCAGTTACATAATGCTAAAAATATTAGTACAGAAACGCTCGTCGATTAACTATAAATAGTTACCTACGCTTTTTGCATTTGCAAAAATAAATAAGTCAAAGATTAGAATTCAATATTTATTTATAACAATTAAATAAAAATTCCAAAAGTAAAAAATAAAGATAAAAATGTAAAAAAAATATCAGAAATGTAAAAAACAAAAACAAAATATCCAAAATAATGTAAAAATATTGCTCAGCAAAAACACTACTCGGAGATAATTTGTTTAGATAGATTTCATGGCTATAAAAAGTATTTATGTCCGTAATTATATGGTCGGAAACTTTTTCAGTGAAATATAGATATTTTAGTGCAATATAGATATTTCAGTAAAATATAGATATTTTTTAGTAAAATTAAATATTGGTTATAATTACATAGCTGCAAATTTTAAGAAACTTTTCGTAAAATCACATTTTGATCGCAATTATATGGCCAAAAATTTAGCTAATTATCCGAAAAGTGAAATATTGATCGTAATTACATCTCCATGGATTTTGAAAAATTATCTATATAATCATATACATATTGGCCTCAAAATATGTGATAAACTTTAGGAAATTGAATGTAAATTCATATTGGTTGTAAGAGCACAGCGATAAGAGTCACAAATACGCTCGCAGTGGATAGATAGGTTTCGCTTTTCTTAGAGCACTGAATAGCTGTACTACACTGGTAGCAAAAGAAATTATCATGTTTCACAATTTTGTAAACGAAGGTATAATTTTTTTAAACTTTTATAAAAGACAACCGTATAAATTATCTAACTACGAAACAGGCTTTACAAGTCAATGTTAGATGTCAGTGTTCTATAAATTCTATGACAGCCATTAAATGTCATTGTAGTTGTTTATTTCACTCTATTTTCATCGTCAGCACGTGGATCTTGTGTTCATTATGAGTACAGAAAAAATGATGCATGTCAATTTCTTCTACGATTTTAAACATAGCACATTTTTCAAATGGTTATTCCTTTTCTACCCTTACATAAATTATCTTTATAGGTTTTTCCACTGAATTTGCATCAACGTAATCTTTTTATTACTGTCAATGACTTTAGTTGAAAAGCCTACAAATGATCACAGATGTTTGACAGCTGCATGTTTGCCACATTTTTAATTCTTTCACTGCGTCGATTTGCATTTTTGTACATTGGTAGAAGGAAGTTGTAAGTCTGATAGCAGCTTACCTGATATCTATAGAGCTTTCGGTATTCCAAGGGACATATTAGAGCAGGTCAATGAACAATCTATATAACTGCCAGCATTACTTAATCCAGTAGTTGTAGAAGTTGAATTAATTAAAAATAAGCTCGAATTATAGTGCCTTGTTATCCAAAACAATTGCATAAGTATTAAATATTCTATCGGAATACTTTTCATCTTGATTTTTGCACAAGAGCAAAAAAAAGTAACGTAAATATGGCGTTATTTTCTTCAGAAACTCTTCCACGAAAGTCAACTTTTCCTGGCAATATATCCAAACCGGGGCCTAGCTTCTTAAAATATAACTCCCCCATACCTCTGTTATGTTCTATAATAGGGTGAAAAGAAAGTGCTAACGTGAACATCACCACCTTTAGAGCAGTTTCGTATCAGTAATGCAGAATTTGTGATACACCATTTCCATTGTGTCAAAAAATGTTCGTCGTCGGTAGTAGTCCACCAGAATCAATGTCCATTGATGACGCATAGCAGTCGTGATAAAACTGGTCAACTGGTCGAAAGATTTTGATGGGATGACAAAGTTAACAACTTCTTATGTATGATTTTCAAATAATTTAGCCCTATTTATTGATGGTTCTTTACAATTGACCACATAGGGGTTCAACTGTAGTTCTTATATATACAGACATAAAATAAAAAGATATCATTAAAAATTAACATAAGCGATGAAGCTTTCGATATTCACCCGCTGTATAGTAAAAATCTGATGTGGGCAGCACATGACTTTCGCTGCAGATTCATATTCATGTTCTCTTTAATTTTTCAGTAATTCATTAAGTTAAGTTTAATTGAACAAAATAACGCCCATAATTATTTTAAATTGCACAGAAATTGCACTATTAATTCAATTTTCGTTTTCATTAGGTCACTGGACTTATTTTCAAAGGTGACGTAGCGAGAAAATGTGAAAAACTGAAATATCCCAAGAACTGCTATAGTCCTAGAGTAATCGGGTTGGTCTTATTCTTTTCATCGTCAAAAATTACGTATAAAACAGGCATTTAATTGATATTTTGAGCATACGTAGTCTTTTATTTTTTTAGATATTGACGATTTTTGCGGGCCATTTTGCAAAAGAAGCAGGTTATTTTTTTCCGAATTGTACCAAAATCTAACTAGCACCAGAGTATCCCACAAGTAACTTATCTACCAAATTTTGTGAAATTTGATCTATTAGTTTTGCAGCTAGAGCGGATACAGGCAATTTTTGCGGGCCATTTAGAAAAAAAAGGTAGGTTCTTTTATCCCGAATCGTACAAAAATCTAATCAGCACCAGGGTATCCACAAGGATCTTACCCACCAAATTTAGGAAATTCGGTCAATTGGTTTTTCAGTTAGAGTGAATACATACATTGCACACACACACAGACAGACGTCATGCAAAAAACAGTTTTTTCGTGTTCTAGAAGTCTCAAAGCGTGTAGATCTGTCGAAAACTCGAGTTGCGATTTTTGACAAGATTCCAATGCCTTCCCTATACATTACCATGTACTGCAGGGAAAGTAAAAATGTATTTATTTTCACATTTTAGAACACTATCATTTTACGTAACAGAACTAAACATTAAACAAACTCTCGTGAATGATTAAATTTTCAACTCGATCATTTCGGTACATTACCAATTAGAAATCGTTGCTTATTGCAGAACGATTTCGAATCCAAAGGCTTCGAAGCTGCAAAATCCTTTCTAAATCTAAAAAGAAACTCGATAAAGTGAAATGAATACAATGTAACGATGCCTTGTGCTTTTTCTCCGGCTGCCGCTTCCACTGACGTTGCCTCTGCTTTTGGCACTGAATCTGCAGGCGAGAACATAAAAAATGTTTACTGTCCCACGTGAAGGCCAACATTTGACTGCACTTTTACGTAAGTTTTTTGAGTAGGAGCACACCGAAAAAGCTCACTGCGTTGTGTCTGAGCGGTTTGAGCTCTGTGCGTGAGGAAATTTTGAAATATTACACGACTTATCAAGATCTAAAATAAAGAGCCTCAGACGAGACCCAGTGGTGATTTACTATAGAGTTATTATGGAGTGATTTATTATGGAGTTTCTGAAACTTTGTAACCAGTGTTTAGCCCCGCGTTAAAGCCCCCCCCCCCCCTGCCCCCAGATAATCAGATTTTTGTTTGTTTTTCATGTAAACGTTCATTTTTTCGAGACGTTTTGCGTTTTACTTTTAAAAATTTGCGTTTTATTAATTTTAATTTAATGAGGTATTACATTTAAATTTTTTCTTTATTAACACTTTACAACATAGTTGAAAAGTGTTTATGACTTTGTTCTTTCTGTCTGTCTGTCTGTCTGTCCGTTAACACGATAACTGCCGTAAAAATGACTTTATCAAAATGACATTTTAGTATGTTGTTCAAACGGTCTGTGGTGAACGGTCTATGGGAATATAAATGAATAATATCACCCAATGAGTTTTGGATTGAACACGGGTTGAAAAAATGAAATGCATTGAACCCTATGGGACTTAATTCTTCAAACATTTTATAAGCGAATTTAAAATTCACAAATTGCTTCGAAACTTTTAGGATGTATTCAAATTATCCCATAAGAAATATGAAAAGAATTTCAGCAAAATATATTCGGTAGTTTTTGAAATAAAAATTAAAATAATAATTACACCCATATTATATGAAGAGATCACGTGACCCACTTCAAAATAAAATATGGCATCCATCTTGTGTTAAAATCGTGATTTTTAAAGTTCTTTTTAACTTATATTTAGTGTTGTATCCGTTCTAAAACTGCTTTATTTTGCTTAATTTCTGTGCATCTATATTTTGAAACAACGCAATTACAATATATTTGAGTTTAAATGATCAATGCCATCCATCTTGTGTCAAAATCGTAATTTTTAATGTTCTTTTCAATTTATATTTAGTGTTGCATCTGTCCTAAAACTGCTTTATTTTTGCTTAAATTTTGTGCATCTACATTCTGAAAGAACGCATTACAATCTATTTGAGTTTGAATGATCATCAAACTTTGATTATTTCTAAAACGAAGCCTACTTATGGAGAATGTAAACAAATAAAGATGTAGGATGAGTTGCATTGCTGAATTTCTTTAACTCAAAATTATTTAGTTCTAGAGTCTGCAAAATAGCTAATATGAATGAAACATTAATTGGTTTTACATAGACGATTTTATAGCAGTGAATTTTTCAATGAAGTTTTAAGCAGAAAAGATAGAAAGTATGATTACCAAGAAAAAGTTAGAAAGTATGATTACCTTCATGGTTTGAAGTTTTTAAGTAAAATAAATTATTGTAGTATTGTGGTGAATGAAAGGAATGGAATAAACATGTACAGCCAGAATGTAATTATGTACAGCCAGATTGAAGATAAAACATCCTTGCCCCATTTATAAATCAATCTACAAGAAAATAAATTGAAATTTGGTTCAACATACGTCAAAGTGAAATCGCTAAAATGGGTAGAAGATACACCTATACGATTTTAATCCTGTTTAAATAATCGGTTGATCAGAATAGAGAATAAATATATTTTGAAAATTCTTTATCAAAATAAAACAGATGACTTAAAATTCAACATATGAATAATTTCTGCAATGTTATATCCTAAGAATGTATTTAATAAGACTCTATCAAAAATATAATACCCGTTCATTTATAAAATGTATTACTTCCCTGTAATACATGGTAATATATAGGGAAAGTATTGGAATCATGTCGAAAATCGCAACTCGGGTATTCGGCGGATCTACACGTTTTGAGTAGAACAACAACAAAAAAATAATATTTTTAGAGTGACGTCTGTGCGCGTGTCTATGCAATGCATGTATTCACTCTAACTCAAAAACTAACTGACCAATTTTCATAAAATTCGGTAGGTACGTCACTTGTGGGTGCTATTAGATTTTGGCATGATTCCGCTTTTTTTGCGTTGCTGATGTCGATTCTTACTAATTAAACGATATCCTACCACTTTGTGATTGACATCTTTCTTATATCTCGCATTATTACCGCTAACTTTTTAATTCGCCACTAGGTGCGCTGCAATCACGTTTATTTGATTGGAAATGGTCACTTTATTATTGATAAGCATAGCGGATACATTCATAGACCGTTCCATACAAAGTTATTGAAGTGCTTAAAGATTTTCCTCGAACGCTGTGAACTAAATTAAGCCTTTTCTGTTAGTAATATGAAAAACATATAAATTCAACTAATGGCATAAAGAAGTTTATGCTTCTGATTCTCGGTTCTCTTTTCAATCAATTTCTGAAAGAGGCTGAATGTATACAACTTTAACATATTACAAAAAAATCTGATGTGGGCAGCACATGACTTTCCTTATATAATGCAATGAATTTACTACTTTTACAGTAAAAAAAAAAAAAGTTATTCTTATAGTACATACTTATATCCTTTCCAAGATATTGCATTTTCGTCAATTAGTCGTCATTTTCATTGATTTAGCGTCATTTTTATCTATTTGGCGAGATTTTCGTTAATTTGGCAACATTAAAAAGTTGGCAAAATTTCGCCAAATTCGTTGCCAAAATCTCGCCAAGCGTTATGGAAGGAGAAATAAGTTATTCTTACAGCACATAAATGACTATTGACGTTCAAATACAAAAATATTACTCAAAGTATCTTTTCTCATGAATGGAACGAGCTAGATCCACGAGAATGATGTCACCAAATTTATCGCATGGTATTACATATGAAAAGTGAACATGTTTCTCAACAGTTAATATATTTTAATTTATGGGATTTTTTAATAAATTTATTTGAAAAATGAGTAATATCTCGAGAACAGTTCATGCTAGCGTTTAAAGTTTATGTCAATCGTTTTCTAAGGAAAAATTACATTAGAAATGTCTATTTGCGTGACTTTATTAAAGGTTTTGATTTTTTGATGATGTTTTCGAAATTTCACTTGAAAATTTAGAGGGGGGGGGGTCTGAACATTCGATTGTGTTTAAAAACAAGAGGTTTCCAGTATTCACAGATTGTGATTTTTGTACCAAATTTAATTCAAATCGCTCCATTCGTTCGTGAGATATCATCTCCACACTTACACACACACACACACACACACACACACACACACACACACACACACACACACACACACACACACACAGACATCACCTCAAAACTGTTTGATTCGTGATCAGGGATGCTTGAAACGTGCTCTCCCGTCGAAAACTCGAATTCGAATTTTCGACCCCGTCACAATACTTTCCTTATACATTATGTATATAAGGAAAGTAATAAGTGTTCTGGAATGCTCGTGAATTTGCAGCGGAAGCTACAATCCTGCAATAACACGGATGAACAAACGTAAATTAATTAAGGAAAATGACTTAAGTGACAAACTTTAGATGAAAAAATAATAAAATATTATATGAAATGGAATCAATGTTTTATTTTCAAATACTGCCTTAGTTAAATCTCATTGGTGGCAAATATGTTGCACATACTATTGTTTTTACGCAAGAATTTTTCTTAAAATGCATTTCTCATGGAGCTGAGTTGAGGATTATAACCTGTATTGTTAGAAAATGTACATTAGTTCGCCATAGAGCTCGTATTGGAAAACGAAATTCGGTCCCCCTTGCTTTCAGAGATCTTGGCTACGCCTATGGAGTGAGTAACGCTCAAGTCTTAAACAAACTGATAAACACGGGTGCCACAGTTTAAAAGAAATGAGATTAAATCTCATATGCAGCACCATGCCTTAAAAGCCGGTTCTCTGGGAACAAAAACTACTTTTCTAGTCTTCTTCGCCTCCAAAAATCCGGTTTTACAGCCCCCCCCCCCCCCCCCATCTTATTTACTTTAAACCATTGCGTTGTGCTTTTGTCTCTTCAATTGTTGAAGATATGCGATAAACCGTGAAATGACGGACAAATTAGTAACGTACCGTTTTTGAAACAGCTTCTAATTTTTGAAGAATTTTTAAATAAGAGTTGTAGGTTTTTAGTAATTTTTATTTATTTATTTATTTTTGCTTGGGTCCAAGGCCTCAGCTGCAGGCTAATGTTTACATCTGTTTTCAGATGCGCAAATATTTACAACATTTTTTTAAAATTTATTATTGAAGAATGTAGATATATTTAATTCATATCACGTATTTTTACTCTTATTAATTGCGATGGGAATTGGATTATTGTGATTTGCATATGAGATTATAGAAGATATTCATACAATAATAGCTGTTCAGAATATTTAAATCCGAAACATTCGTTCAAAGTTCTAAAGGAAAAAAACTGGCACATGCAGATGACTTTCTCACTGACTCAAACAACTTTGTTTCTCTTGTAATTAAATTTATTGAAACTAAATGTATTTGTTTTATAAAAAAAATATAATATGTAAAAGTAATGTTTATTTAAAATCACTTCTTTCCTTTTTTATTTGACGACTTGGCTTTTTTTTTAATAACGCCAACTCGTCAAAATTCAGACTCCCCCTCCCTCCCGCACCTAGGAAATAGCTTAAGAATTGTTTATCCTATTGTCACAGAGGATATAACATAAATTTTGTGGTTAAAAACTACATAACAAAATATTATGTAATTCTTATATTTCGATTTCATTTTCGTTTTCGGATTTTGCTGGCCATTTTAAAAGTGAAGACCACTTTTATTTTATCGATGTGCACCAAAACCTAAGCAGTACTTTCGTTTAAATTTTTGGAAACAATCCAGGCTTTCTTTAGAACATTTTTTAGAATAAAACAGTGAAAACATAAATACAATAAATTTGTGATATTTTTTTTTGCATGTTCCTAACTCATGACTTGTCCCAGTAATGCTATTTTGGCGGAGGGAATAAAATGTATTTTATTTTTCGGGGAATATTGAAATTGAACTTAGAGCAACTTATTAAAACAAGCTAGTAAATGCATGTACAACGTCGAGCCAAGGTAACATTATGACAATGGCAGCATGAGACTAAGTGACATTATCTCTTTCTGGGGTTCTCATACAGTAAAACCTCGCAAATGTGGACACATCTATATGTTGAATGCTCCTGTAAATTGGGCTCATTTTCTTGAAACGGAATTGATCCGTAGTCTTAGCATTATCTAAGACATCTATATGTTGCACATCTCTCTAACTTGGAAGTTAGAGCACTGTATGACTATAAGGGAATTTAGAAATTCAAATATTTTAAATTCTTAATGTAAACAAATTATTAAAGAATTTAAATGCATTTAAAATTATTTTTTAATTTTAGTTTTTAACTGAAAATGAAGTTATGAATATGTTTACATTATTTTTAAAAATTTACATAAAAATGAAAACAATTTTAAATCTAAAAACTTAAATACTAATATATAAATAATATTTAAATACTTAAATAAATCTAAATATTTAAATAAATCTAAATATTTAAATAAATCTAAATATTTAAATAAATCTAAATATTTAAATAAATCTAAATATTTAAATTATAATATTTAAATTGTTTCAGCTTAAACAAACATTTTAAAACTGAAATTCACAAATACTTAAAAAACGAAATGAACTTGATAAAACGAAAACTTGATAAATTTATACATTTATTTTTTGTCCATTTAATTACTTTCCTTATATACATAGTATGATGTATAAGGAAAGTATTGTGACGGGGTCGAAAATTCGAATTCTAGTTTTCGAAGGGAGAGCACGTTTCAAGTATCCCTGATCACGAATCGAACATTTTTGAGGTGATGTGTGTGTGTGTGTGTGTGTGTGTGCGTGTGTGTGTGCGTGTGCGTGCGTGTGTGCGTGTGCGTGCGTGCGTGTGTGTGTGTGCGTGCATGTGTGTGCGGGACCTCCGCTCCTCCGGGGGCCGTGGTAGTCTGTTTTTCAGAGCTTGTGACGTCATGAAAAACGATCCAGTGTTCCAGCGTATTTCAACCTAAAAGCGTTTGTTTTGATCTGATGTTATGCTTGAGCTCGTTTCTTTCAAAAACTTTTGGACTTTCATTGCGTTATTTACATTTATTTCATTGTGTTATTTACATTGTGTTAGTAGTATTGGTTGATTTTTAATTCCAATAATGTGTCATTGTCTACAACTGTAGCATTATCTGACAAATTGAATACTATTTTGAAGACGTAGGAGTTCAACTTTCCTATGTCGCTTAGCTGCTTGTTTACTAAATCCCATTACTAATAGTTTGCCAGATATCTCGTTGAATAAACTTGCAAAATAATGTTGTTGTCTAAATAATTACGTGACTACAACCTGAAAAATTCTTTGTATTCTTAAGACCTTTCAAACTTAAAAAATGCCTAGGGACTCATAGTTTTAACTTATGAGGTTGCAACATTTTATTATATAATCATAGTTATTGAATAACTCATGAATGAAAATTTAAAAAATCAATTTTTCTACAAATCTCAGCTGTTTGTTACAGCACTATGTTTTCAAAGACATTCTTGACAAAGATACATTCATGAACAAACTATTAAATGAAAATTGAAGTAACTTTGGATAACGCTAAGTTTTATTTTAAGAACCTTTATTTTGTTGCTTGTTTAAAAGCCATAAAATAATTTGCTTTAAGGTTTGCCATAAATTACTTTATTAGTTTTGCATAAATTTACAGTTTTTATAAATTTCATTGCAGTTTTAAAGATTTATTTACTACAGTGCAATGCAAATGTATCTTGCTTCATTCATTGAGTATGAAATTCTCATTTACCCGACAACAGAAAGTAGTACTTAAAGCTGTGATATACATCACAAAACGAGCTCTGTTTTATAAGCTCTGCAGAACATTTACATTTGATATTTAACAAAATTCTGCTTTTGAGCTCATTTTTAAGTTTACAAACTTCTATTTTAACTACAACATTATTGGATTGGTCATTTTAAAGCAACTAATGTGTAACAAGAATTTAGAATAATTATATTTATCTTTTTTTAATCCAATGTATCTCTGTGTAAACATAATGCATTTCAATTGGATACAGTAGCAGCTTTTATTACTGATTATATATTTTTTTCCTGTATCGATTGTTTTATTCTGATTTTTATAATTGCATAGGTGTTATGTCATTTTTAATGTTTGCTGTAACTTGTTAATTTGTCATTTTTATGTATCACCCTGTTAAGTGTCTTTTTGAGGCCACTTGAAATGGTTTTTAATTTTGTGCATTACAGAAACTTCAATTTCTTTTTTATTGATCTACGTGACAGATCCCTGGTAAAGGATGGAATCATATTTTACTAATACCCAATCATTTACTTGTAGATTTAGCACATCAGTGACATCTTCATTTGTTTAATTTTTAGACATATATTTCTCATTAAATAAAATTACTGTCAGTTACAATTTTGGGCCATTCCATAGTAACAGACTAACACATATAGGAAAACAAAAAAGATTTTTAAGTACAAAAAGGAAAACAAATAATAATAAAATAATAATAATGCAGATCTGCATATGTTCGAAGAATAGCCTATACCAAATTTTGGAAAAAATTTGAATTTTGAATAAATTAACACTAATTAACTGTGTATGTAACAGACTAACCAAAATTACCATGATTTTATGATATACTTACTGAAAACAAAATATAACATGATTAACATTAAAATAAACTATAGCAAAGTCTTTAAATGCTGTAATAATTTTTTGTTAGTCTGTTACAATGAATTAGTCTGTTACATTGATTAATAAAAAAAATCCAACATATAAAAGAATAAAAAATTTACATATATGTAAGGAAAGTTGTCAGTAAAAGACCTGTTTATTATTTTAAACATTAAATCAATATGTGCTCATTAAATTTTAATTAATGGCATTTTTTTTGTGTGTGTAATAGACAAACATACATACCTCTTTTTGAAAATCTTGTCAGGTATAGCTAAAAAAAAGTACTAAAATATTTTTAACACTTTACAACAAAGTTGAAAAGTGTTTATGACTTTGTTCATTCTGTCTGACTGTCTGTCTGTCTGTCTGTCCGTTAGCACGATAACTGCCGTAAAAATGACTTAATCAAAATGAAATTTTAGTATGTTGTTCAGACGGTCTGTAGGACCTATGGGAATATAAATGAATAATATCACCCAATCAGTTTTGGATTGAACCCGGGTTGAAAAAATGAAATACACCGAGACCTATGGGACCTAATTTTACAAACATTTTTTAAGCGGATTTAAAAATCACAAATTGCTTCAAAAATTTTTGGTAATATTCAAATTGTTCCATAAAATATATAAAAAAAATTCATTCATATTGAGAGTTGTATCCGTCCTAAAACTACTTTATTTTTGCTTAAATTCTGTGCATCTACATACTGAAACAACGCAATGACAATATATTTGAGTTTAAATGCTCATCTAAATTTGATTATTACTACAACTAAACCTATTTTTCACCTACGTAAAATGTAAACAGCAAAATATGTAGAATGAGTTGTATTAGAATTCCTGTATTTTTTTAACACAAAATAATTTAGTCCATGGAGTCTGCATGGCTGATATGAATGAAATATTAATTGATTTTATAAAGAGAAGGACGATTTTTTTCGATGAAGTTTTAAGCATAGAGTTTAATTATTTGTAGCTCCATGGTCTTAAATAAAATGTTTAAATAAAATAAATTATTATAGTATTGTGATGAATGAAATGAATGGGAGAAAGTTATGAATGAAGTCCTGTTTTTATAGAGAGATCCAGGAGTGTTATTTTTTCTATGACGTCATTTGAATTAATTTCAGTTGTTTTCGATGAAGTTTTCAAATATAATAAATTATCGTAGTATTATGATAATTCTAAAACTATTACCGAGGAATGTATAACATTTTAGAGATGTTTAAACCAGGCAATTTATATTTCAATGCCGTCATTTGAATGAAGTTCATTTTTTTCGATGAAGGTTTAAGTTTTCAAATATAATAAATTAATGCAGTATTGTGATAAGTTTCAAAATATTACCGAGGAATGTATTGCATTTTAGACTTGTTTAAATAAAATTGCATTGAAGTTGGAAAGTGTTTCATAATCAATGCTTTAAGCATGATCGATCTTTCTTGTTAAAAACTAGCTTTAAACTCGCAAACTGAGCGAAGGGGATCGTTTCGCCAACCGTGGATCGTTTTTCGTGACGTCACTAATTTGACTGCCACGGCCCCTCTCTCCGGTGTGTGTCAGTGAGTCTGTGGAGACGATATCTTCCGAACGAATGGAGCGATTCGAATGAAATTTGGTACAAAAATTACAATCCGTGAATACTGGAAGCCTATTGTTTTTAAACACAATCGAATGTTCAGAAACCCGCTAAATTTTCGTGTGAAATTTAAAAAAATCATAAAAAAATCAAAACCTTTAATAAAGTTAGGCATGTAGACATTTCTTACGTAATTTTCCCTTAAAGAACGATTGACTTAAACTTTAGAACGCTAGCACGAACCGTTCTCAAGATATTGCACATTTTTCAAATAAATTTATCAAAAAATCCCATAAATTGAAAAAAATATATTAACTGTTGAGAAATATGTTCAATTTTCATATTTAATATCCTACGATAAATTGGGTGACATTATTCTCGTGGATCTAGCTTGTTCCATTCATGAGAAAAGATACTTTGAGTAATATTTTTGTATTTGAACGTCAATAGCCATTTTTGTGCTGTAAGAATAACTTATTTCTCCGTCCATAACGATCGGTGAGATTTTGGCTACGAATTTGGCGGAATGTCGCCAGTTTGGCGATCTTTTAAATGTTGCCAAATTAACGAAAATCTCGCCAAATGGATAAAAATGACGCTAAATCAATGAAAATCACGACTAATTGAAGAAAATTGAATATCTTGGAAAGAATATAACTATATCTACTATAAGAATAACCTATTTGGTTTTTACTGTAAAAGCAGTATTCTTATACGATGTAAATAAAATTCTTGAAAATGTCTTTTTATCTGTAGAATGTATGTTCAAAAGTTGAAGGGAACGAAAATGCTTTGGATGACATATGAAAATTCTTTTTTGAAATCGTAGATTTTTTTTTCTTTTTATTTATTTATTTATTACTTTTTTAAGTCTTTGACGTCAAATACTGCTTGTTGAAATATAATTACCGTCTGTAGAGAGCGCCCTCCCCCCCCCAAAAAAAAAACTTTTTCTTAAATACACTGTCATTGCAGTTAATAGTATTCATGAACTGCATGAACATGGTTCTTATTAGACGCTCGTCAGTATGGACCTGATATCTGCTATGGCAGCAAGAAAACTTGCGGTGACTTGCTATTCAAGAAAATTTGCTATTTGCTCAGGCTGAAAATTTAGCTTAGTCCTACCACGTAGCTGATTTAGTTTCGAAGAAATTTGAAGCTGGCTGTGTGGTAGGATTGAATTTGCCAGTTTGCAATTATTACAGTTCGCGATCATATTAATCAGAGATTATAGTGTCCTATTTGGGATCTGTGATTGGTTAAAAATATCATTATATAAACTGACAATTATATGTTACTTAAATTTTGGTTGAATGACTTTGTCTTGGTTTTTTGCTGAGGATGTTGTACCATGTTGGCATGTTGCAAAAAACTTTGCAACATAAAATTTTTCGTAAGCTCTTTGTCAGAGTGGCCAGGAATTCCGAGGACCGGGGTCAGTCAATACAGTTCTGAGACTCAGGTTCGATTCATGCTAGCCAGTTACAATTTTAAAAGAGTCTGAGCGTCTGGAGATGAAGTCGGATGTTCTGTAGAGTCTCAGTCTCAAATTAAGGAAAATAATGTGCTGTTTCCACCAAAGTTTGAATAGATCAGTCGATAGATAGTTTGAATTATTACTTTTTATACTTACACATGAAGTTCACATTAATAATAAAAACGAGGTCTCTTAAAAACTTAAAATTAAAAAAAAATTAAAAATTCACTCCTTTTAATATAAGAGTTTTAATTTGATAAAATATTTATCTATGATAGGGGGTTCTAAAAGAAAAATACGTCTTTCCGTTTTTTTCCCTGGCGTAAACATGTTATGCTAGTTCCACCAGAATCCTAAATGGCATGCCAAACGTTCTTCTGTTCAACACTCTGCTTGTAATGAGAGTTGCCAATGAAAAATAAAAAAGGAGAGAAAAAGAGGGTGTAAAAACTAAGCTGTGGTAGTGACCTCGATACAGTAAAGGGTAAAAGAAATAGAGGAAGAAAATGTGACAAACAGGAATGCAAAATAAAATCGCCCTAAATAAACACTTCAAATTTAAAATATGTACAAACATGCATACAAATAATATACTTTTTCCGAATTTTTAATGTAACCTAATTTTTTTTCATATATTTCAAACAATGTATATATATTACACTTGCATAAATATGTAGTTATGAACACTTCTTCTAAGGGTCGATTGAAACAAATATGTGTAAAAATACTGTTCAAGATTATTACATTATATAGTATATATTTTTTTACTTTTATGTTAAATACAGAAAAATTATCACCTTAGCTTATATGAAAACTTATTGGTTGCAAAAATTTAGCCATGCTATTGTTTTTAATTCCTCTCCCCCTTGAAATATTTATTTCTCAGGATCTGCTATAGATAGAGCAAAGGAGAATCGAGGGTTCACTAAGGCTGTTTACTTCCTGTTCATATTTTTTATTTCCGGTTCAAAAATTTCATTTTATTTGAAACACATTTTCTCAAAATTAGCTGAAGATAGAGCTTGGATGAAAACTGGATATGGATTTAGCATCAAATTCTGGAGAAGATAGGGTACTTCACTGAGAATTTTCACTTCCGGTTATTTTTCTACTTCCAATTGTTTTTCCAATTCCGGTTCAAAACTCGCAATATATATTTATCAGGATTGGTTATAGATAGAGCTTAGATAATGACTGATATGGATTCAGCATCAAATTGCAGGGAGAATAAAGAGGCTCATTCATAAATTTGTTGTATTTGATTTCTAGTGAGTATAACACACTATGAATAAAAGAAACGATGAAAGGACAACGAGATTTGGGACCTTCCCAGCTTCCTCTTCTTTCAAAAATTTTCTATTAGATCAATAAAGTGAAATATTTTTAAAAGGGCGCATATTATCGTTTTGTATATTAAGTCGTAACTTATGAATGAAAAATGACATATAAAATGGCTATTTTCTCAACAAATTTTAGCATTTTTTTTTTTTTTTTTTTTTAAATGTTCGAAAATTTGAAGGCATTCTCCTCGTGTAAGCTCTTTGATTATCCACAGACTTCTGATATTTATTTATTGAAATAATTGCATAAAGTCCCATACAATTTGCTCAATTTGTTCCAGACATGTAGAGTAGAACAGTAAAATTACCAATATATCAAGAATGGCCTTGTTAACTTCAAAATAATGATGTTCATTTATTTCTAGTGTCAAGTTCTTTCAACAGGGCTGTGGAATCGACATCTCAAACCTTCGACTCCAACTACGACTCCTCTTGTTTTATAATATTCGACATCGACATAAATAGCAATTAATGTTTAATTTTTCATATCAATAGTTTTTAATTAGTGAACATTTGGTGTTTTTTATTGCATAAAACTATTTAAAAACTATTAAAAAATTAAATATCTCCTCCAAAAAATTATTTTTAAATAGTTATTTAGGAGTCGGAGTCGGTATATTTTTGCTGACTCCGACTCTACACCAAACCGCTACGGACTCCGACTCTACAGCCTTGATATATACATTTGATAATAGGAAATATATTTTATGATTTTAAGCATTTTAGATAAAAAAATATGCAATATTTCGATAACTATACATGTTAACGTTCTGGAAATGTCATACGCATTAAATAAATAAATGAATATAAAATGACTATTTTTGTAAGACTCATTAGCATATTTATTTTTTTACAATTTTTCTTCGATTTTCGAAAAAAAAAATACTCAAAAAATTGAGGGTCTTTCTCTGGTTCGATCATCCTAAACATCAATAGGTCTAGAATGTTTACAGATTGAAGATATCGTGCCGAATTTCAGTCATTTACCACAATTTGTTCGAGAGATATCGTCTCCACAGACTCACAGGAAGACACACACACTCACACACTCAGACAGTTAAGAATCATTGACAAAATTGTTGAATTGAACTACTCAATTTTCTCGAGAGTAATGCTAACCAAAGTCTCACAGACACAAACAGATTTTGTTGTAAAATGGTTTATTTGTAATCGGGGATGCTCAAATCATGTACATCCACCAAAATTCGAGAGTCGACTTTTTGATCCCATTGCAATACTTTCTCTTTACATATACTACGAATTAATGAATTATAGGGACGGTAAAAACATGAATAAAAGGAAAAATTAAGAATATTTTTCAAATATAAGGAATGCTTTAATGAATTTTCAGTGTTTATCAAATATAATTTCTGATTGGTAAATGATGTCTATATAATAATTGTTTAATCGAGATCTTCCAGAAGCCCCCGGTGACCCAGAAGATAGAATTTTTGCACATTTATTGTATCGACAACGGGACAGAAACTTTTTCCCTTCCAATGGCCAGGCACCTGGACAGAGCCTAACTGAGTTAGATTTTCGACCCCCCCCCCCTGGGGCAAAGAAAATAGAGGGCTTTTCGAAAGGTGTTTTCAGGCCACTCCAGAAATACTTAATGACTTAGAAGAATGAATCTTTGCATATAGTATAGACCATGGGGCAAATCTTACTGCAGCCCAAACTTCAATTCCTACCTCAGGGGTTGTTGTTGTTGAGACCCAGACCGTCCGACCTACTAGAAAGGTGTAAGGTAACTCTACCTCAGGGGTGGAGAAAATGGGGGTTCTTAAAGTCTTTTCAAATCCACAAGAAACCCTCCAAATAATCTTGAAGGCTGAATATTTGCATATAGTATCGATTGCAGGATAGAACCTAACGGAACCGGATTTACAATTTCTCCTATGGAGAAGAATAAAATGGGTGGGGGTGAGGGGGGGGGGGTAAATTTTTTTCTCGATCTTTCATACGACCCCTCGGTGACCAAGTAGGCTAAAACTTTTCAGACTTACAGTATTGACTAAGCTACAGAATTTATCAGGCCAATTTTTATTTAAGACGATTATTTGTACTTTCCTTAGTATAATGTATAAGACAAGTATTGTGATGAGGTCGAAAATTCGAATTCAAGTTTTCGACGAGAGAGCACGTTTCAAGCATCCCTGAACACGAATCAAACGTTTTTGAGGTGATGTCAGTGTGTGTGTGTGTATGTGTGTGTGTGTGAGTCTGCGGAGACGATATCTCACGAACGAATCAAGCGATTCAAACAAAATTTGGCACAAAAATCACAATCAGTAAATACTGGAAGCCTATTGTTTTTACACGCAATCGAAAGTAACTCTCCAAAATTTTGAAATGAAATTAAAAAAAATCATCAAAAAATTAAAAATTCAATAAAGTTACGCAAATAATAATTTATTATGTAATTTTTCATTAGAAAATGATTGACATAAACTTTAGAACGCTAGAACATGAGCTGTTTTCGAGATATTGCACATTTTTCAAATAAATTTATCAAAAATCATATAAAATTAAAAAAATATTAGCTATTGTGAAATCTGTTCATTTTTCATATGTAATATTATGAGATAAATTTATTATCATCATTCTCGTAGATCTAGCTCGTTCTATTCATGAGAGAAGACACTTTGTGTAATAGCTTTGTAATTTGACGCCATTAGTCGTTTATCTGTCATAAGACTAACTTGTTTTTTCATAAATAATGCTTGGCGAAATTGGTGGAATATCGCCAACTTGGCGAGTTTTTTTAATGTTGCCAAATTGATAAAAAAGACGCTAAATCAATGAAAATGAAGACTGATGAAAATCCAATATTTTGGAAATAATAAGAATCTACTTTAACAGAAGATACTTTGGGTAATAGTTTTGTATTTGGACGATATTAATAGTTCATTTGTTATAAGAATAACCTATTTCTCCGACAATAATGCTTGACGAAATTTTAGCGACGAATTTGACGGAATATCCCCAACTTGGCAAGTTTTTGAAATGTCGCCAAATTGATAAAAATGTCAGCAAATTGATAAGAATGTCGCTAAATCAATGAAAATAACAACTAATTGATTATTCTAATCTTATTCCATATTTGGGAAATAATATAAACCTTTACCATAAGACTCCATCTGTAACGCTTGGCAAATTTTTAGCGACGAATTTTTGCGGCATATCGCCAACTTGGGGACTTTTTAAATGTTTCGAAATTGACGAAACTGTTGCCAAATTGATAAAAATGTTATCAAATTGATAAAAATGTCACCAAATTGATAAACATGACGCCAAATAGGATACAATATTTTGCAAATTTTTAATTCCGTTATATGATGGGTATACCTTTTATTATAATAAGAAATGCTCTTCTAAATATCGCCAACTTGGCGATATTTTGTCCCACATTGACGAAAATATCGTCAAAATTGCAAAAATGATGCCAAGTTAATGTAAATGACGCCTAATTGATGAATTTATTATTAAAATATTTAAATATATGGACTATATTGCTTATTGAGGATGCTATCAATATTGATAATTGTTAATTTAGAGGTGCGTAAAATATAAGTTAATTGGGTACGAAATAGATTGACATGTTGTCATCAGGATGTATAATTTACAGCGCCAAATGTACAATTTAACGTTACAAACACTGTGCTGTGGATCTTTTCATCACTTTTTCACCGTTAAGGAAGTAAATTCATTGCATTATATAAGAAAAGTCATGTGCTGCCCACATCAGATTTTTCATTTTATTGTAAAAGGAGTAAATTCATTGCATTATATAAGAAAAGTCATGTGCTGCCCATATCAGATTTTTTATTCAAAGTAACATACATTATTAAACAAAATAAAACATATTAAAAAAAATGCAACTAAATTTTTTAAATTGTAAATTTCCCTGTCTTTGAAAGGCTTAAATAGTACTTGAATAAATAAATAGTAAATGGTCGGAAAATCTTTACAATGGTATTAGAAAGCTAAATAACTAGAAACTGCAACATAACAATTTGGGCTTGTGGTCTAGGCAGCAATACTTTCTATTACAGTAGTTTGTTTTGCATACACGAAGACTAAATTGACAGGATCTACAGTTTAAAGCGGATTCGGAACTACTATGAACATCCATCCATACTCAGAACTGAGCTGCTTACGGGGATTCGAACCTGGCACCTGTGGATGCGAACACCAGAACATTATTGAGGGGACAATTATGACGAAGGAATGACCAACTTAGCATTTATTTCGGTAACAGACAATCCAAATGTTTTGAGCCTATATAGCAAACCAAGGAAATGTCTTCAGAATTTGCACTTCACCAATTGTTCAAGAAGCTGGAGATAGTTGCCGATATTGTACAATATTTACATATTTATATAAACTTATTTCAATATTAAAACTTTAAAGTAATTAGTTATATTTAATTTTTCTAAAATTTGAGCCATATAAGTATTTTGGAATACATGCAAATATTTATAGGGAAATACACTTTCAAAATTTCACATAACTTAAAAAGATATTTTTATATAACCTCAGTATTATTGGTATCATTTTTTTAATATTTGTTCTTCGCTTCTTTCTTCGATTAAACTTTTTTTCAACCTTTTGTTTCACGCTGATCTCGTTAGCATCTCCGTCTAATCTCTTTCGTACAGTTTACTTCATTCTATAGTTTTCAATCTTAATTCATTCAAAGCAAAAAACCCGTCTTAAATTTTAAAACAAATGGCCACAAAATAAAAAAAATGTTATCATTTAAGAATACATTTGGTTTAAAATAATAAAATAAGCTCTCTAGACTAATTTTTATTTCCTGGGGGTACAGAAAAAACAACACTGGTGTTATTTTCTTTCAGCAGTTGTCATGTGTTTTACAAAGGATATGACTTGATTTTGTACACCAGTGTTGCACAGACCAATTGCAAGGACACATCACTAGTCAAAGATTATAATTTTACGGCATAGTATGGAAATCCTATTCCTCACAAAAAATCCTATTGCCTCTTTTTTACTGAGAACACTGAATAAAATTCAAAAATGAAAAACAAAATAATTTAAAATCTTGTGATAAACATGTAATAATTCTCTACGAAATTTTCTTAACCTTTTCAAGTTAAATTTAACAAGATAAATAAAAAAATGCAATATGGTCTAATCTAGTCTTTTAGAATTTTATCTAAGCATTTTAAGAATATTTGAAAGAATAAAGTCTGTAAGAGAGTGAACACGAAATCTTTACAGACCTCGTTAATTTGAAACCATTAGATGTTTACTATCAGCGATAAGATACAGATTTTTAGCTCCAAGGTTAAATCTGCTCGCAGATTACATTGAATGTTCTTCATCTTTTTTAATACTGGAATCTAAATACGATAAAATCAAAGGAAAGATGAAATTATGGGCAAAATGAGTGTCATTAAAATTTTATTTAAAAACCAGAAAAAATAAAGATAAAAACAGTAGAAAATCCATTTAAAATTACTAATATACTTTACTTTGCTTAAATACTAATAATTAAGAAGTATATATATAAGTTATAAAGAATATCCTTGATCGCCGAAATGCTGTAGTGGTTAGTATATTTGGCTGTAATTTAGGAGATCGAGGTTCAAGTCCTTTCCGGAGGATTGATTTTCATATAAGAAATAAGACTAATGCTTTAAATTTTCCTATTACAACGTATATAAGTATATTATGAGTATTATTAGTATATGAGTTAATTATTAGTATATAAGTATATTATGAGTATATATAAATACTCATAGTATATTATTAGTATATTATGAGTTAATTATTAGTATATAAGTATATTATGAGTATATATAAATACATATCTTATATATTGTGTCCATTATTTATGTAACATTGAACAATTAATCTGATCACAGTACTTACGAATTCCCTGGGAAGAAAAATTATTTATGGTGCCTTTTTAAGTCTTTTTTTTTAATAATCTTTTTAATGAAATTGTACATAACCTAGTTGATTGCCATAAGCAAATGATCCAAAAATGACGTGATTATGTCAAATAAATTTTGAATTAGAGAACAAATAATACTAAAAGCAGTGCAATGCAATGCGAAATGTAGTTTATAGGGGATTCATTTTCATAACTATATGGTCGAATGAAAATTAAATATGGGAAATATGTAGGGCACTCAATACCGGAATAAAATTAAGAACAGTTATTTGGGTATTTTTATACAGAAATGCCGGCGTAGATGCCTGTATTTTCACTTAATTAATTATACGCTAATTATACGCTAATTAAGTTAATTATACGCTAATTAAGTTAATTATACGCTACACTGATTTGGATATTGTTCGTACCTTCTTCAATTCCTTTTGTTAACTGTCTGGTATGTTTTGTATGTTTTTATTTTCCTTTCTATCAATCAATAAGGGTATAGTTAAAGAATAAAGTCAAGATACACTGTTAGATTATTTTGTAAATTAACATTAAATAATTTTAACAATCTTGCTTCTTCTTATAGTCAACCTACTAGATCAATTATATTTTAAAAAAGCTGTGTAAAAAGTTAAAATTTATTAAATATCTTAAAATGCTTCAAATTAATAAAATTGCTTGCAAAATTGGTACACATTCTTTTTTCCCATTTTATAATTTAACTATTTCTCGTTACACTGGATCTATGATTCAACTTCAAATTATTTAAATTTGATATTAGAATTTGACGTTCTACCCTTTTCGTTCCATACGGAAACAAATGTCAGTGTCCTTTCTTTTGAGATAAAAAGTCATGTAACACAACAGGTGTTTTTTTGATTAAATTTAAGTACATTGAAACAAGCTAGTTTTCTCAGATAAATACATATTGTATCTGCGAAATGTTTACTTCCGTGTTATCTTCTTCGTTTTAGGTTTAATACGTTTGTTGGGGGGGGGGGGGGGTATCCATATCTTCAGGGTATCCTTAACTTTATAGGGATATCCTTTGGGAGTATGGGGTATCCTTATCCTTATAAGCAAAGTAGGCAATGGGATTTGGGGAAGAGCTCATCTTCTTTACTCTATATCGTGATGTGCTGCTTAGAGTGCGATAGACTTAGCACCAATTTACATTGATTACAATTTGTCTTTCATTTATAGTCCATGTTGACTACGTGATGGTGTGAATTCAGTATTATCTCAAAAATAGAAGACGGTTTGTCTGCTTTGAACGAAAGATTAAAAAACCAAAAGTTAAACTACTTGTGGAAATTTTGGCCAACTTTCGATAAACTTCCTATAATTGAATTTGAAAGCCCAATTGAAGGCTGAAAGTCTAATTGAAATCTCATCCAATTTAAATCACATTTTATCACAATACATATAATGATAATATAATACCAAATTAACAAATTTAGGGCTAAATATTTTAAATTTGTAAAGTTAGAAAACCCATAAATTAAATGCATTTAGCTAGCAATTAGCTCAAACTTTGATTATTTCTACAACGAAGCCTAATTTTAATGAATGCAGAATGTAAACAAGTGATTGTAAGATGAGTTGTATAAAAATTGCTGAAATTTTTCACGCAAATTTATTTAACTCTGGAGACTGGAATAAAAGTGTATGAATGAAATATTCACGGCTTCTACATAGACCAGACGATTTATATTTCCAGGCGATTACCAGACGATTTACATTTTGATGACGTCATTTGAATAAAGTTAATTTATTTCGATGAAGTTTTAAGTTTTCAAGTAAAATAAATTTTTGCAGTTCTGTGATAATTAGGAAAAATATCACCACTGAATGCATCGCATTTTAGAGATGTTTAAATAAAATTAATTTCAATTGGAAAGTGTTTCACAATCAATGCTTTATGCATGATTGATCTTTCTTGTTATAAGTTATTTTCGATTTCAAAAAAAAAAAAGAAATATGTCCAAATATTGAAGGTAGCAAATTTGTATGACACAAAAATTCGAAGGACCGTAAATAGTTTCCATTTTGAACAAGTTTCCGTATCATGCAGGTTATTAAATTTTCTTTTACTTTCGACGAGACCAAACACATTTTCCGTGTAACACAGTATTCAGTTTTATAGAGCATCTGCTTCAAGTGGGTTTTATTTGATTGTATTTGATTCCCTAGGCATGCAAATATTGATATAACTTGCAAAGACTGAAGTAAAACTAAATCATTTTGTCACATCACTTCCGTATATCAATGTTACTTCAAAATGTATTTCACATGCATTCGTCACTGAGTGTAAATACATGTAAAGTTCAAACATTCTTTTTTAAAATTAGGAATAAAAAAAAAATAATTAAATATTCCATTAATAAAATTAATATTTTCTGCATTTGAGATTGAAAACGTGCAATATCTCAAGAATGGAGTATGTTACTCTTCTGTAAATTATATTATTCCATTTTAAATAAAGAAAAAAATGCCCCTAAAATGCTTATTTCTGAAAAAAATTAATATAATTAGGTTATTATAATTTTGTTTTCGATTTTTGAAAAGTTATGTTCGTAAAATAGAAGATGCTTCTGTGGTTTGAGTTCACCGACAAATCAATAAGCTTCTGGCATTTATTGAATGGAAAAATCGTATCAATTTTTATTCGATTTGTTCAATTTGCCCTGAACGTTCAAGGTCACAAAGGTAGGCATTAAGCTAATCGATGTTGTAAGTTTGCCCCACTAACGTCAATAGTTTGCCTCCTCGTGGAAAAAGTTCTATGGGCGCTTATGGATATAACGCTGTATGCGGACAAAATTCTAATATACCGAAACGGTACTTGATGATTTCTAAATAATGGCGCTCATTCATCATTTCGGGTTAAAAGTATTTAGAAAACAGTTTAGAAAATAGTTTGAAAATAGCAAGCTTATTTTATGTTTCATGAATTTTTTCCTTTTAGATCAAAAACACAAAATATCCCAATCGAGAGCGGCTCATGTTAGCGTTTCATATATGATGCATTCGCTTTAAAATAAAACACCCGATTGATTAAATATCTATTTACGTAACATTTTGTACCTAATTATTTTTTTTATAATTTTTCAATTTTTGACAAATGATGTCTTGAATTTTGTTCTAAAATGGGGTCTGTTCAACCAGAACCTCAACGGGCCTTTGACGTTAATCCATTGAAATAATCATACGAAATTGCATTCAATGTCATCAATTTATTCGAGAGACACTGTACTCATAGACAGACAGACACACAGACGGACGCACAGACATCGTGAAAAAATGGTTGACTCGCATTTAAAGACGCTCAAAACGTGTAGATCCATCAAAATTTGCGAGTTAGATTTTTGACACTATCACAATACGTTCCCTTTATTTCCCCTATGTATTCCAGAAAAGAAGTAGAGTGAATAAAATTCAACATATAGAACAACGATTGAAAGTCGTTTACATTTTATGAAAATGCATTTGAGACCATATTTATAAATAATCAAAAACTTTACAATCAATCCAATGCAATATTTGGAAACCTTTGTTAAGAGGCAACATAAAAATAAAAATACAAACAACAGAAAATAAAATTAAAAATGAACAAAAATAAAACATGCAAATAAAATTTTTATTTCAGGTACTAAATTTCAGCAGTTTGAGTGATTACTTAATTTAAAATTGTTAAATTGCAGCATAAAATGCAAAATTAAATTAAAATACATAAATAAATAAATAAAAAGCGCAAAATTAAAAAAAAATAAGTTATGTTACTTAATTGCAGCAGTTTGAAAGATTAATTGGTTGAAAACTTAAAAAAAGCTTCATAAAACACGAAATAAAACCGAAAATAAAATTATAAAACCCAAATCAAAACATAAAAATGTTTTATTCCAGGGAATTTGCTAGGTAATTTGTTTTGTGCATTTGTAATACACTATTTTTTATTTGTAAATAAAATATATTGTTTATAACAATAATGTACGTATATTTGTAATTTGAAATTAACTATTCTGTTTATTAGTTAATAGTTAATATTTTTATCAGTTATTGTTTTTATATATGTATTGTTTTATAATCACGATTTCTTTTAGCATATCTCGAATATAGAAATCATTCCTTTTCGCATGATTTTATTAATGTTGCTTTATTGAGTCTAAAATAAAGAAAAAGAAAGCCAGAAATAAAAACACAAGACCAACATTTTCATTCCCAGTGCCTAATTGTAGTAGTTTGAGCGATTACTTCGCTAAAATTTTTCAAAAAGCAGCATAAAACGCGAAAATAAAACAGAAAATAAAATTAAAAAGTTTACACAAAAATAAAATACAAGAACAAAACATTTATTCGAGGTACTTAATTATAGCAGCTTGAGCGATTTTGTGTTTTTGCAATACAATATTATTACTAAAAATTATAATTTATAACGATAGTATATGCATATCAATACTGTTGAAGTTGGTTATTACTTTTATTAGTTATTACTTTTATATGTTGAAATTGGTTTTATCAATTAGTGCTTTTAAACATTGATTTATGATAAAGATTTCTAGATATGCTAAAGATATCTATAATAAAGGAATTATTTTTTATCAGATGCTTTCATTAAATAAAATGCGTTTTTATTGCATGGAAGTAAAGAAATGCAGGAATGTTATTTCAATTGAAAGGATCAATGTTTATTAACCTCCGTCACTTTATGAGATTATAAAAATGTCAGAACTTTGATAAGTGTTCCAAATCTAAATAATTCTCGGAAGCCAACAGAGCCGTTCAACGGGGAATCAAATGAATTGCCTTCACTCACGAATGTCTTCTCTTTCTAAAACAACTCTCAGAGCATATATCTCTTGGTGATTCCGAAAGAGATGAAACAAAAGAAAACCGTTCTTTATTTAATCAATAACCTGCTCAAACCAGCCCTTTTCCCCAAGACATTGAAATTTCCCATTCGGTTTTATTTGAGTTTGACTACAAAAGGACAGTAATTGATGAAAAACTGACACTTAGACAAGCCTCCACCACTCATCACTATACATAAATGTGGGAGGTATGCGCATGCTCAGCTTCCCCTCACCCCCTCGTCGTACGAAAAGGCCAAAGCTGTGTGCTTCGATAGCCCATCTCTAATTCGTTGTGTGTAGCGTAGAATGCTTGACAGGTTTCCAAATGCCGGTGTTAAACCTCGACCTGGCTGATCTTACAAGCTCTAATCCGGTAAGCATCTATTTTTTCTTCTTTCTTTCTCAGGGATGTTGGGATGCGAAGAGTTGCTCTTGAGCTTCCACAGTGACTCACGGAGGTTGGGATGGAGAGAGGTCATTACCCTACACTGTCAACACACACCGTATGTTGAATTTTAACACTTGCCAACAACTTGTTAGGAACTGTTATTAGTGATCCGAAAAAGATATAGCAATAGTTTCGTTCGCTTATTCTAGATAATGGGCTATAGAATATTAATATAATTTTGAACTGTTGAATCGTCTAAAGAGAGATGTGTTCAACATGTGTAAATATGAAATTTAGATGCATGAAATGCAATATTTTCCAAGTAATGCAATTTTGCAAGTAATTAATGCTTCATCAAGATGGTAAAACCAACATAAAATAAACGTCTTAATGCTTACAATTTTTCATTTAAAGTGCCATATTATTCATATTGCATACTTAAAAATATCTAATAACAGCTTGTTTTGAATTCTTTGTAATTAGATATAGATAAAGTTATAACGATATTTTTGATCATTTATTTTAGAAAAGGAGTGTTAGAATCATAATATAATTTTAAATTGTTGAATAGTCTAAATATAAATGTGTTTGGCATGAGTAAATATGAAATTTAGACGTATAAAATTTAATATTTTTCATCTAAGTAATATCTTACAAAATCAGTCAAATGAAAATAATTTAGATGGCTTAATAATTTTAATTTTTCATGTGAACTGTTATACTTCATACTGTATACTTAATAATTCGTAATAACTTGTTATGAATTCTTAATAGTGATTAGATAAATCGACAATTTTGTTCTTGGAAATGGATAATAGAATCATAATATCACTTTGAATTGGTGAATAATCTAAAGAGAGATGTGTTCAGCATGTGTAAATATGAAATTTAGATGTCCAAAATGCAATATTTTGTATTTAAGTATTAATGTCTTACAAAATTAGTCAAATGAAAATAAAATGTACTTCATACTGTTTTTTCACCGGAACTCTATTCATACTACATAGTACATATTTAAAAATGATTGATATGGTTAGAAAATGCATATTTGTCTTTCTGTTGTTATTTTAAATAATAATATAAAAATACTAAAACTTTATGGAAATTAAAATATTGATTTATATTCAAAATATAAAATTATCCTTAACTAATGAGTCTTTAACAAATTAATCATGGTTAAGGCAATGATAAAATATTGGGATCTTAGCAACAGTAATTGTCAACAACAGTAATTGGCAGCAACAGTGTTTCCTAAATTGCTATATGCGTACACCTGGAGATACTTAAAAGGTTTCTAGGGTTATCGATAAATAATTCTTTTTATAAAAAGTAATTATTTTTTTTATTAGAAACAGTAACCACAACTAAATCCTGAAACTAAACTAAAATAATATAAGAGAAACAACTCATTGAATTGTTATTTAAATTCGAATTGTTAAATGCTGTAGTAGCATTGCCAGTAAATTGAGTTATGTAGTGTTTGGTTAATCCAGTAGTCCTGCAAGGCAGTAAGATTAGATATTGTTTTTCTGAAATAACATTGAATTTTCATTTCTTCCAATACCATTAGATTTAGTTCCCCTGCAATAAAAATGTATGTGCAAAGGAAGCATTTAAACAGGCAGGGAAAACCTTTCCGAGTGGAATTGTGAATTTATCTAAAAATTTCTAAAATACAGTTTTGATATAATACAATTTCATGGTTAAGAAAAGAAAAAAAAATCTTTATATACATAGTATATAGTTACATACATAGTATATAGTATAGGGAAAATATTGTGACGGGGTTGAAAATTCGAATTCGAGTTTTCGATGGAAAAGCACTTTTCAAGCATCCCTGAACTCGAATCAATGTGTTCGAGGTGATGTCTGTGTGCATATGTGTCTGTCCGTGAGTCTGTAGATGCGATATCTCACGAACGAATGGAGCGTTTCAAAGTTAGATTAGTTTCAAATATAAGTTAGTACTTCGAAATATTTTTATACATTGTCATCCAGATAAACGCCAAATGTTTATGAACAATCCAACGTTAATAACATTTCGCATGGATCTTGTATATCATTAGTTTGCTGCAAAAGAAATGAAGTTATTGCATCATGTAAGGAAAGTCATGTGCTGCTCCCATCATATTTTTTCTCCATTAATATTACTAATTATTTAGAATTTCATACGTTTTTTTTATGCGTACTAGTACTTCTGCAGCTTTACAAAAGATGTATTTTGTATAACTTTTGTGTTCTTCCGTAGCTGATGGGTGAATGGCACTGAACTTATTATAGCTTGGAGTCGACAGTTTTGGAGTCACTCCTCAGACATATCAAAAAAACCTCTAGACGTCTGGCCGAAATGAGTGGGTTATTTAACTAGCTTTTTAAGCATGGAATATCAATAGAGTTTGTAAAACTTACCAATACATTACATTCTTTTCACAGCCTTGCTATAATGACATTTACCGTGTTTTACTAAAATTTGAAACGAAGTGCAGAATTATTTAATTGCATTATTTAATTGCAGCATTATTGACACTAGAATAAGTCCGTTTCTTACAAACTACAAAACATGTGAATATTTAATCCTACCTTCATGAAGTTTGGAAGAATGCTACATGCTAATGAATACTAAAGATTCAGAATGCTACATCTAGAAGTACATAATCAAATGGTCTAAGAAAGGGTATGTAAGAAATTTTTGTTGGGTGGTCATCTGGGATTTATAAGAATGGTCTATATTTTTTAAAATGGCGAAATCATACGATATGAGAGCATGACATTCTGAATTAACTTCCACATACATGCCTGAACTGCAACGTGGGACTGAAATATATTAATCTCTAAAGAAAAACGACTGTATTGCAAAGAAATTCCGACAAGTAATTAAAAACGTCAGCCAAAAATAAAGTCACATATTTTAGAATCAAATACGATTTTATCCAGGTGGGAATGTACCATTAAAGCTTCCCGTTTACAACTAGAATAGACAAAATGCCGAAAGAGAACAAGGGAAGGTTCCATATACCTTGGCGCCCTGTCTCGTTAATTAATGAAGTGTGCTTAAAGTTGCTTCAGTTTTCAGCGTGCCTACACTAAAGTATTTCTCGTACAGTGAAAACCAAATTATAGGCAGACCACCAAGGTATATGGAACCTTCCCTCGTTCTCTTTTGGTATTCTGCTTATTCTATTTATAAGTGGAAAGTTTTGATGGTACTTTCCCACCTGAATGGAATCGTACTTGGTGCCAAAATATGTGATTTTATTCCTTATTTACTTTTATATTTATTTTTTTTTGGCGGGCGCATTTAATTACTTGGCGGAATTTTTTACAAAACAGTTGTATTTGTTTAGAGATATCTCTCTCATATTTCTGTGATGAATTTTTTTTTTTTGTTGTTAAAACGAAAGTGAGATTCGTGTTTTCATGCTTTGCTCTGTACTTAACTGGAATTTAATTTACGTCTGGTTTACATTTTTAGGATTGCAACATTTTTATTAGTGTGTGTTTTACACATACACGGTATCTTTATCGATTTTCAATGCGAAATTTGATCGGGAAATACCCAAGTCTGCGGTTAGGCAATTATCTTTTAATAGAGCCTACCGCAGGCCTCATATTTTTTTAGATTTAACATCTCTATGCCACTGTACTTTTTCTAACCACGCTTTGTGACGTATGTTTACTATGTTGTATGCAATACAGTAAGCTAATGTTACGACCTACCTGAAGGTATAAGGTAACTGTTTGGATGGCTGGAATAACGACATTTGTAATTTATCCTACATAAATAAAGAAGTCGACAATAAAATAGACCTTCATTTCAAGAATGGAGATAAGCAATATCTCGCACTTCATGATTTCAAGTTTTCTAAATTTTATCTAATGCATTGCGCATGAAATATACATAATAAAAATTGTATAATAATAAGTATATAATAAAAATTGTTGAATTTTATTGTTGGATTATTTTCTGTCGCCAAGGGAAAATGACCTCCAAAATCACTACCTAATTTTTAATTTCTTATTTTTACTTTTTACTCTATAGTAAAAAATCGAAATTCAAATTTCTTTTTAAAGTGCACACCCTTGGATCATAAGGTAAAAGATAAAAAAAAAAAAAGAGATCATCAAAATCTGTTGGCTAGTAGGCCTGTCAACAGAAAAACACGACGACAACAAGAACAAGAATAACAAGAAACGTTATGTTCAAAAAGGAAGTTTTCAACTGTATGTTTCTCTACTTGCATTCTACTGATTTAAATAAGTTATTTTTTATCTAGACTTGCCACATGAAAGCTATGAAAAAGTTACTCCTCTAGTTTTGATTGCGGCCGAGAAACAGGGAACTAAAACCCACATCTTGTGTCGTGATGTAAATATACACCTAGCAGCTCTCGCGCATTTTCATTCACATTTCATGGCCGTTTCATTTTCTTTACTTAGCACGAAACGCTGCCGTGTTCCTAAATAACATTACCTTCTATGACAAAGGGATTTGATTGTACAAGGGTCTAAATCTAGTCTCGATACGTTACCAGTTATAATATAATGATATTGTTCGATTGATTTGTAATTGATCGATTAATAATTGACACGAAATAACATAAGAATGAGAAACATTCGTGTTAATTAGCTATAGCCCTTGGCATATGATCTAACTTGTGTATATGACTTAAAAGAAGTATTGATATATATGAATTTGAAATGGGGCACTTTAGAAAAGGGGTAATATTTAAAATTATGTTACATGTGTGTGTGGGTTTTGTTCTTATTTTTATAAATGATTTCATTTCTATTTAATGTGTAAGGTTATGTTAAAAGAAACTTAAATTTATCATTATTTATACAAATTCCTTTTAATAAAAATGAAATAAGATAGCTGAGGTATATATTTCAGTAAAATATTCAGTAAAAATTTCCCGCAAAAAATATTGATTATATAAACACAAATCGTGTATTTGTCTTTAGTATAATTCATACAATTAACTTTATAGGTTACATTTGAAGTGAATGTCATTCGGGAATGTTCACTTACATAAATATGAATTATATTCCATTGTATACAACTGAAATCTTATTCGTATATATATATATTTACACAAAAGTGATTTATTTTTCATTTACTTCTCTTTGTACCCGTTATTCCTCTTTAGGTTATGCTATAATTTAATTTTATTGTTTACAGTTCCAGTGTTACAACAGAAACACAGATGGCAAGCATATTTTTCTGTATTTTTGCCTTGGGTATAGATCATATAACAGGCTTTTATAGTTTACGTTTAAAATGAATGTTATTCGTGAATGTCCATTTGCATAAAAGTGAATTCTCACCTATAGTTTACAGCTCAAATGTTTAATTACACAAAAGTGTATTATATTTCATTAACTTCACTTTGTACGCGTTTTTTCTCTTTGGATTAAATTTATTTAATTTAATTTTACTTTTTATAGTTCAAATGTTTATTAACGGATATCTATGTATTATCTCTCTCTCTCTCTCATTTCCTTCAAATTAGTAGACTTTTCTTGTCTTTTGGTACATGATACAAAATGTCATGTTGATAATTTTTATTCTGAATGTTTATTTATACTTGTTCATTTGCACATGTTTATTTACATAAAAGTGCATTTTTTTTTTTCATTTACTCTTGATCGTAAACTTCACTTGTCTTTAAAATATGTCTTTAGAGTTCCGTTTTATTAATGTGCAGTTCAACTGTTTATTCATGTGTGTCTGTTTACACAAAAGTATTCCCTTCTTACATTTCCCTTCTATTTGTAGGCGCTTGTGCAGAAGAAGGCTCGCATCTGCGTGGGCTTGGGCATGGCTCAGGCGCGGGATTTCGAGATCGATATTCCCCCCTCCTCTATGATCGAGAAGTGAGTAATACTTTTTTGTTTCGTTTTTCCAGTTATTCACTTGCTTCTGCGGAGCAAACGGTTCATCTAAAATTAGACCAAATGGATAGAAAGCTTTGGGAAAGAAAAACAACTTCATTCACATGCGGAGTACTGTTTATTTACCGATTGTTTAAGTTAGCACACACTACACAGTCAAATATATAAATAATCATATTAATAAACTTAAGTAATTTAATTAATATTTAATTTTATGTTGCAGTTCGCATTACAATATCAGTTGTAAGATAAACTTGAGGGTATTATTAAGAAATGTAGCAAATGGAAATGCTTTTGATAGTTTACGATCTTCATCAGTTTTAATTTCTTGAACTTTGTGTTTTCGGTATTCTTAAATGAGCATTATTTTTTGCTATGTGATAATGGGAATTTTTTACATCTTACATAATATTAACCATTAAATATATATATATATGATGTGTACAAATCATGGCTTTTCCTACAAATGAACAAAGTTTTATATTTTAGGGGGAGAGGGGAGATTTCTTATGGAATTTTATGTGAAAGTTTTTTAATATCTTGAAAACGGGGCATGTTAATGCCCTATAAATGATTTATTCCGGTTTCAAATAAAAATGGCTCATAAAATGGCTATTTGTTAAAATAAAACCTATTTTTTTATGTGTTTTAATTTTTGGAAAAAAGAAATGTTCGAAAAATTGAGGGCTTTCCCCGTTCTTCTCGTCCTCTCTGAAAAATTATTGAATTCTTACGTTTACCGAAACTCTCATTTCAAAATTGTATCAAATTTCGTTTGACTAGCTTATTTTAGGGGATAATTTAGGGGGGGGGGGATGTCTTATGGCTCGATCTCACAGAAAATGAATAGTCTTGTTACCGATTAAAATAATTATACCAAATTTCTCTTGATTATCTTGAGAGATTTCATGCTCACTATGGGCAAAGTAACATTTCTAATGTTTCGAGAGCGATTTGTGATAACCCCTAAAAATATTTACAACTAATTTTTGGTTAAATACGTACAAATCGTCTACTCATTTATGATGAAGATAAGAAGGATAACTTGATCCACGTATTTAAGCAGGAATAATGTAATAATGCAGAACTTTTATACTAAAAATTTTTCCTTGATATGCTGCATTATTATTTTATTTGTGCTTAAATACGTTCCTCTTACTCTCGCTATATACATAGTATAATGTATAGGGAAAGTATTGTGACGAAATAGGAAAGTATTGTGATTTATCAATATTTAACCTGAGATTGACGAAAATATCATCAAAATTGTAAAAAACAACGCCAAGTTAATGAAAAAAACCCTAATTTGTGAATTTATTATTACTTTCTTTATATACATAGTATAATATATAAGAAAAGTATTGTGACGAGGTCGAATATTCGAATTCGAGTTTTTGACGCAAGAGCACGTTTCAAGCATCCCTGAACTCGAATCTATCGTTTTTGAGGCGATGTCTGTGTGTGAGGTGATGTCTGCGTGTGTGTCCGTGAATCTGTGGAGACGATATCTCACGAACGAATAAAGCGTTTCGAACGAATTTTGCACAAAAATCACTATCCGTGAATATTGGAAGCCTACTAACTTTAAACACAATGATTGAAAGACCATAAATTTTCGAATGAAATTTTGAAAAAATTATTAAAAATTCAGAACCTTCAATAATGCTACGTAAATAATCCTTTCTTATGCAATTTTTAATTAGAAAACGATTGACATATAAATTTTAGAAAGTTAGCATGAACCTTCTTGAGATATTGAACTTTTTTCAAACAAATTTATCAAGAAATCATATAAACTTGAAATAACAATTATGAAGTATATTCACTTTCTATGTGTAATATTAATTAATGAATTTGTTATATAAAATAATTCCCTTGGATCTAGTTCATTCCATTCTCCGAGAGAAGATACTTTGTGTAATGGTTTTGTATTTTGAAGCCTAACAATTCGCCAACAGTCATTTATATATAAGGAATGCTCTTCTGCCTGTCTGTCTGTCTGTCTGTGACGCCCGGTGACTAATTTAGCGAAATATCGCCTTATCGTTAAAATTGCAAAAGTGACGCTAAGTTTACAAAAATGACTCAAAATTGACGAATTAATTATTAAAATATTTTAATATATGGACTATATTGCTTATTGTGGATGCTATCAATATTAATACTTGTCAATGCGTGAAATATAAGTTAAGTATGTACTTCAAAATAGTTTTACAGATTGTCATCCATGAAAACGCTCAATGTACAATTCAACATTAAAAACATTGTGCGTTTATCTTATACATCATTTTTTCATTGTGACTCATTGTGTTATATAGAAAAAGTTATGTGCTTTCCACATCAGATTTTTTACTTTCGCTATATACATAATAGAATGTATAGGGAAAGTATGTGACGGGGTCGAAAGTTCAAGTTTTCGACGAAAAAGCATATTTCAATCATACATGAACTTGAATCGACCGTTTTTGAGGTGATGTGTATGTGTGTGTGTGTCCGTGAGTGTGTACGTGTGTACAAATATTACAATTAGTGAATAATGGAAATCTGTTAATTTTAAACACAATTGAATATTCGGAAGAACCCCCCCCCCCCCACATTTTCTAATGAAATTTAAAAAAAAATCACCAAAAAATCAAAACCTTCAATAATGTTACGAAAATAATCATGTTCTATGTAATTTTTCATTAGAGAAGTATTGACATAAATTTTAGAACGCTAGCATAAACAGTTCTTGAGCTATTGCACTTTTTTCAAATAAAGTTATAAAAAACATCACATAAAATTAAAAAAATATTAACTATTGTGAAATATGTTCACTTTTCATATGTAATATTATGCGTTAAATTTGTCAACATCATTGCCAGAGATCTAATTCGTTCCATTCATGAGAGAAGATTTGTTGTTGTTGAGACCCAGACCGTCCGACCTACTAGAAAGGTGTAAGGTAACTGTTTGGACGATCGGGAAGTGCCACCCAATTTAGACCGGAACCCAGTGGGGGAGGCATCCACAGGGACCGTACCCTCCTTCCCCTACTACCAGAAAGGGGTAAGGTAACTGTTTGGACGGCTGAGAAGAGCCACCCAATTTAGGACTTACGGACCCACATATTTAACTTGATCGTACTCCGCGTGAACACGGCGGCAGTTTTGGCAGTAGCGGGAATCAAACCCGGGCCTACCGAGTGCAATTTCTGCTCGCTAACCACTGGGCTAAAGCGCCCTACTGGATACTTTGTGTAATAGTTTTATATTTTGACGTCTAACAGTTCTCCAACAGTCATGTATATATAAGAAATGCTTTGCAATCAATTTGACTACCTTGACGACTAATTCAGAGAAATGTTGCCAACATGGCGATATTTCGCCCCAGATTATTGAAAATATCGTTAAAATTGCAAAAATGACTCTAAATTAATGAATTATTACAATATTTTAAAATATGAACTATATTGCTTATAGAGGATGCTATCAATATTGATAATTGTCAATTTAGAGTTGCGTGAGATATAAAGTAATTCCGTACTTTGAAATAGTTTTACTTGTTGTCATCCCGAAAAGCGTCAAATGTACAATGTGTGGTAGATCTTATAAATCATTTTTTCACTGGAAGAGAAGTAAATTCATTTCATTATATAGGGAGAGTTATGTTTTATCCACATCAGATTTTTTACTTATTGAATGAAGATAAGATTTTCTTAAGATGTTTTCCACTTTGGGTAAAAATAAAATAAAATAAAATAAAATAAAAGAACGCAATATATTGAATACTAGCAGCATACCCGTTCTTCGTACGGAGTATATAATATAAAGAAACTTATAATTCGCAATCATGTGCAAATTCTGTTAAAATATTAAATTTATTGCTCCTAAAGAGAAGTTTAAGAATATCTGTTCTCACTATGCAAAATTATCTTCACGGGCAGATCTGAAGAATAAAACAGCTTGGTCCCTTTTGTAAGCAAATTTACAAAAAAAAAAAAAAAAAAAAAGAAAAAGGAATTGAATCAATATATGCAACTCCGTACTACTTATATTGTTGCAGATTAGAAAATATGCCAGTGTGTTAGTAGAAGATTACTCGTATTACATAATATGAGTCTCAAAAATATTAGCCAAAATAAAAGAGATGACGTAATAAATTGAAAATATCAATAATTTCCGTACTCTTTATACCAGAAGGTCGTAATTGATTCCAATATATGCCAATATATATAAAAAAATATGCCAATATACCTGTACTACTTATATTCTCGTAGATTAGAAGATATGTACTATTAGAAGATATGTCTCGTAGATTAGAAGATATGTCTCGTGTATTTGTAGAAGATTACTCGTACAACGTACAATATATGAGTTTAAACAATTTTTGTCGTAATAAAACAATTGCATAATAACGTGAAAATATCAATAATCCCTGAATCAATAATCCCCGAAAATATCAATAATAATAACGTTTAAACCTGAAGACCGTAATTGATAGTATCCAGTCAAAAATGCTATAAGAAAAATCTAATCGTTTTTTTCTAAAATATATTTTTATATCCATTTATTTATTATTCAAATCGAAAAAATAATAATTAAAATTAACAAACAGATTTAATTTAATTGCGTTTCTGAGCAACATGATAAAGATAGAATCTTCCTCATAAACTGCGAAATTAAATAACCATTTTGATTTCTTTATACTTTTCATTGTTCAGTAAAAGCTTGTGAAATATAAACAATGGAGATAGATTTCCCATTTAAATCATGTTTGAAACAATTCATGTTTTCAGAAAGTGACTAATTTGCGCAAAAAATCTCCCATCAAACTCAGAGATGAAGTTTTAATTCACTTTCAAACGATTTTGAAGCTTTTCGTTTGGATAAACCACGGAGTTAGAGAGTAGAACTCCTAGGAAAAAGTTTCGTTTTTCATTAATATCGCGACAATCCCTGGACTTAGATACTCGAAACTTGGGCTAAATTTATGGGGGGCTATTTCAAGGCTATCCACAAAATTTCGTTAAATTCGGTTCAGCCGTTCTGCCCGTGGTGATGAGATAAACGAAAATTTCGTTTTTTACTAATATCTCGAGAACCACTGCTCGTAGAAACTTCAAATATGGACTAAATTTTAAGTGGGACTATTTCCAGGCTACCTACAAAATGTCATCAAATTCGGTGCTGCCGTGATTCCGTGATGATGGGACAAATAGACAGACGGACAGATTTTCAATTTTATTTACATAGATTGAAAACGAGGCATGTTAATGTTCTTTAAATGATTTTTTGAGCTTTCAAATAAAAATGTGCTTATTGCTAAAAATGGGCTGTTTGCTAAAAAAAAAACATTCCTTTACAATATGTTTTAAATGAAAAATAAAATGTGTTCGAAATGTTTGAAAAATAAAATGTGTTCGAAAAATTGAGAGTCTTTTCCTTTCTTCTCGTCCTCTTTGAAAATCTATCATATCCTTACGTTTACCGAAACACTCACTCTGGAATTATATAAAATTTCGTTTGACTATAGCTTAATTTATTAGAAAGAGTCTGAATCTTGCCTACATAAACTCAAATATCATTAGGAAAAATTGTTGATTCACATTCAGAAATATTAAAAGTGTCGATCCAACAAAATTCTAGAATTGTATTTTTGACCTCCTCGCAACCTTCCTTCACACACATAGGGAGACAGGAGCAAGTTCATACATGTTTTGGTTTATAATTTTTGATAAAAAAAAATTGTATGTACTAATCATTTAAAAAATATTTAAAATATTATAAAATGTCATTTGGTATGGCATATTTCTTGCTTTGGAAGCCTTGTGCGCTGATTGGTCACGCTTTGTCCACTGATATTCTATATGTATGCATATAGAATGAACTATAATAGTCTACGTGATGTTCGTGACGATTAACTTATTCATTCCAGCATCACCTACCGTATGATAAAATAAAGTGATTACATAAATTGTATGGTAGAAAATTTGCAGACAAACTAAAGTTTTCACACGTTTTTATTGTTTATCCTAAAATATTGGAATTCGATCAAAAATTGAAATTATATTTTTTATAGAATTATACATTTTAGATACTCTAAAATAAAATTCCACTATTCTTAGCTTGGCGTCCATGTGTATGTATCCATGAGTCTTTATACTTATCTATGCTATGTATTTATTCAATAGAGATCAAAAACTATATCCGATCAGTTTCGTAAAAATTATTAGATAAATCTGTGTTATCCAGATTGGTTACAAAATTTTTTCCATACTATAGTTTTTCTAAAACGTTTTCCTTAAAATATCCCAGGATCTACTGTTGATAGAGCTTAGACGATAACTGGTAGGAATCTAGCATCAAATTTTGGAGGAGGTTGAGTGGTTCACTAAAGATTTCCACTTCAGATCAAACACTTTTTTTAAAACATCTACTTCTTAAGATTGGTTATTGATAGAGCTTAGATGATGACTGATATGAATATAGCATCAAATTCTAGAAGAGGTAGGTGGGGAGTCACTAAGGATTCTCATTTCGGTTTTTTCATCACTTCTGGTTCAAAAAATTTCCTTGAAACTTCTATTTTTTAGTATTGGCTATAGATAGAGCTTATAGATAATGACTGATATGGATTCAGCATCGAATTCGAGAGGGGGGTTATAATCATTTCCACTTTCGACTCTGGAGATGTCACTTACGGTTTTTCCAACACGAAATAAATGTGCAAAAGGGAAAAATCTGTTGTGGGCAACATATGACTTTCCCCGTAGACTCAAATTCATTTTCTCTTTCTTTCATAATTCAATAAATTGAATTTAAAAGCATAAAATAGATCGGACAATTATTTGAAATGACACCGAATTTGAATTTAATTTTAATTCAATTTTCGTTTTCATTTAGCGACTGCACGTATTTTCAAAGGCATTATAGCAAAATGTGAAAAACTCAAATATCTCGAGAACAGTTAGTCCTAACGTTTTGGAATTGGCTTTATTCTTTTTGTTATAAAAAATTACGCATAAAAAAGCATTAAATTGATATATTTGAGCATGTGTAGTCTTTTATTTTAAATTTTATCTATTTTTGGGGCTATTTTGCAGAAAAGGGATAGGCTCTTTTATCCGAATCGTACTAAAATCTAATCAACAGTAGGATAACCCACAAGTGACTATTTTTCACATTTTGTTAAATTCGATCCATTAGTTTTCAGCTAGAGTGGATACATACATTGTATACACACACATACATACATAGACGTCACGCTAAAAATATTTTTTTCAGGTTCTAGAGTCCTCGAAAGTATAGACCTGTCGAAAACTCAAGTTGATTTTCGACAAGATTCCCTTAATTTCTCTATACATTGCCATGTATTGTAGGGAAATAAAAATGCAGAATGGCTCCCTATACATTGCCATGCATTGTAGGGAAATAAAAATGCAGAATGGCTCCCTATACATTGCCATGCATTGTAGGGAAATAAAAATGCAGAATGGCTCCCTATACATTGCCATGTATTGTAGGGAAATAAAAATGCAGAATAGCTCCGTCAAAAACAAAGTGTGCACACTATTTGCAACCACATGAAGGCTATATGAATTTACATTTCTGATTAGATTTTGATAAAATTAGGAAGAGTAGAACTTTTTTCGAAAATGCCTGTAAAAATCAATAAAAGTATATGTCATTGAAGAAAAAAAATACTTAAATGCTTTTATTAAATAGCTGTTTGACACGTGAATTTTTATGATAAAATGAATGAAATCAATTGCATGATATTAGGATACTCGAAAATATTAACTACAACTTTATTGGAAATATTAAATACAACTGTGAAAACTCAAATGAAAATGCCAGTTTTATTTAATCTTCCGATTGCTACACTCTGTGACTTGCTGCCCTTGCAATCGTAATCACCCATTTTCAAATGTCTGCTGTTATCAAGGTAGCACAAAAAATTTATATGAAATTGAGTAGCCTTCAAAAAACAGTAAAAACTGTAAAAGCACATGAATGGAAGAATTCTTTTCCCATAAAACCATCCATCGCTTTCGAAATAAATTCTGATGACTCATGTGAGAGATTAAAAAACGCACCTGAAAGTTCATGCATATGCAATCATCCTAATGGAAAGCAGTACTAGCATTGGAATGAAACGAAAACAACCACATTTTGTAATCATATTTTTATAAATGATAATGGCATTTTTCTTTTCGAAATTTTGATTGATTTTGGAAGTCATCTTCAGAAAAGTTGTCATTCAGATTTGGGATTTCAATTACAACATCTTTTATTAAAAAGTAATCTTTATTGCTTGAAATATTTGTTGCATACATTTTGAGCATTTGAAGAAAGTTTGCATAATCGTTCTCTTATATCACAATAGTCTGTTCGAATAGCATATGGAAATACGTTGTGATGACGCAAACGATAGATCTTAGAATCATTAAATTGTGTTTAACTCTTTGAAATTAAAGATGGCAAATGAAATAAATTGTGCACTCTTTGTTACGCATTTTATATATAATAGCGTTTAATAACTGGATGGTAATGGTGCAGGGCAGTCCATAAAAATTGTGGGCCCCTACAAATATTTATCACTGGTCCCTTTTCCATATTTGATTCCCCCTTCTTGTGAATCTCTCCCATTTTCCCCTCCTTGAAAAATAAATAAATAAATGAATAAATAAACAAACAAAAAGATAAATAAGTAAAAAAAAATTGAAGTTGGTGCCCCCTTGGCGTCCTCCCCCTCCCACTTAAATAGTATCCGTCGCTCCTCCTATAGCAAGCTCTGGTCCGCCATAGGTGAGGGGAATATTTCTATTAAATTTAATTTATTTTATATCTATTTGCTACATTTTACATCTATTTGTTACGTAAAGTAACTGCAAATAATCCCTTAGACGTTGCAGGCCGCATAGAGCTCTAATGAGGTCTACATTTGGACAGCAGGTTAGCAGTCGAGGACTTCTATGTTAAGTCATTCAATCTAATGTTACTCTTTACTGTAATGGGACAACCTGTCATCTGTGCATGAATATAAATCGTTTTTGATGAAAACGTAGAACTTGGCTCCATTCGATGATAGCAGATTGCCTTCGGTATACGCGTTTCGTTCGTTCTTGGTCTCGATTCTTTATTAAACAGTACTTTCTAACACTTTGTAAGCGGCTTTTTCGTCTATCTCGCTTTGTTACTGAATTCGTTATATCAACTTTTAATATTCTCCGCTAAAGGTGTTTTTATCACTTTTCTTCGATTGGCCATGGTCATTTTAGAATAGACAGATCTAACGTGTAGACGAATGGATCCTTCCTTAGAAAGTTGTTGGGATGCTTATGGATTTTCCTAGGAATCCTGTATATCAAAATTATTTCGGAGAGGAAAGGGGATTTCGAAATTAATGCCAACCAGTACAAGAGTTCGAACACTGTCGACCCACTTGAAGGTATATCAATAAGCACCTATTCCATTCGAAAGTATAAGGTAAGACTCGTTGCGTCTTCACGACTCTTTCCCCCAGTCTTACGAGAATGACATATAGGTATACGGTAGGTATACGGTAAAAATGACTATTCGTTGTGCCTTTCCGACTCTTTCCAGCTTTACGAGAATGACGTATCCGGTAGTTATACAGTAAAGATAGGTAAACGAGAAAGATGGCTATACTCTTTGCGCCTTCCCGACTCTTGCTCTCACCCTTACGAGGATGACATAATATACGGTAGGTACACTGTAAAAATGACTACTCGTGGCGCCTTGTCGACTCTTGTCCTTATCCTTACAATGATGTCATATAGGTATACGGTAGGTATACGATAAAGATGACTACTCGTTGCACCTTCACGTCTCCTTCATCTAGATTTACGAATATGATATATAGGTACACGGTATGGTAAAGATGACTACTCGTTGCGCCTTCCCAACTCTTTCCCCACAACCTTACGAGGATGACATATATGTATACGGTAGGTATACGGTAAAATTGGCTGCCCGTTGCTCCTTCCCGACACTTTCCCAAGCCTTACGAGTAAGATATACAGGATGGCATGCATTAGATCAATTTATTGAGATTTCTTTACTGCAAAGGATAAATTAGATGAAGTCAGTTGCTTTCTTTTAGGAAACACAAAGCTAAGAAACCTCTTCACAAGAAATTTCCTAGAGTCACAAACACAAGCATTCTACTCATAGGGACTTTCCGTGAGCTGCAATGTCGATCTGTAGCCGAACGATTCACTCTCCGAACATATGATCGTTTAGAAGATGGGTTTAAATTCTGGGTACGAGTGGAAAGACATGGCAATTATGTGAAAGCATTTATGCTCATTGTTGTTCGAAATCAATTTTTAACTCAAGCTCTTGATTACACTGGATCTTGCATGGATAGAATATGGGATATGGATGGTTTTAAAGCATTTTGTGCATCCCTGAACAAAAGTCAACCCTTTTTTAATGATATCTGTGTACGTTCACGACATTCTCCTACATATTGTGAAAATCAAATTAAATTTGGCAGGATTATTTCAATCGATAAACCTCAGAAGACTGTGATTGGAAAAGGGGAAGGACCTCCATTTTTCTAACATATTTTGCTCATAAATCGAAAAGCATAATTATGCATAAAAATGTTACCAAAACAATACTTTCATATTTAATTTTATATGTGAAACAAATGTCATCATTTACAAGATGCTAACACATACCGTTTATAAAGTATTTCTTATTTTATTAGGAAAACTTGTACATTTCTCTTAATCTGTAAGAGCATTGAACTTATTAAATTTTAGCGAGATTTAGTAATAAGAAATCTGCATTTTGCATTATTGTTTTCCCACACAATATCAAAATTTGTTATTACGTAGGGTAAGTCATGTATTGGTCACGTTCGATATTTTACATAATGTTTTAAATATAAACACTGACTGAATAGCCCAGGGCCACTCATATGTATTGTGTCCTCCTACAAACATTTATTACGCCCCCCTCCCCTTTACAGTATTTGATTTTCCTTCTTTGTGAATTTTTTGTCTTTCCTTCTTTCCAAAATAAAAAAAAATTGGAGCCAGCCCCCCCCCCCTACTCAAATGGTATCCCCCCCCCCGCTTTTAGGGACGGGCCTGAATGACTTGTCTATTCTTTTTCTCAAAATATTGCAGAGGGAAGAAAAAGTAAGCTATATAATTTGTGAACAATTCGATTTGCATGCAGTTTCGCTATTCATAAAGAATATCGTCTCATCAATCAGTAAAGTGACCTTGAAAGTCAAAAATAAACGAAACAATTCACATCATATGACAATATTTTTGTACTGGTTCCAAGCCGGAAACATTGGAACATCGGACAGGATACGTTTGACTTCCGGATACGGATAAATTTCAAAGAATTTGAGGAGAGCTAAGACTAGTTTACATCATGATATTCTTACACTATCTCACTAACGGAAATACTTCAAGAAGTTAGTATAAGTTCAACATATTTTGCAATGCATTCGTTGTTTTCGTTTTATGCATTCTTGTGGTATGGCTTATGAAGTTAATAAAATCCTACTCATTTTGCAACACATTCAGTATTTTCGTTATTCGTTATTTGTTTTCGTTTTATGTATTCTTGCGGTGTGACTTATGAAATTAATAAAGTTCAACAAATTAATAAAGTTCATTTTACAATACATTCGGTATTTTCGTTATTTGTTTCGTTTTATGCATTCTTGCGGTATGAGTATGACTTGCGAAGTTAAAAAGTTTAACTCATTTTGCAATACATTCGGCATTTTTGTTATTCGTTATCGGTTTTAGTATCATGTATTCTTGTGGCATGTCTAAATTACAATGAAATATATTTTAAATTTGAAAATGAAGTAGTTTGCATTTAAATTATATTTTTGGTAATTTATATTTATATAACTGGTGACATTCTCATGTACACTAATCTTGGATCTGGAAATGACAGCGCAATGAGTGGTAAACTTGCGTATACGCTGTTTACTAAACTTATTTTTCTTACACATGGAAATTTTTTTTTGCAACTTTTTCTGGACCACAGAACATTCTATATCTGTTTTACATATTTGGTAAAAACCTATTTGGTGGTGTACTTCTCTGCAAGTCTTTTTAGTTGTTTGATTGCATTTAGCCTACCTTCAGATGAATTCGAAGGCGGTTCTACCCTCTGTCATGCTGGACTGAAAAGCTCGGGATTTGAGCCCTTCCCGGAACTTATTGCATAAATGTTTCGCAAATTATGTATCAAGATGCCTTGGTGAATCGCTAGTCTTAATCGGACGCGTTACCAAGTACATTGAAAATGAAAATAGTTCAAACATGTTTTACAATGTAAAAGACACACAGTAGTCGAAAATACATATTTGCTGATTTCAAGTATAATGTTCAAATAAAATATTATTACAACGTATCCTCTCCAATCGTGGGTGTACTCTTAGGATATAAATATGAGTCCGAATTTCAGGATAACTAACGCTTTTATGTAAAATCACCAATAAGAGTAAACAGAAGCAATTTACAGCAAATAACACTATAGCTATCTTACAAGATCACTAAACAACTGTCAGGCACAATAAAACAGCAATTAAATGCACAACTAACTAACAAAATAGCAGAATTTGTTCTCAAAATATGAAGTGTCTCACAATTAAATTTGACTCGTATTACTTATATCGACTTCCTTATATATTCTCCATAGAAATCTCTAAAAATGGACGTAAAATGAAAAGTTCTAAAAATAAAGAGAAAATTCCAGTGGTTTCTAAAACTCGCCCAAAGTCGCCGAGTTTGCGATATTTCACCAAATCTGGCGCCAAACTCACAAAATAACGTCACAAAATAGAAATGGCTGCCTTGAAATGCTGCAAATGTATTTTCTTCTTCTTGAGAGACGGTATGCCAAAAAGCATTTTACGCATTCGTAACAATATATTTTAATCCTGTGATGATTGAATTCAGATGCCCTGTATAACCATACATCGAAAAAAAGTGCTAAAGAAATAATAACATCGTTTGCTAAAGAAATAATAACATCGTTTGCTAAAGAAATAATAATAATAACAACGTTTGCTAAAGAAATAATAATAATAACAACGTTTACTAAAGAAATAATAATATTAACAATAAAAGAATATTGATGCAAATTTGTAATCAAAATAGTTAAAAGAATGTTTTTGCGTATACTTTTATAATATCACAAATGGTATTCATACAAATATTGAAATGAAAACGCTGATTATTTTTAACACTTTACAACAAAGTTGAAAAGTGTTTATGACTTTGTTCATTCTGTCTGTCTGTCTGTCTGTCTGTCTGTCTGTCTGTCCGTTAGCAAGATAACTGCCGTAAAAATGAGTTTATCAAAATGAAATTTTAGTATGTTGTTCAGACGGTCTGTAGGACCTATGGGAATATAAATAAATAATATCACCCAATTAGTTTTTTATTGAACCCGGGTTGAAAAAATGAAATACATTGAACCCTATGGGACCTAATTTTTCAAACATTTTTTAAGTAAATTTAAAATTCACGAATTGCTTCGAAATTTTTAGGAAATATTCACATTATCCCATAGAATATATAAAAAAAAATTCAGTAAAATATGTTAAGTAGTTTTTTAATTAAAAAAATTATTTAATATAGGGAAAAAAACAAATTCAATTAAATTCTGACTTTGGGATATCTTCCAGAAAGGAAAGAGAGAGATATTATATAATAAATATCTCTCCATTTGTTTAAACGTTTTGCATATGGGAGTGGCTTCATATTTTAAAATAAATTTGGTAGATAGCAATTTTTCATTTTTTAACACTTTACAACAAAGTTGAAAAGTGTTTATGACTTTGTTCATTCTGTCTGTCTGTCTGTCTGTCTGTCTGTCCGTTAGCACGATAACTGCCGTAAAAATGAGTTTATCAAAATGAAATTTTAGTATGTTGTTCAGACGGTCTGTAGGACCTATGGGAATATAAATAAATAATATCACCCAATTAGTTTTTTATTGAACCCGGGTTGAAAAAATGAAATACATTGAACCCTATGGGACCTAATTTTTCAAACATTTTTTAAGTAAATTTAAAATTCACGAATTGCTTCGAAATTTTTAGGAAATATTCATATTATCCCATAGAATATATAAAAAAAAATTCAGTAAAATATGTTAAGTAGTTTTTTAATTAAAAAAATTATTTAATATAGGGAAAAAAACAAATTCAATTAAATTCTGACTTTGGGATATCTTCCAGAAAGAAAAGAGAGAGATATTATATAATAAATATCTCTCCATTTGTTTAAACGTTTTGCATATGGGAGTGGCTTCATATTTTAAGATAAATTTGGTAGATAACAATTTTTCATTTTTTTAAAATTTTATATAACTCTTCATGATAAATTTAATTGATGGCATTTTAAATGCACTTTCCTACGTCCTAGAGAGTTAAAATTTGGTACACAGCTTAAATTTGTTGAACATTTTATTCGACAAAAATTTGATGGATCTTTAAATATAGATTATACATTTTTTTCGAAATGGCCTGAAAATAATCCCCGTTCACTTCTATAAATCATTGGTGTAATATTGTTAAAAATTCTGATGTGGACAGCACATGTCTTTCTCTGCAGACTCATATTCGTTCTCTTTATTTATTCAATGATAATTTGAGTTTATCTGCACAACATAAGTATTTTAAATGACATTGAATTTACACGTTAAACTTAAATTTGGTTCTCATTTGATAGCTGGACTTATTGTCAAAGGTGGCGTAGCGAAAACGCGAAAAAACTAGAATATCTCAAGAACGGCTAGTCCTAGAGTAATGGGGTTAGTCTTATTCTTTTTGTTGTCAAAAATCACATATAAAATAGGAATTTAATTGATATAATTGAGCACACGTAGTCTTTTATTTTTATATATAACGATTTTTGCTGGCCATTTCGCAAAAATAGCCCGTTCCTTTTTCCCGAATCGTAGTAGAATAACCTACAAATGATTTATATACAAAATTTTGTTAAATTTGGTATATAAATCACTTGTAGGTTATTGAAATATTATACTCTAAATTTTGTTAAATTTGGTTCATTAGTTTTTAGCTAGAGTGGATAAAGGCAATTTCTGCGGCCATTTCGCAAAGAAGGCAGATTCTTTTATTACGAATCGTACTATAATCTAATGAACATCAGGATTTCCCACAAAAAACATACCTACCAAATTGTATGAAATTCGGTCCATTAGTTTTTCAATTAGAGTGGATGTAATATCCACACAGACACACAGAAACATACACAGATACACCCTTACACACACAGACGTCTTCCTAAAAGTAGTTTTTTCGTGTTCTAGAAGTCCCAAAACGTGTAGATACTTTGAAAATTCGAGTTCCGATCTTCGGCACGATTCCAATACTTTGAGTATATACACATACACATATATATTATCTGTGTATTATCTGTGTATCTAAATTCCGTGCCTATGCAATTACAATAGTTGTGATTTTAAATGATCCCTAAACTTTTATTATTTCTTCAAGGAAGCCTAATTTTAACATATGCAGAATGCAAATATCTCAAGCGATTGTAAGATGAATTACATAAGAATTGCTGAATTTTTTTCACACAAAATTATTTAGCTCTGGAGTCTGGAATACAAGTTATATGAATGAAATATTCATTGATTTTGCATAAGGAATCAGATGATTTATATTTCGATACAGTTTTAAATATTTAAGTATAATAAATTACTGTAGTTCTGTGATAATGTAAAAGATATTACCACTGAATGAATCACATTTTAGAAATTTTTAAATGAAATTACATTTCAGTTGGAAAGTGTTTCATAATCAATGCTTATGCATGATTGATCTTTCTTGTTTTAAATTTTATATAACTCTTCATGATAAATTTAATTGATGGCATTTTAAATGCACTTTCCTACGTCCTAGAGAGTTAAAATTTGGTACACAGCTTAAATTTGTTGAACATTTTATTCGACAAAAATTTGATGGATCTTTAAATATAGATCATACATTTTTTTCGAAATGGCCTGAAAATAATCCCCGTTCACTTCTATAAATCATTGTTGTAATATTGTTAAAAATTCTGATGTGGACAGCACATGTCTTTCTCTGCAGACTCATATTCGTTCTCTTTATTTATTCAATGATAATTTGAGTTTATCTGCACAACATAAGTATTTTAAATAAATGACATTGAATTTACACGTTAAACTTAAATTTGGTTCTCATTTGATAGCTGGACTTATTGTCAAAGGTGGCGTAGCGAAAACGCGAAAAAACTAGAATATCTCAAGAACGGCTAGTCCTAGAGTAATGGGGTTAGTCTTATTCTTTTTGTTGTCAAAAATCACATATAAAATAGGAATTTAATTGATATAATTGAGCACACGTAGTCTTTTATTTTTATATATAACGATTTTTGCGGGCCATTTCGCAAAAATAGCCCGTTCCTTTTTCCCGAATCGTAGTAGAATAACCTACAAATGATTTATATACAAAATTTTGTTAAATTTGGTATATAAATCACTTGTAGGTTATTGAAATATTATACACCAAATTTTGTTAAATTTGGTTCATTAGTTTTTAGCTAGAGTGGATAAAGGCAATTTCTGCGGCCATTTCGCAAAGAAGGCAGATTCTTTTATTACGAATCGTACTATAATCTAATGAACATCAGGATTTCCCACAAAAAACATACCTACCAAATTGTATGAAATTCGGTCCATTAGTTTTTCAATTAGAGTGGATGTAATATCCACACAGACACACAAAAACATACACAGATACACCCTTACACACACAGACGTCTTCCTAAAACTAGTTTTTTCGTGTTCTAGAAGTCCCAAAACGTGTAGATCCTTTGAAAATTCGAGTTCCGATCTTCGGCACGATTCCAATACTTTGAGTACATACACATACACATATATATTATCTGTGTATCTAAATTCCGTGCCTATGCAATTACAATAGTTGTGATTTTAAATGATCCCTAAACTTTTATTATTTCTTCAAGGAAGCCTAATTTTAACATATGCAGAATGCAAATATCTCAAGCGATTGTAAGATGAATTACATAAGAATTGCTGAATTTTTTTCACACAAAATTATTTAGCTCTGGAGTCTGGAATACAAGTTATATGAATGAAATATTCATTGATTTTGCATAAAGAATCAGATGATTTATATTTCGATACAGTTTTAAATATTTAAGTATAATAAATTACTGTAGTACTGTGATAATGTAAAAGATATTACCACTGAATGAATCACATTTTAGAAATTTTTAAATGAAATTACATTTCAGTTGGAAAGTGTTTCATAATCAATGCTTATGCATGATTGATCTTTCGATTGATCTTTGTTTGATTGATCTTTGTTTGATTGATCTTTTTGATTGATCTTTGTTTTATCTATTAACTTTTTCAAAATTTAACCTAAATTTATTTTCTTTTCATATGCGTCTGTGTTTATTTATTTCATTCCAGCAACCCAATATAATTCTTTATATTTCTTAGCAATTAATCTGTTAAAAAATTCTATTCCATGTTTGTTGCATCTTCAGTTTTAATTTTTTGTATAATTTAACCCATTTTCAAATTTACAACGTCTTTATTTACTATGAGTAAATGGCTCTATCAGTTTCGAAGTAACATCTTTGATTTCTTTCAACAACTATTCTATTCGTCCAGCGTAACTTATTTAAAAAGAATTTAGCACACCTACTAAAACAAATTTCCCCAGAATGAAGAAAACACGCTGTGTTTATATCAGAAAAATTATTATTTTCTTTTTGGATAAATTTTTGATCCGATTTTAATTTAGCGTGGATGTTATGCGCAGCATTTCAAAATACCTTTTGATTTATACCAGTAATTCCCAAACTTTTTTATTTGGAAGAAGTTTTAAAATACTTCGGAAAATCTAGGGAAACCCTACCTGGTTAACACTTTGTAGGTTCAATAGTGGGAAATATATATAATAATTGTGTCATTTTTAAAAAATTTTTTTATATTTTTAGACCCTCAGAAACCCTTCGGTGACTCAGAAGGTTGGATCTTTGCATATTTATAGTATCAACCACGGAACAGAACCTAACTGCAGCCGGATTTTTGATTTCCGGTCCAAAAGAGGAGAAAGGGGGGGGGGTCGAAAAGTATTTCCAGACCGTCCACTTTGGTGACCTAGACGGCTGAATCTTTGCATATATGTAGTATCGACCACGCCATAGAATCTAACGAAACCATATTTATTCCCCCCTTGGAGTGCAGAAAATGGGGAAGGGTTAGGAAATTCTTTTCAGACCTTCTAGAAGCTTCTCTGTGACTTAGAAGACTGAATTTTTGCACATAATCGACCAAATTTATCATAATCGACCAAGTCTGTCCTTAAGCCAAAATAAATCTTAGTCCTTCCGAGATGTTGGTCGTAGGGAAAGGATGTTACGGTCCTTGTGGATGTCGTCCCCCACTGAGTTCCGATTTAAATTGGATGACATTGTCCCAGTCGTCCAAACAGATATCTTACAACTTCGGATAGGTCGGACGGTCTGGATCGAAAGAAAGAAAGAAAAATAAATGTCCATCGCAGATAGCTCCGTTCCGCTCCATGTCCACTGATACTTATGGTACTGATTACGGAGCAGAACTTAAATGAGCTAATTTTCGATCGAGACGACTTGCTTGTCGTTTCAATTGAATTTTCATTAACAACAAACATGTCGAATTACATTGATAATGTATGTCGCAAAGCGGCATTGTATGTCGCTATTATATAGCTAAAAATATAGCCATGAAATATTGTAATATATAGCCATGAAATATTGCCAATATATAGCCATGAAATATTGTATATTTCATTGGTAATGTATGTCGCAAAGCTACAACCATTGTCAATGAAAATGAAACTTATTAATAAAAGTTACAATATATTATTTTAAGAGTGTTAGTTTCTCTGTCTTTAACAAGTATAAATGCTAGTTACACAATAGATAATAGGGTAAATCTATATAAATAAAAATGAAAATCTGTCTGTCTGTCTGTCTGTCTGTCTGTCTGTTTGTCCCATCATCACGGGAGAACGGCTGAACCGAATTTGATGAAATTTTGTGGCTAGCCTAGAAATAGCCTCACTTAAAATTTAGTCCATGTTTTGAGTTTTTACGACCAGTGGTTCTCGAGATATTAGTAAAAAACGAAATTTTCGTTTGTATCATCATCACGGAAAAATGGCTGAACCGAATTTAATGAAATTTTGTGGATAGCCTTGAAATATGCCCCCATAAATTTTGTCTAAGTTTCGAGTTTCTAAGACCAGGGGTTGTCGAGATATTAATGAAAAACGGAACTTTTTCTTAGGAGATCTACTCTCCAACTCCGTGGTTTATCCAAACGGAAAGGATGAAAATCGTTTGTTTAAAACGCCAAAATGAAATAAAACTTTATTTCCGAGTTTAGTACAGGATTTTTGCATTAATTAGTCACTATAGGAAAGCATGAATTGTTTGAAACATGAATTTAAATGGAAAAATCTACCTCCATGGTTCATCTTTCACAAATTTTTACTCAACGATGAAGAGTATAAAGAAATCAAAATGGCTATTTAATTTCACATTTTATGAGGAAGATTCTATCTTATATCATGTTGTTCGGCAATGGAATGAAATTAAATGTGTTGGTAATATTTATTATTATTTTTTCTAATTGTATATTAAATAAATGGATGTAAAAATATATTTTATAAATGAACGGTTTGATTATTATTTCAATTACATATATTGCGGACTGCGTACATCACTTTCATTTATTTAAGCAAAGAGGTTTCAAGCTCATATATTGTGTTTAGCTAATAAACTCATATATTGTGTTTACCCAATAAATTCATTTAGCCGATTGTTGAAGCAGAAAAAGAGTAGAACGGGTGTATGTACCTTCTAATACAATTTTAGTGTTTTCATTTAGTATATACAAAAGGGATCGGGATATTTTATTCTTCAGATCTGCAAATTCAGAGCTACGAATTTAGCGGAATATCTCTAAATAACTTGGTAACTTTTCTTAAACTTTATCAAATTAGTGGAAATGTCTCCAAATTGATAAAAATGGCCCAAATCAATCAATGAAATTAAATTTGTTTTTTTAGAATAGAGTACTGAAATGATGTTTCTGTAGCATTTGTCGGTCAGTTCATCCATCCTACTTAGTAACACATTGAAGGAATTTTTTTAATATCACCAAATTGGTAAAAATATTTTTAAATCCATAAAAATATCATGAAATTGATAAAATCGCGCTTACTAAATGAAATGAATTGTGTTTTGTTAGAGGATAGCACTGTGATGATGTTTCGTCAATTTGTCGCAAAATGGGACAATCAGTTAGTTCTACAGTCCCACTTGGCGATAAATTTGGCGATTTTTTAAGTTATCGCTAAATTGGCGAAAATGTCGCCAAACCTTCCATGGAGATTGCATTATTCAGATGATATGATTTCTATCAATTTATTTGAAGCAAATGATATCATGTCGCTTAGCAACGGATTCAATATGTTATGCGGCATACGATTTTTATTAAATCTTTTCCGATTTGAATAATAAAAATATGTATATAAAATAAATTTCATTGACATTGCATTTTTGACTGGATCAATTACGGACTTCAGATTTAAACATCATTATTATTGGTATTTTCGGGGACTGTTGATTCAGGGATTATTGATATTTCCAAATTATTATGGAATTGTTTTATAATGACGAAAATTGTTGAAACTCATATATAGTACGTTGTACGAGTAATCGTCTACAAATGCATGGGTATATCTTCTAATCTACGAGAATTTAAGTAGTACAGGTATATTGGCATATATTTTGATATATATTGGCATATATTGGAATCAATTACGACCTTCTGGTATTAAGATTACGGGGATTTTTGATACTTTCAATTTATTACGTCATCTTTTTTATTTTGGCAAATATTTTTGAGACACATATTGCAATACGGGTACGCTTCTACTAACACACTGGCATATTTTCTAATCTGCGACAATATAAGTAGTACGGGGTTGCATATATTGATTCAATTCCTTTTTTTTTGTAAATTTACTTACAAAAGGGGCCAGGATGTTTTATTCTTCAGATCTGCCCGTGAATATAATTTTGCATAGTGAGAACAGATATTCTTATACTTCTCTTTATGAGCAATAAATTTAATATGTTAACAGAATTTGCACATGATTGCGAATTATAAACTTCTTTATATTACATACTCCGTACGAAGAACGGGTATGCTGCTAGTCTATATATATAAAATTGAAAATCTGTCTGTCTGTCTGTCTGTTTGTCCCATCATCACGAGAGAACGGCTCAACCGAATTTGATGAAATTTTGTGGGTAGCCTGAAAATAGCCCCACTTAAAATTTAGTCTATGTTTGGAGTTTCTACGACCAGTGGTTCTCGAGATGTTAGTAAAAAACGAAACTTTCGTTTGTCTCATCATCACGAGAGAACGGCTGAACCGAATTGAATGAAATTTTGTGGATACCTTTGAAATAGCCCTCCATAAATTTTGTTCAAGTTTCGGGTTTCTAAAACCAGGGGTTGTCGATATATTAATGAAAAACGGAACTTTTTCATAGGAGTTCTACTCTCTAACTCCGTGGTTTATCCAAACGGAAAGGATGAAAATCGTTTGTTTAAAACGTCAAAGAGAAATAAAACTTTATTTCTGAGTTTGGTGGAGATTTTCTGCGCTAATTAGTCAGTATCTGAAAGCATGAATTGTTTGAAACATGAATTTAAATGGAGAAATCTACCTCCATGGCTTATATTTTTCACAAGCTTTTACTCAACGATGAAAAGTATAAAGAAATCAAAATGGTTATTTAATTTCGCATTTTATGAGGAAGATTCTATCTTATATCATGTTGCTCGGCAACGCAATAAAATTAAATGTGTTTGTTAATGAGTATTATTATTTTTTCGATTTGAGTAATAAATAGATGGATATAAAAATATATTTTAGAAAAAAACGGTCTGATTTTTCTTTTAATTATATTAATTGCGAACTGCGTACATCACTTTCAATTTATTTTGGCAAATAGTTTTCAAGCTTATATTGTGTTTAGCTACTAAATTCATATATTGTGTTTAGCCAATAAATTCATTTAGCCGATTGTTGAAACAGAAAAAGAGTAGAGCGAGTATATCTTCTAATACAATTTTAGTGTTTTCATTTAGTAGTATATAGAAACAGGATCAGGATGTTTCATTCAGATCTGCAAATTCACAGCTATGAATTTGGCGGGATATAGCTAATTTGGCAACTTTTCTTAAACTTTGTCAAATTGAAGGAAATGTCGCCAAATTGATAAAAACGACGCATATCAATGAAATTTATTTTGTTTTGTTAGAAGAGAGTACTGAAATGATGTTTGGTTAGCATTTATCTCTCAGACCAACCGTCCTACTTAGTAATATATTTAGCGAATTTTTAAAATGTCACCAAATTGATAAAAATGTTTTCAAATCCATAAAAATATCTTGAAATTGATAAAATTGCGCTAAATAAATGAAATTAATTGTGTTTTATTAGGGGATAGTATTGTGAGGATATTTCGTCAATTTGTCGCCTAGTAGGACTGCCAGTTCTACAGTCCCGCTTGGCGATAAATTTGGCGATTTTTTAAAATGTCGCTAAATTGACGAAAATGTCGCCAAACGTTCCATAGAGATAGTATTGTTTAGACGATATTTTTTCCACCAATTTATTTGAAGCTGATGATATGTCGCTTAGCAACGGATTTAAATCCAATGTGTTTATGCGGCAGACGATTTTTATTAAATATTTTCCGATTTGAATAATGAAGATATGCATATAAAATAAATTTCATTGCCATTTCATTTTTGACTGGATAATATCAATTACGGTCTTCAGGTTTAAACATTATTATTGATATTTTGCGGGATTATTGATTCAGAGATTATCGATATTTTTATGTTATTACGCCATTGTTTTATTGCGGCAAAAATTGCTGACACTCTCATATTGTACGATGTACGAGTAATCTTCTAGGAATGCACGGGTATATCTTCTAACCTACGAGAATATAAGTAGTACAGTTATATTGGCATATATTTTGACATATATTGGCATATATATTGGAATCCAGTACGGCCTTCTGGTATGAAGATTATGGGGATTATTGATATTTTCAATTTATTACGTCGTCTGTTGTATTTTAGCAAAGATATTTGAGACTCATATTGTAATACGGGTAATCTTCTACTAATAATCGGACATATCATCTTCAAATCTACGACATTATAAGTAGTACGGGTATATCTTCCCATATAATTTTAGCACTTTCATTTTGACATATATTGGAATAAATGGCTGCCTTCAGATTTAAAGATTACGGGTTTATTGATATTTTCAATTTATACACGTAATCTACTAATACAGATTATATCTTCTAATATTCGCGTATATTATTAATACGGGTCCCATACAATTTTGACGCTTTTATTTTGCATATATTGATTCAATTCCATATTTTTTTGTAAATTTGCTGACATAAGGGATCCAGGATGTTTAATTTTTCAGAACTGCCCGTGAAGATAATTTTGTATAGCGAGAACAGATATTCTTAAACTTCTTTTTAGAAGCATTATATTAAATATTTTAACAGAATATTTTGATTAAAAATGTCATTTAGTATACTATAAGAATTTGCACATGATACTGAATTTTAAGTTTCTTTTTGTATTATATACTCCGTACGAAGAACGAGTATGCTGCTAGTAAATAATACTTAGCAATAGGGTAAATAAATAATAATTAACTCATATTTTCGAATAAAATATTATACTTTTTTATTGCTTATTAATATAAAAAGTATAAACATTATCACTTTATATATATATACATCTGGTTACATACAAATATTGTGTACATATTTTTGAATGATTTTGTGTTAATACAATTGTCATATCAAAACCTTAATAATTTCTATTCCTTTACTCGATTTTAAAAAAAGGGTAGTAAGTTGTCCTTTTCTTCACAAGCTTTCGCGAATTCCCGTGGAACTCCGGGCATGGATTGTGTACGTAGTTTGGTTATTACGTTGGGAATGACTGATCTATACGTTCTAGCTAAGATAAATTCGTCTAGACACAAACCATAACGAAATAGTCAGAAAACCTGATAATGAAAGACCATCCAACGCTTGAAACCTTACATTTTGACTTCCACATGCAGTTAACAGTTGTTAAGCTACCAGTGCAATAATCATCATTAGGGTAATAATTTTATCAAGGGGTGGGGGGTAAAATTCGCAGCCTTTTCCTTTATATGTATTATAGGGAAATTTATAAATGCTCAGACAGTCAGCAATGATCTGAAAATAACTTACATTTAATATCTTGGTTATGATTTTCTGTCCCCAGAAGCTATACTTGTCAGTCACTCTGCCGAAATTGCGGCCACTATTTCAAGGGCAGTCTTATTACTACTGAGACTTAAAGAGATATAATATTTACTCTCCTCTGCTTCTAATCCTACTGCGAAAATTTCTTTTGGAATTTCGTACTTAGCTACATTTATATTTCCAGTCAATAGGGACTCTCGGAGCGCGAATACTTTCTTCACCGAAAATTTCCATCTTATTTCTTGCGCAAATCCGCATTCAGAAACTACATTAGAATTCTGTTAATTAAAAAGGAAGAAAAAACATCACCGTTAATAATAATAAGTTGTGTCTAAAAATGGTGAAATATCAAACTGCCAAGCTTTTATTTTTTTTAATTTTGGTACTCTCAGTGCTTGGCGGCCACCTTTTCTTGTTTTAAATAAATTTATTACGTCTTTACAATATGTAATTTAGTTGTATCCATTTTTTTCAAGACATTTTAGCAGAGGGTGGGATAGCCCAGTGGTTAGCGCGCAGGGATTACACTCGAACGACCCGAGTTCGATTCTCGGTTCTGCCCAAACTGTCCCCGTGTTCACATGGAGTACGTTAAATGTGTGGGTCCGTAAGTCTTTACGAGAGATGGGTGGTAGGGGAAAGAGGGTACGGTCTCTGTGAATGCCGCCCCCACTGGGTTCCGGTCTAAATTGAGTGGAACTTCCCAATCGACCAAACCTTACACCTTCGGGTAGGTTGGACAGTCTCGTCAAAGAAGAAGAAGACATCTCCTCAAAGTATGTCTCAGTTATTTTTTTTATTAAATGTAGAAATTGACAATTCAAGATAAAATTACAAGCTCTAATATCCGAAGTGGACTTTACAAAGTTCAAACTGTAGCTCCCAGTCAATATAGGTATGCGTTCATAAGAACAGGAAAGTGGCAAAATAATCCAACCGAGTCAGAGAACTGAAATCATCGATTGAAGAAATATTTCTTGGTAATTGTTTAGTGTAAATGATAAAAATGCCCTTCGCTATCCACTGGAAACTTGAATTCGGCAGAAATATATCCAGAATTTCACATTTTGTCCTACCCCATCTCTAGATTCTGTCGAGGGACATCTACTAAGTGCAACTTCTAAATATTTATTTCACAAGCTTTTCTTTGAAAATTCTACTCTGCCCCCTTCTCTCTGAATTGCGGTGCTTCTATAATAGTTCCACCCTGGATATACTCTGTAAGTTTAAATTAAGAGAAATAAACAACAAGAAAGATCAATCATGCATAAAGCATTGATTATGAAACTCTTTCCAACTGCACTGACATCTCTAAAATGCGATACATTCAACGGTGATATTTTTAAAATTATCAGAATACTGCAGTAATTAATTATATTTGAAAACTTAAAACTTCATCTATAAAAAGAAATGAACTTTATTCAAATGACGTCATCGAAATATAAATCGCCTGGCTCTCTATGTAAAATCAGTGAATATTTCATTCATATACTTTTATTCCATTCCTTTCATTCAGCGGTGATGTTTTTAAAATTATCACAATACTACAATAATTTATTTTACTTAAAAACGTAAAACCATGGAGGTAAAAGTACTTTCTAACTCCATGCTTAAAACTTCATCGAAAACGGCAATGCTATAAAATCGTCTGCTTCTCTATGTAAAATCAATGAATATTTCATTCATATCACCTATATTCCAGGCTCCAGAGCTAAATAATTTTGCGTTAAAAAATCATCAATTCTTATACAACTCATCTTAGAGCTTGATGTGTTTATATTCTGCATATGTTAAAATTAGGCTTCGTTGTAGAAATATTCAAAATTTGATGATCATTTAAACTCCAAAGTATTGTAACTGCGTTGGAAGAAATTACACAAAAATAAAGCGGTTTTAGGATGGATGCAACACAAAATATATATTTAAAAGAACTTTACGATTTTTACTCTGGGAAAAATATGGATGCCATATTTTATTTTGAAGTGGATCATGTGATCGCTTCATATTATATGTGTGTAATTATTATATTTATTTTTATTTAAAAAACTACCGAACATATTTTGCTGAATTTTTTTATATATATTTTATGGGATAATTTGAACATTTCCTAAAATTTTCGAAGCAATTTGTAAATTTTAACTTTACTTAAAAAATGTTTGAAAAATTAGGTCCCATAGTAGGGTTCAATGTATTTCATTTTTTCATCTCGGTTTCAATCCAAAACTAATTGAGTGAAATTATTCATTTACATTCCCGTATATCCCACAGACCGTCCCGACAACATACTAAAATTTCATTTTGATAAAGTCATTTTTACGGCAGTTATCGTGCGAACGGACAGGCAGACAGACAGACAGAATGAACAAAGTCATAAACACTTCTCAACTATGTTGTAAAGTGTTAAAAAACCCGACTTTTTGAATATAATGAGGATTTAAACTTAACTTTTTATATGACCTGTAACAAATACGAATGAAAAGTTGAAAAACATATAAACTAATCTACGTAATAATCATCTAAAGTGCTTTTGCCTTTCCTTCGGAAGTCCCCTGGTGGCATAGAAGAAAGACTGCGTCTTTAAGTACAGATTATCGACTAAGGTCAGACCCAACGGAGCCAAATTTGTTATTTTCCCCCTCTGCGAGTGTGGAAAGGAGAAACTGTTTTTTTTTTAAAGTATTTGTAGACCCTCCAAAAGTCCCACAGTGACCTAGAAGGCTGAATTTTTGTACACATATAGTATTGACCACGGGACAGGATGAAACGAAAAATATTTCGGATATTTTGTGTGGGTGGAGAAAATGGAGGAATTTCAAAAATTCATTTCAGACCTTGCCCATCCTTGATGAGCTATAGAAGTTTTGTATCTTTACACATTTATAGTATCGATCACAGGGCAGAACCTAAATGAGTCGGATTTGCGTTTTCACTTTCGAGAGTAAATAAAATTGGGGAGGGGAGTTTTTGCAGATCTTCTGAAGGCCCATTCGGTGACCTATAAAGATGAAGCTTTGCACACTTATTGTATCGACCGCGGGACAGAACCTAACTGAGCCAATTTTTGATTAATACGCCTATTTTCGCCAGGTTCCATACATTATTAAATTAAATAAAACTTATTAAAATGTAGCAAATTAATTTTTAAGAGTGTTGGATTCCAAATCTTTGACAAGCTTAAATACTAGTCATGACATAATTACGAACTCAAGCAAAAATCCCAGCTTTAGACTGTTTATATTACTAAAACGCACTGAAATGTGCCAAAATTAAATGTATTTGGGAAGTATTACAAAAGAGAAATTTAAAACAGATAAACAGAAGGCACAACGTATCAAACGGATGTTGTGCTCAAAATGATGTCACCACCTGCCAGTTCTCTACTTTCTGTTTCCAAAGGACGTTTTAATATGCACGCCATATGCCAGCTACAAGGAAAACTGAAGCACCACGCGGTTTAAATTCAATTCATGGAGCACGCTTTCAATATTTGAGTAGAAACTTACTGTATGCAATCGCTCTGCACGGGCCGAAATTTGAGACATTTTCTGCACCCGGTCGGAAACAACCCAACCCATCCGGATCGCTGCTTTTTTCATGGAAAAGCGAAAGCTGAGCTAGGATTCTTGGTTTTGAGGTGTTCAAGTGCACTTGGGGTTGCTAAAGCTTCTATAGTCACAATTATTTCTGTTTTAATGTAGAACACCATTGTACATTTGAAAAATCGTTGGGCCTGATAGACTTTCAGACTACGACAGTTTTGGTCTGTGGCCACGTGACACGTTTTAGTAAAAATTACAACATTTAACTTTCTAATATGCAAAATTGGCCGTGAAAAAATTGTAAAAGTAATAGTATTTGAACCAGTTTGACCTGATCAAAGAAGTAGCGAAAACATAGATTTCAGGGCTCGTACAAATATTGGATTTCGTTAGATAAAATTTCCATTCGAAAACTTATATGTGTGTCTATATTTAGTAAAACTTTTATACAACTCCCCAATTATCCATCGAAAACTTTAATGAAAGATATGTGGGATAATTTTGATCGTATAACAATGGAACTTTTTGTTTGGCTAATCGGGCTATGAAAATGTTTTATCAATTGAAATTTTTTTTTCGGAAACCTGTATATAGTTACATTTTGTACTTTTTTAGTAAAAGGTATCAGATGATTAAAATGTGCATACGATGATAGTCTACCTTAATTAAAGCGTTCCTTAAATTGTAACCATGAGTCTACGACTAATCGTTAAAAAGGGATTTAGTAATGAAATATCTTTGAAAAATCTTGTATAGACGACGGACTGAAAGTTAAGATATACTTAATTTTGTGTATGCACAGCTAAATTTTTTTCGAAATAACGTCGAAAACCGTAGATTTTGTTTCTCGATATTTTTTACTTCTGCGGCAGCAACCGACTCTGCTCCTGCCAAAGACATCGATCGAAGATGATAGGAACATGAACCGAATTATAAGTTCGGAGTGGAAGCTAGCTTTTGCTCTAACCTTATAATGTAGGTCTTGTAAGCACCGGTCCCTGGTTCGGGCCCGGCAACATCAAATTCCTACAAATGGTGACCCGGACGTGATCAGAAGGTTGCGTGTTCAAATCACGTCCGGGTCACCATTGTAGGCGGTTTTGGTGTTGCCAGGCCCAAACTAGGGACCTGGTGCTTACGAGACCGACATTATAAGGGTTAGAGTAAAAGCTAGCTTCCACTCCGAACTTATAATTCGGGTATCCTAGCATCTTCGATCGATGTCTTTGGCAGGAGCAGAGTCGGCTGCTGCCACACTTCTGTACCGAAATTCAAGTCTATTTGATTTAGTTATCCATTTCAAGGATGTGTTAAGAAATAAAAAATCCATTGTCAAGTTTGATTGATAGATTTTCATTGTTATGTTTAACAGAACTTGAATATGGACTTTTGAAACACGGATGTAATCTATTTTCGAATTGCCCAGACTATTTGCTCAATAACATAAATCGGCATTTCAGGCTGAATACTGTCGAAATATTCAATATTTCCAATTGTTTTAATTCTACTGTATTATAGGGAAATACCGTAACTGTTTTTTTTTCCTTATTAAAAGTTGAGATCAGTGGATAGCAACATTTTTCTCTGTCTGTCGTGAGTTTGAAAAAGTTTTTAAACTCCAGTGGTCAGAACCTACGATGGATTAATTTATTTTATTTCAAATTTCTCTTAAACTATAAATCCTAGCCATCTGTGTGTCTATTATTGTATAAAAGAGTTTTAAAACTTTTCTTTTTTATCATGACTGAAATTTATATGAAGTGATTTAAAAGCAATACATGACCCTAAAGCTTCGACTTCGATATTTTAAAAAGAATTTCTCTAGAATACCATACAGTGAAGTTTTTAAACCTCAGTATGAGGCGAAGTTATTCTAAAACTATATATTTTGAAATGATTGAAAACGCAAAATCGAAAAGTAAATCATATTTCATCCTGATTCATAATTAATAATGAGGTTACTATAAAGTTAGTATGCTGGTCCCATATTCTTTACTTACTTATATCATCGTACCTTACTTATAGCATCTGCAAAAGGATAAACGACTTAATTCATTTCCGCTGAAGTTTTTATACAAACTTTTAGGTTCCCATTCTCTATATTTGTTATTACAGCAGCGTGGTGCTTTAGAATTTTTTTTTGTGTGTGTGTGTGTCAAACCTGACAAGCACCCATTTTCGAAATGTAAATATCTAAAATTTTATAACTGCTAAAACAAACATTCAGGGAGCAAAAAAGTACTAAGTGAGCATTTTTCCAATCAAAAGGTACACAGTTTCCTCCAGTGACAGAATTTCATATTTTGCTCCCCCCACCCGCGCGAAATCCTGGTCTAGACTTCGTACCACTTATAATTTTCCAAATACTTATTTCCCGATTTTGGGGCCTTCTACAAGTTTTGATCCCCTGGCTCACCCACAAAGCGTGGTTTCGCGGTATTGTGGTTCTGTCCCTGAGTTGCCCTAACATGTGAAAACCATGTGGCATTTGTGCACTATCCCACAAGATAAGTAAAAAAGGCAGTATAATTTCAAAATTAAAGGGGAAAAATCAGATACGAAATATTTGCTACGTTCCTTGTATTTATCATAAAGTACAAGGAACGTATAAAATATTAACATGCATAAGAAATGAATGCTATATTAACATTCAAGAACGTTGTGCAAGTGTGGCAAAGGTAACAGATACTGCTTCATGTCAACCCCACTCTGTAATTAACAGAGGATGCCCTTTGACCTCTGACGAGGAAGTTGCTTGTCTTTAATTGCATGAAGTAAAAAGGGAATGCGCTGGCGTAAATAAGAATGCTTGTACGATCATGATCCACAGTTGCTCCATTTATACAGCGTCCCCACTTCTCCTTACTGTAGATACAAAATTTGATATTTTTCACAGTTTATTTAAAATTAGCATGAGCTAATATTGATAAAGCGAGGGATTTTTTTTGTTCGAGTATAAACTATGGATATTCTGTACCATTTTCAAATTCTAGTTGCTATGTTATAAAAAATGTGATCCAAAACACAATGGAACTGCAGTGGGTAAAATTTGTAGGCATAAACAATGTAAAACAGCTGCAATTTTCTCATTGTTATTGAACGATATTTATTCTTCTCTTTTAGACAAATTTATTAAGTGAAGCACGCATTTTCATGATCTTTAAATTGTATACCCAAAACATAAATGTGTTAAACGTGTTATACACTTACATGATATTGCATGATCGAATTCAATTCCATTGGGCTAAACCTGTATATTTATAAACATGAATCAACTGTAATGTTTTCCCATGTTTATTGCATGATATTTAACTTCCTCTTTCACATCTCAAGTTCAAGGAGACAAATCTATGTCAGTTGGATTTCCACTACCGTGTTTTTTATTCTTTCGTCCGGATTTTTCGCTACTAAACAAATTAAATGATTCGGATATTTTCTAGTTGCACATAATGTGCAGTTTGGAAGATAAGGATCCTAACATCGTTCGTTATTCATACAGTTTCAGTCGTAAAGTCAAAACATAGGTAGACTTTGAATAGTGTTTATTATTTTATTATACATATATTTGCATCTAATTTGCACAAGGAGCAACTCCCGTGTTTAGTTTGATACTAATTTCATTTCCCATTAAGAAAAAAACTGAAATTAGCTTCAAAAATTATATTTCCGAGCTTACTTCCCTTAATCCACCGGCTCAAATCTGATTGTGTGCGAGAGTTTCTTTAATATAATAAATCTCCAGATTTGAATCAAATTTTGTACATACCTTCATGTTTTAAGTCATGATAAAATCCGAATTTTAAATTTCGATCTATGCACTGAGATGTTAGCTAATGTTAAGTCTATGAAGAAAAATGAAATTCAAAAAATTCTTTCAAAACCGAATTTTGTAGGCTGTCTTCATATTTAATATTTTGTAATAACAGTAATAATTTTCATATTTACTATTTTGAGTTTTTACTACTTTTATGAAATAAACGGGATAGTTATTAAACATGTAGTTAAATACCCTGCTTCGTTTAAATTTCGGGTCGCGAGAAACAGCCACGTTTTCATTTGATACTATTTTTGGTTACATCATGTTGAATTTCCATATTACATTATCCCAGAGTTTCTATTAACTTAATATGTTTTAAGTCATTAGCGAGTTATTAGTGCTTGATTTAATATAGTATTAATAAAGTAATATAGTATTTATAGAAATATAGTATATTACGATAATTAATATAGTATTTATGTATGACATGCAAATAATTCCAGTCTAAAATTGTTTCACTGTTAAAACATTTTGTCTGTTTCTTGCATTTTGTCTGTTAAAACATTTTGCCTGTTACTAATTTATATTGCAGCGATTCCCTTGTTGTAAAAATATCTGTATTTGACAATGAAATTTTTGCAATTTCTGTTCGACCTACAATTGATTTCAATATCTGTAATATAAAACAAGGCACAAAATTAAATTCAGGAAACAAATTGCCTTAATGTGTGGGTTAAGTGTTAAATATGAAGTAGAGTATAAAAGGAACGTTTATTTCGATATGCATTGATACTCATTCTTTGAGCATTTAATTACAAACTTTTCGTCACAGATGCAGTTTCATTATTAAATCCCTCTATATATAACAGTACAAAATTCCAAAATGTGCAATTAAATTGATTTGAATTGTATTAAAGGGTCTCTTATTTTATCACTTTGCTGTCAGCCCCCAATAAGCATTTTATTAGGCAGTTTTGAATATGATTTTCTAACAAAATATAAGGAATGAACTGAAATTTTGTGGAAATTTAAGATATTTTTGGCAAAATTTAGCAACGTTCATATTTATAATTTTTTTTTCAAAAATTAATTTCATAATTATTATGTTAAAGAACAATGTTAAAGACAAATTAATTAAGAAAATATTAATTAAAGAAAATATTAAGGAACAAATTAATTTGACAATATAATGTACGATTTAGTTTAATAAGTTAATTATTTCGGAAGATATAAAAAAATAAAAAAATAAAAAAATCAACGTTAGGAGCTCAAATTCCAATCGATTATAAATGCATAACAAGTTAAGCCAAAGAAGTTTTTTCAAGGTACTTTGTCTTGCTATGAAGAATACTTTAGTATGAAAGTCCTAAATCTAACAAGAGAACCTCAACTTCTGTTCCGGCTAGTTTCAGCTGGAATTGGGTGGAAACGGTAGGTACTAGCGAGGAACTAATGTCCCTGAAATATCTCTTGAATTGAGCGTGGAGATTCGTAGAAAAAAAATCCCAAAGTTTACATGGATTAGCATGTTTGGTAGCTCTTATTTGAAGTATAATATGTATATTTACATAGTGTGTGTGATTAAGCAGAAACAAACGTTGTGGTATATGTATGTAAAAATGGCGCAATATTACATTCATGATTGTACATTATTTTTGTAATGGAAACCAAGTATTTTATTCCTGTATGATGAAATTACAATTATTCAACATATTCTTCGCAATAATGATACTTTTCGTAGAAATCTGGGAAACATAGGGGAGTTTTGCACCAAGAACATCTCAAAAATAGAATGTTAGTACACAGTGCACATTTTCTATAAGGGTGTGACGGAAGGGATTTCTTTTTCTACGGATCTCCACGCTCAACTCAAGAGATATTTCAGGGACATTAGTTTCTCGCTAGTACCTACCGTTTCCACCCAATTTCAGCTGAAACTAGCCGGAACAAAAGCTGAGGTTCCCTTTTAAGTATGAAGAATACCTGTTGTTGTTGAAACCCAGACCGTCCGACCTACCAGAAAGGTGTAAGGTAACTGTTTGGACGGTCGGGAAGTGCCACCCAATTTAGACCGGAACCCAGTGGGGGAGGCATCAACAGGGACCGTACCCTCCTTCCCCTACCACCAACCTCTCGGAAGGACTTTCGGACCCACATGTTTAACGTGATCGTACTCCGCATGAACACGGCGGCAGTTTCGGCAGTGACTGGAATCGAACCCGGGCCTACCGAGTGCAACTCCAGCGCGCTAACCAATGGGCTACCGCGCCCCAAGAATACCTGTTGTGTAAAATTATATGCTTATGCAGTATTTATTTGTTGTCATTATGAGTCTAATGACATCTTTATTTTGATTGTAATGCCGAAAAGGATTCATGAATACATTTATACTTTTGACATATTTGTATAAACATCGTTTCTGGTCATGCCGGGCAAGATTTAAGAATCCTCGAGCCGCGACGGGCTTAGATTGTGTTCTGTATTTGAATAATAATAAAGGAAGATATCTGTTTATTTGCCTGTTTGTTCATTTGTGTCGTCTGTAGCTGGAAATCTAAGCCGATGTACGGCCATGAAATTTGGTAAACAGGTACTTCAGAACCCGAGAAGGTACACCTCGGCGTTGTTATTATTTTTTTTAAATTCGAATTAGTTTTTTAGTAATTTTATGTTTCATTTTATGTGTATTTTCACACAAATTGCTTCCTTAGTGACCCAAACTATTATCTCAGAGCTTCAATCTTGACACTATCGGAAAGATTGAAAAATTATTTTCTTTCAAACAAATCTTGAATGGAATCTATACTATTAATAGTCGAATTTATGGGAATTTTTAAATTATATATATACCTTTCGTGTGTTGAAGACGTAATCTCCCGAGACATTAGACAACTGGGATATTTTCGCAGAGTTTCCATCTAAACACCATCGGCTCAGCTTTTTTTTGTTAGTTATTATACGCGGTCATGTTGATAAAGCGTTTTTTTTTTTTTCAAGAATTCGCTGTGAGTTCTTGTGTGATTATTATAATCAAAAGTTTACATCTTAACTCCAGGACAACACCTGGTATATTTTCTAGAACGTTCCGACGTTGTCCGGGATTTAAGATGCAAAACTATGATGAAAAATTACACTTACAGCGAATTCCTGTAAATCAAAGAGCGTTTTAATAATACACTTATTTCAAAATACATGCAGCCCTCTCTCTTCCTTACCTCAGCGTTGAAACATGATTGATTTTTTTTTTTTCAAAAGCCTTTTGTTATATCGAATACCGGTCACCCATGTTTCGACACTAGGTTGTGAAAATTTTCAAGTAGTGGTGTTCAAACGTGTACAATTTTTCCTCGAGGCGCGAGTGCTCTACATCGCTGTAAGATACAATAACCGATATACTTAATAGGAATACTAGTGGTATTATTTATTTCCCCGAATGCAACAAGTGAGTTAGTTGTAAATGTCAAGAAAAGCTGAGTTCTTTACTTTCCAGCTATGTCCTTACATTCTATTTAACTAATCAAACTTATGACGTACACGACATTAACTCATAAAACTTATGACACAACTACATTGACTCATCAAAGTCTTATGACGATTCGCCTGAAAAAATAAATAAAGTTTAAGTGATTCTCCATACTTAAAACCGAAAGCACTTTAACCTTTACTTACGAAAGAGCAAAAGAAAATATAATGAAAAAAGAAATTGGAATTGCGATAATGCTTGTGATGATAAGCAAATATATGAAAATTTTTTCTGTAAGTGTACCAAACAACCACTGTATGCGTCCGACAGTTGTGCAACGGATCATTAAATATGCGTATTACCTCTAGACTCATTAATAATATGAACTCATCACTTATATGCAACGTCAAGGTATACAGTTTTAACTGTATCATATAACATTGAACTAGAGTTATTCATTATTCATGAAGTAATACATACACATATTCAAGCAGTAAACAAGTTGCTGCTTTTATTGTAACATATCGCATTTGCTTTGGTCGTTAATTTCAATTAGTTTCTATGCGTGAAAGATAAAAATTATATCCACAAGAAAGGATAGAAACAATTCAAAATATTAAATAATATGATGTATTAGTTTTAAGTGTTTTAGCAGAAGTTTAACAGCTATTATGAAATAATTTATAATTCTACTGATAATCTTTTATCAGAGCGAACACATTAATTTATAATTTTCAATCACTGCTTTTTGTTATGCTTAATGTCACAAAATGTTCATTTCTGCAAAAGAACAGTTATACCTAAAGAGCAGAACGGGCGCGGTAGCCCTGTGGTTAGCGCGCGGTGCCAAAACTGCCGCCGTGTTCACGCGGAGTACGATCACGTTAAACATGTGGGTCCGTAAGTCCTTCCGAGAGGTTGGTGGTAGGGGAAGGAAGGTACGGTCCTTGTGGATGCCTCCCCCACTGGGTTCCGGTCTAAATTGAGTGGCATTTCCCGGCTGTCCAAACAGATACCTTACACCTTTCTGGTAGGTCGGACGGTCTGAGTCTCAACAACAACAACCTAAAGAGCAGAAATAACTATAACCTAAATTCTGGAGAAGAATAGGGGGTTCACTAAGGATTACCATTTCCAGCTCTTTTTTCATTTCGGTTCAAAAAAATTTCCTAAAACATCTATTTCTCAAGATTGGCTATAGAGATAATGACTGATTTATAGATGATGACTGATATGAATTCAGCATTGATGTTGACTGATGATCATTTCTGCAAAAGAACAGTTATACCTAAAGCGCAGAAATAACCATAACCTAAATTCTGTAGGAGGATGGGGGTTCACTAAGGGTTACCATTTCCAGCTCTTTTTCCATTTCGGTTCTTCTTCTTCTTCTTCTTCGACCCAGACCGCCCGACCTACCAGAAAGGTGTAAGGTATTTCCATTTCGGTTAAAAAAAATTTCCTAAAACATCTATTTCTCAAGATTGGCTATAGAGATAATGATTGATCTATAAATGATGACTGATATGAATCCAGTATTGATGTTGACTGATGATGACTGATATTAATTCAGCATTAAATTTCAGATAAGGTAAAGAGGGCGGTGGTGGTCACTAAAGATTTTCACTTCCGGTTCTAGAAATTTCCTTGAAACATATATTTCTCAGAATTTGCTATAGATAAAGTTTAGATAATGAGTGATATAGATTCAACATCGAATTCCACTGAAGGTAGGTGACGGTTCACTAAGGATTTACATTTTTAGTTCTGGAGATGGCGCTTCCGGTTTCTCCGAAAATTTGTATGACTGTGCGAAATAAGTATGCAAAAGATAATAAAAATGCTTAATAATTCAGCCAAAAATGAAGTGCACATATTTGCAACCATATGAAGACTCCGTCATGAATTTCTTGTTAAGTTATCATTTAGTTTTATAATTTATTAGCTTTTAATAGGTAGCCAGTCGAGCGTCCAAGTGATTTTGTATGTATAGTAATACAGCAAATCACATGACAGCGCATATTTGTAAGAGTAATTTGTTGTTCTCGGGCAATAAAGTTTCGGACCTCTGGATTAGATCATCTAACGGGAATTTCAATTATTATTTTCGAACTGGATTAGAATATATTTCAATAGATTTAATTTTATTGTATAATGGAAATAAACAATAATCAAATGATAGATGGATTCTTAAACAATAAAGATGCCTAGAATGAAAATATATGCATTATACGGTATTTCCCTTTGATATTTTTATAACATTTGAATTTTATAGGCATATTACTTTCTCTACACATATATATAGTATAGGGAAAGAAGTGTGACAGGGTCGAACATTCGAATCAGAATTTTCGAAGAAAGAGCGCGTTTTAAGTATCTTTGGACTCGAATCCAACGTTTTTGAGGTGATGTGTGTGCGTGCGTGTGTGTCCGTGAGCAACATATCTCATAAATGAAAGAAGCGTTTCGACAATAATTTGGTACAATTATTGCAATTAGTGAATATTGGTATCCTTTTGATTTAAAACTTAATCAATTGCTCAAAAGACTCCCTAATTTTCGAATGAATTTTTTTAAAAATCGATAAAATATCATGCTTTTCAATAATGATATATAATCATTTCATACGTATTATTTCAATAAAAAATGTATTATGCAAACTTTAGACCGCTAGGATAAATCGTTCTCAAAATACTGCACGATTTTCGAATAAATTTTTGAATTAAAAAAAATCATTGAAAACGCATTACTTTTAATACTGCTAAATCAATAATCCATTCTTGCATAATTTTTCATTTCAAAACGATTGATATAAGTTTTAAAATACTAGCATTAACCGTTTTTAACACTTTACAACAAAGTTGAAAAGTGTTTATGACTTTGTTCATTTATTCTGTCTGTCTGTCTGTCCGTTAGCACGATAACTGCCGTAAAAATGACTTTATCAAAATTAAATTTTAGTATGTTGTTCAGACGGTCTGTGGGACCTATGGGAATATAAAAGAATAATATCACCCAATTAGTTTTGGATTGAACCCGGGTTGAAAAAATGAAATACATTGAACCCTATGCGACCTAATTTTTCAAACATTTTTCAAGTGGATTTAAAATGCACAAATTGCTTCGAAAGTTTTAGGAAATATTCAAATTATTCCATAAAATATATAAAAAAAATTTCAGCAAAATATATTCAGTAGTTTTTTAAATAAAAATTAAAATAATAATTACACCTTTTATATGAAGCGATCATGTGACCATTATATGAAGAGATCATGTTGAGACCCAGACCGTCCGACCTACCAGAAAGGTGTAAGGTAACTGTTTGGACGGCCGGGTGAAGAGATCATGATTTTGACACAAGATGGATGGCATATTTTATTTTGAAGTGTGTCACATGAAGAGATCATGTGACACACTTCAAAATAAAATATGTCATCCATCTTGTGTCAAAATCGTGATTTTTAAAGTTTTTTTTAATTCATATTTAGTATTGCATCCGTCCTAAAACCGCTTTATTTTTGCTTAAATTCTGTGCATCTACATACTGAAACAACGCAATTACAATATATTTGAGTTTAAATGATCATCCAAATTTGATTATCTCTACAACGAAGCCTACTTTTTTTTCACTTATGGAAAATGTAAACAGCAAAATATGTTGAATGAGCTGTATAAGAATTGCTGCATTTCTTTAACGCAAAATTATTTAGCTCATGGACTCTGCAATATAGCTGATATGAATGAAATATTCATTGATTTTACAGGGAGAAGGACGATTTTTTCGCTGAACTTTTAAGCATGGAGTTTAATTACTTGTAACTCCATGATCTTAAGTTTTCAAATAAAATAAATTATTATAGTATTGTGATGAATGAAATGAATGGAAAACTGTTTATGAATGAAATGCTACTTTTATAGAGAGAGTCAGGAGTGTTATATTTCGATGACGTGATTTGAATAAATTTCAGTTGTTTTCGAATATAATAAATTTTTGTAATAAAGTATTGTTTTTTCAAATATAATAAATTATTGTAGTATTATGATAATTTTAAAAATATTACCGAAGAATGTATCGCATTTTAGAGATGTTTAAACCAGGCATTTTATATTTTAATGCCGTCATTTGAATGAAGTTCATTTTTTTCGATGACGTTTAAGTTTTCAAATACAATAAATTAATGTAGTATTGTGATAATTTTTTAAATATTACCGAGGAATGTATCGCATTTTAGAGATGTTTAAATAAAATTACATTGAAGTTGGAAAGTGTTTCATAATCAATGCTTTATGCATGATTGATTTTTCTTGTTTTATATACTACACTTTTTCTAAATAAATTCATCAAAAAAAATTACATAAAATTAAATAAAGTAGTAACAGTAAGTATTATCAAATATATTCTCTTTCCATATAGAATATTAAGCAACAAATGTATTAACATAATTCTTATGGGTCTAGTTCGTCTCATTCACACCAGATAAAATACTTTTTGCAATGCTAGTGTTGGATTTTGAAGCCAAAAAATTTGCCAAAAGTTACTCCTTTTATGGGATCTTAATTAAATATCAATTTCATCATTTTTATAAGAATTTTTATGCGAAACTAAATAAGTCATTCTGATTGGACTGATAAATTTCCAAAAGCACTAAATTTCTGTTTATGTTAATTTCATGCCAAATACATTGTGCCTTGGATCTTGTACATTATTTAGCTGTGAAATTAGTAAAAGTCATTGCATTATGTAGGGAAAGGCATGTGCAATTATCCAATATTTTAAATAGATTTGAAATTAATATCACATGATACATTTTGAATTTTATTGACGATGTAGGACTAAAAATGACGAGGGAATTATTTCTACTTAACTACAGTTCTTAAATATTTAGACGAAAGATTGACAATACACCTGCAATTAAACTGAAGTTATCATGATAAATTGTGAATGAAAAACTCATTTTCTTCTCTCGCACGATAAAACGCACTCTTATCAATGAAAAACTGGGTTATATAAAAAGAAAAAAAAATGAAGAATTATTAATTAACCGAGAAAATAACGGAGTTCATGGATGAAATGAGTGATAACAGTCCTATCGTTTACAACAGCCAATTTTATCCAAGCATAGAGACTAAGATGAAGTGTAGAACATTGCTAAGTATTATCTTATCGCAGGAATAAACAAGTTAACTCTTTCAGCTGCTTCAAGAAATAATAAAAAAATGAAGCGATCTGCTGAAAACGCAGCGATAAAGCTGATAGGCACACCTACATGATGAGCTGCCGGGGAAAAGTGAATTGGATGTAACACGATTGTGAAAAAAGAATTACAACTCGCCCGAGATTGCCCTCCAAAGTCTTTGATAGAGTACGGATAATACCACAGCCATGATTGAAGGGCATTGTGATATGCCGCGGATGGGAAGGGAATAAGTTAAATCAAAATCTGAATACATTAGTTCAAGATCTCGAATGTCCAGATTTTCAAATCATTACTAAAACACCCATGTCTCTAAAAAAATTATTATTATTATTATTTTAAACAAACGTATTTGAGTGAAGATTTTTTCACATTTTGAAAAAATTATAAAAAAAATCAAGACATTCAATACTGCTAAATAAACAATCATTTTATACTTAATTTTTCAATAGAAAACTAATAATAAACTTTAGAAAGCTAGTTTCAACTGTTCTCAAGATATTACACATTTTTCAAATAAATTTATCTAAAAAGTTACATTAAATTAAAAAGTAGTAAGTATCCTCAAATATCGTCATATAAATATGGCGAAATATTGCCAACTTGGTGAGGTTTACGTTGTGGTTAGGATTAGTAGCCAATGCTGTTGTATATGAAAAAACGGGGTACGTGCATTCGCTGGTAAAATTAATGGCATTGGATAGAATTTAATGTGGTTACAATAAGCGCGTGACATGAGATAGGAATTTGGAATAAGAATTATGAAAGAAAAGGGTACTTTACAAAAAAAGCTTAAAATTTTTATATCATATCCCCCTCCGAAAGCAAAAGGCTTGGGCATAGACACACTTCATGTCCAGATTATTATATTCAATATAAAATCAAAAGGTAAAAATTACAATAAAAGATAACACAATTGTAAATTTGCTGATACAACACATACTTCATTTTCTAATAGTTTATTTACAATGAAGATTTCCCGAAGTACAAATAGTTATAAAAACAGACGGCTAGCACCGAATTATAATATTTTAATAAATTATTCTTTATTTAAGTTGTGCAGGTGTAGTGAAATTGTTGTTTACTTTTTGAAAATGAAGAATTCCTTAATCAGGGGAAATCGCATATACCATTAACTCTTCTCACAGTGTTATAAGTTTGCGTTATGCTTGTGTTGGTGGTATTTTATGGGATACCAGAATTCTATTATATACCTAACATTAAAAATAAATTTCATATTATCCAACAATTATTAAATATCAACATCAAAATATTAAAATATGTAATTACTGAAAAGTTCCACTATCTAAATTGATTGTGATGTATTTGTACAATGCTGAGTGTACTGATCTTATGTTTCGTGCATCCTGTACAATAGCTCCAAATGTTTTCGTTATTGACATTCAGTTGTTAAAACCCACAAGACCAATAGACTCCTCGATCCAATTATATAAAATTACAATTTCAAATATAACATTTTAAAATAAAACAATACTTAAACTTTTCACTAAATGTAAAATATCTGTTTGTTTACTATCTTACTCTTTATTTACATAACTGTTCTTTCAACTTCTATATTTTATCAAGCATGTACATTGTATTGGGTATCTATATCAATTATTTTTATTTTCATTTTAGAATTTCACTTAAAACTTTAACTCATTTTTTCTTAAAGTCTTCATTTCCCTAATCTTATTCATTTCTCGTCAATAATTCTATATTCTCAACTATTTTGTTTATTTATTTATTCTTTATTTATTTTTTCAAATCTCATTTTCTTCATATTAATTCATATCCAAGTTTCTATTCATACATTGATTCAAAAACGCTGACTGTTAAAAAGGGCTTATCCTCACTTGTGATTGGCATATCCTCATTCCAGTACCAATGCAAAGGAGTAAGTAAAAATGTTTGAAAAAAAAAATTTACTTCCAACACAGGATTCAATTACTTTTTGTTTAAGTTAATAGATTTCTGCCAGGGTCAGTGATCCTTTTATATGTGTTTCATCATTTCTCATATAACTTATTTTGCACAGCATAATATTTATTACATACACAATATCTTTCTTATTATAGTATAAAATCAAAACAATGGTTTATTCATGATATAAGAATTATTTATTTACTCGTACTAGTCGATTTCATGAGACTGTCACTGGTTATCTTCTGCTCAACAACCTTCTGGTTTGTCAAAAACCGTGGGCACGATGACCCTTGACTCCTTGGCAAATTTGGCTAAAGTATATTAAAAAAAGGGGGACATGGGGCTTTGGCGTGTAGCTTTGTCTATCCTCTCAAAGAGGGATAGAATCTACAGAAATACACCTATATTGTAAACTTCGCTTCAATTTCCATTTCAGTATTTCAATAAGTTCTGAATTACTAGAGCAATTTAGGAAACAGTGAAATTTTACTAACGTCATTAAATATTATTACAAAATTTTGAACATTATTAAAGAAACTGAAAATTTAATTAGATCATTAACATATTGTTAAGGATTTAAAAATAGAATTAGAGAATTGAAAATAGTTAAGTTTAGATGATGTCATAAGAGCTTTAAAATTAAGAAATGTTTGCTTTTTGGATTTTTGAAGCTGATATGTTTCTGCAGGATAAAAATATTTTAATCTAGTAGAATGTTCAATTTTTTAGTTTCTTTTACTTAGGGAGTTTGATTTGTCTATTTCATAAGTAACACTTGATAGTTTATTTAAAACAATGTAGGGGCCAGTATAAAGAGAAGTTAATTTTCTTGAATTGAGATATTTGAATACTTCAAGCATGACTAAGTCCCCAGGTTGAAAATCAGCTTCATAAAAATGTGAGTCATACCTAACCTTATTTTCTAAATGATACTCTTCGGTTCTTACTTTAGCAATTTTTCTAGCTTCCTCTATTGGTGGGTATATGCAATTGTTCTTAAGTGGAGAAGTATAAGGCAATTTCCCATACATCAAATAAGCAGGAATATACTTGGTTATAGAGTGAGGGGGTACTGTTATAATAAAAAAATTACTTGCTCCAATAATTTTGTCCATGCTCTTTTACCAGGAAAAGAATCGATTTTACAAATTAGACTTGTAATTTGTAATAATTGTTTGATTTACTTTTTCATTTTTTCCATTTGTTTGTGGTATATGAGTAACTTTATCGCTTTTTAGAAAGTGTTTAAATTTAGAAGCAGTGAAGGCAGCATTTCCGTCAGTTAAATTTTTTGTGGGGCCTGAATTTGAAATATTTGTCTTAATCAATTTATATAAGTGTGTGTGTTACGAGTAAAATTCGAAATTGTATATACCTGGATGGCTGGATATATCCGGATAAAGCCTGCATTATCCAAAAGGGCTGGGTAAACATAGGTTTATACAATACTACCTAGATAATAATGAATTTGGCTGATAGGAGAAACATTTGCTTTATTAAAATGCATGTGACTCTATATATATCAATGTATTTCGTTTGTCTAAGTTGATTTGAGCTTCTAAAAGTCGTCGATATATTATGAAAGCATTTTTTTTTTGTGACAGACTGTTAGCTATACAAAAATTAATACTATAATGACCTAGTTCTATCTGCCTATTGCCTATCAGTCAGTCTGGAACCCTTGGTGAAAAATTTGGCAACTTTTTTAAATGTTATACAGTTGAAAATATCGTTAAATAGATCAAAAGGACACGCAATTAAATAAAATTTTGCAAAATTAATAAAAATTAAAACCAAAACATAAATAGGATTTTTATTTTAAATTTTAGGAATGGATTGAAATTCAAACTAATTAATAAATGGATAAAAAATCAATTATGTTTCAATAGCGTCCGTCTGTTCATCTGTTCCACTTCTCGACTATTATAAAATTCCGTAAAATTGACAAAAATGTTGCCAAATTGTCAGAAATTCAATAATTCAGAAAATCGACACTATTAATTTAAATTCTTTGATATACTCTGTCGTTTTGAGAAAATTGTTCATTTAATATCCTTTATTCAAAATATAGTGAGTTTCATTGTTCGTGGAACAGCTGGGTTTTGTTAAAACGTCTAGGGGCGCGTAAATTACGCTATTTTAGTGGATGATATGACATGCATATTTTTATAGGGAGTCTTATAAGATATAGTAATATTGAATGGGAGGGGGTCGTGCATGGCTTACATGTGTCTGTTGATATTAGGAGCGTAAGCACTGAGCGGATGGAAGGAAATATTCTGCAGCTTTATAAATGGTGGATGGGAGATGATCTCTCGCAACTTTACACCGTCTTATGACGGACTTACTATTCTAGTTAAAAATAAAATTTTTAATTATTTGCATAAATCTTATGAAACTCAGACCAAATAAGACTTCACTGAAAGAATATTTCCTATTTACAAAAAGTTTTAATTATGTAGATAAATCTCATTGTTGTAAAATTATCCATACATAAAATTCAAGTCAAGTGACGTGACCTGTATCGTCAAGATTCTAGGTCTGAGATTGTTCAGGTTAACATGGTTTTCTCTACGTTACTTATTACCATGATATATAATTATATACTCTTATAATGAGCCGCTATCGGTTTTTGGAAACCACTTACGTATGTAAGTGGTCGGATTCCCACGAGATATACCAAGTACTACGTTCGATTTACATAAATTAATATGTGGCCATCAACTGATCTTTTCTACAGTATTTTTTTTTGGGTGGGGGTGGGGGGTGGGGAAGTGGTGTATGTGTGTGTGTGTGTGGTGGGGGATATAATGGACCATTTGTGAATTATATGTCAAAGTTCCCGAGTACTAGTTGGTGGTGGCCATAAACCCACTTTATCTACAATTTTTGAATATTCTATGAATGGAGTGTATAGCAATTTAAATGAGTATTATACTCAATAGATACCATCAATCAACCTTCCCTACACTGTGCAAAACATATGATATTGGGCAGTTTGTGTAGTGTATATCAGTGTCCCGGGGTAGTATAAGTTGATAGCGGCTATGAACCAACCGTTCATATACTTTTTAAAAACATGGAATAGGACCCTACTTATTGGACTCTTGGCAATGTCGTCGGGTAGTTTTAATTAAATAGTGGCCATTACCGATTTTCCCTTTACTTTTAGAAAAAATGGTGCACTAGACCATTTGTGGAGTATGTATTACTGTCTCGTGGTGTAGTATACCTCTATAGTGATTATAAACCGTCTATAGTAAAATGTAAAAGAATTTTAAATTTCCTCAATATTTCTAACAAAAATTTTGTCAGGTTATTATCGAAGTGTTTTACTGAGAACTTTCAAAACGTCGATTTCCTATTGAATGTTAAATAGAACAAAACACGAAGAAATTGTGTATTGTGAATAAGTATTGGGGCCGTCAAAATACTAGAAAGGCAAATCTATTTTTAAAATAAGTTTTGATAAAGTTATTTTTGTTTTGAATTAATTTGTCAACGGTCGGTCAAAAGGGGATATTTAAACATCTGTTTCTGCCAGGTGTTCACGACGTATTTTTGAAAGACAAGGAAGTGGGAAGCAAATTTTTCGAATTTCTACTTTTGTAAATTTTTTACGTTTTGAAAATTTTATATGAAGCCTATTTTATGACAATATGGAATTGATGATAAATTTAAGTGGTTGTCTGAAAATTTTAAATGCATTTTTTTTTAATTACTTAGTGCATGAAAGCGTCCTTGAGAGATAATTTTGCACGAAATCGTAAATCTTGGTATCTATCGTTAGTTAGGAGATGCCTACTAGCGGATAGCATGAAAGGCCCAGACCATACAGCCAACCCAGGGGTTTATGGCAGTTTAATGTATGGCCGGAGCGGATAGCATGAGAAATATTTCTCTACTTTATATTAGATCAGTTCGATTTCAGCAATTTTGGTGTCTATCATTAGCAGTGTATCCGGTTATCACTAGCCCACATAGCTAGTGATAACCGGAATGTACCGGAATGTACCGGATTTTTAATCAACTATTTTTCTACAACCAGCAGTTAGCTGCGGGCACCTTAGTTAGTTTTATTTTAAGTTTTCAACTTTGCCGGTTTAATTTTATCTAATTTTGCATAGTTTAAAATAATTTTATAGAAGCTAAGAACATTATATATTATTTATTAATTATATGAAATATTAAAAGCAATAAGACTTTCAAAACATAGAAATAAAAAGAAAAATACTTTCTATGTTTTTCTTGCTCAGGGTTGCATTAACCCCAGGAAAAGAAAAAAAGAATAATTTTGAGAATAATAAGACTATTGTTTTAATTCAAGTATCTTGATCTAGGGTTCATTTGCATTTGAAAATTTTTGCAATATATTAATAAAAAAAATATTCACAGAAATCAATAAAATTTTAAACATATAAATATATAATGCATTTGAATTGTTCTTATTTACTATTCAATAGACCTGAAAGCCTATATAAATATTCCAATTGACTAGTCTCCTATAAATTCTGTGGGAAAATACAACGTAAAATAAATGTCCATCTAACTCAGTATAGGAAAATACAATAAAGATTGAAATATGTATATTTTTAATTTCTAAGGATAAATTCAGAACGATATTTTTTCTTGGATCTAACCTTAGTTAAAAATTCTAAATCACAAAATAACTATTTATAAATTTTAGTGAAGTTTGGTGTCCAGGGCATTGGCTTAGGCCCAGTAAGCCCGTACTTAAATCGGATCCTGGCTCAAGGTAGCATAGAAGGAGTACCATGGAAGAAACGCGCAGACCTTCACTGTGAAAAAACATTTTAAATAACCTGTAGGCGTCTTTCTTGTGGGTCCCCAAAGGCGATTAGCGTAGTGCACCTGAAATTGTTAATTTGCCACTGAAGAAATGATATTATGGGCAAATACAAATAAAAAGACAAACATTAAGAAATAAAGCGAAAAAACCTTTTTCTAAAATAAAAGAAATGAGATAGATCATACTACGAACAAACAGTATCAATTAAGAATTTCGAAGGCAGCATGGAGATTGGTCCCAATTTCTTTACAAATTAAATTTTAATTTAACATTTTAATTCGTAACAAAAAAAAAAAAAAAAAAAAAAAAAAAAAACCTAAATTAGCAGCTGGTGACCCCCACACCGGTATCGTTGGTACAATTAATATCTAGATCTTTGACGAATGGTCTTTTCTCATTTTGTTTCGTCATATTCGCCACGAACAAATTTAGGGCATCAGTTTAAGATTTTAGAGATTTTTGAAACATACATAGCACAATATATTCGAATCTTTACTAGCCGCTGTCTTCCATCATGTTTTTCTCGCAGAAATGTAGTCAGTCAGATGTTGCTTCAGATCAAAAGAAAAGTAAAAAGTTTTATACAATCCAGGTCAGATGATTTAAATTCATTAATTAGAAGCAAAGTTAGGAAAAAGTGATATTTTAATAAAATATTTATATTTGTTCTTACAAAAAGTAAATCATCCTTTTCTTAGGTACTGATAATTTACATTTTGTCATTCTAATAACCTTGATTTTGCTGATAAATTAAATTTCATACTTTTTCAATAGATGGCAGCACATTTCGTTTCTCTAAACTATAAAACAGTTTTTGAGCGGATAATTCTTAAGCTGGAGATGAAGTTTGATTGGATACTACAATATTAAGCAACCATGTGTATGAACTCGTGTACTATGTTTGGCAGTTAATCGCTCAAACAAAGTTTCCACTAGAATGTTATTTAAATACTTGTATTTCAAGATCGTTGATGCTAAGTGTAATGTTATTTTTTGGACATTCTTTTCACATGCATAGATAATTGTATGCTCTTGAAACTTTTACATATTTCAAGTGTTTAAAAAAATTTCAGTGCTTAAATTATTAACAATCGTTGAAATAAATTCAATTATTTATCAATATTAAAATATTTTAATATTCGCAGTGGCATAGCCAGGATTTTGAGAAGGGCCGTGTATGAATGTAGCCTGATCCTTGTGGTGAAGCATTTTAGTGGTAAATATGGGGCTGTAACTGTTATTTGACAATGAAAAATTCATTTAAAATAAGAAACATATTGCATACTGTGCGTGAGTTTTATCCAACGAGAAAAACAGAAGTAGAAGATTTATTAAATTTCTTTACGGTTTTTATTTCGTTTATTTATTTCTAAAATGAGATAACAAAAAGAGGAGCAGATTATTATAAGAGAAATATTAGGCAATAGGCATTTTAATGGTGTTTATAGCCTAAAAATAAATATTTCTTATTTTTATATGCATCAGTCATGTAACATGCAAAATATAAAACATATGAAAACTTAATTTTATTCAAAATAAATTTTCAAATAGAAAATATTGTAATAGCAAGAAAGTGGCAAGCTGTAAGTGATCCTTCATCACAACCTGTGAAACATGGTTTCGCAGTCAGCATAGAACAGGCAATGAGATAATCAGTCAGCACATTGTTCCTCAAAGAAAGGATTTTAGAATTTTAAGTAAAAATATTTACTCCGAATCTAGCAACGATAAAGGGCATCATTTTAGCCTTGCCCATCTATATAATAATTGTCTATCATATTTTTACCTTTCCTGACCCTCCAAAAGACCCCCCATCCCACCAGGTACGATCTAGAAAACTGAATCTTTGCACACTTATTACAGTATTGACAAGTACAGTATCGACACACTTATTACAGTATCGTCAGAACGTAACAGAGCCAGATTTTCGATTTTGTCCTTGGGGGTCCATCAAGTGGAGGGTCGAGATATGCTTTTAGACCCTACCGAAGCTACCCGGTGACCTAGAAGACTGAAACTTTACACATTTATAGTATCGATTTAAGAAATATAAATTAAGGATAGTTATCATATAAATAAATAATATAGCATTACTAGGGACCGCCGCCCATGCTCGCTGTCACTCACCAACCCCTGCCGAACGCTTCGCTTCGTTCGGCCAGCAGCGTGGGGCTGCGCCCCATGGTCGCTGTCGGCAGCCATTGCTACAAAACATTTTGATGGAAGAATGCGTCCTCTAGCAATGACAGTACATATTCAGCAAAATAGATTGGCTTGTCTGGCGGCCTACGTAAATGGATTCCTGGAGTATTAAAACGCGTTTATCCGCCAAAATCAATTTTTTATTCATGACATTATGCAACCCTATAACAAAGTTTTTAAAAAAATGCAATAATTGAACTGATTTGCATATTCATCAATGACATATGTATATGAAACTAACTACACTGATTGCTTTTTGTCAACTTTGTCAGCATTAGAACTTGGTGGTATTATAAATAAATAAGTGTATTAGTGGTATATTATTGTCTTAGCATTAGAACTTGGTGGTATTATAAATAAATAAGAATATTAGTGGTATATTATTGTCTTGTGACTTTCCTTATATTTTAAAGTCTACAATTATTACAGTTTTTATTATTTGTTTCATACCTACCAATTTTGCTTTCAATCCAATGAATATTTGGATATGGCCACTTCAGCATGCATAATTTTGCAAAATGCAGTCATTTGACACAAATACAACTATCTTTCAATTTCTTACATCGAATTAAATTAATATACAAAATTTTATGTACTTAGGATAAGTATTAGGGTTTTTCGAAATTCTTATCCACAGTTTGAACATTATAGCTGTGTTATAGTAAATCTATTTTTATTTTCGAATTGCTCACACTTTTACATTCTAAATTTGGTATAAATTGTATTAAAAAAAATATGTATATTTCTTTACAAGCACATGCTAAGGATGACCGCCCACAAATGTTCAGAAATTTGCATTATTGTTCTTATATACAAGTAATTTTCTACTTTAGTGCAAAATGTAGGTTTAATCGGTTAAGTTACTTGCATTTAAAAAATGCATATGATACTTACATAGAGTAGTAACCTTTTACTTAATGAGAAATCGAACTTCTCATAAAACGATTACCGAACACATGCTCAACAGTAGTGACTTGAATTAACCGATATTTGAACAAGGACAATTAAAACTGTAGCAAAAGTTTAAAGATTTTAAATTTTTTAAACTATATTTTTATATTCGTACCAGAGGTGTAACTACAGTGAATGGTGCCTGTGGTCAAGATGTAAAATTGGTGCCTCCTATACACATGCATGTAAAAAATGAAATCTAGTTAAAAAAAAAGTTGTGTAATTTGCGACAATTTAGCTTTTTGCGTACAAGTTGAAAGAAAATCGAAACCATTAACAAAGCAAAATACAAGAGAAATCTCTTTTTAGTGTTCTGTAGTCAAAAACAGGACCCTTATTAACGATTGCGTTTGTTCGTCTGCAACCCTCAGGATCACCGATTGGGCAGGGGGGGGGGGGGTAAATGGATGAATTGCGTAAAGGGCCTGGCTGCATAACCTGTTTATGGAAAAGTTCAATATATTGTAAATTAGAGGTAGTAGAAGCCAGGGAGACCATAAAAAATTGCTTGGTGGAGCTGGTACCCCCCCCTTCCTCCAACTTTATTATAAATATGAATCATCCATCGGGCAGCATTCAAATTTGCCATGGAAATGCAGTGTTCCAACAACAAAGCAAAAGTATAAAAAATAGTGAAACATAAAATCTTGGTTAAAAACTTGCATTTGAACAAATTAGTAACTTTGTTGTTTTATTCTGTGATTTTAACAAAGATTTTACTTTTTAACTATTTTTACAGAAATATTTAAACTTACTATTTCCTTATTTCTTGAACACTTTGTAAAATTTGAAACTTCACTCATTTTCTTAGAATTCACAAAATTACTAAATCTGTAACATTCGTGAAATTACCACAAAATGAATAATGTGTAAAGAACTTTGTAATGTTTTCGAGATTCTCCCGTCTTGTGCACAATACACATGAGCACATTTAACACTGTGTTGCAATGTCTCCGAAACTACTCAACTCATTTGGTTCTAAGAAACATTGTTATTTGCGAACAAAAAATGCATAACTTTTTATATCTTGCTCTTACAACTTTCGTAATTTAACACGTCAGTTTTGAATTTTTACCAAATTAAATATACAGAGATAATATATGAACAATTTAAAAAGAAAGTCAAATTCAGTGTAATGTGAATGTGCCATGCTCAAAATATGCATTAAAAATCCAAATTGTAGTCCGTAAATATGTCTATACATGCAAGAGAAACTAAAGTAAACAGTGTAGCTTATCCATCACTTTTATTTCAGTAAAGAAACTGGTGATAGCATTTTATTTCAGGTATTCGATATTATAGAAGTAAAATATTTTATAGAAAACTTTTATATGGATGTATTATGAAAAGCTTGGTGATATCATTTTATGTCAAGTATTCGATATTATAAAAGTAAAATATTTTATAGAAAACTTTTATATGGATGTATTATGAAAAGCACATAGAAACAGTTTTACATAAATATTGTAAGATAAAACAAAATTTTGTAATAGTATTATGGAAATACCATATAGTTTTTGAAGTACCTTCAAATCCATTATAATGTCTTTAGATTGTGCCAAATGTCGTTCAAATTGCTCAATTTGTTGTTGAAATATAATTTTCACACACACACACATACATTGATTTCACACGTGATGCACCGTTCTGAGCTGCAGAGTTTGTAACTCAAACTGTATTATACAATACACAATGTTACATATCTTGTCATTTACTTCTATTCATCATTTCATTTTATTTTTTTTTCTTTAGGCTTCTAGCATTTTCTTTTTCCATTTGATGTTCGTGCTTAGGTCTAGTCTTGTAATAGTTATTCCTTATTGTTTGTGTCATATCTATAACTTTTATATTATTGATTTTCATCTATTAAATTCCCTTGTTAAATTACCTAGCTTTCCTACGTACTTTTCTTTTTCAAGTTATAATTTTAGAATTAGAATGTGTACTTCTCAGCTATCAATGTTTCCCATTTTTAAGATATTATAGTTCTAAAATCCTCATTGTCAAAATTCTTATAATTTTTTGAAGGGCAATAAACTTGCAAATTATTAATGTATAAATCCATTAGCTTCCATTTAAATTGCTTAATTTTTATTACACACACACACACACATATATATATATACTGGGTGTTGCCTTGAAGTGGCGACAAACTCAGAGGGACGATATTAGACATCAAGAGAACAAAAATTGTCATAGAATATGGTATCGCAAACCACGTTTAGTCGATGAAAATCACAAAAATACTTAAGGGTGTGACGTCAAGTGGTACAAAAAGGCCAATAATAAGTAGAAAAACCATTTACTTAACAGCATGATTACACAGTCTGTACTGTACAAAATAAAGTACAATAATAAGCATAAAATAAGTACAAGAAAGTAAAATAAATAAGTACAAAAACCATTTAATTGACAAAATGATTACAATACAGCCTGTGCAGCACAGTTCAATGTCAGGAGACGAAGAGAAATTATTACAGGAGTTGTTTGAAGTTGCGGGCGCGAAGGTCAATGCACAGCCGACCTAACCGACAGCTATCAGCAGCCGACAGCGACGGAGTAACGATTGTCAGACGCACTCAAAGATACCGGGCACCGAATACTATATTCAGAAGGTTCACTCCCATAGGAACCTATGGCAACATCGTTAACATAGGATTTCGCATAGACGCTAGCGTTCGATGAGCCAACCATCCTCGACTGCTAGATTTGGCGACTATCGCTCAATTGGCGATTTTATGTTAATGCGGCCAAAAAAAAAAAATAAATAAAATAAACTGTACTTCTATAATTTTTTAAACTATAAACATGATCAGCATTTAAAAATACTTTTATCTGTAATATGTTTAACTTTAAATAAATAAACGCAGATATATATTTAATTCATGCAATCATAAACTAAATAAAAATATTGACGCATTGCATCACTGTAAATCATTATACACCAAAAATTACAAGCTAACATACCCAAAAGACTAAAATATTATATAATATTTTCAGCCTAAAAAGTATACTAGCGTGTAGATAGTTAAATTGCTTAGTTCTTAATTTATTCTGGGATGCTGTTATTATATATATATATTTTTTTAAATACACTATACTAAACTATATTCTTATACTAAATAACAAATTTACATAAATGCATTATCAAAGGTGTCGAACTCAATCGTTAATTAGAAGGGGGGGGGGATTATTTTCCACATTCCGTCAGTTAGTAAAAAGCATGTAAAATATATACACATCCAATATTATATTCAACTTTCTCTAGAAAAAGCTATCCAAATATCAATTTTTATACATTTTATATAAATGCGGAAAATGTTTTTTAACTAATAATGCCATTGCTTCTTAGAATTTATAATCTAGGTGGCAGTGATAATACTGCACCAAATTCTTATGATGAACACGTGCATAGGATGAAATATGGGATAGATAACACATAATTTTTTTATTTAAATAAAAATAAATTACATGCCTTTTAAACGTAATTCCTTTTCTTTTAGTAATCCATAAAATAGCAGCGAAAGTAACATGCGATGATAGAACAAAGCAACAAAGTTCTAAGTGTTTCGTTTAGTGCCAAATAGGGTTATATTAGCAGACCGTCTTGGCGAAAACCGTCACAGACCATCGCCAAGCCTGCCAACCTTGATATTTTGGTTGGCGGTTGAGGGCGCTGAGGTCGAGTGAAATATCTGTATATGTTAATCTGTGGATACCGGGTATGCTGGCGATGTCTGCCGCAGCGACGCCGATCCGTGCTATGAGATCCTTCAGTATCGCCACAGGCGTCTGATACACGAGTGATTTAAAGTGTCCCCAAAAGAAAAAGTCCAAGGGATTACTAGCATCTCAATCCTGCGGTCATTCCCAATGGGAAACAAAATCCGGCGCAATGCGCATGCTCAAGGACTCTTCCTCTCCAGTGCTTCAATATTTCGTCAAGGGGTGATATAAATAGTGTGCAGAAGCTGAAGATACAATGTTACGATCGAAATCGCAGCTGACAGTCTGACATGCTTCCCAATTACAGTTTTACGATTAAAATCGTAAAAATGCGATCCAAAATGTACAACATTGCATCCCAATGAGAATATTTACGAATATGTACAGTGTTGCTTTGGATTTTAATGTTCGTTCTGAGATTTTACGATTTTTAGGCATTGTCAATTTGTAATGTAATGGTTGAATGGTAAACAGAACGAAGAATTGCCCTCTATTTTTTAAATTCTAATCCGATTTTAAATATATGGTAAAGGAAAGTTTTATTTTAAATAATATAATATTTTATGATTTCGTAATTTATACGTGAGCATTCGCATTGCGCCGGAATTTGTTTCCCATTGGGAATGGCCGCAGGATTGAGATGCTAGTCAAGGGATTGAGGTTAAGGGAGCGTGGAGGCCAAGCAACAGGTCCGGCGAGTCCAATCCACCTCCCGGGATATGTAGCATGGAGGTGGTTACGTACCACAATGGAAAAATGTACTGGTGCACCATCATGCATGAACCACATGTTCTACCGCACTGTGGCCGATACACTTTGTAGCAAATCGGGGAGGACGTGCTGCAGAAAAACAAGGTACGTTGCGCCATTGAGGCTTTCGGGCAGAAGGTACGGCCCAACAGATTACCTCCGAGGATCCCTGCCCAGATGTTAACACTGAACTTGTGTTGAACTTTCGAGGGGACAGTGGTGTGGGGACGACGTCTGTTTTTGCGATTTTCACCGACTAAACGTGGTTTGCGATACCATGTTCTATGGCAATTTTTGTTCCTCTTGATGTCTAATATCACCCCTCTGAATATCCTTGTCAGATGAAATCTCAAATAATTGTCATATTGTAAAAAACAGTTTTGAATTAGTTAAGAAATTGAAAACTCTTACAAATATTCGTAGTATTTATATCTTTGATTTCAAAGATTTGTTTAATAATATTAATATAGATGATCTGTATAAAGTTATTTTAGGAATTTTTGAAAAATATAATATCAACCTAAAATATTCAAATTTTCTATTTAAAAAATTACTTAACTTCACTCTTTATGAGAATTATATTCAACATGGTGGTACTTTTTTTAAACAACAGGTTGGTATCCCACAAGGGGGGTGTGCCTCATCATTGTTAGCTAATCTGTATTTATTCTTCTATGAAAAAAACATTAATCCAAGCTTGCATAATATGCACATGTTTAGATATTTAGATGACATTTTATGTGTATCCCCAAATAATAATATCCCTATAGTATTAAACTTTTATCCAAAAAATTTACAATTAAATGCAAGTAATAATGACACAAATGTTGCAAACTTTTTAGATTTAAATTTAAATTTACAAAATTGTAATATGGTTATAAACTTGTATGATAAAAGACAGGATTTTAAATTTAATACATCAAAAATTCAACATTTTGACTCTTGTTTGCATATATCTGTATTTAGAAATATTATAATAAACCAGGCTCTTAGAATCAATAAAATTTGTGATGAAGATTATAAATTAGCGCACTTTATGGAATTATTGAGTACAGCGACTAATAATGCATATCCCCCCAAGTTTGTTATTAAAATTATCAACTCAGTGTATCAAATTTCACTCGATAACATACTAGAAAACATTCCCAATTATAGTGACTAACATACAGTAGGGAAAAAAAAAAAAAAAAAAAAAATATATATATATATATATATATATGTATATGTATGTATATGTGTATATATATATATATATATATATATATATGTGTATGTATATGTATGTATATATATATTATATATAATTATTAATTATATAAATAAAAATGAAAAATAATAAACTAAGTCAAAAACATTAGAAAAATCAAAAAATAGGAAAATAAGATGCATTAACATTAATGTTTTGAATTTTATTTTCGCAAAAAAATGTAACTTTTGTCAGTATTGAAACTACGTTTTGAGCGCCCTTATAATGGTGTATAGTGGCATTCTCGATTATCCATTTTTCATATGAATTACTTGTTTAGTAGGAATTTTCATCTTTGATTCATATTCATATTCATGTTTGCATATTTGGGAAGTTGTATTCTGAATTGCTTGTCCAGTCTCCAGCTTAGACTCACTGGACGGGTTTGGGAGTAACTCCGTGAACGTTCGTACTGCCTTCCTGGTAGAATTTCGACTTGTTCATTCCGGTGCTTCTAGATTAAGCTGTTGAGGTTGATCGTGTATACACGTGGTAGAAGAATGGTTCATGCCGCATGGTAATACAATTTTCTTAATGTATCCTTTTTTCATTTTTTGTTGCCTGTAGTCTGAGTTTAAGTATTTATAGTAATGTACTATTGCTTAATCTGAAACAGGCATTTGTTTGGGTTAATTGGAATTGAATACTCAGACCTGACGATGAATTTAATTCTAATTAATCATCGAATTTGGGATGGTGCTGTTCTTTTCTCTTATCGGCATTATGGCTTTGAATTTGCTTCTATGGTGATGTTAATATTACTTGAATTGTATTTTTTTATTTTTACATAATTCTTATTATTACATTTCAAATATATATATATATATATACAGTACGGGACCTCTTATCCGGCGTTCCAATATCCGGACTCTCCCAAAACCGGAATACGGCAAAATAATGCCAAATTCTGCGCCAATAAGCGATTATTTGCTAAATATTGCACCAAATAGCGATTTTTTGCTTAAAATCCCGCCAAATGCTTTTTTGCTTTAATTAGCAATATCAATAAAAAAAATGCATTGAAACCTACTATTTTAGAGGGTTTGAAACAGGACGCGCAAACCGCGCACGAAATTCAAAATTCCCGCGCAGAAAAAAATGCCGCGCGCACTCGCTGCCGCTGATTCTTCTTACATTTCGAAAACGAACGCGAGGAATTCTCGCGATAACGAATGAAAATATTCCGTAGATCATGTTTTTTCCAAGAAGTTACACAATTCCTCTTTTCCGGAAAACATCCGAAGTAGCACCGTTTTTCCCAAAAATTTTCTAAGCGGCTGCATCCGGCCGTCACCCCCCGATAGTAGCTCTCGGAGGTGACGATCCGGCACGGGCGAGACGCGTCATTCCATTCTTCACTAGTTTCGGTATTGTATATAGGAGTCTATATAGTATATATAAGTCTCCTGTATAGTATATAGGAGCCGCGACTTGTCCGTAACAAACTCCTGTATAGTATAATACAGGAGTTAGTTACGGACAAGTCGCGGCAAGGTGCTTTTTTAATGGCGTTTCATTTTTTTCTGGATGTATAGGGCAGAGCACACTAAGCACAAAGGTTTCGATTTTTCCGAATTCGTTACATTTTCTTTTCTGCTCGTTGTTTCGGGACTTTGATTTTCGGTAAAAGTATTCCAACTTTTTCGCTAGAAATATCCCGATATCGTTAAAGAAATCCTACGCTCTTCAAACGCGATGTGCCGCGCAGAATTCACACTATTTTGCACAATTTAATAAACATTTATTGGAAGAGATGAAAAAAAAGAGAGTCATCAGCGCATTTACGAGAGGATAGAAAGTACGTTTAAGTAAGGTATTCCCGAAATTAATGAGTTAACTTTTGCCGAAATGCAGAGAAAAGTATAGCAGCTATAAAATGTCATTCAGGGTCTTCTGATTGATCTCTTTAAATACTTAACCTAAGCAATAAACTTGTCATTTTCTCGGGAAAATCCATTTTTTCTTTCATCTCCGTGGAAATATACACATCTTCAATATTTAAAAAACGTTGATGGAATTCCAAGATCAAAATCATTTTTAATTAAATCCTATTATTTGGATGAAAATGACTATTTTGGACCGAAAATTGGCCCTAGCAAAAAGTTCCATGTTACAGTCATTAATTAGTAATTTATAGAAGACAGTTTAGCAATATTGCGAATTTTTTTTATTTAAACAAGATCGCCGGTATATTTTGTTTTATTTTTAAATATTTTCCATTTTTTCAATCTGCTTCCATCTACTAATATTTTCATATTTTTTGTGCTTTTTATGCTGGGATATTATCTTTTAAACATATTGTTGGTGAAAATGAGATGTATGTTTAGGATTACGAAATTAAAATTTTTTTATTTATTCAGGCATTTAGAATTATAAGGCTTATTAGAAATACATTTGAAGAGCATACATTAGAATTTAATACATTTGCACCCATAGTTGAATATCTCATTTCAATTAAAAATGAACATCCTTCTCATCTTAATTTTATTAAAAGTACATTAACATATTTTGAAACATATGAACAAAGGTGCTTCTGCCAAAATATTAGATGAATATGGTGAGGGCCCACTTTAGTTGAAATGTTAAAAAAAAAAAAGACTTCTAATAACTACCCTGAATAATCAACTTTTTTCAGACATTTTTTTCTTTCAAAATTTTTCTTAATCACTAAATTTGATACTATAATTACATGTAATTTGCATTTTAGTTAACCCATATTGATCGTAAAAAAGCTTTTTTTTAATACATTTATGTTTTTAAAATGAATTATAATTTTTTATAACGACATTTGAGACCATTCCAGTAAGTTTTAGAAAAAGTGTTCCAAATTACGGAAAAACCCCTTATCCAGAATGCCTGAAGTCCCAAGCATTCCGGATAATAGATCCTGTACTGTATATATATATATATATATATATATATATATATATATATATATATATATATATATATTTTTTTTTTTTAATCGTTGACCCATAGTTCCAGTTGCAAAAATGCTTTACATTAGGCAGGAAGTTATAAAATAGTAATTTAAATGCTGTACCATATTTTTGTATAAAAGTTAACTAAATTAACTTTTTATACAGCCCCTCTATCGACAAAAGTCAAATTACCAAAATGTTACCCATACCGTGTTTAGTTTAATTAAAAAAAAATTGGCTGTAATACGTAATTGATAATTAGTAAGTATATCAATCTAATATTGTTTTCTACTTTCTTATTTGGTCTTCTCTAGGAGTTACAATATATTTCTATTATTTCTTAAAATTATCATAAACTATTTTTATTATTGAAAGTATTTTATTTATAAGTTGCATTTCTGCAATAAATAGATGTAGTTTTCATTCTATTATTATTAAGTTTTTCTAATTATCTATACTAGCTAAGTATTATTACATTTAATTTACTTTAGTTTTTATGAATCTTTTAATTACACACACACACACGCACGCACGCACATACAGGGTGAGTCAGAACTCTTGGGCCAAACTTTAAGGGGTGATAAATCACATCTAAACAAGCAATTTTTGTCATACAAAGTAGGGTCGTAACGCAAGAGGCAAATCGCTAGCAAGAGGTGAACCGCTAGCAAGAGGTGAACCGCTAGCAAGAGGGGAACCGCTAGAGGACGGCAGACCATACCTCCTACTTTTACAGGAGGTATTGCCACAGTTACTGCAACATGTTCCTGCCAACATTAAAGCATATATGTGGTTCCAACACGACGGAGCGCCACCCCATTTCAGCGTGGATGTGCGGCACACCTTAGATGCTACATTCCCAGGGCAATGGATTGGTCAGGGTAGCTCCATAGCTTGTAGCTTGACCGGCAAGATCGCCTGATCTCTTCTGTCTCGACTTTTTCATATGGGGCCATATGAAAAGTCTCATTTACGAGAGCCCCATCGACTCCGACGAGGACCTTGTTGCTAGGATTGCTGTTGCTGCCGGCGCTGTCCAAGATATGCCGAGTGTTTTTGCTAACGTGCGCCGCTCGCTACGTCGCAGGTGTGAAGCCTGCATTACTGCTGGTGGTCGCACTTTTGAACAGTTTCTGTAACTTTGTACATGCATTCTGCAATTTCTATCAGTTAAACGTACTTCGTGCCTACTCTGTCATTTTTGTGTTTTTTCTTTTCAGGAGAGTCATGATTTCCTCATTTCATGAGCTACCACCTAGCGATTCACCTCTTGCGTTACGACCCTGCTTTGCATGACAAAAATTGCTTGTTTAGATGTGATTTATCACCCCTTAAAGTTTGGCCCAAGTGTTCTGACTCACCCTGTATATATACCTCTTGAACATTGAATTACAAGTCCATTTTTGTGTTATCATCGAGTTATACTGCATTACTGAAATGTGTCAGCAGTATACATTTTCTGTCTATAAACTAAAAATATTGATTTGCAGCAAGATAAGCACTAATATAGTTGGTTTTCTTTAGGAATATCGAAGTTTATTAATCTGCACGGAAAGTCATGTATTGGATATGAAAAATTTTTCCCTTGAAAGATCTATTTCTCATGATTATCTATAAATAGAACGTACATAATAATTGACATGGATTCAGCATCAAATTCTGGATGAGGTTAAGAGACTCACGAAAAATTTTCACTTCCGGTTTTGGAGATGTCATTTATTTCTTCCGGTTCTGATGTAGATATATTTAAGATGATGACTGACATAAATTCAGCAACAAATTCCAGAGAAGGATGGGGTGTTCAATAAATATTTTCACTTCCGATTCAAAAGAATTCCTGGAATTTTCCTATTGATTCCAGGGCCATATATATATGACTTTGTTAAGGGGTGGATCCACCCGCCGGGAAACAGATGCTCTAAACCTTCGGTCTGGGTCATGGAATGGATCGGATCATGATAGTAATTCACCTCAAGTACCCCAATCACTTCTTGACCTGTTGATATTATAATCTAATCTAAACCTTAAAATGCGGCATTACGGCTTTGATCTGATTCTACAAAGTATACAAGTCCCCTATTGCTCTACAGTTCCAGGCCCTCAAAACCTTAATACAGCGTTATATATTACTTAAATTATCGTCACTGTACCCAACGCTCTAAGACTCTTTGGCATTTCAAATTCATGTTACAGTATCACTTTCATAACGGTGTTTATTTGCATTGTGTGAGTTCTCTAGCGTGTTTCTCAGATCGCCTCCTTTAATTGCCCTGCTCTGCCACTGTGTATGCTATCATTGTACGTGTTATTGATGGGCAGAATGCGGAGATCGTGAGACAATACGCCCGCGAGCTTTGACGGACAAGGCAGCCGCGACATCCATTGTGTGTTTGGCCACTTAATGACACCGTCACCGCGGCACTCTTTTGCTACGTTCTCGATCAGTGCGTTCGCTGCTCTCTCGCAAAATTCTGCAACTTCAATCAGTCACTTTTTGCAGGTTTTTCGACTAAGAGAACTTCAGTAGTTTTAAGACACGTTTTGCTTGACGGTGATTATCATTAAGTTTTGTGCAGCGTCGAGTTCGAACTTCTGATTTAAAATTTCGACAAATCACTGGCATTCGACTTTGAAATTTTCGACATAATTATTTGTGAAAATTTTGTTTGATGTGCTTATAAATGAGTTTGATGTTATTATGGTGACAAGACTTTAAATAGGACGTTTTAAATAGATTTTTAATCATTTTCTGCCACATTTGCACTTCAAGCTTTAATAGAAACGTATTTCGATCAAAATAGACTTTTTCAAGAATTGATTTTTTGTTGCTTCATTTTTGTTTTACAAACTCATATCATTTATTCTTACAATAGCTGCAGTTGCTGTCATTGCATTGTGGCTAAAATATGTTACCCTTTGCTTCAGGAATTGTGAATAATAAGTATTTTGTTTCCACTTTTACAAACTCATAAACTGTTTTTTATTGTCAACTGCTGAAGTTGCTACCAAGACGTTGTGGTTCAATATTTGTTGCTATTTTGTTCAGAAATTGCGTTTGAAAAGTAACAATTCAGTTTCTTTCACATTTATAAATTAATAAACATGAACTCTTAGCCTCAGTTGAAATTACTGTCATTTCGATGCGATGAGAATCTTCTGCTTACCAATTCGGAAATTGTGACTGAGTACTGTGAAACGAATTGATTGATGATATCCTAAATGAACGAAGGATTTTTTTTTTCGGATAAACTCTATTTTTCAAATATTCTTTTCTAAATGAAAAATGCAAAGTCTTTGCTGCAAGATATTAATTACTCATTAAAATGAAAGCTTTGTTTGATGAATTTAACTAGTTATACTTTCAGCTAATGCCAAGCACTTCGTGTTTGAACAAGTGGTGCATATTTTAAATTGAAAAATATTGAAGAAATTTTAAGCCATTTTCAGCAAACTATATGTCAATTTTAGCGAGACATTAGTAATTTCATACAATTTGAATAATAGTACCATATAGACACTGATTTGACAACTTTCACATTTCGAAAGATCTTGGAACAATGGCTTAATATATAATTTATTATTTTTAAAGAAAGGTCTAACATAGAACATATAAATAAGTTATAACATAAAGAAATATATTAGAAGAAAAATTAAAAGAATTTGAATTGCAGTAGTATTAGAATTGACAAGTAAATTCTACAATTAACTCAATGTAACAAAAGTTTAGAAATTTTAGAAAACTCTTTGCTTTGAGTCTAAAATTTTAGTTTCATCGACTCTATAACTTTAACAAGCTGGCTTATTTAACGCCCAGAAGGCAAGTGCCTCGTCATGGACCTGTGGGCATTGAAAGCCCTGATGGTCATGCGGGGGCTCTACGTGTGTCTAACCCGGAAGACATGTCCTTGGACATTGGAAATTTCCGCGCTGACAGACAAGCCAAGGAGGATAAAGACCGAAGAAGGTAGGAAATATTCTTAGATTATAAACATATTAGATTATAAACATATTAGCAAACATATTAGCAAGCTTAGATTATAAACATATTAGCAAACTATATTAGATTATTATATCGATTTCTTTTTCAGAGAAATTCTGTGATTGAATCTTACATCAAAATTAGCCGGTCTTTGTATCTGTAAAAACATTTCAGTTGTGTAAGCAATGGAAAATCCATTACACTAGAAAATATACAATTTAAAGCACATATAGTAATAATAATAATAATAATATTAATAATAATAATAACAATAATAATAAAAAAATAATAATAATAATCACATATAATATGAGATAATATTTCACACAATACAGATATACTTACCACACTTCTTTTTCAGAGAAATTCTGTGATTGAATCTTACATCAAAATTAGCCGGTCTTTGTATCTGTAAAAACATTTCAGTTGTGTAAGCAATGGAAAATCCATTACACTAGAAAATATAAAATTTAAAGCACATATAATAATAATAATAATAATAATAATAATAACAATAATAATAAAAAAATAATAATAATAATTACATATAATATGAGATAATATTTCACACAATACAGATATACTTTCCACACTGTAAACATTGGTATGTAATTTACATACATGTGAACATGCATAATATATATATATATGTATATATATATATACACACACACACAAACATAGACTTTATCTATATAATGGAAAAAGGAAAGTTGAACTAACGTAGACACACATATTTCCGGATATCCAGGACATTAACTGGTTGTTTGCCAACGATCAGTCTTACACAAAATTTGTTTACGATATAACCACTTAACTTTACTGATTTTTCTAACGTATTTTCAAGATGTCAATAAGCTTAATATGTGCATAGTATTTCAAGGTGAGAGTGATAAGATTACTTAGCAAAGGAATAAAACCATTGTGATAGTTTAACTCTCATCTTTGTAACATTAAAATAAGTTATAATTTAAAGTTATCTGGGACACGAACTAAATCAACATGTTATTTATTTACTGTCTACTTTATTTTGGCTGTATAAACAAACATATTTTCTAGAGTTAAAACTTTGCAATATTTAATATTAAATACTTATTTTTTATTATTTTCTTAAAGCTTTATCAGTATCACTTGAAATAAATAAAAACTTCATAAACAACATAAAATATTCAAACTAAATTATTATTTATGTATCTTGATATTTTCGCCTCAAAAACATTAAACAAAAACATCTTAATACAATACCACATCTAACTTAGCGGAATTGCTTCTTTTATTTAAAAAACAAATATCAATGCTGCAATTGCTACGTGACAGATTAAATCTATACTTAATTACTTTATTTTGTTCACTTAATAATTATATTTCATTTTCTCAAAGAATTTTTTGCTAGAGATAAATTCACAAATTCCTTATATATATATATTATTAACGTTATTTCAACGGTGAATTCAATATAAATCTAGAATGTTGTTTGTTTTTATGTGCAAATATTAATTGTGACAGATAGTCTCATTTTAATTTCAAATTCTACAAGTAAATAAGGAATTATATATAAAAAGAACTCTATTTTCACTTGATAGTATTTTTACGTATATTAAATTAACAAAAATTTAAATCTATTCTCCAAAAACTTTTTGCGATTTGAAATTATTTCGATGCTAATATTGCATAGTGGTGTTTTTAAAAGTAGATTATTTACTTACCGTTTTGCTCAGGGCATTATTTAAATTTAATGAAAAGAAATCCTAAGAAAAGCAATACCATTAGTTAGATTAATTATAATATTTCAAATTTAATTAATTTTTTTTTAATTTTTAGCAGTGTAATAAATATTCATATACATGATTTACTGAAAGCAATAGAAAAATATCTTAATTTTAAATAATTTCCTTTATAATTATAAATGAAATAATTTTTGGCATCAGACTTGAAAGAAATATCCTTATTATTCAAATATATTTTTAAAATATTGTATTGACATTAAAGTAGCTGGCTCTAATGTTAAGAAAATAGCAAGAACACAGTAAGGGTAAATAGTATGAGTGACTTTTCTTGCTTTCTGTGAAGTCAACAGCTAGTCGATAATGATGAGCTCTAATAAATGAAAAAACAGTCCAGCAATACCGATGAGTGCTTTAGGATTGTTAGTGTATTACGAAGATGAATATAGACTTTAATTACCATTTATTAGATTTGATGTTTCATAGCTGTTTAATTGTAGTAGCATTTACTTAAAATTTGCCTTATATAATCTAAAATTGATTTAAATGTGCAAATTATTGCTTCTAAAATCTCTAAAGTTTTATTTTGTACATGATTATTTCTATAGTCATAGGCGTAGCATTGAGGAGCTCAGAGGGACACATGCACCATTAGCTTTATTGATCATTGACATTTGGAGAGTAGAAGAACCAGTGTGTGCACATTTATGTGTTTAATGCGTACACCTAAAAATATCAAGAGCAACACACATATTTAATTCACACCATATTCCCCTAATATTTGTTTGTTTGCACCATTCAGGGTTCAATATCTTTAAAACATGTGACACGATCTTAAATGCGGCTGCTTATATGGCCCCTTTTTGTGTACCCAAAATATCATGTAATATGCCCCATGAAAATTAAGATCGTTATGATTTTAAATATATTCGTAGACAATGATTATTTTATATTGTGTAAAATTGGTTCTTCTCATCTGAAATCTCGGTCGAAAACTATCTGTTGTGATGTGTCAGCCAGAATCAACATCCACGTATATTTTTTTTTCTAATTGTTTTTAATTATCATAAATATATACATTCGCACTCATATATTGTAAAACTTTTCGAAATATATTTAATTTATAAAAATATGCAATATAATTTTTTTAATTAAAATTTTAAGAAATAATTAAGCTATGAAAATAATTAAAAGTTCTATGATCAAAGAAAAAAAGTTGGAAAAGAAGAAACAAAAGGGCATAGTTTGACAATTGTTGTTATTTAGAATCCCTTTAAATGATAGGTGCGCCTCTAAAATATTTGGCCACACTATGTTTATGTCCCTAGTCAAAATAAAGTCGCCTCATTTGACAGTATAAATACATGATTATTTTAAGACTATGACTCGAAAAAAATCCCATTGCGAGCCAATTATAGACCCAATTGCTTCAAAATTGTGCTGTGAACAGCACTAACAAACACACAAAAACTAAATTAATTATATAAGTTTCTAACACGTAATCTGTGCACATAACCAGAGGCCAGAGCAAGGATTTTATTATTCGTTGGAAAATGGGTAAAAATATAATTTTTACTTTCTTTATCCAATATAATATAGGGGAATTATATAGAATGAGGTCGAAAATTCGAAAGTATTTTATATTTTCGACCTTGTTCTATTTATATTTGCAAAAGTATTTAAGTAAAAAATGCAAAAAGTAAATACAGTTAAAAACTCTGTCATAAATACCTCATTTCATTCTTTAAATTAAATAAGTAATAAATAGTAGAAATAAAATATATTTCATAAATGGGTAATAATTTAAATCTCGGGAGTTCACGTAAAATTGTTATTTTGCAACATTGACGCTAAAATCCAACTATTATAATACATAAAGTATATATTAATTTTAATCCCATCTATTAGATGCGTAAACTATGAATAACTTTGTGCAAAACTTAATTTGCCGAGTGAAATTTGGGCAATATCCCTGTTAACGTTTTAAATATTATAATGATTTTTTTTTGGAGGGGGGGGGGGGAGACTAAAGTATTTTTTTTTTTCAGTCTAAGAAAAGTATTTTGTATTTTTTAATTTAAAGGTATTTAGTACTTTGTATTGTCGATGTTGAGATTTCAACTTGTGGTCTCAGAAAGCCACTCAGATAAATGCCTAGATAATTCCTGCTTTCTAGGAAATTAGACGTCATAGGGGGGGGGGGATATTAAAATGTAAAGACGTAAAATAGAAAACACATGAATACCCAAAAATATGTAATATTTTGTTAAAATGCGAAGATATGTAAAATAAGTAATGAAAGTGCTGTAAAATGGCTGAACAAACAAATAAATAATAGTAATAAAACTTACAAAGTCACTTAAATCAACTTTGTTTTGTATGCAACACATTTATATACACTTGATTAACGCTCAGTGTTGATAAAAAAAGATGCAAATGCATCAAAATCATTAGCCCTACTTATATTCTATACGACTCCCTATCGAAATACAATTTTATACCACCTGCTAACAAAACGCACTTAATTTATAACTCCCTAGACCCCCCTAACAAATCAAACCTGTACCACAAACAGCGAAACTTGCTATATTTTGAATCAAGAATACTAAATTATTAATTCCCACAATGCGACAAGGATTATCAAAGAAATTAAACTTCATTTTTCGAGACATTTTCGTCAATTTGATCACATTTTCCAAAGATCGCTAAGTGTCGATGATATTGTGCAATTCCAATGTCGCCAAATTTGTCGCCAAAAAGATAGACACAGAGAATGTCTTTTCCTATACGTATTTCTTATTTAAAAGAGAAATATCAAGTAAGATAAGTATTTTTACCTTATAGTGTCATAATTCTTATCTTTTAATGTTATTTGAAATCGAACATACATTATAAACTACTGTATCAGCTCTGGGAAGAAAGAAAGAAAGAAAGAAAGAAAAAAAAAACAGCAGCTGATAAAGAAATATCTTAATGCATGTTTTATTGATAACATTTTTATATGTTTCTCAAGTCTCCCATTCCACTCAAACTGTATCAGTTTTTAGAAGATTAAAGGAAACTGCGAAAATAGTTTAATTTTGTAGCTCAATAACAAACTTCAATCTATAACCTACAGGCGTGTGAGTTAATATGGTATGAATTATTGGTGACAAAATTTTGTCATATTATTAATTTTACGAAAATTTTTGAAGCATCTATTTCTCAGAATTTTTTACAGATAGAGCTTAATTATTGATATGGATTTAACGTCAAATTCCGCAGGGATTTGAGGGTTACTAAGAATTTCAACTTCTAGTTTTTTCCTTTTTTGGTTCAAATGTTTTCCTTAAATCATCTATTTTTTTTAATATTGGCTATAGTTAGAGCTTAGTTGATATGGGGTATGAATTTAGCATAAAATTCTGTAAGGGATTAAAAGCGTACTAAGGATTTCCACTTCCGGTTCTAGAAATGCCACTTCCAATTAAACAATTTACATATTTCGTGCAACATCTATTTCTGAGGATTGGTTATAGATAGAGCTTAGATAATGACTGATATGGATTCAACAACGCATTTCGAAAGGAGTAGGGAGAATTAAGGTTCTGGAGATGTCGCTTCTGGTTTTTCCAAAAACTCGTATGATTCTACGAAATAGGTGTGCAAAAGTGAATATCAAACAGAGGGTTTTCAGAGTCACTATATGGCAAAACGTAACAAAATTAAAATAAAGTGAAATCCGCATATAACGAAGCAGCAAAAGACAAGAAAAATATTTGCTATAACAGATATTCGCAATAACCGATAAAAAGTTTAGGTATGGAGCTAAACAATAAGAATTTGACTGCATATTGTGAAACAAAAAATCATTATAGTGAGGTTTAAATGTATTGCTTTTCTATTCACGTTAAAAAAATCTGCAACATTCTTTTGTTTATTTGTATTTACAACTCATTTGCATATTACAACATATTGTCACTGCAGTTAACGTTAGAAGCTTATTTCTACAGCAATTTTTCGCTATGTTATCCTCCCTTTTTTGAAATCAATTTCGGTTTCTTCGTATTAAGATTCATCAGACGTATTATCATCAGCTTCAGAAATAATAGTATTATTGGTCTTTGTTTGGACTTAAGGTATCTGGGGATGGATTTTTGTTACCAAACTAATTGCTGGTTCTGAGATTTTGCTTTTACCCCAAGAAGTTCAATGAAAATAATTGTTTTCTTTACCTCTCACACTCTAAAAATTTTGCAATATCCTATGTACAGGTATCTAATTAATTGTTCACTATAAGCGATACTTTTAACATTATGAAAATATATAAAATTGTATGGAAACACGTCAAAGTATTCACAGTATTCATATTTTGTTACGACTCGACTTTCAAAATTCATTGATTCATTAAACAGAAATAGCAAACATATTTTCACATTTTTTTTGCAAAAATAATTAATTATTACTTGTTTCAAAATTACCAAATGATCATAGGCGGCGATACGATTTTTTGCTTGGGGGGTACTGAAATTCCTTTAATAGGTGCTAAATCCCCTTTATTTAGTACTATATATTGCAACTGAAATTATAAGAGGTAACTCTTATAATTTCAGTTGCAATATATAGCACTAATATAAATGTGAAAAATCACTGGGGATGCTATTGAAACATTTGAGGGTGCTTAGCACCACCTATGCATAACAAAACAATAGCATTTAATATCATATCGACTCTCCTAAACAATTACAGTTTTAAAATCTAGTGCATTTAATAGGCAAATGAGTACTAAACTTTTATCATCTGCGCAAAACTTGGGACTGCATTCTGATATCAGAAAATAAGCAAAATAGAAAAAAAAAATAATAATAATCTGTGTGGTTCGCAATGAATTTGCAACTTGTGTGATGTGCATGACAAAAAATGTTTTTCGATGTATGAAAATAATAGCAAGCATTTGGAACGTTCTCAAAACGTAAAGTCGAACGAACATTTTCGACTTTGGTTGCAATGTATGGCTGTTTTCATCACCTCCAGGAAAAGTAACGCGTATTTTTATGTTTTTACCGTGAAGCAAGCCAAGAATGTTTTTAGATATTCTGGAATGAGTGATAATTTCTTGGAATGAATGGTAAAAGTTTTTCATTGACTGATAAAATGTTGTATGTTAAGGGGAGACCCGTAAAGTTAAAAATAATTCATATATTGTTTTATCTATATAACATGCATTGAACTGACTGACTATTTGAGTGAAGGGGGTGGTGTATTAAAATTATCGAGCTCTTCCACTATAGGTAGAATCTTGGTTTTGGTGTCATCCAGCCCGTCTCATCTTCGAAACCAAGGGAAATTTTTTTAATTTCAAAAATTCGAATTAGGAGAGACGGTGCAAGGAAATAATGAAAAAACTCAAAATTACTTTGCTTAATTAACGCTCACTTTCATTCTGGCTGGTTTTGATATCACTTTGAATCCTGGTTTTGATATCATACGATCTGTCTCTGCTTCTAGGTCAGCAAAAAAAAATATATTTCGAAAATTCTAATTAAGGGGGACGATGCAAAGGATTAATTAAAATATTCAAAATGATCGAGCATTTCCACTAGAGCTATAATCTCGGTATATGTTTCATTCGACCCATCTCAGCTTCCGGATTAATGACAAAATTGAAAATTAAAAATTTCGAACTAGAAGGGACGATACAATGAAAGATGTTGTTGTTGTTGATTGAAACCCAAACCGTCCCGACCTACCAGAAAGGTGTAAGGTAACCGTTTGGACGGTCGGGAAGTGCCACCCAATTTAGACCGGAACCCAGTGGGGGAGGCATCCACAGGGACCGTACCCTCCTTCCCCTACCACCAACCTCTCGGAAGGACTTACGGACCCACTTGTTTAACATGATCGTACTCCACATGAACACGGCGGCAGTTGTGGCAGCGTGCAAATCCAGCGCGCAAACCACTGGGCTACCGCGCCCGAAATACAAAGAAAGATGTGTAAAAAAAAAAACTTTCACAACTTAGCCTCTCAAAACTGTGTACCAGTCCATTTTTAAGGCAAAATGTAAAACAATTTTTGATATTCAGAACATCTATTGTGTGCAGGTGTCACATTTAGTGACCGCTAGCCATTAAGAACGCTCAAAGAACCGGTGAAATGACTAGTATTGAAATACATTTGTTTTCAATTTTCCTTTTAAAAAGACATGTTACTTCTAAGAATACAAATACTTTTTTTTGCACTTCTTTTATAGACAAATCTATTATCTCTACAAATAGATCGCTTAATGACGGTTTCACTCATGTATATAAATACTTTTATCCCTGTTTATCGACACTGTTTATTTTTAAAAATATATTTTATTTTTAAAAATAAAATATATTTTTAAAAATATATTTTATTTTTAAAAATAGCATGTATTGCTTCCAAATTTTGGTCATATGATAACATAATCATATTACGCATTTAAACAGAAGATACTTCTAATATAACATCTAAATAACTAGAATATAACCCTGGCTCCCGTGGCGCTCGCTTTAAAAGAAATAAGTTATTTTTAATTTTATCTGAGCCTTTGGAAGAAAATATAACTGTGAACTTAAGATTAATAAGGAAGAAAAATTGAAAATAAGTTGAAAGGAGGAAATATTTACATTCATTGTTTTCGACAATGCGATCACTCTGATGTGAAAATGTTTAACAGAGCAATAATTTACATTTGAAATATTTCTTTGAAGAGAAGAAAAAAAAAAAAAAAAAAAAAAAAAAAAAACCACGCTCAAGTAAAAATTTAACTAGCTAAGAAGAATACTCCGGTTTTTAATATGAACACTGAATTCAAGCAGCATTGAACGTGGAAAGTCAATGGGTGATCGAAAACATTTAGTGTTCATGTGGAGGGTTATGACAATGCTGATGTTCTGGGTTAGTATCTAAACTGAAATATTATCCGTGCATGAAACACATTTGGCAAAATTTTGTAGCAGCGTTACCCAGAGACAGATAGATAAAGATACAGATAAATTAAGGTGCTTATATTATTAACTAGCCGCCTTCGGCGACCAGCCTGTTCGTTACCCTTGAAAATTCTGACCGTGGCAAACTCGCTGGCGCCAATAAATTGGATGAATAATTTTTATTCCCATAAAATGGATGAATAATTTATTCTAATAAAATAGATGGTTTGTTTTAGTTTAATGACGCTAACACTAATAATTAAATTTTAAGATAAAAAATAATGTATTCTAAAAACAAAAACATTCATTATTTAAACATTAAGTTTGTATATACTAAAAGCTTTTTTGTTTTTAACAAAAACACGAAACAAAATTATAAACACCCATAATACCAATAGTCCACTGTTAAAATAAACTCTAAACTGAATAGAATGTTTTCAAATTAAACAAAAATCTAAATACAATTCTAGAATAGAAGTCGAAAACCTGTTAAATCAGAACAATATATAGCCCCTGTTTAAATCAGAACAATTTTAAAACAATATAAATAAAATACACTATAAACGTGTAAATACACTTAATACGTAATGTTATAAAAATAGAAAGAGAAGTTTATGTTCTTAAAAGAACAATAATGAAGTAAAATAAATTCTTATCTTGATACGGATAAACCGCTCCAAAGGAACTGATAACACAACAAAGTGAAAAGTTTGGGTTGAGTTGTAAGAAAAAATGACGTTTTAAAAAATTAATAAATGCATTTCAAGCAAATTGAAATTAATGACGTACATTCATTATTTGACAGGCACAAATATCGAATGTTCCATTCGATTTCGCTATGCGTATCTGACGCAACCTCGTTAAAACCGTGACGCCATAACCTCACCCACCTTCCCTTCACCATAGAAACACCGTGAGTCTGCACGCGCATGTGGGTGAAAAATCGATCCCTGCTTTCGCAGTTTGACCGAGAAATTGAATATCATTACTTCTTTTAAAATCCGGATCGTGCGGCTACTTTTTCTTATTTCTTGACCAGATTGGGCTTGTAAGACAGCCTGGTCTTCGAGTTTTCTAAAAATGTAAATTATTAGTCGAAATTGTCGGTATTTTTCCCGACGCAAGGATTTAAAAACGAAAGTTCGTTTTTTTTAGCCGAAAGTGACTTTTGTTTTAAAATCTTTAAAAAATACTAGAATTTGTCCCTGAGATTTGAAATTTATATATTTTTACTCGAAATTGTCTGCTCTTTCCGGTCGTGTGATTTTTTTTTTTCTACGATGTCTGGATGGTGGAGAAAAAAGGGGAAAAACTGTCGAAATCGCATAAACATTAAATAACAACAACAACAACAACAAATTCAAATTTTAAAAATCGGTTTTTACGTGTCGCGCGGTCGCTAAGCCTATAGTGTATAAGACAGACAGACATTGTCTATAATTATATAGAATATAAGAAAAGTTGTTCTCTGTCTGCAACGCTTAACCATCCATTTGGCGACTTTATTGACTCATTTGGCGAAATATTGCTAACTTGGCATTGCCCAGTTAGCACACAGGATGCCAAATTAGTGAAAATTCACTATCCTGGAAAATACATTTTTTTAATATTACTTATCGCTTTAGTGAATTTCAATTCCTGATTCAAAATAGAATGAATATCACCGTTTGTGGGACGGGGAATCTATTTTAAATTAATTGTGTTTTGTTGAGGGTAGTATAGTAATCATGTGTTTCGATAAGGAGTTTTATAAGAATTATAAATACTGATTGGCGTTGCTCGCAAGTGTTCGAGGTTATTAGGAACGGAAGTGCTGCAGGCAGGCGGATGGTAAGAAATATTTTTACAACTTGATGCATCCGTCCTATAACTTACTCAACTTCTATAGTTTACTTATACGCACTCTTGCCGATGATTATTACAGTAACGTGATTGACTTTGTAAAATAAAATATAAATGTAGTATTGGCATATGAAAATCCTTATTAGAGTGAGGATTTTAGAATGAATTGATTGTAAATTAAACCATCGGCCCAATCAATAGACAGCACACCTCCCCTCCACCACAGAAACACCGTGCGTCTGCGCGCGCATGTGGGTGAAAAATCGAACTCCTTTCGCGGTTTGGCCGAGAAATTGAAAATCATTACTTCCTTAAAATCCGGATCGTGCGGCTACTTTTTATTATTTCTTGACCAAATTGGGCTTGTAAGAAAGCCTGATCTTTGAGCTTTCTAAAAATGTAAATTATTAGGCGAAATTGTCGGCATTTTTCCCGACGCGAGGATTTAAAAACGAAAGTTCGTTTTTTTAGCCGAAAATGACTTTTGTTTTAAAATCTTTAAAAAATATTAGAAATTGTTTCTGAGATTTGAAACTGATATATTTTTATCCGCAATTGTCTGCTTTTTCCGGACGTGTGATTTGTTTTTCTCTACGACGTCTGGATGGTGGAGAAAAAAGGGGACAAAACGGTCGAAATTGCATAAAACATTAAATAACAACAAAAAAAAAAATTAAAATTTTAAAAATCGGTTTTCACGTGTCACCTCCCCCCCCCCCCTGGGTCTCCGATTACCAAATTTTGTAGCTCTGCAAAGCGCGGTCACTGAGCCTATAGTGTATAAGACAGACAGACACACAGACAGACATTGCATTTTATTATTATAGATAATTGCCTAACATATTTCTGTCTTTCCATACCCTCCAGAAGCCCCCTGGTGGCAAAACTTTGACAAAACGAGTGATAACTTTATATCTCTAACAAGTACAATTCACGAGATATTGCAAGTTTTTCAAATAAATGTATAAAAAACAATTACATAAAATTAAAAGAAGTATTGGCTATCGTAAAATATGTTTAGTTTTCATGTACAATATTATGCGACAATTTTATTTATATTATTTTTGTGGATATAGTTTTTTCCATTTACGAGAGAAAATACTTTGTAATGGTTTTATATTTAGACGGCCAACAATTCGCCAATAGTTATTTCTTGTATTAAGAAAAGACCTTCTCCCTCTTTCTGTAAAACTTGGCGATAAATTTAGCAACTAATTTTGCGAAATATCGTCAATTTGCCATTATTAAAAAAAAGCCGCCTACTTGGCGACTTCTTTTAAAATTGCCAAATAGACAAAAATATCGTCAAAATTGCAAAAATAACGATAAAAAACAAAAACGATTCCGAATTGATGAATTAACTGTTAAAATATTTAAATATATGGATTATATTGCTTATTACGGATGCTATCAATATTGATAATTGTCAATTTAGAGTTGCGTGAAATATAATTTAATTGGATACTTCGAAATAGTTTTAAATGTTGCCATCCGGATAAACATCAAATGTACAATTAAATGTTAAAAATTAAAAATTATTGTACCGGAGATCTTATACATCATTTTCTTGATGAATGAAGTAAATTCATTGCATTATGTAAGGAAAGTTATGTGCTGCTCATATCAGATTTTTTTATGTAAAAGCGAATATTAGCCCTTTTCATCTAAAATAAAAAAACAATCATAAAAAATTAAATATGTTGGCTATTCCAAATAAGTCATTGCTTCGTAAGTATTTTTAGTGGAAAAGAAATGGACACCATTGTTTTTAAGTCATTACGAGTCGTTCTCGGGGTATTAGACAGCTTACTTTTCAACAGAAAGCGCAATATTTTTCCTAAAAAGTTAAGCACATACATAGGTTTAGTGTTAAAGAATATGATGTGTCTGTCCAACACACGATTTTCCCTATAGATAAATAAATTTTGATAGTGTTAGAAAACAATTAAACCTTCTTATAGATCGGTTTTCCTAAAATAACATACGCCTCCAAAATCAATGGATTATTTTAAAAAATTTCGCGTTCCCCTTGCAAAATTAAAATAACTCATCTGTGGTTTTGAAAACTTCATTTAACTTCTATGTATTTTTGGTTAAAATTACTTATAAATCATTTACTGATTTGGCATTAGTGAACATATTCAATTTTTATAATGCTAGTTTAGACCAAAAATGAGCAATATTTCGAGAATTATGTTAAGGTTATACAAATGATGTCATTAACATCTAATTCGAAAATTACTTATGAAATGGCAATTTCTGTAACAATTCCAAAACAATTATATTTTATATTATTTTGTCGACATTCGAAAAACTACAAAATTGAAAGTTATCCCCAGATCCGAGTTTCCCGAAAATCGATAAGCCTCTACTGCCTATTGATTAAAATAACGGTACCAAATTTCATTTCATTCTCTCGATTTATTCCAGAGCTATCGTGCTCCCCGTGGAAAAGTAAAAGCTCTTATATCTCGAAAATATTCAAAGTAACTTTTAAACAAAGGTGTAAATGTATTTCTGTTTAAATTTATTGACAAAGCGTTTACTCATTTGATTTAAGTACCGATCATATTTATTAGTGAACATATTTATTTTCATTATAATTTTTTCATTTCAAATTAAAAAGTGTATAATCTTGAAAACGACGCATATCAACTCTCTGTAAATTATGCCATTAGCTCTGAAATAAAACAATACATATAAATGATATTTTTTGAAAAATAAATTAACATAATTTGTAAAGAACTTTACTGCCTGAACCGGGAATCAAACCACGGATCTTCGTACTAGCCAGCCGACGCTCTATCATTGAGCTACTGGGACGGAACTGAAAGCTCTTATCGTCGAAATGGACTCTGAAAATTATTAATTTTTTTCGATTTAAAATAAATGTTCGAAATATTAAGGTACTTCCCCTAGTCCGAGCTCCCTGAAAATTAATTGACCTCTGACGTTTATCGACTGCAATAATCGTACCAAATTCCATTCAATTTGCTGTATTTGTTCGAGAGATAGGATGGTCCCAGATTCACAGACATTATTTTTAAAAAGGTTTATTTGTGTTCAAAGATACTCAAAACGTATGAATCCATAAAAATTGGAGTTGGGTTCCTGACACCATCAAAATATTTTCTAAGGAAAAGTAAAAAAAGTACTAAGTGAAGGAAAAGTAAAAAAAGTACTAAGTAAAGGAAAAGTAAAAAAAAAAAGACTTTTGTCGAAAATATTGCTCTTTTCACAGTCATAAAATGAATCCAGTTCTCTTTTGCACTCACTTGCATTTATTTTAATTCAAAGAATCGTTTTGCCTGGCAAAAATTCAGTTTCCTATTACCATTATTCGGACAATAAATAGAACTTTTGACGACAAAACTTGTTTTATGAGTATGAAGTAATTTTCCGTCAAAAATTTTTTATCAATTGATGCTATTGTTTTTGCAAAATCTGTTTTAAACAGTTTCCAACAGATACTAAGATGCGGCATTCTCATATTACTCTTTTAATAATAATTTAATAATATTACTCATTTTAGAATAATTTTCGTTATACTATTCTTCTAATAATAATTTTCGTTATATTACGCTTCTAATAATAATAATTTTCGTTATATTACTCTTCTAATAGTAATAAATTTCGTAATATTACGCTTTTATTCAAAAGAAAAAATCATAAAAATAAAATATGCTCTATATTATAAAATGTGTGAATGTTTGTATCACGAACTATCATCAAGATATTAGAAATTTTACTTTTACAGAGAGAGCTTTATTTTTTTTTCATTATTAAATTAAAAATTAAAACATCGGGTTCCGAAATGTTTTTATATGCTTTTCTGAATTAAAACACACATTTTAAAGCAAAGCGATTTCAAGAGGTAAAATTCTCTGAAAGATATAACTAGAATTCTTCTGGAACGAATTGACATACATAAAGGAACAAAATTTCTATTACCAAATGTTAAAAACTGATTTATTGTTTGGAATTGAATGGTTAGAGATTTCTAAGTTAAAGTATACATTTCTTAGGTTAGCTCAAGCGACAGATGCAACACAGCTGTTATTTCACTTTCAATAAAAATAATTCATCATATATGATACAATAAAAGAAAGACATTGTAACTCTTTTCATATCTGAATTTTGTGCATATACATTGCATTGAAATTCAATGTAACCTTAATAAAATATGTCCACTAATTCATAATTCATAATTTATCACTAATTCATATAACAGTATTTAGTAAATTAACAGATTTTAGTCAGATATATAGTATAAAACCGCACGTTAAATTCTCTTCAGAGCTCCTTCAAGCTCCTTCTTCAGAGTAAATAACCGCAAATTTAATAATATTTCATTCCCATAATATTTCAATAAGCAGCTCCACAAATTGAAGCGACAACACGTATATTTATATAAACCTTCTCAACGCATATTTATAGTGTAAGTTGAATCTTGTAAATATCTATACAATAAGGATCTAACGTATTTCTATCTTTCTATAGACCCTTCACAAGCTCCTAGTACAGGTCTGCACGGACCAAATTAAAAATTTTTTATCCGTCCTAGGTTGACCTGAAAATATTGAGATTTGACCTGACCCGAGCCGAGAATTTTTCAAAATAATTCACTGAGCTCGACTCGACCCGAAAGCACTCAAAGTCCAGCCCGGTCCGATTTTTTCAAATACATTGAAGCCTGGCCAAAGCTAATATACTATTGTTGCCTCGTATCATGATCATAATTTGCCTTTTAAGGAATTAAACGTAGATTATATTACATACAACGAATTAAATCAGTAGGTACGCGAAGAGCAATATATTATTCTGACTGCGGAATGTCTTCGAATAAATAAGTCTTCAATATCCTATCTGAAATTAAAATTTTTTTGTATCCGGTTCTAATTTACCCATCTACGTTCTTTGTACAGAGCAAACATTTATTACTTAATATGGGACAGTGAGACGTTCATCCGCTTATTGATGATTTTGTTTCGTACGTAATTTCAAATTCTTATGTTCTTTTAAATTTTTCTGTTTTTATCTATTTTTATTTTTTAATTTACTTTTAAACGGTCCGGCCCGTGAGCCGAGTCGGGCCTAATCCCACGGGCCAAGCCCGAGCTCGTGCAGGTATATTTTTTCCGGTGTCCTAGAAGGCTCAAACTTTGTATATATACAGTATCAATTACAGAACAGAACCTAACATAGCCGGATTTTCGATTTTACCCCGGGGGGCGGAGAAAAAGGAAGAATTTGAAAAATCTTTCCAGACCCTCAAAAAACCTTCTCGTTGACCTAGAAAGATGAGTCTTTGCGAACATAGTATCCATTAAACAAAATAAACAAAATAAAATGTTGCAATCTAAAATTTTAAAAGTGTTAGTTTCCATGTCTTTGATAAGCTTTAACACTACTCTATTTTATAAAACATGATACTGATGTAGCACTCGTCAGCATGGAATAGACGATACTTGCAACAGCAGCCACAATTCAAGCGTTAGACGCTTTAGATTTTTATTTTTATTTATTTGAAAAGTTACTAAGGATTATTATCTAGTTAACGTTTAAAATATTTCAAAGACAAGAGTTAAAATAAGTCTTAAAAGAATGCACACGGAACATCAAAAGTAATATAGTTTAATGAGGATCAAAAATAAGACTATTGATTAAAAGTTGCATAACAACGATCTGTTAATTATTTACCTTTGTTTATTTGGTCAAAACATGCAAATGCATTAGATATAACCACATAGAAAACTTTATCACGAACAGGACATTCGCTCATTGTTTACAGCATTTCACCACTCAAATTTCATGGAAATTTCCGTTCTTCAGACACAGGAAAATTATACATGTACAGTCATAATATTTTTCGTTTTCTTTTTTTTTCCGTTTGGATTCTGGTTTTTTAGGATGCAGTTTTCAGAACAGACAAGAAAAAATAAATTGTGTATATATGCATGCGTGTTTCTGTCTGACTATAAAATCATCGATACATATTTTTCTTGTAAATCAGGTGCTTCTTTTCTTGTTTGAGTTAGATGTCTCATGTATTTACTTAATTATATGTTAGTTTAATTTCAATTTATTTAAGAGGACAGCACACTGTGACTATGTGGAATGGGACTTAAAGTTGAACGTAATAATGACTCTAATGTTACGAACTTTTTAGATTTAAATTTAAATTTACAAAATTGTAATATGGTTATAAACTTGTATGATAAAAGACAGAATTTTAAATTTAATACATCAAAAATTCAACATTTTGACTCTTGTCTGCATATATCTGTTTTTAGAAATATTATAATAAATCAGTTTCTTAGAATCAATAAAATTTGTGATAAAAATTATAAATTAGCACATTTTATGGAATTATTGAGTACAGAAACTAATACTGCATATCCTCCCAAATTCATTATTAAAATTATCAACTCAGTGTATCAACTTCCACTCGATAACATCCAAGAAAACTTTCCCAATTATAGTGGTTAACAAAAAAAAAAAAAAAAAAAAAAAAAAAAAACCCACACATATATATATAATTATTTAATAATTATATAAATAAAAATGAAAAATAATAAAATAAGCTAAAAAAAAATTAGAAAAATAAAAAAATCGGAAAATAAGATACATTAATATTAATGCTTTCAATTTTATTTTCGCTAAAAAAATTGTAACTTTCGCCAGTTTGAAATTACGATTTGAGAGTAATATAATGGTGTATAGTGGCATCCTCGATTATCCATGTCTTCAATGAATCTCTTGTTTAGTAAGAATTTTCATCTTTGCTTCATTCTCATATTCCTTTTTGCTTACACTGGTAATAGTCCTGTCTCCTGTTCTGACCACTGGATGGGTCTGGGATTGTAGCTGTGGACGTTCGTACTGCCTCCTTGGTTGTATTTCGACTTGTTTATTTCGATGCTTCTAGATAATTTAAATTGTTGAGGTTGATCGCGTATGCACGTGGTGAAAGAAGAAGGGTTCATATCATATGGTAATACAAATTTTCTTATATTCATTTTTTCATCTTTTGATGCCTGTAGTCTGAGTTTGAGCATTTATAGTAATGTACTATTGCTCAATCTGAAACAGACATTTGTTTGGGTTAATTAGAATTAAATACTCAGACCTGAAGATGAATTTAATTCTGATTAATCATCGAATTTGGGCTGATTCTGTTCTTTTCTCTTATTGGCATTATGGCCGTAGTTTTGCTTCTATGGTGATGTTAATATTACTTGAATTTTTTATTACATTTTTCTAAAGTATATATATATATATATATCATAAAAATGAAAATCCAATGATAAAATATGTATATATATATCATAAAAATATAAATCCAATTATAGGATATATATATATCATAAAAATGAAAATCCAATTATAGAATATATATATATATATATATCATGAAAATGAAAATCCAATTATAGAATATATATATATATCATAGGTCAACTTTTCGACGGATCTACTCATTTCGAGCAACTTAAAACCCGAAAAAAAAAAAAACATTTTTAACGTGGCGTCTATCTGTGTGTATCTCTATGTGTGTCTGTCTGGGCAATGTATGTATCCACTCTAGCTAAAAGACTAATTGACCAAATTTCACAAAATTTGGTCGATGTCACTTGTGGGTTACCCTGGTGCTGCTTAGATTTTGGTACGATGCTAAATGCATGTTTTATAAATAATTTTTGACGACGGAAAGAATAAGACTAAGCCCTAAACTTCAGGACTGACCACTCGCAAGATGTTTTAGAATTGCGAATTCAGTGTCATTTTAAATAGTATCCATGTTATTTTGTGCAATTCAATTGAATTCAATGAATTATGAAAGAAAGAATGAAAAAATGAATGGATCTGTAGGGAAGATCATGTGAAGGGAAGATCATCACCATATTTTTATTTTTGAAATTTCAATATTTTACAGCGCGCATAATGATCTATTTTGGCATGATTTAAAATTAAATAATTATTACATCTAAACAAAGATATCAGTGTTTAATTCTTATGCTATGGAAATCTATCTATTTTCTTTGTTAGCGCTTTATTTGGGCAACTGAGTAAACAAAAACATGCTTTTAACTCTATTTTCGACGTGATAGCGTCTATGATCAAGGCACTCTGTACGAAGACGTTACGAAAAATGTAAAAACTTTGGACGCTTATATCTCTGAACATAATTGATAAAAATGTAAATAATTTATACTCGGAAATAGGGTACCATTTATGGATATATAAGAATAATTTCAACATTTTAATATTTTGAATTATATTTTTCGAAAAAACGATCGAGTTTTCGCTTTACTTTGCTTAGTTTCACTTGAATTATATCATCTCAACTATAAAGGATAGCTATAAATAGTAATCGACATAAAATATTCAGTAGTAAATCTGACTTCTACATTAATTATTTGTTTTTACAAATCTCTTATAGTTTATGAGCAATCGTCTTGTCAAGAATAAAAATTTTTCCTTTTTTAAAATGTATAATGCTTATATCTCAATAACTGAAAGCGCTAGCTTTAATAGTAATAAAACAATTTGTAGCTCTTTAAAATACCAACAAGGATATATAACTGGAATTTGCACTGGATCTTTAGTTTCTAAAATATCTAGTGGTTATTATAATAGTTCTGAATTTCAGTGATCCAAATTGACCTATCCTATTAGTTGTAGACTTTAACGTACACATCAAGAAAACAGAAAAGTTATTAGACTTTATGCAGCTTATGTTCAATATAAAATTTGGATCAGATCCCTTAAAATTTATTACTTGGGATCAAACTTTTATAGACTTGATATGTGCTCTCAACTTGGAAATATTACGGTGTTTCAATTATGTATCGTACTTTTGTTGCCATAGTAAACGAAACAAATGAGACTGAAAACAACAAATATTGAACTTTATTGGAGTTTTATATTACAACACGTTATTCACGAAAAATCATTTCGGCTCTATTTGATTGAACCGCAGACTTTTTAACAATGTAAGCAACAAAATTTTTTTTCCTGGTGAAAGTAAAGATATATTAAATAAAGCGTCATTATAACATTTTTGTAAGCAGAAATTTTCTATAAAATTATGCTAAAATTAGAAAATACTTCTTCTCTATATTAAAAAATGTATCTGACGCCGCCGCTGCCGGTGTTTGACAAATTTCTCGTTCCTCGAGTTTCTCTGCATCATACCGCAAAAACTATAGCATACATAAATATAAAATTGGGTACACTTGTAGAGAAAGGTTTGGGAAATACGCTGAAATAAACCGGTTTTCGATATGTATTGTAGTTTAAGAAATATTTAATGTAACAGTCAAAGACAGAATATTTTAGTTGCGAATTCGCATCCTGGATAGACTAACAATAGCAAAACCACGAATTTTTGCAGGCAGGTACCTGCATAGTTGAATCTTTGCAGGACGGAGCCCCTTTTACATTTCGGTGTAGTTATAAGATATTTTACTTTTTATGCACTTCTGAAGAAATAATTGGGTAATGCGATGAAATAAACCGTTTACCTATTTAAACTTTAGTTTGGCTTGAAATAGCTCGCAAAGCGAGTTACGGGGGTTAATCGTAGCGAGCAGGGAGCAGAGCCCCTAGTATTTTAAAGGTATACTGTATTCTTATAAATGTATGTAAATTCAAATTTCGCACATTTATTTATATTCGAGCAAAAGTAGATGTACAAATTGAAGCGGCAAAAGCAACGTTAATTTGAATCTTTTGAAACCCTTTGAATGGTATGCTTTATAACCTTTTATCTGATATGAACATAAATGTAAATGTAAGTTCATACCAGTCAAGGACTTGATATTTATTAATACATACAAAAGTTCTTTTATAAAATATTTTAATTTTTTATACAAAATAGATAATAAACATGTCTGTTCAATCTATTTTTAAGCAAATGGATTTACAATTTCATTTATTGAATTTACAGACATTTATTTATATCCGAGTAAAAGTAGATCTACAAATTGAAGCGACAAGATTAACGTTAATAATCTTTTTAAACCTTTTGGCCGGACACCGGTATGTCTTTTAACCTTTTATCTGATATGAACATAAATGTAAGTTTATACCAGTCAAAGGCTTAATATGTATTAATACATGAAAATAGTTCTTTCATAAAAATATTTAATTCTTTAATGTAAAATAGTTGAAAAGAAAAACATGTTTATTTCTTAGCAAATATTTTTATAACTTTCCCGACTTTTAATTTCCTTTCTAGGGATAAAAATATGGGAAGGGGGTTGAAAAGTATTTACATATCCTCCAGAAATGCTCCCGAGGATCTAGAAAGCTGAATTTTTGCACACTTTTGACCACGAGAGAAAACTTAACGGAGCAGGATTTCTGATTTCCATCCTGTTAAGTGCAAAAATTTTTGAAAAGTTTATATATACCCTCCAGAAATCCTCAGCGATTAAGAAAGCTGAATCTCTGCACATTTATAGTGCCAACTACGGGACCGAACCTAATAGAGTCGAATTCCGATTTTCACCAGGGGTGTGTGAAAAAAAAACAGATTTTGAAAAGTCTTTCCAGATAATGCAGAATCCCTCCACAGGACAGAACAGAACGAAACTAGATTTTGGATTTCCTCCCTAGGGGTAAAGGAAATTAAGTTTTTTTCCCCCCCAGACCCTTGATAAGAAGCCTTTCGTGACTTAGAAGGTAAAATTCCTGGAAATTTATAGTATCGTCCATGGGGAAGAATCTAATATTAATACGTCAATTTTCGACGCTAAATGCTACATACTGTTACACAAAATAAAACTCTTTAAAAAAAAGCTGCAATTTTGTTCTTAGGAGAGTTTTCCTTTTCTCTCTTTGACAGGCTTTAATACTAGTCTTTGGATAAAAGGTTGAGTCATTTTAACTACAAACACAACATTCGATTTAGATTTAGTAGCAAACACACTTGTAAGAATTAATATATGAACTTCTCCATGCTATGCCAAAATATTATACTAATAACATGAAATAAAATATGAAGGAAATATAGGAGAGACCTCTTTTGCCGGAGACAAGAAGCTTAAGCCACATCAGTTGCATAGCAAATCCACTACTGTCCCCAAATATCATTCAACTAAATATATCTGTTTATTTCCAGAAAACACGAGTCAAACAATTTATTTTGCAAGTTTTGCCACTGATATTCCACATCTGTCAATTTCAAGAAAAATCAAATATGTGAAAAGAAGGAAATGTTGTATATGATTTTGTCTGCTCATATTCAATGAATCACACTCGTATGAATGAATTGCCTGGATCTTGCTTACAATTTTCACCCTATCATATCAGAATCTACCTGGTTTGATTCTGAGCAAAACATTGTGTCTAACATTAAAAATCATTAAAAGATGAAGTCCTCTTGTCAAAAATGACAGATCATAACATACTACATACAAAAATAAAAAAAATGTGTCTGATGATGTCCTTTAAGAATTAACACATAACATACAATATACAAAACATTGTGTCTAATATTCACAATCGTTTAAAAATGAAGTCCACTTCTCAAAAGAGATAAATCATAACATAAATATACACCACATAGTGTCAGATATTTAATATCAATTAATGAAATCCTCTTGTCAAAAGAACCAGACCATAGCACACTATATGGCCAATGAAATACTCCGGCAGGAATTAGCACGTAATAAATGTTGAACGTGACAAATTTAGGCAAGATGTCTTCAACTCGTGATGGAACAGAAGCTATGAATGTCAAGTCAGGACATAAAAATGTAGGAAGCTAAGAGGTATTAAAAATATACTTTCTGAAGTACAGTGAGAACTATGATTATGTGAATAGGAAATAAAATTCTTTAGCGCTTTATGAATTTACTTATGTGTTTAGAGTTGTTTTGCTAACAAAAATAAAATATTTTGTATGGAACTGTCGTGGCATTTCAGCATTTAAAGTTTAAAGGCATTAAAATCAGAAAACCTTTTAGCTTTCAGTGCTTTCAAAACAGATAAAACATTAACAATAAATGAATTTTTTATGTTTAGTTAAATTCCTTTTGTACGAATCTCTCTCCCTGTCTCAATCTGTAATGTCCTAATATAAAAACCAAAATTCATCATGCATAATTAACATCCTTTACGATTGTTAATTATCAATCAGAAATGACAGCAATTATTTAAATACCTAGAAGATTATATATATATATATATATATATATATATATATATATATATATATATATATATATATATATATATATATATATATATATATATACATACATTCTTTATAATAGTTTTATGTGACCTTTTGAATTGTGCTAGAATTATCTTCAAAAGTCTATGTAATCCCCAATTATATTATCTGTTTCTTATAATTCATATTTTATGTTTGACATTGAAGGTTGAGAGTTAATTCATAATTTTTTGCTAGAAATCCTTGTCTATCCTGTGTTCTAATTGCCTCTTTGCAATTTGCCTATATGTAATTTTACATGCTTCCCCCCCTTTATATATATATATATATATATATATATATATATATATATATATATATATATATATATATGTATATATATATATATATATATATATATATATATATATATATATATATATATATATATATATATATATATATATATATATATATATATATATATATATATATATATATATATAAATATATATGCGTATATTTATTTATATATGTGTGTGTATATGTTTTTACATCTTAATTTTAGTTACTTTAATATTCATATACTGTCTTTTGATACCTGGAATTAAATTTGATTGTTTTTATTTTAGTATTGATCAAATACTGCATTATCTAATACCCACTCATTACTTTCTTGTTGTCCCCCCTTTGGCATATCTTAGTGATAATTTGAAATTCATGTTAGTTTGGGTTAAAAAATGCACTTATCAGTGCAGCTCTCACTTTATCTATTAGTGCTATTTGCCTCTAGGTAATTTGTGTGTATATATAATATAATAATCAAGTTTATATTAATATATATTAATATTTATATTTAGTTTTTATATATATTCAAGAAATTATATATTCTCTTTTATTTATAATTAAATACTGGATTAAACCTTTTATACTTTGTACATTTATTAACATTATGTAAATCTCTCTACTATATGATTAGTTTTATTATTATTTGCTAGCGCCTGGCAAAATAGTGTAATTGTTAATCAATACATTAGTGCCCGGTAACCTATATAAATTGGGATATAGGGGATCGATATCCAGCAACCAATTATTTCTCTTTCATGTATTGTAGACACTCTTCGATGTCAAGCCATCACTACTCACCAAAACTCGGGTATTTTCGTTCTTGCCGGGATAAACATTGTAAGACCTGTCCGTTAGCTTTACCCTCTCAGATTAATAATAATAACCCTAAATATTTAACTTTTGTAAAGTGTATAACTGCATTTACAAATTAACTTGTATCTCTTGTAATATCTCATATATTGGACAAACAAGCACCCCTCTTCATCTTCGTTTTAATGTTCATCGAAACCTTATTAAGAAATTTAGTTCTCGAGCATCACTCAATTCACAACTTCCTCCTCCTGCATATCATCACACTGGTAATAATTTTGAATATGCCCACTTTGACCATCATGGTATTGATAACATTTCAATTTCGATTCTAGATATTGTAAAGAATCCGGCTGATAGATTATATTTTTGAAAATTCACTCATCAAACAGCATAAAACTATTTTTCCATACGGATTAAATCAAATGTATAATAATAAAAATGTAGCAAAAACTACCTATAAAAATCCAAATGATGATTTCTCTATCTTTAACATCCTAAATTATAACTCTTTTAGTGCCTCATCAAAAAGATCTAAGCGAGGAAATTATAACAATAAAAAGTGTCAAAATCTGAACATAAAAGCTAAAATTACTGAGCTAGGAAAAAACTTTAATTCTTCATGTAACATAAGTACTTTAAAAACCTGAGTATTCAATATCAAAAAACAAATATTAAATCAAATTTATAATATTTTCTTAGTCATTTAATCATGATGAGCATTTTTCACACCTTTTATATGATATTATTATAACAAGAGCTTATTTTATAAACCTCCATCTGTCCTTTCAACCCTTTTCTACCTCTAATTATCATCAAAATAAAACGTATAATACTTATTGTGTAATTAATTATAAAAATTCACTTTACATTAATATAAATTTTAATTATTTATTTCAGCAGTATAAACACAGCTTTCCTGTTCCTAATACTCAAATTTTCAACAATAAATACAATACCCCTTTAGGTAGGCAAATTTTCAATTACAATGATATATCTAAATCTCTTATAAATCAAAATTCCTCTCCTAATTTACTATGTGTCTGTAACCAGCCAAATTATTCTAAATATATAGACAGCTATCATAAACACATAATTACTGGTGATCTCAACATTGTTCAAAATTTAGCACTTAAAAATCTTATGCTTTATGGTACCAAATTCCGAATCCAAAATACATTAAATCACTCTCTTTTAATTAAACAACTAAATATTGATCTAAAAAAATTCATATATAAAATTGCTTGTAGTAAAAACTATCCCAATGAAGCTTTCGATATGTGGAAGGTCAGCATTCTGACAAACATCAAACATCTTTTAGGTAACTTGCATACAACTAAACCTACAATTAACTATACAAACTTGAAGCAGGCAATAAATGAACTAAAATCACAATTTGTCATCACATATGTGGATAAAGCTGCCAACAATTACGCCATCATATGTAAAAAATATTATGTACAAATCTTAAACGATTTCCTAAATCACAATGATATATTTAAAAAAATTGATTCTTCAGCAACATCAATATCTAAGAAAATTATTGCATTTCATAAATTATTAAAATTACCTTGCAACAATCTAAGATTCTCTTATATTGTCATGATCCCAAAATTTCATAAAAATCCTATCTCTTTTAGATCTGTAACTATAGGACATAAATCATATGCAACTGTTGCTAGTAAATCTCTATTGGTAATTCTTAATAAACTCATTTCTAATAATTGATAATTGATAATTCAACTTCTCATATTATTAATAACAGTTATCAATTAATTCAAAAGTTGGATACGATTAATATTTTAGGATTTAAAACGTATGACTTTAAGGACCTTTTCAACAATATTGACATAAAAGATCTATATAAAGTAACTTGGGATATTATTTAATCTTTCTATAATAGACAAAATTTGGATATAGATCATTCTTACGTGCACCACTTTCTCAAGTGTTGTTGATTGTTGAGACCCAGACCATCCGACCTACCAGAAAGGTGTAAGGTAACTGTTTGGACGGCCGGGAAGTGCCACCCAATTTAGACCGGAACCCAGTGGGGGAGGCATCCACAGGGACCGTACCCTCCTTCCCCTACCACCAACCTCTCGGAAGGACTTACGGACTCACATGTTTAACGTGATCGTACTCCGCGTGAACACGGCGGCAGTTTTGGCAGCGGCTGGAATCGAACCCGGGCCTACCGAATGCAACTCCAGCGCGCTAACCAATGGGCTACCTCGCCCCACTTTCTCAAGTGTTGTTGTTGTTGAAACCCAGACCGTCCGACCTACCAGAAAGGTGTAAGGTAACTGTTTGGACGGTCGGGAAGTGCCACCCAATTTAGACCGGAACCCAGTGGGGGAGGCATCCACAGGGACCGTACCCTCCTGCCCCTACCACCAACCTCTCGGAAGGACTTTCGGACCCACATGTTTAACGCCACTTTCTCAAGTGTGTAATTTTTAATAATTACTTGACGCAAGGCAATAAAATTTATATGCAAATTAAGGGTGTTCCACAGGGTGGCTCTGCCAGTTCAGCTCTAGCAAATCTTTATCTACACTTCTACGAGTCAAATTTTATAAACTCTGCATATACTTTTTACAGATATATTAACGATGTAATTCTCATTAAAATAGCTCCCTCATCTAATGATATAGATTTTGATTTTTATCCTCCAAATTTATCCCTTTTACCAAACAAAAGCAACATCTCGTCTAGTGTTAATTTCTTAGATTTAACTCTATCTCTTGATAATGAATATTCTTTTTTGTCAAATATTTTTGACAAAAGAAAAAGTTTTCCATTTAAAATTTACAAGATAATCAATTTTAACTCATGTATGAGTAAACAGGTATACAAAAATATTTTAATAAATCAATTTCATAGAATTTTTAGGTTATGTGAAAATACACAATACAGTAACCATCTAGCAGATTTATTTCAATACTGTAAGGCTGAATCATATCCTGTTAGTTTTGTTAAATATCACTTTAGAAATTTTGAATTCTATTTATAATATTTTATTTATTGTTTTAGTCAAATTTGAAATTGCTATTGTATACCTTAAACATTAAAATATTCTTTGAGACTTTATTGTCTTAGTAACAAGTTTTGGATACATATTATATAATTGTTAATTATTACTTAGTATATTTCGTAAACATATTTTTCTTTATATCTCTAATTTTTGGGATTGAAACATATAAATTTGTATGGTCCATTGGTTGAATATTCAGGAGTATTTCCTATAATTCACAACTGATGGCGCTCTCTAGTACTCCTTCCTAATACTTTGTTTAAAACAACGAAATATGTGTCCGGTATAATGGGGATGAAAGGTATGACTTTAATTCTATCTGAATCTTTGTGGATTGTTGGTTAGATTACTTATTTGTTTGCTTTATGCACTTTCATCATATTCTTTCCAATTTCCTTTTATTATTTTTGTTATTTTCATTTATGTTACTGTCTGGAAGTATGTCGGATCTTTTGACGATGTTTCGGCCATGTGGCTGTATCGTTGAGCGAAACACATTTGGAACCTCTGTGGATGCAAAGATCCTTGAAAAGCTGGATCTACAGAGGTTCTATCCAATTTCATATTTTCGGATTGTATCTTTTCTCTTATTTTTTGTCATTTTAATATATTGAGTCTCCAGATTTTGATAATCCTTTGATGTTTGAACTTGATTTTTATGTATCGCTCTTGAATATTCATAAATTCATGTGTATTACTGAAATTTAAAATTAAGATCATTTTGTCTTATATGGTAGCATTGTTTTCCTTTAGTCTGATATTTCCTTTCATAGCCTCTTTACTTAATTTTCCTTCGTATTGTTTTTGAACCAGGGTATGACACTGATCATATTTTAAATTAGTCTTATTATTTTTATTTTATTTTCATTTTTAATTTTATCTTTTTTATTATATATATATATATATATATATATATATATATATATATATATATATATATATATATATATATATATATACATAATTAAAACTTAAACAATAATGATAATGCTGATAAAAAGGATGTATTTAAGAATGTTTAGTTAATTTAAGCTTTTTTACAATACTATTCACTAGGTATACTGGATATTTATATAGTTTCCTAGTATTTTTAAAGTTATCAAATATACAAATTTTGATATTTTTTATTAGATAATCAAAATATTCTAAATAGCTGATTAATAATAATATTTATGGTTCAATGCAGAAATTTAGATCTGGCATTATTACTAATTTATAATTTATTATTAGGCAATATATATATATATATAAACCGATGTCCAAAATTATCTTTACATGCACAAAAATACCGATTTCTCAACAACTATTTAATACAATTGAATGAATTTTTTTGGGGCGATACATAGCATTATAACACATAAATACAAATAGAAAAATCGAATATGAGAGTATACGATACAATACTAACTATAAATCAATTACAATTAAAATAATGTGTGACAAAGAGATTTTAGAAAAAATTGAATGACTTGGAAAAAAATGAAGACTTTTGACATTAATGGGGAATGTGAGCTCCCCTAACTCGTATACACATATCATAACGTGGTTTCATACTCTCCATAAGGTGTTCAGTTAGAATTTGGGGCAATATGTTCCACTCCTCTAGCAATGCACTCTTCAAGGTATTGCGATCTCTAAGAAGAGGATTTTGCCGTGCAACAGCTCTGCAAAAGTCATTCAATAAGTTCTCAATGGAGTTCAAATTAGGAGATTGGGCTGACCAGTTTATTCGCTCAATGCCCTCGCTTACAGGAAATTTATCAACCAGGTTTGCTCGATATGGAGACGCGTTATCATCCATAAAAAGGAAATCAGATTCACAGGCATCTCTAAAGAGCATTACGTAGGGTTCTAGGACTTCATCTTGATACTTCTAGCCAGACACAGATTCTCTGTCGAACACGTGCAGGGGGGAAAATCCATTGATCATTGCCTCCCCATACCACCAAATCACAATACTACCAGATCTAAACCGCCTTAGCGGTCATATTCCCTAATATTGGTGGGACGATTTCGAATTCCTGGCTCCCTTGAGATGTAAACGTGTTTCGAATCAGAGGTTAAAATGAACATCGACCCGCCACTGAAAAGAACACCGGTCCATTGTTGTCCACTCCAACTCCAGTGTTTTCTGCACCAATTCAGCCACTTATGTTGTGAGGTCAGTGAAACACATACCATTGTCTTTCTGGCATAAAGCATTGTCTCTCATTAAGCCTTCTGTATACAATCTGACGCAATATTGCAGTTCCAGTGGCGGCTGCAAGCTCTAAACTCAGGTACCTAACAGTCGACTCCTTGTTGCTACGGGAAGTTACGGACAGATACCGATTTTGAGACTGTTGTTATTCTTCAGCGGCCTTGCCCTTATCCAGCCTTCGTAGCAACAGTTCCAGAGTTTGCACTCTGCCCTCTGAAGACAGTTGTTGGGCACAATTGTTTTCAGAGGGCAGAGACGGTCTGTCCTGAAATATTCAGCCATCTTGCCACTTAAATCGATGTCTGCTCAGTCTCTAAACTGCTCACAGATTGCCATCTCAAAGATTCTTCCAAATGATACTTCAGCATCATAAAAAAACTGTCTTGAGTCGATAAACACCGAAATTAAAGAATTGCAGAAGTTTGGAGGGAAATATTCTTCGTGCACAGAGCTTGCGTCGTCTTTGAATGCCATAACGCCATTATTTGCACATTAGAAACGATTTGATCATATATATATATATATATATATATATATATATATATATATGCAGGGTGTCCCAAAAACATTGACGTCGGCTTTTATTCCTTAAATATTGATCCTAGACATATATAATAAATTACAAAGTTGCGTAAAAAAGGTACAGAATTTTATGAAATCGATTAAAATTTTCAAGGGAATTAAATTTTAAGAAATACAAAATTTAAATTTTTATACGGCCCTCCCGTACAAAAACATTTCCAATGAGTAAAATGTGCCCTAAACACTAGTAAGGTGATGTACAAAATTTCAGCATTTTATCATAAAGAGTCCCAGAGATATGAAAGAGAAAAATACTGACTTTTCGATGCTTTGACATGGGTTTTCAGAGGGGAAAAATCATATCGGCAGATCGCGTTTCAGGGGTCATACACAAATTACGAAAGAAAACAATGATTACATAAATAAATAATAATTTTGCTATTTATTGGTACAAAAGTATCTACACTGTGTAGAAATAATAAATTTACACAAAGATTACAAAGCTTGTTCAAAATGTTTTCCATGTATGCCAACGATCCATTAAAGATAAGAGGCAGATATTATTTGCCTATGATGCATTTCTGCGTTGTATCATTTGCACTCTTGCTGTAAACATTTACATTTTAATTTGTAATTAATCCCTCAACAACTTTGTTTAAACATATCTCTGAGACTTTTTATGATAAAATGCTGAAATTTTGTACATCACCTTATTAGTGTATGGGGCACATTTTACTTATTGGAAATGTTTTTGTACGGGGTCCGTATAAAAATTATTTAAATTTTATATTTCTTCAAATTTAATCCCCTGAAAATTTTTATCGATTTCATAAAATTCTGTACCTTTTTTTACGCAACTTTGTAATTTATTATATATGTCTAAGATGAATATAAAGCCGAGGTCAATGTTTTTGGGACACCCTGTATATTATATACATATACAGGGGTTGGACAAAATAATATGAACACCTGTGTAATAAAAATACTCGAGGGAAACCTGTCGTATACTCCCGCCCTCTAGCGTTGAAGCGTGCCACCTAGCGGGCGAGAATGTACACATATCAGTCTGTGAGTAGCAGTGATAGCAGTCGGATGCAAAATATATTGCGGCGTTAAAACTTTGTTATGGCTGACCTCTCAGATTTCAAAAGAGGGTTGGGGCCAGTCTTTCCGGAGCCTCAGTAACGAAAACGGCCACCCTTGTTAGTGTCGGGAGAAGTACCGTGTCGACTGTAATGACAGCCTATATCAAACAGGGAAAGACATCAGCTGCCAAGCACAATAGTGGCCGATGCTGACTGATAGAGACAGAAGGGCTTTGAAGCAGATTGTGGCCAGAAAGCACAAGACAACAGCATCCCAGATAACATCTGAGATGAACACACATCAACAGGAAGCTGTATCATCAAAAACTATTCGGCGTGAGCTGCATGCGGCAAACATTCACGGTAGAGTGGCGATTCCAAAACCATTGGGTTACACCGTGTGATGCCTTGAAACGACGAAAATGGTGTCGCGAGCATAAAAATTGGACACAACAACAATGGGAGAATGTCATCTGGTCAGATGAATCGTCGTTTTCACATTATTCCAGACCAACGGACGTATTTACGTTTGGAGAACGCCAGCAGAAGCCTATGATGTTGACTGTCTCCTTCCTACTGTTCAGCATTCTTTCTAAATACTTTGGTTCAGCATGGAGGGGGATCAGTGATGCTGTGGGGCGCGATGTCGCACTGTGGTTTCGGCCCACTTGTTATCCGGTATAGGCGGGTTACAGCACGGGATTATGTCAGTATTCTGGCCGACCATCTTCATCCAATGGTGCAAACTTTGTTCTCCGATGAACGACCTGTGTACCAAGATGATAATGCTCCCATTCATATTGCTGGAATTGTCCGAGACTGGTTTAATGAACACGATGATGAAGTACAACAGCTCGTGTGGCCCCCTCAGTCCCCTGATCTTAATATAATTGAACATTTGTGGGGTACTTTGGAGGGCAAGTTGCGCAGTCGGTTTCCACCTCTAAGGGCACTTTCTGAATTAGCGACCTTTTTGCAGGAGGAGTGGCTACGTATCCCTATGACTCTTGTGCACGACTCGTATTTGTCCATCCCAAGTCGGATACAAACTGTAATTCATGCAAAAGGAGGGCCATCAATCTATTAATAAAGATTTTGTCTGTTTTCACAGGTGTTCATATTATTTTGTCCAACCCCTGTGTATATATATATATATATATATATATATATATATATATATATATTGTGCTTTTTACCCGTTATGTGATCAAAACCGTCGTAATCTGAATGTATATCTTATTTAAAGAATTTCTTAAATTGGTACCACGGGTCTGTGACCAATCATTTTTCGAGAGATATATAGTCGTCCGATTTTTTTTTTTACACACTGTATAGGAACATCACATATACTATACACACTAAAATATACACAAGTAAAAAATTAAAAAAAAACATTTTTTACAGAACAATTTTTTTTTTCATTTTTCTTGAGGAGAAAACAGTTAAGGGGACTGCCCATATTTAAAAAATTGAATTAACGTGTTACCTTGGAGATTTAACCCTGTTTCACTTTTTAGCAGTAACTTTTAAGCAGCAATAGCTAACAATAGACGCCGATAAGCACCCTTTTAATAGCCCAAGTCTCTAAAACGCTTATCATATCCCTAACTGTAGATAATGACATCACATTTCCTCCCGAAATCCCCTTTTTGCCAAAGTAATTTCGCCCCCTCTCCCACCACATCATTAAACCCTTGAAAAACCGTTAGCGTGAAGTTAAAATTAAAACTCTGCCGTAATTTTTGCGATTGCTATGAACGGATTTGCGCGCAAATTGTTCAAATCCCACTTCAACATAAAATAAATATTCCTGGTTTAATACATATCACTTTTGAGATATTGTAAATTTTGGATCTAAAACAGAAAAAAAAAATGTTCTCACTGCAAATGAATGCTGCTTGTAAGATAATACAAAATTTCCTTGAAGAAAGTCAGTGGGGTGGCGGCAATTGTTTTGAGGGCGTTATAATCTAACCTCGAAACTCTTTCATTTTTTACCAATAATGTAACGGTTCATGTATTTTTTCTCACAGTTTTATTTTAAATCTCATACCAAAGCTTAAAATTTCATTTTTAGAACCTACTCCCCTCGTCTTCGTGAGCGAGGACTGGACCCTTTATCGACCCGTTGGTGATGTGTTGACTATTTTTCAATGGCTGATACCACCCACTTGTGAATTTTCGCTGTGTGTGTTCTAACTCTATTTGAATTGCTCATATCATGCCTCGTCGCAATTCGCTCTTAGTGTTTGTTAAAGGCGCGTACTGTTCTACCGGTTCCTTTGGCCTGCGGCAACAAAGACATCTGAACAAAGATGCTTGGAACCTGTACCCGAATTATAAGAACGGAGGAGAAGCTAGCTTTTGCTCAGTGATTATAATGTCGGTCTTGTAAGCAAAGGGTCCCTGGTTCGGAGCCCGGCGACCCCCAATCGCTACAACAATGACTGGACGTTTGAAACACGCAACCTTCCTCTCCAGCGATCTCACCTCTCAACACGAGATGGCAGCACCACACGGAATCAGAAGCCTTGACACTCCCTTCCTGGTTGACCACGACTGACCGTCACGCCCGAGGCGACACGTCTCCCGGCCCACTTCAGTCCCTCAACTGCATTTCGGGGGGACACGCGGTGGTTTTCTCAGCAGCCCCTCTCCTCGCCGAAATTAGACCGGAGCCTTCATCAGGTGAGGGAGTGTGCGGCAACAAAGACATCTGAACAAAGATGTTTGGAACCTGTACCCGAATTATAAGAACGGAGGAGAAGCTAGCTTTTGATCCGTGATTATAATGTCGGTCTACGAAGCAAAGGGTCCCTGGTTCGGGGCTCTACGACTTCCAATCGCCACAGGCCTGAAGAAGGGACCCTCGAAACATTTGTCGCCACCTTACTGACAAATGCCTTCTTTCTTCAAAGAAGTTTTGTAAATTTTTATCATCAAATTTGTTCACTTTCCTTATGCAGTATTATGCAATAAATATGTTAATACCATTCTCGTTGTTTTTGTTCGTTTCATCACAAGAGAATATACTTTTTGTAATAGTTTTATATTTTGAAGTCAAAGAATTCGCCCATAGTCATTCATTTCCGGGATATTAATTAAATGCCAATTGCACGGTGATGGGGATTTTGTGTGTGTGAGTATGAATATGTCATTCTGTTTGGACTAATAAGTTGCCAAAAGCGCTCAATTTCAATTTCCGCGTTGTTAATTCAATGCTAAAAACATTGTTCTGCGGATCTTGTATGCCATTATTTCGCAAGTAAAATCATTGCATTATGTAGCGAATGTCGTCATGTAGTGCCCACATCAGACTTTTTTATATATTCGTATAACAATAGTTTATTGTAGTTGAAATTACTCAGGGGAATTCCATTTGCATCCCTTATACCTCATTCTGGGTACGCAAGCAGAGCGAATGATTTTAGTGACTAGTAGAATTCTGGAATTCATTTTACCGAAAGTGTTTTCAAAACAAGTTTTTCGTTGACCAGTGGAACCATGGAATGTAGTGGTGAAATGGCAGTGCAGTGTTTTATTACACTGACGTCTCTAATAAAATATACTGTTCTAATCTGTATTCCAGCTTCTAGATATGTTTCCACTGTGAGGCAAAATTGCAAATAACTCGTTCAAGTCGTAAAATGGTTCCAAGCTCACGTACCTTAACGGATTATGCGCATAATTCAGACCTTCAAGATGTTCCATGTGACTGCTTTATGCCTCCATTGAATGGGCCTTTATTTTTGTGTGGCGTTTATATGCTTAAGAATAAAATTTGATTCTTGTTTCTGTTCTTATACATACCTTCAACTACATGATAATGCTCTTGCTAATACCCATATATCTTCAAACGGCAATCTACTGCAATCAATGCCAATCAGTTGAGGTACCTATAAACTTAAACCACTGCATAGTTTTAGGCAGAAATTCCTCGGAGAGTATTTTCTTTATTTAAAGATTTTATTGGTTTTGCTAGTATTTAAGCCTGTCAAAGAAAGAAACACTTTTAAAAATTAGGTTGTAACTTTCTTTTAATTCGTTTAATTTTGTTTTAAAATGTATGAAGCTTAGCGTCGAAAATAGTCGTTTTAATCAAAAATTCGGCTCACTAAAGTCCTGTCTCGTGATCGATACGTACAAAATAATTATCCTTCAAGGTCACCGAGGATCATATAAAGGGTCTCGAATGATCTTTCGGCTCCCACCCATTTTGTCCACCATCGTGTCTGGAAAGTTGAAAATCCTGGTCCGTTAAGTTCTGTCCAAAGAGTAAGCCTTATAGGTCACCGAGGGGTTTCTGAAATGTCTATAAAGACTTTTCAAAAACACCCATTTTCCCTGCTCTCGAGGGAATCGAAAATCTGGCTGCGTTAACTGCTGTCCCTTGATAGATAGAAAATTTCTTTCGAACCCAACCGTCCGACCTACCCGAACGTGTAAGGTATCTGTATGAACGGACTGTCGTTATAGATACTTTCAACCCAGACCGTCTGACCTACCAAAGGTGCTAGGTATCTATTTGGACGGCCTGAACAGTGCCACCTAATTTAGACCGAAACCCAGTGGATTCCAGACTGTACCCTCCGTACCCTGCCACCAACCTCTCGGAAGGACTTCTGGACTCACAGGTTTAACGTGTCCGTACTCCCGGTAAACACTGGGATAATTTGAGCAGAGCCGGGAATCGAACTCGGGTCCTCCAAGTGCAATCACCGACCTTTAACCACTTGAATATCCAGCCATAGTGATAGATACTATCGGTATGCAAAGCTAAGCCTTCTAGGTCACAGGGGAATTTCTGGAAGGACTATAAATACTTCAAACCATTTTCTACGCCCCCTAAAGAGAATCATAAATCTGGCTCATTATAGGTTCTGTTCCGTGGTCGATACTATAAGTATACAAAATTTCAGCTTTCTGTATCACCGGATGGGATTTTAGATTGGAAAGATTTTTCCATAAAACTCCATTTTTCTGTCAAGATGACAGATATTGAAAATCCAGATCAGTTAGGTTCTGTACCATGGTCTATATACTGTCCATGGTGCTGTCCCATAATCTAAAATATGCAAATATTCGTTCTTTTAAATCACCGGTAAGCTCTTGGACGGTCTGTAAAGTCAAAAACTCGTTAGACAATAATTAAATAATTTTTGTCTAATATGAGAATTCATGTCTACATATCGATTATGCACGTGATCGTTTCAGCCTAAGCTCAATCTTTTTGAAGAAATTTGAAGTCGGCTACGTGGTAGGACTGAAGTTGACGGTTTCCTTAAACGCAAAATTGTGACACACAACAAGTTTTCTTGCTACCATTACAGGTATCTGTCATTTTATGCTAACGAGCACGTAGTAAGCGAGAAACCAGTCCATGGATGTTGTTATCTGCAATGGCCGCGGAGGGAGGAATTGAAGATGAGAACATACCGGTTTCTAAATGAAATCACAACTGTAACGGTGGCTTCATATTGAATATTACTAAACAAGTTGGTTTCTCTCAAGGTTAATATTTTATTAACCTTGAGAGAAACCAACGGTATATATAAGATATTCTACGGACCTTGGGTTTCTCTGGCTACGGTGTAACTTATTTCGATTTCTGGGATATTTTAAAAAGTAAAGTATAATCTGTCCCGCTCGAAAGTATGCGGAAGATGACAATGCGTTGTCACGGCACGGGGGAGGGAGTATTTTAAAAAGAATAATCATCAAGTATTTCTTAATGGAAGTTTCCAACAAGTTCCTGCGTTGCCTATGAGGGGCAGAAGGCGCCTTCATATGCTTGCTCTGAGATGAATTATAGGAAACTGAAAAAAAATCACATCTACATATTTAGTATATTATAGGCATAATTAAAAAGCCATGTGTGAAAAACAAAGTAAAATATTCTGCATTTGAATTAATTATATATTAAACGTTATAAATCGCACTTTTGAGCATAATTGTGCATGGTTTAATCAATTATTATTTCAGTAGTGTCAACAAAACTTAATCTACACTATGTGATGAAACTAAATTAGTGTAAAACTTGTATATAACGACTACTTATAGTCCCTCAAAAAGGTGAAGCTTTAGAAAGATGGTCCCTGCATACAGGTATGCATAGAAGTAGAACTTACAGTTACATATGCTTATTTTTGCATCTAATTAAATAGCCACAATTCACTTAAATTCATAAAGAATGATTTAATTAATTTGACTATCGACAAAATGATATTACAGTAAGACAACTCTGATAAGACTCTTAAAACGGTCATTTATTGATCCTCTTGAGAGTTCTTTAATAAACGTGCTTCACTGTATGCTTCTATGCTGATAATAATTATTTATTTTTCAATAAATTGTTCTATTAAAAATATTTCGATTTATTATAACTAAATACGGTGTTTTTATTGGGGGCCACTATTGTTATGTGTTATTGAGATAAATTTATGTACTACAAAGCCTATTCATCATAAGCATATACCGGGTGGTCAGAATTAAAACACCCCTACTCTGAGCTCTCTATACATCGAACTACTCAGTGTAAAGGCTCCAAAATTGTTGAACCTACTATTCAAGACATGGGGAAAGGGATTACGCGAAAAAAAAATTAGTTCCAGAAACACCGATAGGTGGCGCTGTACGACAGAAAATATGCTGAAAAGACACAAAATAATCACAAAAAAAAAACACATGCGATATGGAATTTTTCCTTTTTAATTTCTTTTGCTGATATGAAAAAAAAGACGATAAAAAAGTGAAGAAACTTAAACTGTCATTGTAACTGCAATTTCGCACTGTAAGCACAAAAATTTGCATAAACCCTTGGTTTGCAGCTACTATGTTCTGGGCATAAAAGGGGATAAAACTGGGAAATTTTCATTCTTATCAGCGATGGATGTCACAGTGCCAGAACGCGCTTTGCTTGTGAAGCTGTTTTATGAAAACAAAGGACATGCTGCAGCTGCACTTAGAGAGTTTTGTCGACTTAAGGATTTGCGCAAAGGACCATTACTTCCACAAGCTTTCAGGAGAATGATCGCTCGATTCGAGAAAACTGGACATCTTGGAGTTCACCCGGGTCGAGGACGCAAATCGACTCGTTCAGATGTCGTTGACGATGTTGCCACCGCTATTGTTGAACAATCAATGGATAACGTTATAGGCTGTAGTAGTGCACGTGGAGTGTCACGACACTTGGGTGTTCCCTACAGCACAGTGCGGAATGTATTAAGAAACATAGTGCATTTTTTCCCGTACAAAATTAGTCACAATCACCACTTGCTGACCATCGACAGGGAGAAGCGACTGACCTTTGTATTGACATTTCTGGCTAGAGTTGATGTGGATGCATCGTGGCATGGCAGATTCTATAGAGCGATGAAGCGCATTTCCATCTAAGTGGAACAGTCAACACCCATAACTGTCGCATTTGGGACACGGAAAACCCTCGTACCTTCCAAGAGATTCCACTTCACTCACCGGAAATTACAGTCTGGTGTGGATTCACAGCCACATTCATTCTTGGACCTTTCTTTTCCTAAGAGGCTGCCTACTCCCAATGGCCCTGTGACATGCACCGTGACGGCCAGGAGGTACAAAAACATGCTCGAAATGCTTTTTGCTGTACCCCAACTGCAACAGCGCCAATGTCTTGATTCAATTACCTTTATGCAAGATGGAGCGCCTCCACACATTCGACTCTGTGTACAGCAGTTTCTTCTGCAACATTTTACTAATGGTAGAGTAATTAGTCGTGCGTTTCCGACAACCTGGCCATCTCGTTCTCCAGATCTTAATCCCTGTGATTTTTGGCTGTGGGGATACTTAAAAAGTCTTGTTTATCGAGGACGTCTGGTAACCTTGGCATATTTGAAAGACAGTATCCCTCTGCATGTGAGAAGCATCTCAATCGACCAATTACGATCCGCAGTTGAACAAGCTGTCCACAGACTGCAGATTTTACATCTTGAAGAAGGGAACCATATTGAGCAGCATTCCCTGCATCGATAAGGTCCTTGTGATATGAATGTTTGGTACGTTCGAATAAAATGTGTTACAAATGTGTATTTTGTGTCTTTTCAGCATATTTTCTGTTTTACAGCGCCACCTATCGGTGTTTCTGAAACTAATTTTTTTCGCGTAATCCCTTTCCCCATGTCTTGAATAGTAGGTTCAACAATTTTGGAGCCTTTACACTGAGTAGTTCGATGTATAGAGAGCTCGGAGTAGGGGTGTTTTAATTCTGACCACCCGGTACAAACTCTAATTGCTATTATTATATATTTCAATTCATACAAATTACTACATAAAATATTAACAGGTAGCTAATTGTATAGCTTTATATTTGTAAGCTAAAGTTGATTATAAAATCCATGTAGCTACTATACATAAACATTAATATATAATTAATAGCATGGATAAGTACAATTGATTTTAATATAAGCATTAACTAGTAACGAAGTTGCTAATGAATTGAAGAAAATTAAAAAAATAATAATACATTAACGCATCATATGAATTCTGTAACTGCTCATCAGTTGATTTGGATTCTATAATGTATAACAGTGAACCTCGTAATAATGCAAAAGTACCCTAAATACTGTTGTCTTAATTTAATTAAAACTTTTAAACATCTTTAAACTAAATATGTAAAATGAATGATCATCGGTGTAATCATAAATTCGACTAGATTGAAAACTATTATTTCTGCATTATATTTCTGTAATTTATAAAAAATTCTCAAAAAGTAATTTTTTACTTAGATAGCATGTTGGATGAAATTTAATATCACTACTAAAAACTGAACTTTTTTTTATCTGGGGTCTGAGTATACTTCTTGGTCCCTGTCTAGCTACGACCTTGGACCCCAAGTGAGTTTAAGAAAATCCTTGCCCAATAATTATGACGTCTTTAATAGAATTTCGTGTGTGAGATGGGACGTTTATGATTTTATTTTTTAAAAAAATTTCATATACAATTAATAATCTAAGGTAAAAATATGCTATACATAATATTCCTCTTCTCTAAAAAAAATACTAAAGACTGTTGTTAAATAGGAGGGAGGTATTGATGTTGGAATGGGGAATTTTACTGAATCCAATATAATTATTCAGCCAATGGGTAGTTATAACCCCCTGGATACGTCAATGGGAAAGGGATACATTGTAGTCCAATATAATGTTGAAATTTTGAGAAAGAGTGCCTTAGACTATAGCACCTGAGACTCATTACAGAATTCCATCTTGAAAATATTCTATTTCAAACAATTTCACTGGTTCTTAACGAAACAGTGAGTCAGAAACATCGTTTTGTGCATAAGAGTTTATTTGAGGAAATTTCAAATGTTTAAAAATATGGCACACAAAACCGGTGCATCGCTGTCAATCAAGTATCACAGTAGATGGCGATATCAGCAACCTTCTGATGGCAGTACCCCTGTGACAGTTACTTCCTTTTCTATCATTGATTTGTGTTGACGTGTCATCTTCGATTCCTCCACAGCAATGGCTTCATTGTGTGTAGTAGTTTTATTTTAATAGGGTTGTTTTTCAACGCACTAGAATTTTCTATTGGCAATAATACCCCAAATCATTAATGTGCAACTCGATAGATTTAACTAAACTCTACTTGAACTCAATACTTCCACTAAAACTCTTTTCTAAATTCGAAGTTAAGTCTGATATTTAAATTAGACTTATTTTCGCATTTAGAAGTTAAATTGTAAAATGAATATGTTAATTAAGTGCGTTACTCAAATTTTTATGACTGAGTCCTAATTAATTATGTTTTTAATTTTACATTTTTAGAATCTTTACTGCACATAGCTTCTAACGAAATAATAAAATACAGGCCACAGGGCTCCTAGGAAAGTCCTTACGCACCGCAATAACTTTGTAAAGAAAAGTCCATCAGTGTACACCTTAGGTCTATCTATAGTAAAGTGACCACATCCGAGCGAATAAAAATGATTTACGCACTCCTAGCGGAGAATTAAAAAAATTATGATATAGACTCGGCAATAAAGCGAGATAGACGAAAAGAGTCAATTACAGAGCATTGTCCAATACGTAGTGATCGACAGCAGGAACGAACGAAACGCCTACATGGAAAGCAATAAATACATGTCAAAAAGTTGTATCAGCAGGGCCTCTAACAAGGTGGCACCTGCAATGCTCATCAAAGTACGCGGAAATATTATTTCTGACTAAGGGAATCTTAAGCAATCTCTATACTCGATTTCTGTTTATGTAAATGTTGTTTACTGCCTCATTTCTGAATAAGACAACAATTCATCAGTAACCATATTGGGTCAAATAAATGCCCATTGTCGATTTCTCTGCATTAGACAATGCTCTAAATCTTTGCAATTAGCTTATGTCGTCTATCTCGCTTTATTGTCGAGCTCGTTATCCTAACTTTTGAAATTCTCTACTACAGGCACTGCAATCACCTTTTTTCGATTGGTATTTTGACTTTACTATAGATAGACCTAACGCGCACACCCATGGACCTTTCCTTACAAAGTTATTAAGGTACTTAAGGACATTTCTAGGAACCCTGTGTATCTATGTATTACAAATATTGATACTTTTAAGTATGCAAAAAATGTACATACTTTGTACTTAAAAGATTCGTATAATCGAAAATTTATCCCTGCGAAAATTATCACTGTCCCTATGGTACCACAGTCCCTATGACCAAATATATATTGCTAAAATTTCTTTCATTGTGGCCTTCTTCCAAGTCCTTTAGTACACAAAAAGTCAAATATCCTAAATATATCCTTCACATATCTAACACGTTTCGAAAACGCTTGGGGTAGTTTTCATCCTAGTACATATAATTACGGGCTAAGAAAGATGATACGGCAAAAGGTGTTTATAATCTCTGAAGGCAAGAAATTTAATTCACAAATATTTCCCGTCAGCCTCTTGCTTCAGTCTTCCCACCAAATGTTATGTAATTTCCAATAGTATTTCGAGAGATATGCTTCATGTGGAAAAGTAAAATTAATAATATCTGGAGGTTGACTAGTGAAAATTACTAACCACTTGTGTCCATTTCTTTCTAGTTGAAAATACTAACAACGTTGATAACAGTAAACACATTTACTTTATTATGATTTTTACACTTTTAAATCATAAACTGATAAACATGCAATATACCATGCAAGATATAAAAAAAAAAATTACTCGTACAATACTTATTTGTGCTACAATCGTTTTATAATTTGCTTTCGATTTTTGAAAAATTAAAGGTGTATGTGTGATCCGAGCTATTTAAAATTTTATAGGTTTTTGAAGTGTGTTGATTGAAATAATCGTATAAGATTTATTCGATTTGCTCAATTTGTTCTAGAGATATAGTGCTCCATGTAGAAATAAGTTTCCAATAGTTTGAGATCGTCGGCTCATGATAAATTAAAAAAAAATTTGTCCATGAATATCAGATTTAAAAAGTACTTACAAAGAATTTATTTATTTTATAATAGTAAAAATAGTTATTTCTTTAAGATTTTTTTTTCCGTTTTAGATAAAAAACGTAAAACATCTCGAGAACGGCGCAAGTTGGTGGCATGTAATTAATGTAATTCGTATTTAAATAAAAAAAATCATATATAAAATAACTATTTTTGTAACCTTTCAGAACGTAATTATATTGTTACAAAGTTTCTTAATTTAAGAATTTATTTTTTTTCACCGAAAAATATCGAGTTTTTCCTTTGATCTGAAGTCAATACCGAATATTAATATGCCTCTGACGTACATCGATCGATACAATCATACAAAATGTCATCTGATTTACTCAAGAGATGTCGTGCTCAAATACTAATGCACATACATCATCGAAAAGTGACTGAGAATTCAACTGAGTATTCAAAAATACTCAAAAACGTGAAGAACCACCAAAACTCCAAGGCAAAGCCTCAAATCTTTTGAACATTTTTTTTCTAATTGAAAAAAACGTTATAAAAACATGGCGTATAAAAATGTTACAAAACTCGTATTTAATATGCGATTCTTTATTTAAAATCTGTTATTAATTTATAAGACACTACCACGTTTTCGAGATATTTCCTATTTTTAATTCAAATGGGAAAAATTGATAAAAAAAAATGAAATAACAATAAATGAGTAAATGTTTTGTAAATACTTTTATTCCGATATGAATGGACACCATTATTTGGGACTAGTACGAGCCACTCTCGAGATATAAGAAATTTTATTTATTTTTTTTACATCTCTTGGGGGGGGGGGGGAGGTGTTATGCTTTCAATCAATAAATCTTATAGATAGATATTTTTATTATTGGAGAAATGAAACCAGAAGAACATCTCTTCAATTTATTTTATAAAAGTTTCAAAATTCGAAAAACATTATAAAATCAAATTATGTTAAAATGTGTCATCGAAATAACCATTTTATATGTAATCTTTATTTAGAAGCGCATAACGGTAGAAGCTTTGTGATAAGTTAGTAATTTAATTGAAAAAAATTAATATAAAACTGAAATCAATGCAAAATTATAGGTAAACGTAATTTATTTTTATAACGTTTTTTTTTTTTTTTTTTTTCAAACACCAACGTTCGAAAAATAAAGACCTTCCCTTGATTCGTTGACCCGAAAGTCAGTAGCCCTCTGATGTTCATCAATTGAAATAATCGTGAGAAATTCCATCCGATTTGTTTTATTTGTACGAGAGATATCCTGTAAAAAATTAGAATTTCTAATATCTTAATGATATTTGACTCGTATTAACTACAAAAAATTTTTTCACTCATCTGAGAATTGTGAATACATTTTATGATTTGTTTTCTTTTAATGTTACATCAAATGTGTGCAATATTTTGAGAACTGTGCATGTTAACGCCTATAATACTATACGCTTTTACATAAAAAATCACATAAAATATCGATTTTAGTAATATTTTTAACACAGCAATCTGTTTATAACGTTTCTATGAATTTTGGAAAATTGGGGGTTCTTCACTTGTCTGACATTATTCAGTTGAAGTAATCATGCTCAATTTCATTTGATATGTTCAATTTTTTCAAGAGATATCATAGTACCGGACTTGAACAGACATATACGCAGACAACATTGAAAAAATGGTTGACTTATATTCCGATATGTTTAAAACGTGAAAATCCATAAAATTCCGATAGATGGGTTTTTGAACTCATCACACTACTTTCCCTTCACATACGTACTACGTAAAATAAAATTTTACCCAAATGGTAAAAATAATCCCATTTGCGAAATTTACTTTATTTACTTTTTTATCAATCCGGCATTTCTTGTAATATGGATTACGTTTAGGATTATATCTCTCTCAGTCTAAAAGCAATCAAGCCATAAATTTCCATCTTATGGTTTTAGTTACACTATATAAGAAGAGCGTTCTCTCTGATTATCTGTCCCACTTAGTGACAAATTTGGCGAAATAAGGTCAACCTGGCGACTTTTGTAAATTGTCGTCAAATTGTCAAAAATTGCAATGTATCAGAAAATTAAGTTTCATTTCTTTGCTGCTTTCTTTTGCTTTGTTGTGATTATTTCATTTAATATACTTGAATCAAAATGCAGCACAATGGAACGAGTGCGATTTGTCAGAGAGGCTAAACGTGTCATAAATAAACATTTAATTAACTTATAATTAACTATTTTAGTTGTAAAAGTGAAATAAATTAAACATACGAAATAAGTCGAAAAGTGTATATCTTGCTCATAATGTAACTTAAGACTCTATAATATACTAAATGATGCAACGTCTCTTACATGAGAAACTGCGAAAATGCACTAAAACGGGAAAATAAAAAAGTTCTGCATATTTAATCCTGAGATAGAAATAAAATGGGCACCGCCTGCTGTTGCTGTGAATGTCAGTCTTCGAATGTAGGGGTAATGCTATAATAAATTTAGCAAGACAGAATGACAATACAGTAAAAGTTTTTTCACGGTCCTTTAAATGTCATAGTGGCGATGATCGATAAACATTGTTTAATAGAAAAGTGGTTTCAGTTCTGGCCTTGGTATATTGTTTCATATTAATTTAATCTGTAGTTAATTAATTTTAATATTTAAAATGCTCATGAAAATAGTATATTTACCGTCTTTATTCATATTTAAAATTTAGTAACCAAACATACATTATACAGGATTCCTGGGAAAGTCATTAAGTACCTCAATAACTTTGTAAAGAAAGAGCCATGGGTGTATACGTTAGGTCTATCTATAGTAAAGTGACCGTGCCCGATCGAATAAATGGGGTTGTAGTGCCCCTAGTGAAAAATAAAGAAGTTAGTGCAACAAAGTGAGAGAGCGAAATGTCAATTACAAACTTTTAGACGATTGTCTAATGAGTAGGAATCGACATCAGGAGCACACGAAACGCGTATATGTAAAGCAATAAATATCCATAAAGAAATCGGAGCACACGATGACTCCTGCAATGCGTGTCAAAGTATGCTTTATATTCTTTCTCGAATTCATATGTGATCTGTTGCTGACGGATAAATGTTTGAACATGCTGTACATTAGGTTCCTGTACATGTAAGTGTTGTTTATTTTAGCATTCCTGAAGAAGACAGCCATTCGCAAATAAGCCTATTGTGTCAAATAACTGCCTTCTGTAACTGTTTTATTGTCGATTCCAACAAATAAGGCAAACCTCTACAACGTTGTAATTGTCTTTTTACGTCTATCTTGCTTTGTTGCGGTATTCGTTATTCTAACTTTTTTTAATTCTCCACTAGGGTCACTGCAATCACTTTTATTCGATCGTGCATGGTATAGGTAGATCAAACGTGTACACTCCTTCTAGAAATCCTTCGTGTGCGGGCCTTTCCTTACAAAGTTATTGGGATGCTTAAGGACTCTACTAAAAACCCTGTACATCACGGTCAAAATGTGAAAATCCATAAAAAATCCGAGAATCGGATTTTTAATTCCATAGCAATCCTCACATTTTACATATACGAGGAATTAAGCAAAAATGTAATTAGAAATTGAAATATAAAATTGGGGAAATCTATATTGCTTGAATTTTTAAGAGGACATTTCCTGCCACACTGTCTGTTCAGTTTCCCCTTTCGAATATTTTTTGCGAAGTATATCTGCTGAAAAGAGAAGGTTTGGATGGAGGAGATTGAGGGATTTGAGACAAGAAGTCCCCTCTCTCCTTCTCTCTGTTCCTCCCCTCAATGGATACTGGACACTTAAAAATGTATTTTGGCGAACTATCATTCAGAGAACAGAAAATCCGTTTGGTCGCCCTCTCTGTTTTCTAGATCATGATGCCTCCCTTCGTGATTCAGAAAACAGAGATCGAATTAGCGAGAATTCAAGTTAAACGTTACAGGTGATTTAAAAGCTTGGCGAGAAAGAAGAGCTCGGATGTGCAGCCTTGAATTGTAAAGAGCAGCAGTCGACAGACCTTGTCAATCACCTGGCATAGGTCGCTTCTTGACTCAGTTCGTTGTTGTCACTACTGTCAGTGGCTGACAATGTCTGAACAAGAGGAAGCAACCATTGACGAACCTGTTAATCAGTGGACTACTGAAGGTCATGTTCCCAAAAGGGTCACTAGTTCAACTGACCAGCAATCTAATGACATCAGGAGAAACATAGAATGGCCAGCGGATAATTCGACTTCACAATCTATTTGGAGGATTTTAAGCCACTTAGTGTAAGTTTTCAGTTACTTAAATGTTTAAGTTACTCATATATTACTTAAAGTTCAGATCCCCAAGTTCATTTATTAATTTAGTCAGTAACATTCAGTTATTAATTCAGTTCCTAAAGTTCAGTTACTAAAATCCAGTAGAAAGTGCAACTATTTAAAGCTCAGTAAGCTATTAAAAGTTTAATTACTTACTTATAATTAGCTATGATTTCTAAAGTTTAGTTGCCTCTTATATTTAGTTAGCTATTAAAATTTTCAGTTACTAAAAGATTAGTTAATTGAAAGTTTAGTTAGTTTTAATTAATTTTCAGTTACTAAAGATTAAATAAATTAAAAATTTTCAATTATTTATTTTTTATTTATTTATATATATATATATATATTTCATTTTTTTAAAATCTTTTTCTTATTTTAGAAATACAGTGATACCCATTAATCATATTAAAAAGTTGGCTATCAACCAATTACCAACTGTTGTGATGAATTAGATACAATATCACTTCGGCGTATAATAAATTCTCAATTAAGATTTTTCAATAAAGTTAGTTTACATTTAAGAAAAAATGGCAAAACTTGGAAAGACACAATTTTTTTTTTCAGTTTCTTCTTGGTTCGCTAGAAACTCCATCCGACTATATTTCATTATATAAAATAAATTAGAAAAAGTGTATTTGACGCATTTAATCACAGGATAAAAACTTTTGAGTATTAAATTAGATAATTTTGAGGGAAAATACAAAAAAAGAAAAAAAAAATTAATGTATATTTTTTATATTTTCTCCCAAAATAAAAACATTTATATTTTAAATTTGTAGTTAACTGTTCTAAATATGTTTCTTGCATAAATAATCCCTTTAGAGTAATATTTTACAAACTACTTGAAGCAGAAAGTTGTACAAAATATGCATATATATGCACACACACACATATATATATAGAACACAAAATTGTAAGTACTGAAAGAGAGTAAATAAGTTTAAGAAGAAATAACTACTAAGTTAGTATAACGTTATAGATTAACAACTCTATAGTAATAGTAAATTAAAAATGCATATATTCACTATATTTATGAAGCTAAATACAATATATATAAAAATGAAATTATAATAAAATAAAATTTAAAGAACAGCCAAAGAATCAGATGAGATATAATAAATTGAAACGCTGTAAGAATTCAGAAATGAGCAAACAACGGAAGGTAAGTCATATAAAATGTCAAGGGAATTACATCTATTAAACCTTTTGTTCTCTTATTTTTACTTCTTCTGGTTTGTAATAGTTAATAAACCCCTGAACATTTTATATCTTAACGACTTATTTTCCATTCTGATATCTGTTCTGGTTCTTTAATATATATATATATATATATGTGTGTGTGTGTGTGTGTGTGTGTGCTTACTTGATGACTATGTACTTGACTACTTAGATTACATGACGAACTATCATGACATAAAATGCCAGATGAAATAAATTTGTCAGCTGCATCCTCAATAAAATCTTTCATCTCTATGTAATTGGTCATAACAACAGGTTTTATGAATTCATTTGTCCTTACACAATCCCATTTATGCCTTTTACGTTTAACCAGACCTATTGCTTAAACAGATTTTTGCTCACCTATTACTGTGACGTTATGACACAGCAGTTTCATTCAGATTTTATCGAGTTTGATTTCGAAGCGGTTGACTGTTATACCAGAAAGTAATTTTATTGGAAAATGTTCGCACAATGGATATACTATGCCCTTTTAAGTTCAGAAAACCAAGTACAACAGTTTTTAAATATTTTCATATTTTTACTATCTCTTACAATTGTATAGATAAAGAATCGAAACCGAAATTTTGACGATAAAACACGTTTTAAGACTTCCTGAACACGTCTGAAAGAACATGTGTAGGTGTGCATATGAGTGCGTGTGTATGTGTTTATGTTGTGGCCACGATCAAGAGCAAATGCACATACATTTTGTTAGATGATACATTGTGTAAATGAAACTAGGAATTTTTTTCAAAGGCCAGTCACTTTCAATTATGACATTCGTCGAGAGCGGCCGAAGCTTGAACCATTTTGCTGGCATACAGCGTTGTCCCGACGCACCATAAGGGACAGATCACATTGCGCCCTTTAGCCACCCAATTCAGACCGAAGCCTAATGAGGAGTGACTGACCCCTCCTCCCTTTCACCTTGGAAAGACTTTCGAACCAATATATTCAACGTGCCCGTACTCCGCATAGACACATGGATAGTTTGGACGATGTCGTGACACTTGCGTACATGTCAAATTTGGTGGCACTTGCGTATATGTCAAAGCTTTTCTAAATCAAGCAGGTGCAATATAGATAAAGGGGTGGCGCTTGCGTACAAGATTAGATTTCCCTGTTGCATAATCTTCTCTGACATTTCAACCGCGTTTCATTATAATTAAATATGATATACGTATTATGGCATAGTCAAACTTTCTAGTTTCTTCTAATTTACCAACAATCTGCACTGATATTTATATATATATATATATATATATATATATATATATATATATATTTTTTTTTTATTTATTTTTATTATTATTATTATTTTTTACCTTAAAGATATTTCAATTAACTTTTTCAAAATTATCATTAGCAATATGTCTATATAATATATTTAGAATGTCATTAGCAATATATGCTAATGACATCAAACGCTTCTTTATCTCTTGGGTACTTTAGTAATGTCGCAGAGTTCTAGAGATTCGCTGATCCAGTTTGATGTACTTTTTAGATCGTTTCTTTCCTTCAAGATTAAGGTCTGTTCGATTTGTAAGAAAGTCATTGTACTTAGATTCTTCTTCTTAAGCTTTGAATGAGAGTCCTGATTTTAGGATATGGTCTACTCATTAAGGTGTCAAACTTATTATTTCAGCCCTCTTCCGAATTATTGGTTCCGTACTGTAGATTATGACAATTTCACATGCTAATTGTAGAGCAATTTCACATGCTAATTGTTGTTTTCTAGCCTTCCATTCACAAAATAATCGTAATATTCCCGCAGCTTTTGCTGCGGTAAACATTTTTAAATTGATAACCAACCGTTATATATGTCTGCATTTGGAACTGCATTTGGACTTATAAAAGGCATTAAACAATCAAAAATTGCTTAATGCAGAATATTATTTTATTTGATAATGTTGTAATTAAGAGACTGACTGCTAAAATTGATTAAATAAAACTGTAATACTCTAGAAACATAATATAAAATAATAGCTGAACCTGTTGTCTTAAATATTCTGAAATTAAAAATATTTCGTTATTAGTTATACATAAACATTTGGTTGAATATGTCAACCAGTTTCTGAAGTCTTTTTAAGTACTCATAATGCTTACCATTACTTTGCGACATTACGAAAGTATCCATGTTGTACGCAAGTACCTCTTTTCCTATACTGTTGTACGTAAGTACCCCTTTTCCTGTTAGATTTGGGAACGCCTTGACATATACCACCAAATTTGACATGTACGTAAGTGTCACTGCACGCAAGTGCCACCAATTCGTTTGTGTAGCTTCGGGATTCGAACTTGTGTCCTCTGATCCTCTGAGTGCAATACCCGTGCTTTAACCACTGGATTATCTCGCCCACTAAAAACTAGAACCGAAAAGAATATTGTGTAACTTTCAAGATTAAAACACAAATTATTCAATATTTTAGATTTTCATAGCATTATTTCCTATTGGAGACAAGTATAATTCCCGGTATAATAATTAGAATGAAAAATGTTAGTTTTAACTCTGCTATGGAAGTAAGCCGACTACATGCATTTCATGGTTTGCTCTGCCAACTTGATAAAGCTATTCGAATTCTAATAAAATATGAAAAATAATAAATAATTATAGTTATTTTATGGGATGTTTTATTTGAAAGAGAATGTCATTTACAGGACGATAATGCCCTAGCCTTAAGATATTACATATTTTTTAATCTAATACAGAGAAAATTAAAAAAAATTAAATTCTTACTAATATTAAATGAGTTAATATTATTGTGAAGTACTTTCAACTAAACATGAGTAATTACCATTTTTTTTAAGTTTGTCAGTCTTAGAATATTGCTAATTTCACTTTTCTACGGAGAGCTTGATATATCTCCAACGGTTAAAAAGATGTCCTTAAAATTCGTCCTTAAAACATCTAATTCGTCTATAGTCATTTATTTCAAGGGATGTTAATTGAATGTCATTTGAATTTTGAAATAAGTCATTCAGTTTGAACTCATAAGCTTCCATAAGCGTCCAGTTTCAATTTACGTGATGTTAATTCAATGCCAAAAACATTGTGCCGTGGATCTTGTACTACATTATTTCGCTGTGAAAGAAGCAAAGTCATTGCACTCTGTAGAGAAAATCATGTGCTGGTCACATCATATTTTTAAATTTTGGATAAGTGATGTAAATTAATGTTTTACAATCCAAGTTCGTTGGTAAACGTGGTCGGATAATAATTGCGCAGGCTTTGCCCCTATCACTTCTATACATTGCCCGATGATAAATTTGTTGAAAATCTACCGAATTCCTTAAAATTTGGGTTCATAGTGTAAATTAATGTTTAAATAGTCAAGTTTGTTGCTAAGCGTTATCGGATAAAAGTTGTGGGAGCCGTGCCCCCAACGGTGCTGTAAATTAACTAACCATAACATAACTATAAAATAATATGCAAGCTATGTACATTTTAATGTTTCACAAGAGGATATTTTTGACGAGAGTGGTGGGATTAAAACAGTGTATTAACCTAACGAAGTATTAATCTTTATATTAAAGATAAAAGTAATATAAAAGTTAAAAGGTAAAAGTAATATAAAAGTTAAAAGATGAAAGTAATATAAAAGTTAAAAGATAAATGTCATTTAAAAATTATAAGATAAAAGTCATATAAAAAGTTTGAAGATAAAAGTTATATGAAAGTTCTAAGATTAAAGTCATAAAAATTATTAAATGAAACTCAACAGAATCCTTAAGGGTAGATCAAGGAGGTTTAAATATATTTAAGAATATTTAAACTTCTTGTGGGAGACAGATCTATTTACCCCTCCAAAAATCAAATTATTAAATTAAATTTTTTTTAGATATATTACATTTTTAAGCTTAATTTAAAACAAACTACATTAAAATCGAACGCAAATTAAGTATACAGCTATAATAAGTGCATTTGCAGACATTGCAATTCCCCCCAGTTTGAAGTTAGTTTAAATATTTTATTCCCAGTTTCAAATTTTTGTGTTTGTGCTATCTGGAAAAGAAAATATTAAAATTATCATGATTCTTAAAAATACTCTCTTGAAAAATATAAATAAATTTTTTCGGTAACTTTAAAGAATAATCTTGAGAACAATGAACTAACTCTATTATTTATATTTTTAGCTATGACATATCTTCGAAATTACATGTTTAAAAATCAGTCGAGATATGTATGGATAAAACGGCAATATTTTCATATTAATAACATGCAGATGTTGAAGTATATAGAATTCCATCTGAAAACAGGAAAACCTGTTCCTTTATTTAAAATCAATGCCATAGCAAAATATATGTAACTAGTAGTTAAGCCTGCCAAATGCAGAGAATTTAACATTCTTTAAAAATTAATTTTTTAATAAGTTTTATTTAATTTAATTAACAATGTATGGCGCTTACCGTTGAAAATAGTTGTCTCAATTGAAAATAGTTCTGCTTCATGATTGAGTTTCATACTTTTATGTCCCCAGTACTCCCCCCTCCCCCCTTTTATAGAAAAATTAAAAGAAAAACCGGCTCCATTAGGTTCGGTCCAGAGGCCGATACTAGAAGTGTACAGAAATTCAGTCTTCTAAGCCATCAAAGGGCAGCTTCAAGGTCTGGAAAGACTTCAAAATATCTGATGTGGGCAGCACTTTTCCTATATAATGCAATTCATTTATTTATTTATTTATTTTTTTTTTTTGCAGTGAATAAATGATGTATAAGATCCACGGCCCAATGCCCTTAACTTTGAATTGTACATTTGGCGCTTTTCCGGATAACAACATGTAAAACAAAATCAATGTACCCAATTAACTTATATTTCGCGCAATTTTACATTAAAAATTATCAATACTGATAGCATCCGCAATAAGCAATATAATCCATATATTAAAATATTTTAATAGTTAATTCATCAATTTGGCACCATTTCCGTTAATTTAGTGTCATTTTTGTAATTGAGTATATTTTCGTAGATCGGAAGCGACATATCGTCAAGTTGGTAATGAGACACCAAGTTTACCAAATTTATCGCCAAGCGTTATACACAAACAAAGAGAAAAGCTTTTCTTATAAATTACTATTGGCGAATTGTTGGTCGTAAAAATACAGAACTATTACTATATCAAGAATGATGTTACTAATTTGTCGCATAATATTGCATAAAAAGTGAACATATTTCACAATAGTTAATACTTTTTAATTTTATTTAATACTTTTGATAAATTTATTAGATAAACTTACAATATCTTGAGAATGGTTCATGCCAGACTTCTAAATTTAAGTCATTCATTCTCGAACAAAAAAATTACATAAGGAATGATAATTTGCGTAGCATTTAAAAGAATTTCGATTTTTAAATGATTTTTTCAAAATTTCAGTCGAAAATGTGGGGATCTTCCGAACATTTGATTGGGTTTAAAATCAATAGGCTTCCACTATTCACCGAATGTAATATTTGTACCAAATGCCATTCGAAACGCTCTATTCATTCATGGGATATTACTCCCCTCCACCCAACCACCCACACACATCATCTTAAAAACATTCAAGTTCAGGGATGCTTGAAACATGCTCTTTCGTCGAAAACTCGAATTTGAATTTTCGATTTCGTCACAATACTTTCCCTATGCATTATACTATGTATATAGAGACAGTAAAAACACTTTATGCAGAGGATAAGGAAAACTTGAGCAACGTATTTAAATACAAATAAAATAATAATGCAGCATATCAAGGAAAAATATTTAGTCGAAAGCCCAGACCATCCGACTCGTCCGTGGACTTAGAGTAGCAATTTGGATGGCCGGGGGAAAAATATTTAGTATAAAAGTTCTGCATTATTACATTATTCCTGCTTAAATACGTGGATTAAGTTATCTTTATTATCTTCATCATCAAATGAGTGGATGATTTGTACGTATTTAACCAAAAATTAATTGTAAATATTTTCAGGAGTTATCACAAATCGCTTTCGAGATATTAGAAATGTTACTTTGCCCATAGTGAGCATGAAATCTCTCAAAACAATCAAGGGAAATTTGGTATGATTATTTTAATCGGTAACAACAATAAGACTATTCATTTTCAGTGACTCCATTCGTGGGATATCGTTTCACCCACCCCCACCCACATCACCTTAAAAACATTCAATTCATGTTCAGGGATGCTTGAAACGCGCTCTTCCTTCGAAAACTCGAATTTGAATTTTCGACCCTGTCACAATACTTTTCCTATACATTATACGATTTATGTATAAGTAAAAAATGAGGTCGGGGGAGGGGGTTAGCGAACGCCATTCCCCTGGCAGACTCACACATACAGACATCATTCTAAATTTGTGTGTATGTGTGTGTGGGGGGGGGGGGAGCAGCACGGCTTTTTCCATATTAATTCAGTAAGAATCAGGTTTCCAACTCAAGTGCCTATAGATGATACGATGATCATGCCCCCGTACACACATTCTATATCTTCTCAGATCCTTAAGGGTGGTTAGCGTAAATGTGGATCCTTGGTGCTTGTATATGGTATTTGTTTCTAGATCGAGGAGTGGCGAAGATATGGGGATATTGCTCCGCCGCCATATCACCCCTTCTCACCCTTTTGCGGGTTATTAAAAATTCACTCTTTAGTGTTTACCTATGGCCCACCCGACTTTTGTAACAATTCAAATGTGCATTGCCGCTGACAGAGGCAATGATGAACATGATGTATGATGAACAAGTTCTGCACTAAATTCGTGTGCAAGCACAAATATTGTTTAATTTCGCTTTTCCTTAATATGACAACGATTCGCCAATAACCCTATTGCGTAAACAAATGCCTTCTGTAACAGCTAGATTCATACAGTCAATTTCTACTAACTTGACAATATTCTACAAATTTGTATTTGGCCTTTTTTCCTCTATCTCGCTTTGTTGCAGAGTTCGTTATCCTAACTTCTAAGATCTCCGCTAAGGGCGCTGAAATCACTTTTATTCGATCGGTCATAGCAAATTTATTATAGAGACCTAACGCGTACATTAATGTGCCTTTCTTTATAAAGTTATTAGGATGATTAGACCTTTCCTAGGGAACTTTATATACGATATATTTAATTCTAACTCTATGCTTAATTCTACGTAACAATTTTGAGGCTACCAAAATAGCAGCTAAAAACTGCAATAGATGAAGCTTATATATATGAATGACAAATATGAGTTCGACTTTTATTCGTTGAAAAACTTTTATTCGTTGTTCATTTTTCAATTTTATTTTACATGCCAAAATACAGGCCAAAGTTTATAGGAAATTTATTGTTTCGGAGCATGTCTATCTGAATAATACGTTTTCCATGTTAGAACTTTTTGAAATGACATATGCCGGCAACTCTTATAATAAATTGTTGAAGCGGAAAACGAAATACGTCAGGAGGCAATATATAACTCCAGATTTTAGTTTTAGTCTTAAAAATTTCGATACCTGCAAGTGAGAAATAATGTTTAAAACAGAGAAATGGATTTAACATTATTTCTCACTGTAACACACTCCATGAGTTACTTGATAAATAAATGCATTAGGAGAGCACACAAAATATTTAGATTTTTTCATATAATTTTTGTGGGATAATACAGGGTTCCCAGGAAAGTCCAAATGTGCCCTAATAACTTTATAAGGAAATGTCCGTAAGTGAATATGATAGGTCTATCTATAGTAAAGTGACCATGCCCGATCGAATAAAAATTATTTTCATATTTTAATAATTCTTTAATAGAGAATTAAAGAAGTTAGGAAAATGAACTCGGCAGCAGAGCGATATAGAAAATAATGCAAAGTGTAAAATATTGAAGGGGTGTCTTGTTTAATAGCAAATATTTCCTAGTTTTACATACACAGAATTCCTAGGAAAATCCCCAAGTATCCCCCAATAATTTTGTTAAGAATGAGGGTGCACGTTAGGTCTATCCATATTACAGTGAGAATGCCCTATAATATAAATAATAAAAGTGATTGTAGCCTCCCTCGCAGAGAATTTAAAAATTTAGGATTATGAACTCGGCAACAAAGCATGATGGAAGAAAAAAGTCAATTTCAAAGTTGTAGACCATTATTTTATAAGCCGGAATCTGTATTAGGAACATATGTAGGTATATTCTTTTATTCAGAACGTATGTAGGTGTATTCTGTCGAAAATTGTAAATATGGCGCTTAAACACGTTTTTGCCTGCTTTGCGTATGCTTTATATACGTGTTTAATCCATCAGCCGCTACGCCCTAATACGATCATGTTTTATGCCCTATGTACAACTTTTTATTTCTGAGAGAACATAATACGTCATAAATAAGCTTCTTTGATATGCTCTAAATACTACGTGCGAGAGTAAAAAAAATTAATAACCATTTGAAAAAAGCACCTATATCCCCTACAAAAAGTGAATGTAAATATAAAACGCCAAGTGTAATAAAAAAGAATATCACCATTAAAAAATAGAAAGTTGTATCTAAAAATGTTGTGATATTAAATTACCAAGCTTTTATTTTCTGGTACACTCGGCGCTTGGTGGCCAACTTTTCAAATATTAATAATAATAATAACATAATTTTCTTTCATAACCATATTAAATTGCCAATTTCTACGTTTAATAAAAAAAATCAAATAACTAGTAAGACATATTTTTCAGAAATATCTGGGGAAAAGTTGATACCATTAAACAGCATACAATGTTTTATAGTACAGACATAATAAATTTATTTAAAATATAAAAAGTTGGCCACCAAGAGCCGAGTGTACCAGAATTAGGAAAGTAAAGGAACTGCAATTTGATTTCACAATATTGTTTAGGTACAAATTTCTATTTTTAATGATGATGTTTTTGTTTTTGTTTTTAATTTTTAAAAGATTTTTAGGGTATTAATATTTATACATATATTAAAGATAAAATAAATTATATATAGTTTAAATTAATCAAGTTGACTAATAATCAAAATGTTGCAGCTGAATATGAAGTTATAGCCATATTTATAGATAAAGATATTTTTCTCAATTTTACTTTGATAATATTCATATATTTTGGAATTTTGTAAATGAGGATATTACAATAACCTGAAACTGACATATAATGTAAACACGTGTTGCTAAAAAATATTTTTTCTACTGGATTTAAGGGCATGATGTTCTTTACTTCAAGGTTAAATGTCAGATTACAAGACCTTCAAATTGGAATTTTGACAGGCGCATTTTGCATTATAAGATCAATTTGAGAAAGTTTTGGACTTTCAAAAATTTGAAGGGAGCTGAAAACTGTCTAGATCAGTGTAATTAACTTTTTAGGTCGCGGAACCCTTTTGAAATTCAATTTAATGGCGGAACCCGAAAATGAGAAAAGTCTATTGTGTCCTAAATTGTGCATTTAAATATCACGCGTTAGTTTAAATTTTACGAGAATTTACACGAAACTATCATGTCTCGGAACCCCAAGGGTTCTGTGGAACACACTTTGAAATCCGCTGATCTATATCATGGATTATCCTAATGAATATAAATAAAAATATAATGAAATTGGAAGGTTGGAATTATTTGAAATTGTTTTCTGTAAACTGTTTGGGAGAAAACAAAATAACCATGTTACAAAGAATACAGAGGTGTCGAAATTGAGATTTTCCTGTTAGGATTTTATATGAATCGACTAGATATTGTAAATAAATTTTAGACGTTTAGTATGATATTGTAAATTTTAGATACACAGATATTTCTTGGGCTAAGTACTATACTGACCGTAACACAATATTTCAAGTTACCAATTAGTGTTTAGCGGAATGATGTAATCTTTTGAGTACAATAATAGAGTTTCTATACAGGGTGTTTTAGGAAGAATGTCCAAAAACAATATATAAATGAAGGGTGGGTCAAAAATGTCAATTAGTAAAAATAAAAAAAAATGTCAATTAGTAAAAATTTCTCTGCGCTTTATCAGGACAAAAGAAATTTACCTGCTGCATTTTGATAAAAAATTCGCTAATATATTCCAATTATTGTTACTATGTATTTTTCTGCTTGATTCAAAGGGACCGGCAACAAATGAATTAATCAAAATTAAATGGTAGCAAATTTCATTTGATAGTTTTCTGTTTTAAATAGATTTATTGATTTCCTCCATATTTACTTTCATGGAAAATAAGTTATTCACATTTTTAAAGAGACAGTATGCGATTTCCATGTAAGAAATGCTCGAGATGTAACCCAAGTTTCAATTTTTTTTTTATATTAGCTACTTCAAATAAAATTCATAACATTTAGAAACCTACTAAAACCTGAATATACGATTGCAGGAAATTTTTCAAGTAAAGTTAAGGCTTTTATTTCTAAATTTCAATAATTTATTACGCAGATAATCTATTTTGGCTTGGCTAATTTAATAATTATTACATCTAAACAAAGCTACCTTCTTAATGAAATCGTACTTGTTCACATTTTTAGTTCTTTAATTAGACAATTAAATATAAAGACCCGTTTTTAACTTTTTCCTACATTTCTTATTAACTTCACGTTAGCTCTCTTTGCCTCTTCGTTCAACATCTTTGATTTTTGATCGATCTCGGTTCCCAGAGAATATTGCAGAGTCCACTTCAACGATAGGAAAGTTGCAGTTCCGTCCCAGTAGCTCAATGGTAGAGTATCGGCTGGCCAGTACGAAGACTCGTGGTTTGGTTCCCGGTTGGAGCAGCAAGATCCTTTATAACGTAGAAAGCTGAAACTCAGCACATAGTTTCATCTCACCGAACATTTTCATCTATAAAATTTTCACGCCATACGTTACGTCATTACGTCATTTACTTACGTCATGGCTATGCTTTTGCTCTTTCGATGCACTTTGATGATTGCACTTTGCAAATTAAGGTTCAGTGTCTTTCAGAAGAAATGGTTCTAACGCGCCGATCTATATATAATACTAGATATATTTTAACGTAAATTACGCCAGAAAAGAGTAACTAAAAAACCAATACCCTCCTCTACACAACAGTAGAAAATTAATTTTAAATCACACACGCAATTGAACTAAATTATAGACTTAGCCAGATTCAATGCAAAACAATGCTATAAAAACCTCAAAACCGATATTATGCAAAATTATCGAAGGCAAATGAGGTTATAGGCAACTGAAATAGTTTCAACAATTTTGCATAATATCAATTTTAGATAATGACAAGATTTATATATTATTGTTTTATATTGAATCTGCCTACACCCTCATTTCCCTTTGACAATTTAACATAACATCAATTTTAGATAATGATAAGATAGCATTGTTCTGAATTAAATCTGCTTATTTGTTTCAATTAAATGTGTGATTAAAATTACTTTTCTATTTCTCCGTTCTCCTGTGTTGTATAGGGGAGGACATTGAAAAACTTGCTTTTTCTCATATTTGTTTTTTAACCATACAAGCAACACTTCTTTATTTTATTAATGAAAGAAAATGTATCATTTCAATTGAGGCATCATTGTGTCATTCTAGTCAAAGAGTATCAGGAGATTGTATTAATCTGATTACGAACCATACGCAAAAAAAAGAAAATGCTGTTTTGAGATAAATACGGTTAAAGTTCCAAGATAAGCATCAAAACAACATATTTACTGTTTAACTTTTTAAAATAACTCGCGATAAAATAAAAGTACGAAAAAGTAATTGTTATCCATTTTTTTTATAATTTAGAAAATACGTTATTTCAAAATGTTTAAAGTATACTGTTTCCTTAAGCATGTCTGCATAGAAACGAAATCCAATGAAAGTTGGAGTAAAATTCAAGAAGGGAGGAGGGGGGTGGCATCAGTCCTGAACAAGGGGCTCTCTAGAAACGTTCTTTGGGGAGACGGAATGAGAATATTCTAAAAAATTAAATTTTATTTTTTATATAAATAATTTTATGAAACATATTTTGCTTAATTATAACTAAACACGGTAATTTTTATTATTAGTAACCACTATTATTATGTGTTATTGAGTCAAAGTTTATGCAAAACAAAGCCTTTTAATCATTAGCCAGGGGCGAATACTGCGATATGACTAGTATGGCGCCGCCAGATCATTAGAATTGGAGGAATAATTAAAATAAAATCATCTGCATTCAACAAAAAACTGTAACACTTTGCTTGGAAATTTGAATTAGATGTATGCACCTATAGGTTAAAGAAACAGTTAATCAGCGCCTTCGTTCATGACTTTCAACCCTTATCAGCCCTTTCAACGAAAAGGAGAACGCGATTATTTATTGCAGCGGTTCTCAACTCAACCAGTGGTACGTTTGCCAATGGTGGTACGCGAGAAGATGATTGGTGATACGTGGCGAAATATACAGTATTTCATCTTTCAAAATGTTATCTTTCAAAAGTACTTTTCAACATTACTTGTTCAATCTTAGAATTCGCGGTTGCCTCAACTGTGACTAATTAGCGTAGGGTGAGGAAAAGGTATATACTTCTGGATTAAACAAAAGAAAGATTTGAAAGAAAACCCTATTTTTAGAAAGAGCAATTATATTTTTAATGTCAAAGTACTCATGTAAAGCAGGATTTTCTTTAGTGTTGAATTTGAAAAACTAATGTGATGGTTTAACAGAATTGGATCCAGACGTCAGAAATTTTCAAATTTGAGTTAAGCGTTTTTTGAAGTATAGCTCTTCAGGCTGATTCTAAAAGAACACACGTAAATCTTTACAATAATTGCAACTCATTTCGCAAATTATATTATTAATCAGTCGAGAACATTAAAATAGATAAAGCCTGCTTGAAAGTTTTGGAAGTTTTTAATTGAAGGTTAGTTAAAAGTTTTTTGATAGAAAAAATGTAATTTCTCGGAATTGGCATAATGAAAAAGTTTTTTTTTTGTATTGCTACCTAAATCCACAAACTTAAGAGAGTATTGTTGCGTGGTTCTTACCACATGCTCGGCCAGGACGCTATTTTGTAATAACCCTGAATTAAAATTATTCGTTGAATGAGGACAGATTTAAATTAATTATCCATTTATTGAATAAAAACACACTATACAGTGGCTATATACCATTTTTTATCAAAAGTAAATTACCTACAACTGAATCCACTCTTTTTAACACTTTACAACAAAGTTAAAAAGTGTTTATGACTTTGTTCATTCATTCTGTCTGTCTGTCTGTCCGTTAGCACGATAACTGCCGTAAAAATGACTTAATCAAAATGAAATTTTAGTATGTTGTTCAGACGGTCTGTAGGACCTATGGGAATATAAATGAATAATATCACCCAATTAGTTTTGGATTGAACCCGGGTTGAAAAAATGAAATACATTGAGTCCTATGGGAACTAATTTTTCAAACATTTTTTAAGCGGATTTAAAATTCACAAATTGCTTCGAAAATTTTAGGTAATATTCAAATTGTTCCATAAAATATATAAAAAAAAATTCAGCGAAATATATTCAGTAGTTTTTTTAAATAAAAATTAAAACAATAATTACACCTCTTATATGAAACGATCATGTGACCATGATATGAAACGATCACATGACCCACTTCAAAATGATATATGGCATCCATCTTGTTTCAAAATCGTGATTTTTTTAAGTTCTTTTTAATTCATATTGAGTGTTGTATCCGTCCTAAAACTACTATATTTTTGCTTAAATTCTGTGCATCTACATACTGAAACAATGCAATGACAATATATTTGAGTTTAAATGCTCATCTAAATTTGATTATTTCTACAACTAAGCCTATTTTTCACTTATGTAAAATGTAAACAGCAAAATATGTAGAATGAGTTGTATTAGAATTCCTGTATTTTTTTAACACAAAATAATTTAGTCCATGGAGTCTGCATGGCTGATATGAATGAAATATTAATTGATTTTATAAACAGAAGGACGATTTTTTTCGATGAAGTTTTAAGCATAGAGTTTAATTATTTGTAGCTCCATGGTCTTAAATAAAATGTTTAAATAAAATAAATTATTATAGTATTGTGATGAATGAAATGAATGGGAGAAAGATATGAATGAAATCCTGTTTTTATAGAGAGATCCAGGCGTGTTATTTTTTCTATGACGTCATTTGAATTAATTTCAGTTGTTTTCGATGAAGTTTTCAAATATAATAAATTATCGCAATATTATGATAATTCTAAAACTATTACCGAGGAATGTATAACATTTTAGAGATGTTTAAACCAGGCAATTTATATTTCAATGCCGTCATTTGAATGAAGTTCATTTTTTTCGATGAAGGTTTAAGTTTTCAAATATAATAAATTAATGCAGTATTGTGATAAGTTTCAAAATATTACCGAGGAATGTATTGCATTTTAGACTTGTTTAAATAAAATTGCATTGAAGTTGGAAAGTGTTTCATAATCAATGCTTTAAGCATGATTGATCTTTCTTGTTTTTCCTTTGTTGTTGTTAGCTATCACATATATAGAACTAAACGCGACTTCGAGCGAAATTTACGTTTAAAATTAAGTAAAATAGAACCAGATATAATCACATTAATCAAAGGAATTACATTAAATCATTTCATTAATCATATTGTTAATCAATAATTAAATTGTTTGTTAATCATATTGTTAATCAATAATTAAATTGTTTGTTAATCATATTATTAATCGTATTCTTAATCGTATTTGCCAATATTTATTATTTTTGTTCAAACTTTTTATTTGAAAACGAAATACAAATATGTGACAATTAAATGTATAGTCCTGATTCCTATTGTAGGTGGTGTTAATATTTTTGCACCACCTACATTTATCGAATTTGGGTTTTGGTATTATACATTTATGAAAAGGTTGAGAACCCCTGATCTATTAAGATATTTTAAGGAGGTAACGGAGTTTCCGTCAAACTTTGGACCAAATTTGTGCTTCTGCTCATATGGCTCTATGATGGAGGCAGAGCAGTTCAGCTCTTAGAAGGTGCCAAGTTATGCGGTCGAATTTTCGCTTTACTAAATCTAATAGCAGGCTTTCCAGGCCATAACGGGTAAAGCTCTTGAGTAAATATTATTTACAGGATTGCAATATTATTTATAATACTGTCATTTTGATGATAGTAAAGTAGTTTAATTATTTTCCTGCTTTTAAAACTCCTTAACTGGGAAATGAGTTTGTGCCAATTTGATAAATGTATTATTCAGTAATTATTAGAAATACCCTTTTCAAACAGAAATGTAGCAAACAAGATAAAAAAATATTAAAGGACAGAAGACCCAATCCACCTTTGCCAAAATTCAAGAATGTACATAAGGATAAAAAAGACACCTATATTCGGAATTTTCAGGTTCATCAATATGATCTGTATCCATGGTTAACAGGATACAAAAATCTGAACAAATTATTTTACTGCCTTTTCTGACTGTTTTCTAAAATAAGAACACTTGGAGGTTTTATAGATTAAAATTTTCACAATTCTAATTGTTGCATCGGAAAAAGTTTAGAATTTGAAGTTTTTTTCACTGTTCAAGTTAAATTTAACATTTCATGCAATATGAGCGAATTTTTGGAGCTTCGACGAATGCTAGACGAATTATTTTTTTTTTCGCTACAAAATCCTTGCCCTAGTTTTAATGGATAACACATCAGCAGTAACATATTTTATTATCATTACCATTATCCCTATTAAATCCCTTGTGGATTGCTGTGCGATTGACAACGCGAGGGTGTGGGGTGATATGCATTTCCGCATCACTTACATTCCGTAGACCTACGCTACATTCTAACCCCAGGATTTCCCACCGCTATTAGCATATGTAAAAATAATAGTTATTATATATTTCAATCCATATAAATAACTACATAAATTATTATCAAATAATTATACAGCTATTCTTAAAAGTTAATATTTGATTGTGAAAATCATTTTACACCTACTATACATCAATATTAATATATAATAATTACAATTGATTTTAATAGAAGTATTAACTAAAAGCGAAGCTGTTAATTCATATAAGAGAATTTCAAAAAGTTAATATGTCAACGCATAATACAATCCGTCTCAAAAGTTTACGCACAGAATAAAGTTGCTCATAAAATTAAAAGGAAAAATATTAAATAAAATTTAACTCTAAATAATCAAAATGTAATCGAAATGAAATAAAATAAACCCATTTTATTGTGTACAACACTAAAAATGTGTTAAAAATTACACGTTTTGAAAAGTTTGATGAAAAGACACTGTCTCAAAAGTTTAAGCACTTTATGCAGAATTTTACAAACGCGTGGTGATAACGTTGCAATGGCGTTTCTCCTGAGTGGTAGGAAAGCAAAGAGATAACTTCTACTCGTGAATTAAAATGCCGAAGTCTTTGGAGTTTACGAGAGTGAAGATTTCAATTATTTTAAAGTTGAAATCTGAAGGTACGACTGTTGATGAAATTGCTATTACTTTAAATCGATCAAAGCGTGGTATATATCAAGTACTTGCCAGGGACTATCATTTCAATAGAAAACCAAGATGTGGACAGCGGCCTCGTGTAACGAGTGCGCAGACAGCTCGACGGATTCAGAGACTGGTATCAACACAAAACATGTCCTTACTTCAAATGAAAAATAACCTCGGCGTAAAGATATCAAAGGACACAATACATAGACGTATCAGGGAATGCAGCAACATTGTTCTGAAGAAAATGGCTCGCAAACCATGGTTAAAACCGCGTCATAAGAAGGACAGAATGGGGTGATGGGGTGGGCTCGAAAGTACATACCTTATGGAGACAAATGGATCTCAGTAATATTCAGCGACGGCCGACGTGGTGGTCGAACGGTCAAGGCAAGCGTTTCCTAGCGATCTTTCGGCTGCCGGGTTGTGGGTTCGAGTCCTACCTTCAGGCATGGATGTTGTGTCGTTGGCCGCAGTGTGTTCCACCCCCACTGGTGTTCCGGGGCAACGTCATGTGACGGCTAAATGGTTCACGGTTTTGGCCGGTGTAGTATAGGCGAATGATGAAATATCAAGTGCCTGGCCATTGGGAAAGAAAAAAAAAATTCAGCGACGAGAGAAAATGGAATTTGGATGGCCCTGATGACTGGAACTCTTATTGGCATGACCTTAGGATATAGGAAAGGGCCCTGTTCAGCAGACAACAGGGCGGTAAATCTGTGATGGTTTGAGGTGGGGGGGGGGGCATTTGGTTTTAATGATCAGATCTCTTTTGCCATTGTTCAAAGAAGACGAAATTGAATGAAGTATCAAGAAACACTTCAGCAACATTTGCTTCCATTGGGTGAGCTTCTTGGTGGGTCTGAATGGGAATTTCAGCACGACAATGCCTCCATACATACCTCCAGTTGTACCAAACAATGACTTTCAGAGCAAAATATCCGAGTTTGGGGCTGACTATCTTTGAGCCCAGACTTGAACCCTATTGAGAATGTCTGGGGTATCTTAACCCGTCAAATTTACAACAATGGAAAGCAATATGACTCTGTTAAGGAACTTATATTGGCTATTGAAGAAGCATGGTACTTCCTGCAACCAGAAATATTTCAAAAATCGATTTTGTCAATGGAAACACATTTGTTTGAAGTGATGCAAAACCATGGAATTACTTTCAATAAGTAACTTCATTATGTATGTTTTATAGCAGAATTTTTTTATGCTGTACTTAAACTTTTGAGACAGTCTATAACCGGCTATTTTTTTATTTTGTATCAAAGTCATGATAAAAAAATCATTTATATATTTTGATATGGATTATATAGAAGTATTTGCAGTATCTAATGAACGAATAATGTCACTTTGTTTTATTTTGTATTGTTTTCTAGTAATCCCCATTTTTCAGTTGTGCTTAAACTTATGAGACGGACTTTATTAACTCTAAGCGAATAACCAGTATATTTTGACTTTATAATGTATAACAGTGAACCCCGCAATAATACAAAAGCACCCTAAATACTATTGTATTGATTTAACTTTTAAATATTTTCAAATTAGATATATATGTTGCTGATCAGTATAGCCACAAATTCGACTAAACTAAAAAATCTTATTTCTGTACTATACAAAACAACGCGATTTATGAAGTATTCTCAAAAAACAATATTTCATACAAAATTTGGATAACATAATTTCATCTCACAATTAAAAATTAAATATTTTTATCAGGTGGGCTGAGTGTATCTCTTGGTGGGGATCAGCCCCCTTTGAAGACTGGATCCTGCCTGGCTACGGCCCTATCCTTAAGAAAATGAGTATTGTTTGTGTTCGCACATGCTCGTGGACTTATAGGAAGTGATAACGTATGAAGTGAGGAAGTGTGTAAGTGAGAGAGTTAAAATAGCAATTATACACATAATAGTATAGCTTTAAACAGAAAGTTTAAATTATGAGTAATATATTTTTAACAACAGCAAAAAAAAAAAAAGTTTTTGAAAAACTCGGAAATTTTACTCTCTTCGCAAAGAGCATCTTTTTATGCATTTATTTATTTTACGCATGGAACATTTCTGTGAAATTACCTATCGTAAAAAATTTTATTGTTTACTTTTTTATGATTACATCCCAAGTACTTCGGGAACCTTCTAATACAAGTGTCCTTGTTGAATACACAATGTTAGGACACATAAGAACAAATATTTTATTAAAGTATTGGCGGATGGCGTAGCATGCTTATTCATAAAAAAAAAGGAAAGCGTTTTTTTTTTTCGTTCAAAAGATAGACAAAAATATCGCTTATATATATATATATATATATATATATATATATATATATATATATATATATATATATATATATATATATATATATATATATATATATATATATATATATACATATATATATATATATATATACATATATATATATATACATATATATATATATATATACATATATATATATACATATATATATATATATATATATATATATATATATATATATATATATATACATATATATATATATATATATACATATATATATATATATATATATATATATATATATATATATATATATAATATAATATAATATATAAGATAGAAAGTGGAAATTATTAAAGGTATTGAAGTGTTATAGCATTTATGCGCAAAGCAACTACAAATACTATACACGATATAAATATAAAAAGTATAAATAGCATGTAAAAAATTGGAAAAAAGAACTAAGGCTTAGCGAGAAGCTTACTTAATGGCGGTAAGGGGTTGTGACCTTACACCCCAGTTGTCAATATGCATGTCATAATTGCCGCGGCATTGCACTCCTGGACGCCAGCCCTGGCTGAAGCCAAGCTCCGGAGTGACAATAACAATCATCACAAAACCGTTGAAAAAGAAAAGTCCAATGATAAGGTGCAGTCCATTACTGGATGGCATACTAGTCCGTCAGACTACTATGACCTTTATATATCTGCGTGTTATCGTTCTGCGGTCCTGTTATTCATAGTATGCGAACCTTCATCGATCAAATTCAGATAAAATTGATTTTAACTTTGAGCAATATTCATTATTATTATCATAGAATCTATGGTAATAATAAAAATGTAATAATGAAAAGTTCAAGTAATATTAACATCACCATAGGAATATATATATATATATATATATATATATATATACAATTGAAATCAAAAGAGAATGAAGTTCAATGGAGGGGAAACCAAATACAATGCATACAATGGCAGAGGAGGATTGCGACACCTCAATCCCGTTTAAAGCTGCTTTTCCAGCCCGGGCAAACGCTCACGGAACCAATGCATTGCAAAGGTTTATCCCCCATACGTGCCTAGTCAGAAGCACCCAAACATGGAGAAACAGACCACCGAGAATGCAAGTTAAGAAACGCACAAATGAAGAAACACAAAATCTCCTATTTTATAAGTAACTATGCGCATGTGCAAGTCTTCAAGTGGTATGCAGAAACTATCCCAATTCAGCAACATACAGAAGACCCCCCATACAGAAGAAAAATTTTCAGTTCAAAAGTGTATAAAAATATAATAACTCATAAACACTACATTGAAATCTAAAAAAAAAGGGGGCTCCGTCCTCCAAGAATTCAACAATGTAGGTGCATGCTTTCAAAAATTCGTGGTCTCGCTTTGTTAGTATGTCCAGGACGCGAACTCGCAGCTGTTAATTTTAGTTAAGGTTTCTTAGTTAAATTTTAGTTAGATTCTAGTTCGTTAGATTCTAGTCAAATTTTAGTTAAGATTTCTTAAACTAAAATTTAAATCGAAAAACCGCTTATTTCAGCATATATCCCAAACATTTCTCTACAAATGTACTAATTTTATATTTTTGTATGCTATAATTTTTGCAGTATAAGACAGAGAAACGTGAAATTCATCAAACAGCGGTGACAGAGTAAGCTACTTTTTTAATATAAAGAGGTTTTACCGGGTTGCAGAAATTAATATTTGAAGATCACAACATCAACCTGCAGATTTTAAAATTTGCTCATCACGTGTGACAGGGTTTCAAAGCCACAGTCCAATGATCATCCTGAACTGCTCAGAATCTTCTGCATTTGAAATGACAGTTAGCAAAGTATTTCTCCTTCTTTTACAGTCACTCTGCTTTCAATTTGCACTGGAATTACGGCTTGAATTATTTATAAACACCGATATCAATGCTTCGCTAGCACAGAAATACAGCACCACTGTACGGCATGCATTGAAGATATATATCGTAAGAAAAAAAAAAGAAAAAAGAAGGGAAAATATTTTTCACTTCAGTGTGTTTTATCATCTAGTGTTCTTCTGTAATAGGTCAACCCTTTTATTCCGAGATTTTTGAGTGCATAAAACTCAGCGGAGAAAAAGCGTTTTATTGCTTACTTCTGAAGAAGTTGTTCATATAAGTTTATTACGCTTATCACATTTATCACGCTCCCCCCCCCCCTTTATTTGGCTTTCCTTTTTTTGTGAATCTGCCACGTCTTCCCCTCTGTCCAAAGATAACTCCCCCCCCCCCCCCCCCGCCTTTCTCGCTCGAGTATACACATAGAAAAGTTATGTTTACTCTCGAGTGATATCGTTCGCATACAGGGTGTTTCAAAATGACTGATCAGGCGTAAGAAAAATTATATTAAAACACTTTGAAAACAGTGCTGCGTACTAGTAAAAAATACAGAAATAGTCTCCTTAGCGAAAAAAAATTCGATTACTGAAAACAAGTGCATGCAATCTGAAGTTCGTTAAAACGAAATCTGATGTGGCCAGCACATGACTACATATTGCAAGTACTTTACTCATTTTAATGAGAAATAATGATGGACAAAATCCATGGCACAATGTTTTCAATGTTGAAAACATTGTGCCTTGGGACAACACTGACATGTAGCACTTTTTTGAATGACAACATGTAAAATTAACTTATATTTCACCCAGATATATAACTTGACAATTAAAAATAATGTTAGCATATAAGCAAAAAAAAACCTCCATTATATTAAAATATGTTAATTATTAATTCATTAATTCGGTGTCATTTTCGTAACTTTAGCGTATTTTTGCTAGTTTGGCGACATTTTGGTCAATTTGGCACCACATGAAAGACCGCCAAGTTGGAGATATTCCGTCAAATTAGTCGCCAAGTGTTACATATTTACTGATTTCTTATTACTGTTCAATTTTATGAAATTTTTTAGATTACATAAATTTGAAAAACTTGCAATATTTCGAGAACGGTTCAAGCTGGTGTTTTAAAGTTTGTATCATTCGTTTTAGAATAAAACATTGCGTAAAAAATTATTATTTATTTAACATTATTGAATGTACTGATTTTTTTATGATCTTTTCAAAAATTCAATTTTGGGATTTTCCAAACGTTCGATCGCGTTTACAATCAATAGGATTTTAATATTTACGAATCGTAATAATCGTACCAAATTGCGTTCGTAACTCTCCGTTCGTTCGTGAGATATCGCATCCACACATACACATACATTGCCTCAAAAACTTTCGATTCCGAGTTCGGAGATGCTTGAAACTTGATCTTCCGTCGAAAACTTGAAATTGAATGTTCTGCCTCGTCAGAATGCTTTTCCTATACATTATAATGTGCATTAAAAATTTACGGTACTGAGTAAGAAACCCATGGTGATATTCCCCTCCAGTGGTGCAAAGTTTTTGAAGTCCATTGAATAGTGGTTTTCAGCAAAAACACAAATTAGTAATTGGATATTTTGCTATTTCGAGTAATTGGATATTTTGCTATTTCGAGTAATTGGATATTTTGCTCTAAAAGAGGTCATATAGAAATTTAGATTTCGTAGCAAATATATCTCCTAGTTACTTTCCCTACATAGTATAATGTATAGGGAAAGTATTGTGACGGGGTCGAAAATTCGAATTCGAGTTTTCGATGGAAGAGCACGTTTCAAGCATCCTTGAACTGGAATCGACCGTTTTGGAGGCGATGCGTGTATGTGTCTGTGGATGCGATATCTCGCGGACGAATGAAGTGGTTCGAACGTAATTTGGCACGATTATTACAATCTGTGAATACTGAAAGCCCGTTGATTTTAAACACGATCAAGCGCTCAAAAGACCCCTAAATTCTTGGATGCATTTTTGAAAATATTATGAAAATATCAGGATGTTCAATAATGCTAAATAAATAATTATTCCATGCGTAATTTTTTATTTTATAACGAATAACACAAACTTTAGAAGGCTAACTTGAACCGTTCTCGAGATATTGCATGTTTTTCAAATAGATTCATTTAAAAAATTGCATAAACATAAACAGTAGTAAGTATCATCAAATATGCAACACTTGGCGACAAATGTGGCAACTAATTTGGTGAAATATCGCCACCTTGGCGACTTTTTAATGTGTGCCAAAATGACAAAAAATGTCACAAATTGGCAAAAGTGACGATAAAGTTACGAAAATGACGCCAAATTGATGAAATTATGATTAACGTAGTTTAATGCAACGGAGTATATTGCTTAGCAGATGTTAGCAATATTTTTAATTGTCAAGTTATATTAGCGCGAAATATAAGTTAATTTGGTACTTGATCAGAGCTATTCTATGAAAGTGATTAAAAAAAGGATCCCCCTCCAGTGATGCTAAGTTTGAAGTCTATCAATAAGTCGTTTATTAATTATGAGTATATAAAATTTTGAGTTACTAATGTTAAATTAGTTTCTCAGAATTTTATTTATATTATCCAAAATATTTTTTCATCACTTTTGAATGCGTTAGCGTTAAACAACTAACAAAAAATCAACGCATTTTTTCATTTTCAATATCCATTCTTGTATGCAATATGAATTACGAAATTAATATTTGAAAATAAATTGAAAATGAACTTTGATATATTTGAATGTAAATAATTTCAAAAGGACTTTTCTATATGACTGTAAAATTTCACCTCTTTTTTTCACTGTAACTTCCTTGATCCAAGATGATTTTTAAAATATCTGCAGAATTACTTTGATTATTAGGATCTATCTATACTACAAAATTTTATTTGAAATGCATATTTTAAGTTAGGTATTTCTCTCTTTGCAACTAATGGATCATCGTAAAATCATCGGGGTTTTTTTTTTTCCCGCAATGGCCAGGCATTTTGATATATCGTTATTCCCCTATACACCGGCCAGAACCGTGAACCTTTTAGCAGTCACATGACGTTGTCCCGGCACACCAGTGGGGGTCGGAACACACCGTGTCCAACGGCACAACATCCATGCCTGAAGGTGGGACTCGAACCCACAACCCGGCAGCCGAACGCTCGCTAAGAAACGCTTGCTTTGACCGTTCGACCATCTCGTCGGCGTAAAATTATCGTAATGATGAACATTTAAATTTAGTGAAAAACCTTCTGGGAGGTAACAGATAAATTTTTGCAGTTATATCAAAAAATTTTCTGAATTGATTTTCATCAAATATCAAGGTTAGCATTCATATTTTTTTTCAAATATTATTTTCATAATTCATATTGCAAACAAAAAATATTTTTGAAAGAATTCAGTAGATTTTGTTTCGGTCGCCGAATAGTAACGTAGTAAAAAAAATCAGCGTGATAAGAAGATTATTTCGGAAAATACGAATAAAAGTTTGGGAAACTGTAGTAGTTGAATAAAACTTTACATTCTCATAAATCAAAAATGGCTGGAGCAAATGACTTTAAACTTGGAATCCAACGTTGAACTTTAATGTAGATTCAAAATCTGGGGTCAACATTGGGTATTACTCTTGGAAATTTTGAAATTGGTGTGCATTTAGATATGAAGACGACCCCTTGTGCAAATTTTAAGAATATGAATTTGTAGAAGATGCCATTCTCTATCAAATAGTATATTTGACTTGGCTGAACGGGGAACGAATAACAAGGGGGTAGTTTTTTTTTTTTTTTTTTTTTTTTTACTTTCTTTTACTGCGAGAACGAAAACTGAATGTATTTTTCTCTTTTCCACTTTACCACAGAAAATCCAATTTAGGATTAGTTGGCAAAACTTCGCTGTTTCTTAACAAGCCATAGAAGTATTTTCACATGCAAAAGTATGCAAATGAATACTTTGCCAGCCTTCAAGCCTTTAGAATGATTATACGTTGAAGTTTCAGTACACATACATAAAATGTCTAGACATTTGGTAGACTTTCTGTAAATAGTGTTTTGGGATATATAAAATCGTAATATCCTAAACCCAGACAGTTTGGATCTAGTTTAATTTCAGAAATGTCTTTTTCATTTTAGAGGCAAATCTACTTCCAGAAATCTTATTATTTAAATTAAACTAGTTACGCACAAATAAGAGCTGTTTTGAAAACTTCACGCTCGTTTTAAGAAATTGGGATAAAACTTTTGATATATTAAATGCTCAACGGAAGACGTCTGAAAGTTAAAAGACTGAGATTCTATTATTTGCAAGAAAGTGATTAATTGGTCACCCTTTCATCAGCCCCGGACCGAGGGGTTTCGTAGTTTTTGTCACTCTTTAACAAGATAGACATAAGTAAATAAGGATATTAAATTTTTGCGTAACTTCGGGTAATCTCATTGGATTACCTCTACTAATGTCATCACCTATATCTTGAAGATGAAGGCCGCAACAGACTAGAGTTTGTCCCTTGTGCCTAAGCCTGGTCCGATTAATTCTTTGGATCTCGATTTTTAAAAGTTTTAAAATTTTCGAGCCGCCAAACTGAAATAAGACTGAGTTTCGCAGTATATATATATGTGATACGTTACCTTCTATCTTTATCCTTAGTCTTGGTCTATAGTTACTCATTTGTAACAGATATGTTGGAGATGGGTTTTTTTGTACATACAGTAGTTTATGCATAATTTTCGATTAAAATCTTTCAATTTTTATTTATATACATATATGTGTATATATATATATATATATATACATATATATATATACACACACATATAATATATATATATATATATATATATATATATATATGCTATACATGCTAGTAGTATACCCGTTCTTCGCACGGAATATATAATATAAAAAAATTAAAATTTCAATGTTGTGCAAATTCCTATAATATTTTAAATAGCATTGTTATTCTATACACATTTTATTAAAATATATAACTTAATTCTTCTAAAAATATATATAAGAATCTGTGTTCTCGCTATACAAAATTATCTTCACGGGTAGATCTGAAGAAAAAAAAACATCCTGGTCCCGTTTGCAAACACATGTACAAAAACCATTATTTAATTCCCACAAAGCGACAAGGATTATAAGGGAAATTGAACTTAATTTTGCAAAATATTCAATTTTCATCAATTAGGAGTCATTTTCATTAATTTAGTATCATTTTATCAATTCAGCCACATTTTTATTAATTTGACGGCATTTTAAAATGTCGCCAAATTTGTCGGAAAGTGGGACAATTGGACTAAGAGACAAACGCCTACCGAAACATCATTACAATACTATCATCTTTCAAAACGCAATTAATTTCATTAATTTGGCGTTTTTTTAATTTGACAACATTTTTATTGATTTGACAATATTTGAGCAATTTGACTACATTTTAAAAAGTCGCCAAATTTGTTGTCAAGTAGGATGGTTGTACTGACAGTCAAAAGCTACCAAGACATCATTACAATATTATCCCCTTTCAAAACAAAATTAATTTTATTGATTTGGCATCATTTTTATCAATTTGGTGACATTTTTAGCGATTTGGCAACATTTTCGTCAATTTCGCAACATTAAAAAATTGCCAAGTTGGCGATATCCCGCCAAACCCCTCGTCAAGCGTTACAGAGACGGACGGACGGAACTATTTATATTTTCTTAGATTAGAGGACTATACCAATGTATTAGTAGATATACCCGTACTACAATATATGGATTTCAAAAATGTTTCCCCAAAATAAAACAGATTGCGTATGAATTTGAAAATATCAATAATTTCTATACTCGTTAAACCCAAAGGCCGTAATGAATAGAATTCAATCAAAAATGCAATTCCGATAAAATGTATTTATAGTATATATTTCTTCATTATTTAAACCGATAAAGATTTACTACTGTAATAACTCTTTGGGTTTAATTCCGTTTCTTAACAACGTGATATTTTTTTTTCAAATACAAACTTACTGGGTTTAATTCCGTTTCTTAGCAACGTGATATTTTTTTTTTCAAATATAAACTCACTGGGTTTAATTCCGTCACTTAGCAACATTATATCATTTTTCGTTTTTTTTATTTCAAATAATTTTGCGGAACAAATATCGTTTGCATAATACTATCTCAATGGAAGGTTTAACAGTGTTTTTTATTAATATCTCAGTAACTCCTGGTATTAAAAACTCGAAACATAGACTAAATTTTAAGTGGGACTAATCCAAGTCTACCTCGAAAATTTCATCCAATTCGGTGCAACCGTTTTCCCGTGATGATGAGGCAAACATACAAATAAACAGACAGATTTCCAATTTTATTTATATAGACTAGCAGCATACCCGTTCTTCGTACGGAGTATATAATATAAATAAATTTATAATTCGCAATCATGTGCAAATTCTGTTAAAATATTACATTTATTGCTCATAAAGAGAAGTTTAAGAATATCTGTTCTCACTATGCAAAATTATTTTCACTGGCAGATCTGAAGAATAAAACATCCTGGCCCCTTTTGTAAGCAAATTTACAAAAAAAAAAAAGGAATTGAATCAATATATGCAACCCCGTACTACTTATATTGTCGCAGATTAGAAAATATGCCAGTGTGTTAGTAGAAGCTTACCCGTATTGCAATATGAGTCTCAAAAATATTTGCCAAAATAAAAGAGATAACGTAATAAATTGAAAGTATCAAAAATCCCCGTAATCTTAATACCAGAAGGTCGTAATTGATTCCAATATATGCCAATATATATCAAAACATATGCCAATGTACCTGTACTACTTATATTATCGGAGATTAGAAGATATACCCGTGTATTTGTAGAAGATTACTCGTACAACGTACAATAATGAGTTTAAACAATTTTTGTCATAATAAAACAGTTGTATAATAACTTGATACATACACCCGTTCTACTTTTTTTCTGCTTCAACAATCGGCTAAATGAATTTATTGGGTAAACACAATATATGAGTTTATTAGCTAAACACAATATATGAGCTTGAAACCTCTTTGCTAAAATAAATGAAAGTGATGTACGCAGTCCGCAATTTATATAATTAAAAGAACAATCAAACCGTTCATTTATAAAATATATTTTTACATTAATTTATTTATTATACAAATAAAAAAATAATAATAAATATTAACAACACCTTTAATTTCATTCCGTTGCCGAGCAACATGATATAAGATAGAATCTTCCTCATAAAATGCGAAATTAAATAACCACTTTGATTTCTTTATACTTTTCATCGTTGAGTAAAAGCTTGTGAAAAAGTTACGCCATGGAGATAGATTTTTCCATTTAAATTCATATTTCAAACAATTCATGCTTTCAGATAGTGACTAATTAGTGCAAAAAATCTCCACCAAACTCAGAAATAAAGTTTTATTTCTCTTTGACGTTTTAAATAAACGATTTTCATCCTTTCCGTTTGGATAAACCACGGAGTTGGAGAGTAGAACTCCTAAGAAAAAGTTCCGTTTTTCATTAATAACTCGACAACTTCTGCTCATAGAAACCCGAAATTTGGACAAAATTTATGAGGGGCTATTTTAAGGCGACCCACAAAATTTCATTAAATTCGGTTCAGCCGTTCTCTCGTGATGATGAGACAAACGAAAGTTTTGTTTTTTGCTAATATCTCGAGAACCACTGGTCATAGAAACTCCAAATATAGACTAAATTTTAAGTGGGGCTATTTCCAGGCTACCCACAAAATTTCATCAAATTCGGTTCAGCCGTTCTCTCGTGATGATGGGACAAACAGACAGACAGACAGACTGATTTTCAAGTTTATATATATAGACTAGCAGTATACCCGTTCTTCGTACGGAAAATATAATTTAAAGAAACTTAACATTCACAATTATGTGTAAATTCCTATAGTATTCTAAATGATTTTGGTATTCAAAATATTCTATTAAAATATTTAATTTAATTCTTCTGAAAAATGTATAAGAATCTCTGAGCCTGATATGCAAAATTATCTTCACAGGCAGAGCTGAAGAATAAAGCATCCTGGTCCAGTTTGTAAGCAAATTTAAAAAAAATATTTTTTAATACTCATAAAATGAGAGATTATCTAGAAAACCGTACTTAATTACGCAAAATATTGAATTTTCATCGATTCGGTGTCATTTTGATGAATTTAGCGTCATTTTATCAATTTGGCAATATTTTCGTCAATTCAGCAACATTTTAAAAAATCGCCAAATTTATTGCCATGTGGGACTGTAGAACTGATAGTCTCACTTATCGACAAATTGACAAAACATCATCACAGTACTATCTTTTAACAAATCACAATTAATTTCATTGATTTAGCGCAATTTTATCAGTTTCAAGATATTTTTATGGATTTACAAACATTTTTATCAATTTCGCGACATTTTAAAAATTCGCTAAATGTGTTACTAAGTAGCACGGTTGGACTGATAGACAAATGCTACTGAAACATCATTTCAATACTCTCTTCTAACAAAACAAAATTAATTTAATTGATTTAGCGTCGTTTTTATCAATTTGAACACATTTCTGCCAATTTGGCAACGTTTAAATAAAGTTGCCAAGTTAACGATATCCCACCAAATTCGTAGATCTGAATTTACAGATCTGATGATTAAGACATCCTGATCCCGTTTGCATATACTAAATGAAAACACTAAAATTGTATTAAAAGATATACTTCTACTCTTATTCTGTTTCTACAATCGGCTAAATGAGTTTATTGATTAAACACAATATATGAGTTTATTGGCTAAACACAATATATAAGTTTGAAAACTCTTTGCCAAAATAAATAAATGTAAGCAGTCCGTAATTACTATAATTATAAAAAATCAAACCGTTCATTTATAAGATATATTTTTATATCCATTTATTTATTATTCAAATCGAAAAAATAATAATAAAAATTAACAAACACATTTAATTTAATTGCGTTGCTGAGCAGCACGATATAGGAAAGAATCTTCCTCATAAAATTCTGATAATTAAATAACCATTCTGATTTCTTAATGCGTTTCATTGTTGAGTAAGAGCCTGTGAAAAATAAACCATGGTGACAGAGTTTCCATTTAAATTCATGTTTCAAACCTGCGATTTTCAAAAGTAACTGATAAGCGCAATAAACTCCAACCGAGCTCAGAGATAACGTTTTAATACACTTTCACGTTTTAAACTAGCGATTTCCAACCTTTTTCGTTTGGAGGAATCAGGGAGTTAGAAAAGAGAACTCCTATTAAAGTTTCGTTTTTCATTAATATCTCGACAACCCCTAGCCCTAGAAATTCGAAACATGGCCTAAATTTTAAGTGGGGCTATTTCAAGTCTGCCCTGAAAACTTCATGAAATTCGATACAGTCGTTCTCTCGTGATCTGAGACAAACATACATACATACAGACATATTTTCAATTTTATTTATATAGTATATACATATTATATATATATATATATATATAGATATATATATATATATAAATATATATATACATATATATATGGGCCATTTACATTATTTCTGTAATACATTTTACAGTTGTGTAAACAGAAACGTAGAATCAGCATTAATGAAACATGTATGGCCCTTGATAACGTACATGTTTTCAGAAATGCTTTTCATATTCATTTTATTCCTTTTATAATCACTAGATTCCATTTATTCAATTTCCAAGCTTCTTGCATAGCTCATCGTGCTACACTAGGCTTCTGTTTTGCAAAAACCTTCAGTTTACAAGCAATTTTCATTGGTATTTCTCGGGTATACATATTACAAGTAATCATAAAAATCTTCAATTATATATATATATATATATAAATTATATATATACATATATATACTATAGCTTACTGAAATATGAAGGATACTATGCAAATATGATTAAATAAAGAATTTAAAGTTATTAAGTAAATGGATTGAAAATGCAAAATACATTTAATTTATTGCGCAAATGCAGCTCATAAATAAAATGATTTCAATAATAATAGAAGTTTGAAAATCCAATGAACGAAAAGTAAGAAGATGTAACACGATAAACCTAACTTTTTAAAACACCCACAGAATAAAATATAATACAGCAAATCATCAATCAAATGGATAAAAAATACAAAACACAAGCTATCAAGTTACAAAAAATCAACAAAATTAAAAGGTATGTAAACAAAAAAAGAAAAATTTAAACTAAATTCAACTATCTAACTGGCTTACAAAACAAAAGTAAAAATCAACTAATCCTCAAGCAAATGGAAAAAAATAAATAAAATAAATATCGAATCAACAAGTCAGTGAAAAATATATAATACTCGTACAAAGGTATGGAATCGAAATAAGTATAACAAACGAAATCAAGCACAAACGCCATACACGTGGACGAGGCTCTAAGCCTAAATCCTAAATTGTTAACCTCTACAAAAATCTAATCATGTCCAAGTTTTTTGTAGAAGCAAACACAAAAATGTATGTTTCTGAAGAAATAGATAGATTATATCTATAAACTATTTCTACTTGGACGACATACATAAAGAAGGAATAAAAAAGAAAAAATGAATACCTGGAAAAAGCACAGCGTATGTACAATCGAGTCGATACAGGGAACACTGATAAAAGAGACCAGTGTTGCCATTCGTAAAGAAAAAATAAAAAACCATTTACTGTTGCCATTCATAAGAATTGAAAAACAGTGAAGCGAAATGTTAAGAAAAAGTATTAATATACAAAAAGAGCTACTAAAAGGAGGGGCAAATAATAGTAATGCTGAAGTGGAAGAGAATGTAAAAAAAAAAAAGAGAATGGAGATGTCTGGCTAATATAAGATACTATGAATAGAATTATATGATACTATGAAAAGAATTATAAAAATCCAGCTATTTTAAATTTTTTAACAATACTATTTACTAAATAAGAGGGATATTTATATAAATTACTAGTAATTTTGAGATTATTGATATGCATAGCATGAAATTTTTTATCAGATAATCTATAAATTCTAAAAAGCTGATTGAGTATAATATTTCTAAACAATTGAATCGAGTTACAGGAATTAAATGGTAAGATTTTATAAATATTAAAATCATTTTTTCTTTTTTATTCCTTCTTTATGTATGTCGTCCAAGTAGAAATAGTTTATAGATATAATCTATCTATTTCTTCAGAAACATACATTTTTGTGTTTGCTTCTACAAAAAACTTGGACATGATTAGATTTTTGTAGAGGTTAACAATTCATGATTTAGGCTTAGAGCCTCGCCCACGTGTATGGCGTTTGTGCTTGATTTCGTTTGTTATACTTATTTCGATTCCATACCTTTGTATTATATATTTTTCATTGACTTGTTGATTCGATATTTATTTTATTTATTTTTTCCATTTGCTTGAGGATTAGTTGATTTTTACTTTTGTTTTGTAAGCCTGTTAGATAGTTGAATTTAGTTTAAGTTTTTCTTTTTTTTTCCATACCTTTTAATTTTGTTGATTTTTTACAACTTGATAGCTTGTGTTTTGTATTTTTTATCCATTTGATTGATGATTTGCTGTATTATATTTTATTCTGTGGGTGTTTTAAAAAGTTAGGTTTATCGTGTTACATCTTCTTACTTTTCGTTCATTGGATTTTCAAACTTCTATTATTATATACATATATATATATATAAATATATATATATATATATATATATATATATATATATATATATATATATATATATATACAGAGAGAGAGAGAGAGAGAGGAGATGTATATTCAGAAAAATACAGAAAATACAGAAAAATACATTAAATAAAAACAAGAAATGTGACGCAATGTTCAAAATAAAGCAGATATACACATTAGACACGCCCAATTAAAAAAAAAATAATGTTTCACAGAAAATTATAACCAGACTGATGGATTTTCATTAATATGAAGAGCTTAAAATATTCCAAAACAGAAACGTTCTGTATTTCAAACATTTCTCATCCTCTTATCTCAGAATTTTGTGTCTTTCAGAGTAGAGAAACCATTTTCTAAGTATAACTTAAAAATGGATCAGTATATACCATCTAACTACAGAGTGTGCAAGGCAATAGATGGTTCTGAAGCTCAGTACCTTTTAAGCAAAAGTGCAGAAAATTTCATCAGTGGGCCTAATTTTTGCCAGGGCTTGCAGAGCCCAGGCCCTGGGTATTAAGTCTTTAGGGGTACCCAGTAATCTAAAGCGTTTGTGGATATGTATTTTATACTTTAATTAAAACACATATTTTCAAGGGCTGTATTTGAATTTCCCTTATAGTTTTCCTCATACACTGAGAGAAACTTAAAATAAGACATTGATCAAGATTTTCATAGCTGCAGTGGAAGTCTATCATGTTAAATCCTATCATGCAGTCTATCATGTTAGATTAGTTACATTTGACGATTTTGAAATAACCTATGAGCGTTTGGCCCTGGGCGCCATTAAGCCCTGATCAGCAATCAGGAATAGAAAATGTGGATTACAAAATATGGACATCAAGCAAGCAATAAAAAAGTGTCCTCAGTTCTGCGATATGTGAAACCTTTTTCCTGCTGGTGATATGTTTCAAAAGTTCATTTCTCACATTGCCTCTGAAGCTACTCAGTTCAAAAGTTCTCATAGTACTTCTCTAATATTGTTGAATGAAACCCCAAATTCAATAATTATGTGAAACAATAACTTTGTTATAAAACTTATAAAACTAAAATAACTTCGTTAAAAGCAACATGCAATGCAAAAATAACTATTATATTTTATTGTATGCTACTTTTAGCGAAGTTATTTTAGTTTTATTAATTTAGCAGCAGTTTGAGCGTGTATATATATAATAACTGCATAATAATAAAGCATAGCTTGTTGATAATAAAGCATAGGACAATTTTATTGCTGAATGTGTGTGAATAAATATTCTCCATACTGAACAATCCGTTTTATACAGTGAAATAAACAAGTCTTTGTTCTATAAATCACTCTATATGTTTGGAAAACTAATTTTGAATGAAAAAAAAATGTTTAGATTGCGTAAAATACTTTTCAAAAAAACTATTACTTGCATTTTTATGAGTATAAAACCTTTGTCTGTAAAATAGGTATTTTATTTTCAATGTTCAGTCCATTTTATTCTCTTCATGAATTGTTCTTTATTTTATGATCATTGAAAATATTTTAAAACATTATTCTTAAATTTCTTTTCTTTGTAGGACCCAGCAGTTTATCATCCTAAGTTCTATGTACGCTCAACTTGTGGTTGTCATATGTGTTGCTTTTTTCATATCAGAAATCGTCACGCCACAAGTACCCTTGCTATATTTTGAGGTATTTCTTTTATATTATATTTACGCACTATGTGAATTTGAATATATAACTGTGATATTCTTTATTAAGCTACTAGAACGAATACCCGACATTGCCCGGAATTTAATACACAAACCTTTGGTTAAAATTACACGGACCTCACAGCGAATTCTCGAATACCAACGAATGCTTTAACAATACACTTACTTAGAATAAAAAATAAAAACGAAGGAGCACGCTGCTGCGCCTTTTAACAAAGCCCTTAACTCCAAAGCTTTCTTGCAATGGCTTTCGATCACGTATAGGCCCGTGTGCGAGCGTATATACTCTCTCCGAATATAAAAAAAATATATATAAAAGAACATGAGAAAACTGAATTCCAAATATGAATTCTTACCCAGTCATTTTAATTTCATGTATAATGTTAACATTTAGAATCATATTTTCACTGCAGCAATCAGTCGGTGTACCTGTCTAACTACTAACTATTGTTAAAGCTCATCAACGGCGAATAATCGTTAAAGATTTATTTATTCAAATAAAAAGTTTTCGTTTGGATTTTCGGTTAGGAAACGCAGAGCCTTCCAATTCCTACGGCGGCGTGGCAAACATAGATAGCACTTTGCCTTTCATGGGGTTACCGCAAGTTGCAAGACTCACCTGCGATGTAAAAGTAGCTCTTTGCCACATAAACAGATTGTAGTCCTGGATACGGGTGTAAGTACAGCCATATCCAGGACTATAATCCATTGATTGTAGTCCTATATAGGTATGCTGAAACTTATAAATTCCGGTCAAACTTATAAATTCCGGTCAATTTAGTCCTTTGTGTACATAATACAACCGTACAACCCCCAAAACAACACTATACAGTCCAATAAGCTAACTGCAAGTCATCGATCGGAGAGTAAATTCTTTCTTTAACAAGACAAAATTTTTCACCTTCCACGGCAACTGGAGCTGAAATTCTTTTCACAAGAAACCCATGCAAATGATGTTTATAGTGCAGTAACAATAAGGAAATTTTCTATGTGCCACAAGCTTTCAAAGTTCTGCAATGACTAATGATAAATCAGTTTAACCACTGGCATCAAAAATTGAGCTTAGATTGCACGAGGTCACATGGCAAAGACCATAGTTACATCATAGTTACAAATAGATAAGAGGTATTTTAAATGACTTGGAATTAAGGAATTGCAATCTAGGACTTTTCCGGGATTTTCGAATTAAGAATTATTCAATCTCGGGATCTCGTTACATTGGGAATTTTATGTCACTTCATTTAAAGAAATCCATGTTTATTATCTTATATTTTGATTTATTTGTCTATAAATATTACATACAGGGTTCTTAGAAAAATCCTTACGCACACCAATAACTTTGTAAAGAAATGTCTAATACGAATGAACGAAATGAGCCGATTTTGTCTTTTTGACTTCCGGTTTGATGGTTCTCTTGCACTGATAAAGGGGATCCAGCTTATCCTTGAAACAGCTGTATGCTGCATTTTGTCTTATTTGTCCTTACATACGTTGCTAAAGTTTTCTTGACCACGAATTTTTGCAGGCACGTACAGTCGCCAAAAACAACATTTGAACACCGCACGATATTACGGTTCCTCGGGTCGTACAGTAAAACCAAATGTATCACTAGACTCGTAATAATATCTGCAATAAATAAATGAGATATTAATTTGCATAAGGGGTCATCTTTATATTGAACTTTGCACCAACTCGATCTTTTAAAAGGGCAACACCACATTTTGATAACATTCTAATTTTCCAGATCAAAGCACCCCGTATTCATATAAAATTTATATATTTCAATCAATATATATTTATATATTTCATTTATATATTTCCATTTTTATGTATAAAATTTATGTATTTCAATCAAGCCATTAGGGAGTTATGTTTGCTTGAAATTCCGAGCTCCCAATGTTCAATTAATGTTGCAGTTATTCTTTTATATTTTCTGAAAAAATTAGCCTATCAAACTAATTCATATTTTATATTGTGATACTAAATATCCCAAATAAAATGTATAGCATTTTTCATCTTCAGACAAATTTTGAATATTAATTATTAATTACAAAAATCATATTTGAACAAAATTTGAATAAATACATAGGTAAATTTTGACGACAATTGATTCAGCATTGTCGGAAACCTTAGTGTGGAAAATTTTACTGCATTCCTTTCAATACTTTGTACAACGAGTGATCATACATTGTGTTAGAAAAATGAAATGACAAATTTCAAAGTCGATTCGGCTTAGATTCGGTCGATTCGGACTATGTCTGTTTCTCGTTACCTAACTTAAACTTTACGTTTAATAGTGTACAAGCTTTTTATATAAAATAAATAATTTTTATTTCGAATTTCATTCAAAAGTCGAAGTCAACAACAATAAGTGGTGAAATTGCAAATTAAAACAAATGCATATATTTCTTAATTGTGGGAAATGTCCTTGAAGAATATGCAAGCAGAGACTACATTTGCATTCTTGAAACTTTATGTGGTGCCCAAGATATTTGGGCCATCTCTTAAATATTAATGTAATGTTTTAATGATTTTCGAATTATTAATTGCATTAGAAAAGCATAACGATGACTATGAAGAACTTTTTTTAAGCAAATTTTATGTTTTATAATTATGTTTAAAGGTAAGTTATCTTATAAAATTCTAATGAGTGTTAGCTTTGAAGATCCACTTTATGTAACATAAGAACTATTTCGGCGAGATATCAGCCTTATTCGCAGCTTGATACAGTGGTACTCAAAAAATTGCATCTCATTCCATCGAGCATGGTCACTTTACTATATATGTATACACTCATGAACCTCTCCTTACAAAATCATTGGAGTGCTTAAGAACTTTTCTATCAACCCTTTATGTATGTAATACCAGTACTGTAGACATTGTATTAATATCGTAAACATTCAAATTTTTAAAAAAAAATTATTAAAGTTCTGGAATCAGTTTTGTTTGCAACAAAATAATAAATAATTAAGTTTTGATAAATAAAATCGTTCGAAATTTCTCTGTTGATGATACATATATAGAGTCTTAGTAAACATACTCATGAGTTATGAACGGAGTCTTGATTACAAGAAACGGCCATATTGAACAGCTCCACTTTTAATGTCCGGCCTTTTATACATTCTTCCTCAGCAGAATATGGAAATATTAAATGAATATCACTTTCATAAATAAAGGTCTCCACAGAAAGAGTCACATGAAACAATGAGACAATGTCTATTTTATTCAACATAACTTTTTGCAAAGAAAAAAGGTTTTATTCGAAAAGGGGAGGAAAAGGAAAGGTCTCTCTCAAAAGACAAAATCGTGTCAAGGCAATGAATAAATCCTCTACATTTTCCATGATAACCACATTCGATTTCTCAAAATTTATTGCAACTCCGAGCGTACTATTGAGATTGATGATTTTCACAATGCCGCCCATGCATGGTGGAGAAATTATTCGTAGGGAAATTTACATTTATTATATAACTTGAAACAAATGCTAGTTATGCATCTGCATATATTTCAGCACACGGTGTTTCAGGCGTGCTTTCAACATCTTTAGGGTACTGGTATTCTCCAATCCAAAATTCAAAAACTATTTTTTGTCAGATAGAGTTAGTTGATCGTTTTATAAATTTAAGGAGCTTTTATGAATAAATATTTTGTTTTAGAAAAGTTATTTGTAGTCCACAAAAATGTCCACTAAAAAGTATGCATTTCTTTTAGTGGACGCAGTGGTATAAAAAACCTGACGTGGGCTGCACATGACTTTTGCTACATACTGCAATGAATTTATTTCTTTCACAGAGAAAAAATGATGTACAAGATCAATGACACAATGTTTTTAACGTTGAATTCTTGTACATCCATCTCCTATTGTCAGATAATTTGCGACTTCGTTGATCGTTTTATAAAATTAAGAAGTTTTTATGAAGAAATATTTTGTTTTAAGTAAGAAAAAGTTCTTTGTAGTCCATAAAAATATCCACTAAAACGTATACATTGTATAAGCATGTGATATAAGGAAATTTGTGTTCGAGCTACAAAAAAATAGTTAGGAAACGCATTTAGATTATCGAGAACAACTATAAAACTATATGTTAAGCCTATCATATAACAGGGGACATAAAGTTATATGAATGATACATTCATATAACTTTCCGCCCGTTAAACTTGCGCTCCTAAAATCCCGGATATCATTGTCCTTTTCTTTACAATGTTGTTGTTGTTGTTGAGACCCAGACCGTCCGACCTACCAGAAAGGTGTAAGGTAACTGTATGGACGGCCGGGAAGTGCCACCCAATTTAGACCGGAACCCAGTGGGGGAGGCATCCACAGGGACCGTACCCTCCTTCCCCTACCACCAACCTCTCGGAAGGACTTACGGACCCACATGTTTAACGTGATCGTACTCCGCATGAACACGGCGGCATTTGTGGTAGCGTGCAAATCTAGCGCGCAAACCACGGGGATACCGCACCCGAGATGGCCAACAGCACGCGGTGTTCCGAGGTGGTCACCCACCAAGTTTCTTTACAATGGGAACAATTTCCTTGAAATTTGTTGCCCGAAAAGTTAAAGTTAGGTAAAGTCAATATTTCTTTTAGTAAACACAAAATTTTTTCGAATCAAGAAATCTTTCTTCAGGAGGTTTCATAGAGTGACAAACACAGACTTTCTACTCATAGGTTACTTTCCACTAGTTGCACGGTTCATCTGTTTCCAACCGGTTCACTCACTGGCCTACAGATCCATAGGATTTAAATCTCGACTAAGGTTTATAGTCTTATATATACGAATGCAACGTCGACTGCTTAACAGACTGGTCGCTCCCAATTCATTGCTGCGAATTCCTTAAACCCTCAACAACAAACGCTTCATGCTGCAATGGGGCTTCGAATACAGACATTGGCGTACTAATTGGAAACAGATAACGTTTTCTGACGCGTTATAATTCAATTTGTTGCACCATGATGGTTGCATATGTAATATCGTTATTCATGATTGCCAAACTATGAAGTGCCTACATGGCATCAAATTGTGATATCTGTTTTTTGTAATAAGATTAATTCGAAAATAACGAGAGATCGGCAACTGCCGTCTATCTCAAGATATATTAGTAAGTAATATTTAGAAGAATTCAAGTGATCAGTGATCGTATAGAATTTTAGTTACCAACAAAGATCATAATTGCGTTGTGTTGACCAGGTTCTATTCCCTGGCCGAGTCTAGGAATCGGATGGTCAGTCCTAAATCGATGCTAATGAGAAGGATCAACACATAAATTAAATAAGTTGTGGAAAGCAGAACAATTTAATTAAATGATATATATTTATTCAAATCGTAATTAACTATATTATAAGCAAATACATTTATGCATATCTATGTCCACCAGTAATTATTCTTGTCCAATAATAAGTAATCTCGATGCAGCTGAAATCAATACTAAAAATGTACTTACAGATTACTTGTACTCAACTATACAGTAGGGTTATCCGGGGAGAGGAGAGGTTGGAACATATAACTCCAACAGCTATTTTGCACACACGAAAGGCCTTGGATGGCCAAAGTTTAAAGTCCGGCATTTTCATACTGACACAAAAAATCTCGGAGCTGAACTCTACTCCATAAGGCATGCATCCATAATCTCGTGCAGCAGATCAATTTCCCAGAAACTGCACGCTTTCACAAATTCTATCGTTGAAAATAAAACTCGATGAAATCCATCACGGTGACTACTCATCACGGCCTCTCGTTGACCATTTCAATTAAACATACCGAAATTTTTAATATACTCATTTTAAATAACAATCTACGCAAACTTAATAATTCATCAGAAAAATGCCGTGCCCTCCGGGCGATCGGCGACCACACACTGCCGAAATTAAAGGTCAAATGCCACGAGCGTCATTCGAATTGCTCTTACGTCACCCATCAAACAAGCCCTCATTAGCTAACCTGAATCAGTGACGTAGCGTAATTACCACCACAGCCAACATCACTTCCAGACAGACGCTGGCGTCAGCCGTCCTCGTGAAAAACCGAGACTCCGAACGAAATCTTACTTTCACATGTTCGCCTACCAGAACAGAAAATAATTTCGCAAAATGGCTCAGAAATGCTAGTCAAAAATGCCGATACGACACATACATGTTCGAAAACATTGCAGTGAACGATCTTTTGCATGTCTGTTTACTTTGACTAGCATGATTCAGGGCGCGATATTCCAGTGGTTAAAGCATGGGAGATTGCACTTGGAGGACCCGAGTTAGAATCTCGGCTCTGCTCAAACTATCCCCGTGTTTACACGAAGTGCGAGCACGTTATATCTGTGGGTCCAAAAACCCTTCCGAGAGGTTGGTGGCAGGGGAAGGGGTGTACGGTCTTTGCGAATGTCATCCCCATTGGGTTCGATACCTTATACCTTCGGGTGGGTCGAACGGTTTGGGTCGAGAAAGAAATACTAGCTAGTTGCCCACCTTTGCGACTTAGAACGTCCAGAGGGGGAAAAGTTCTCCCTTTTGTCCTTCCCTATGGGCGCCCATAATGAAGATCAGGGTGACGAACTGTCCCGAATTTTACGGGATGTCGCGATTTTCGGTTCTACATAGTGGCCTATCGAAAGAATCCCAGGTGGGACGCCATTTGTCCCGATTTATCACATATAAGATAAAATAAGTAATGTGAAATTTAATGAAAATAAATCGCACTAAATGCATCGACTAATAAATAACTCTTATTTAAAGACCGAACTGGCACAAAGGATTTAGGCCGAATTTATATGTTTGGTAGCTTCAAATACTTTAAAACTCATATTGCCGATATCCGAGCAAATTGCAATTAAAAGTTAGTTGATAGTGTGGTACAAAAATGTTTGAAGTAAATATTGAAGAATGTTTCGATTTATTTTAAAGATAACTTCATGTCTAAAATGCCACTTTTTCCTCTAAAAAAGATGCTTAGTTTAGACGAACTTCATGAATTATTGACAAAACTATTTCTTGATAACATATAATTGATCTTCACAAAATTTGCAAAGAATACCACCAAGTAAAAGACTTTATAAATGACTTTATAAATGACTTAAAAGACTTTTTTCTTAACTTAGAAAATTAAAACAAAGAAAATGTTCCAGATTAAAATGGTGCTGACTTTTTAGCCAAAACAAGTGCATAGAGTGTTTCACAAAAAGTGAACAGTGGAAGATTTTTGAACTGTTGGTTGAAGACCCACAGTTCCAATTGCAAAAATGCTTTAAATAAGGTAGGAAGTTATGAAATAGTAATTTAAATGCTGTTCCATATTTTTGTAAAAATTTAAGGAAATTAACTTTTTATACAGCACCACTATAGAAAAAAATCAAATTACAAAAATGTTACTCATACCGTATATAGCAAAACCGAAAAAAAATTACTGTAATATGATCCAATGTGAAATAGTCATCATTGATTAAAATTTTCTTTGGAAATAAGGGGGCCTCCACAAGTCAACTTCGATTGCAAATAGTTACTGAAACTTTTACCAATTATTCAAATTTATTTTATGCACATATTTCAGTAAAGCTATTACATCACCATTATGTCGATTCACAGTTTGTATTTAAGCATTCTCCAAGTAACTCTGCTACATAACTAGAGTCTGAACTATGGCACTATTCAGCATGTCGAACTCTATGAGATGATTTTGATTTACGGTGACTGCAACCGATCTCCTGCTGATACAGTAAGCGAATACTGTCGTCGCTTTCCATACAGCTGGCATCCTTCTACAATTTTTATTCTGCGGCTGGTATGTCGACTGTAATCAACAGGTTCATTTCATCGATATCGTTCAAGAAGACAACGAGTACTAACGGAAAATGATAAAATAAGATATTTAGCCTATTACTCGTGCTATCCACATGCGAGTGTCCGAGAATTAAGGACTGAATCATCTTCCTCGGTCTATACCCTAACTCACACCAGTCTACTAGTTATGTTCCTAACTTTGTGTATCTAATTTTTTTAATCCTTAACCTAACTATTACTACCCATTAATAATTCAATACGTTTAGTTAGAGTTAAAAAAAAAAAGCCCGAATTTTTGGGTTGTGTTCAGATTTTTAAAGATAGATGTCCCAAAATTGACCGATCAAGAGTTAGTCATCATAGTGAATACTGTCGGCAAACACGTCCACGCTGTCTCTGAAAACAGGAAACCAGTGTCTTGTCACCCATTTGAAACGGATTAAAAGAAACATTGTTTACATAACGGGAAACAAGAAAGAAACACGGAAACGTGTATGCAGACCGTTTACAAACACCTCACAAACGGTTTCCTAGAAACAGTGCCAAACACCTAGAAAACAATGGAAACATCATTAGCATATGTTTACAGACAAATTCTCCCTAAATTGTATCCCAGAGAGTACTAAACTTAAGAAACATTCTAATATTTGTTTGTCAGAAAGTAATCAAAGTACTTTCTTGCTTGGTTAATAGAATCTTCATATCAAGGTCATACAGTAATCGGTTCTATTCCTGCCAACGAAGTTTTCAAAATCAGGGCCGCTCTCCTATCGTGTATAATATTGCGAAAACAAATTTTAACATATGGCGTATTAAATATCTATACATGGAAATTTTAGCCTTCGGCTGGTGTTAATTTTCTTTTTAGAGTATTTGAGAATAGCTTTGCTGGCATTCGTTTATCTGAGAATTTTATAAAAATTCATTGTAACTTCAGTATATAGTAAAAAATATAAGAGTGTCAAGCGGTTTTGAGGACAAAATCCAGTCTTCTTCTTCGAAACAAGCAAAAAGAGTGAAAATAATTATTTTCCGTAAAATTATTTAGCGTAACATAATATTGATGAATAATTTGACGAAGGTAACTTATATAGTCGAAACCAGTTAGTTTCTTCATTTTTTTTCCAATTAAATTCCTGTTATTTCCAATTGTTTGTCGTTATTTTCAACTTATTTTGCTTGGTTATGTTTCTTACAGCTGTTTTAAACGTAGGATTAGTGTTTTAAACGTAGGATTAGACGTTTTTGTAGGATTAGTTGCTTTAATCATTCTGCTAACCTTTGACATCCCACGTTGATTTCTCCTCATCCATTCTTTGCTTTTTTGCTACTCTTTCTTTTCTGCGTGGTTTGTACCTTTCATTTGTAGTATCCTACCACTTGTTTTCCGCCTCCTTGGTTTTATTTCTCTTCGTCAGTCAGATCTCCTACCTTCAGCCACGTGAGATATTCTACTGCAATTACCGAAATCACTTAGGCAATTGAGGTTGAGCTTCTTGCTTGTCCTGAAGAAGGAGGATGCCTTTTGCCTTCGAAATCTATTGACACACTTATATATTTTACTGTATGTTGTAGTTACACGAAGAATTTCTATAAAACGCTTAGTCTTAATAGCAGTTTAGAGCACATTTTGATTCATATCGGAATATATCATGTGGGCTATACACTGTAAAACATTCTACAACCTTTGCTTATTTTTTTCAGCTAGTTTGTTGATAATTTCGGCAAACTATCAGAAAAGCCGCAATTAGAGGCGTTCATGTAAATTCCAGCTTCATTTCTGAAATATTTAACTAATTATCGTCTGCCGAAGCGTTGTTCGGCTGATTCCCCTGAAACTTTCACTAACATACTTGCAAATGTTTTACAGTGGTAGAAAGGTTATTTCCCAGCGTTAATTCACCAAATATTTACAGGGCATTAACTCCCCAAGTACTTACAAAGCGTTAACTCATTTGAAACAATGAATACAATATTTCTTTTCCATTTTAAATCAAAAACCTGCAATATTTCGCGAGCAGTGTATATTAACGTTTAGAAAATTATATCATTAGCTATTAAATAAAAAAGTACATTTGAAATGACTATTTTTGCAACAGTGTTTAGCGTATTCATTTTTTTTATATTTTTCTCGATTTCCGATAAAAATGTAAAAAAAAAATCAGTATCTTCCCCTAATCCAACCATTCCACAAATCAATAAGCCTCTGACATTATTGAAATAACTTGCAAAATTTCATTCGATTCCCTTTATTTGTTTGAGAGACATATCGTCGACATAAAGCCGATTTGCATTCATGGATGTCCAAAACGTATAGATCCATAAATATCCAGGGGTCGTATTTTCTTCTCCTACACAATACTTTCCAAAAACCGCTGAAAAACTGCTGTAATAATAACACATTAAACAAAAACTTTGTAAATGCAGCATACATACAAACCAGAAAGATCAATCATGCATCATAAAGCATTGATTATGAAACACTTTCCAACTGCAATGCAGTTTCATTTAAACATCTCTAAAATGCGATACATTCAGCGATAATATTTTTAAACTTATCACGATACCACAATAATTTATTATATTTGAAAACTTCATCGAAAAAAAATGAACTTTATTCATATTCAAATGACGTCATTGAAATATAACGCCTGGCTCTCTATAAAAAAGCAGTAAAAATTCCATTCATAAACTTTTATTCTATTCCTTTCATTCATCACAATACTACAATAATTTATTTTACTTAAAAACTTAAAACTATGGAGGTAAAAGTAATTTAACTCTGTGCTTAAAACTTCGCCGAAAAAGTCTGCTATAAATTCGCCTGTTCTCTATGTAAAATCAATGACTGTTTCATTCATATCAACTATATTGCAGACTCCAGCGCTAAATAATTTTGTGTTAAAGAAATTCAGCAATTCTTATACAACTCATCTTACACCTTAATGTGTTTACAATCTCCATAAGTAAAAATTAGGTTTCGTTGTAGAAATAATCAAAGTTTGATGATCATTTAAACTCAAATATATTGTAATTAAGTTGTTTTAGAACATTGGTGCACAGAAATTAAGCAAAAATAAAGCGGTTTTAGGATGAACACAACACTAAAGCTTAAATTCTGTGCATCTACATACTGAAACAACGCAATTACAATATATTTGAGTTTAACTGATCATCCAAATTTGATTATTTCTACAACGAAGCCTATTTTTCACTTATGTAAAATGCAAACAGCAAAATATGTAGAATGGGTTGTATTAGAATTACTGTATTTCTTTAACACAAAATTATTTAGCCCATGGAGTCTGCTTAGCTGATATGAATGAAATATTCATTGATTTTACAAAGAGAAGGACGATTTTTTTCGATGAAGTTTTAAGCATAGAGTTTAATTACTTGTAGCTTCATGGTCTTAATTTTTAAATAAAATAAATTATTATAGTATTGTGATGAATGAAATGAATGGAAAAATGTTATGAATGAAATGCTGTTTTTATAGAGAGATCCAGGCATGTTATTTTTTCTATGACGTCATTTGAATGAATTTCAGTTATTTTCGATGAAGTTTTCAAATATAATAAATTATCGTAGTATTATGATAGATTTAAAAATATTACCGTGGAATGTATCGCATTTTAGAGATGTTTAAACCAGGCAATTTATATTTCAATGCCGTTATTTGAATGAAGTTCATTTTTTTCGATGAAGGTTTAAGTTTTCAAATATAATAAATTAATGTAGTATTGTGATAAGTTTTAAAATATTACCGAGGAATGTATTGCATTTTAGACTTGTTTAAATAAAATTGCATTGAAGTTGGAAAGTGTTTCATAATCAATGCTTTAAGCATGATTGATCTTTCTTGTTTGCCTTTGTAACTAGTAAACCAGTTTTTTGTATGCATGCTATATTAAAAGTTTTTTGTTTTATTGTGACAATACTTTCCTTATATGCATTATACTATATATGTAGAGAAACAAAAATAAAAAGTTACCACCTCAAATGATGCGATCCAAAGTTTCTATTTGACAGTCATCTCACCTCTTAGTTTAGCAATACAACGAATAAATCGGATTGACAGTTTATCTTTTCATATGTTCTTCGAATTTTCTAGCGAGTTTTTAAAGTAAGTTCTTTTTGATTGTGCTTATGTACCGTCTGACATTTCTTGACACGTTTTCTGTTTGATTCTTTTGTTCCTTAACTCTTTGTTTTCCAATGACTGGATTGTTTATTGGTGTTTCTGAGACAATTTTAGATGGCATTTTGTAGGTCGTTTTAGGTTTTCTCATGTTTCACGCTGAAATTTATCATTATGTACGGTTTGGGCGTACCTGCTCAATTTTTCGTGTCTTAAATTCTCAGTAAAACATAAAATTCATGAATTTATTGCTATATTGCACTCAAATTTCGCTTTACGTCGGTTATGCAGTTGAACCGTCAAGTAATTAACATCAAAATTTTGTATTTGCCTCGTTTGAGGAGATCAATCATGCATAAAGCATTGATTATGAAACACTTTCCAACTGAAATGCAGTTTTATTTAAACATCTCTAAAATGACATACATTCAGAGGTGATATTTTTTAATTATCACAGAACTACAATCATGGAGTAAGGAATTAAAACTTCATATTAAGAAAACGCCAATATCGTTTGAGACAATAATTCAGGTGGCGCTGGGATAATATAAGTAACCCTGTATTGTATGCATTTCCATGGCGAAAGGAATAAAATATTTATTTAAACTGTCAATTTTGAAAAAAATAAATTATTAACGCAATGCAAAGTAGAACTGAAAAAATAAAAAATATTCTTACGTATTCAAAATTATTTTACCTTTCAATTTATTTTTATCTCCACATATTCTGTACTCTATCGTACAACTGTAAAACAAATACTGGTTAATTATACTCATAATTAGGGAACTCTTAATTTAAAAATAATCAAAGTACATATACTAAATACTCCGCCTTTCTATTGTGTTAACTAACAGTAGCAGCTACTTTACTAACACTAGCGACATCTAGATATAATTCTCAAAGTATTATGGCATTTTCAAGCGTTTCATTCATAGGAGTATTATCTCCTTCTTTCTAACTCCATGACTACAATAATTTATTTTACTTGAAATCTTCATTGAAAAAAATGAACTTTATTCAAATGACGTCACCGAAATATAAATCGTCTGACCCTCTATGTAAAAGCAATAAATATTTCTTTCATTCATGCACTTTTATTCCAGACTCCAGAGTTAAATAATTTTGCGTGAAAAAAATTCAGCATTTCTTACACAAATCATCTTGCAATAACTTGTTTACATTATGCATCCATTAAAATTAGTCTTCGTTGTAAAAATAGTTTGATGATCATATAAACTAAAAAATATTGCAATTGCGTTGGTGCAGAATATAGATACACAGAAAATACGCAAAAATAAAGCGGTTTTAAGACGGATGCAACGATAAATATAAATTTGAAAGAACTTTAAAAATCACGATTTTTACTTTGGATGTCATATTTTATTTTGAAGAGCGTCACGTGATCTCTTTATAATATATGGATGTAATTATTATTTAAATTTTTATTTAAAGAACTACCGAACATATTTTGCTGAATTTTTTTAATATATTTTATGAGATAATTTAAATATTTTCTAAAATTTTCGAAGCAATTTGTGAATTATGACTTTGCTTAAAAGATGTTTGAAAAATTGGGTCCCATAGATCTCAATTTCATTTTTTCAACCCGGGTTCAATCCAAAACTAATTGCGTGATATTATTCATTTACATTTCCACATATCCCACAGACCGTCTCAACAACATACTAAAATTTCATTTTGATAAAGTCATTTTTACGGCTGTTATCGTGCGAACGAGCAGACAGACAAAATGAACAAAGTCATAAACACTTTTCAACTACGTTGTAAAGTGTTAGAAATGGCGTCTACAACAAAGACAATGTTATGACAAACAAAATTAGCAATGTTTTATTTAATTCTGTTAAATGATAGTCGGATAAGTGATAACCAACCGTATTCCGATAATAAAAAAATCTGTTGTGGGCAGTAGATGACTGTCCCTACATATTGCAATCAATGTCTTTGCTTCTTTCACAGCTTAACAAGGATGCACAAAATCCACGGCAGAATGGTTTTAGTGTTAAACTGCACATTAATATTGGGCGCTTTTCTGGGTAACAGCATGTAACATTATTTCAAAGTACCCAATTAACTTTATTTTGCGCAAATCTAACTTGCCAATTAGAAATTACTAGCATCTGCTGAGCAGTATCGTTTATAAATTAAACTATTATAACAATTAGAAACTGATATTTTTAACACTTTACAACAAAGTTGAAAAGTGTTTATGACTTTGTTCATTCTGTCTGTCTGTCTGTCTGTCTGTCTGTCCGTTAGCACGATAACTGCCGTAAAAATGACTTAATCAAAATGAAATTTTAGTATGCTGTTCAGACGGTCTGTAGGACCTATGGGAATATTAATGAATAATATCACCCAATTAATTTTGGATTAAACCCGCGTTGAAAAAATGAAATACATTGAGCATGAAATACATTGAAAAATGAAATACATTGTCCCTATGGGACCTAATTTTTCAAGCATTTTTTAAGCGGATTTAAAATTCACAAATTGCTTCGAAAATTTTAGGTAATATTCAAATTGTTCCATAAAATTTATAAAAAAAATATTCAGCGAAATATATTCAGTAGTTTTTTAAATAAAAATTAAAATAATAATTACACCTCTTATATGAAACGATCACGTGACCATGATATGAAACGATCACATGACCCACTTCAAAATGATATATGGCATCCATCTTGTTTCAAAATCGTGATTTTTTAAGTTCTTTTTAATTCATATTGAGTGTTGTATCCGTCCTAAAACTACTTTATTTTTGCTTAAATTCTGTGCATCTACATACTGAAACAACGCAAGTACAATATATTTCAGTTTAAATGATTATCCAAATTTGATTGTTTGTACAACGAAGCCTATTTCTCACTATGTAAAATGTAAACAGCTAAATATGTAGAATGAGTTGTATTAGAATTGCTGTATTTCTTTAACACAAAATAATTTAGCCCATGGAGTCTGCATGGCTGATATGAATGAAATATTAATTGATTTTATAAAGAGAAGAACGATTTTTTTCGATGAAGTTTTAAGCATAGAGTTTAATTACTTGTAGCTCCATGGTCTTAATTTTTAAATAAAATAAATTATTATAGTATTGTGATGAATGAAATGAATGGGAGAAAGTTATGAATGAAATCCTGTTTTTATAGAGAGATCCAGGCGTGTCATTTTTTTCTATGACGTCATTTGAATGAATTTCAGTTGCTTTCGATGAAGTTTTCAAATATAATAAATTATCGTAGTATTATGATAGTTTTAAAAATATTACCGTGGAATGTATCACATTTTAGAGATATTTAAACCAGGCAATTTATATTTCAATGCAGTCATTTGAATGAAGTTCATTTTTTTCAATGAAGGTTTAAGTTTTCAAATATAATGAATTAATGTAGTATTGTGATAAGTTTTAAAATATTACCGAGGAATGTATTGCATTTTCGACTTTTTTAAATAAAATTGCATTGAAGTTGGAAAGTGTTTCATAATCAATGCTTTAAGCATGATTGATCTTTCTTGATATTACATAAAACTGATTTGCATTCCAATTAATCAATTCCTAAAATTCAAAATTGCAATTCTTATAATGTTTTTAATATGTCAATATTGTATGTAATATTTCGTTGTTTAATTTGGAAAAGTCAAATCTAGTTACTATATTAGCCATTGCGAAATGGGTGTATGAAAAAACTGGACATCAAGTCTGTCATACTGATTAATTCTTATACGACTCCCTATCGAAAAATAATTATTATATCACCCCTTAAAAAACGCAATTAATTTGCAACCCCAGAAACCCCTTATAAAACGTACCTATCGCACAAACCATGGAGCTCACTGTAGTTCGAATCAAGAATATTAATATCCCCAAAGTGACATTAATCATCCAAATAAGTTGAACTTCATTTTCCAAGATATTAAATATTCATTAATTTGACATCATTTTTGTTAATTTAGTGTTATTTCTGCCAATTTGGCAACATTTTCTTTTATTTGGCGACATTTAAAACAAAGTCGCCAAATTGGCGATATTTCGCCAGATTGTCGCCAAAAATTACAGACAAACATACAAACAAATAAATGACTTTTAACGAATTGTTGGGTGTCAAAATACAGAACTATTATAAAAAGCATTTCCTCGTGAATAAAACAAATTTGTCGCATAATATTGCATATGGAAAGGGAACATATTTCACGATAGTTAACGCCTTTTTAATTTTATGTAAATGTTTTATAAATTTATGTGAAAAACGTGCAATATCTCGAAAATGATTTTTGCTACCGTTCTAACGTTTGTATCACTCGTTTTCTAATGAAACATTGCATAAGAAATGATATTTTGTGTAACATTATTGAAGGTTCTGATTTATTTTATTTATTTATTTATTATTATTATTTCAAAATTTCATTCGAAAATTAGGGTATTTTCTGGACATTCAATTGATTTTAAAATCAATGGGGTTCCGTATTTACTGATTGTACTAAAATCGTACTAAATTTCCATTCTTATAGTAATGGACAATCCGGTGCCTGTTTATGTGTTTGTCATATGTGAAAGTCCAGGCAATCTGGACCTGGAGCCTTATTTGGATTTAGATTATAAAGTGCAGACTTGAGTCATGTGTTGGGGAATTTATTTTCTGGTGGTTTTGTGTATTCCTGTATGTCTGTATTATCTGGTGCTGGATGCTGTGCTGTAGAAAAATTGTGTAGAAAAATAGCTTCACCAGTCTCACTTGTGTCTCTTCCTTGCTCTTTTGGTTTCTCTCAGTCCAGTACACTTCCAGCTCATCTGGACGAAATAGCTTTTCGGACCATTTTAAAACATGGGCCGAATTTTTTGGACTGACGGGATCCCTGCCATGTTTTTTCTTGTTTAGATTAAGATAAATTTTTGTACTTTCCTCTTTCTTACGTATCGTTACTTGATCTTGCATGCTTGCTTGTGTCTTTTGGTGCCTCCTTTGTAATGCTCCAATCTTGTTTATGTGTGTTGCGAGTTGTATTTTCCACTATATTCTTGTCTGTTTATGTACTTGTCTTTTTTATATGACTTATTTCTGATGTTTTGTAAGTGTGTGATTAGTTTCTGCGTGTATTCTTCTAATTGATCTGCTCTGCTGTTCTAAGATTGCTGAGTTACATTCTGAGTGAGTCTTTGATGTTTTCAAGGTGGCTGTGAAATTTCCTGTATGATGCTAGTTTAGTTTCGAATCTTCTTGGCTGTTATTGGAGAACTGGTGCTTGTATTTGCTATCTGTATGTACCTATGATGTGAAGGTGATAGTGTCCTCGACCTTGATCGATCCTTGCAAGAATTTTAGTGTCTGTGGATTAAGCAGTGTTAGGTTGGGTCAACCTTTTGCTTTGGTATTCAGAAAGTTCGGTTCGCTGCCGCTTGGATTGGCAAACAAGTAATTATTTTTACTGCAAAAATCGAAGGTTTATTATATGTTCGCCTCTTATATCGTCTTCCCTGTAACCCCAGATTAGTGTCCTACCATGAAATATCCTCCGATGATGTGTGGAAGAAAGTGTGATTCTATGACAGCTCCTTCCAGTTGATCTTGCACTGTTGGCAAATATCCTGTTAGAGGAACGTACAGGGTTGTCTTGTTCATTATGCAGGTTGTCTTTATGTCTACAACCACCAGCCATGCTTGCTTGTTTTGAGATGGAAGAGTACTCAAAGCGTCAGAAAAGTCATACAGCTTTTCATCTTTTGAGTAAGAAGTCTTTTGAGTACAGCTTTTCATCTTTTGAGTTGAGTCTTGAAGCATTGCTATTGCGATATTCTTTTGCATTATATAGTCTGGGCTGCGGCTGCTCTGCTATTATTGAGGTTGATTCGTAAAATTCGGACACATGAGTGTCCAAGTTGTCTTTATGGAGATGCCGTCTGCGTCTGAGGAGTGTTCTGTTTCTGACGTTTTGCTTGATGTTGAATCCGTGCTTGCGATGCGGTGATGGTGAACAACTGGCTCCTGTTGTTACTGTTTGTGCTTCTGTTTTTAACAACTGCACTGTTGTTGTTCATGCTACTGTTAATAATGTCCTGATTCTGTGGTATGCTTGATGTAATTTGTTTTAATTGTTTATAGCTTTTTAACTATTTCGAATTCTTTAAAAATCTTGCCGAGCTGTATATGCCCGGGAACCCAAAGTACCTCTGTACTGAATTTCGCCGCTGTCCGAAGATTCAATTTTCTGCTATAGGTGATACAAATGCAAACAGGCAGATGCATATTTTTATTATGTAAGATATTATGAAAATAAATTATATCATATTAAATTCAATTATAATTGATATCTATAGTCTTGGAACTTGCACTATAAAACAATTTGTTCAAAAATTTCTTTACTGATAACAAGAAAATCAGAAAAGTCGGATTAATTGCGTTTCTTTTATCAAACACAATCATTTCTTCAAAACTTTTACGAAGAAAACTCTCCGAAAACCGCAAACATTGATACAAGAAAGATTTCTTGATTTTTTGTGCAATAAGAAAACTTGTTGCGTCTTACTAGGCAGTTATATTTCTACTTCCTACAGAACAACTAGATGCATATATTTTACAGTGTTTAGTGATATGATATAAGCATTTAATATATCCAGTTATGATGTTAAGTTGGTCAAAAATAAATTTTTGAGTAAGAGTTCTAATCTTGAATGAAGAATATTTTGTTTAATTTGCATAAATCTCTTTCAGGGTTTTTATGTATACCTTTATTCAACATCTCTCCTTTTTTTGCTGTATATCTACATTTATCTTTTGAGAGACTCGACGGCTGGAAGTGGTTTAAGCGCCGTCGCCAAAAAAATTACCATCTTAGAAAGTCTTCGAAGGCTCGGAGAAAAAGGTGTCGACAATGGACCTGACGGGCCAGTTCCACCCCGGCTCAAGAAATATCGAATATCTGATAATGATAAAAGTCATGGGAGTCTTTTTTTACGAATCGGAGCTATAGGTAAATTCTTGGTTCAAATAACGTTGTAAGTGTGCTATATCAATTGAAGTGCATGGATGAATGACGTGTATGACGAGAGAGCTCATATGCAAACAGTAATTCTCCCAGAAAGTATTTTATCAATCATTATTATAATATATTGATGTTATTTTGAAATATTTTATGTGCTCAACACAAAAACTTCCCTACAAATTAAAGAACCTGATGCGGGCAGCACATGATTTTCTATACAAGCTCAAATTCATTTTCTCTTTTTTTCTTTCACACTTCATTAAATTGAATTTCATCGAGCAAAATAACGCGAATAATTATTTGAAATTACACTGAATTTGCAGTTTTAAATCAATTTCCCTTTTCATTTGTCGACTGGGCGTATTTTCAAATGCGAAATATCCGAAATATCTCGAGAACAGTTAGTCCTAGAGCTGCGGAGTTAGTCTTAATTACGTATAAAACAAGCATTTAATTTATAAAATTGAGCATGTCTTTCATTTTATATTTTGCCGCTTTTGCTGGCCATTTTGCAGAAAATGCAGGTTCTTTTTGTACGAATCGTGCCAAAATCTAATCAGCACAAGTGTAAACCCACAAGTGACTTATTTACCAAATTTTGTGAAATTTCATCAATTAATTTTTTAGCTAGATGGGATGCATGCTTTGCCCAGACTGACACAGACAGATGCACACACACACACAGACGTCACGCTAAAAATAGTTTTTAACACTTTACAACATAGTTGAAAAGTGTTTATGACTTTGTTCATTCTGTCTGTCTGTCCGTTCGCATGATAACTGCCGTAAAAATGACTTTATCAAAATGAAATTTTAGTATGTTTTTGAGACGGTCTGTGGGATATATGGGAATGTAAATGAATAATATCATCCGATTAGTTTTGGATTGAACCCGGGTTGAAAAAATGAAATACATTGAACCCTATGGGACCTAATTTTTCAAACATTTTTTAAGCGAATTTAAATTCCCAAATTGCTTTGAAAGTTTTAGGAAATATTCAAATTATCCCATAAAATATATAAAAAAATTTCAGTAAAATATATTCGGTAATTTTTTAAATAAAAATTAAAATAATAATTGCACCCATATTATGCGAAGAGATCACGTGACCCACTTCAAAATAAAATATGGCATCCATTTTGTGTCAAAATCGCGGTTTTTAAAGTTCTTTTTAATTTATACTTAGTATTGCATCCGTCCTAAAACCGCTTTATTTTTTATTTATTTTCTTCTATATACTGCGCCAACGCAATTACAATATTTTTTAGTTTAAATGATCATCGAACTTAGATTATTTCTACAATGAAGTCTAATTTTCAAGTATGGAGAATGTAAACACATCAAGCTGTAAAATGAGTTGTATAAGATTTGCTGAATTTCTTTAACGCAAAGTTATTTAGCTCTGGAGTCTGAAATATAGCTGATATGAATGAAACATTCATTGGTTTTACATAGAGAAGCAGACGATTCTACCTGTATATTGTCTTTTTCGATGAAGTTTTAAGCATGGAGTTAGAAAGTTATTTTGCCTCTATGGTTTTAAGTTTTTGAGTAAAATAAATTATTGTAGTATTGCGATAATTTTGAAATATCGCCGCTGAATGAAAGGAATGTAAAAAAGTTTATGAATGAAATATTCACTGTTTTATATAGAGAGCCAGGCGAATTATGTTTCGATGACGTTATTTGAATAAAGTTCATTTGTTTTCGATGAAGTTTTTAAGTATAATAAATTATTGTAGTATTGTGATAATTTTAAAAAATATCTCCACTGAATGTATCACATTTTAGAGATGTTTAAATAAAATTGCATTGTAGTTGGAACGTGTTTCATAATCAATGCTTTATGTATGATTGATTTTTCTTGCTACACTGTTCGAAACATGTAGATTCGTCGGAAACTTGAGTTGGGATTTTAGACACCATTCCAATGGTCTCCCTACACATTACTATGTATTGTAGTGAAAGTAAAAGTATGTGAAAGGTGGGAAAAGTAGCCACGCTAAAAAAATAATTTTAAAATTACTAATAAATTTTTAAAAAATTAAACACTACTAACAAGTATTATGATTTATGTTTTTGTATCCATTTAGTTCTTTATTGATTATGTGTCTTATAAAAAGTAAATGAATATTGTGGCCATTTTACCCAACATAGGAGTGTATAAACACCTATAATCAAACAAGCATTAGATTTTCTTATAAATTATAATTCTTTTCATGTATAATTGCAATTTGAATTTTTTCTAGCCTTCGGCCTGGGAACAATGGTATACAATGGACTAGAATTCGGCTCATTCTTCGAAGTGCCTCCAACATCACTTTGCTATAATATATTCTTGGGCCTCAATCCTATTCTGCAGATGATTTTCACTTTTGCTCAAATGTACTTCATATTCGTGAATGCACGTGTAAGTATGCATGTTCGGTTTCTTTAAATTACATGCGATAACATATACCTGAAAGCAACTTGCAGAAGTCTGGTGAATCCAGAGATATTTCTTATAAACAGCGAAAACAATTACAGTACAGCCAGCTTATTTAATGAAATTCTGGATTTTACGAAGAAATATTAGGTGCATCCAATTGGCAGAATGCTAAATGAAGCTTCATTTGCTCGATTTTAATGAGCAAAAATTGCTGGGTCTCTGAAGTTAACGATCACGCAAAACGGTAAAATTGAATAAATATATAAAAATGTGATAAAAATCAGAGAAAAATATATATCCAAGACAGAGCTATTTTCTCAGCGCCAGAATCTATTTTATTAGAAATATTTCAAAAGACATAGTTACATGGTCTGGTCGGGGTCCTGATCATCGACTTGCTCTTACAAAATTCCAGTGCCCCATCTGCCGCTTTTCTCTACAAGTACATTATATAGTCCACTTCGGAGAGGTTAGGAGAGGGCTTATGATATGGGCCATGTGTTTTTTATTTTAGCGTTCATTAGGCTTTAACACTTGATTAGAAGTGTCCTTTCATCTTAGAACGTTTACAGGGATAGGATTCGTGACCATATATGGTATGATCGAGGGACAGATAAAGTGTACGATTCAGTGTTCGACCACTTGTTAATATTAGTGGCGTGATATAAAACTTAATGAGGGTGCTAATAAAATTTAATGAGATTGCCATCTGATTGCACAAGTGCTGCTCAAGAGATAGGAATTTGGAATACTTATGGTGAATTCAAAGACGCATTACTGGGAAAAAGCTTAGGCTTAAGGCTTAGGCTAAAATATATGTATCATATATATATTGGCTTCTTTCATAAATGGTTATATAAGTAGGAAAAATGGTATAGGTTGGGCAGGGTCATCATAAAAAGGGTCAAATGACACTTTAGTGGGGAGCCCAGTCGCCAAAGGGTCCCCGACAAACCTTTTTTTTTTAAAGACATGAAAAATTCACTAGGAATCAATTATAAGGGGGGGGGGGATCGTGATAAGTATTTGTAACGGCCCCCACAATTTGTATGTGTGACACTGATCGCATCACCGAAGGTTTAAGCATCAGGCGCTCATGCAAATCTCTTCCATAAACAACTCCCGGAAAGCACATAAATAGCAAGTCTTCGGTTATGGCAGCTACAGAGTTAAAAAAATATCTGATAGAGCTCCGGCAAATGGGTTTAGTGAAAGTGAATGGAAACCCTATTCCAAATGAAAGATATATACCCGAAATAAGATTATAATAAAGAATATACCCGGAATAAGATAAGACCCAATTTAGATTATCCGCTAGGAACGCTTAAAAGACTTTTATTCAATCAGGTAGGGTCACTTTACTATAGATAGACCTAACATATACACTTATGGACCTTTCTTCACAAAGTTTTCGGGGTACTGAAGAACTTTCCTAGAAACCGTGTATATAATTTTACTGTACAAGACGGATTTAACGAACAGATTTAACGAATAAATTAGTGGGTGACGGACTGCTCGTTAAAACCGGGTCCTGAGTTATTTCAAAATGTGAACCCTTCTAGATTTACAGAATGCTTTATCGAACTCGAACTTATAGAATAAAACTGCATAAGAATACTGTCAAGACCTAATAATATATCACCCAATATTAGCTGATTTATAAAATTGAGAGAATATTTGCGCATTAAGAAGGCTTTTTATGGTGTTTTACTCAAAATCAACTCAGCTCAAACAGAGCCTTGGGTATACGTAGGGTGTTTTCGAAACGAAGGAACAGTTTACGCAGATAATAAGGCTCTAAAAATGTTTTACTTTTTATCACGAAGACTCTAAACCAGATAATCATTGTAAAACAAAATATTTATTAATCACATGGCTTATAACAAATAAGTAATGCTACCAACCGGTTTCGGAGACAAAAAAAGTTTCCTTCTTTGAGACAAATGTACAGATCACCTACATCAGCAAAAGTAACTGTGGGTCTGTACTTTTGTGGTGTGGTTGCTCGGTCTTCTTAATCTAAAGGAGGCGAAGCGGTTAAAGCCGCTACTTCTTTGTTATATTCTACATTCTCTTCTTTGTTATATTCCAGTATTTGATTTGCGATTATTTTTACTGCAGTTTGAGCTATTCCGTTTATAAATAATCACTGTTTCCCTATACATTATACTATATAAACGCAAAGGTACTGAAACAGATCCCTGTGGCACTCCAGATGCACTATAACATAGTCTTGAATAAATAAATTTGTAATGTGCACACACAAATAATAACCTTTCAGTATATAACATGTATTCAGTATATAACCAACTTATTAATTCTTAACTAAAACCGATATTAATTAGCTTTGAGATCAACAGTCTAAAGTTAACTTTGTCAAAAGCGTTTGAAAAATCAGTATAAATAATATCTAACTGCTTATTCATTTCAAAAGCTTTAACTATATCAGTATTCAAACACGTGAGGTTTCTAGAAGCAGAATAACTTTCTTCACAAAACTATGCTAAGTAACTATGCTATAATTAGCAGTTTTTATGAGGTAGTTTCTGACATATAGATTCAAAAAATTTTGTAGAAACAAAAATATTATTAATAGGTCTAATATTTTATACAAGATGTATCACCCTTTTTGAATGCTGGAACTATTTTAGCTCGCTTTCAAACTTCAGGGAAGACCATATTAATAGAAAGGTTAAAACGTATCAGCTAAGAAGAAACAAAGCCATCAATATCAGCCTTAGCAAATTCCAACATCAGAAAGAATACTCTCTCCAGTCTCCAACCCCACAGAACACGAATCCTCTTGCCACCACAATAACTTGATAGAATCACACCGACTCTGACCAACACAATTGAATTAGTAAAAAAAAAATTATTTCCTTATTCAGATTACATTGATTTGGAAAATATTATTATATTATATATTAAGATGAAAAATAAACTTTAAACGATTCAAAAATTTCATAATTAGTGTTCAATTCAATTTTATGAATTCAATTATCAGATTCACCCATAGGAATTCTTTATGGCAGTAAGACCTAAAAAGACTTAGGATCAGATTTACAATATTTTTTGATAATATCAATATATTTCTTGTAAGTATGATCAATATCCAACTTTTTCTGAGACATTTAGAGCGGTGCAAGTCATCAATGCAATTTAATCTTCAAAACTTTCCAAAATAATTATCATTACTTTAAAATTATCAATGATTTCTTCAATACATCGTTTTTTAGTAAATTTCTTTAGTCGTATACTTCTTTTTGCACTTTTTCGTTTCAGGAACACATTTATCTAAACTGTCACAAAGCAAAATATAAAAGTTTTCAATAGCAGCATTAATGTAAAAAATTATTCAAAAATTATTCAAAAAAAAAATTATTCAAAAAATTATGTAAAATTATTCAAAATATTCCAACCAACAAAACATAAAAGAATAAAAGTAAAAGTAAAATTTGCTTTTTTAAAGTTGTAACTGAAGTCGTTGCAATCCACATTGAAATATTCATAAAGTTTGACTGTGAGACTGTTTGACAAAGAGACAGACTGTTTGACAAAGACATAGACTGTTTGACAAAGTTGAAGTGGGCATTTGCAAGTTTTAACAAGGTCTATAAGTAACGAAAATCCTTAGTAACCAGGGGCAAAGGAGTACGAGTGACATTCATGTTAAAAAATTCAAAATTTAATAGAAACCAAATCCAAAATCCTTTTCATACTGTTTGTTATAAAATGACACTTATTCAACTCATGCAGGAAGATAAAAAAGTAAATCATGAATTAAAGATGAATGATCCTTTAAAGTTGGAGTAAACCAGTTAATAGTAGGCAGATTAAAATCACCAAGAATAATAATATTCTGTAGAACTAAAAAAACTATCAACAAGTTTGTAAAATTCATCAATTTATTTCTTCCTCTGTTTAAGAGGAGAAAGCAGATTTCGAGGATTAAAAAATTACATATATTTTGCTATGATTTTGATTGGAAAAGGCATTTTATATTTTTAAATAAAAGTTAATGTACTTTATAATTTTTATAAGTAATATGAGAATATATTGTACTTTATATTAAAATATACTATAAATATAAGTGCATGCTTTCTAAGAATAATTTCGAAAATATGCATAGTTTCAAAAATAAATAATAGAGTTTACTGTCTGTAAGATTATTTTTTAACTAAAGTCACACGAAACATATATTTTCATAAAAATAAAAATATTTAATGTTTCTGTGCACTAAACTTAAAACATGTGAAATATTTTACCAAACAGTATTTTTGAAATATCATAAATGTTAAACTTTACATTTTCTCTTTTAAATCAGACAAAAATATATTTCATTTTATATTTTTTAAATATAAAACATCCTCATTCGGAGGACAATACAAACAGATGTAATTACAAACATGATCAGCTAAAATATTTTTATCTAAATTGCCTCTCAGCATAAACTGAAAATTAGAAATGTTTAATACAAAAAATACTTTTTACACACACCCACCATTATTTTCGTTTGTTAGTTCCTTATTTCGGATTTTTCTGAAAACACTATATCTTTCATCAAAAATATCACAATTGGCAAATCCGTCATCCATCTAAATTTCAGACAAGCAGATTATACATCATAGTTTTCAATTAAAACGGAAGAAAAATATCAGCTATTTTGGTAAGTAGTCCCAAAACATTTTGATAAAATATCTTGAGATTGCAGTCATCAGCGAGAGATTGATTAGGAAATAGTTAATCATATGTAGTACCACTTTGAGTATTATAATACTTTAGAAAAACAAAGCTTTAAAGTTATACAATAGGCATGAAAAGGCTGTCGTAACGCTGTGAAAAGTCTTCAAAATTAAGGCAATTATGTAAATTCCTAGATAATGCAATCCATGTACCGAAAATGTAGTTCAAATTGTTAAAAAATCGAGTTAAATATTTTGTAATTACCCAATGATTATTTAATGTGTTGCCATGTTTATATGAGCATTTCATAGGCAATGAAAAAATGAACGAATTACAAATGGTAAGAAAACGCACCGGCTTCATAAAGGATGATACAAAATTTTAAAAGTTGTCCGATCAGACACTTAAAACAGTTTTTCTGCTATTGTGACCCATTGGCAATAGTAAATACCAATGCAAAATAGAGAAAACTGTATAGCGATTAAAAGTAAATAAAGATCATTGAACTTCTACTTGTGTAGATTTTAAGTCAACTCTCGATTAGTATTATTACTTTCCTTATATACATAATGTATAAGGAAAGTATTGTGACGGGGTCGAAAATTCGAAATCGAGTTTTCGACGGGAGAGCACGTTTCAAGCATCCCTGATCACGAATCAAACATTTTTGAAGTGATGTCTCTCTCTCTGTGTGTGTGTGTGTGTGTGTGTGTGTGTGTGTGTGAAAGTATGTGTGTGTGTGTGTGTGTGTGTGTCAGTGAGACTGTGGAGACGATAACTGACGAACGAATGGACCGATTCGAACCAAATTTGGTAACAAAATCACAATCCGTAAACACTGGAAGCCTATTGTTTTTATACGTAATCGAATGTTCAGAACCCCCCTAAATTTTCGAATAAAATTTTGAAAAAATCGTCAAAAAATCAAAACCACTAATAAAGTTACGCAAATAGATATTTCTTATGTCATTTTTCATTAGAAAACGATTGACATAAATTTTAGAACGCTAACATGAACCGTTCTCGAGAAAATGCACATTTTTCAAAAGAATTATTAAAAAGACATTTAAAATGAAAAAAAATATTTCCTATTGAGAAACATGTTCACTTTTCATATGTAATACCATACGATAAATTATGTGACATCTTTCTCGTGGATCTAGCTCGTTCCATTCATGACAAAAGATACTTTGAGTAATACTTCAGTATTTGAACGCCAATAGTCATTTATCTGCTGTAAGAACAACTTATTTCTTCATCCATAACGCTTGGCGAGATTTTGGCGACGAATTTGGCGGAATGTCGCCAACTTGGCGACTTTTTTAAATGTTGCCAAATTAACGAAAATCTCGCTAAATGGATAAAAATGACGCTAAATCAATGAAAATGACGACTAATTGTCGAAAATTCAATATCTTGGAAAGAATGTTAGTATCTACTATAAAAAAAACCTATTTTTTTACTGTAAAAGTAGTATATTCAGTACATTATATAAGGATAGTCATGTGTTGCCCACATCAGATTTTTTAATCACGGATTGGATGGCTGGAGTATGACGTAGTACATGTTAAAAAAATGTTAGCCAATGATGATCGCATTGCAATGGTATCACATATTCAATTCCGAGCTAAAGTCGTGTAGTCAGACTTTAGCTGAAGTGATTGCTGTATTTTGATAATATCACGATCACAGTTCATGCAGTTTATTTATAAAATATAGTTTGATTTTTCGTATTTATGATAGTTTTTACATGTATCTACAGTACTTCAATTTACTTTATGCAGCCAGGAAATATATTGCTACAGGTAAATATGCAACCAATCTTTACTATCAGTTTAAAAATACGTTCAGACTACTTTAACCGCTGTTTCATTTGACCTATTTTTTAATCGTTAATTTCTGTTATGCATAAACCAACCTTTGAAAATCGAAACTCGGTATTTTTAAGTTTTCAGAGATACATTGCATCTAACCTGCAGGGTTAAATTGCCATTGTTTTAGCCGGGATTCAAACCACGCATCTCCACCCAGCTGGTCAACACTCTACCTATTAACCCGATTGATTTAGGGGAGATTTACACAGTGTTGCTTTTATTCGTTTCGAACAAGTGTATTTTTATTCGCCGGCTAAATCGCTGGTAAAAGCTTCTAAATAAGCAGCTTATTTTTTTTCGCTAGTGTCTTATTTTGATATCGCAGCGACTAAAATACGCTAGCTTAAGGTGCAAGTTGAGCATGTCCAAATTTAACACTCTCGAAAAGAGATTAGCTAGCTGATTTTACCAGCAGCTTCCAACGAAGCGGCGTGCCAGGACTTCAGCAAATGAATCAGAGAGCGGCTCTCAAATAGGTCTGTCTTCTACACAAGACGACCAGCTGGCTACAAATCACGTTTAATGAAACGCACGTGAGAATAAAAACGTCCCCAATCGTTACTGGATTCAAAGTCCAATACTTCTGCCAGAAAAATGCTATAATCCTTGCTTTAAAGAGTTTTGCTCTCACTGATCCTATTATTGCCTGCACCTTGCTGACGAAAGCAATAACCACGAAACCATAGTCTACGGGTCATGATGGATGACCAGTTCCTTCTTGCTTAAAGATGTTGTTTGATTTTCATGTCATATGATACTTTTTTCGAGTAGAATGACGCCGAAACTCAACCGACTTAGACATAATGAAGTATAGATGCTTTTTGAGGTGTTGAAAAAGCATCCGATCGTTTGGAAAATTAAACTAAAAGAATATTCAATCAAACCTCTGGAAGACGGGTTTTTTTCTCTGTTTGTTCACAGAATTATGTATTTGAACTTGCAAAACACGTGCACAGATCAGTGGCGTACTGTGATGGAGAAAAACGCAGCGATCACTCCATGGCGCCAAACGAGAAGGAGACGCTTCTTGCGATAAACATATGAACATATGCAAAGACTATATGCTTTATGGGAAAGGGTGTCCTAAAATTATTTACACCAGGGCGCCAAAAATTTTGCTACTCTACTGGTATAAAGCGCAACAACGACTCGAAGTACATCTTTCTCTAATTCCATGCAGCTCTAAACTGGCTAAATGTTCGCGATTTCTTACTTACCAACATTGTGTAAACTTTTATCAGCCTCCGAATTTTTCAGCCAGATATACGCTCCGTGCAAGTGTCAATGTCTAGACAAAAGAAACCAATGAGTGGCGTCAAAAGCAAGACCGTGTAAATCACCCTTTACTGTGGCCATAGGCTTTTCTTCTATAGGTGAAGTCAACCGTACATGATCTTCTTCCCGCTCATTTTCCGAGATCCTTTCATAGATTACCGATCATTTTCCGAGATTACTTTTATAGATTCACGATTGTAATCGAGAGTTGGGACTTTTTCCTGTATATGATTCATGATTCATAAGTAACTGGTATCCATCCACATGTTAAAGATTTGTCTCACTAAAGACGTTGCTAATAAAATAAATAACGAATTGTTTGGTTTAGAAGGCAAAAAAGTAGATCAGCTAATTTCAGAAAATTGTGCTTTTTTTTTTTTTTTTGGGGGGGGGGGGACATCTTGCATCAATTGTATAGTACTTTTGAACAAAACTCTGAAATATTATCCAGTGACTTTTCAAATCCAAGTGTTCAAAATTTACGATTAGCCTAAACTCCAAACCTTCAAGTAAAAAGCTAATACTAATCTTAAACTTTCATGCTGATAAAAATTTATTTTAATAAACATTTATTGAAGTGTATTGGTTTAATCTTATTTAATGTAGAGTTCAATCATGCTAGTAATAAAAGGCTTGATCGAAAAAGTGGAAAAATTGATCACACTATTCTATCTGTCTCAAATATCGCATAAGAAGATATTTAAACAGCCAATTATTCCTCTGATAAAAAACAAAATATTCTCAGTTCTCAATGTCTATGAATCCAATTCCCCTTTCTCTACAATACATAGTATGCAACGTTCCTAGGAAAGTCCTTAAGCACCCCCAATAACTTTGTAAGGAAAGGTCCATGAGTGTACATATTTGGACTAGCAGTAGTAACGTGGTCCAATCGAATAAAAGGGATTACAGCGACCCTAGAGGAGAATTTTAAAAATTAGATACAAACTCGACAACAAAGTGAGATAAACGAGGAAAATCAATTACAAAGTTGTAGAGTACTGCTTTATTAGTAGGCATCGATACCAAGAATGAAAGAATACGGAAGACAATAAATACCTGTTAAAAAGTTGTATCATCAAGTTCTCTAACACGTTGTTACGGTGACACCTGCAACGCTGATCGAAGTACACGGTAATATTCGTCGGGCGCGGTAGCCCAGTGGTTAGCGCGCGGGAATTGCACTCGGTAGGCCCGGGTTCGATTTCCTTCGCTGCCAGAACTGTCGCAGTGTTCACGCGGAGTACGATCACGTTAAACATGTGGGTTCGTAAGTCTTTCCGAGAGGTTGGTGGTAGGGGAAGGAGAGTACTGTGCCTGTAGATGCCTCCCCACTGGGTTCCGATCTAAATTGGGTGGCTCTCGCCGGCCGTCCAAACAGTTACCTTATACCTTTCTGGTAGGAGCCAACGGCCCTATCTTGCAGAAAACACCGGTTCTCGTTCGATCACCGAAGTCAAGCAGCATCGGGCACGGTTAGTACTTGGGTGGGTGACCACCTGGGAACACCGCGTGCTGTTGGCACATTTCGGGCGTGGTAGATGGTTTGCGCGCTGGATTTGCACGCTGCTACAACTGCCGCCGTGTTCATGCGGAGTACGATCACGTTAAACATGTGGGTCCGTAAGTCCTTCCGAGAGGTTGGTGGTAGGGAAAGAGGGTACGGTCCCTGTGGATGCCTCCCCCACTGGGTTCCGGTCTAAATTGGGTGGCACTTCCCGGCCGTCCAAACGGTTACCTTACACCTTTCTGGTAGGTCGGACGGTCTGGGTCTCAACCACACCTTTCTGGTAGGTCGGACGGGCTGGGTCTCAACAACAACAACGGTAATATTCGTTCTGGATCCAAATGTGCATTGTCTCTGACGGAGGATTTTTTACACAGGCTCTACACTAAATTTATGTACTACATATAAGGCTCTACATATAAGTCTTCTTTATTATATTGTTCTTGAATATGGCAGCAATTCGCCAAAAACCATATTGTGTCAAATAAATGCCTTCTGAAACAATTTTAATGTCGATTACTGCTCATTAGATAACAGTCTACAACTTTATAATTGACTATTTTTCGTCTATCTTGCTTTGTTGGCTAACGTTATCCTAACGTTATTCTCTAGGGGCGCTGCAATTACTATTATTCGATCGGGCACAGTCACTTTATTATAAATAGAACTAACGTAGACCTTTCTTTACAAATTTATCGGGGTGCTTAAGAACTTTCCTCAAAACCCTTATAATATTAAATATCGTCTAAAACATTAAATATTAAATACTAGTTAAGTCCTTCAGCTTTGCAGAGCTCAATACTTCAAAGTAATTTTTAGTTTTTAAGTGCATAAGTTACTAGCGCATAATTCATTGCTTAATATCTCTTTCTTGATTAGGAATAGCACTAGCCGAATATCCGTTGAAAATCAACGGTTTCGCAATAAGCAACCACTGAATATTGTCATTTTTTTAATAATTCGCGTTTCACATTTATTCGGCAAATCGAATATTTTAGTGTGCGGAACCCCCTAAAGAAGAAAATATTGTAAATTTTAAATTGCGCACGTCTTCCTTTCGAACTATCTACCAGTACACCAAATTAAAGTCTCTATCTCATCCCGAAGCATACTATTTTATCATTTCCCCTTTTCGAACGTTTTTCTGTGGAGCACACCCATAAATGAACATTTTTGAAAAGCTCTGTTAGCCTTGGGTTTCTTATCAGATGATTAGCCCATATATCAAATATCAAGCTTCTATCACATTTAAAGGAAGCGTGTCTCATTTATTCCGAAAATCGAACATATTGGTGTTCGGCACCATCTAAAGTTGCAAATATTGGAAATCTGAAAATGCACACTTTCTTCCTTCCAAACTACCTACCAGTACACCAAATTTGATGTCTCTATCCTATCGTGAAGCATGTTTTTCTATCACTTCATATTTCGAATGTTTTTCTGTGTTGCACCCCCTTAAATGATCATTTTTGAAAAACCGTAATAATCATAGGGTTTTTTTACTAAATGATTACCCCATATACTAAATTTCAAGCCTCTATCACATTGTAAAGGAAGCGTTTTTCATTTGTTCGTAAAATCGAACATTTTAGTGTGCGGCATCCCCTACAATAGCAAATGTTGGAAAACTGAAATTGCACACTTTCTTCCTTTCTAACTATCTACACGTATACCAAATTTGAAGTCTATCTCATCGCGAAGCATGCTTTTTCTATCATTTCACCTTTCGAATGTTTTTCTGTGGAGTACCCACCCCCCTTAAATATACATTTTTGGAAAACTCCATTCTCCTTGGGTTTTCTATTAAATGATTTGCCCATATACCAAATATCAAACCTCTATCACGTTCTAAAAGGAGTGTTTCTGCTTCATTCCGAAAATCGACCATTTTTGTGTGCGACACCCCCTAAAGTAGAAAATATTGGAAAACTGAAATTTTACACTTTCTTCCTTCCAAACTATCTACCCGTACACTAAATTTCAAAACTCTATCTCATCCTGAAGTATGTTTTCTTATCAATTCACCTTTCGAGCGTTTTCCTCTGGAGCACCCCCTTAAACGAACGTTTTGAAAAACTATAATCGTCTTGGGTTTTTTTATCAAATGATTATTCCATATACCAAATTTCAATCCTCTATCAAATTTTAAAGGAGACATTTCTCATTTATTCGGTAAATCAAACATTTTGGTATGCGGCACCCCCTTAAGTAGAAAATATTGGAAATCTGAATTTACACACTTTCTTCCTTTTCAACGATTTACCCATACACCAAATTTTAAGTCTCTATCTTATGGCAAAGCATGCTTTCCTGTCATTTCACTTTCCTATCATTCACGTTTGGGTGTGGAGCACCCCCTCTAGAGAACGTTTTTGAAAAATTCGATTTTTCCAGGGGGTTTTATCGAACGATCGAGCAGTGTACCAAATTGCAAGTCTCTATCTATTCAGGAAGTGCCTAAAAAAAGCGTGACAGACAGACAGACGGACACTTGGCAATTAGTATATACTAGCCGAATACCCGTTGAAAATCAACGGTCCCACATTAAGCAACCACCGAATGAGGTAAATTTTAAAATAATTCGCATTTCTTATTTATTCGAAAAATCGAACATTTGGTTTTGAGGCACCCCCAAAAGTTGAAAATATCGGAAAACTGAAATTGCATGTGTTCTTCCTTTCGAACTATCTACCCGTACACCAAATTTGAAGTCTGTATCTCATTCCGAAGTATGTTTTTTTTATCAATTCACCTTTCGAATGTTTCTTATCATTTCACTTTTCGAGCGTTTTGGTGTGGAGCACCCCTTCTAGAAAACGTTTTCGAAAAATTCGATTTTTCCAGGGGGGGTTTATCGAACGACGAGCCGTGTACCAAATTGCAAGTCTCTATCTATTCGGGAAGTGCCTAAAAAAAGCGTGACAGACAGGCGGGCGGACAGACAGACAGACGGACACTTGGCAATTAGTATATATAGATATATTGTCTTAAAGCATTTTTATTCCGGTAGAGAAAATTCCCGATTACATAAAATAAAAATAAAAATTGCAACCTTGCTGATAAACAACTACAACGCCTGAAATGGGACCGTCTAAAACACATTTTTTTTAAATTTCTTTTCCCATTTTTCAACAGCAATATAGTTCAAGAGAATTCAATTCTCGACTCATCAAATAAGAAACACTTGTCATCAATAGAAGAATCTTATAAACCAATCCCTTTTCTGTGCAGGTAAACCTGCTGCTTAACAGCATGTACGTAAATTAGAACTGAGGTGAATTCTTTAATTAAAATACGCATAATTGAAAAAAAAACTATATATTTTTTTCGTTTTGAAAAATACCTTTTCCAATCTGTACTATTATTTAATGCTTATATCACCTTTGTAAGTGTTATATATGCAGCTGCAATTTGAAAGTACCATATAAGAAAAAATAAATCCATAGATACCTCTAGATAAATACATATAATGGTATATTTTAATAGAAAGACTGTACATACTATTAAGTTAGCTTATGTTTTCTACGTACTTTTTTCTACCAGACACCAATTCACACCATAGCTTCGTAGTTAACACAAGTCGTTCTCGGGATATTACAATTTTTACTTTCCCTTCCGTATGTCTAAAATGATGAATGGTATGTGAAAAAGATTGAGATGAAAGCTGATATGATGGATATCTTGCGAATTATAAAAAGCCTATCGATTTTTAGCAAGATTCAATTATAAGGAAACTCATTTTTTATTAGTTTTTACAAGGTTGTATCTCTCTACAAAATATGATTTTTAGGGAAAGTTATAAAGTATTGGTTACATCATAGTTTTTGCTTCATATTTTGTCGCTTTTTTCTTCCTCGGCGAAATTGCAGTGGAATATTTGGACTAAAACAGATTTCTTTTTATCTTAAATATCTAAACATATTTAATCACAAATGCTGTTGCTGTAAAAGTTTTTAGTTAAAAAAAATTATTCACAATTTTTTTCTTGCAGTTAAATATTCAGAAGTTTAAAGTCGTCGCCAGGTTTGGACTCATGCATATTATTGCAACGAATCTCTGTGTTTGGATTAGAACTGTGGGAAAGGAAGCACTCGAAGCAATCGCAGAAAATCAACGTGAAAGCGGAATGGGGTCTAGCCTGGAAGAACTTATTTTGCCATTTCGTGTAACAGGTATGATTTATATATCGGTTCTCTGCGAATTTAAATACTCTCTGAAAATTTCTGACATTTTATTAGAGACTGAAATGACCAGTCCTCGATCTATACACTCAGTGACATTGTAACACCAAGACGGAGAAATGGAATTCGTCTGAAAATTAAGGAGAAGACTGACAAGATAGTAAATAAGACATGATAAATTTGCAATGCGAAAAAAAATATATGTTGTGAAATAATTGGCTTACATGGCCATACTAGTACATAAAGGCTTGTGTAGGTACCTTTATTAGCTATACATTTCAATGCAGTCGCGGCACGGAACCGTATAGCTGCCGTACACAGACTTTTTGCTGCTGAGAAATATTTTCTGTTGTCTATAGTGGTTGTGTTAAAGTCTGTAGATGATCTGGTCCCGGATATTTTCTATTGGTTATATATCTGGGGATCTAGCAGGCCATACTAGCATGTTGATATCTAGTAGACATTCCCGTGATATGTGTGTCGTATTTGTACGGGCGCTATATCTTACTGACATAAAGCTTTATTTACAACTATGAAGGGGAATGCTACAGGTTCTAATATTTCAGCAATATAACGTTGAGCTTTTGAATTATTTTCAATATATACAAGAATGGCGCGGATATTATAGCTGATCAATCCCCAGATCATAAAGTTGTGTTCGGGCTGTGTGTCGTTCCACACAATTGGCTGGATTGTCCCGTTTGCCACGTCGCATCCATATTAATTTCCAGTCATGTTAAGAGCCTAAAAAAGCAGGATTCTTCGCAGTAGACGACTAGACACAATTCTGCATCCCCAGTCACTTGGAAACGGCACTAATTCAAGAGTTGATGATGAGTTGAGGCCAATGGTAAGCAGGTCAATGGATAAAGTGTGTGCAACCCTACTTCAGCGATTGAAAATCGTTCAATTAGTAGTGGGTTGACTGATGGCATGTATCACCTCTCGTCTCTGCGGCCAATAAATTGGCTACAGGAATTGCTAACACTTGTCGGCGAATTAGACAACCATCACACTGACTAGTCACCCTACGTCCTCCAGTCCTGACTTTACGGGTGTGGACTCCTTTTATCTATTTCTTGATACATCGTTGAACCATACCGTTGTGTCATCCCAACCGACATGTGCTCCTGTATTCCGAATAGACCACTCAGCCTCGTGAAAGGCAGTTATCGGCCCTCTCTCAAAGTTAATTAGCTGGTATCCTTACGAATACCAGCTCTAGGCATTCTAAACAACTCAATTGTCATTCAGGGACAAATTTCATTTTTTTTCTTAATTTCAAAAATTAATTATTCGATAAAAATGCATGAAATGTCGTAGTCACAACTCGTGAGATTTTATCTCAAATCAGCTGCCTCTCCTGCGAGATTGCAACGAAACTTTAAAAATTTGCCTATTTCGCCATGACGTTCGTGTATGCGAATTTTTGGGTAAATCAAATAAGCGAATCTATGTGATATTCTTATTTTTTAATCTTAATATTTTAATTCTTCAATAATTTTCTTTCTATTTTTAATAATTCTTCAATCTTGATTATCTAATTGAGCTTGTTGACTACGAATAGGGTGTCAATAATAACTAAATATCACCATATTTAGAAACAAGCATTTGTTTTGTGTTTATTTGGATTGGATGCCCAGTCTTGATAACGAATCTAATTCGGAATTAACCTCCAACTTAAGCCTAGAGCTATTTCTCTTTTCGGGCATGATAACCACGTTTTATCTATTTTGGGATAACTCATTGTTTTTCGTATTTTGTCATTGATCGCTTGCTATCAGTTGCTATTTCATTTTTAATACCTAGGGACTCCGATCCTGCTCGCAACGCTCGACAATACGCGTAAATCGTTTAGAGAGTGAGGGGGTTCACCCCCGACTCACCGGCGCTCAGTGAGGTCGCTTCGTGAGCTCTTTCGCGCGGCCTGCTACTCAAGCGTAATACCCCCGTTGGGATCCGCCCCTTGTTTGCTGGCACTCACTAACCTTCAAAGTCCGCTTTGCAAGCTCTTTCAACCTGGCCGGCATACACGATCGTCCTCGTGCTCCCAATCGGCTCTACCAATTGCATATTTACCCACACCAAAGAAAAATTTTCTCTTCAGACTTGCATAAAAAATAGAACAACTCATAAATTTAATTGAAATTTAAAAAGGCTCCATCTTCAAAAAATTCAACTGTATAAGTACATGCCTGCAAAAATTCGTGGGTAATCTGCTCTGTTGCTAATCTGTCCAAGGCCCGAACTCGCAGCACAAATACTTTTCCTTTGACTTTGACAATTAATATCTCTTTAAATAATGTTTAAATCGAAAAACCGTTTATTTCAGCGTGCTCCCCTAATATTCTTCTACAATGTACATTTCATATTTTTGTATGAAAGTAGAGATGAGTGCAGGAGTGCCGTACAAGACGATGAAACTATGGAGGCAATAATAGATCAAAGAAGATGAGTTCGTAATATCTGTGTATGTGGTTACCACGCTTGTTAATAAAAGAGCTTATGCAACTGTTTACAAGTATTTGAGGAAAGTGTACATAGAATAGATAATGTTTTCATCTATTTATTCATATATTAAATTTAGAATCAGTAAAATTATCAATTAAAATGTCATTAGTAATTATACTTTTTTTCCTATTTCAGAATACAACAACCATACTATAAATATGAGCAACCCCTGTGAAAAACAAAATATAATGGGATCCATTGTATCAGATGCATCCCCCTTTTTGTATCCTTTTATTGTCGAGTACAGCCTTATAGCTGCTGCTGTGCTCTATGTGATGTGGAAAAATATAGGCCATAATCCGATGTTCCGTATTGAACAAAGTGCTGAGGATGCTCTGTCCAGAACTTCCAGCTCGCAATCATTCCATCGAGTAAATTGCGCGGGTTCCAGTCGAGGATTATTTCTTGGTCTTTTCTTATTGGTCATCTCAACCATATGCTTGATTGTGTTCTTTGTCTTCATCCACCATGATGATCTAAGTCTTGTGGCTGTCTACCTCTCTGACTTATCTCATTCAATCATCATGCTGATATCAATATTTGCTATTATTGTAGGATTTTTTCGAGTACGTGCTCTTCGATTTCATTACGACAGACAAGACCATCTTCGAGATCTCTTATTGCGAGTCAGTGCCTTTGGTCTTTACACATATGCGATGTTTGGAATTATAGCAGGTACCTTATCACCACTGCAGTATACCCCCAACCTTCTTGTCATGCTCACTAGTTGCCTGACCATCATTCAAGTCACACTTCAATCTCTCTTTGTAGCTGATATCACTTGTAGATCAACTTGCCTTCCCGAGCATGACAATACGAAGCCTGGTCGTCAAGTAATCACATTCCTTTTAATGGTGAATCTCACATTCTGGATTATCTACACTTTTGAAATGCAGAAAGTTCAAGCTAGCCCAGTTCAACTTGGATTTTATGGATTTATGGCCTGGACGGTCATAGTTAGAACAACATTACCACTAAGCATATTTTTTCGCTTCCATTCATTCATAACATTTGCAGAAGTTTGGAAGAATTCGTACAAGAATATCTGCAATTAATTCATCTTATTAATTAAAGTTGACAGAATATTAACAAAAAATTTCGAGCGAATTATTTTGACTTCAAAATTTTATTTGAAGTTTTTTGAAGTATATATTCTTTGACTGTATCCATTTTTATATAAAACTGCTAAAATTTAAGTATCTCAAGAACAATACTTAAAGAAGCAAATTTGTCTAACTTAAAATGTTATTTAAATTTTTTATACATATAGCTTATGAAATTTAAGCAGAAATAATACTTGCATAACTGACTTAAAATCCTACCGCCATTGTTTGTCATCAATGTGCATTTCATTTTTATAAAATTTTCCATGTTTATTTAGGAATTACTATTTATTGCAGTTTTCATCATTTTATTCATACTGTGCCAAATAGTCTGCAAAAAAGTTATGATATGTAGTCAGAAAATTTTGTAGTTTAGTATTGCTTTCAAAATTTCCAGTTTAACAAATATGTTAAAGAAATCTGCAAGAGCTGGATATAAAAACATTGAATGATTATTTAATATTACTAGAAGTACTTAATGTTATTATAGACGTGTTTTTTGCAACTAACTTTTTATAAAAGCATTAGAACATATATTTGATAAATTCCTTTCAATTTCAAAACTCCAACGGGTTTTGTTGATTTCGTTGATTCAGAAACATTTTTTACTCTCAAGAACTGATGAATTTTACACCATTTCTAAATCATCTCGTCGTATATGTGCATCTGTGTATGTGTGAAGTTCAGAACTGCATTTAGTCATCATTTTATTACAACGTGAAAGACAATTTCAATAGCTTCTGTTTTGTAAAATTGAACAATGAATATCTTGAATCATTTGGTCATCTGTATTTTGTACATTGCATTTAAATCTTTAGGTATTATTTGACGCGTCAATATTTAACACGATTCCGCCACACAAATAATATTTTTACATTCTTTTCTAGAATTCCATGTGTAACAGCAATCTATGAGCTTTTCCTGATGCTTATTTGAAATATGTCAGATTTACAATCAGAAATGCGCCGTAAAAACTAATTAATATAGATTTCTTGGCTAATTTAGAAATAATATATTCAAGATTGATTTGATTATAACTGGCGTCTTAAAGTACCAATACATAACTGATTGTTGCTCCAAAGTTGTACATTAAATACTTGCAGCTGCAACCTAAAATCAGAATTCTCAAAATATTCTTTATTTTCAAATTTAAGTTTATGTAAAATTAATTGTTTAATTAATTTTTGAACCACCTAATAATTGAATTTTAATTCTACAATATAATACAAATAATCTGCAATATCCAATCATCTGACGTTCTAGATGTCATGTTTCGTTCAAATGTGTTTAATTGTGTAATTCCAAAGAAAGTAATAAATTATATTTAAGGATATATTAAACTTTAGAATATATAATTGCAATGTAATGTACATTTTTCAAATCCTTAATGCAATTTAAATAATACTCTTTGGTACTTTTTATACAGCTTCAACAAACAAGTCTGTAGGCTAATGCAAATTGTAGATAAGTTTTGTATTGTAAGGGAAGAAATGTCTTATCTACAATTCCATGTCTTTCATTGACATGTATTAATAGAACTTAAGCACATTTTCTTCATTCCTTCAAGAACAAAGAAAATATTTTATTGCAATCATTTCTGTGCAACCAATCATTCTTAAACATTTGGTGCATTGCAAGTGTACTACAGCAAAGCCCTAATTACATAGCATTTCAACATTTTGAAGATTTGTGTATGAAACTCACAAGTTTCTGGATTTACAAACTTTTAGTATACAATTTCAGCATAAAACTATCAAAGTATTTTACATGAAACCGCACAGGGAAAACATATTTCATTCTGAATTGCAAAGCTTTATGATTAAACTACAAAATATTTTTTGAACTGTTATTATAACTTAAAGCTGAATAACATTAAATACATCAATTTTGGATAAAAAAAAAATTATTTTTTTTTTGTATTTTTAAGTTTACTCTTTTTAACATAGACATATCATCTAAAAAATATAATATAAACAGGAAATTTATGAAGGAGTCTTCACGTGGTGGCAAATGGTGTGTACACACAACTAAAAAGCATTTCAATTCTATTTTGCTTACATATTTCCAACAATCATGCGAATTTTCGAAAAAAACAAAGAAAAAAAAAACCACGGAAGTGGCATCTCCAAAATTGTAAATATAATTCCTTAGTAAACCCCCAACTCCCTCTAGAGTTCTATACTGAATTCATATCAGTCGTTATCTCAGTTTTATATATAGTCAATCCAGAGAAATATTTGTTTCAAGGAAATGTTTTGAACCGGAAATGTAAAAAAATAAAAGTGTACATCCTTAGTGAATTCACGAATCCCATCCAAAATTTAATGCTGAATTCATATCAGTCATTATCGAACCCCAATCTATAGCCAATCCTGAGAAACAAATATTTCAAGAAACATTTTGAACCGTAAGTGCAAAAAGAACCGGAGGTGGAAATCGTCGGTAAAACCCCTACTCTTCCCCCCCCCCCGAAATTTAATGTTGAATTCATATCAGTCTTTATCTAACCTCTATCTATAGCCAATCATAAGAAATAAATGTTTCAAGAACTGTTTTAAGATAAAGTGGAAAAAGAAACCGGAAGAGGAAATTATTAGTGAACCCCTATCCATTTCGGAATTTGATACTGAATCCATATCAGTCATCATTTAAGCTATATTTTTAACAGATACTGAGAAACAGATGCTTAAAAAATGCAATGTTTCTAATCGGAAGTGATATCTTCAGAACCAGAAGTATAAATCCTTAGTAAATCTTTAATCCCCTCACCACTCCAGAATTTTATGCTGAATCCATAGCAGTCAGTATCTAAGTTCTATATGTAGCCAACCCTGAGAAATAAATATTTGAAATAAAATTTTTGAACTGGAAGTGGAAAAGAATCCGGAAGGGAAAATTTTTAGTGAACTACACTACCTTCTCCAGAATCGGATGTTAAATTCATATCAACTATCATCTAAGCTCCATTTAAAGCCAATTTTTATAGATAAAATTTTCAAGTAAAATGGAAATTCATGAACTGGAAATGAAAAAAGTCTTTAATGAACCCCCAACCCTTTACAAAATTTGATACTAAACTCAAATCAGTCATAATCTGAGCTATATCTATAGCAAATTCTGAGAAATAGATTTTTCGAGAGAAAAAAAATTCTGAAATAGAATAGTATGGCAAACTTTTTGCCACCAATAATTCCTTCGAAACCATCTGTAATACAAATTGTGTACGCTGATTAAAATACGAACTTTTCGAATGCAAGTTATAACTAGTGCAAATTTTAATATTATTACACAAATTTATACTATACTCAAATATATATACTCAACTTACTACTTGAAACTGCATTTTTTGGTTATTATAACTGTATAGCTTTTTTTTTTCAATAAGATTATTCAGTCTTTTATATGCCAAAAAGGGAGAATATCTTCAATCCGATTCTCTTAATCTTGATAAATCATAATTTTTGAAGGCCCACTCAATTATTTCTGTGTTGTTTACCTCCCTGCATTTTATTACCACCTCCTTTTTACATGAACTTCAAGCATACAAGTTATTCTTCATGAATTTCGAATACATGAATTTATCTGTAAAATTATTTTAAACTAATATTTAAGCCTGTCAAAGACAGAGAAACTGATACTCTTAAAAAAATTAAGTTGAATTTTTTTTAGTAAGTTTTATTTTGGAGCAATGTATGGAGTTTGGCGTCGAAAATAGTTGAATTAATCGAAAATTGACCCATACTATCGAAAATTGATTTATACTATAAATGCGCAAAGCCCTCTAGGTTACCTGAGGGGCGAGATTCTGGAGTTTTTGACTTCCTCCATTTTGTCTATCCCCGAGAGAAAAATAAAAAATCCGGCTTACTTAGGTTCTGTTTCGTAATAGATACTATAAGCAAAGCTTTAGCCTTCTAAGTGGCCGGGAAACTTCTGGGGGGTCTGGAAAGTCTAAAAAAGGTTTATCCGCCCCGGGGAGATTTGTAACTTCGGCTCCGTTAAGTTCTTTACTACGGTTGATACTATAAATGTGCAAATATTTAGCCTTCTACGTCATGAGGGGGGGGGGGGCGGACCCTGAAGGATCCGGAAGAACTTTTCGGAACACCTCTATTATTTCCGCCTCCAGGAGAAATCGAAAATTTGGCTCCGTTAAATTTTGTCTTGCTGACGATACTATAAGTGTGGAAGTTTTAAGACACCAGAAGGCTTTTGAGAATTTTGGAAGTCTTTTAGACCTCCTTTTATTCACCCTCGAGAGGTAAAATCGAAAAATCGACTCCTTTAGGATGTGTACTGCAGCCATTACTATAAGTGTACAAAGATTCAGCCTTTCGCGTCACTGAGAGGGCTTCTGGAGGGTCTAGGAGGACTTTTCGAAAAACTCACATTTTCTCCGCCCCTTTGGGAGGGAATCGAAAATTTGGCGCAGTTTCGCTCTGTCGTGAGGCAGATACTATAAGTCTGCAAAGATTCAGCCTTCTGGGGCTTCTGGGAGGTCTGGAAAGCCAAAACCACGTTAGACAATTATTATATAGATGTTTTCATTTATTACTTTTTCACAAACGGAGAAACATTTCCTATTTTTCCGTAAATGCTACTCGGTTTAGGAAAAATTTGATACTTATTATTTTTCCCATCTCTCCCCCCCCCCCCCCAAGTCAATAAAAAAATGAACATTTTGGTATTTCTTTTAGTTTTAATGCACTTGTTTTTTTCTTCTTCTTTTTCTTTTTTTCCCCTCTTTTCACTTTACACCACCAGGAATTTAAAGTTTCAATATATAGATATGTATCTGCATCTCTGTGCCAAATTTGAAGGCTCAAACGAACGGGTCAGATTTTAGAGCATGGACAGACATAAACAGTTCGTTGATAGCATTTCTATTTTTACCTGCAACACCCTAAAAGTAATAGAAAATTCTGTCTGTTACACTCCAAGATCGCATTTGAAAACGGTACGACACTATAAAATTTAGACTCTTGTAAACATATTTTACATCGTTGAGGAATTTTTTTAGCTTTTCTCGGTATTGATTAGATTTTGGAGGACTTAATACAAGAGATTCCAAAAATATATGTGGGCTTTACTGTAATGTTAATGGACTTTACTGTAGCCTTGCAATTATTTTTAAAATGCACCACTTTTTTTACTTGAATAACTATTTATTAATATGCACGTAATTTGATAGATATTTCATACTTCCACAATGGATTGGATTTGTGGTTTATATTCCTTTAGCCACACCTAATGAAAATTTCTAGTACAAATGCATAATTTATAAATGTTTCTTTAGAGAAGCCCACAAAACAAATTTGTATTTGCTATATTCGTTTATATACCATGAGTCTCCGGTGGAAACAAACTGTATTTTCTACCATTGAACAAAACTATTCATATAGATGTTATTGTAGCAAGAAGTCAATTGATTTGAGATGTGTGTTGTGCTGTGATGTTTATTATAATAAAGGCAGAAAATTGTTATCTTGTGTGTCCTTAAATGTGAGTTAAAAAACTGCATTAATACACAACATACCTTTCAAAAGTTCGCCATGGATGAACATTCGCAGTTATGATAGCTTCATAGGTGCACAGAATGTTCACGTTGAAGAAAGAATAAAAATGCGTTTTTTAACCTAGCCATTTCTACGCTTTATAAATGGTGCATTATAAATAAAATGTCTTCTACACATCGGCGCTCTACAATTCTGTAGCATCATTTTCATACCAAAATCAACTTGCTATTGGATATACATGTATATCAGGAGATATCATAAGATATCATGCATACAACATACATATAAATATATAGATATATAAATGTACTAGCAGGTGTATATAGTATAGCTGCTTTTAATTGTGCTGAAACATATATCACTGTATACTTTCTTCTTCAAAGAATGGTGTATAATCTTTGCATTTTTAAAAACACTCCCAAACTACAAACTTATGTAAGTATTAAGGTTTTTGTGTTTTATTGGATATTATTTTTATATTTAGATCGTATTAAATCATATTAAACTAATTAACAGTTTTCAAATATGAGACTTGGGTGGGTTTCGGTAAGATAAATGAGGGTCTATATCCGCCACAGGGAACAATCTCAGTACGCCAATGAGAGGTATTAATACAAATTGATGAAGCAATAGTGGAAAATATTTCAAAAGAAACGTCTTTATGCAAAGTAAGCAGATGCAGAGAGTCAATTATATCATTAAAAATCTGATGTTGGCAGCACATGACTTTCTTTATGGACTCAAAATCATTTTCTCTTTCTTTCATAATTCATTAAAATGAGTTTAAATGCACAAAATAACACGGATAATTATTTTAAATTACACTGAATTTGCAGTTTTACTCTAATTTTCGTTTTTATTTGACGACTGGACATCGTTTCAAAGGTTATTGCAAAGATGTTCAAAATCTAAAATATTTCTATAATAGTAATGAGGTTAGTCTTATTCTTTTCGTCCTCAAAAATGTCAAAAATTACTTATAAAACAAGCATTAAATTGATGTATTTGAGCCTATGTAGTCTTTTATTTCAGATTTTGACGATTTCTGAGGGCAATTTCGTAAAAAAAGGCATGTTCTTTTTATTCGAATGGTACCAAATTCTCAGCACCAAGGTAACCCAAAAGTGACTTATACAGGGTGTCCCAAAAATATTGAAACGCGCTTTAATTCTTTACCTGTTGGAGATAAGTGGGCAATGCAAATTGCAAAAATGTTGAAAGTAAGGTAGGAAATAAGACTGCGTTAATGAAATAATTGTCCCATTAATTTTCAAAAAGTTACACTTTTTAAATTTTTACACAACCCCCTTAGACAAATTTGGTCAATCAGAAAATTTTTATTTTTAATGCAACATGATCATTAAAAAAACCCGCATATCTGCATCTTTAATTGGAAATTGAACATTGGGAATGGGGACCATATATCAAATTAGAAATGTAAATTTGTGACATATCACAAAAAAGATAAAACTGGATATGAGACATTTTTCGAATTCCGCGTAGACTCACGATGCAATCACGGATTCTTAAGTACTTTTCCCATTGAGATATGCCATTTTTTATTTGAAACAATTAAAATAAATAAGTAAACAAATGCAAGTATGTATGTGATTTTGAAATTTAACATAATTTTTCAAAACGAAGAATAGAACTCACAGACGATTTTTTCTTTCCTTTAACTCTAATTTAGCCGTTTCAAATGTTTATAGTAAAGTAATTTAAAAAAACTGAAGAATGAAATCCAGACGATATATTTTTTAATTTACGTATTTATTCCCAGTATCATTTCCATTCAATACAACTCAACTTTTTTTTAATATTATACCAAAATAAAGATTAGAAATCATTCAGTGAATCGATAGCATGTTTAGTTCTGAACTAGCCGAATACCCGTTGAAAATCAACGGTCTGGTAATAAGCAACCCCTGAATAATGTAAATTTTTTAATAATTCGCGTTTCACATTTATTCGACAAATCGAATATTTTGGTGTGCAGAACCCCCTAAAGAAGAAAATATTGGGAAACTAAATTTGCGCATTTCTTTCTTTCGAATTATCTTCCCGTACACCACATTAAAGTCTATCTCATTCCGAGGCACCCCTATATTATTATTTCTCCTGTGGAACATTTTTCTATGAAGCACATCCATAAATGAACATTTTTGAAAAATTCTGTTTGTCGTGTGTTTTTTATCAGATGATTGGCCCATATACAAAATATCAAGCCTCTATCACATTTAAAAGGAAGCGTGCCTCATTTATTCGGAAAATCAAACATATTAGTGTGCGCACCCCTTAAAGTAACAAATATTGGAAATCAGAAATTTCACACTTTCTTCCTTTCAAACTATCTATCTGTACACCAAATTTGACGTCGCTATCCTATCGCGAAGAGAAGCATGTTTTTCTATCACTTCACCTTTCGAACGTTTTTCTGTGTAGCACCCCGTTAAAGAACATTTTTGTCAAACTGTATTCATCTTTGGTTTTTTGTCAAATGGTTAGTCCATACACTAAATTTCAAACCTCTATCACATTGTAAAGGAGGCGTTTTTCATTTGTTCGGCAAATCGAACATTTTAATGAGCGGCACCCCCTACAATAACAAATGTTGGAAAACTGAAATTGCACACTTTCTTCCTTTCCAACTTTTTACCCGTACACCAAATTTGAAGTCTGTATCTCATCGCGAAGCATGCTTTTCTAGCATTTCATCTTTCGAATGTTTTTGTGTGGAGTACCCACCCCCTTAACTACACATTTTTGAAAAACTATATTCTTTTTGTGATTTCTATCAGATGATTCGCCCATATACCAAATATCAAGCCTCTATCACGTTTTAAATGGGGCGTTTCTCCTTTATTCCGAAAATCGAACATTTTGGTGTGAGGCACCCCCCAGAGTAGAAAATATTGGTAAACTGAAATTGTACACTTTCTTCCTTTCAAACTATCTACCTTTACACCAAATTTGATATTTCTATCTCATTCCGAAGCATGGTTTTTTATCAATACACTTTTCGAAAGTTTTACTCTAGAGCACCCCCTTAAACGAACATTTTTAAAAAACTATATTCGTCTTGGGTATTTCCATCAAATGATTAGCCCATATACCAAATTTCAAGCCTCTATCAAATTTTAAAGGAGCGTTTACTCATTTATTCTGTAAATCGAACATTTTGGTGTGCGACACCCCCTAAAGTAGAAAATATTGGAAATCTGAAATTGCACACTTTCTTCCTTTTGAACGATTTACCCATACACCAAATTTGAAGTCTTTACCTCATCGCAAAGCTTGCTTTCCTATCATTTCGCTTTTCGAACGTTTTAGTGAGCGGCACCTCCTTAAGTAGAAAATATTGGAAATCTGAAATTGCACACTTTCTTCCTTTCGAATGATTTACTTATACACCAAATTTGAAGTCTCTATCTCATCGCAAAGTATGCTTTCCCATCATTTCACTTTTCGAACGTTTTGGTGTGGGGCACCCCCTTTATAGAACGTTTTCGAAAAATTCGATTTTTCCAGGGGTTTTTATCGAACGACTGAGCCGTGTACCAAATTGCAAGTCTCTATCTATTCGGGAAAAGCCTAAAAAAAGCGCGACAGACAGACAGACGGATACTTGGCAATTAGTATATACTAACCGAATACCCGTTGAAAATCAACGCTCTCGCAATAAGCAAAACCTGAATAATGTAAATTTTTGAATAATTCGTGTTTCACATTTATTCAGCGAATCGAATATTTTAGTGTGCAGAAGCCTCTAAAGAAGAAAATATTGGAAAATTCAAATTGCGCACGTCGTCCTTTCGAATTATATACCAGTACACCAAATTAAAGTCTCTATCTCATCCAGAAACATACTATTTTATCATCTCCCCTTTCGAACGTTTTTCTTTGAAGCACCCCCATAAATGAACATTTTTGAAAAACTCTGTTCCTGTTGTGTTTTTTATCAGATGATTGACCCATATACCAAATATCAAGCCTCCATCACATTTAAAAGCAAGTGTGTCTGAATTATTCCGAAAATCGAACATATGAGCGTGCGACACCCCCTAAAATAGCAAATATTGGAAATCTGAAATTTGCACACTTTCTTCCTTTCAAAGAATCTACCAGTACACCAAATTTGATGTCTCTATCCTATTGTGGAGTATGTTTTTCTATCATTTCATATTTCGAACGTTTTTACGTTTTTCTGTGTTGCACCCTCTTAAATGATCATATTTGAAAAACCGTAATAATCTTAGTTCTTTTTTATCAAATGATTAGCCCATATACTAAATTTCAAGCTTTTATTACACTCTAAAGGAGGCGTTTTTCAGTTGTTCGTGAAATCGAACATTTTAGTTTGCGCCACCCCCTACAATAGCAAATGTTTGTAAACTGAAATTGCACACTTTCTTCCTTTTAAACTATATACCCGTATACCAAATTTGAAGTCTCTAACTCATCGCGAAGTATACTTTTTCTATCATTTCACCCTTCGAATGTTTTTCTGTGGAGTACCCATCCCCCTTAAATATATATTTTTGAAAAACTCCATTCTTCTTGTGTTTTCTATCAAATGATTCGCCCATATACCAAATATCAAGCCTCTATCTCGTTCTAAAAGGGATATTTCTACTTCATTCCGAAAATCGAACATTTTTGTGTGCAACACCCCCTAAAGTATAAAATATTGGAAAACTGAAATTGTACACTTTCTTCCTTCCAAACTATCTACCCGTACACCAAATTTCAAATCTCTATCTCATCCCGCAGTATGTTTTCTTATCAATTCACCTTTCGAACGTTTTCCTCTAGAGCACCCCCTTAAACGAACGTTTTTGAAAAACTATATTCGTCTTGGGTGTTTTCATCAAATGATTAGTCCATATACCTAATTTCAAGCCTCTATCAAATTTTAAAAGTTTCTCATTTATTCGGTACATCGAACATTTTGGTGTGCGGCACACCCTTAAGTATAGAAAATATTGGTTATCTGATATTGCACACTTTTTCCTTTCGAACGATTTACCCATACACCAAATTTGAAGTCTCTATATCATCGCAAAACATGCTTTCCTATCATTTCCTTTTTCGAACGTTTTGGTGTGCGGCACCCCCTTAAGTAGAAAATATTGGAAATCTGTAATTGCACACTGTCTTCCTTTCAAACGATTTACCCATACATAAATTTGAAGTCTCTATCTCATCACAAAGCATGCTTTCTCATCATTTCACTTTTCGATCTTTTTGGTGTGCGGCACCCCCTTAAGTAGAAAATACTAGAAATGTGAAATTGCACACTTTTTCCTTTCGAACGATTTACCCATACACCAAACTTGAAGTCTTTATCTCATCGCAAAGCATGCTTTCTTATCATTTAACTTTTCGAGCGTTTTGGTGTGCGGCACCCCCTAAGGTTGAAAATATTGGAAATCTGAAATTGCACACTTTCTTCCTTTCGAATGATTTACCCATAAACCAAATTTGAAGTTTCTATCTCATCGCAAAGTGTGCTTTCCCATCATTTCACTTTTCGAGCGTTTTGGTGTGGGGCACACCCTCTATAGAACGTTTTCGAAAAATTCAATTTTTCCAGGGAATTTTATCGAACGACCGAGACGTGTACCAAATTTCAAGTCTTTATCTATTCGGGAAGTGCCTGAAAAAAGCGTGACAGACAGACAGACAGACAGACAGACGGACGGACACTTGGCAATTTGTATGTACTAGGCGAATACCCGTTGAAAATCAACGGTTTCGCAATAAGCAACCCCTGAATAAGGTAAATTTTTTAATAATTCGCGTTTCACATTTATTCGACAAATCGAATATTTTGGTGTGCAGAACCCCCTAAAGAAATAAATATTGGGAAACTAAATTTCCGCATTTCTTCCTTTCGAATTATTTACCCGTACACCACATTAAAGTCTATCTCATCCCGAGGCACCCCTATATTAGTATTTTTCCTCTGGAAATTTTTTCTGTGAAGCACACCCATAAATGAACATTTTTTAAAAACTTGTCTTGGATTTTTTATCAGATGATTGGCCCATATACCGAATATCAAGCCTGTATCACATTTAAAAAGGAGCTTGCCTCATTTATTCGAAAAATCGAACATAGTAGTGTACGGCACCCCTTAATGTAGCAAATATTGGAAATCTGAAATTTCACGCTTTCTTCCTTTCAAACTATCTACCCGTACACCAAATTTGAAGTCTCTATCCTATCGAGAAGCATTTTTTTTCGATCACTTTACCTTTCGAACGTTTTTCTGTGTAGCACCCCGTTAATGAACATTTTTGTCAAACTGTATTCATCTTTGGTTTTTTTGTCAAATGGTTCGCCCATATACTAAATTTCAAGCTTCTATCACATTGTAAAGGAGGCGTTTTTCATTTGTTCGGCAAATCGAACATTTTAGTGAGGGGCACCCCCTACAATAGCAAATGTTGGAAGACTGAATTTGCACACTTTCTTCCTTTCCAACTTTTTACCCGTACACGAAATTTGAAGTCTCTATCTCATCGTGAAGCATGCTTTTCTAGCATTTCATCTTTCGAATGCTTCTGTGTGGAGTACCCACCCCCTTAACTATACATTTTTAAAAAACTCTATTCTTTTTGTGATTTCTATGAGATGATTCGCCCATATACCAAATGTAAAGCCTTTATCACGTTTTTAAATTTGCAGTTCTCCTTTATTCCGAAAATCGAACATTTTGGTGTGCGACACCCCCTAAAGTAGAAAATATTGGTAAATTGAAATTGTACACTTTCTTCCTTTCAAACTATCTACTCTTACACCACATTTGATATCTCTATCTCATTCCAAAGCGTGGTTTTTTTTATGAATTGACTTTTCGAACGTTTTACTCTGGAGCACCCCCTTAAACGAACATTTTTGAAAAACTGTATTCGTCTTGGGTGTTTTCGCCAAATTTTTAGCCCATATACCAAATTTTAAGCCTCTATCAAATTTTAAAGGCGCCTTTTCTCATTTATTCGGTAAATCGAACGTTTTGGTGTGCGACACCCCCTTAAGTGGAAAATATTGGAAATCTGAAATTGCACACTTTCTTCCTTTCGAACGATTTACCCATACACTGAATTTGAAGTCTCTATCTCATCGCAAAGCATGCTTTCCTATTATTTCACTTTTCGAACGATTTGGTGTGCGGCACCCCCTTAAGTAGAAAATATTGGAAATCTGAAATTGCACACTTTCTTCCTTTCGAACGGTTTAACCATACACTGAATTTGAAGTCTCTATCTCATCGCAAAACATGCTTTCCTATCATTTAACTTTTCGAACGTTTCGGTGTGCGGCACCCCCTTAAGTAGAAAATATTGGAAATCTGAAATTGCACACTTTTTTCCTTTCGAATCATTTACCTATACACCAAATTTCAAGTCTCTATCTCATCGCAAAGTATGCTTTCCCATATTTTCACTTTTCGAACGTTTTGGTGTGGGGCACCCCCTCTATAGAACGTTTTCGGAAAATTCTATTTTTCCAGGGGGGTTTTATCGAACGACCGAGCTGTGTACCAAATTGCAAGTCTCTATCTATTCGGGAAGTGCCTGAAAAAAGCGTGACAGACAGACAGACGGACAGACGGACACTTGGCAATTAGTATATACTAGCCAAATACCCGTTGAAAATCAACGGTCCCACATTAAGCAACCACTGAATAAGGTAAATTTTAAAATAATTCGCGTTTCTTATTTATTCGAAAAATCGAACGTTTGGTTTTGAGGCACCCCCAAAAGTTGAAAATATCGGAAAACTGAAATTGCACATGTTCTTCCTTTCGAACTATCTACCCGTACACCAAATTTGAAGTCTGTATCTCATTCCGAAGTATGTTTTTTTTTATCAATTCACCTTTCGAACGTTTCTTATCATTTCACTTTTCGAACATTTTGGTGTGGAGCACCCCTTCTAGAGAACGTTTTCGAAAAATTCGATTTTTCCAGGGGATTTTATCGAACGACCGAGCCGTGTACCAAATTGCAAGTCTCTATCTATTCGGGAAGTGCCTAAAAAAAGCGTGACAGACAGACGGACGGACAGACAGACAGATAGATAGATTGACGAATTAAGAACACGTAACTGGTTGTACATTATGGTATTTTAACAAATAACGAGCTTTTCGAATTAACAATGATTTATGCTCTGTGTAATAAAAAGACTGCAGACTCTATCAATGTATGCATATTTTAATTATGTGCCCAACCGCGTAGTGAGTACCACTGCTTTATATAATCTCCGTCTGTGTAATGCTTTATTTAGATGCATTTGTGAAAAAAATTTTGACACATATTAACGTATTTTTGATCTAAACAATTTCCATCGTCAATTTGCTTATGATCCTTATTTTCACTGATGAAACAGCCTTTCACTTGGTACGGAAAAGTGGCATAAGTCAGATTTTTTCCTTTATCATAATTCAGTTGATTTTAAAGATACAGATATGCGGGGTTTGTTTAATGATCTTGTTGCATTAAAAATAAAATTTTTCTGATTGACCAAATTTGTCTAAGGGAGTTGTATAAAAATTTAAAAAGTGCAACTTTTTGAAAATTAATGGGAGGACTATTTCATTAACGTAGTCTTATTTCAACATTTTTGCAATTTACATTGCCCGCTTATCTCTAACAGGTAAATAATTAAAGCGCGTTTCAATCTTTTTTTGGGACATCCTGTATACCAAATTCTGTGACATTTCGTTGAATAGTCCTCAATCTAGAGTGGATAAATTGGACACATAGACAGACAGGCACACAGAAAGACACACAGGCAAACAGACGCACACACCAGATGTCACGCTAAAAATAGGTTTTTCGTGTTCTAGAGTGCTCGAAACGTGTAAATCTGTCAAAAACTCGAGGACCGATTTTGGACCAATACTTTCCATATACATTGCCATGTATTGTAGGTTACTTAAAAATGACTTCGCAAAGGTTGACACCTGCCGCATCGGCAAAAATTTTCATAAATTCCGATAGTCGAATAGTCGATAATCGAATTCCACAGATGTGAGCGATAGTAATGATCAAACTTATGACCCTACATACAATTGCAGTAATTTATTTGAATAAATTAAAATTTTTTGGTATGAAACTTCATTATTTTAATGAATGAAAATGAATTTTAATGATGTATTGAAAGGGTGTTAAGATACGTTAATCAAAGATCTATCCAAGAAACTTCGAATCCTGTATATATTTAAAAATTAAATGACTTTACATTGTAGAAATTTTCTTATCCTTATTATGGAAATATTTAACTGTTATATATGTTAACACCTAAGTATATCCTAGCATAATCTTCTTTAAATTCACTCACAAAAATGTTAACAGCTTTTTAGCCAATGCAAATATGTTTCTTTTGGGACAACCTTCCAACCTTGGTGCTACTGTTCTAAAGGAATTTAACCCTAATGCACGCGATATTTCCCATTCAAAATTATTAAACATTATTATAATATGTTCACTTGTCCATCATATATTTTATCAGTCTTTAGACACCGCTCATGGCACAGATATACCCAGGGATGAAGACATTGATGGCATATAAACGTCAATCACATTAGGCATTAAAAATAACGATAAAGTCTAAATTCGACGCCAGAATATAACGTAACATCAGGCACTTATCTGGCCTTAGATTTAAACTCATCAGCTATAATAGAACAAAATGTGAACTAAATAGTTATTTTCTAGGCAAACATTTACCCAGACTAACACACGTGCTTTGATATTAAAACAGTACTAACGACTTTTTTTTTAGAACTGATATTTTGTATTAAAAATATTGCTGGTAATATAAAATCAGGTCAAACTCTGCATGTCCATAAAATGCATATAAAAGAAATAATTTTCTTGCCAAAATTTAACAAGCTAAAAAGATAAGCAATTTATTGTATTACATGTAATTATTACATACAGTTGTAGAAACAGAATGCAAAAATTCTCCTCAGTAAAATGCATTACATGATTGCAAAATTAATTATAACAGGCTCCACAATTGAGCTCAGTGGAGAACCGGTGAATTTGCAAGAATCATTTAGAGCAGGGTTGGAGAACCTTTTTATGTTTGAAGGCCACATTGAAGAAAACTATCCTACAATAAGGCCGCACACAAGAATTTTTATTATATATACAGCAAAATGTAAATCTTTAATGGGAAAATATAATTCATGTATACAACTTAAAAAGAAGGAAGGCGTTTTCAGAAGGCCGCACTTAATGCTCAAAGTTTCTCACCCTAGTTTAGAGTGATTCCCGAGCACTATAGAATCTGATCACATTCTGTTTTTCACATAATTCATACTAATACCTTGTAAAAAGATATGACTTAATTAACTAAAAAAAAATGACATGCTTCAATGAATAATTTCATTTTATAAAACTGAATATACTTCCCATTGTTTAAAGACTTGAAAAGTAAACTACCGCTCTTAAAATAAGTTTAAAATCCATTAATATTATGCAAAATTTCACAGAGCTTTGTTTATTTAGCACTTAAATTATCCCAGTTTGAGCAGTTTGAATTTATTTCAATGAGTTCTTGTTTTTTCAACAGGCTACTAGCCTACAAACTTTCTTGATTTTAATATTATTCTTGAATAGTAAGCATTACTATTTATGAGTAGTAAATTCTTATATACTTACATGATATGACAGATTTTTGTATAAATTATATTCTCTGTTTGATGTATTAGCAATAACGAGGTGAAAAACACTTAAAGTTTATACAGAATAAGAGTTTCCTGAAATCTGATCTCTTAGCTCTTTGTATTACTTGTTAAGAAATATTTATGTTCAACAAATTTTGGAAGACAAAACCATTTCATGGTAACAAGTTATATCATCAGAGTACAGAGTTATTTACTCAATGTTAGTTTTTTTTCTTCTCTCAATATTAAGAAATACTAGCGCAGGCGTGCCATTATTTGAAGAATTTCACATCCCTCGCGTTTTTCTGTGTCGCACTGCAAAAAACTATAACATACAAAAATATCAAATTTGGTACATTTGTAGAAAAATGTTAGGGAAATAAGCTGCAACAGACCGTTTTTCTATTTAGACCGTAGTTTAAGAAATATAGAATATCAATGCCAAAGGAAGAATATTTGAGCTATGAATCGCGTCTTCGACAGACTAACAATACCAAGCCTGCAAATTTTTGCAGTCATGTACCTACATAGTCCAATCCATTGAGTCGGTTACCTGCTTTGTGGGTCGGGTTCCCTGTACTTTTTAAGCTAAGGAAATTATTTTTAGAAGCTATATATACCTTATCACATTTTTTATGAGAGTAACTGGATAAATGCACAAGCCGGGTTACAAACTGTAAACGAAGAAAATTGTACATATGCGTTAGAGATTAAGACCTACTGAATAGAATTTTAAAATACAATTCCATTGCAGGTCGCAGGCGCATATTCGGATGTTTGCTGGGGGTTCAGTTCGGGTTACGTGTTAATAATTTTCTCTTCGGGTCCAGTTGCGGGTCGGCAATCTTCTTTCAATTTGACAATTTCAAGACCTGCGCAGATCTCTTCTACATAGTAGAATTTTTGCATGATAGAGCCCTTTTTAAATTTCTATTTATTTTACGAGTTATTCTACTTGTATAAAATTTTGAAATGAAAATATTGTTTTACTTAAAATCTAACCCCCCATTATTGAAAACGCTTTTAGAGTTGCCATTTCATAAGAAGAAATATTTAAATGATTTAAATATTTAAAAAAAAAATTATTTCAGAGCTCTATTATTGAAGCTGACGTTGAGAGTTCTACCGAATATCGAAATACATTTAATGATTTATTTAATACAGTTATTTGGGTGAATTTCTTTTGTAAATCTGCGTGCTTGGGACAAAGATACAACAAATTTCGGTTGTATTATTGGTAGGTGAAATTATAAAATTATTTAGCTAACGAGATTTCTATGATTGGGTAGATAAGTTCTCAAAAATTCAAGTCTTAATCGTTATATGTTTTATATTTCAGTTATGTTTACATATTTACTGTAAATTAGTTAAATACCGTTTTTGTAACGGATTACCTTAAAGTGATTTGTTTTATAAGCGAATTTATTACGAAACAACTCAATTCCAATCAATGAAATGTTAACTCATATTTTCATTTCATACAAATAATTATTCAGCAGAAATTGAAGGCTAAATCATTGTATGTTTTCTATTTCCGTTATTAATTACGAAGTTGCGAATTTAGATTCTATGAATTAACATGATGTGTATTTCTAGGGTTGGTGAGCGATAGCGAGCAGACGGCAGATCACCTTAGTTATTTAAAAAAATATTATATTCAACAAAGTTTTTGAAGTGAAAATATTTGTTAGTCAAGACACATTTTGCCTCCTGGTGCACATACCAGTTTCCTCGGAATTATTTGAGTAAGAACTATCCACTGTCATATCATTGTTGACTGTTGAACTTACACAGCTACGTGATTTGTAGGTGCGTAGACATTGGCACTTGTCAATTTTTTCATGCTTTTTTTCCTTCACACGACGATTCTGGAACCAAATCTTGACTTGTTTCTCGGACAGATGAAGATACTTTGCTACTTCTATGCGTCTTAGTCTTGAAAGATACTTACTGTTTGCAAACTCCCGCTCTAACTCCACGAGCTGAGTACTGCTGAAAGCCGTACGTGCTCGTTTGCTGGTAGTCAGATCGTCAGCGTTTAAACCGTCTTTTGCATCTGAAAAGTATAAAAAAATTTCAAATTATCAATAAGAGGGGAAAATGTTTGATATTTATTGAAAAAAAAAATTGAAAATATAGCAAATAAAAAAATTCTAGTGTTAAATGGTAAAAAATGTATACACTGTAAATAAGTAAAGCTCGCCCTAGTCTTCATTTTTTTAGGGTTTTAGCAGGGAAGCTCCCTTCCCTGGTTGTTTTTCCTGTCAAAATGCGAGCGCAGTAGGAAGTATCAACTAAAATCTGAAACAAGTCAATCACAAGTTACCGTCCAGAAAAAATATCTAACCGACGCGACGAGCTGCAAAGAAAATTAATTTACATTCTAAAAAAGAAAAAAAAATACTCATTAGTCATGTATGCGTAAGACAGATAATGATTTTATTTAATGTTCCCCATCTAAATAAAAACGAAACATTAGATTATTAGTTTTATAAATAAATAGTAATACATTTTGAATTGTGCGTTATGATCTGGTACAATAAAATAAAATAAGATTACGGAAATTATTTTAAAATTTTCTGAAATCTTATTTATTTTTGTCAAAATATTTTCAAATGCCGCATATTTCTGATTATGTTTAGTTAATTATTGCAATGGGATAAAAATGCTATAGGAATATTTCTTATTATTTTAGCTGCTCTATTCTGGCATATGCAGACCAAACTTACCATTTTTCGTAATTTGGTTCGCAGATGATACCAGAATGTTTCCTTTCGATTTAGAGATCAAAAAAGGAAACAGCTTTTTTTCATCTTTAAAAGTTCTTTTTTTATTTCTTTCATGGGTCAAAGACAATTTTTTAATTGCAATGTGATTCAAATGGTTTTCAAAATGTGCACATATTTTAAATCACCAGCAACGCCGAGCTACATCTGCTAGTAAGATTTTATGATAAGATGATATCATCATCAATATTATTATTATCCTCATCAACATTATTAGATCAATCACAATAAATAAAATTGCTGCTTGTGAGAATATAATTTACTTATTCTTTCCTGAAGAATGCAGGTAGAGAAAAATTAGGCGACTACAACTGTTTCGAGGGTTCAAAACGCCCTCGAAACAATTGTAGTCTCCTAATTTTTCTATGCTTGCTTTCTTCACGGAAGTGATATCTTCAATATTAGATGATATCATCCACATATTATATGTTGATGATATATCCAAAATGATGATATATTTATCACCGTAAAATTTCTAATTCATTGACGTCCCAGAAAAGTGAAGGGATAGCATATTTTAGATATTTTTAATTTACTGATGTTTTTAAGAATATAATATTATTTTTTCTGTTTTCAGTGTCCATTTATCATTCATTTCACCCAAAAACAAAAATTCATAGATTTGTTGCTATTATCACGGTTTGACTATTTTTACTAGTTGGCCAAATAATAACAAAATAAAATTTCAGCTCAAAAAAGCAGCTAAAACAGATGCTGGGTATTGATGCTGCTATAGCTAAAACTAAAAAAATAAACGATATTTATAATTTAAAGGAATTTACAATTTGAAACATATTGGATAATTTCAAACAAGTATTATCGGTCAACATATCACAACAGTTCTTAAACTAAATTACAATTTTGTAATCGTCATCACAAAATTTCAACTCATGAGGCTTTACATGGCCATTCATAGAAAACTTCGTGAAATGTCGATTTAAAACAATTTCTGTATTTCCTTCAATTTTACTTTGCTTCAATTTTACTTAATGCTCCGAGTATCAGTGGTTGAGGAAAAGCAACAGAGTAGTAGAAGATAAGGGAATAAATCCTTCCACTCTCTGCACATGTGTTATGAACTTAATTGCTTCTAACTAGCAGTATACCCATTCCTCGTACGGAATATATAATATAAATAAACTTAAAATTCACAATTATGTGCAAATTCATGCAGTAATCTAAATGACATTGTTATTAAAAACATTCTTTTAATTCTTCTAAAATGAAGTACAAAAATCTCTGTTCTCGTTATACAAGATTATTGTCCCAGACAGATCTAATGAATAAAATATCCTGGTCCCGTTTGTAAACAAGTTTACAAAAAATATGAAATTGGATCAATATATGCCAAAATGAAATCACTAATATTGTATCAGAGGATATACCCGTCCCACTTTTATTCTGTTTCAGGGATTGGTTAAACATAATATATGAGCTTGAAAAATCTTTGCCAAAATAAAACAGATGAAAGAAATGAACAAAAATTGAAACAGAAAACAAAATAAATCGAAACTATCGATAATTCTCGTGCTATTTAAATCCGAAGGCCATAATTAATATAATCCAGTCAAAAATGAATGCAACACCGTTCATTTGTAAAATTTATATTTATATCCATTTATTTATTATTTAAATCTAAAAAAATAAAAGTCTTCTGCCGTATAAACACGTTTGATTTAATCCCTTTGCTAAGCAACATGATATAATTTTCATCAAATAAATTTGTGGAAAAAAATCGTTTGAATAATGATATTTCTATGGAAGGTTTAATTGTGGGGCCTCAAGAATTTCAAAGTTATGTTTCTTATGTAATTTTTCTTCTCGAATCATACTTTCATAATTGAAACATTAGTCTATCAACTTTTGTTTAAGCAGCTAATCTTCTTTTCATTAGGAATCTAATGCATTTTAAAACATGGCCTTCTCAAAATTCCCCAAAACTTAAATATCTCGAAAATGGCTCGTTCCTAGTAATGAGGTCTTATTATTTGTCTCGTCTTTAAATTATTTTAATTAATTATGTCTTTAAATTATTTGTCTCGTCTTTAAATTATTATTTTCTCGTCTTTATTTGTCTCGTCTTATTATTTGTCTCGTCTTTAAAAATTAAGTATAACACAAGCATTTAAAGAATACTTTTAAACATACTTAGTCTTTTATTTCAGATTTTGACGATATTGCGGGACATTTCGCAAAAAAAATGCCATTTATATTTTTTCGAATCGTATCAAAATCGAATCAGCACCAGGGTAACCCATATATGACTTACCTACCAAATTTTGCAAAAGTCGAATAGTTTTTTTTTAGTTAAAGAGGAACATACACTGTGCACAGACACAGAACGCGCTCACACACACACACAAACACATACACACAGGCGTAACGCTAAGAATTGTGGAATCGTGTTCTAAAGTGGCCAAAACGTAGATGCATCGATACCACGAGTTCCGCTTTTCGAAGCTGTTTCAATAGCCAGTAAAGATTTTATTTACCCCCAATAAGTACTAACGGTTTGAGTATTGGATGTGATAGAACTTCACAGTGTTAACACATAACCTATAAGTCTGTAAGTCCCCCATTAAGATTATGAAAATAAAATGTGCGTGTTCTAATTCAAGTTTTTCCCCCAATCAAATATTTTAATTTTTTTTTAAATAAAAAATCAAGATATAAAACTTTTCATTGCAATATTTCTTTTGAATTATTTCACTACATATTTTAACGTAAGAAGGTATCAATAAATAAGTGATATATAACTGAAAATCTATTGGGGCAAAATAACATTGAAAAGTCTAAACTTCAGTTGCCAACTGCTAAAAAAGTTTGTTCTGAAAATCATAAAACTTTTCCTGGATATTATTTGATGCAACGAATCAATCGGCGCACAAAAATATCATTTTTCCCCAGCTTGTCCTCTACTTTTTTATTCCAACTTACCCCCATCGATCCATCAAGTATATGGATGAAACTGATGTACTTTGTTAGCATTTTACAAGAGAAATACGAATTTACAAGTCTTGCATCCATCTGAAGTAACATATTTATTTGATGCCAAACGACAGAAAGATCGATTTTTCCAATGCTCGCATTACAGAAGGGAAATAGTACCTTTGGATCCTGATTAATCGTATAGTAATGCTTTTTCATTTATACTTTTTATTAATTAATTGACATTAGTTTTAATTAAAAGAAGTAATAGTACATGTAAATGCCATTTGTACTATTTTGTTTGTTTGAAAATCAAGTTCATTCTACAATAGTTATTTTAATTTTCTTAAGTGTTTACAGTTTTCGATTAAAAAATTTCGATTTTCATATATATATATATATATATATATATATATATATAATACTGCTAAACATAAAATTCTATTATTTAATCCACTATAAAATTTCTTTCAATTCATTCAATTTCACCATAATTTTTATACGACACATTTTGTCCCATGTTTAGACTTGGAGATGAAAAAAAATGGTATGGAAAGAAAAGCCGCTCTTTGTGATCCCGTTACGACCCGCACTTCAACTATAAATTTTGATACCCTTCTTATTGTAGCTGACCATGTGCTATAAAGTATGTTGATGAGGAGCATTGGATAGAACAAGTAATTTCTATCTTCCAAACAGAAAGAAAGATCATGCAGTTGTTTTGATTGTTTTATCAAGACATTTACTTAAATTTGAAAATAAAATTTAGTTGAAAGTTGAAGTCAGCAGCATAAACACTCTAAAATATATTATGCACCAAATTGGTTCAAAATTTGGGGAAAATCAATGTGTAAGGCAATGTTTCATATGTTTACTGGATTGTAATTACATTCGATCGGGAAAAATTACCCTCTTCAAAATAGAGAGAACTATTTCATCTCAATATTTTGGAACTAGTGCTCATATCAGTCAGCAATGATTGCAAGAGATAGAGGCATATGTTGAATATATGAAATTCATGGGTGTTATGATGTAAATACATCTCGAATCTTCAAATTTAATCAGAAATAAAAGCTTTAAACAAGCACCAAGTAGTTCCTAAAGAAGATTATAGAAACAGGCTACCATGCTCTAGCGTTTGATGTCAAAAATTTTATGCATAAATCGTATATGCGGAATTTGGAATCACAGTATTAAACCAAATCCACCAGCAAAATTTAAAGTTCTTTGGATAAATTTCGATCCCATTGGTATGACGGCAAGAATATATTGTCTGTTAAACATGCTCAAAAAGAGCATAGAGCGCTCTTTTTTGCCTTCGAAACTGGTTTATCCATTTAATCGACTGTCTTATGTTTTTATTAATTAAGTATTTAAATTTTCAGATAACGGTAATATTTTATTCAAATTCAAATAAAATTCTCACTTAAATTCAAAACTTTTTAATATGAATTTTTAAAACATACCATAACTTGCTATAGTTAAATAAAATCTAAAACTAATTAAGTGTATTAATCTTTTTTGTGAATTGGTATTCAAAATGATTCATATATATATATATACTGTGTATGTCAAGCATGTGTGTGATTATTTAACTCTTGAATAACATTATTGAAAATATTTAACATAACTTCAATATTTATTATATTGTCTGTAACCACTGTTCTGTTGGTCCATTCAATCTATATAAATAAAATTGAAAATCTGTATGTCTGTCTGTCCCGCCATCACGGGAGAACGATTAAACCGAATTTGATGAAATTTTGTGGAGAGCCTTGAAATAGCCCCCCCCCCCCCCCCCCCATAAATTTAGCCCAAGTTTCGAGTATCTAAGACCAGGGGTTGTCGAGATATTAATGAAAAACGAAACTTTTTCCTAGGAGTTCTACTCTAAGAACTCTAGGAACTTTAACTCCGTGATTTATCAAACGAAATGCTTGAAAATCGTTTGACAGTGAATTAAAACTTTATCTTTGAGTTTGGTGGGAAATTTTTTGCGCTAATTAGTCACTTTCTGAAAACGTGAATTGTTTGAAACATGATTTAAATGGGAAGTCTATCTCCATGGTTTATTTTGCACAAGCTTTTACTGAACAATGAAAAGTATAAAGAAATCAAAATGGTTATTTAATTTCGCAGTTTATGAGGAAGATTCTATCTTATATCATGTTGCTCAGAAACGCAATTAAATTAAATCTGTCTCTTAATTTTAATTATTATTTTTTCAGTTTGAAGAATAAATAAATGGATATAAAAACATATTTTAGAAAAGAACGATTTGATATTTCTTATAGCATTTTTGACTGGATAATATCAATTACGGTCTTCAGGTTTAAACGTTATTATTATTGATATTTTCAGGGATTATTGATATTTTCCAGTTATTATGCAATTGTTTTATTATGACAAAAATTGTTTAAACTCATATATTGTACGTTGTACGAGTAATCTTCTACAAATACACGGGTATATCTTCTAATCTACGAGAATATAAGTTGTACAGGTATATTGGCATATGTTTTGATATATATTGGCATATATTGGAATCAATTACGACCTTCTGGTATAAAGAGTACGGGGATTATTGATATTTTCAATTTATTACGTCATCTCTTTTATTTTGGCAAAGATTTTTGAGACTCATATTGTAATACAGGTAATCTTCTACTAGCACACTGGTATATTTTCTAATCTGCGACAATATAAGTAGTACGGGGTTGCATACATTGATTCAATTCCTTTTTTTTCTTGTAAATTTGCTTACAAAAGGGGCCAGGATGTTTTATTCTTCAGATCTGCCCGTGAAGATAATTTTGGATAGTGAGACCAGATATTCTTAAATTTCTCTTTAGGAGCAATAAATTTAATATTTTAACAGAATTTGCGCATGATTGCGAATTATAAGTTTCTTTATATTATATACTCCGTACGAAGAACGGATATGCTGCTAGTGTTTTCTATATTTCTCGGAGCAAAAGTTTCGATTTCCAGCCAAAATATGCTCTGTGATGCAAAAGAACGCTTTTCTAAATTCAATATTTCTGTCCTGGAGCATCAAATATGCCACCTCGGATGAATACCTTTCTCCTGCAAAAAGCTAATGAATGACGTGTTTCATATATGTACATGTTTCATTTGCGTCTCAATCGGGTAAGTTGAGATTAAAAGAAAATATTACAAGACAAGTTGAATAAACATTATATTTTTGCACACTGCCAATCTATCTGTTGCATCAAACAACTCATAGAAAAATGTTTCATGATTTAGCCATGAAAAAATTTCTAACAGTACGAAATTGAAGTTTGGATACCTCAATGTTAATTTGTTCTAAATTAAATTTGTTCAGCTATATCTCACTGAAATATAGACCTATTGATTTTTTATGTTAAAATATGCATTGAGATAACACAAAAGAAATGTCATAATAAAAAGTTTTGTATCTTGATTTTTCTTTTAAATTTCAATATAATTAAAAAATTTGGTCGAAAAAAAGTGATTTGTAACACACCTTTATATTTTTTTTTCCAGCTGTCCATTAAACTGCTCTATGTCTTCGGATGAGTCGGTCGGCTTGGACTTTCGACACCATTATTATTGTCGGCCGCCCAAATAGTTGCTCAAGTCTTCGGACGAGTCGAACGGTCTGAGTCTTCAACATCATTATTATTATTATTATTACATAATCTTAATCTACATATTTTTAAATCTCTAAATATAACAATTTGTTAAATTCTAAAAGTAATTTTTTGAAGTATAAATGATTAAAATTTCACAATTTCGACTTTGAGTGATCTGGCCATTCAACCTGCCACCTGGAACAGCCGACAAACTTCCATATCCGTTAATTATAAAACCTTACTCGATGGAATCAGTGATGTCTCAATTTCAACGTATCTCGAAAATACGCAAAGAGCTTAAGCAACTTGTGGGGAGAGGAACTACCAAACTCACGGATCTCCATCAACACTCCGAAATTCGACCACATACGATGTTCAAATCTTTCATACTCGTAAGGGGTAGGTAAAATCGTTACTGGTTCTTGGACTGATAGAATTAACTGCGCTTATCATCAAATAAAAATCTATAGTTATTTTTAAAACATTGAAAATAAATTAATTTAAATACTTTTAAAGTATAAAAATGCAATATAAGTTGTATAACAACATGGCAGTAATATCAAAGTCTTGAGAAAATCATAGGGAAACTATCCAAATACTTAAAAGAAATTTGCACGAATGCAAGTGTTTGCACACGTATAGAAATCTGTTATGTCATATATATGGCTTTCGCTAGAAACTAACGAATCGAATTTTCTAAGATAAAACCAAAACTTTACAGTTCTATTATGACTTAATATCACTGAAAATCAGTAGGAATTTTTTTTTTTATTACTGATTAAACTACGAACAGCAAATTTCGTAGAATTCGCTTTATTCTTTTGAAAGATATCACACTCCCTGAGGTATATTTAAATTTCTAATACCTCGAGAACAGATCGCAATAACTCCTAAACAATAATTTCCGTTCTTTTATCATTAAATGTACTTACAAAGCAATCACTAACTTGATAATAGTGAGCATATTTAAGTTTTTACGATTTTTGCATTTTAGAATTTAAAGGAATCCCGCTATATGTTGGGAGTGATGAGAGTGTTTGCATCCTACGAATAATATTATTCATTTTTAATTAATAAGTTACATATAAAATTATAATTTTTAAATATGTAATACAATATTTTTATAACTATTATTTTATTTCCTAACACATAAAATTCAATTAATTGAGGACCTTCTTCCCTTCCTTCGTTTGGGACATTTTCCCGAAAAACCAATAGTCCTTTTGCTTTTATCTATTCAAATTATCGTACCAAATTTTATTTGAAAAATAAATTGGTTCAAAAGACCCAAAGGAACACAGATACATAGACATCATTAAAAAAATGGTTAGTTCGTATTCAAGGATGCTCCAAGTCCATCGAAATCGAAGATTCGGATTTTTGATCACATCATACTTTCGCTTTATATATACTACATATTATAGAAAATTTGAAAAAGGGAGTTAGAATATGCCTTACCTTTAACTTCATAAGAAGGGGAAATAGACTGTTTGGACCAACATTTGAAAACAGGGTCCTTCTTCTCACAATTAACTGACTGTCTTGCCACTGACAAAGCTTGGACACTAGACCTTAGAGCTGGATTAACAGATTGAACCAAATGATCGCATTCTTTGCATTCATGCTCATGACTGGGAAAGGCGAAAAGTGCTTTGTCGTAATAACCAGGAACACCAAGATTTCTGCAAAATGGGTGTGGTGAAAGACATAATGTGGGTGGTAGAAGTAAACTACTATTTGGTGGAGTCCAGTAGTTTCTTCTGGCAATGGTGTTCTTGTCTATTTCAGCTTTCTCTGCGCTGCCTTGATTCAATAGCGTATCCATTAAGAAAGACTTAGACATGATTTAAAAATTTGAATGTTGAGCAAATGTAAAGATGGCTTCGTTTTGTCGATGCTTTATAGATTGACCATCCACACGAAAATCAAGTTGTAAATGAGTTTAGAGATAGAATTTCTATTTTCCATTTTTGAAAATTTTTATATGTAGAGCATAAAGTTCTCTATTTATTTCGAAGAATAATTATCTTCCCTAAAATTATTTTTATCGCAAAAATTTAATGTAATATATAAATTCAATTATTCAGTTATTTATTCAATTGTATTCTATTATAGATTCATAACTACAAAGTGATGTAAGAAAGCTACAAAACATACTTTTAAAGAAAATATATCCCTGATACTGTGCAAATGTTATTCAAAGATTATTCTTTCATAATGCACTCTTCTCGAAGAAATTGAAGTAAAATAATCTTTGTCCAGGAGGCGATGTATTTATAACTTTCTGTTAAACATACAACAATTAGATCTTCACAAGAAAACTTCCCTTATACACACTCACATTATCTTTACAAAATATCTAAAAAACAAATAATATGTAATTTTAATATATCAGCATTTCAAATCAGAATTTAAAAAAAATTATCATTAACAATACTTCAAAATAAATTTTTTGATTTTCACTACCATAAACACCAGCACGTGTTGAATGATATCAGAATAATGTTTCCCGGGTGCTTTACGGAAGATATAATATCAAAGAGGGGTCCAAAATCCCCTGGTTTGTCACCAGTAGGCCAATAAGGGGTACATCAACGAATGATGGGTAAGAGGGGCGGGCCAACTCTCATGAAAGGCGGAACCCCATATTGTTCACACATGAGCGCACTGCTGAAGTATTCTTTTGTCAAACCACATCAATATATATATATATATATATATATATAAATAAAAATTGAAATTTTTTAATCGAAAACTATGCATAAACTACGGTCAGTACAAAAAAAAAACCATCTCTAGCATATCTGTTACAAATAAGTAACTATAGACCAAGACTAAGGATAAAAATAGAAGGTGACTTATCACTATAATGGAACGGGGGTGAGGGGAAGATGAGTATACAAAAATCATAATTAAAAATGTATATATAAATAAATATATATAAAATAAAAAAGCAAACACGGCAAATATGAGAAAAGGCAATAATAAATAGCTCAAGATTGAAGATCAAGACATTGAGAACAATCAACTGAAACTACACAAAAAACGGCGGTTGGTTCGAAAGTGCATTCTCGTCAGGACAGCCATACAATTCGAATTAAAACCGATATATATATATATATATATATATATATATATATATATATATATATATATATATATATATATATATATATATATATATATATATATACATATACATATATATATATATATATATATATATATATATATTATATATATATATATATATATATATATATATATATATATATATATATATATATATATTATATATATATATATATATATATATATATATTATATATATATATATATATATATATATATATATATATATATATATATATATATATATATATTATATATATATATATATATATATATATATATATATATATATATATATATATATATATATATATATATATATATATATGTATATATATTATAGATTTCTCCGACGAGAGTCCATGATTTTTTTTCAAAAATTTCCAAATTTCACAAAATTTGGTATATAAGTCACTTGTGGCAGGTTCTAATTAGATTTTGCTGAGTGATTTTTTTTTTTCGAAATGTCCCGTAAAAATCATAAAAATCTAAAATAAAAGACTACATATGCTCAAATGCATCAACAAAATGTTTGTTTCATGCGTAATTTTTGACGATGGAAAGAATAAGACCAATCCCATTACTCTAGGACTGACAGTTCTCAAGATATTTTAGTTTTTTCGCCTTTTTGCTACGCAGCCTTTGATAATACGTCCAGTTACCAAATAAAAACAAAAATTGAATTAAAAGTGCAAATTAAGTGTAATTTCAAATAATTATGCGTGCTATTTTGAGTAATTAAACTCAATTTAATGAATTATTAAAGAAATAAAACGAGAAAAAACTTGAGTCTGTAGAGAAAGACATATGCTGCCCACATCATATTTTTTCAGTTACTGTTCAAAATCTTTCCTTTTACTTGAAAAATTTCTATAGCCATTCTCAAGAATAACTATAGATATAGCTTAAATTCTGGAGGAGGTAAAGGAGCTCACTTAGAATTTTTACTTCCAGTTCTGGAGATGTCAAGTCTGATTCAAAAATTTAAATTTTCTTGAAACATCTTTTTCCCGGGATCTGCTATAGATATAGCTTAGATGACTGATATGAATTTAGCATAAAATTCTGGAGTATTGAGGGTCACTAAGGATTTTCCCTTCCAGATCTTTTTCACTTCGGATTCAAAAAATTTCCTTGAAACGTCTATTTCTCAGAACTAGCTATAAATAGAGCTTAAATGATGACTGATATGGATTTAGCATCGAATTTCAGAAGAGGTAGGGAGTTCAATAGGATTTCTATTTCCGGTTCTGAATATGTCACTTGCAGGGTTTTTTTTTTTTTTTTTCGAAAATTCGTATGACTGTACGAAATAAGCATGCAAAAGTGTCATTCCACGTGAACTGAGTACAGCGGGTTGCTCGACCATTTTATTATTATTATTTTGTTACATGCCTACCACAGTTAGTACCATTTGTCTGTATAGCAAAACCATTTTTAATTTTCATTTATTTGCCGCCATTTTTGATCTGTGCCTATTTTTAATTGACGGAACAGGACAAAATTCGGCTTTTCTGGGGTTCGCGGAAATGATTTTATCTGAATAACTATACAAGGTAACTGAACAATATTTCCCCTCCTGAAAGTCGACATTTTGAGTTTTCAGAATAGACATTTATGCTGCATTTAATGTTTAGTTTAACAAGCTTAAAATGGACTTAAATTCAGAAAATATGAACGGCAAAATCGCCATTTTCAGGTGTCTATAACTCCAGACAGGCTAAATATTAAGAGCTGATATTATTTCTTCACAAACTAAAGGAAGACGACTTTTAGCTCATTGAGAAAAAAAATCCATTTTTAAAACCTCTTTTTACCTTTTTTTTAACACTAAACTTGCACTATAATTGCATATTTCAAGGGCAAATATCTTGTAAAGGGGAACCGATAAAAATTATTTTTTTTTAACTACTCTCTATTAGTACCCTATAAGTGGTATGAATTTCATTTTGTGGTTCAGTGTGGTTTTAGACTTATAAGGACTCAAGATGCGGTAGAAAAGCACTCTCAAGATAAACAAAAAGTTATGCATTTAGACTATTATTATGGGCAAATGTAGTTTTATATAACATTAAAAATAATTAGCTATATTATATTTTGAAATGTTATATATTCAATATGCCCATAATACATGCAAGATTTCACCTTCTGCATTAAAAGGAAAACATAAACTTCATTTCTGATGTTTTCTAGCCATTAATCAAATTATATTTGATGTACATGTGTGCTCTTTCTATTTAATAATTGAATTTATTTGCCCTACATTATTATAAATTGTATTATCTATTAGAAGTATACCCGTTTTTTGAACGAAACATATAAAAAAACATGAAATTTACAATTATGTGCAAATTCCTATAGTATTCTGAATGACATTCTTTTTCAAAATATTCATTTAAAATATTTAATTTAATTTTCCTAAAAAGAAGTATAAGAATATTTGTTCTCGCTATACAAAATTGTCTTCATAGACAGATCTGAAGAATAAAAACATCCTGGTCCCGTTTGTAAAGAAATTTACAAAAAATATAAAATTTGATCAATATATGCCGAAATGAAATCTCTATAAAATTCGATTAACATATGCCAAAATGAAAGCGTTAAAATAGTATTAGAAGATATACCCGTACCATTTTTATTCTGTTTCAACAACTGGCTAAACTTAATATATGAGTTTGAAATACATTTGTCATTATATCAATTGTGACTTTCTGCTTGAAAGTTTATGGGGAATATTGATATTTTCAATTTATTAAGTCATTTGTTTGGCAAATATTTTTCAAACTCATATATTAAGTTTATCTAATTGTTGATACAGAATAAAAATTCTACGGGTATATCCTCTAATACCATTTTAGCTTATGTTAATCCAATTTCATAGCGATTTCATTTCGGCATATATTGATCAAATTTTATATTCCGCCCGGACAGCACCAGTATTCGACAACTCGATCGCAGTTTGGAGAAGATCGGCGATGTCTTCATTAAGGTCGCGTATCGCACGGCCCGTGTAGCGGCCGTGTAATAGCGCCCAAGCCGCCGTTATCTTTGCCCCCATACCAACCCCGTAGCAACCTTATAATAGAGCACAGTGCACTACTGGCTACGCCCCCCTTCCTGTAGCACCTCCTATATTCGCGTGAGCGGGAGATCTATATTAAAATCTCCTCTCTTTCAAAATATGTAAACATCCGCATTTAAATTATTATTGTTATTAAATAAAATTATTACGTATATATAAGCTACTTTTGATAACATTAACATGATTATTTTTTATTATATTTTTACGATTTTCAAAAGAAAGAATTGAAGGCCTTCCCCTAGTTTGATCTTCCTAATAATCAATAGACCTCTTGCGTTTATTGACTGAAAGACTCGAACCAAATTTCATTTAAATCACACAATTTGCTTGAGAGATATGCCTGCAGACATATAAAGAGAAATACATGCACAGCATTGAAAATTTGTGAATCGTACTCAGGCATATTCAAAACGCATCATCAAAATCTGAAAGTTGGATCTTTATTCCCTTTAAAACACTTCCCCCATACACAGGGGCGGCAAATAGGGGGCGCGAGAGGGCGCGGTCGCGCCCCCAAATTTTTCCTTGTCGTCTATCGGCTTCTCTCTTGTTTTATTGACTGTCCACTGGTCAGTTTTCTCACGCTATGGCGTTTCATAAGAGCCAACCTTCAACCTTCACAGTGAAGTTCCCACTTCCGGCTGGAACGAATCCTTTTCAATTTAAAAAGATTGGGGTGATGTTATCCTTTTCACTTGAAAATTTCAAGTGTCCGATTAAATGTATGTGTAGTTAATGCATTCTTATCCCTTCCTTCTGCTAGAAATGCATTTCAGCAGCTCAATGCATTATATTTTTTCATAGAAAGATCATATAAAAATCATGTTATTTTCGAAAAGATTCACTCATCAACAAATACTTTTTCTGGAGGCTCTTCAACTCTACAATCACTAAGTGATACAAGGTGGTCTTCCAGAGTTAAAGCCATAAAAGCACTACTTGATATTTTGAAGTGGTGATTTTAACACTGGAAGAATTGTCTGAAAACGATTCTCTCAATGGTGGAAGTGCCGAAGCCCTTTTACCATGCATGACATCTTTCGAATTTTTGTTCACTTTATTTGTATTGAAACAGTGTTTTTGATCAATACAATACTCTCTTAAAGCATCTTCAGTCATCTGATCTTAATTTTCAGACTGTGCAAGCTTTGGCTAAAGCTACTATTGAAAATGTTAGTTTTTTTCGCACTGATGCATATTTCAATCAAGTGTAGAGTTTTGTGACAAAACTTTGGGAAAAAAATTCTTATTCTGGACCAAAACTGAAAAGGCGTAAAAAAATTCCACGCGAGTTTGGAGGCGGTGAAAAAAATCCCCATGATGATGTTAAATCATAGCACAGAATCAATATTAAATATGAAATTATAGATTCAGTATTTAATGAAATTGGGACAAGATTTAATGAGAGCAATATATCTGTTTTGTTTGCCCTTAGTTCAGTATTATCCGGATCAGATGTCGAAAAAGAAAAAGAAAATGTTTCAACTATATGCAAAGTATATGGCTTCCAGAAAGAGGAATTGCTGTGTGAAATGCGGCTGTTTTATTCAATGGTGAGAAATGGAAACATAGACCATCCCAATTTTAAAAGTCGCCTGGATTATTTTAAAGAGCGGAATTTTAAAAATGCGTTTCCTGTCATAACATTATTAGTTAAATTGTTTTTGACTATGCCAATCAGTCCAGTCAGTTGTGAAAGGTCTTTTTAGTGCCTTAGGAGGCTGAAAAATTATTTCGCAGTACAATGGGACAAGAAAGACTTTCATTTTTAGCTGTTTTAGCTATAGAACAAGATATACCACTGGATTATGATGATATTCTAAAAAAATTTCTGTTTTTCCAGACTCTGAGAACCTGCGTTTAAAACTTCAATATAAGGTAAATAAATATAGATATTTGTATTTAGAAAAATTATGTTAACAACAAATTATGTTAACACAATAATGTACAAAAATTATGTTAACAACAATTATTTTTCTCAACATCAATTCAATTTTGTGACCTCCCCCCCCCCTATTAAAATATATTTTATTTATTACATATTGTAAATTTTCATACATATAAATCTCGCACCCCCAAATGGAATGCTGAAATGCCGCCCCTGCCTATACATATACAATGTTGTAGGAAAACTAATAACTTTACGTTATGCTTAAATTCCCAATCATTTAACCCAATAGTGTTTCCAAAAGTTTAGCATTTTTCTTATCCTTTTTAAAACATTAAACTAATTGGTGCAACCCTTTCCACATATTTATTTTGTCGCTGTATCCCCGGTTTAGAGTTTACTCTTAATTATTTACCGGGTTATTTAGAAATTACTTTTAACAATTTCGTGTGATATTGATTTCTATTGGGGTTGGTCATTTTGTTTTAGAAATTAATAGCAGTAAATATAACAGTTTTGCAGCAGAAATTTGTTGATACAAATAATTGCTATGAAAGTCATATTTTGTAATAGGATTAAAATGACAAATGCGATTTAAATTAATAGCACAGAACGTGACATGTAATCACTGGGTATGGGTGTCATTCAGAAATTAAATGTTAAAAATTCTCGAGTAAAAGAATTAATTTGATGGAAATTCCAGGTTATTAAATTATTTGTAAATACATCAAAAATTCAATTCAACCTTATCACCACACATTAATCAGTGTGTATTTTAGAAAAAGTTAAGATGTACTTGATTTGTTTTATTCAAACTGTATAATTATTCCATCTACAATTGTGCCGAAATATTATAAACCTTCTGCTTGATCAACAGAATCTTTCGATCAGCTGCTGCTTAATTTTTTTAAGAATTGTTTCAGTGAGTAAAACCATAAGTTCATAAATATGGCCACGTAATCATTTGAATCCGTTCATGTAACACCAGTAGGGAACGCGTGCCACTCTATTGAAGACACTAAATATTTTAAGCAAAATGTCCTATTTTGCTAGTAGTAATCTGAAGGAATATCGGCCTTTAAGTGGAAAATAACTTAAATTAATATGCCATAACGCCAACGAGCTTCGGCGACACGAATGGCACATGTTACTCGCTTATGAACACTCTGGACGCGTGGGTAGCTAATAATCGATGACAACTAGAAGATCGATGATCTCGCGGGAGTCGGGGAACCTTTTCTAGGCTGGGCAATTTGTTTACAAACAAGAATCAAGCCGATCAATAACTTTCAAAGCCCTTTTCTTCGGCTTGGCGTAGATATAATCTGCAGCTGGTCAGGCAGGCCCTGCAACATTGTTTCCTTAACATGAATGACCAACACCCTAAATCCACCCACTATTTTCCCCATGACCACCATATCTCGTCTAAATAGAGTCATATCCGGTGCCCCCTACATTGAAAACGCAATAAAGAATTATGAGCTGTTGAAGTCAATTTTCTGACAGTCCGGGAGTCTAGTGGGTGGAGGTAGTGAATTAAGTTGGACTGATTGTACGGCCACTCCTGTATTCAAGCACAATGTGAAATCTTTACACACAGTTAACCTTCTTTCAATGCTGAAATGTCTCTATTTAATAATATGTGCCAAGTCTAGGGGGTGGCTTATATTGAAAATGCCTAGCGATAGCAAATTAGTCTAGGTAGTGGTTCTGAAACTTCTACACTCATACCCCCCCCCCCCCCAACTTATTTTTTTTTTCAATAAAACCCTGTATCTCCAGATTAAATTTGTTGATTTTTTTTCCTTTTTGAGTCATCGTATCGAATAGTAAATAATTAGTGATAATTTTATTTCTAAAAATGCTCTAGTTTGAGCCATAGTCAGTGTCTACTCTTTTTTCCCCCTCTACCGCCAAAGTAGAAAAGTGGGCAATTTTGAATAAGACATAAAAATATGTCTTATTCAAAATATATATTCCGCAATATTCTCATATTGCGGAATTAAAAGGACTGAAAATAAAAAATATCATTTGTACAGCAAATACTTTATTAAAAGTATCAATCAGTTTCGGAGATAAAACGTAGACTCCTTCTTCAGAGCAAAAAAACAGAGAAACCACCCCAGCCAAAGCAAGAGAAGCTTCTGTAATCAATTAAAGAATTTTAGCAGTTCGTTCACTTTGACTTGATGTGGTAACTCACTTTGGTTTGGTTTGATAACGAAAGATGCCTTCTTGGTATTTTTCTTCCAACTTATTTTCCATTTATCTACACCATCCTTAATAGGTCACATCATAGATAACTCTCCGGTGACAGAAACATCTCTTGCTTTGACTAAGGTGGCTGCTTTGTTTCTTTTTCCTAAAGCAGGAATCGGAAAACTACGGCCCGGTGCCTATTTCAATCCGGCTTGTGAGCTAACAATGAATTTTAATTTTTAAAGTAATAAAAAACTTCAAAATTAAGCGCTATAACAACGGCCGATAGTTGAGTTGACGAGTTGCGAGATATGACGGTATGTGGCGCTCTTATAGCTTCGCATTCCGCTGTGACACTATGCAGTTATAAATTCGGAAGCGTCTGCGGTGATATGTGTAACACTGTTCTGCGATATTTTGTTCTCATTTTATTACCCACGGATATCCATCATGTCATCATCAAAATTAGAAAAAAGGAGAAAGTGGACTTTGAGTGTTGTGCTTTTAAAGTGGAGTGTGAATTACTTTGCTATTGAATTAAATGACAAAGTATTATGTTTATTATGCTGGGACATAATATCTGTACCAAAAAAGTACAATATACTTCGTCATTACTAGATTAAGCACTCGGGGCAATATTCACAACTCACAGGAAAACAACGATCCAAAAAAATGGAAAGTTTAAAATGGAACAATGCATCACAACTTAATTTGTTCGTGAAAATGAAAAATCAAAATGAGGCTGCATCTAAAGTCAGTTTATTAGCCAAGGAAGGAATGTCATTTACCGACAGGGAATTAATGAAGTCATGTTTGCTTGTAGCAGCCGAAGAAATGTGTTCAGAGAAAATGAATTTATTTAAATCTGTCAGCCTTTCGGCAAGAACAACTGCTAGAAGAATTGATCACATTGGGAGCTACATCAATAATCAATTGATAGACAAGGCAAATAATTTTGAGTGGTTTCTTTGGCTTTTGACGAGTCTACAGACGTTACTGATACTGCTCATCTACTGCGGTTTATCGAGGAGTCAATATGAGTATGAAGTGACTGAAGAATTAGCTTCTATGAATAGTCTGCATAATACCACTACAGGCGAAAACATCTTTAATGAAATTGAGAAAACACTAACAAAGTACAACCTAAAATGGGATCAGTTAAAATGTGTCACAACTGATGGTGGTAAAAATATGTGTGGAAAGGGAAAGACTTAATTAGAAAAATTAACGAGGCGTGTGAAAATGAAAGACGTTCAAAACTTATGATCATTCATTGTATTATTCACCAATATGTACTTTGTGGGAAACACCTCAATCTATCATGTGTTATTGAACCAGTTGTATCAGCGGTTAACTTCATTCGCTCTCGTGGACTTAGCTTAGCCATCGTCAGTTTCGTGATTTTTTATTAGAAATTGAAGCCGAATATCCTGACTTGCCCTACCGCACCGCAGTTTGATTGCTCAGCACTGGTACGGTTTTATTGAGATTTTTGAACTCAGAGGAGCGATTGAAATATTTTTCAACGAGAAAAACTGCCCTCAACCACTGTTATCGAATATTGAATGGCTTTGGAAATTAGCTTTTGCTGCAGCCATCGGAGGATTTCTTAATGGATTCAGCTTAAAACTGCAGGGAAGATCAGTGCTCATATGTGAAACTTATACGGCAGTAAAGTCATTTCGCCGACAATTGGCGTTGATTGAGTCACAGATCATGGCAAACTGCTTTGTGCATTTTCCATGCTGTGAGGATTTTGAAAAAGAAGCGAGATCTCCATTGCCATAAAAGTTTGTGGCGGATATATTTTCTGAGCTCAAACTACAGTTTCAACGGAGTTTTTCGGATCTTGATGCAAATGCAGAAGACATTTCGATTCTTCAAAATCCATTTGACTGTACAATTGAGAAGCTTCCGCCTAAACTTCAATTGGAAGTTATTAATCTGCAAAGTGATGATATGCTAAAAGGTAAATTCAAAGAAAAGACACTAACAGATTTCTATAAATGTCTTCCAGGAGACGAATATGGTCAACTAAAATCATATGCTCGGGGTTTTATTTCTGTATTTGGCAGCACTTATCTATGTTGTTGTTGAGACCCAGACCGTCCGACCTACCAGAAAGGTGTAAGGTAACTGTATGGACGGTCGGGAAGTGCCACCCAATTTAGACCGGAACCCAGTGGGGGAGGCATCCACAGGGACCGTACCCTCCTTCCCCTACCACCAACCTCTCGGAAGGACTTACGGACCCACATGTTTAACGTGATCGTACTCCGCATGAACACGGCGGCATTTGTGGTAGCGTACAAATCTAGCGCGCAAACCACGGGGATACCGCACCCGAGATGGCCAACAGCACGCGGTGTTCCGAGGTGGTCACCCACCAAGTACTAACCGCGCCCGATGCTGCTTGACTTCGGTGATCTAACGAGAACCGGTGTTTTCAGCACGGTACGGCCGTTGGCCCCAGCACTTATCTATGTGAAAAGACATTTTCGAAAATGAAGTATGTAAAATTGCAATACAGGTCAGCATTAACAGATGACCATTTTGCAATCAATTTTGATGATAGGAAGTATTAACTTTGAACCCCACTTTGATGAAATGTTATTTCAAAAAAAGCAATTACATTCCTCCCATTAGTAAAGCTTATTGTTATTTTACATTTGTTGTAAAATTGTTCAATAATACGAAACTTTTACCTATTTTTAAAATAACTTAATTTTACTTTATATTTATAAGTATTTCAACCTTTTTTTTTGTGTGTGTATGTGTCAAAATGGATAACAGATATATGTTTAAGAATTATCACTGTCCGATAAAAATATTTAAAAACCTGTTTTTGATATTAAAGTAGAATTACCTACACTCATGTCCAAAAGTTCAGCATAGTTGCTGTTTATTTGAAAATTTCAGGAAATCTACATCGGAATGAAAGGAAACACGATATGCGGGTGTAATAGGGTTATATAAGAAGAAAACTATGCAAAACAAGGATAACAACGACTTTTATTATCCAAAGAAAAGGGTTGAAAGGAAAAGATCAAAATACGAGTATAAACCTCAGTGAAACAGAGTGATTAAAACAATGTGATGCTGTAGTTTAATACAGTGAGTGGGAACCTTGGGTAGCCACGCATGCTGCACAACGATTTCCCATACTTTTGATGAGGGTTTGGATGAGTTGTGTACTCAAATCGTTCCAAGTCTCACGGAGAGCAGTTTTCAATCCCGTAAAGGAACTTGGTGGGTTGCGGAGGGCTGCAAGATATCTCCCGAGCATATTCCACATATGCTCTATTGGATTGAGATCAGAAGAGTTGACAGACCACGGTATGTGCTGGATATCTTCAGTTTGATGGAAGTCGTCGACCAAGGCCGCATGGTGAGAAGGCGCCATGAATATATGAAATCAGGACCAACAGCACCTAGAAACAGTCGAACGGTAGGCTCAAGGACTTCGTCTCTGTATCTTTGAGGAGTAACAGATCCCGTGTCAAAGATGTGGAGGTATGCTGGACCGTTCATCATGATGCCTGCCCAGACCAGACTCCCCCCCCCCCCAAACGGAAAACGATGTCTTTCCGTGATGTTTCCCGAGTGAAAACGCGTTCCACGTTATCTCCAGATCGTGGTACGACGAGAATCAGTTTGCAGGCTAAACCTGGACTCGCCATTGAGCATGACATTGTCCCACTCTTGTCCACTCCACTGCCGATGTTTCAAACTCCACTGTAAACGCGCGCGCATTTCTGTGCAGACGTCAGGGGGATGTATACTGCTGGTCGTCAGGCATAGAGAACAACGTGTCTGAGTCTCCTGCAAACAGTTTGTCTCGAAACAGTGACTCCTGTGGCGGCTGTCAGGGCTGAACCCAGTTGTCTGGCAGAACAGTTCCTCTGACATCGCGCAGTTATCCCCCAAATATCGGTCTCGCCGATCGGTTGTTATCCTTGGTCGACCTAGTACTAGTCGTCGAATGACGTCATAGAAAAAATAACACGCCTGGCTCTCTCTATAAAAGCAGGATTTCATTCATAAATAATTTCCCATTCATGTCATTCATCACAATACTATAATAATTAATTTTATTTAAACATTAAGACCATGGAGCTACAAGTAATTAAACTCTATGCGTAAAACTTCATCGAAAAAAATCGTCCTTCTCTTTGCAAAATCAATGAATATTTCATTCATATCAGCTATGCAGACTCCATGAACTAAATGATTTTGTGTTAAAGAAATACAGCAATTCTAATACAACTCATTCTACATATTTTGCTGTTTACATTTTACATAGGTGAAAAATAGGCTTCGTTGTAGAAATAATCAAATTTGGATGAGTATTTAAACTCAAATATATTGTAATTGCGTTGTTTCAGTATGTAGATGCACAGAATTTAAGCAAAAATAAAGTGGTTTTAGGACGGATACAACACTCAATATGAATTAAAAATAACTTTAAAAATCACGATTTTGAGACAAGATGGATGCCATATATCATTTTGAAGTGGATCACGTGTTCTTTCCATATCATGGTCATATAAGAGGTGTCTTTTCATATCATCGTTTTTTCATATCATCGCTTCATATAAGAGGTGTTATTATTATTTTAATTTTATTTAAAAAACTACTGAATATATTTCGCTGAATTTTTTTTATATATTTTATGGAACAATTTGAATATTATCTAAAATTTTCGAAGCAATTTGTGAATTTTAAATCCGCTTAAAAAATGTTTGAAAAATAAGGTCCCATAGGGCTCAATGTATTTCATTTTTTCAACCCGGGTTCAATCCAAAACTAATTGGGTGATATTATTCATTTATATTCCCATAGGTCCTACAGACCGTCTGAACAACATATTAAAATTTCATTTTGATTAAGTCATTTTTACGGCAGTTATCGTGCTAACGGACAGACAGACAGACAGAATGAACAAAGTCATAAACACTTTTCAACTTTGTTGTAAAGTGTTAAAAAAGAGGCCGGAAATGTCCATTGATTGTGAACCATTGTATTCCTATTAACTCCGAATTTTTCGCATTTTACGAATTATGCTGAACTTTTGGACATGAGTGTATATACGTATCTTAAAGTATGCTTCTCGGCCGTCGAGCCTAAAATTTTTACAATCTGTTACTTTACAAAAAGAGTTTGCCGACCCCTGTACTAAAGTAAGAAGACTTATGCAGCAAAAGCATTTTAAAGCTTAAATATGCACTGCATTTAAAATATGCGCTTCTATCACAATTCTATTGCAAATGAATAAAGAAATATGAAATTATCACTAAATGAATATTTCCATTTTTCCATCTAGTGATAAATTTTAAAAATGGCTACGGAAGTATTTTTAAAATACTGTAACATGAGCGAATCAAACTAATATATAGAGGGCAATAATCTGAGTCTGCAATTTTTCAGCATAACCTTTCATAAAGTTTTAATGAAGTAATGTATGCTTATCTAATAAAAATTAAAAATCACATTTTCACTCATAGAAATACGTAATTATATTTTTAGATTAACTTGAATCTAAATTCCCGTAAGATATATTGTATAAGTTTAATTTGTATACGTAAAAGCAAGTAAGTAAAATAATTTGATATTTTGACGTAAAGGCTTAGGACAGATTATTCAGATAAAATCAGGGCGAAAATAAAAAGTACTAGCTGGCTATAAACAGTTAGCGAGTAATTTGAAGCGCTTTAATAACCTGTAATCGAAACAAATGAATCTGAAAAATAAAATCGAATAAACTTTTGAACTTTACTGGAGTTTTATTTAGCAAAATATTATTCACGCAAAACCATTTCGGCTCCATCGGATTGGAGCCACCGCCGATTTTTTAACTACAAATTTTGAAATGCTACAAGGGCCCCTAATATATCCGTTTAAGCACAAATGTAATGTTGATATAAAAATAAGAGAGGGATTTATGTCAACATTTAAGGGCCTCAAAATATTTGTAATGCAACAGTTTAATGTAATAAATTTTCACAGTTTAATGCAGCAAAATTTCACTAATTCGAAATTTTTCATTTCTCAAACAGCCTTTTTTTTTCATGCAATAACTTGATTTTTTCCCGACTTCAGCCCAATAGGGCAACAAGCACTTTTATAAACAAGCACTTGTTACCTTGTTTGAAGTTACCTGAAGTACCCTATTGCTGTTCTGTTAATAAGCATAGTGTTTTAAAGGTTTAAAATTGCTACGCCTTTTCATAGTTTGTTGAGGACGCCCATATACGATAGTTGCTCCTCGAGATCAAATTATCGAGTTCAAATTCTACTGTATGTCTAATTTTGATAAGAAAGCTTAAAGAGAGGAAGAAAACTGTAGCGTAGCTAAAACATGCGGAAACCTGGACTTGAAATACCTCCAACCCCACCCCACCATCACTTAATTAAAACTCTATTAATGGCGACATCACAACGTATGGCATTATATTGGGCGATAAATAAGATTCAGCATAAGGCCCTTAAAACTATTAATACTCCGCTGATAACAACTGACTTATTGCGGCCAATGGTTAGGAGATAGGAATCAGCTCTATAGTAATATAAAATATTGTCTATTGATACCCCAAGAGACAAGAGCTGAAAGGAGCAAAACGGTAACCAGACAGGGATCAGAGGGGGGGGGGATATACTCGGCCCCCCAAAAGGTATACTCCGTCCCCCTGATAAAAATATTCAATTTTCAGTAACCGCATAAAATTTCATCTAAATTTTGAAATAAAAATATTGGGGGCAATATTTAAAAAATTACTTCATTTCGCATAGCTTATAAATAAGATTTATGTAAACTGATTTTTTTTGTTTGTGTGTGCGTGTGTGTTAAGATGAGCACCAATTACTTTACATATTTAATTTAAAATTATTTGAAATTTAAAAATGTAAATAAAGCAATGTTATTTAGGGTATTTTTGTATTATGGTAGGGTCCACTATTATATATGGAGTTAAAATCAAATAATGAGTCGTTATAAAGTTTATATTATGCGCTAAATTAACTATTAAAATGTTTAATCTGTCTATTAACAGTTTTGTTACTAATTAATAGTTGCAATGGTTGTAACCATTACATTTCGCTACCAGTTAATACTAGTTAGTGTTAATGGTTGTAAGTATCAATTATAATTATTACTTACTAATATAGATTTATAATAGCTATACGGTTTTTCAAAGCCAACTATTCGAATATAAAAATAGCTATATATTAACTAATCATTATTAATTCATAATAGTAATTTATATGAATTAATATATATAATAATAACTATTAGTTTACATATGTTAATGATCAGACTTAATTCATACATAAACTTTAAGTAGGACAAGTTTATGTATGTGCTTAAAGTAGCACATAAACTTTGACTCAATAACATATGATAATGGTCCCCAATAATGAAAAAGTACTACTTATTTACAATTAACTAAAATATTTATTAATAGAGAAAATTATTTAAATACTAAAATTTGAAAAATTAGCGCATTTCCAATAAAAGGTTCAGAGTGAGCCCCTCCTTTAGCACTGCTGACTCCCTCCCCCCCTTTGAATTTCACTTCAGCCCTCCTTGGTTTTCTCTTCTACCTACCGGTCTAGAAAGGAGGGGAAATATGTTTCCTTTTAGCCTTTCCTGGATGAATACATGACATTAAACTATCTGTCTTCAATAATAACTTTTGCCCTCATGTTTGCTATCATCAGTACAAAACTGGAGTCACCAAGCTGTAACTAAAAATGTAAAGTCACTTCAAAGGGGGCTTGTGTTGAGATATGGATGCAACGATTCGTGAGTTGCTCCTCTATTATCCACAATATCGGTTGCTCATATCGCTGGCCAAGAAATAGAGGTGGGGTGGGATGGAACACTGGTGAAAGATCCCGACAAAAGCATTTATGACATTGATGAGGTTCGATGTCTAAGCGATGCTTGTCAAAAAATTTCCGCTCATCCCTGATCTTTCGAATCTTTTGTGTCCTCCGTTGTTGCTCACAAAGAGACAACTGGAAATACCAGGTTCGGGCCCTCTGTTAGGTAGAGGATTAAGTTGTTCCTTTAGCGTGGGACCGTCTATGAACAGAGCTCATCCTTTGCAGAAGAACATTAAATGACAATATAAGCCTGAGGATTGTAGTACAAATATAATTCATAAAGCGTATGAATCGCAGGGTTGCTTTCTACAAGTTACATATCGCCAATATCTAACCGGTGAAAAGAGTAGCTAAATTTTTTTACGATAGCGATAGGAATATGCAGGACCTAATTAACACACGGTCTACTTAAGCCGTGGTCCAAGACATCCCAAATCGCTGAGGAAGGGGGGGGGGGGGGGGGGGGAAGGGGCAAAATTTCACAAGGAAGGTATGAAATTTTTAAAAAGTTTTAAAATATCTGAGAATATCAGCAATACGAGTATTAGTAAGATAAGATTACGAGAATATTAGTAAAAATTATTCTGTTCAGTAATTGGCGTTAAATTTGTTAATTTGCAAAAACCCATATGTTGGACACATCCAATTTTCCATATTTACAAATATCGACAAATGATAAACTTGCTTTTATTTTTCACATTGAAGGATTTTAACATTTTTATAAATATTTGAAAACAAAATTTCGTGACTACTGTTCATAAATAAGAATATATGATGTTTATACATATGGTTTTCTGTTTGAATTACTTAATCAATATTTTCAAGAAAATAAGAACTAAATTACATTAAAGTTAATTGCATTTGCACTTAATTGGTGCTAAATTCTCCCCCCCCCCCCCTCTCTCTCTCTCTCTCTCTCTCTCTTCCCTTTAATTCTTCGTCAGGCATACGGCTCGATGTTAGTTTGATTAGTTGTTTTCAGTTTGAGATTATTTAACTTTACTTTTATAGTTATAATTTTTTTATTCTTTAGTCACATGGCTTGATATGAGCTCGATTGGATATTTTCTGTTTAAAATTCCTAAATTTGTTTTGTGGTTTATCTCTATGCTATTTTGGCTTTTAATTCATACAACATGATTCTATTCTTGCCAGCGCATCACGTAACTATAGAAAACGGATAAAAATGGGGCTAAATATCGCACTTTGTAAACCTAGCTTTCACTTTCAGAGGAGGGAAATAAGAGGGGAAACTGTTCGAAAAAATATATGCCAGGTTTGATAATGTTTCAGTCGGTAACCCACAGCAGATGCAGCATCTCCCTTTCAAGTATTGTCATATCGTTTCTTCTAATTTTTTTCTCCAACCAAGGATTGGAAGCAGGGGGAATCTAACTCTTTTTTATTACTATTTTTACTTGGAAATATAATAGGATGAAATATTAAATGCTAGGTTAATATATGCAAAGCGTATTATATAAGTGTTGTATGTATTTTATACAATGCTGCTTCCTCTGAATTATTTGCTGCTACTCAAGAGTACAATCGCGTAAAAAGGTTGTTTCCGAAAACTCTCATAAGTTTGTAATAAATCTCTTGTAAAAGATTGAAAAAAAAGGGATCCAAATTTGCACCATTGGGTGGTGAAAATAAAGGTACATCATCGTATTTAGTCAAGTTCCACAACTGATATTAGAAATGTTTCAGAAAGGTTTTTGTCTTTCTAAAACCTTTCTAATCTAAATGATGAAATATTACTAAACACGATGGAGGCATATCTGTTGTCACCACCCTATGGGTATGAAGCCGCATTATTTTTTTAATATAGTATTGTTTGGCTGAACCCCATTTGTTCATAAAACGCGTAATAAATGGGGTAATAATTAATAAATAATAAATAATTAATTACGCGGATAAATAATTACTTATGCGGCAAAGACAATCCCATATAATTATTTAGTAAATTAATCAATACTGTTGAGAAATCAATCCATTATTGAAATTAGTGATTACTAGTTGAATACCTGTTGAAAGAACCTGTTTTATAATATAGAAGAAACCCCGAATAACGTGAGCTTTTAAATCATTTGATTTTTGTAGTAGATTTTATCGAACTGTTGTTCGATTGTTGACTGTTTCACCAAAACATCATATTTCAATTATCTGTCTTATTTTAGATTGGGAATTTTATGTATTCGTCCAATTAAACAATTTGATGTGTACCACCCCTGTAATACTTAATATATTACAACACAATAATTTTCTTCCTTTTCTCCATCATAGGACCTATCCTGTTCTATTTTATAGCGAAGTACGTTTTCCATTATTTCGTTTTTCGAACATTTTAACGTAAAGCACTCCCCCCCCCCCCCATATAAACATTTTTGAAAAGTTCAATTCTTTCTCTGTGGTTTTATAGAACAATTAACCCGCGAACCAAATGTTAATTCTCAATCTCAGTTAAAAAAAGGCGTTTCTTATTTATTTGACAAATCGAATATTTTAGTGTAAGACATCCTGAAATTAACAAATATTGGAAAATCGAAATTAACCCCCTTCTTCCTATCAGACGATCTATCTACCTTTGCACTAATTTTTAACCCTTTTTCTTATCTCAATCAATTTATTTTGTCTCGGATAACCCGACCATTCATATGCAAATTTTTGTTTCGTGATATTTGACTGTGCTCATGTTTTTCCTCTTTTGTTACATGAAGGACATTGTGACATCCGAAAACGCTCTGGCCTAATTGTAATATTATTTTAAAGTTATACATGATGTCACATTAAAAAATACTTTTGCTCCTTAAACTGTAGTCTTTACTGTTTATAATTTATAGATTATCGTTGGCTTCCAATAGTCTTAGAAATTCTGAAAGGTACTATGAATTATTTTTGCTACAGTAATAAATATTCCATAAGTTTCCAGAAAAAAAAAATATCCCCAGCTATACTTGAAACATATAGTTAAAATATTCAGCAGAATATTCGAAATTATGTGCAAATTCTATGTGTAATTTAACAAAGAAAGTTGTTGCTACAAAAATTATAACGTTATATCTCCGCTAATAATTTCCCCTATAACACAACATTACAACAATTTATTTCCTTTTTACAAAAAAGTTTGCAATTTTTTTTTCGATAACATGGAAAATAGCATTAATAAAATTTAATTAAAATAAGCATCTACGCTTTTAGCTTTAATCATGTGAAAATGTTTTGGGTGCTGAAGAAAATGTAATTTTTATTTTCAAATACATTTTGAAATACAAGCGTGTTTTTAAACTTTTTTATTATATTTGTATATTTATTAGCAGTATACCAGTTTTTCGTACGGAGAATAGAACATAAAGAAACTTAAAATTCACAATCATGTGCAAATTCCTATAGTATACTAAATAACATTGTTAATCAAAATATTCTGTTAACATGTTTAATTTAATGTTCCTAAAAAGAAGTTTGAGAATCTCTGTTCTTACGATACAAAATTATCTTCACAGGCAGATCTGAAGGATAAAACATCCTGGCCCGGTTTGTAAACAAATGTACAAAAAATATGAAATTGAATCAATATATGCAAAATAAAAGCATTAAAATTATATGGGGCTCGTACTATATATATTCGTGAATATTAGAAGATATACCCTGCATTAGTAGATTACACGTATAAATTAAAAATATCAATAAACCCGTAATATTTAAACCCGAAGGAAGTAATTGATTCCAATGCCAAAATAAAAGCACACAAATTATATGGGAAGATATACCCGTGCTACTTATATTGTCGCAGATTAGAAAGTATGTTCGTATGTTAGTGGAAGATTGCCCGTATTACAATATGAGTCTAAAAAATCTTTGCCAAAATAAAACAGATGACGTAATAAATTGAAAATATCAATAATCCCCGTAATCTTTATACCAGAAGGCCGTAATTGATTCCAATATATACCAATATATGTCAAAATATATGCCAATATACCTGTACTACTTATATTATCGTAGAAGATATACTTGCGTGCATTTGTAGAAGATTACCCGTACAACGTACAATATATGAGTTTCAACAATTTTTGGCAAGATAAAACAATGGCGTAATAACTTGAAAATACCAATAATCCTCGAAAATATCAATAATAATAATATTTAAACCTGAAGACCGTAATTGATGTTATCCTGTCAAAAATGCAATATCAATGAAATTTATTTTATATACATATCTTTATTATTGAAATCGTAAAAGATTTAATAAAAATCGTCTGCAGCATAAACACATTGGATTTAAACCAGTTGCTAAGCCACATGATATCATTTTCTTCAAATAAATTGGTGGAGAAAATATCATCTGCATAATGCTATCTCTGTGGAAGGTTTGTGTTTTTTCAATTAATATCCAGACAACCCCTGGTCATAGAAACTCGAAACATGAACTAAATTTTAAGTGAGGTTATTGCAAGTCTACTCCGAAAATTTTATCCAATTCGGTGCCGCCGTTCTCCCCCCCCCCCCCCCCCGTAATGATAAAACAAACATACAGACAGACAAACAGATTTTCAATTTTATTTATATAGATTGCCGCTTCCATTTCCCAAACTAGCATTCTACCATCGAGATCTTTTATTAGTGTTGACCATTTGAATTTATTCAGAAAATTCGACATCAGACAATGACATTTCTAAATCTGCAGCTTGCTTCTCCAATGTTACTTTATCAATCTTCTGGAAATTTCCCCCCAAAAAACCTAAAAAAATCTGAATAATTCTCCATCTGATCAAATATTTCTTTTAAATATTATCTGCGGCTTTGACTAGTACTTGATTGAAATAATCTATTTTGCACGTTTTTAGGAAGTCATCCTGAATTTCATCAGTCTTTTCGCAATGGAAATTTCTTTTAATTGTTGCAACCCTTTCGGCAGGGGGCGCAATCGGCCTAAGTCGGGCCTGGGTCGAGATTGCAATGCGCCTCTCAATTTTCTTTTTAATTATAAATATTAATTTCAGCCAGTCCGGAAAGATTTGCTCTTTATCTTCGAAAGCCTGTTGAACACGCACGTGCCTCTAAAATTAATGCAGAAAATGGTCACAGTGACTTAAAAAGCATGACAGGTCAGAACCAATCCTTTTAACAGCATGCTTGTAGCCCGTCACGACAGAATTAAAAAATTCCGTCCCGTGCTCCCCGTTTGAAGCGCGCTTCTCCAGCAAACCCGGGAACAGATGGCTGGCAATAATGTGCCGATTCGTGATGCCGATTACGTTACATGACGTACGACTTAGAGTCCTCAGCCATACCCGTCGCATATAAATCGATTTTTGCCAATAAAACGCTCGGTTATTGAATAGTTTTTTTAAGACTTTCACTCTAGTGTTCACAACGTACTTTGTATAGTAAATTCCGCTTGTTTTGGATCAAACAAGACAGGGAGAAACACAGGCAATCCAGAAACTACAAAAATATCCATAAATCGAAAGATTGATATCCATAAATTGAACGATTGATATCGAACGATTATATACTGCAAAGGTTTATATTTTCATAATGTAAAATTTCAGAAAAACATAAAAATCTGATGTGCCCAATGCATGACTTTCTCTAGAGTCTAACTAATTACAATTTTGTAAGAAATCGAGCACAAAAATTAGAGCTTTTTTTTATAGCTCTATAGTTGAAAATCAATGTGATTATTCTATTTTATAGTTATCTATTAAATCTATCTTAATGTAAATCTATCTTGAATTTATAGTTATCCATTAAACCATCATACTAAATTTCATGTAAATAGCTTAATATCACGCCCTGTCCCTGCGGAAAAGTAAAATTTACTATATCTACTGAACGACAAGTGATAACTCTTAAGCAGTGTTGTTGACTCAAGAACAATATTCTTAGAAATATCATGCCAAAAGGTACTAAATTTTGTATTCAAAATTATTACAATCCCAAAATTCTTCAGTCTTTAGTCTTTGATAAATTTATGTACGAATTAGACTGTTCATATGAAAAACCAATTGAAGCTTTTAATCAGTGAAAGTATTCCATTTTAAATATTGTTAAAAATGTTATTCATAATATTAAGTTTATGAAGCCTAATTATCATTTAAAACAACTAACTACATTAATTAAAAAGCATCAAATTTTGTCATTACCTACATTGATAAAGTATTTAATAATTATGCTATTATTTGTAAAAAAAAATATGTGTTTCATTTATAAAGTTACTTAAAATGCATTTCAAATAATTCACTACAAATGAAAGCAAAACTTTTAAAATTATTTACCTAATAAAATTTGACTTCTAAATATTTTAGATTTCCTTATGAAATTTCAGCTTCCAAATTTCATAAAACCCCTCTTACTTTTATAACAATAACTTATGGTCATAATTACAGCAAGTAAATCTTTATCAAACTGTTTATATGAAATTAATGATAATTTTAGATATAATACATCTGGTAATTTCATACTTAATAGCATTTCTGCTTTAAGTAGTAATAATATCATGCTTTAATTAGTAATAATATCAGTAAGCTTCAACACATGTTTAGATTCAGAACTTATAACTTTAAATATTTATTTCATAATATTGATAAAGCTTATAAAGTTATTTTCTATAATGATTATTCTTACTCTTAATCGCGATAATATCTTACTCTTAATCGCGTAAACAACTTCCCATGTTACTGCACTTTGTATCTACGTAATATGCACTGAACTGACTGACTGAGTGAGGGAGGAAGTGATGCTTCCCAGCACATAGCCAAAAAATAAAAAAAATTACGTAACAATATGTTTAAAATAAACTACCCCTTCCCTCTTTTACAGCCACATCTCAAGTCGTTTGTTCTATTATTCAGTTCAGCATGCTGTCATTTAATCCGTGGTATTCTGTACTTAATTTCCCAACATGCAGAATTCTGATCTGGGATCTTGGGACAAATGGCCTATCATTTTCAGTTTACATAGGCCAGGAAAGCCTCTTCTGAGTTCAGAATTTACATTAGAAAATTAGATACGACGCAAACCATCTAAAGCAAAATATTTCGTCTCTGATGCTTTTGTCGATGGGACAATTTATCGAAGACAGTCTTGTCGTCTCCGGTGTGCGGCTACCCGAAGGTACTAAAAATATACAGGCTGACACAACGGCAGCCATCTTGACTACCAGTTGGAGCGATGGCTGTACATAGCGAAAAGAGGGTTACTTTCTCATCCTTTTCTCGGAATTTAGAGAAAATGAAAACATTCTAAACTGCTTTCTTGAACGATTGGCACAATTTTTTAAAAGCAGAAGTACCTAATATTTCACAGCTAAATTTCGTATCAAATATCAGTCATGTAACATGCTTGCGCCATTGAAATAGCACAGGCAGACGATAACTGAGTGGACCTGTTGGAGTCAAATGGTGGTAGCGTCAGCCTGTATATTTAGGAGCCTTAGACGATATTAAGATATCATAATAAGACGAAAATTTTACTGGGGGAGGGATGGGTAAAGTGGCCATGTTCTATTTTCCCTTCTTCAATTTGTCTGAGGTTATGTTTTTTTTCTTCTTTTAGACCGACCCCCAAACTATGTAGATACCTTTAATAATCCAAATCCATGTGGATACGTTTAATAATCAATCCACTTAGATATATTCAATAATAACATTCAAAAAAGTGTTTTTCACGGACTGTTATGTAAGGTAAGTAGGATTTTCGATGCTTATTATTGATTTAACGTTCAACTTTAATTGTTTTTAATCAGTAATTACAAAAGTTCATGTTTTATGCTATGGGAATTCATATTTAAAGCAATGGCAATATTAACAGATTTAGTGTTAGTGGCTTGTTGTCGCAATAGTGTCCAGGCAAGCAAAATGGCCAGCAATATGGATGTCAGTGGATAGTTACCGCATTGTTTATTGATATTTTATTTATGCACAAATTTATGTTCCCTTTATTTCCTCATTACACATAGCACTCTGCTATTATTAATTTTAGTGCCATCTTAATATTTAAAAATTAAAAGATTGTACCCCTTATATACTTATAATGAACAGCATTCACATGCCTCTTATTTGCAATATAATTTTTAAAATAGTTTTAATAAAAAATTTTATGCTTTTAAGTGTTTTATTTCTTTATTTTTTATTTTATATAGTGGCCATTTTGCCCTTCTACGTCGGGTAAAGTGTTCATTTGATAGGATTATATTCATATGCATCTTATAAAACACATAATCAATAAAAAACTAAATTTATGCAAAAATATAAATCTACAATCATCATAATATTTGTAAAAAGCACTATTTTAACATTTTTAAACTGATTAGTATTTTTTAAAATTATTTTTTTCTTAGAGTGCCCTTTCTGGGAATATTTTGTACACACGAGGACAAAGTCCACAAACACAACAAATCACTTATCGCTTTTCATCCAGTAGTATTTATGAAATCGGGCAATAATGTCGTATAAAAAGAATCTCCCCCTTTCAATTGGGATGCATCGGGGCTTGAAATAAGTGCTACTAACTGGAGTAGAGAGATGCGGAGCGTCATTTTTAAACGCTCATGCTTCAAAAAAGAATGAGCACCATGCCAGGTGCTCAAGATGGCGGAGTAGCTGGCAGTCAAAAAATGATAGATGGCGGACGAGTAGGCGGAGACAGAGTTTTGAATTTGGTGAGGCGGATGGTTTAATTTGACACCTTGTCAGATATTTTGGTGGATCACCATTTCTTCGGCTTCAGCTGATTTTTTGTCGCAACCACCCTAAACGAGTTTCGGTTTCTCCTAATGCAGGGTTAGTAGATGATTTCAATAAATGTTAAACGTTCTTTTTTTATCAATATTCTTTCACAAAATTTTCTTTATTTGCTTGGAGATATAATTTTCCTGCTTCAAATTTGATTGGAGAGGGAGAGTTATATATATATATATATATATATATACATATATATATATATATATATATATATAATATATATACTATATATATAGTAATAGAAGTTTGAAAATCCAATGAACGAAAAGTAAGAAGATGTAACACGATAAACCTAACTTTTAAAACACCCACAGAATAAATTATAATACAGCAAATCATCAATCAAATGGATAAAAAATACAAAACACAAGCTATCAAGTTTCAGAAAATCAACCAAATTAAAAGGTATGGAAACAAAAAAAGAAAAACTTAAACTAAATTCAACTATCTAACTGGCTTACAAAACAAAAGAAAAATCAACTAATCCTCAAGCAAATGGAAAAAAAATAAATAAAATAAGTATCGAATCAACAAGTCAATGAAAAATATATAATACAAAGGTATGGAATCGAAATAAGTATAACAAACGAAATCAAGCACAAACGCCTTGCACGTGGACGAGGCTCTAAGCCTAAATCATGAATTGTTAACCTCTACAAAAAATCTAATCATGTCCAAGTTTTTTGTAGAAGCAAACACAAAAATGTATGTTTCTGAAGAAGTAGATAGATTAAATCTATAAACTATTTCTACTTGGACGACATAGAGCATATATATATATATATATATATATATATATATATATATATATATATATATATATATATATATATATATATATATATATATATATATATATATATATATATATATATATATTACATAAACAAATTTATAAAATAATGAAATAATTTACATATAATATACTATGTGTAACTAGTTAGTTTAACAATGCATAAGTAATAAACAGTACATTAAAATTATATATATTTATTACTCTATTTGCAGCATATAAAAAAGATGAAATTAATAAGTTAACTGTAAGAATTAAAGTAGAAATAGAAGAGAGATAGTATAGTACCCAAAACTCAACAAAAGAATGCATTTGATTACCAGATAAAATGCAAGAGAATGCATGTCAGCAAAAAGAAAACATAAAACAATCTGCATGGATTAAAACTAATCTAAAAGAGACTGAATAACAATGAATAGAAGGCAATGAAACTGTAAAATATTTAGGAGGCGTATGAAAAACATTACCTTATAAATAGTACTTTTCATTGAATGGCCTTGTTTTCGAATAAAAAGGCCATACTACACCCCTAAGTACTTCTTGTTGAATTCTTGATGCTTGAACATTGTTTTCTGCTAAAGGATTTGATTTTTATGCAATGAATACAGTTTGTTATCTGAGCATTTTCTGAATTTTGAGTGAAACAATTCTTTCTTAAAGAAATTTTAAATCTCTATAAGTATCCCTTACTCATTCGAATTCCTATACTAAGGGGCTGGAACTTTGAAAAGTGCTCTTTGAAAGAGATAGATGCGTCCCTTAGAGGAGGTCGGAGTGTGTGTTGAAGGCCCAGACCACACAGCCAACCCTAGGGCTTACGGCAGTTTAATGTGTGGTCGGAAGAGGTCGGAGTGTGTGTGTATATCTTCTTTCTTTTTTTTGTATTTTGTTTCAGATTTGCATGTTTGTGGTTCAGAGTCCACTTCGATGGTAAGATCTTTCAATTCCGTCCCAGTAGCTCAACGTTAGAGTATCAGCTGGCCAGTACGAAGGTCCGTGGTTCGATTAGGGCAGTAAGGTTCTTTACAATTGCACCTAAACAAATCAACCCTGTATGTTAATGCAACATATCGGAGGTCTGAAAGTGAGCCTAGAACGACTAGCACGGATTCAGTGGACTCTGGTATATTGAACATCGATTTCAAATCAGAAGGACAACGACCACGCAGAAAGCTAACCTGGAGGATAAAAATAGGATCAGGACGATAATCTGAGGTAAAAATAACAGGTTGTGATCAGTTAGATCGTTAGTTGCTCGTCAATCTGACATTAGATTGTGTTGAATACAGAGTTCACTTTGACAATAAGCTCTTGTAATTCCGTCCCAGTAGCTTAACGGTAGAGCGTCGGCTGGCCAGTACGAAGATCAGTAGTTCGATTCCCGGTTTGGGAAGCAAGGTTCTGTACAGTGGCTAAAATCTAAAATGAGTACTTGTGAGAATATTTGCCTCATACACACAGGAAATATTCAAGGACCCATATTAGGATTAACTAATCCAACATGGAAGAATGCCCCACTGGGTTCTGGTCTAAAGTGAGTGGCACTGTCCCGTCCGTCGAAACAGATGCCTTACACCTTCTGGTAAGTTGGACGGTCTGGGTCGAACAATAACAACATGGCTGAAAATGTTAGATTAATATTTTGCAAGATTAAAAACTTTTAAAGACTCTAAGTACAAATATCCTTAAATTTCTCCATAAAAACTTTAATTTAAGTAAATCCCCGGATCCACTTTATTGCAGCAGATAATCCTGCCTTCGATTTGAAAAACTTCATTCTAAGATAAAAGGTGTTAACGTCCTTTTTTTTTCCAAGTAGACCAATGTTGTGGAAATATTTTTCTTCTTCATTCTCATATCTGTTTTATAAATATAAATAGACCTTCTGCAAAAATATCATAACATTAACCCATTAAAAGGTAGCCAACCAGTCTTGTAAAGACAAAAGTATGATCTTGAGATACGTTTATTATTTACATACTACGTAATAATCAACAATTATAAGCATAAATATGCTAATATCTTTTACTAAAATTGTCAATTTGGCGCGCCCTGAAAACCGGAGACCTTGGGCCCAACTCCCCTTTTTAAAGACTTCAATTTTGTTATAAACGGGTTTGGGGTTCATATATTACTTTCTTTTCATCGACTGCCATGAATGGAACTAACTCTCATCCAGTGATTTCGTACTTGTGAACGAATTCCTACTTATTCAATAGAATCCACGAATTCAGAAATGAATGAAGCGAGCGTAAACAACTAACTGTTCGTTTCGAATTCTATCCCTTTTCACCCTGAAATGGAAGAAAGCAGCCCTCTGTGCCGACCTTGCGAGCGTACCACCCTAATTATTCCATTGAGATTCGAGTGGGGGTGTACCAGCGTTCACAATTGAGAATATTTGGTAAAGGTGCTGCGATTAGCGATTTTATAGCCATGAGGGAGAGTGGGGATTGGGTAATTGAAGATACACGTGTGGCCATTCTTCACAACAAAATAGGGTTGTAAAGGTCAAGGGCAAAATTTTCTACCCTTCAAAGGCCTTCGAGTTGAATAAATCTTAAAAGGTCATGAAAGGAAAATTGAGAAATACAGTAGGACCTGGTTATAGCGAAAAGTTTAAAAGTTTGGCACTCACGAGTATGCGTTCTGTAGCTAAACTATATACAGGGTTCCTAGGAAAGTCATTATGAATCAATAATAACTTTGTCAGGAAAAGTCCGTGAGTACAGACGTTAGATTCAATCTATTAGTCCAGTCAATAAAGTCAAAAAAGACCATAACCCACAACAAATTTAGGCAAAGCTGAATTTTTGTATACAAGTAATACATGTTGAGAAATGTATTTTTCCAAAAGTCCCCACTTGTACCTAGCTTGCTTTCCCCCCACCCCTAAACAGTGAACCTGCAGTGTTCCAGAAATAAATTTATATTTTATGAACGAGACATCGTACAATTATGTAGTTGGTATCAAACTGTTTCAAATACATAATGAAATATATATATATATATTCTTTAAACATTGTTAACTATGTTGAAGACCCAGGCCGTCCTACTCATCCCAAGGACTCGAGCAACCGTTTGGACGGCGACATTGTTAACTATGTGTATCTTTTCATAACACTACAGAATATGCAGAATTTAAGCGTTTCTACTAAAAATTTGTAGTCATTTGCCTGATATATATTATTTTTGGAAAATTTATTGCCCTACAATTAGCTTATAAATATCCAGAATTTTATAAGCTTTAAAACGATGTATGTACCGCCAACGATGCATGTCCATTCGCTGATATTGATCCTAGTAATTTCTCATCGATTTACACTGCACTATGTTTTGCCATTGAACAATGCAAAAAATATGATCACACATGCATTCATTGTTTCTTTTGATCAACCGCTGTTTTTAAAAGAGCCCGAAATAGTTTGTGGAGTTGGAGTCATCAGACGTTTAAAATAATCGTACTACATCTTGGAGGATTTCATTTATTAATGCCAAACATGGGTTCAATTGGTAAAATAATGGAAGTCAGTGGAATAGAGGCAGTACGTACTCTCGTTCAACTGTACCGCATATGTCAAATGGACACGCTTATTCTAGATCAATGAGGGTACATACTGACTACTGCTGCATTAGTTACTGTTTTATCTGACGAAATTTCAAAAAGTTCAAAACCTGATATTTTGCATGATTTTAATACTGAAGTTGTAAACAAAATAATGACAGTAAATTAAGCACTAGATAGTGAACTAGTTAAAAACACATCTGTTAATTTTTCAGATGCTGCAATGAACCTTAAAACTCCAGTAGAACAGAGAATAATGGCTCAATTTGATTAGTCGGATTGATTAATTTAGAATTTTATTTTTGCAGAAGGAACTGGAATTTGGGATCTGCATTTGCAGACGATAACTAATATGCTACCTTATTTCCATGCCACATGGGCACCTTCCCTATGCAAAATCAGCTCATTTATATATTCACCAAATGCTTACATTAATATCCAAGATCACAGATAAGGAAGATGATTTATTGACAAAAATTGGAATTTTTAAAATAAGAAGGAAAGATTCTGCTTCATCTGGAGTTTGGACTGATATGTGTATCAAATAGTCACTAATGCAGGCAATAAAATCTATAGGTGGATTGACTCGTGGCCAGGGTATTATTGATAACACTCTATCAAAATGGATTCATGGTGCACCTACTTTTTTACATATAAATGAAGCATTGTCATATTTCTTGGGATCTTCACTGATCACTAATGAACAGCATATAGAACTACGAGGAAGTCATAAAGCAGGGAGATGACAGTGATATTACGAAGTTTGTGAATTGGTTAAAGCAGCACAGTTTCTTCGATCTTCAGGATTAGTAGCCAATAATACAATTAATTGTGACACTGCTTCTGAAGCAGGTATAAATGTACACGCATGTCCAAAAGTTCAGCATAGTTGCTTTTTAAGTGAAAATTTCAGGAAATCTACATTGGAATAGAAGGAAACGCGGTATGCGGGTGTAATAGGGTTGTCGAAGAAGAAAACAACACAAAACAAGGCTAATAACGACTTTTATTATCCAAAGAAAAGAGTTGAAAGAAAAAGGGTCACAATACGAGTGTTAACCTCAATGAAACAGACTGATTAAAACAACGTGATGCTGCAGTTTAGTACGGTGTGAGAAAACCTTGGGTAGTCACGCATGCTGCACAACGATTTCCCATACTTTCAATGAGGGTTTGGATGAGTTGTGTACTCAAAGAGTTCCAAGCCTCACGGAGAGCAATTTTCAATCCCGTAAAGGAGCTTGGTGGGTAGCGGAGGGCTGCAAAATGTCTCCCGAGCATATACCACATATGCTCTATTGAATAAAAATCAGAAGAGTTGGCAGGCCACTGCATGTGCTGGATATCTTCAATTTGAAGGAAGTCGTCGACCAAGGCCGCACGGTGAGGAGGCGCGTTATAATCCATGAATATGAAATCAGGACCAACAGCACCTGGAAAGAATCGAATGGTAGGCTTAAGGACTTTGTTTCTGTATCTTTGACCAGTAACGGATCCCGTGTCAAAGATGTGGAGGTCTGTTCGGCCGTCCATCATGATGCCTGGCCAGACCATGACTCCCCCAAACGGAAAACAATGTCTTTCCGTGATGTTTCCCGGGTGAAAACGCGTTCCACGTTCTCTCCAGATCATGGTACGACGAGAATCAGTTTGCAGGCTGAACGTGGACTCGTCACTGAACATGACATTACCCCACTGTTGTCCACTCCATTGCCGATGTTCCAAACTCTACTGTAAACGCACGCGTTTCTGTGCAGACGTTAGGAGGATGCATACTGCTGGTCATCTGGGATAGAGACCAACATGTCTGAGTCTCCTGTAAACAGTTTGTCTCGAAACAGTGACATCTGTGGCGATTGTCAGGGCTGAACCCAGTTGTCTGACAGAACGGTTCCTCTGACATCGCGCAGTTATCACCAAATATCGGTCTTGCCAGGGCCGATCCTAGCAGGTGTGCAGCGCGTGCACCGCACGCGGGCGGCCAAAACAAGGGGCGGCCGCAGGCCGCATATAGTTCTATCAATCAAGCAAAATTTTTTAAAACTTATAATAAGTCGAATAAGTATGCTGAATTTTAAATAGTTATTGAAAAATCAAAATAAGTCCCATAGTTTAAGAAAAATAGAATGTTAATGCACAGTGTGTTGGTCCATTGTCCATTAATGTCTACTCTTTACACACATCCTTCATTTGATAGCGAAATTCGTGGCAGAGCCGGTAATACGGCATAGAAAAGGATACCAAATTCTAAATTTCTGTCTAAAAATATAACCAAGGGGCATATTTTTGAGACGCCTAAGGATGTTTCGTTCCACTGTGCGGCGGCTTATTTATGTATACCACGGTCGGCACGCGGCTCGCAGATCAATGGTCAAAAGAAACTTTATTTTAGCGGTCTCCTTTGTAAATTAGAACTGAATTATTTCGGCAAAGTTAACACTTTCGCGAAGGCGGCATTCCGGAACTGCGGCGGCCCAAAGGACGGACCGCTTCTTTTTCGAACTGTTCTTAGGAGACGGCAATTTTATTGCGCTAAGCCTAACTCTCGAAAAAAATTCACTAAAAATCACCCGTTCAACACAGCATTCTACTATTTTCAGGAATAAAGGAAATTCTTATTTTCTATTTGATGTATATTTTTCTTTCAAATTTTCTTTTATCAAAATATTAAAAATTTTAGCGTATTAAAAATAACTTACCTTGAATAAAATAGTTGTCAGTTAATCAGGAGTGTATATATAGATTTAAATCAGTTATCAGGAGTGTATACAGATTTAAATTTTGAAACTAATGCATCTAAAACGGGTTTCAATTTATCTAGTTTTTAGGCATTACTATCAAGAGTAAAATGAAGGTAACGTAATATTCTTGGCCTAACATTTTAACGAAAAAAATATTGATTTATTGGTAGAACATGGTCCCAAACAAGTAGCAAATTTTAAATTTCCAGTCGATGAGAGTGGCAGAAAATTTAGCTGTTCATATTATAACAAAACTTTAGTGAACGGGGAGAAAATAAATCGCGCGTGGCTCTGCTATTCCATAAAACTAAATCGTATTTTTTGTTTTGCATGTAAATTGTTTGGTAAAGATAGTTCAACACAACTTGTAAGGACTGGCTTTTCTGATTGGCGTCATTGTTCGGATTACCTTAATAAGCATGAAAACACTCTAAAACACGTAAACTCTTATAAGATCGCGGTGCGAAATAAAGACGAGGCTGGAAAATAATTGTACTATTGACGCGGAACAACAAAATGTTTACAATCGAGAGAAAAAGCGATGGCGCGCCATCATTGAAAGAATGATTGCTGTAGTACAATTTTTAGCCAGTCAAAATTTGGCATTCAGAGGAACTAGTACGAAGAGGAACTAGTACCATTATCATAGAGATAATGGTAATTTTTTAAAGGCAGTGGAGATGTTGGCCAAATTTGATCCAGTTATTTCAGAACACCTTAATAATGTCAGTAAATACAAAGATAACAAAACACGTATTCTACACTACTTAGGGCAGCATTTTCAAAATGAAATAATTAATATTTTAGCCGAATCTATTCGTAATGAGATAACACGCATTGTCAAAAAAGCCAAATATTACACTATAAGTCTCGACTCTACACCAGATATTAGCCACACAGAACAAATAATGTTTGTAATTAGATGTGTGAACACTACTGATGGTAAGGTAGATATTTTATAATTTTTTCTAGGATTTTCTCCAGTAACTAATACCACTGGAAAAGATCTGTGCAATTTTCTATTAGAGAAGCTATTACCTAGTCTGCAGCTCGAAGTTAAAGATATACGGGGTCAGGGCTAGGGCCAACGGCCGTACCGTGCTGAAAACACCGGTTCTCGTTAGATCACCGAAGTGAAGCAGCATCGGGCGCGGTTAGTACTTGGTGGGTGACCACCTCGGAACGCCGCGTGCTGTTGGCCATCTCGGGTGCGGTATCCCCGTGGTTTGCGCGCTAGATTTGCACGCTGCCACAAATGCCGCCGTGTTCATGCGGAGTACGATCACGTTAAACATGTGGGTCCGTAAGTCCTTCCGAGAGATTGGTGGTAGGGGAAGGAGGGTACGGTCCCTGTGGATGCCTCCCCCACTGGGTTCCGGTCTAAATTGGGAGGCACTTCCCGGCCGTCCATACAGTTACCTTACACCTTTCTGGTAGGTCGGACGGTCTGGGTCCCAACAACAACAACGGGGTCAGGGTTACGACAATGTATCGAACATGAAGGGGAAAAATATAGGGCTTCAGAAACGGATTCTCGATATCAATCCTAGAGTATTATACGTGCCGTGTGCGGCTCATACATTAAATCTCGTCGTTAATGACGCTGCCAACTCCAGTGGGGAAATTTCTAGTTTTTTTGATATGGTACAAGAGGTATATAATTACTTTTCTGCGTCCTCATATCGATGGGATTTACTAAAAAAATACGTGAAAAGTCTAACTTTAAAACCATTAAGTGAAACAAGGTGGGAAAGTCATATCAATGCTATTAGACCTCTAAAACAAGACCTAAAAAACATTATTACCGCATTAAATACCTTAATTGAAGATACCACCAGAGACATGAAAACAAAAATGGGTGCTGAATCAATAATTAAAAGTCTTGAAATATTTAAATTTTTGTGTTCAATTTTAATTTGGGATGATTTATTATCAAGAATTGATGTATTGAGTAAAATGCTTCAAAATCCTAAATTAAACATCGCGGAATGCATTGAAGGCTTAGATAATCTTAAAAAATATTTAGTTTCCCAAAGATCTGACGATAATTTTAAACTATTTGTCGATTCAGCAACAACACTTGCTAGAGATTTAGGTATTGATCCCGAATTTCCCATGTCGAAGCTCAGGAAAAAGGTCCGTTTATTTGATTACGAGGGCAGTGATGAACCAGTTTCAAATCCCTTCCAGCAATTCAAGACTGCTTTCTATTTTGCAATTCTTGATCATGCGATCTCTTCGGTAAATGAAAGATTTACCTTATTATCTGAGTGCCATTCAATATTCTGCTTTCTGTATGAGTTTCACAACATTTCTAATGATGATCTCATGAAAGCCTGCATGGACTTAGATATTAAGTTACAGGTACAGGAGGAAGGAAGTATTGTGAAAGATATAGACGGTATACAACTCTTTAATGAAATAACTTCATTCAAAGATATTTTTCCAGGTAAAAAACAGCCAATTTAGATATTAGAAATTATAGTCAAAAATGAACTCATTCCCTGTTTTCCAAATTTTGCTCTAGCAATAAGAAATTTTTTATCCTTACCTGTTTCTGTGGCTTCAGGTGAAAGAAGCTTCAGTAAATTAAAAATTATTAAAAATTACTTGAGAAATAATATGACAGAAGAAACGCTTTCAGATTTGGGCATCATCTCTATTGAATCCGAAATCTCTGAAAAAATTGATTTCACCGAAATTATTGACAAATTTTCTTCTCAGAAAGCCAGAAAAGTTATTTTATAGTTAATTATTAGGTAGTCTTTGTAGAAGAACTGATTTATATACTTTTCGTTTCACGAGATTTATGCTTTAGTACTTTTTTTTTATTAGATTATATTTTCTGAGTAAATACTGTTGTTTTGCATTTCTAATTATAAAATGTCTATTTTTATTTCAAAGGTAATATTTTTGTTTGTTTATAATTTTGTTAAAGTATTTTGTCGCTATTATAACCTATTAGCTGGCCAAAAAATAAAGTTTTGCACTTCAAATTTTATTTGCATTTTTATTAATGTTTTACTTTTTACTCTTATACAGGTAGATGAATTTATAACGTCAACGTTAAGTATTAGTCAAAATATGAAAAATTCTCTAGAGGGGCGGCACATTAGGTCTTTGCAAGCGGGCGGCCGACACCCTAGGATCGGCCCTGGGTCTTGCCGAGCGGTTGTTACCCTTGGGCGACCTGGTACTGGTCGTCGGGTAACATATTGAGTGGTTTGGAGCCTCTGCCACAGTCTGAAGATCACACACTGAGGCACATTCAGAATTCGAGACGCTTCGGTTTGGGATCGACCGGATTCCAGCATTCCAATAATTCGTCCCTTCAAAAACATGTCCAGTTAGCATCTTTGTGACATCTTTCGTCCTTTTTGATTGTTAACAACATTCCGTACCACAGCAATTGCGAAATTCTGCCTCAACTGGCCCTCGTTCCGACGTGCGCCGGTGCTTTGCGCATGCCGACGTCTACTGAACTGTTTTGTATATGCACAATGATTTACCTTCGTCCCACCATTCTCCACACTGATTGTGAACCATTGTATCTATATTAACTCCAAAATTTTCGCATTTTACGAATTATGCTTAACTTTTGGACATGAGTGTATTTAATGAAAGTATTTAATGAGGGAACTGTGGGAAAAACTATTATGAACAGTGACCAAGTTGTTATTGATGGTCTGAACCTTTTACATTCAGTCTTATGGCCCACATATAAATGCATTATTGACTAATATGCTTTAAATATATCAAAAAGGTATGATGGTTCAAACATCAGCGTAGTTTTTAATGGTTATCCTGGCAAAACAACAGGAACAATCAAGAAGAGCAGCCAAAAGAACTGCAACTGATATTTTATTTACTGAAAACAGAGAATGCATTACACTGCAATCAGAGTTTCTATCAAATTACAGAACCAAGAGAAGATTAATAGCATTATTATCACAATACTTGATGAAAAAAGCATTGATGTTTTGATTGCTCAGGCCGATGCTGATACCGATATTGTACGCTTAGCATTAAACAAAATTTAATCATATCACAACATTGTTATTGTAGGCACAGTCACAGATTTTTTGATTTTGCTTTTGATATTAGCGCCGGAAAGAACTTCGTCTCTACACTTCTTTAAACCATCTCCTAATTCTGCCAACCTATCTATCATGTACAATATTGATAAACTTGTGTGTATCTACAGAAACATTCGCAAACTGTTTTTATTCGCTCATCGTGTTACTGGATATAACACCACCTCCTCTCTATATGGTGTTGGGAAAATTAAAGCAGTGAATCTCATTCAGTTTTCGGAAGATGCTAGGTTGCAGTCAAAAATCTTCCTATAGGCTAATGATGTTAAAAGTGACCTTTATGACAACAGACAACGTTTCAGTCTCAATCTGTATGGATTAAAGCAATATGAAAATATAAATGAAGCACGTTATTTCCTCTTTAAAAGACTGACTGACAAACTTTGACTAAAATTAACTTTTGATTTGGCTAGACTTCTACCCGCAAAAAATGCTGTTGAACAACATATCTTAAGAGTACATTACCAAATTCAAATTTGGTTAGAAAATAAAACTATGTCTACTGATTGGGGATGGACAATGAAGACGAAAATTTAAAACAAATTTTAGTGACCTGTCCGGTAGCACTACAAGAATTGCTATTAATCATTTCTTGCAATTATAAAGCTGCTTGTCCTCATTCATGTAGTTGTCACCGAGCAGGTTTTCTTTGCATGTCCATATGCGGATATTGTAATGGAATTTTTTGTTCTAATACGAAAGTGGATTCCAGTGAAGATAATGACTTTGAAATAGAAAATGCTATAGCTAGTTTAAAGTAATCAAAAACATTTTGAAATTACAGCTCGGTTACACAATGATTTAACAAATCTAAATAATCTATAACTTCTATTAAATTCATATGCAAATATTCATAGCTATTGTAGTACAACCCTTTTGCAATCGTTCAGTGTAAAACATAAATCCCTATAAATAAAAAAGTATGGTTTAAACATCAGCTTGGTTTTTCAGCAATCTGAGTTTCTCACAAATTACAGAAACAAGAGAAGATTAATTACATGTGATGGTTCATGGTTTACAAAAACATCCAGTCATCGGAAACTTTCAAAATCGAGTTTAGGGTCTTTTCAAGTTGGTTCTAAAGAATAACCTCATCGCTTTACGATAATTGCAAATAATTTTATAAATTTTGATTTATTACTCAAGCAATAATATTAAAATAGAGAAAAGCAGTTTGAAAGTTTTGGGGTTGATAGAAAAATTTAATTTCTCGGAATTTGCAACACACAGAACATAATAAAAATGTTCCTCGTATTTGAAAAGCATGCGGTTTCTTTAATCCAATGAAAACTAAAAATGTGTAGTTGTTTGTATAATTTTCTATATACCACTTATCTCTGAAGTCAAATTACCGACAGCTGCAACTTTTTCTTGTAAACCATCAGTTACAAGGAAAAGTATATTTAAAGTACAAACGAAATCCTGCCAGTTACGCCTTAACAATGACGACGTCCAGAAAGACGTCCAACAATTATATCACCAGATGCTCAATTTTATATACAAGTAAGAACTATTATATATCAATTGGAACCTTATAAAATTTACTTTAATATAATATAAATGTACTTGCAATATTTTTAGATTTTAAAGGTCTACTCATTTTTAAAACACAAAAATTAGATAAATCCAATACAAAACAGGTATATTTATGAAATTTGCAAGAAGCAAACATAATATATGTATAAAATATATTAAACAAGAAAGATCAATCATGCATAAAGCATTGATTATGAAACACTTTCCAACGACAATGCAATTTTATTTAAACATCTCTAAAATGCCATACATTCAGCGGTAATATTTTTAACATTATCACAATACTACAATAATTTAATTATATTTTAAAATTTAAAACTTCATCGAAAAAAATGAACTTTATAATCGCCTGGCTCTCTATGTAAAAGCAGTAAATATTTCATTCATACACTTTAATTCCATTCCTTTCATTCATCACAATACCACATTAATTTATTTTACTTAAAAACTTAAAACCATGGAGGTAAAACTACTTTCTAACTCTATGCTTAAAACTTCATCGAAAAAATCAATGCTATAAAATCGTCTGCTTCTCTATGTAAAATCAATGAATATTTAATTCATATCAGCTTTATTCCAGAGCTAATAAACTCCAGAGCTAAATAATTTTCCTGTAAAAAAATTCAGCAATTCTTATACAACTCATCTTACAGCTTGATGTATTTACATTTTGTATACGTTAAAACTAGCCTTCGTTGTAGAAATAATCAAAGTTTAATGATCATTTAAACTCAAAAATATTGTAATTGCGTTGGCGTAGAATATAGATGTACAGAAATTAAGCAAAAATAAAGCAGTTTTAGGAAATATGTGAATTTTAAATTCGCTTAAATGTTTGAAAAATTATGTGCCATAGGGTTCAATGTATTTCATTTTTTCAATCGGATTCAATCCGAAACTAATTGCGTGATATTATTCATTTACATTCCCATATGTTCTACAGACCGTCTGAATAACATACTAAAGTTTCATTTTGATAAAGTCATTTTTACGGCAGTTATCGTGCGAACAGACAAACAGAATGAACAAAATCATAAACACTTCTTAACTATGTTGCAAAGTATTAAAAATATATTTATCACATTATATTTGGAGTAATTTAAAACTAACTGCATCATTGTACGAGGTTCCATTCACAAAAAATAAAATAAATCCATATACGCTGCAGTGTGATACTTTAGAGGGGGGGGGGGGGGGAGCAAGCCTCGGATTTTAGGAGACTTTGGGGAAAATATATGTTTTAGTAAGTACTAGTCATGTGCCAAAATTCATCTTTCTCTGAATTTGTTGAATCCATGTCTTTATTGACTGGGCTATATAGTAAAGTAACCGTGCCCGATTGAATGAAAGGGATTCAAGCGTCCCTAGCTGAGGAATTTAAAATGTTAGGATAAGGGCAACAGTACGAGGTAGACAAAAAAGCCATTTATAAAGTGGTAGAATATTGTTAAATTAGTAATAATCGACACTAGAAGAAATGAAACTCGTATCCAAAGGCAAAAAATTCCTGCCGAAAATCATATCATCAGGGACACAATGATACCAGCAATGCTTGTCAAAGTAAGTTATCATATTCTTTCTAGAATTCAAATGTGTATTGTCTCTTGTGCAGGACATTTTAAACAGTTTCTACTAGATATCTGTTCCAGGGCTGTAGAAGTAAAGGGCTAGTGAATTTTCCCCTGAAACCGAAATTGTTCTGTCGTGACGTCGCGGCGCTCCATGACGAATGTTAGCATTCATAGAATCTAATGGAAAGTTTGCATTTCATATTAAAAATGAGCTCGAGAAGAAGCAATAAACATCATAAAACAAAAATAAAGCATTACCAGTATTAGCTTTAATTGAATCTTATTATTGCAACCTTTATTAACACTTTACAACATTGTTGAAAAGTGTTTATGACTTTGTTCATTCTGTCTGTCTGTCAGTCTGTCTGTTTGTCTGTCCGCTCGCACGATAACTGCCGTAAAAATGACTTTATCAAAATTAAATTTTAGTATGTTGTTCAGACGGTCTCTAGGACCTATAGGAATATAAATGAATAATATAACCCAATTAGTTTTGGACTGAACCCGGGTTGAAAAAATGAAATACATTGAACCCTATGGAACCTAATTTTTCAAACATTTTTTATGCGAATTTAAAATTCACAAATTGCTTCGAAAGTTTTAGAAAATATTTAAATTATCCCATAAAAAATATGAAAAAAAATTCAGCAAAATATATTCGGTAGTTTTTAAATAAAAATTAAAATAATAATTACACCCATATTGTATGAAGAGATCACGTGACCCACTTCAAAATAAAATATGACATCCATCTTGTGTCAAAATCGTGATATTAAAAGTTCTTTTTAATTCATATTTAGTGTTGTATCCGTCCTAAAACCGCTTTATTTTTGTTTAATTTCTGTGAATCTATATTTTGAAACAACACAATTACAATATATTTGAGTTTAAATGATCAATGCCATCCATCTTGTGTCAAAACAGTGATTTTTAAAGTTCTTTTTAATTTATATTTAGTGCTGTATCCGTCCTAAAAGCGCTTTAATTTTGCTTAAATTCTGTGTATCTACATTCTGTGCATATACATTCTGTCTGTCTACATTCTGAAACAACACAATTACAATATATATGAATTTAAATGATCATCAAACTTTGATTATTTCTACAACGAAGCCTAATTTTCACTTATGGAGAATGAAAACAAATAAAGATGTAGGATGAGTTGTATAAGAATTGCTGAATTTCTTTAACTCAAAATTATTTAGCTCTGGAGTCTGCAATATAGCTGATATGAATGAAATATTCATTGATTTTACATAGAGAAGCAGACGATTTTTTCGATGAAGTTTTAAGCAGAAGAGTTAAATTACTTGTACCTTCATGGTTTTAAGTTTTTAAATAAAATAAATTATTGTAATATTGTGATGAATGAAAGGAATGGAATAAAAGTGGATGAATGAAATATTTACAGCTTTTACATAGAGAGCCAGGCGATTTATATTTTAATTACGTCATTTGAATAAAGTTCATTTTTTTTTTTGATGAAGTTTTAAGTTTTCAAATATAATAAAATAATGTAGTATTGTGATAATTTAAAAAATATTACTGCTGAATGTATCACATTTTAGAGATGTTTAAATAAAATTGTATCGCAGTTGGAAAGTGTTTCATAATCAATGCTTTATGCGTGATTGATCTTTCTTGTTTAACAAGTGTTCGTTTGTCAGTGATTTAAACTTTTGAGACCCTAACTAATCATGTTAGATTCATAACAGTAACATGAAATTTGGTGTGTATATATATATATATATATATATATATATATATATATATATATATATATATATATATATATATATATATATATATATATATTGTGATACATTTTATTCTTTTGATTTTTAACCTAATTGGGTTAGCCCGCCTGGGACCGTCATAGGAAAGTACTCGTTTCTCTAGAATAACTCGAAAATCGGAGCAGCTCCACATTTAATATACGTTGCCTTTTGTTGTTGATTTTATTTCTTTAGATTTTGAACTTTATCGGATTATCCCGTTTTGGGCCAGCCATAGGAATGCACTTGTTTTTTGGTGAATAACTCGTGAACAGGGGTAAATAGAAGCCTAAATTTAGTATGGTGTTGTCTTTCGTAGTATTTTTAATTCTTTGGATTTTTAATTTTATCGGGTTAGCCTGTCTTGGGACCGCCATAGGAACTTTCTTATTAGCATCTTTAACCTTTAAATTTGTGAAAATAAATATCTTCTTGATGCAGTCTATCTTTTCACTTTCCTTATATACATAGTATAATGTATAAGGAAATTATTGTGACGAGGTCGAATTCGAGTTTGCAACGGGAGAGCACGTTTCAAGCATCCTTGAACACAAATTGAACATTTTTGAGGTAATGTATGTGTGTATATGTGTGTCCGTGAGTCTAGGGAGACGATATCTTACAAATAAATGGACCAATTCGAATAAAATTTTGTACAAAATTTACAATCAGTAAATACTGGAATCTTATTGTTTTTAAACGCAATCGAATGCTCAAAACAACTCCAAATTTTCAAATGAAATTTTGTAAAAGTCATCAAAAAAATTAAAACCGTCAATAAAGTTACATAAATATTCGTTTCTAACGTAATTTGTTATTAGAAAACGATTGAGATAAACTTTAGAATGCTAGCACGAACAGTTCTTGAGATATTGCTCTTCTCTCCGTTTGTCTGTAACGCTTGACATTTGGCGAACTTGGCGAATAATCTAGCAAAATATCGGCAACATACCAATATTTCGCCCCAGATTGACGAAAATTTCGTCAAAATTCCAAAAATAACGCCAAGTTAACAAAAATGAAGTCAAACTAATAAATGAATTTTTAGAATATTTTAATATATGGACTATATTACTTATTGGGGATGCTATCAATATTGATAATTATCAATTTAGAGTTGCGTAAAATATAAGTTAATTAGATACTTCAAAATAGTTTTATATGCTGTCATCCGGAAAAGCGCCCAGTGTACAATTCAATGTTAAAAACACCGTGTCCTTGTTCTAATACTTAATTTTTTTACTGTGAAAGAAGTAAATTCATTGTATTATATAAGGAATGTCGTGTGTTGCCCACATCAGATTTTTTTTGTTGTAGAATGAAGGTTTTCAAATATTTCTTCCTTTCAGTTTTCAAATTTAATTTTCAAAGAAAGTTTGAACAGTCTGCAGAATTCACATATTTTGCAGTAACTGTACTCTATTCAGTAATTTTAATTTTCACTCTCTGCTTCGCCATTGTCAGCCTTTTCTGCTACATCACAGCTAACAAAATGAACCTTTTTAGAATTAAATTCATTTAATCTTTCAGTTTCATATTTTCCTTTTCTCTCATTTTGTAATTTCTTCAACGCGTATAGATGGTAAATTAACTTTGAGAAGTGCAATAGATTTCAATATTTTTCTTATTTGCAGTCCGAGTAGATGATTTTCCATATCATTTTTATAATCGCTGATTAGAAAATGGTCACTACAAATTTTGGCATTTTTAGTATTCACAGGATGTTGTAGTATTCGACATCTATGTAACCATTCTTTCATCACAATAGGGTTATTCTTCTGAAATACGTGAAAATAACATTATGTCCTTTTTTGTTCCTAGAATTATTTCGACATGTTGCAACAGCGCAGGCCGACATTTCTTGCAATATTTTTAAACATGTAAGAAAATAAAAGTTAAAAAGAATTAAATAGTTTATACAAGAAAATGGAAAATTTGGTGCTGGACTGCAGCTCTCAAATCCAACAAGTAAATAAATAGTGGCTCTAATAAGCACTTTCATAGCTCTAACATTACCTCTAAAGCATTGGGACACCTCCTGACTGTCCGTGCGGTGCAACATGCACTTCCGGTAACCCATCGATTGAGAACTGCGCGACGAGTGTCCTTTCAAAGGGATGACCCAGCCCTTATCTGTTAGAGCCCTGTATCTGTTCATGAAAGTGTTGTTTATTGCATCATTCTGAATAAAACAGCCATTCGCCAATAATGATATTGTGCCAAATAAGTACCTGCTGTAACAGTTTTATTGACATTCCTACTCATTAAACAATGGTCTGTTCATGAAAGTGTTGTTTATTGTATCATTCTGAATAAAACAACCATTCGCCAATAATGATATTGTGCCAAATAAGTACCTGCTGTAACAGTTTTATTGACATTCCTACTTATTAAACAATGGTCTGTTCATGAAAGTGTTGTTTATTGCATCATTCCTGAATAGGACAGCTATTCGCCAATAATAATAGTTTGCCAAATAAATACCTGCTGTAACAATTTTATTGGCATTTCTACTTATCAACATATTTGTATTTGACTTGTTTGTCTATCCCGCTTTGTTACGGAGTTTGATTGGGCATGGTCACTTCACTATGGATAGACACAACGGGTACACTAACGAACTTTTCCTTACAAAGTTATTGGGATGCTTTCCTTGGAATCCTGTATATTTAGACCTTATGCAATATTATGCAGCAAGCCATTTATATAAATGCCCCACAATTCAGTAAGATCTCAAAATTTTAAGGGTGAGCGTCAGTAAATCGTCTGCCCTATCAGCGCTTTGTTAACTTTCGCAGCACACGTTGTTCGCCGAAATTCTGCTCAAACAGTTGCGAAATATTTTCTGAAAGATAAAATGCAATGCTTAGATTATATTAAAACTAAATTTAATACCCAACAAAACATAGAATATATTTTTTATTTTAATCCAAAATATTTTTGGTACTGTCATCTGTTGTTATTGAAACCCAGACCGTCCGACCTACCAGAAAGGTGTAAGGTAACTTACTGTCATCTGTTGTCGTAATTTAATTCATACCGATTATTTTTATTTTTCAATGAACATTTTTAAATATCTATTCCTTCTAATACAGTATTAAATACAACAACAGATCATATATAATAATGCCACAATCACGGAAAGGTAATTTCTCATTCTATAAATTTGATAAGGGGATTTGAATGTATATGACTGAGGACTGCAGCTTTGTCTTCAAGTCCAAGTTCAATTGCGTTTTCGTGATTGTGGCATTATTATATATGATCTGTTGTTGTATTTAATAGCGTATTAGAAGGAATAGACATTTAAAAATGTTCATTAAAAACTAAAAATAGTCAGTATGAATTAAATTACGACAACAGATGGCAGCACCAAAAATATTTTGAATTAAAATAGAAAATATATTCTATGTTTTATTGGGTATTAAATTTAGTTTTAATATAATCTAAGCATTGCATTTTATCTATCAGAAAATATTTCGCAACTGTTTGAACAGAATTTCGGCGAAAAACGTGTGACGCGAAAGTTAACAAAGCGTGGATAGGGTAGAAAATTTACTGACGCTCACCCTTAAATACATTGACTTAAAATAAAAAATTACATAACTATGATTATGAATGGCATAACTTTGCTAATTAACATTGAACTAGCAGGTAGACATAGGATAAAGTCGGGTAAGAGTGTACACCTGAGTTCTGTTTCAAAAGAACATATGACGAATTAATGTAGACATAGAGATATTAGATAAGATATGGATTTACAGACATTCTGTCACGACTGGGCTCGTCGTAACATTTTATTCCATTTTGCGTGGAAGGAAAAAAAAATTACGTTTTATAATTACGTAAAAATGTTCATAATTTGATTTAGTTTTTCAATTAAACGTTAGTTCGAGCACTCAACTTTATACATTTCACTAATTTCATCCTATCTGAGCTTCTGATTATACCCAAGTTTAGCTTTAAAGACTATATATTTTAGCTTGAGCAGGGTGTTATTCCGATTTTTATTCTATATACTTTGATTTTTCTGGCATGCAGTTTCGATTTAACCATATTTAGGCAGAACGCTACTTTTGGTTTTTATTTCAAATGTTATCAGCGTTTCGCATAACATGCCTTTTAAATAGGGCCTGCCAGGAGATGTATTCATTGTATATGTGATTTGTCTTTCCAAATTCGAAATTCGATTTTTATTATATTATGATTTTTATTATATCTCTACTCTCGTGAGTTATTTTTAATGTTAATGTTTTACAATTTATTGGTTTAATTAATAATTATTTTCTGTGTGTATCTAATAGGCATTTGTTGTATTTCAAATGTTGTTTATCTACTGTTTTCCTGCTTTTACTTTTGATTGGTCTTTCTTTTTTCTTATTTTCAAAATTGGTAACAATGTTTTTTATTTTACATTATGTTTTACGATTGACAACACAGTCTTTTCACTTCATGAGTAGCGAAATTATGGTAGTTATCCATCTATGCACATGTAAGTAAACTTATTTTATTTTTAGAAATTTCTCTTACATTCTCTAATATTCATGGATTTTATAGTACTTAGGGGTGTAGAAGAATCTTTTCGTTCAAAGTAACAAGATTATTCAATGAAAAATACTATCAAAAGGTAATGTTTTGTATACACCACCTGGGGGTTTTACAAATACATTATCTTCTATCCATTGTTATTCATTCTGTTTTTTAATTAGTTTTAATTCATACAGATTGTTTTTCTGTTTTCATTTTGTTGACATGCATTCCATGGATTTTTATTTAGTAATTTATTGAATTATTTTGTATGGGTTTTGGGTGCTATACTATGCCTCTTCTATTTTTACTTTAAATCTTTTAGTTAGCTTATTAATTTCATCTTGTTCATATGCTGCAATTAGCGCAAAAAATAAATGTAATTATAATGCACAGTTTTTTACTATTGTGTTGTTATGCTAACTTGTGATACTATGCTTGGTATATTATATTTAAATTCTTTTAACTCTATGATTATTTTTAAAAATTATATATATATATATATATATACTGGGTGATTCAAAGTCAGGAAAAATTTTAACAATTTATAATTCATGAACTAATAAAGATAAATAGATGCCGTTTGCACAGAAAGAGAGAATGGAAATGAAGCCGGATTTTTTGTCAAGAAAAAAGATATTGTTAGTATAATTTACATTTCTACCAACAGATGGCGTTGTATTACACATTTGGGGAGGATCGTGTCCTCAGTCAATCGTTTCCACATGCATGGCCACCCAGATCTCCCGATCTGACATCCTGTGACTTTTGGCTGTGGGGGTACCTGAAGTCAAAAGTGTACCGCGACCAACCAGCATCATTGGCAATACTCAAAAATGCCATCCGACAACACGTGTCGTCCATACCAAAAGAAATGCTATTTAATGCTGTGAACAGTGTGGTGCCTCGTCTGACAATTGTGCTGTTGAATGACTGACGGCACATTGAACATTTGTAACTAAATTTGACATCTTATCCTATGTAATGTAAACTAGGTACCTAATACAGCGCCATCTGTTGGTAGAAATGTAAATTATACTAACAAAAAATTTTATTTTCTTGACAAAAATCCGGCTTCATTTCCATTCTTTCTGTGCAAACGGCATCTATTTATCTTTATTAGTTCATGAATTATTAATTTTTAAAGTTTTTCCTGACTTTTGGCGCTGGAGTTGCACTCGGTAGGCCCGGGTTCGATTCCAGCCACTGTCAAAACTGCCGCCGTGTTCATGCGGAGTACGATCACGTTAAACATGTGGGTCCGAAAGTCCTTCCGAGAGGTTGGTGGTAGGGGAAGGAGGGTACGGTCCCTGTGGATGCCTCCCCCACTGGGTTCCGGTCTAAATTGGGTGGCACTTCCCGACCGTCCAAACAGTTACCTTACACCTTTCTGGTAGGTCGGACGGTCTGGGTTTCAACAACAACACCTGGTGTATATATATACAGCCTTGATCAAAAGTATTAAGGGAACCCTTACTTGAAATCATCTCATTTGTTTATGATTGCATACGTAGTAGAAAGTTGATATGAAAATGCAAACGTCATTTCAATTGACAACCAATAAAACATTTCCAGGACGATAACTGGAAATTCCAGATTTTTGTGGAAACAGTCTGTTGCATTGGCTGTTCTGGTTTTTTCCAGGTGCACGCGATTGTTGCTTATCTCATCTAAATTTGAGGTCTTGTCTGTATAAAATACCGAAAACTAAAGAGCTTAGCAACGAACAACGGTTGAAAATTTAATTTTTATACGAGCAAGACAGTAGCCAATGTGAAATTGCCAGAAAAGTGAAATGTTCGAGATGTGCGGTGTAATACACTACCAAACGTCTTAAGAATACTGGTAGTCATTTAAATCGTGGAAGAAGTGGGAGAAAAAGATCACTACACCCAGAGATGACTGGCTTTCGAAACGATTTGCATTGAAAAATCGTAGAAAATCTTCATTTCAATTAGCTGCTAAATTGTCAGAGGCAACCAGAAAAAGAATATCTGCTCTAACCACTAGAAGACGGCTTGCAGAAGCTAGATTGAAAGGCTGCAATGCCAGGAAGAAGCCATGGATTTCCGAAATAAACAAAAAATAACGGTTGGAATGGGCTCTTAAATATCGTCATTTTACTGAAGAAGATTGGCCGAAAGTTCTGTAGTCTGATGAATCAAACATTCAGGTATGTTCCATTTCACTTGCTTTTATTCAAAACTAGCGTGAAATTGTCAATATGTAGCAACTTTTTTTGTAAAGATCTTTAGGATGTTTGTAAAATAATTTCAATGCTATAGGTATTTGGAACACCTGGTGCGCCTTATGTGAGGAGACGTGTAGGTGAGGAATATAAGGAAGAGTGCATAGTGCACACTGTGAAACATGGTGGTGGCACCATAATAATTTGGGGATGCATAGCAGCCAACGGTGTGGGCGAAATGTACATCTAGGAGGGACGAATGAACTCTTTGACGTACGTAAATGTACTAGAAACAACACTGCAAGCATCTTTTTCAAGAAATTTTTGGCGATACTAACATGAATGGGGTCAGACTCCAACAAGACAAAGCAACGTGTCACACATCTGCTGTGACTATGAAGTAGTTCAGGGAAAATGGTGTGTATCTTTTCCATTCTCCTCCACAGTCTCCAGACCTCAACCCCATTGAACAGTTGTGGGCTTTTCTCAAACGCAAGATCAGAAAACATTCCATTACTTCAAAAACAACCTTAAAATTCATATTGCAAAAGGAATGGAAGAAGACACCGGGAGAGGAATGCAGTAGGTTAGTACACTCTATGCCTAAAAGAATTAATGCCGTCATAAAGGCGAAAGGAGGTCCAACCAAGTATTGATAAGTTTCAATAAAAAATGATTATTTTGAATCTCTGCATTTTTACATTATCCCAACACATTAGTAGTTAAAAATAAATAGATTTCAGCAGGGTGCCTAATACTTTTGATCAAGGCTGTATATATATATATATACAGGGTGTCCCAAAAAGATTAAAACGCTCTTTAATTCTTTACCTGTTGGAGATAAGTGGACAATGTAAATTGCAAAAATGTTGAAAGTAAGGTAGGAAATAAGACTACATTAATGAAATAGTCCTCCCATTAATTTTCAAAAAGTTACACTTTTTAAATTTTTGTACGACGCCCTTACACAAATTTGGTCAATCAGAAAATTTTTATTTTTAATGCAACAAAATCATTAAAAAAACCTCATATCTATATTTTTAAAATTCAGCGAGTTATATTTAATTGAAAATTGAACATTGTGAATGGGGACCATATATCACATTATAAATGTAAATTTGTGACACATCACAAAAAAGATAAAACTGGATAATACATAGGAGACATTTTTCGAATTCCGCGTAGGCTCATGATGCAATCACGGATTCTTAAGTACTTTCCACATTGAGACATGCCATTTTTTATTTGAAACAATTAAAATAAATAAGTAAATAAATGCAAGTATGTATTTGATTTTGAAATTTAACATAATTTTTCTAAACGAAGAATAGAACTCACAGACGATTTTTCTTTCCTTTCACTCTAAGTTAGCAGTTTCAAATGTTTATAGTAAAATAATTTTAAAAAACTGAAGAATGAAATGCAGACCATTTATTTTTTAATTTACGTATTTATTCCCAGTATTATTTCTATTCAATACAACTAAACTTTTTTTTAATACTGCGCTTTTTTTAATACAGCTCTTACCACTTCTTTATATGATCTCTGTCTGTGTACTTTATTTAGATGCATTTGTGATAAAAATTGACACATATTAACGTATTTTTGATCTAAATAATTTCCGTCGTCAATTTGTTTATGATCCCTATTTTCACTGATGAAACAGCCTTTCCCATGGTACGGAAAAGTGACATAAGTCAGATTTTTTCCTTTATAATAATTCAGTTGATTTTAAAGATACAGATATGCTTTTTTTTAATGATCTTGTTGCATTAAAAATAAAAATTTTCTGAGTGACCAAATTTGTCTAAGGGGGTCGTATAAAACTTTACAAAGTGTAACCTTTTGCAAATAAATGGGAGGACTATTTCATTAACGTAATCTTATTTCCTACCTTACTTTCAACATTTTTGGGATACCCTGTATATATATATATATATATATATATATATATATATAATAGTTTGAAAGACCAATGAAAGAAAAGTGAGAAGCTGCAACTCGAAAAACCTAACTTCCTAAAACACCCCCACCCACAAATATATATATATATATATATATATATATATATATATATATATATATATATATATTATAATGGTGCCAAATTGACGAAAATATTGCAAAATTGCTAATGAAAACGCTAAATAATTGAAAACGATGCCAAATCGATATTTTAATTATTAAAATATTTTAATATATGGATTATATTGCTTATTACCTATGCTATCAGTACTAATAACTGTCAAGTTGGATTTGATCGAAATTCAATTTAATTGGGAACCTCGAAAGAGTTTTGCATGTTGTCATCATGAAAAGCACCAAATCTACAATTCAATGTTTAAAGCATTGTGCAAGTATCTTGTACGTCATTTTTTCGCTGTGAAAGAAGTAAACTCATTACATTCTATAGGGAAAGTCGTGTGAAGCTCACATCATTTTTTTTTTATGATAATCTCGAACTGTTAAATATATGAACACCTTTAAATCAAGTTTCAAATACCCTTCAGAGCCAGATTTAAATATATGACACTACTTCTGTAAATTAACATACTGTTAAAAGGGTTTGCCACCTGAAGCCTGTGCCGCGAAGGGAAACATTTACACAGCCGCCTGCTATACAAACACAGCCGACGTCGTAAGCCGCTTATAAGTGACTAAAACCCTTCCTCTGACTGACTAGTGGAGGTCGGCAGCGCTCCATGCAGGGTAAATTGATTCGTAGATAATAAGCAGCGCGTCAACCCTATCGACCTCTAATTCAATTATCACTGTTGACTACCTTTCGAAAGTTGCCCCTTAATCCTCGGGAAACCGTTGGTGACTTCCTGTAACTTATTTTTCCACTTGAATGATCGGCACCCAACCCTTTCATTGCTTATGTTTGTGTGTGCATATTTCTTTTTCTGACTTCTGCGGTAGGATAATACTTGAGAGGGTAAATGGAAGCAATTTTATTGTTAAAGCAATAGATTTCGATAGGTTTTTTTCTGAATTTTTGCTATTTAAAATGTGGAGCAGGAAGTATTTATATGAAGTTAAAATAAGAAAATAAGTACTTCAATATAATCTGTGGTTAACCTCCTCTATGACGAATAATGAAAATGTCTAACAAAAGGATCCGAAATAAAGGGTAATTTGATGTATGCAGTACATGACTTTCCCTACAGGTTCAAATTCATTTTCTCTTTATTTTGTTCATGATGCATTAAATTCAGTTTAATTGCATAAAATAACACTGTCGCTTATTTGAAATGACATCGAATTTGCAGTTTTTATTCAATTTTCGTTTTATCTTGGTGACTAGACCTATTTTCAGACTAAAATGTCTCGAGAATGTTTCATGCTATAGACTGGGATAACTATAGATGGGGTTAATCTTATTTTGTCGTCAAAAATTATGTATGAAACAAGCATTAAATTAATACAATTAAGAATTTAATTAATTAATACATTTTAGCTATTTTTGCAGGCTATTTTGGGGGAAAAAAGACATGTTTTATATTTTCGGATTTTACTAAAATACCAGCTCCAGGGTAACCCGCAGCATTCTTATTTACCAAATTTTCTGAAATTTCGTCAAATACATTTTAAGCTGGTGTGGATACAGGCATTGCATAAATACACACAAACTGTAAGTTAAAAGTAGGTTTTTCGTGCTTTAAAATGCTCAAAACGTGTAGATTCGTCGAGTTTCGATTTTCGACACGATTCCATACTTTCCTTATACATTACCATATATTGTAGGGAAAGTAAAAAATCTGATGTGGACAGCACATAACTTTCCCCACAGACTCAAATTCATTTTCTCTTTCATATTCCATTAAGGAGTCTCTAGCGTCTTAAAGTGCCATAAACTAAGTAAATTCCTATGTTTTACGTTTCATTTTGTACCTTTATATACATCAATAATACCTAAAAGTTGTATGGCTAATAAGTGAATACCTATAGCATATGCGATAATTTTTCAATAAGTTGAATCCGAGAATAATACTTTTAAAATTGTGTAATTTCCATGAATTTATTAAAATTTTATTTGGATGTATGCTGGTTGTGCGCATGATTGCATCAAAACTATTGCTCACAGAACAAATTGCTGATTATGATGCAAAGGTATCCATTTAAAAAGTTATACCTCAAAATAAAAACATTTACATAATTAAAGTTTTTAAAAATTAAATTTAAAATTTAATTTAATTAATAATTGAATTTATTTGTACAAACTTACACGGATACATATTTGAAATTATATCCAGTTTGCAGTTTTAATACATTTTTTACGAATTTAATACGGCATTTTCTCACTTTTTAACTTTCTCGTTTGTTAACTTTCTCATTCGTTAACTTAACGCATTTTAAAATATCGCCAGCTCCTCAAAATTTCAAAAATCTGAAATATCTTGAGATTTATCTTATAGTAGTCTTATTAATTTCGTCGTCGAAAATTATGTATAAAACAAGCATTTAAATACTACATTCAAGAATATGAAGTTTTTAAATTCAGATTTTGAAGATTTAAGTTGGTCATTTTGAAAATATAAAGACGGGGATGTTTTAGGGATTGCACCACATTCTCGCGTTCTCGTCATAGATCAAATAAGGTCGAAAATCTATTTGTAGACTACAACGAGACTCAAAGAACAGAACAAAACCTCATTTATAAAGGCTCGTGTAGTCACATATTGATAGCACTTGTTTCAACGAACACTGTTGTAACTATGATTTGGGGATTAACAGTAATGGGATAAAGCCAACAGCCTCCTTGAGCAAAATCCGCTAGATTTTAACCTTTACAACACAGTCGTCCAGTTAAAAGTGTGACCGTAACCTCAAGAAAGAATGCATACAAGGCTTTCCTAGTATACAATCCAGTGGCGTATCGTCCATTGAGGCTAAAAAGCTAAGCCTCCCCAGCTTAAAATCTAATTTAAAGAATTATTTAAACATAATTTTACTTATTATAATTTTTTAAATAATTTTGCGAAGATATATGTATTATTTAGAAAACTGTTGCATTTTATTTGCTTAAAGTGACACGATTCAAAGTATTTTTCCCATTAAAACGCAATTTTAATGTTTTAGAAGCTAAAATCATCCAGTCTTCGTCTACTATAAGGAGAAACATGGCATTAAGACCACCCATTTGTTAAACTCCTCCCTAGCTGATTAACTAACATGGGAAGCTAGCTTATAGAAAGGCGTGGCTATTGCTTCCATTTTCAACCCTTTATAAACAATCAGTGATTGGATGTAGGATGTGATATTTCATCAATGATGGGTAGGTGAGAGTGGGTAGTAAAAACCTAATGGGTCCTCCATTTTGAGTCAAACGTGATTCTATTAATTACTATTTGTAGAAAATTATCATTATTTGTAATACTAAATAATTTGAGTCATTTTTCACGAATCATCTAGGATTTATCCAACTTTAAACAATCTCAAGACGAAGATATATACTAATAATGACTACCATTAAACTTAAGTAGTTTACAAAGTAGACATAGTTCTTTATATAGGCATCAATATGGCGAAGCATCCGTTTGCGTATTTGGGAGTTTTTGAAAGAATAAGTTTCATTTCCCTTTAAAATCTCCTGCTAGGCGAGAATCTCAGTTAAATAAAAGTGGTTGAGAATGTTTTAGCGGATTCTTAGCATATTGTAATTATAAGATATAAGTTTAAGTAATCATAAGATATAAGTTTAAGTAATTATAAGATATAAGTTTAAATAATTTTAAGTTTTCATAGTACAGTATTTATAAATAATTAATAAGCAATATTGTTTAGGTACATTGTTGACTACAGTGATTTTCAACTAAGCTAGACAAGAGTTCCAGATTTCTCACAAATTTTCAGTGCACTTTTTCATACATGGACGCATGTAGAACGTTTCGCTGAAAGGGGGGGGGGGGGTAAACTCAAGGATAAAATGTATAACATCGTCTAGATTGATGCCACCTTTGTTATCTTGAATATCCAATGGGGAGAGTGTCCTCCCTTATGAGCGACCATGACCTCATGTTTAATAAATTGGTTGTAAAAGTTCAATTAATTTAGAAATAAGCAAACATTTAAAATGTTATACTTTGCATGTATGTATCTTACATAGGTAATATATTTTAAAATATTGTGCATTTCATTCACTCTTAGCATTTTTATGTTAAATTATTTTATTTTACTCACCAAGGAAATAAAACTTATTGAAAGTACGAATTCCAATATAAATTCACTTATCATACTTTAAACCTTTTTCAAGATAAAATGACAATCGCTTAGCCTCCCCAGTCAAAAATATCACACTACGCTACTGACTCTTGGCAATAATGGAAAAGTTTCTTTAAATAATTTGGAAAAAGTGTACATTGTTAAATGGATTTGTGGCTTTAACTGTAAAAGCAAACTTTTGAAATGTGGAAAAGAATTTAAAACAGTATTTAACAATATACATGATAGCAAAATAAAACATTCTTTAACAATGTACATGATAAGAAAATGAAGCATTCTTTAACAATGTACATGTCAGGAAAATAAAACATTCTTTAACAATGTACACGATAGGAAAATAAAAAAAAATTAACAATCTAAGTGATAGAAAAATAAACCATTCTATAACAATCTACATGATAGGAAAATAAAACATAGAATGTACATGATAGGAAAATAAAACATTCTTTAACAATCTACATGGGAGGAAAATAAAACATTCTTTAAAAATGTACATGATAGGAAAATAAAACATTATTTAACAATGTACATGATAGGAAAATAAAACGTTCTTTAACAATTCAATGACAATCACTTAGCCTCCCCAGTCAAGAATATCGCGCTACGCTACTGATACAATCTTGCTATTAGATCCAGACAACAAACAGTCTGTTCTAATTTATACATAGGTCCTTGGAGAGTACTTATGCATCCAAATAACTATGCAAGGTCCGTGAATGTATACTATAGTAAAGTAACTATACCCGATCGAATAAAAAAGGTTGGAGCGTCCCTAGCGGAGTAGTTAAAAATGTTAGGATAATGAACTCGGTAGCAAAGCGAGATAGACAAAAAAGCCAATGACAAAGCTGTACAGCATTGTCTAATGAATATAAAACAATAAAACTGTTACAAAAGACATTTATTTGCCACAATGTGGTTATTATTTGTCACATTAAAAAAATACTAAAATAAACAACTCTTACCTGCAGAGGAATCAGCTAGAGGAAACATTCAGAAGAATCATGCAGAGGAATGTACAGCGTGTTCAAATAATCCTCCGTCAGCAATAATGTACATTTAAATTCGAGAAAGAATATGACCGCGTACTTTGCCAAGCATTGCAAGTGCCACCTGTTATACAGTTCTGGTAATGCGACTTCTTCGAAGGTATTTATTGCCTTCCATATACGAGCCTCGTGCTTTCTTGATGTCAATTTCTACTAATTAGATAATCCTCGACAACTTTGTAATTGACACTTTTTTCTACCTCTCTTTGTCACCGAGTTCATCATACTAACTTTTTTATTCTCCACTAAAGGCGATGCAATTACTTTCATTCGATTGGTCATGGTCATTTTACTATAGATAGACCTAACGTGTATACTCATGGAACTTTCCTGACAAATATATTAGGATAGTTAAAGGCTTTCCTAAGAGCACCATATAGTTAGTACTAAGACAATTTTGGTAAGCTCTTGTTGTAATAGGGGATCCCCTGGAATTGCTTCCAGTTCCAAGCCACTACGGCATTTTATTATTCAGAAAATTAACTTGTTACTTTTGCTAACAATAGTTCAGTTTCAAGTCGTCTAATAGCCACAATCTCAAAGATCTATTTAAGAGAGCTATCATACGTGGAGCTAGGGGGAAACTTGGGGGTTCTAAGCACTCCAGTGATTTCTCAAATTTATATTAGATTTATTCATTCCAACTAAAATTATAAGAACTAAAAGTTCTTCAGCACCTCCAAACTAAACATCCTAGCTACGCCTATGAAATGGATAACTTGGAATCGTCTGAATACAAAAGAATGATTAAGCAACTGAATGAGGCAAACAGTGGAAATGAAATTATATGATCGCTACCAGTGTTCTTAGTTATGAGTAATTTGCTCAGTTTCGCCTCTGTAAGGTCAAATATCATTTTCGAATGGATACTTTGAATTTTATATCATGATGCTTATTACATAAAATATACACATTCTGTTAATTCCTATCAAGATATTTTAGAATCCATTTTTAGAACCATATTGTAGATCAATGTTGCACTAAAAGGAGTAGATTAGATTCTCAGTGAAAAAGCAGACCCGTTGATGCGTTCATAGTTGAATAGAACATATATTTAAGTAGCAGACTTATAGGGTTGAGTAGTAGCGTACAGACTTAAGGACTACAGACTATACATAATGGGAAAGGACGTCCTACATTATGTGATCCCAGGTGCCAAAATCTAGTCACGCTGCTGGGTAGGAGTGGCCATGAGGACACTGGACATCAACGTTTGCTTTTAGCTAAATATTTAAATAAACTATATTTTTTAATATTATATGTGTTTTCTCTTGGGGAGGCGTTCGTGTGTGTATTTGGGGGCCTGTCTTTCATTCATTTTTTCTCCTAATTCTATGTGCTACTCAAGGAGAAACTTCATCATTAACTACGTAATACATTTAAACCAGAATCAAGATCTTACCTGAAATAATGACACAATGCAGCTTCTCTGGTTGTTCCATCCGTTACCTTTTGCAATCAAAACTCTGTAAAATATAAAGCACAATTTTGAAGCCTCAAATAAATAATGACATATATCCAGAAAAGCCCCACAATAGCAGATTTCTTGTACAACAACTTCTCCAAATAATAGTTATTCACTAAAATTCCGATTAACGGTTCTAGGTAAGCTGTTTAGTATAAAAGGTATCAGTTTGCGAACAGATATATTTCCTTGAAAATTGCTTTGCAGAAAAGTCCGTTGAAATTAGAGCCATCCGTACCGCGCCAAAATGCGAACAAAGATGGTAAAAAAGAAAAAATACCACTTTTTTCTTTCCTTCGAAATAATTTGAGACGCGAACCGCTTTTCCTCAATAATAGGATTGAAGATATTTCTTTGAATCTAAATTTGACACGCCTTGGTGGAACGTCGTATGCAGGCTTTTCGCTGTTATTAAGCACAGCTATTGTGAATCTGGAGGAGCGACGATGGGGTTTTAATGAGTAGTTTTGTCCCTATAAATTTATGCTAACACAAAGAATTCGTGATTCTCTATACTTAATAACTGCAAGATACTCTACGAGTGTTACAGAAGAGTTTTCTGTAGTTTTCGACTGTAATTTGTCTAACTTTCTCTCGTTTTTCAAATTCATATGCTCAAACTCTAATGCGGTTGTTAGTATAAATTATTGTGCAGACAGATCCGACAACCTTGAAGTTTGCTGCATTTTTTTAACTTTGAAAACATTTTGGGCTATTAACAATGACGGAATGACACAAGCTGGGTATTTCTCAGAGCCGTTTCGTAAACGCTAGGCATTAGATAACTCAATGGTCATCTAAATATAGCAAAAATATTTAAAAAAAATGAAAATGCATTACAAAATATTTTAATACTTTAATACTATTTTAACACAAAGTCACGTAAGATTTTTAAAACATTAATTAACTCAAAATTTTTAACATCAGACTGGCTGAAATTATTGAAGAAATTCTTCAACTGGGAATGAGTGATTGACACATCAAATTGCTTATTTATGCACAATAGAATTCGCTTTTCTTTACACACTATTTAAATTGTTTTAATTTTCAAATGACTTAACACGCGACATAACATATCTTAACACGGGCTGAGGCAAATATTAACCTACTTTATGAAGGGAGTCTTTCGTTTAAAAATAAAATCATTATAACCGGCACCGTAGATTTCAAGATCACGCTGGGGAAAGATGGATTCAGTACATGGTCATCATTCAAATTTGAATATGTTCGGCAAAAATATGAATATAATAGTCTGTAGGTCGAAATACTTTTCGTTTAAAAATAAAATAATGAAAATTGTCCGAGTAGACTCCGAAGGCACATTGGGGACAAGTATAGTTTCAATAAAAGGTCAAAATTCAAATTTGAACGCATTTTCGAGTTAGTCAAACATATTGGGCAAATATCCAGATCGAGACCTGTTGTAAAAAAAGATGTGAAAAGTCGGTCGAACTAATTCCGGGAACCTGTTGGGAAGAGAAATGTTAGCAGAATGTAAATGTACAGATTTTTAACACTAATATAATTAACACAAGATTTTTAATTCAATACTTGTTCAGGGCCTCAATATTATTCTCAAACGCTTTGAGCAATGAGTTTTATATAGGGGAAAAACATATCTTCTAATTCAAATAACTCATAGTTACTGTTAAAATATAATGTTACATTAGCGGTGCAAAAAGTTTAAACAGAAAAGTGCATGGCAGAATATTTTCCACGTACTCTGGAATGAGCTATTATCTGGGTCTAAAGCTGAAAGTATTTTAATCTGTACATACTTCATTGAAGTTCATAAAATATATTATTCTATATTCAGCATGAATAAGAATTTCATATAGTTACTTTAGACAGATTCTAAGAGACTTGGATTACACATTTCTTTTCATTCTTACTCTCTTGACAAACTAAAGTCACTTCCGTTTTCCCATTCAATATAATTTTGGAGATATAAAAAGCATTTTGAATGTTTTAAATATAATGTTTAAAATATTATTAACTAAAAATATCACTTATTGGTTTTAATATTGTTGATTGTTTGGGTCCTAAAAGTGTATGAACTCAGAGCAAATGCCCCGCATGCGCTCCCAGTAATAAGGCCCTGCTTACATTGATTTAATTACGGAAGCATTAAATTACACCCCACTTTCAATTAAACCATTTAAATTTAATTTTTTTTTTTATTATATCAAGTGGCAACACGCATTCACCTACCTATCACCAAGGTCAAGAATCTGTGATCTGCTGTGTTGCTTGCCAACACCACAATGCTCGAGCTCGTTAATGTGTTATTCTTAAATCATTAAGTAGTGTTTGTGAATATTTGACATTATTCAATTTTCATAACTTCCTTTATGAAAATGGGATTCTCAAACTCTCTGAGCAATGAAGCCAACGGGGAGGGCATCCTAACATTACCATCCAACTCTTGTACAACAGCCCAATTACTGATGAAAAATAAATGTTGCATTAACGATGAAAAAAGTTTAAACACTAAAATGTATGACAAAATTCTTTCCATGTGCTTTAGAATAAACTATTATCTATGTAAATTTATCTTTGTCTTTATATATAACAAAATACCAGTTTTCAGTCTTCTCCAACCAATCAAAACGAAGCAAACCCTGAGTCTGCACTGCTATGCATACAAAGAGCATGTTTCACCTGATAGACAAACCCCATGGGAGAGGAATTAGTCACGGAACGAATCAGATTCCTTCATGAACAGAGCAGGACAAACTGGAAATTTTACTTGCACTGCAAGTATAAATGAGGTATTTGTGAGGACAATCAATCAATCAATCACCGTTAGCAAGGGACCGACCCATTGGGTTCACAACCTGACTGTGTCTCGCCACGCAATATGATATGCATTATAAGATCACAACAGTACTAAATAAAATCTTGCTTTTAACATGTAGGCTACTACAAATACCGAAAGTAAGTTGTCGATTATAGCAATAAACACTCTTGCATCTACCCATACTACAATAAACATGCATGTACTCATATTTAAATCTATCAAAAGCAATGTATGTTAAACATTTTTATATGGCATATGACTATCCAAACTAATTTCTAGAGATAAACATAGTTATATGCATATTTGCATAAACGTGCTTATACCCAAACATACACAATTAATCACAAAGCAACCTACATACACAATATATACAAAACTTGACATTACTCAATATAAAATAATTCTAGTGCGGGTGATACTCCCTAAAAGTAGCACATAAGATAAATACACAAATAAAATTATATCACACACATTCAAATTAAATCATATAAGGTGTAATGCAAGGTGTGTTTATGTACAGTCAAATAAAGCGTTCATTTTCCTCTAAATAAGTAAAAATATTTTGAATACGCCTCCGAGCCCAATTATTTGTGGTGATGTTATTCGTCCCCTTTTCAAGGAGTACTATAGACGGTATAGATCTAAAGAAATGCCATTTCTCCGTCAATGGACAATCGAATACGTAATGAATCCCTTCTCCGCACACGCACATATGCGTATCCAGTTTTCCAAGTTTTGAGAGAAACTTCTGCAATGGAACGTGTCTCGGAAAAAATAAGGTGACATGTCTATGAAAGCTTTTCATTTCAAATGATACTTTTAGGAAGAAATAATATGTTATTCTTCCATTAGACAAATAGTCCCAACTGTTTTGCTATTATTGAAGCAGTCTAATTTTCAAATCTCTTTTCAAGAAAGAGTTAGGAACTAGGGGTTTTAAGGTTTGAGCAAAATTATCAAATGTCGCATTGAACTATAATAAGTCGGCAAGCTCGTTTCCAATTACACCTGAACCTGAGAGATCTTTGATCTGCATCATCTGTATTAATCTACTGGAATGTGTTAGTAAATGAATTTTTGAGCTGTAATATTTCTAACTAAAAAATGTATCGGCGTTGACCAGGATTTAAAATGAGCCGTCGTGCCGTAGCCGTGTGGGCACCCATGCAACATAATTTTATTTTGTTTTTGCTGTAAGCGAACGTATTGTTAAAACGTTATTTGGTCTTCAGAAAATCTCTACGCGTTCCGGTGTAGCATTTATTAGAGGTTTGCCTCTTAAATCCCGGGAAAACTTTTTCTAGTAATAAATAATACAAATGAGGATGAAAATATCACAAATCAATTTCCGAAATGCTTGTTTTGAACAAAAATCGTACACATTTAATGCCAAGTTTCACAATGAATAGCTGAAAATGATTTCACTCCTCCCTCTTGTTACGCTATACATGGTGAGCAAGAAGCCACCACCCCTCTAGTCATTAAATGTGTACAATTTATTTTTATGTGCTTCCAAATCCTCGTTACAAATATATCATTTAAATATATATTTTTTTATATTTCCAAATGACCAATTTGGTCATCCCCTTTTGATATCGGAACAATGGTTTGTAAAAAATCCATACATACAAAGAATGGATCTTTCAGCATAGAGCACAACCAGCTCTTTCAGAGGGTAACTATTGTAGCTATGAAAGGAGAGATTGGATACATAAAATGTGTCCAATTCCTCTAGCTTTGTTTGAAGATTGGTATACTTTAAGACCAGCAAATAAAACATCACTGGCAAGGGCTTTATGAAAAATGACTGAACCATCTACAGTCGTACCAAGACTTAAGGATTGTAAATGTGTGATTTATGGTGGTTTCTGCTTCATCAAATTAATTGGACACTCAACAGCACATTTAAATCATATTTTGATTCCTACGTTTCTTATGTAAAAACACACTTTGGTAATGCTACCATTGCATTCGATACATTCAACGCTGGTCCATCTATTAAAGACTGCACACACCTAAAACGAATGAAAGGTTTAAGCTCTTCGGAGGTTTATCTTTCACCAGAAATGAAACTGTCTATGTAAAAAGATGTAATTTTAAGAAACAGTAACAAGGACAGGTTCATTCATAAACTGAGATTTGAACTTAATGCTGCTGAATGTCAAAGTTAAGCAACAAAATGAAAAAAATCGGATAAAAAGAAAAGTATTTATTTGTATTCATTGAACTTTTCACAGATCATGGGTTATAATAAAAAAAACCTAACGTGGGGAAATGCAAAAAAAATTACCTCTAATTAATTAAGTAATAGAGATAAACAAAAACACAGGATTTGGGGCGGCAAAAACAGCTCATTGGTGGAGGTCTGTCAATACATAATGTGAAGACGTCTGCTGGAAACACAACCCGGACGCATCGTACAGCATTTAAAACGGCCGGTGTCTCACTCACAGGCAATTGGAATTGAATTTTCTGCTTTGATACTGCAAAATGTGTACAAAGATGGTTTTGAGCCATACTCGACTGAGGTACGAACAGTCGTCGCATTTAGAAGGACGTCACATCATTGGCCTAAAAGAAGCTGGTTGGTCCAACAGACATATCAGTCGCCATCTTGGTTGGAACGATATGGTAGTTTCTCGGTGTTGGCAACAGTGGATCAAAGGCGGCACATGTAACCATCGCAGAGGCTCAGTATGCCCCCAGACAGATAGCTAGCTTCCCGAGTGGATCGTGCAGTCAGGAGAGGAACCACGTCCACACCAATGATTTCGCTAACCCTTAGGACGGCAGACGCATCCGCACGTTGACTGTGAAACTGCGTTCAAGGACGACACTCACGCATTCGCGTCCAGGAGAAATCTATATAAATAAAATTGAAAATCTGTCTGTCTGTCTGTCTGTCTGTCTGTCTGTCCCATCATCACGGGAGAACGGCTGATCCGAATTTGATGAAATTTTGTGGGTAGCTTAGAAATAGCCCCACTTAAAATTTAGTCCATGTTTTGAGTTTCTACGACCTGTGGTTCTCGAGATATTAGTAAAAAACGAAATTTTCGTTTGTCTCATCATCACGGGAAAACGGCTGAACCGAATTTAATGAAATTTTGTGGATAGCCTTGAAATAGCCCCCCATAAATTTTGTCCAAGTTTCGAGTTTCTAAAACCAGGGGTTGTTGAGATATTAATTAAAAACGGAACTTTTTCTTTGGAGATCTACTCTCCAACTCCGTGGTTTATCCAAACGGAAAGGATGAAAATCGTTTGTTTAAAACGCCAAAATGAAATAAAACTTTATTTCCGAGTTTGGTGCAGGATTTTTGCATTAATTAGTCACTATAGGAAAACATGAATTATTTGAAACATGAATTTAAATGGAAAAATCTACCTCCATGGTTCATCTTTCACAAGTTTAACGATGTAAAGTATAAAGGAATCAAAATGGCTATATAATTTCGCATTTTATGAGGAAGATTCTATCTTATATCCTGTTGCTCGGCAACGGAATGAAATTAAATGTGTTGTTAATATTTATTATTATTTTTTCTATTTGTATAATAAATAAATGGATGTAAAAATATATTTTATAAATGAACGGTTTGATTGTTCTTTTAATTATATATATTGCGGACTGCGTACATCACTTTCATTTATTTAAGAAAAGAGGTTTCAAGCTCATATATTGTGTTTAGCTAATAAAGTCATATATTGTGTTTACTCAATAAATGCATTTTGCCGATTGTTGAAGCAGAAAAAGAGTAGAACGGGTGTATGTATCTTCTAATACAATTTTAATGTTTTCATTTAATATATACAAATATAGAGCTACGAATTTAGAGGAATATCTCTAAATAACTTGGTAACATGTCTTAAACTTTACCAAATTAGTGGAAATGTCTTCAAATTGATAAAAATGACCCAAATCAATAAAATTAAATTTGTTTTTTTAGAATAAAGTAATGAAATGATGTTTCTGTTGCATTTGTCGGTCAGTCCATCCATCCTACTTAGGAACACATTTAAGGAATTTTTTTAATATCACCAAATTGGTAAAAATATTTCTAAATCCATAAAAATATCATGAAATTGATAAAATCGCGCTAAATAAATGAAATTAGTTATGTTTTGTTAGGGGATAGTATTGTGATGGTGTTTCGTCAATTTGTCGCAAAATGGGACTATCAGTTCTACAGTCCCACTTGGCGATAAATTTGGCGATTTTTTAAGTTATCGCTAAATCGACGAAAATGTCGCAAAAGCTTCCATGGAGATTGCATTATTCAGATGATATGATTTCCATCATTTTATTTAAAGCAAATGATATCATGTCGCTTAGCAACGGATCCAATATGTTATGCGGCATACGAATTTTATTAAATCTTTTCCGATTTGAATAATAAAAATATGTATATAAAATAAATTTCATTGACATTGAATTTTTGACTGGATAATATCAATTACGGTCTTCAGTTTTAAACATCATTATTATTGATATTTTCGGGGACTGTTGATTCAGGGATTACTGATATTTTCAAATTATTATGGAATTGTTTTATTATGACGAAAAATGTTGAAACTCATATATAGTACGTTGTACGAGTAATCTTCTACAAATGCATGGGTATATCTTCTAATCTACGAGAATATAAGTAGAGCAGGTATATTGGCATATATTTTGATATATATTGGCCTATATTGGAATCAATTACGTCCTTCTGGTATTAAGATTTTTGATACTTTCAATTTTTTACGTCATCTCTTTTATTTTGGCAAATATTTTTTTGACTCATATTGCAATACGGGTAAGCTTCTACTAACACACTGGCATATTTTCTAATATGCGACAATATAAGTAGTACGGGGTTGCATATATAGATTCAATTCCTTTTTTTTTTTAATTTGCTTACAAAAGGGGCCAGGATGTTTTATTCTTCAGATCTGCCCGTGAAAATAATTTTACATAGTGAGAACAGATATTCTTAAACTTCTCTTTATGAGCAATAAATTTAATATTTTAACAGAATTTGCACATGATTGTGAATTATAAATTTCTTTATATTATATACTCCGTACGAAGAACGGGTATGCTGCTAGTCCATATAAATAATATTGAAAATTTGTCTGTTTATCTGACTGTTTGTCCCATCATCACGGGAGAACGGCTGAACCGAATTTCATGAAATTTTGTGGATAGCCTTAAAATAGCCCAACTTAAAATTTAGTCTATGTTTCGAATTTCTACGACTGGTGGTTCTCGAGATATTAATGAAAAACCAAACTTTTGTTTATCTCATTATCACGGGAAAACGACTAAACCGAATTTAATGAAATTTTGTGGTTGGCCTTAAAATAGCCTTCCTTAAATTTTACCCAAATTTCGTGTTTCTACGACCAGAGGTTGTCGAGATATTAATGAAAAACAAAACTTTTTCCTAGGAGTTCTACTCTCTAACTCCCTGGTTCCTCCAAACGAAAAGGTTGGAAATCGTTGAAACGTGAAAGTGAATTAAATCTTTATCTCTGAGTCTGGTGGAAGATTTTTGCTCTAATTAGTCACTTTCTGAAAACATAAATTGTTTGAAACCATGAATGTTTGAAACATGAATTTAAATGGAAAATATATCACCATGGTTTATTTTTCACAAGTTTTGATTCAACAATGAAAAGTATTAAGAAATCAAAATGCTTATTTAATTATTAGAATTTAATGAGGAATATTCTATCTTATATCATGTTGACCGACAACGTTATTAACTAAAATGTGTTTGTTAATGTTTCTTAATATTTTCTCGATTTGAATAATAAATAAATGGATATAAATATATATTTTATAAATGAACAGTTTGGTTTTTCTTTTAATTATATTAATTGTGAACTGCATACATCACTTTCATTTATTTTGGCGGAGTTTTCAAGCTCATATATTGTGTTTAGCTTATAAACTCATATACTGTGTTTAGCCAATAAACTCATTTAGCCGATTGTTGAAACAGAAAAAGAGTAGAACGGGCATATCTTCTAATACAATTTTAGTGTTTTCATTTTGTATATACAAACGGGATCATGATGTTTTTATTCGTCAGATATGCAAATTCAGATCTTCGAATTTAGCGGGATATCGCTAACTTGGCAACTTTTCCTAAACGTTGACAAATTAACGAAAATGTCGCCAAATTGATAAAAAATACGCTAAATCAATGAAATTAACTGCAATTTGTTAGAAGAGAATACTGGAAAAATGTTTCGGTAGCATTTGTCTGTCAATCCAACCGTCCTACTTTGTAACACATTTAGCGAATTTTTAAAATGTCGCCAAACTGATAAAAATGTTTGTAAATCCTTAAAAATATCTTGAAATTGATAAAATTGCACTAAATAAATTAAATTGATTGTGTTTTGTTGAGGGATAGTATTGTGGTGAAAATTGAATAACCTGATCCAGTAGTAAGTTATGCCTCGATCTCTAAAGTTATAGAAACTTTATAAATTGCTGAAATAAAAAAAAGGCTTTTAATCTGCAAACAATAATAAAAACATGATTTTGGCTTCTTTCATTTCAGTTTTTTATCGTCCGGCATAATATTAAAAAATATTTTTTTTAATCTGCAGACAATATTAGAAAAAATAAAAATTTATTTCTTTCATTTACATTTTTATCGTCTGTCAAATATTATTACTATGTTTTTACTGAGTGGCAATAATAGATTATTTGCTACTGACAAAAGAGTCATTTAGAATATCCTATGCATAAAGTAGTCAATGTTTTTACCGACGACTTCGTTTAGAACATTCTATGAGTAAAACTGAGTTTTTTTACAAATTTAATATTATTTTAATTATTATTGTTATAGATTTTATTATAATGATGATATATTTTATTTAATGAGTATTTTTCTAATATTTAAAAATCGTATTTCAATATAGTTGACAATATTTTATTTACTTGAGTTAATGGAAGAATGATATTTTTGGAAATTTGGTGTGGCTAACATGTACCACATCTTATTTAGTTTTTTTTTTTAAATGCCTTCTCGAAAGCGTTCAAATATTGGTTCTTCAACATCGACAGCAAAAAAGAAGACTCTTTCCAGGAAAGCTGAGAATCAGGAAAAAAATAGGCCCGATTGAATTATCAGAGAATTCTGCAATGTACATCACGGGCAGCTGAATCTTCAAGAAAACATGATCAACGTTTGGTAGTTGACCGTAAACGCCATGATGCATTAATAAAGTCAGAGAAACTAACGCTAAAAGACTGGAGCGTCAGACAGCTGATCGTGAACGCCACGATACATTAAGAAAGTCGGAAATTGACGCTGAAAGACTGGATCGTCAGACAGTTGATCGTGAACGCCACGATGCATTAAGAAAGTCGGAAACTGACGCTGAAAGACTGAAGCGCCAGACAGTTGACAATGGACGAGATGACAAATTAAGAAAATCGGAAACTGACGCTGAAAGACTGAAGCGTCAGACAGTTGGCAGTGAACGCCAAGATAAATTAAGAAAGTGACGATAAAAGACCGGAGCGTCTGACAGTTGACCGTGAACACCACGATGCATTAAGAAAGTCGGAAACTGACTCAGAAAGACTGAAGCGTCAGACAGTTGACAGTGAACGCCACGATACATTAAGAAAATCGGAAATTGACGCTGAAAGACTGAAGTGTCAGACAGTTGACAGTGAACGCCATGATAAATTAAGAAAGTCGGAAACTGATCATAAAAGACTGGAGAGTCTGACAGTTGACCGTGAACGCTACGATGCATTAAGAAAGTCCGAAACTGACGCTAAAAGACTGAAGCATCAGACAATTGAATGTGAACGCCACGATGCATTAAGAAAGTCGGAAACTGGCATTGAAAGCCTGGAGCGTCAGACAATTGATAAAGAAAAGCAGGAGATACGAAGAACGAAACCTTGGAGAGATAAACTGAGCAGTGGTTATTCTTATGAACCTTCATTCGACTATGTTACAGAGGTAAATATCGGTAAGACGGAAGAAATCTGCATCCACTGTCAAACGCTGAGTGGAAGGGGGAACCTAGAGGTATTTGCTGTTCTTCTAGAAAAGTGAAGTTGGATCCAATGCAAGAACCGCCAGAGCCTATAAAATCGTTACTAAATGGTGACCATCTTAAGTCAAAACATTTCCTATCCATTATTAGGGCTTACAACAGTGCATTTTAAATGACTTCTTTCGAGGCAAATAAAATCTCAGAAGGTAACTTTATGACCACCTTCAAGGTTCAAGGACAGATTTACCATTTAATTGGCTCATTATTTCTGTTGGGAAATAATTTTCCTTCAACTAACTGTAACTTACCCTTAAGGTGAAACTGTAACTGTGGACCGTAACTGGAGAAAGTATGAGTATAAAAAAGGTTGAAATGGATGGTTACGATTGAGACGGAAAAAGGAGGAAAGCATTATGGTAGTAGATATGTTCTATGGAACAGTATTGTCGCAGGACGTGAATTCTAATTTATTATGTAACCTAACATAATAAAACATCATCAACAAACCGGCACCAAAGAGAGGGGGGATTTGGCGTCGGTTTGTTGATGATGTTTTTATTATTTGGGATAGTGATTTAAATGATCTCCTTCTTCTTTTGTCCAAGGTTAATGATTTTTACCCTTCGATTAATTTTACTGTTGAACACGAAAATAATTGTTCCTTGATTTTTCTCGATGTTCTGGTTACCCGTTCTGCTGTTGGTTTTCATACTTCTGTTTACCGTAAACCATCTTTTACTAATTCCTGTATTCCTGCTAATTCTTTCCATCCTATTTCCTCTAAAAAAGCTTCTTTTAACGCTTATTTTAATCGCGCTTTTAACGTTTGTTCTTCAGTTTCTACTTTAAGTGACGAAATTGATTTTATTTTCAATCTTGGCCATGAGGCTGCCTATTCCTTTGAATTTATACATAAGGTTTTTTCCCATGTTCGCCGTAAATTTTCTCAAATTGATACTAAACTTATTACTTTAAAAGATCGTTTGAATCATACATCTAGTTTCCCGTACCATCCTAGGATTTTCCGCCCTTTTATTCAGTTCTGCTTTGAGTTTGGTTTCAGGTCTGCTCACTCTAATGTTTCTTCTTTATTTAACCGGATTCGGTCTGATAAACTAGGTGCTAAGGATGACTTGAAAAGCTTTGCTGGGGTGTATGTGGTTCCCCTGTTGTCCGTCGATGGTAACTTTAAATTTTATATTGGCAGTACAAAACGTACTATTGGTATCCGTTTGGCAGAACATGCTAGGGATGTCAAAGATGGAAAACTTTCTACGGCCCTTGCTCATTTTGTTGTTAAAGAAAATTTCCGGTCCATTTTTGAAAGAACTTTCCTTCTTATGCGTTGTAATAACCCTCGTAATATTCTCCTTTTTGAGTCCCTCTTTATTTATATTTACCGCGAGTCGATTTGTAATTTTGACCCCGTTCAGATTTTAAGTTACGCTTGGCGACTCATTCTTGACTCCATGCAATTCAGGGTCATCATAGTTATCTTTGACGTCATCCTCTCGGGGATTGGGCCTGACTGCCCCCCTATATTTTTTAAAAAATTTTGAATTTGAAATTTCTGTAATAAAATTGTAAAATTTTTACTGTACTTTTCGTGATTTATGCTCGTTTTTGAATCTGTTCAAAATGTTTTGTATTTTTGGATTATCCTTAGATAAACGTATGTTTATTGATAATTGTATTTATGCAAATTTGTCACCTTTTCTGGTCTATATATGAGCGATCATTTATTTCTATTTCCATGTAGCCACTGATGAAGAGCGTATTTACGCTCGAAAGCGCTCTGACCTTTTTTTAAATTTTGTACGTTTTATAGGGAGTGAAATAAAGTCGTTCTATTATAGTTGTGTGCTTGTCGTTTCTGCTACACTTCAAATATATTTTGTATCTAATGTGAAAAGTCAAGCTGATATAAGATTAAGTCATTTGCCAAATTTAAATTCTCAAATAGTTTAGGATTTGCAAACCATGCTGCATGAAAAGAATTCATATGTGCGTAGTCTAAAAACAGCTTTGAAGTCGTACCCTAATGATAGTTCAAATTATAAAATAGTTATAAATGCAGACAGAAAACCTGCTCAAGAGCACAGAGGTATTTTTAATGCTCCCACTACAGATGAGGTAGCGGTAATTTTGATTAGCCAAGAATGCAACAGAAGAGATATTGTGCTGCACACTCGAGACAATACCCACTCATTTTTTATAGCGGAGAAGATGGCTACAATTTTGCTGTTTATCATATTGACCCATCTACAGGTCTAAACAATAAGAATAAGAAAACATCTGCTCTTGAGTTTTACTCTTACCGTATGATGATTAGAAAAGACCATTATAATCATTTACACTTCTTTAGACAACTTCTCAACCAATTTTGGGTTGACATGTATGCTAAAATAGAAACCGAGAGATTGACATTTATTAAAACCAATCAAAAAAGATTGAGAGTTGAAAATTACGTCCATCTTCGGGATGCTCTTAAACACGATAAAAACACAGAAAACATGGGCCGGCTGGTGGTACTGCCATCCAGTTTTACTGCAGGCCCAAGATACTTGTACGAAAGGACTCAGGATGCCTTTTGCTATGTTCGAAAATATGGTAGACCTGATCTTTTCATCACCATCACCACCAATCCGAAATGGAAGGAGATAGAAAACGAACTTCTACCTGGTCAATCATCTCAAGACCGTCATGACATTATATCAAGAGTGTTTCACTTGAAATTAAAGAAACTCATGACCCTTCTCACAAAAGCAAAGATCTTTTGAAATTTTCAATGCTATATGTATTCTGTAGAGTGGCAAAAACATGGTCTCCCTCATGCCCACATTCTGCTATGGCTCGAAGGAAAAATCCGACCCACACAAGTTGATGATGTGATTTGAGCTGAAGTACCAAACCCATCCGATGACCAAGATCTGTATAATATCATTAAATCATATATGATACATGGGCCCTGTAGGCAGTGGCGGCTCGTGCGCAGAAGTCGCAAGACGCGCGACTTCCTCATAAAAAGCCCCTACATTATTATTATTATTTATATAAATGTATTAAAAAATTTTGTAAAAAAAATATTGCATATTTTGCAAATTTTTTCAAAACGTCCTTCTACAAAAGTGTAATGCTGACATCTTGTAACACATTCAGCAACTAAAATCGACAATATAGTTGCTGAATGCGTTATAAGATGGCAGCACTATAAAAATCTTCTACACTGTGTTTCGTCGTAGGGCTGCGACTTCAGAGCGACCCAGATAGAACGAAGATACATAGTTTCAAATACTCTTGTGAGTTTGACTGAACGAATATGAACATTGGCAATTTTCAAAGCATTGTATGCCGTGTATCGTTGAGCTGCGTAGCCAGAAAATAAGCCAGTATATCGTGAGTCTTCTAGACGGCTATTGTGGCTGCGCTTAAGAATATGAATTTGACGGATTTTGTTGTTTTCCAATATAGTTTTGGTATTTTTAAATAAATCCTTGAATAAAATGACCATTTATGCAAAAATGACTTGGTTTATTTTTAAAGTTATATAAGTAATTCTATTTTAAATTGTTCAATAGTTTATATTTTTAAAATATAAATGTTCATATATAAGTCCGATCGAAAATTTGTTACATTCTCTACATTTATGTATATAAAGGGAAAGTGTAACGGGTTGAATGGTTAAATTTGTCTTTTTGACGTATTCAAATGTTGAAAACATTCTTCAACTAAAATTTAACATGATCAACTTATGTAAATGGCTGTTTATGCATGTAAGAATCTGTGGACATGATATCCAAACAAAGAAATGGGACGATTCGACCAGCATTTTGTACGATTATATTGTCTATGAAGTATGAAATACCATTTACTTTCAGCGAGTACAAATATAGAGAAAGCACACATATTTACGTTTTTTAATATAAAATAAATAAATGGCAGTCATTCATGTAAAATATTTTGATAATCAAAGTACATGATCATTTTATGAAAACTATTTTTCAAGATAAAACGTTTTTTTTTTAATATAAAATAAATAACTGTCAGTCAATCATATAAACTCTTTTGATAATCGATATACATGATCATTTTATAAAAGGTATTTTATAATCATCAGAAATCAAATTATACAGTAATTTTATTATCAGTAGGAAACAAAGAATACCGATTTTAAAACCCTGGCATGCCCCGATTTTGAGATGTTGGTAGTTAATTCCTAAAATAACTTATGCTCGTATAATAAACTTTACATGCAGATATTGCAAATTAAATCGGTCAACTCTTTTCTCATGTTGTATTTTCGCATTATAGCACATTTGGAAACAATGTTGAATAGCGACGCTATCAATGTAGCCCAAAATGCCAAACACCATTCAAAGTAATACGAAGTCAATATAACCTTTCTTATATATTTGTTGTAAGTAAGTGCATATAAATGAGTGCGATTATTAAGTTTATTAAGACGCTGATAATAAAACAACCAAATTTTAATATATATGCGATTGATTTAACATAGTTCAAAGCTTTTTACACGCGATTATTAGATTGTTACAGAAATTAACTTACCTCGGAATGAAATAAATTTATATGCAGCCCACATCATATGTTTTTGACTCTTAAATGTAAAAGATTACGAAGAATGGTAAATATATCATAGATGCCTATAAATCTAATATGATTCAACATTTCTTTTTGCAGCGGAGTGCAATATTCAACTATTAAATCTAAAAAAAAAAACATATCAAATTTAATTATAAAACTAAGAAACAATAATTTCCTAAGACATTTAAAATATATAGTAAAAATCACTCTCACAGCAAAATGCTTAAAAGTCTTGAATGTATAATGAAACTTTATTATAAGTTTTATTATAAATTCAAGACTTTTATTATAAATTCAAGTTTTAACAGCCAATTATCGTTATACACAAACACCCTATACAAATATATTTTCAATTTATATATATATATATATATATATATATAACATGCTTTAATCAGCGCCCCTCTACGTATTGATCACAAGCCGCCACTGCCTGTAGGGAATTTAATCAGTAGTCCCCATGTATGAAAAATGGACAGCGCTCAAAGCGGTATCCTCGACGATTCTTTAACGAAACTATAAAGGGCGATGATGGATACGCAACTTATAAGCGAAGACATCCCTCGGCAGGTGGATTCACTGCCACAATCAGAGTTAAAAATCAGTACGCTGTAGTAGATAATAGATGGATAGTACCTTATTCACCTATACTTTCAAAAACATTCAGTACTCATATTAATATAGAATACTGCAGCAGCGTCAAGTCCATCAAATACGTATGCAAATACATAAATAAAGGTAGTGATCAGGCATGCATTGAAGTACAGAATGAGCATGATGATGTCTTGCGATATCAGAGTGGTAGATACATTAGCACATCGGAAGCTGTTTGGAGAATCCTGTCTTTTCCCATACATAAAAGATATCCTCCTGTAATTCATCTAGATATAATCTGGAAAACGGGCAGAGAGTGTATTTCAAACCACAATATGTCCGAGAGCGTATGGAGAATCCTAGAAATACCACACTTATGGCATGTTTTAATCTTTGCAAGGAAGATGATTTTGCTAGAAACCTGTTGTATGAAGAAGTTCCTTCCTATTACACATTTAATAAACTAAGGGGAGTTTTAGTCGTAGAAAACAGGTTAATACTATTCAAGGGCATCCTGGTGTGCTAAGATAATCTGTTATTGGAAGGGTTTACACTATCCATCCCAACAACAGCGAGTGCTTTCATCTCAGAATGTTACTTCACACTGTCATTGGATCTAAGTCATTTAGCGATCTAAAGCATGTCGATGGAATTGAAAGAACCAGTTTTCAAGAAGCTTGCGAGGCACTGGGCCTGCTTGAGAATGACTTGCACTGGGATAATACCTTGGAGGAAGCAAGTGTGACTGATAGCTCACCCAAGTTAAGACATCTATTTGCCATCATGTTAGTTTTCTGCAGCCCTTCTAATCCCATGCGTTTGTTGTCATCATTTAAACCGAACTTCCCTGAAGATATATCAAATTATATTCAGAGGCATTTTCCAGACACAGAACCTAATGCTGAGCATGTATACAATAGATGCCTCGCATTGATTCAAGATATTGTTTTATCTATAGGGGGGGGGGGAACAATTGATAAGCATGGCTTGCCGCTTCCCCAAATATCTGATGAAAAGAATCTTAATAAAGACTATAACAGAGAAACATATTTCAATCATAAAGAAATGATCATGTATGTAAATGGAAAGGAACCGAAGTTGACTCAAGAGCAGAGATGAATTTATTCAAAAATACTAGACAGTGCTAAAAATAGTTCAAGACAAATATTTTTCATGGACGCCCCTGGTGGAACAGGGAAAACATTTTTAATAAATCTCCTCCTTGCCACTGTTAGAGGTGATGGCAAAATAGCATTGGCTGTGGCTTCTTCCGGAATCGCAGCGACTTTGCTTCCGGATGGAAGAATTGCCCGTTCAACCTTCAAAATCCCAATTGAAATTGAGCATATGGAATACCCTGTTTGTAATATATCCAAAAATAGCAACATGTCTGGAGTTCTTAAAGATTGTTTTCTGATTATTTGGGACGAATGTACCATGCCTCACAAGAAATGTGTTGAGGCATTGGATAAGACATTGAAGGATATTTTGAACTCCAATCAAGGTATGGGAGGCATCACAGTTTTATTTTCCGGTGACTTCCTTCAAACTCTGCCAGTAGTTTCAAGAGGAACAAAAGCCGATAAAGTGAACGCCTGTCTTAAACGATCGGGACTATGGCCTCAACTAATGAAGTTGTCTTTATCAAAAAATATAAGGGTTCTTCGGGCAGCAAACTCTGATAATGAACAATTTTCTGATTGATGACTTCAAATTGGCCAAGGAAATATTCATGAAATAGGAGGTGAAATATATCTAACTCGCACTCTTTGTACAGTAGTGGGTACTCTTGAGCAACTGATATCATCCGTTCACCCCGATATCAACAATCTTGCATCTAAATCTAACAGCTGGATATGTGAACGCTCCATATTAACACCAAAAGACGATCAGGCGGCCACAATCAATAGCACACTCACATGCCGTTTTAAAGCACAAGAAATGGTATACATGTCTGTCAATACTGTAATAAATCAAGATGAAGCGGTTCACTATCCAACACAATTTCTTAATTCTATTAACGCACCTGGACTCCCTGCTCATAAAATCGTATTGAAGGTTGGGGCTCCAATTATGCTACTTAGAAATTTGAATCCACTAAAACCTTGTAATGGAACACGATTACGAGTGCAGGTGTTGTACAAACACGTTATTGAAGTTGTAGTTCTTACAGGATGGGGTAAAGGAGAATCTGTGGCTTCATTCCCAGAATACTACTTATACCCAGTAACTATCCTTTTGAATTTAAGAGGCTTTAATTTACAGTGAGTCTTTGCTTTGCAATGACGATAAACAAGTCGCGAGGGCAGACATTCAACACTATAGGCATAGATCTAAGTATTTGCTGCTTTTCGCATGGCCAACTGTATGTTGCCTGCTCTAGGACCATAAGTGAAAGATCTCTCTTTATTTATGCCCCTAATAAAAAGACCAAAAATGTAGTCTACAAAGAAATAATTGTTTAACTGTAAAATTACTCTTGTTTAACTGTAAAATCATTATAGTTTGTATAAATACAATTGTTGTATTGTAATGTATTGTTCTTTTCTGTTTGTGAGAATTATTATAAAACTTCATAAAGGACCCCAAATATTAAAAGTTTGCTGCAAATTGTGATTTAAGATTTTTTATATTACACGAATATTCCATACAAAAAACGGGTATACTGCTAGTTTACCCTAAAGGATGACTGACACCAATGTGCGTTTTCATATGGAACGTTTTCGTTTGAATTTATTTAAATACTAGATGGCGCTAAATATCCATTCTTGCATTTACAATGTATTCTGCTAATACTTGACCTTGGTATGGGGGGGGGGGCATGAATCATCACTTCATCTAGAACGGTAAAACGTGGTTTTGTAATATAAACAAACATATCATTTCTCGCAGATTCTGCTATGCTATAATTGAATATGAGTTCTCGATTTCGATTTTAGTTTAATGATTGGGTTGGTGAATTATTGGAATGTAAGATAGCATTTTCTTTCAAGTTTGAGTTTTAGAGGAATGTACGGTAGTGAATTTATTAGGTTATTTTGGATAAGAGAATGGCTGGGTCAAAACGTTTTTACGTATAGAAAAATATACTCGCATGGTAATCGGACAGGATAGCTATGGAAGTAATGCAGATAGTGAAGATTCGTGGATTTTTGGTATTTTTGATGAGAGCACGGGCAGTTTTTATGAATACAAAGATTGCAATGTTGGTGGTCTGTGCGGAAATCCATGTTTTGAAACACATTATACGTAAAAGATGTATTAATTAGTAACAAAGCTAATTTCTTCTTTAAAATTGTATGTAATCTCTATTGGCTGTATAAAGTATTAAGTGCAACCATTTGGATATTTTTCCTGCGTAACAAATAACCATTTTAATCAAGTTAATTAATCATTTTTAATCTTTTAAATTTTTAATATTTAAATTAAAGATAATTTGCGAGTAATATACATCTAATGGAAAATAAATATTTCCTTTATTCCTGAAAAAAGTAGAATGCTGTGTTAAATAGGAGATTTTTAGTATTTTTTTCTGGGGTTAGGTTTAGTGAAAAAAATGCACCGTCCTTTGGAAACAATTTAATAGCGAAACGTTCCGTCCTTTGGACCACAGCAGTTCCGGAAAGCCGCTCTCCGCAAAGGACTATAAGCTATTCGAAGGTATTTGCTGTCCTCCATGTATCCTGTATCAAGGAATACTATTCAGAAACGACTGGCAGAAGGTGGTATTAGGTGTTGAAGCCCATTAAAGTGCCTACCACTGATCCCTCAACTCAGGCCGAAGAATCGTCTGGATTAGTGTCGAGCTCGATCCATCAAGGTAGTATTACGAGGTAGTATATTATCTCGTTGGCTCGGTCAGCCTGAACAGTGTCCGATTGGAGACATGCTGTCTTTAGCGGCGAATCCCTCGTCTCTCTTAGTGCTGATGGCCCCTGTATACGTGTGTGGACTGGCCATCATTCTGATTTCGCATTTGTTGTCAAGTGGCACACGGTCATCACACGTAGTGTGACAGTCTGGGGGAGACATCTCGTGGGACAGCCGATCTCCTCTAGTTGTGATGCAATCCAATCTGATGTCGACGATATTTTGTAGCCGATTGTCCTGCCTATGCTGTCTAGCTGCCAGCGTTCCATTTACCAACAAGACAACGCTCGACCACATACTGCACGACTTTCTCAACAATGTCTTGGAGGATTTAATACCCTCCTATGACTATCCAGGGCCCCAGACATATCATCAATAAAACGCGTCTGGGACATACTGCGACGGCAATTGCAGCCTTCTCGGAATGCCACTGAATTAGCTGACCAGTTGAAAATTTGCTACAGAATCCTCCGTAAAGCGACATAAGCAACTTTATTCACTCTATGCCGCACCGAATAATGGCTTGTACAGCTGCCAGTTTAGAATTTACCACTATCTTCTTGTTGTACCATTTCTTAATAAAACGTTTTTATTCTCCCAAAGTCTAATCATTTGCATATCTCCTCAAACGATACATATATGCCGAGTTCGCGGCTGTAATCTCCTATGGATGCATATATTTTTTGTAACAGAGTATATATCTACATAGTTTTGAAATGTCTCAGCATCTTTTACTTCAGCCATTTTGTTTATCAGGAAAAGGGTGTTTTCCATTTCATTATTGATTTAAATTCATTATGAATTGAATATTTTGTCTGGTGCCCTCTTTTAATCTCTTTGAAATTTTCAGAAATCTTTAAAGCTATATAAGTGTGGTGTGGTCACTTGTTGATATTTCATCCGCTGCAGTCCATGAGAAGATATTGTTGTATGAGGAGAAAAAAGTGATGTCAAGCCAACCTTTAGAGTAAACAGTTTTGTAAACTGAATGGCTATTTTTGTCATTACTAAAAACAAAATTATGTTGTGCAGTAAACTCTTGTAGTACATGTCCACATGCATTGTCATGATCACAGCCCTATGCAATTGCATGAGTGTTTAAGTAGGTAAAGAGAACCGTATTTGTTTCATTTATATAGACTTTCCAGTGTTTCAAGTCATTCATTAAATTTTCTGATAGTGCTGAGTACTGTGTACCAAATGAAAGGGATTCTTTTAAAGTACTAATATTAATAAGAACTGCATCGCCTGTTTGTGCTGCACCTACATACATGAACCTTCTGGAGCATATTATTATTGCTGCTATCTATTTAATGCTGAAATCTCGCGGCCATGTTTGAGGAAAACCACATAATTGACCTTCAAATATGGATCTTGAATAAGAGCTATATCAAAAGCTTTTTCTTGTATATAAATCGCTACTATTGCAGCCTTTGTGTGTTCTTAGTTTATATGTTGAATTTGAAGCGGGGATGCTTGTGTAGAAAACTGCCCAATTGAAACGGCTTAGAATGATCTAATTGTTTTTAGATAAAATCAAGGATAAAACGTTTTAAAAAACGAAAGGTCTTTTATTTAACACATCCTAAAAGACGTGCAGAACATTATTAAAAACTGCCAGAGCGCTTTCGGACGTATATCAGTGGCTACTTCATCAGTGGCTACATGAATAGTAAAAACATGGAATGTTTATATATAGAAAGACCAGTTTAAAGCAAATTTGCATCAAATATAAAATGGTAAATGAGCTTACTAAAAATAATACAAGAAATATACACGGAAATTACAAAATAAGTTTAAACGCTTACGAATTTTAAAATATTAAAAGAAAAGAACTAATACAAATTTTAGAAAAACGTCAAGCATGATATTCCTGAGAATGACGTCACAGATAACTTTTAAGAGGTTTGAACCTCATAGAGTCGAGAATGAGTCGCCAAGCATAACTTAAAATTTGAACAGGATCAAAATTACAAATAGAAACACAATAGAATTACAATAGAAGTTACAAAGAAGAATACTATATTGCTTGGTTTTGTCAGTAGATAAACCAAGCAACATGTTCTTTGCAGTAAAACTGATTATGTTAATTCAATGCAAATGTGTATTGACGAGATGGACTGCAACCAGGTCAAAAAATTCCCGATTACGTTGATTAATACTAGGATTGCAAAACCTAAAAAATGCACAGATCTTCCTCCCAATATTAAATCTGCCGTTTTTCGCACTTCACATCAACCCCCAAAAATTTTTGGTCAAATAAAACTTCACAAATTAAATCATCCCATGCGCCCTATTGTTTCTAAATGTACAGGACCTACTTATTTCTTAGAGAAATCCCTTGCCTATTTCTTAAAACCGTATTTTAGTAATCCCAGTTTTTCCATCAGCTCTACTGAAAATATCATCAATTTACTTTTTAAAACTAAATTTAATCCTAATAGTACTCTCCATAGTTTTGATGTCGTTTCCCTTTTCCCTAGTATCCCCGCTAACATTGCTATTGATATTATTGCCAAAAAACTTCATAGTCACCAATTTAAAACCCCCACTATCGACGCAATCACTTCTGCTTTGAATATTATTGCGAAGACAAATTACTTTGCTTTCCGTGACGCTGTTTTCTTGCACATTTCTGGCGCCCTTATGGGTAACCCTTTATCTGGTATTTTGGCCGAGGCCGTTTTGCAGGAGCTCGAGAATGAGATTTTGCCTTCTTTAACAATTAAAACTATTCTTTGGTGCCGTTACGCAGATGATGTTTTTATTATCTGGAATCGTGATTTAAATGATCTCCTTCACCTTTTAGATAAAGTTAATGATTTTTACCCTTCGATTAATTTTCTCTTGAGCATGAATCTAACTATTCCTTGCCTTTCCTTGATGTTCAGGTCACACGTTCTGATTTTGGTTTTCATACTTCCGTTTTCCGTAAATCCACTTTTACTAACTCCTGTTTCCCCGCTAATTGTTTCCATCCTGTATCCTCTAAAAAAGCTTCTTTTAAGGCGTATTTTAACCACACATTTAATGTTTGCTCTTCTATCTCCGCTTTGACTGATGAAATTAATTTTATTTTTAAACTTGGCCACGAGGCTACTTATTCTTTTGAATTTATTAATAAGATCTTCGCCCACGTTCGCCTTAAATTTACTCAATTTGATACTAAACTTGTTGCTATTAAAGGTCGTTTAGTCCATGAATCTAGTGTTCCGTACCATCCTATGATTTTCCGTCCTTTTATTAATTTCTGTCATGAATTTGGTTTCAAACCAGCTAACTCTAATATTACCACTTTATTTAATCGTATTCGATCCGATAAACTTGGAAATTTTGATGACTTTAAAAGCTTTGCTGGGGTGTATGTCGTTCCCCTGTTATCCCCTGCTGGTGACTATAAATTTTACATTGGTAGTACAAAACGTACTGTTTTGTACTACCAATGTCCGTTTAGCAGAACATGCTCGCGATGTCAAATCTGGTAAACTTTCTACGACTCTTGCTCAATATGTGGTTAATGATAAATTTCTTCCCGTTTTTGTAAAAACTTTCCTTTTGGTTCGTTGTAACAATCCACGTAGTATCCGTCTTTATGAATCCCTGTTTATTTATATTTACCGTGAATCTATTTGTAATTTTGATCCTGTTCAAATTTTAAGTTATGCTTGGGGACTCCTTCTCGACTCTATACAATTCAAACCTCTTAAAAGTTATCTGTGACGTCATTCTCAGGAATATCATGCTTGACGTTTTTCTAAAATTTGTATTAATTCTTTTCTTTTAATATTTTAAAATTCGTAAGCGTTTAAACTTATTTTGTAATTTCCTTGTATATTTCTTGTATTATTTTTAGTAAGTTCATTTACCATTTTATATTTTATGCAAATTTGCTTTAAACTGTTCTCTCTATATATAAACATTCCATGTTTTTACTATTCATGTAGCCACTTATGAAGGGCGTATATACGTCCGAAAGCTCTTTGACAGTTTTCAATAATGTTCTGTACGTCTTTTAGGATGTGTTAAATAAAAGACCTTTCGTTTTTTAAAACGCTTTGTCCTTGATTTTATCTATTGAATGCAGACGTGATACCAATCTTGATTAATTGTTTTTATTTCAGTATTTGGGCTTGTGATTGCTGTAGCTGTTCTATTTCCCATAGTTGTTTGTTATCTGAGTCTTTTAGAGAGAAATTTTAGAAATTAACAGGAAAATTGATTTAGGAAATCGTTAAATTATAGAGGTTTTGATATAATAGGGATTTCTCGATATTTTTCAGATTTAAAAGCTCAATGTACGGAATTGTGGTTTTTAAAAATAAGAGAAATTCATAACAAATATCCAGATATCAATTATATTGATATCTAGATATTCATATCAATTATATATCAATATTGGCCGATTTCATCTTACATTCTTTGATTTTCATTTATTATTTGCTTCAATATTTTTTATATAAATAGAAGTGGTATAGTTATTTATAAAAAGAAATTTATAAGTTTGTGTATTAAGGACAAGGAAAACCTAGTCAATGGTGAAAGTAATATAGGAACACAAAATTTTTAATACGTTTAGAATTTTCCTGAAATTTTTAACAAAGGAAAGCTTGGTGAGTGGTCTATTTTTTTACATATTTTACTATAATCTAATTAAAATGAAGTTTTCCTTGCATTGTGTTTCCCATATATGCTTTTTAATTGGTTCCAAAGAGAAATGCAAAAATAATGGAATAAAATTGAAAACGATCATTAATTTATTTTAATTGGAATTGAATAATTACAGAAAACTTACCAAATAAATAGCCTGACATATCTCTCGAACCACATTTTGATCCAGAGTCGTCGATAGGTATGGCAAAATGATACTTTGCTTAGGGGACCCAAGAGGCTTGGAGTCCTGTGTCTCCTAAACAATTTATAGAAAATGTCAATAATGTGTAAAATAGGGGTAGTATTAGGTATGCATTTGTTGCATAGGTGACCCGAAATTTCTGTCGGTTCTATGTTCTGGTCCATTCGGCTGTACTAAGGTACATTTATTGTAATAGACTAAATGCTTCTGTATGCAGATTTCTGTTTATCGAAGTTTACTTTATAATTTATGAATTAAAGTAAATTTTTTCCACGTACTGTATAGTGTAATCCAGTCTGTGTAATGCTTTTGAGGGGAAAATATTGCTCAATATTTTGTTTCAAATTAATTTTTTTCATTTCTTACCCTATTTTAGTTCGACATCTGATAATCCGGCGCCACTTTAAGTATTAAATGTAACCTAACTAAAATATATATAATCAAATTTCATATTTGCAAATTTTGGACCCCGGTTTCCTATCTCCCAAAATTATTTTATCATGTTTCGCAACTAATCCTGTCCTCCTCCAAATTAAACAACTAAATAATCAAAGACTTGTTACTTCCTTTTCAAAAAGCAGTGTAAAAAGAGTTAATTTTCAAATCTATTAAAATGAAATAAAAATGGAAAATTTACCGACACACATCTTTAACTATGTCTGAAAGGATTTGGTATGAAAGTGATATGATTTTTTTAAATAACAATCTCAAGATGCATATAATTTTTTTTAAATCATCATGCATGTGAATTTTTAATGCAGTTTGAAAAAAACATTTGACTTTCTTACTTTCATGGATTTACATGTTTTAGTTATCCTTGTACATGAATCACAATTTCTGAACAAATATTTGTGTACAATATCGTTAACATTCTAAATACTCATTCGTATAACGCAATATGAAGTAAGGGATATTTTTATTATATTTTAAAACACATGTTATCAACATGGAATAGTTAATACCTGCAATGGTAGCAAGAAAACTTGCAATATGCCACAATAATGTGAACTTCTATGGGCACTGATATATGAAGTGCTACCATGCAGCCGACTTCAAGATTAAACTCTTGAGAGAACTGCGCCTATGGAAGATATTCCCAATGTTTGAATCAGGCTCTCATTGCAGATAAGATAACTGCATCCATGGACATATAAAGCTCACATAAAAGTTTAAATCAAATCTCAGATTCATAACAGCATTCCTATGAAATAATTTAGATTATCAATGTTTTAATGATATATTATATTAAATATTTTGGAGTGTACTACAAGCAACAGATTAAGGGGTCATAGTGGGGTCCATTGTTTATAAAATATAGTGGGTAATATATTAGGTAGTTGTGACACATTGTAACTACATAAATGAATCATGCAATACTATTTACTAATTGTCATTTGTATTTGTAGAAAGAAAACATTAAAAACAGAATAAAAATAGTTGAAATTCATGTTTGCAAGCTTAAAATATGTTATAGAAAACTTGAAAGTAAGAATGACTCGAATTAAACACAAAATAATATTGATGATTAAAATGATTTTAAAAATGCGAGCAAGATAAATTTAAAATGAATCAGATGTTTTAAAACCCACCTAATCCAAAGAAAAATACCCAGCTCGCAGAAATATTTCAAAAATTATATTATATGCTCAAATATGAATCGTAGTTTGAATAAGTTTAGATAATTATACATATGTAAATAGAAAAATATGCTTTACTTACATAGAAATGTTTCCATTCGCAATACGATAAAGACAAAAAAATTGAATCTCCAGATTTTAGAACACATAAATAGCAAACTAATGAAAATCATTTTTCTTAAATATCATCAAACAGCTTCAAATTGTTTAAAAAGTTATATATTGTAGTTATATATTGTAGCGTAAAGAAAGAAAAATCTGATGTGAACAGCACATGACTTTCCCTGCAGATTCAAATTGATTTTGTAATTTTTCATTTTATTATGCATTAAATTGAGTTTAATTGCAGAAAATAATATGGAAAATTTTCTGATATTATATCCAATTCGTTTTTCTATTGCATCTTCATGTGGCAACATATATACTACAATATCTCGAGAACGGTTTATCCTACAGTCATGGGGGCAGAGTTAATCGCTTAATTGTTAAACTTTACATGTAGAATAAGTACTTAATTAATATATTTCATCAATTATAGTCATTTATCTCAGAGTTTCATTATCTTGCACATGGGGGCGGTAGCCCAGTGGTTAGCGCACGGAAATTGCACTCGATAGGCCCGGGTTCGATTCCCTCCGCTGCCAAATGTGCCGCCGTGTTCACGCAGAGTACGATTACGTTAAACATGTGGGTCCGTAAGTCCTTCCAAGAGGTTGGTGGTAGGGAAAGGAGGGTACGGTCCCTGTGGATGCCTCCCCCACTGGGTTCCGGTCTAAATTAGGTGACTCTTCTCAGCCGTCCAAACTGTTGCCTTACAACTTTCTGGTAGGTCGGACTGTCTAGGTCTCAATAACAACTATCTAACACATGTAGTATTTTATTTCAGATCGAATATATATTTTCTGGTCATTTCGTAAAATAAAGAAGAATTCTTTTTTCCGAATCGTATCAAAATCTAACCAGCACCACAGTATCCTACGAGCGAATTACCTACCAAATTTTGTGTAATTTGATCAATTAGTTTGTCAGCTAGAGTAGATACATACAATTTTTGCGGGCCATTTCGCAATAAGGGTAGGTTCATTTATCCCGAATCGTACCAAAATCTAATCAGCACCAGGGTCACCCTCAAGTGACTTAGCTACTAAATTTTATGAAATTTAGTCGTGGATATATACAATTTTTGCTGGCCATTTCGTAAACAAATGCAGGTTCTTCTTTTTCGAATCGTATCAAAATCTAATCAGCACGAGAATGACCCACAAGTGGCTTTTCTACCACATTTTGTAATATTTGATCAATTACTTTTTCAGTTTGAGTTGATACAGGCCATTTCGCAAAAAAGGCGGGTTGTTTTATTTCGAATCGTACCAAAACTAATCAGCACTATGGTCACACACGAGTGACTTATCTACCAAATTTTATGAAATTCGGTTCATTAGTTTTTGAGTTAGAGTGGATACATACATTGCACAGACAGACACACACACAGACGTCACGCTAAAAATAGTGTTTTCTTGTTCTAGAGATCCCGAAAGGTGTAGATCCGTCAAAAACTCGAGTTGCGATTTTCAGCATGATTCCAATACTTTCCCTATACATTACCATGTATTACAGGAAAAGTAAAAAAGGATGTATCGTAAAGAAAGAAAAAAGGATGTAACGTAAAGAAAGTAAAAAGGATGAGTGTAAAGGAAGTGACGTAGGGGTTTTTACGTTTCACATTGTCTCAGCTCCCGCCCATACTTACTGCTAGAACCCTGTTTTAATATATGCAGCTCCACACTTTTGGCGGTTGAGAATCGTTCATGACTTCTTCTACGAGAGTCATTCTTGCACGGACAAGGCTTAACTGTATCCGCGCTGCATTCACTACCAACTTAAAAAACTTGTAAACAAACATTGCCTTTTCAATATATTAATCGTTGGTCTATGGTCAAGCCCAACATATTAGTCATTATTGAACACTCCAGGATTTCAAGTAATTGTAGGAAACAAAGTTAGCCTATGCATATTCTGCAGCAAAGATCTCATAAGTATCTGGACGGGAGCGTTTAAACTTTCTTTCCCTAAATATATTATATCTTGTCCTAAAGTTCTGTTCATTGAGTTAGAATGGAAGAAAAGTCAGTTTCTAGCCTTACTTCTCCACGAAATCTTTCCGTAAAGTCTAAGGTTTCAAAGCCTGGTGTCAAGCCTGGTGAAGCAAGTGGTCGTATGAAAGGTATGACTATTGTAAAACCTGTTATCTATGGAAATGCTGCTTGGTATTTGGGAGAGAAAAAAAATGATGATGACCATACTCATCAGTGGACAGTATATCTAAGATCATATGATAACGAAGATTTGTCCGTTTATGTAAAACGTGTTCAATTCAAACTACACGAAAGTTATGCGGAACCAAATCGTATTGTTCAGTCTCCACCTTATACTATAACGGAGACCGGGTGGGGTGAATTCGAGATCGCTATCAAAATATTTTTTCAAGATAGCAATGAACGACCAGTTACAATTTATCACTTTTTGAAATTATTTGATCGAGATGAAGAGGGTAACGTTAAAGTTGTTCCTGGTCCTGTGAATTCAGAATTCTATGATGAGTTGGTATTTATGGATCCAACCGTAAAAATGCATCGATTGCTAAGTCAGCCCAAAACTTCCACTGCAATCACTTCACATCATAGGAATTATGAGCAAAAAAAAGTTCATGATCTGAAAAAAATATTAGAAGCTAAACAAAATGTGAAGCAGGAAATAGAAGATCTTAAAGCAAAGCTTGCAAATACAAAAGATAATATACTAAAAATGAAGAAGCAAGTAGGGCAGTGATCACTTTCTACTGAAGTGATCTTCATGTCTTCCATTGTCATTTTAAATTTTTTTTATTTTCATATGTCATGCAATGAAGCTATTGTTTTTTGTTTCTAAAATACTGGCTGTATATTTTATTATGTTTGCTGTCCTTTATCAATATTTGCATGCTTTGATCAGTAATATCCTGAAGCTGAGCAAACAGTAATGATGTTTAGTTTCAATAGCTGATCAGTTTTGATGAATAGCTCTATTAATTAAAAGAACTTGAATAATACAATAATCAGCTAGCTATATTTTGTATTTATAATAAGTGTTCAAACATTTGAGCACCCATTATCATTAAAAAGATTTTAAACAAATTATTATGCTAGAAAAAAAACAGTATATTGAAAAATAAATTTCGTATTTGCGTTAAAAAGTTTTCAAGAAACCCATATTATACAACTTTTCTGAAATATAGTAATGATAAAATAATTGACTACAGGCTATTTATGAGCAAAATATATATGCTAACCAGTAAAGATTCAACTTCAGATTTTTTAATAGTGGCCATTAAGAACAAAATTTTTAGTGGCCAACCAGAAAAAGTTGGTGACCAAAAAATTTTAAATGATGACGATGTTTATAATTAAGTTTATATTGATATGTCATACACCTGGCTGTTGAGGTAAGTTCGTGGATTGAAAGTACTTAAAATTGTGTAATTTTATACTCTTATATTGTTACATTTTGTTGACAGTAGGCCAGAGACACCCTATTTTGAGAAAACAATGATATAAAAAAATAGATAAATTTAAATTACAAAAATTGATTTAAATTCATTCAATTCCATTCAGTATAGCCATAAAACAGCTGCATACAAAAATTAGTATATTTTCAAAATGAAAAAAGTAGCTAGAAAATGATGATTCTTTAAAATATGACTGTCACAGAACAACACAACATACTAATAATAATAAAGTAAAGATTCAATAGGATTGCTATGGCTGAGAAATACATAAAAAACACAAATATCTCAATTTATGAATTGATAAATAAAAGATTTCTTTGACACAATAACCCTAAAATTATTAGAAAGAATAACTTTTTTAAAGAAATTAACAAGGATGCTAAGAGGTTCTGTGTTTTCCAGCTGAATTTTCTAGCTTATATTTCCCATGACTTAAATTCGATTTGATTCTGCAATATATAAATGCCTTCAGATACAAAATATAAGCATCTTGCAATGTATAGAAAGAATGTTATCTCTTCTAAACAAACTATTTCACCTGAATATTAAAAATAAAAATATGATAATTCTAAGGTAAAATAATTAGAAGATGGATTGGATAGGATTATTTTAGCAGGGTTCCTCAGCAGCTTCAGCCTTAAATTGTTGAAATAGTGACTTTTTTTCTTGACAACCCAAAGTGACTTATTTAAAATAATGAAATGAGTTTCGCAAATAGACTCGTTTATTTAAATTTCAGCTGATTTTTTTTATTTAAAACTGTAAGTATTTCATAATACTTGATGCAAATTAATAGCATAAAAAATCTATAATATATCATACACAGGTACCTCAAATATGTGGATTTATGAAATGCTCATATATAGAGACATAAAAATGTAAATCCTACTATGAAGTGAATGAATATTAATCAATGCAAACAAATTGCATAAGTGAAAAATATTTTACAAATGCAGTTTTTCGCGATGTTGATTAATAAAATGATGGGCTGCAAAATAGCCCATCATTTTATTAATAATATGTTTGAAAAATAGTTTTTCCATATAAAATATGAAATAATTTAAGAAATTGTAGTTGATGCAAACAGATTACAAAAGTGGAAAATATTTTTCTCATTAAATGACATGTGCCGAGGATTGCATACAAATGCTGTTTTTCTTGATATTTATTAATAAAAATAGTTCTTCAAAATAACCTTTCATTTTATTCATAACACGTCTGAAAAAAAAAATTTATATATAAAACGAAATAATTACAAAAATTTTAGTCCATGCAAATAGATTGTAAAAGTGGCGGAAAGATAATCATTGTTCTTTTTTCTCTGGACACAGTGGAAATCGCTGTTTGTGAGCACCGATTTCGCAATTGCGGAGAAACAGTTTTCAGATGTAAGAAAGGGGAAAATTTGATCTCAAAACTCGTGGCTTTGTTCCAATTTCGCGATATCGATTTCATAACTTTAGATCTGTAGACATCCTATAAGGATTTTCGACCATGGAAAGAAGAAACTTTCTGGGACAAAAAGAAAAAAATTTCGGATTCGCAGAAAAATCCAGAAAAACAAATTTTCATTCAATCAAATTTGCGACAGGCACATGCGAGGACACACACTTTTAGAAATTTTACTAATTTAGGAGCACATAGTACATGACTATGCCATCAGAACGATGCGACTTGGAAAGAGTTAGTTATTGTAACAGAGACTGTACGTTCTCCCTTCTATTACGCCAATAAAAACGTCAGCTAATGAGACAGTTTGAATTAGTTTACGGGCATCGAAGTAGTATATACTAACTCGTTGTTTACGGAAGAGGAGTTGCGGGTCCCGTTCGCTCAGTGGGGCAAAATCGTGATTGATTGCGATTCCCACATAGCTGCAGATTCGCGAGGGCACTGATATCATGGGATAGAATGGATTTCAGAGAAATTTAGGTCACCAGAAATGGGGACTTACTGCAATAATTTTAGTTGCCATGACTGCAAACTTGGTCGCCAATGGCGACCTGGCCACCGCGAATCTGTATCTCTACTAACCAGACATGTGATTTTTTCGTGAATTAATGGAAATCCGCTCATTTCATTGATTGTCTGAATTCAGTGAATATATTCTTATTTTTTATTATCCACGATTACGAAATCACAAAGAAATTTTCTGACAAAGAACAAATTTCCAAGGGTCAATTGATGATACATTTTCTTTTAGTAACCGCACTGAAAATCCACTCCTCAAATTGGTGCTTTTTATTGACATCAATAATGAAAATGGCCATCTGAAAACGGATAAAAGAAAATGCTAAAATGAATCACACAGAAATTCTTCTCCTTCCGCTATCTGTAAGCTGCAATATATAATTCTCAGACCTCTTTGACTGGGATAATGGCTGATGAACAGTTAATGCAGATTTTCTGTTGTGTTTGTACACAAAAATTGAGCATATCAAAAAAATCTACAAAAAATACTGATACTTGAGAATTTCTCTTTACGAAAATAATATTTTTCCAATTTTATTGCGTTGCATTATATATCCAATCTCTAATCAAATATCAACGATGTAAACAAAGGAAAAATTTAACCATTGCAGAACTGCACAGCCTCATTTATTAGTTAGTGTTCACGAAAATTCAATGTCATCTCATTTTGGTTTTCAACACACTTGCCTCAGCTGACATCAACATATAATTGCAGTATTTAATACTATCTTATCCACTCCCATCCACCCTAATTTTTTATCGGAATAATAAAAAGTAATCGGTAATCCTTTATAACCCATAAATTTATGATTTTATTATGACAATTAGATGAAAAAACAAGTTGGGAATACTAGGAACAGACAAAATAGGATCGGCAAATCGCTGGTAAAGTTAAGAAGCATGATAAACAAATTTCACAAATTACCCGGAAAATTAAATATTACTAAATTTGTCAGATAGAAAACAAATATCAAAAAGAGATATGAAAATGCTACGATCAGAAGGTCCACATTAACATTCATGTAAAAAGTCAAGATAAAAGAGGAATTAAATCAAAATTGCCCCAAAATTCAAAGTATTTAGAAAAAAATTGCAGAATAGCAATTTAGCTCAGCAGAAAAACTGCCAAGAAAATGAGCGGTCAATACTAAAAATTTTTTAATAAATATTTAAGAAATTAAATATTACTAAATTTGTATTGATCCTCATTTTCAGATTTAAATAAAGTGCCATAATAATGAATTTTTTTCTATGAATATTTAATATTACTAAATTTGTCATAATTGTCATTTCAGCTTTAAAAGAGACGTTAAATATCAGAGCACTACGATCGGAAAAAAGGAAATAAATAAAAATTTCTACGAATTACCGATACAAATATTAAAAAAAAATATATGGAATAGCTTAAAAAAATGAGCGGCTAATCCTAACCATAAAGACAACAATAAATTATGACATAAAATTGCTAAAAAATGCTTGATCTGAAAATCTCTTGAATCAATTTAAAAATCATAAAAGGCAACAAAATTAAATAAACACATCATCAAAAACTCCTTAAATGTGTAATTTATTTTTATGGTACTGTATATACTCACGTATAAGTCGACCCCCTTACTTTCAAAGAAAAAATTGTAAAATATCCAAAACTCTCGTATAAGTGGATCCCAAACAGAAAAAAAAAAAATATTTTTTTTCAGTAAATTATTCAAAAACACTTAAAAACAAAAAAGAATTGTATATATAATAATAAAATTTAATTTTCATAACAAAAACTACATTGGAACCCTTTAAAGTCTGATTCCAAGCAAGTAGGCCTATGATATGCGAGCATTGTCTCCCATCCGTTTTGGGACGCTCGTGTGACGTATGACAAGCTCCAGGCAGTCTTTTACCCCAGCATGCAGTGTTCTTAAAACAGACAGGAGACAACGCTCATGTGTCATAAACCTAATACATATACAGGATTCATTCTAGGATTTCAAAAAGGCAGGGTGCTACCTTCCGCAAAAGGGCATATTGTAATCGAAAAGGGGGGTACGTTACATAATGAAAAGGACACATTTTTAAAAGAGTCCAATTATAAATTTTAGCTAAAGGATGCATTGTATAATGTGGCCCATGTAGAATGTAAAACAGGTAATAATTTATCTATTTTATATATGTATATAAAAATTAGGTGCGAGACACCATTATGGCTGTTAGCAAGGAGAACTCCCCGTAACAGATCTACTTTTGTAAGATCTATTATTTGACTGTTGAGGCAGAGGGGGAAGATTTTTAAAAATTAGAGAAAATTTAAGATACTGGCAAAATACAAAACTTATTTTTTCTGATAATACAGACAAATTCCCAGAAGTATTTTTATTTTTTAATGAGCAATATTGTCAATAAGCATCTATTATTGCTGTCTTATTATTTTTTACATTAAATTTTTCCGGACGGTGGATTTACGGAACTGCTTTGGCCTAAAGGATGCAGTATTTCACTTCCAAACTCTTCCTAAAGGACGGCACAATTTTTGCACTAAGCCTAACTCCGGAAAAAAAATTCACTAAAAATCACCCATTTAACACAGCATTCTACATTTTTCAGGAATAAAGGCAATACTTATTTTTCATTAGATGTATATGTTACACACAAATTATCTTTTATTTAAATATTAAAATTTTATACGATTAAAAATAATTAATTAACTTGATTAAAGTTATTTGTTACGCAGGGAAAATATCCAAATGATTGTACGCAATACTTTATACAGCTAATAGAGATTATGTACAATTTTTAGGAAGAAAATAGCTTTGTTACTAATTAATACGCCTTTTACGTATAATGTATTTCAAAACATGGATTCACGCACAGACAAACATTGCAATCTTTGCATTCATAAAAACTGTCCGTGCGCTCATTAGAAATACCAAATAACCACGAATCTTCACTATCTGCATTACTTTCATGACTATCCTATTCGATTACCATGCTAGTATATTCTTCTATACATAAAAACGTCCTGGCATAGCCATTCTCTTATACGAAATAACCTAATAAATTCACTACTGCACATTCCTCTAAAACCCAAACTTGAAAGAAAGTACTGTCTTACATTCCAATACTTCGTTCACCAATTTAATCATTAAACTAAAATTGAAACAAGAACACATACTCAATTACAGCATAGCAGAGCCTGCCAGAAATGATCCATTTGTTTATATTACAGCAGCAATGTTTTACTGCTCTAGATGAAGGGATGATTCATAGGGACCTCGTATACCAAGGTCAAGTATTAGCAAAATACATTGTAAATGTTAGAATGGACATTTAGCAGCATCTAGTATTAAAATAAATTCAATCAAAAATATTCCATATGAAAACTCATATTAGTGTCAGTCATCCTTTAGGGTAAATTTCTTTCTGGCGCGAATGGGTGACTGTCATTCTTGGATGCAGTTTCACAGTCAATGTGCGGATGCGTCTACCATATGTAAAAGGTTAATTAAATTTTTAAAAACTGATTTTAGGTGTTTTTCCTAAATCTAAGTTTTCTGCAAGTCATTGTCAGTATCCTCATCTTTTCCATTTCTTTTTTCAAAATTTAGATTTTTCAGTTATCTGGTTTTTGAATATTTTAAACATTTATTAATACTCATTTTTTTTTTATCTTATTTTACACTCTGTAAAAGGTTAAATAAATTTTTAAAAACTGATTTTAGGTGTTTTTCCTAAATCTAAGTTTTCTGCAAATCACTGTCAGTATCATCATCTTTTCCATTTCTTTTTTCAAAATTTAGATTTTTCAGTTATCTGGTTTTTGAATATTTTAAACATTTATTAATATTCATTTTTTTTTTTAATCTTATTTTACATCTTACCAATGTTTTTCCTTATAGGTCTTTTTAGGTGTTTTCCATTTGTTTTTAAGGTCATAAAAAAATTCATTTACCATAAAGCATTCAAATACTTTTTAGGGCAATTTTAAAGTCATCCCCCCCCCCCCATATAACACTTTAATTATTCAAGATTATTTCAGATTTAACTTTTGCCAAAATTACAGATTATTCCCGAATATGCCTGTTCCTTAAGTTTTCTCATCTTGATTTTTTTTTTTTTTTACTTTTCCAAACTGAAGCATTTACTATTATATATTCCTTTTTTTTTTTTTAAAAGGTTGACCACTAATTTTTTTTTAATTTATGGGGTTTTAAAACAATGAGTTTTGGTGATTTTTAATTAATTTATATTCTTGTTTCTACCTTTTGATCACTTATTCTGTAACTTTTAAATCATTACTATCCCAATATTTCGATTATTTTTTTTATTATCGGACGTTATGAATTTAGCAACTTTTTTTATTGTGAAATTTCCCCAACATGTTTATAACAATTGAATTCTTTATCCTTTTGAAAGAATTTGATATTTCTTAATATTTTGATGTTTCTAAATGTAAAAAATATCACGTTGTATTGCTAAACTCATATGTCATTTTACTAATTTACACGAATTTTACCAATCAACAGAATGAAAGGGGAGGCATGAATCAACTTTGTCTGCGGGTAAGTTGAAAATCGAATAGATTCAACTTTGAATTGCTGAAATTTCTCTGAGCGAGAAACTGTTGCTCATTGAAACTTTAAAAAATGCAAAATTCTTGTGATCTATAACTTTAAAATTAATAGAAAGGCTAGGCGGAATAGTAGCCATTAAACACACTATTTTTGCTAACCTCCTTCATATTTACCGTAGTGTCGTTTATGGACCATACATATGTATGTTAATGTAGAACAGCAATACATCATCACAATATCAGCAATTCAGCTCAGAAAAACCTTTCCCCAATTCCCGAAGTTTATACCTTTTATTAGCATTCAGCTCCTTCAATTACAGTGACCATTGCATAAAGATTAATTTTATTTAAATTTATCATGATGCAAAATATGTTATAGTGAATATTTAGCCAATAAATAAATTCACAAGCCGAAAATAGTGGGTGTGAGTTTCAGCACCATTTTAATTTTAATATGCAATTTTAATTCAGTTTACACATCCGCTTTCGGAAACCCTTTAAAATTTGAGGCAGTTGTGAAAATGATGAAAGCCCTATTAGTACAGCGTGTAAAGTTCGGCAGAGTGCTGGTGGGGTCAAAGAATCATCACCTCGATAGAATGTGCTATGCCAGTACATGTATCAAAATATATCGATTATCACAGGGAGGAAGAAGATAAGAATATAGATTCCACTTATTCTCAGCTACAAGTGTAATAAATTAAGATTTTTCTTGCTGCACAGGAGGGATTATTTAGGAAAAAAGTCATTCTAGACTATAACAGAGATTGGCATAGATATCCTAAATATCTACAGAGTTAAATGGATATATTAGACGAAATATCTATAGAGTTTGGCCAGTCAGGATTTCGTTAATTGCTAGTTTTTCAAATTTAATTTCCAACATGGGAATTTTAAGGGCTGGGCTGAAGAGAAATGAATATTCACCCCAGGCGTGGAGAACAATGAAAACCTTTACGGTGTGTATTGCCTATCTTGACTGGTCAAGTTCATGGGAATGTGATTTCACCCTGCGGGGTAGAGGATACTGACAAACATCGAAGGATGCCGCTAATGGTGTCCAGTTATATTGATACACTCCCCACTCATTTGGTTGTAAATACTGCTGTGACTTTTGCATGGCTTTAATAAATAATAAATGGGAAAAAATATTGCACATTTCTCAATGTTTTGAAAATTTGAGAATACATGGAGAGCTGTCATTTTTAAAAGGGAGGCGGTATTTTTTGATGTCAGGGTGCAAAATTATAGTATTGGGGCATGGTTTTAGTACTAGGATGGGTTTCCTAATTTCTGAGGGCAGCGGGGCTGGTCGTACCACGAAAAACACCTAGGATGAACCCTAACATATAGTCCGAGTCAAACTCACCAAATAGTTTAAAAAAACATTAGTACGTCATGTAAATATCAGTAATCCCATCTATACCCATGTCATAAAAATTACTGTCATCATCATTTACAGGGGTTGAAAAATTGTCAACAAACCTAGTAAAAAAGCCAGAAAAATTTTTTAGTAGCCAACCAGTCGTAGCACACGAATGTGGGTATTTCAATATTTAATATAAAATATTACTATATTTTTTTAATAATTATTATGTTTTTAAAATATTTTAATAAAAATTAATATAAAATATATAACAATATTAATTTTTTAAATGATTATATTAATCTTTTTAACCCTTTCGCGACGGCGGCATTCCGGAACTGTCGTGGCACAAAGGACGGAGCGCTTCGCTTCCAAACTGTTCCCAAAGGACGGCAAATTTTTTGCGCTAAGCCTAACTCTCGAAAAAAGTTCACTAAAAATCACCTATTCAACACAGAAATCTACTTTTTTCAGGAATAAAAGAAATATTTATTTTCTATTTGATGTATATTTTTCATACAAATCTGAATACAAAATACTCGTTAGTTGCTCCATTCTTTTATCCGAAATAAACGAATAATTTCACTGCCTCTAAAATCCAAATAAAAAAAAATACTCTCTTATATTCTTATGATTCACCAACGAAATCATTAAGCTGAAATCAAAACGAGAACCGGAACTCAATTATAAAATAGCTGATGCTACGAGAAGTGCTCTATTTGTTTATATTACAAAACCATGTTTCACCACTTCAAATAGAGAAATGGTTAATTGGATCCTTCCTATGCCAAGGTCAAGTATCTGCAAAATACATTGGAGTTTTCGCACGGACATTTAACGCCATCTAGTAGACAAATAAAAACGTTTCACATAGAAACACGCGTACGTGCCACTCGCTGTTTAGGGTAAAGTTTTCTCCGTCACGAGTGCATGCCATCCGTCCTTGAATGCAAGTTCGCAGCCAACACGCGGGCGTGACAACCGGCATGAAAGGGTTAATAATAAGGCATTCTTTTTTAATTTTGTGTTACTAAATTACTGATCTTGCCCTAATACTGATTGTCAGACAATCGTCAGAATAATCTATATTTGCACCTTGTGCCAAGCTAATGTTATTCAAAATATTTTGAACTAAAAATATTTTTTAAGTACTTTTAGTAAAATTAAGATTAGAAGGATGTTCATTTTTAATTGATATTAGATATTCAACTTTGGATGCAAATATATCAAATTCTAATTTATGCTCTTCAAATGTATTTCGAATGAGTCTTATAATACTGAATGCCTAAATAAATAAAAATGTTTTAATTTCATTACCTTAAACATATATCTCAATTTCATTTACAATAGGTTTAAAAGGTAATATTCCAACATAAAAAGCACAGTAAATGTAAAAATATCAGTGGATGCAAACAGATAGAAAAAATGGAAAATATGTAAAAATTAAATGAAATATACTGGTGATTGTGTTTAAATAAAAAAATGGCCGTGATATTACTACACTGTCTTATAAATTACAAACTAATAAATGGAACATGTAAACCCATGAATATGCTGCAATGGATTTTTTTGCTAGGACCAAGTTTTGGTCTGAAATAGCTATTTTCATCCCAAGGATTTCATTGAAAAATGTCTTTGGAATCCCATCAAAGTCCTTTAAAAAATTTGTATATTTTCCGGGAGATGAAAAAATCGGGTTTGCTGAGAAAATGACAAGTTTATTGCTTAGGTTAAGTATTTAAAGAGGTCAGTCAAAAGGCATAAAATGACGTTTTATAAGTTATAATAATTTTCTTCCTATTTCTGCAAAAATTAGCTCGCATTAATTTTGCAAATCGATAAAAAACGTACTTTCTATATTTGGTAACAGAATTTTAGAGGATCGTATTTTCATCTCACAAATGCACTTTTTTTTTATCTTTCCCAATAAATGTTTATTAATTATGCACAATAGCGTGAGTCCTGTGCGGAACATTGCGCTTGAAGGGTGTGGCCAAAGCAGTTAAGATTTCTTTGGAGATATCGTAATATTTTTAGTGAAAAAGTTGGAATATCTTTTACTGAAAATCAAATCCCCGGAACAATGCACAGAAAAAAAAGTAATGAATTCGGGAAAATCGGAACATTTGTACCTAGTATGTTGGCTCTATACACTCAGGAAAAATGAAACATCATTAAAAAGCACCTAGCCACGACTTGTTTGTAACTAGTGGACAATGGAATGATGCCTCATGCCCATTTCAGATGCAGCGCCTTAGAAATTTTTGGGAGAAACTGTGCAGCTTAGAAATTCCGCGGAAAAGAGGAGTTGCTGGGATAGCTTTCGGGAAATGCGGAACTTCCCGGTTAAAACACCGTGGATCCATGAAATATTTTCATCCTTGCTTTCCATTCGCTCTTCCGTGCATTCCTCATGTTCATTTTCGAAATTTAAGGAGGATCGTAAGGTAGATGGTGGCGACGAGCATGTACGATTTCTTGCAGCGCAATTTTTTCTGTGTGGAAAAAAGTGAAAAAAAAGAAGTCACTCGCTTTTGCTTTTCAGTTTGCCAGAGTAAAAAAGTTGGTCACCAGTGGCGACTGGGTGACCGTGTTTTCCGAGCCCTGATCATTTATAAAAATTCCATCATCATCTATGCTATCAATTACTAAAGCAACATTTCTTGAACGATTTTGCGACAATTTCCCTCAGGTATCGCATCCCTGTCCAAAATGTCCTTAACCCACCATGCAATCAAAACAAATCTGGCTTCTGCCTGTTATTTGAGCCAATTTTTTTGTTAACCCTGAATCGACTTGAAGCAGCATAGTTGTTATTAGATACTCTCTTCAAAAAACAAAACAATAAAACACTTGCAACTTAAAATCCTGCTTTATAGTTTTCAACAATCCGTGTTATGAAGTGTTGTTGAGACCCAGACCGTCCGACCTACCAGAAAGGTGTAAGGTAACCGTTTGGACGACCGGGAAGTGCCATCCAATTTAGACTGGAACCCAGTGGGGGAGGCATCCACAGGGACCGTACCCTCCTTCCCCTACCACCAACCTTTCGGAAGGACTTATGGACCCACATGTTTAACGTGATCGTACTCCGCATGAACACGGCGGCAGTTGTGGCAGCGTGCAAAGTGTTATGAAGTGTGTAGCTCTGAAAAGAGCCATTTTTTATCGAAGACGATCGGCTGTAATTGGAGAAACGAAAGATAAACATCGAACGAAAATGAGTGAGTGTATGTATATTTTTTGATGGCCCGATACGTTGGTAGTCAGGAGCTTCGAGAGGGCAGTGACTCACAAGAGAGTTTTTTAAAGTGTGCAATTGCATAATTACTATCGCATAATTTTAGGATGGATTGCCTCGTGGGAAAAAATAACTTTTAGACTCACGATTATTTTATTTTTTAGACTCTGCGCATAAGTCAACCTCACACTTTAAAGCTTTTTTTTGTCACAAATTTCTTGACTTGTACACTAGTATATATGGTACTTTAAAACTCCTTATTTTTGCCAGAATCTCCTTAAAAACTCCATTAATATGTTGCCTCCAAAATCCCAACAATGAGGAATATCATTAAAATACTTGAGATTAATCTTAATTCGTTTTTACCTCAAAATATGTACTTCATTAGCGCTATCATGAGTATAAAAGAAACTTCTCCTTTCACATCCTCTAAAAGAAAAAAAAATAGAAATAGGCGTATTTTCACAAAGTGTTTATATTAAGTCAGACATGTCAAAACACTAGCTAGGAGCAAGAGTTACATCTGTGTTTAGTGATCTGGCAAAAATTGAAGGGGTTAAAGGGATCAAACATTATAATGAAATTAAAAAATATAAATATTTTTTTTAAATAATGTTTATTTCTATATATTTTCCCAATATCATTTAAATTTTAAAATGCAGCTTTCAATCGTGATCTGTTTTCATCCAGCTTAATTTCTCTTTAAGCATGTCAGAACCATTAAAAAATGGATTCATAAACACATCTAACTTTAATAAGTATTTCTTCAACAAAAATACTAATGTTGGCAGCTTCATGACTTTCTCCTCTGCACAATTAATTTTGAATTCTCTTGCATTATTGAAAGTGTACAAGCATTTTCTCCCATCTGTCTTCAGGACTCCTGCTTATGTGCATTGTATGCATAAATGACCCCAATATTTTTAAAATGACTAAATTAAAATATCCGGTTATTTTTATAGTGTGCTAATATAAATTAATAAATATTTTACTAAACGAAATAATTTTTCACATGAATAGTGCAATTGCACAATTCATTTTGTATCCTAGGGCTTTATTGAGAGTCCACAAGTATCTTTTTCTATCCATCTCCATCCTTTAATTATTACACAATATGTAGACTAAACTTGCTTATTGTCATATTTTAATTAATTTTAAAGAAATATTTTGCATAATTAATCAAATATTATAAGAGTTAATTATGATGGAAGTAAAATGTTTCTTATAGTTAGCTAACATTCTCCTGCATCTTGAATTTAAAGAATTTTTTTAATATTTTGGGATCTCAAATGGCTGTTATTATGTCCTTTCTAAGATATCAAGTTTATCCTAAGGTATAATATACTTTTATTAAACAATAAAGGTAAAAATAAGTTAATAAAAACTTTGTGAGAACATATTTAGTTATTCTTGTACAGAAAAAATGAAATTATGTTTTAATAATCAGTTTAAAAAATATGAATCTTAGTTTTACTTGAAACTAATTAAATGTATGTGATTAATATACAGCACTCGGTTGTATATTGGTATTATTTGAAAAAATTTGCAATTTTAAGAAGCTGCATAATTGATACATTGATATTTCAAATAAAACATTTTTCTTCAATCTGCTTAATATATGATCTATATCAATTTATTTGATAATTTTATATATACAGTTGAACTTCTTTAACTTTGTCAAAGGTAAATGTAAAATATTTTGAGTTATAGAAACATGCGATACATTCATTTGGAAAATTAATTTGAATTTGAATTATCAAAACTTTGAGTTAAAAAAGTTCGACAGTATATGAATATAATTTCTTATACTATGAGATGAAAAAATTTTTCAGCTAATTTCTTGCTTGGCCAATCACATGTCTGGCTAACAGCAGGGTTTATGACGAGGATACAGATTTGCAGTTGTCAGCTTATAAAGCTGAAGATTTATAATCTAGATTTCTGGTCAGTGTACCTTAAAAAGTTATTTATGAACATTTTTATCTAAAATTCAGCCTTTTCTATTTATTATTGAAATAGTTTTAATGTGCATATATTACTTCATTGAAACGTAAATTATTTTCTGTAGGCATATTATTATTGTATGCATATATATATGGGTCATCTTCACAGAAAGGGAAAACACTGAGTCTCTCTTTTTATTTTCCTTTTTCTCGAAAAAGTTATAAAATAACTTTTTCGAAAATTACAAATAAAATGTTGTGTATTCTTTACTATATAGTGTGTTTTAGAGCTTAAACAATGACAGTATTTTTTAAATTATTATGAATTAATTTAAATGTCTTTACCAAGGATTGTCACAATGAAAATCTATTTTAAAATACAGTTTTTACATTTTAAAAAGGGAGGGGGGAAAACTGATGTTAAATATATTTTTTTTATAGTTACTAGTTAATATTTTTTTAATATTCAATCAAATGAAAAATGTTTTTAAATTTATTTAAATTTCATTTGTTACTTGGGAAGAAAATCATTACCATGCTTAACATATATGACCACCAGATGGTTCTATCATAGGTTTCTTCTCATCAGATTAATTAAGAGGATTATTTTCAACTGGAGAACACAAAACAAATGTCTAGGAATGTAATATGAAGATAATTTTTATGTTTCAACTGAAAATTTTAGTTAAGTGTATTTATTATATGTTATTACCAAGTTCATTAAAACAGAATGAAATTATTTGTAGATTGCAACTTATTTATTGTAAATGTTAGGGTAGAAGACATCTTTGAAAAGGTATAGTAATACAATATGATTATATCTGAAACGTAATAGATCAGATGGGCTAAACTAAATTTTGTCATGCCTTGGTAATGACAAGTGAAACCATAGTAATGACAACACAAAGTGTGCACGTCAATTTTAAAATTTTAGACAAACAAATTAAATGTGTATATTAATTAAAATGATTGAAAATACCACTGCAAGTTACATAAATATTTTTCTAGATGTTAATTGTTTTTACATTTGTTTTATCTTCAAAATCTTAATTGTGCAAAAATATTTTTAAAATTCTAGTTTAGTTTTGATTTTAATTTGCATTCCTAATTATATTTTTAAGATAAAAATAAATATATTTTTATTAAAGCTTTTATAAAACAATGTACTTTTTTAAAGAGTATTAAGATATATTTTTTTACCAGAAATTATATTATTTTAAAAAATGGGTATGCCAAAAGTTAAGAGGGAAAATAAACTAACTGCAAAGAAAGAGAGGGAGAGAAAATATTGGAATAAAATCAAATCAGGTTCAGATTTATATACTAAGGTAACATTAAAAGAACATGATAGATATTTGAAGCACAAACAATAGATAAAAAGTGAAACTTATTGTGGATCTGTCACCCAAAGACAAAAGTAAAAGAAAGCTACAAGATATATATAGAGAGAGGGAGAGAAAACAAAAGTCTTTACCAGAAATTGCTAATACAAACTTAATTGTTGATGCTGACTTATATCAAAACTTTTGTATTCAAGCAATTAAAATGCCTGAAACTCCTGTCATCAAAGATGTCAGAACTCTTATCATCATAAAATGCTGGAAGAAGATGAATGCACTTTTTCAAAAATTAACAAAAATAGAAAACAGTCTAAATATGAAAAACACATATCCAAATACAAACAAAAGTATTATTGTTTATGGAAACAAGTTTTGCCAAGAAAACAGAACAAGAAAACAGAGCAAACTCAATATGAACGTGACACCAATTGTAAAAAAAAAAGCTTCTTGAAGACGAGATTTTGAAGAATCAATTAGAAAAGAACTATGTCAAATGTAAAACAGATAGAGAGAAGCAGGTGTTTACAAAAAGCGTATAAGTGACAACATCTTTCGAAAGTACAAACTTCTTAACCATTTTTAAAATTTCATCCTGTTTAAAGATACAAAAAAAAAAATTGAAGCATAATAATGTAATAAGATATGAAAGGTTACTTTTGAATTCGCAAATGCGGTTAAATTATTTTTAGAAGATGACAGTGCCCTGGGGAAAAGATACTATTACACAAAATAAGGAAATGAAGTTAAACAGAAAACTTTATGATATTTTGATAAACTTACATCATAAGTTTTTAGCAGAAACTAATATTAAAATAGGATATTAAACATTCTGCTATCTAACCCTTTTATATTGTTCCTTCTAATGTTGAAAAAAGGGATATCTGTCTATGTGTAGCACATTAACATTTTTGCGTCATGCTTTCTGAACTTCATCAACTTAAATTAATCAATATCAAAAATCTTACCAATCTAGATAATGAGCTGCAGTCCTATTACAGACGAATATTTTTTTGAGAATTTGTACATATTATAATTAGAAAACTGTGGATTTTAAGTTATCGGCAGCTGACATTTCGAATGAAACCTCTTATTATCAATGGAATAACAAGAAAAGGAAGTTAATATCAAAGGTATGTTAAAAGTAATTTCTATAGTAGAAAAATAAAAACTTTTACCAATAATAAAAATATTATTGCTCACTTCGAAAGTTCACTATCAAATCTTTTGACTCATTTAATAGGAGAGGTGATAGAGGTAAAGGATAAAATGATTAAAGTAAATTTCATGAAAAGTGCATAAAAGAAGAATGTAAATCATTTTAAATGGCTCTTAAAAGATGACAGCATTGAAATTCTTGCTACAAAAATTTTAGCTAAAATTTCATTACCGCAGCCAACATCCTCTCGCTACTTGAAGTTTATAGAACGTGTCAAGCTGGATTTAAAGCTGAACCAAATTCTTTAAATTTATATAAAATTCTAAATAAATGAAATTGTTGATTAATAGAAAGTTTTGCAATATTTATTTATGTAAAATATCATGGTAATGATATACTAGTATTACCATATTACTTAAAATATTTAATTCCTTTTAAAATCTATATTTTTACTGTACAATTTCTGTTACTATTTTATTTTTAGAATGTTACACTTTGATATGATGCATTAAGTAAATAAATTTAAAAAAAGAAAATAAACCCTTTTTTTAAATTTTACATTAAATTTTCCCTTTTCATAAGAATGACACACACACATACATATATATATATATATATATATATATTGTCAAAAAGAAAAGAGGTATGGATGGAAACAATGTACCAAAAGATGGCCGGGGGGAGTTGTGCTATATATATATATATATATATATATATATATATATATATATATATATATATATATATATAGCACAATGAGACTTAACTTTGGTTGAAGCATATAAAATTGTGTTGTGGAATACTCATTAATTTTAAGTTCAGGGTTATATTTATGATGACTCCATAAATTTGATAGAAAAACTGACAGAATAATGAAAATCAAGTAAGAAAATAAGTTTAATAAATATTACTTACTTTCACTATAATAGAAAACACTATCATCTTAGTAGCTACATTTTCAACTGACCAGCCTGCAAATCTGTAGTTTGAACCCCATTTGGGTTTTTAGTCCATACAGTGAGACATATCTCAACTATGCCAAGTCTATAATCTCAACTCAAATTCACCCACACCATTTAAAATTCAGTGAATAAAATCAATCTCTACTTCAAGATCAAATTTAGTAGCAGAAAATGTAATATCTATACAGGGTGTTTCAAAAAGATTGCACAGCTAAATATATTTTGAACAATTGGCCATAGACTCATGGTTCCAATTTAAGAGATGTTAAAATTAAAATACTCTTTTTCAAATTTAATGTTGTTTCATTTGCAACAATCCCCAACTTCTCTAACTGATCTCATTCTGAACTATTGAGTAATCTCTCAATATAGTTGTAAATATCAGTTCTATATCCATCCTTTATAGGAACTGCCTTTCTAACCCAATTAATATCATCACATGAGGTTAAACCAAAATCAGTGATAGTTTCAACTGCCCCACTCCTCTTGTATATTCACCTACTATGTTTTCGTCATCAGAATAGTCCAAATCACATTTTTCTTGCAAAGCCTTTAAAAATTTTTGTTTATTGGGACATACATGCCCTCAACCATTTTATGTTCATTGTAACTACAACTTTCTTTTCACTTCAACCAACTTCTATATCCCCACGTCCTTTGAACTCTCTCTCCATCTTCCATGTCAAGTGTTTGTTTCTCAACTGTTTGGGTGTACCCACAAAACTACCAAAAATTTTTAATGAGCTACTGAGAGTTTGTTTCCACTGTAACACTCAAAAAGTTTTCTTTACTTAAATGGAAAATTCTGTTTTTTACATAAGTGAAACACAAGAGCTTTTGTTCCTAAATAATTATCTAATTTACTGGCATTAAGCATAGCTTTAATACAATCAAGTGCTTTAATCAATGCAGTTAAGTTAAATCTTTCAGAAACCCTGTTTTGTTGTGGCGTATATGTTTTTGATATCTCAGCCTTAATACCCTGATTTTATAGAAAAGTGTTAAATTTATTATGGCAAAATTCCATGCTGCAGTCAGTTCTTACATTTATTATTTTCAAATTTAAAAATTTTACTGCATGTTCCTGAAAATTTTTGAAGGCCTCAAATACATCCAATTTTTACTTTAATGGGAAAATAGTTACTTTCCTAGAGCAGTTATCTGTTATAGTTAAAAAATACTTTACCCCATTTAAAGATGTGGTTGGCATAAGCCCACAAACATCCATATGGATTAACTCTAGAGGTTTGTTAGAATGTATCTTGCTCAAAGCTTTATAAGATACCCAGGGATATCATTCCATTATATTTTAGGGAGGGGGCAAAATCTGATCATTTATTTTTGTTGTGACTTGTAGATATGACTATTTTAACACTTGTAATTTCAAAAAGGTCGCATAAGGAGGTAGATGCTCGTTGGGGATTGGCTTACCTCAGTGTGTCCTGTTTGCAATTATTAGAGTTATAGTTGTGTTGGTTCCGAGGTTTATTCTATTGGTGATACAGTGTCTTTAAAGTGCTCCTCTACTCGAAGTTTAATTTGTTTTGGTAGGCACATCTGGTCTGGTGGGTTTTTTCGTATAGCTTTTTGTTGGTGTGCCATACGAATATGGGCCTAAGAAGCTGGAGAAAACAAAGAGGACAGATGAATGAAGCTCGCAGGTAGAAGAAGTAAGTACTTTTGACATAGAAACAAATATTTATAAACTAAACACCATGGAGAAAAATTGTTATATATAAATGTCTGCACTTCATGCTGAAATAAATAAATGTTATCTGGGATGAGATAAATAAACTAGTAATGGTTATTTTGGAAGTGGTTGCAGGTGAAATACCCTGCTCAAGACCCAGAGAGTTAAAATGGAAATAGTGTAAGTAATAGGAAATAAGAAGTGCTTGGATGCAATACAGGTATCATGGAATCAGAGTTGGGAATGTATTTTCAATACAAAATACATAGATTTTAGGGCTTAAAATACAAAATACTTTTCAAATTTGAAAAATTTCAAATACAAAATATATTTTATAAAATTGAATATTACTGTGTATTGTATTGTATTGAATTTTCAATGCAAAGCAACATTTGTCTATACATTTTGTTGGAAACAAACAGACCTTATACAATTAAATAGTAACATTCGAACTTTAAAAGGATTAAAATATATTGACAAAGTATAATTTAAGAGACTATAATCTTTGAAATTTTAATCTAAGTTAATAAAGTAAAATTAAATGAATCTATGGGTGAACATATTTTATATAATAGAGATATAATAAAAAACTAGAAATTTATGAAGAAACCTTCATATGGTGACAAATAGTTTGTACACTTCATTTTGATGGAACAGTTAAGCATTTTAATTCTCTTTTGCATACATATTTCTTACAGTCATACGAATTTTCAGGAAAACCGGTAGCGACATCTCCAAAACTGGAAATGAAAACTCTTAGTGAATCCCCACTCCTTCTAGAATTCGATGTTGAATCCATATCAGTCATCATCTAAGCTCTATTGCCAATCCTTAGAAATAAATGTTCAATTTTATTAACTAAAAGTGAAAAAAAAAACAGAAGTGGAAATCATTAGTAAACCCCAACCATTTCCCGAATTTAATGCTGAATTTGGGATTCCTCCAGTCATCATATCAGCTCTATCTATAACCAATCTTAAGAAATAAAGTTTCAAGAAATTGTTTTTGAACTGGAATGGGAAAAGAACTGGCGGTGGATATCCTTAACGAACCCCCATTCTACTCCGGAAATTTGATACGGAATCCATATCAGTCATCTATAACCAATTCTTAAAAATAGATGTTTTAAGGAAAATTTTTGAATCAGATGTGGAAAAGAAAACAGAAGTACAAATTCTTGGTGATAATACCTTTAATACTTTACATCCTCTAGAATTTGATGCAGAATCCATATCATCAGTTATCGTCTAAGCTCTATCTATAGCCAATTTTGAGATATTGAAGTTTCAAGTAAAATGGCAATTTTTGAACCGGAGAAGTGAAATAAGAACTAGAAGTAGAAATCAATAGTGAACCTCCAGCTCCTCCCAAATATGATGCTAACTTCAAATCAGTCATCCTCTGAGCTCTATCTATAGCAGATCCCAAAAAATAGATGTTTCAAGGAAACACTTTTCTGAAAAAATACAGTATGGCACATTTTTGCCACTAATTAAACTTACTACATAATATAGTACTATTTTGATTAAATAAATGTCAAGGGACTAGCATACCTACTCATTAAATCGAGATACTTCTGCATAAAACTAAAATCTTACCTTTAGTTGCGTTTTAAAATTTGTTGTGGCTTTGAAAGTTCCATTTATATCAAAATGTATGGAAACATGCCAATTTGGCAAAAACTTTAAAACAGAATAATAAAGACAACCAAATTTATTAAGTTAAAAGATCTTTAATAATAACACCATTTATGACGTACTTAAAATTACACATCCAGAGCACTTTCGGATGTCACTACATTCTTCATAAGTGGCAATGTAAATTAAGATGAACACAAGCTTTTATACACAGCCCCAGGGCCCCCACAAAGGGGGGAGGGGGGTCAGTTGGTACCATGGTACTGGGGCCTGCGAAAATTGCTGAAGATAAAATATTTATTATAGAACATCTGTGTATGAATTTATAATTTTTTTTCCTAAATTACTTGAAGATTGTTTAATTTCCAAAGTAGTTAAAAAACTCAAAGAAGGTCTCCAATATAAGTCCTCTGGGTAGAGATGGTTTCACAGTGTAATTGTGTTTAGTGGCAGAATCTGTCCATTATTTGTTGTTAAGAAAGGCAATTAAAAAAACTGATCACTACAGGGAAAGCAGGGAGCAATTTTTAAGAATTGCACTGATAAAATAGACGCTTTTATAACCCTAGTAGGTAAGTTTGCTCTCTCTCATTCATTCAAGTTTACAGCTCATATCAATCATATCCAGCTGACTACTGAGACAATCTTTGTCTACAGGTTTCTTCGAAATTATAAGTTTGGGAAGAGGCGATCTTATCTTCCCTCCTTGTAAACCAATTATCATGACAGGGTATTCACAGTGTCCGACTGAATGTAGGGCTGTAGAAAGGAAAATTGTAGTTTCTTTCTACAGCCGTAGCATGAACCATATAGCTACTATCAGATTAAATTGCTCTTCAAAGACATGAACTTGCTTTCCACATTGATTTCAGTGATGTAATAACTCATATTTCTTTAAAGAAAATGCAAAAGGCAAGTTTATTTTAATTTCTAATGCAATAATATAATTCATATGTGTTATCAGTGCTAGTGCATCTTCTAACATGCAACTAAATCTTATAAAAAATTATTTGCTGAAACAATAGATTAAAGAGGCAGTATTTATCCCAATGCTACCATTTAAAATTTAAGGTATGTTCAACATAATTTTCTTATATTTTTCAAAAATTATTTTTAGATATCTTAATCTTAAAACAAAGTTAATCTTGGAATAAATTAAATTTATCTTATCACATTTCTATGCTGCTTTGTAAATTTACTCCTCTAAACTAACTACAGCTAAATATGTACAAAACTTCAGGCAAAACATTACATTATTAAATAAATATGAATGCTTTAGTGTTTATAATGCGTTTTTAAACTTTCACTTTATATTGTATGATTTTAAGTTGAATTTGACAATTAGTAGGAACTGTGCTCATTGAAAGAGAAAATTCACACATTCTCTATTATATATTATATTTTAGAGAATATGTGAATTTATTCCCCCCCCCTCACCCTCTGGATATACCAAGGCATATCCAGATGGGGAAGGGGGAGGTTTGAGGGTTTACACCCTCCCTCTCCCCTGGCCGCCCATTTTTGCTGCTCTATGCCTTCGGATGAGTCTGACGGCCTGGGTTTTCGACCCTCCCTCTCCCGGTTACCTTACACCTTTCTAGTAGGTCGGACGGTCTGGGTTTCAACAACAACAACCCTCCCTCTCCCGAAATCCTAATTGTTTTTTATTATATGAGATCTTTTATACATACAAATAGTGTTGTTTGGCCTTAACACTCAATAATTCTGGATATGCATTTAACATTTTATCTCGTAAACATCAAAATTGATACATTTTAGAAAAAATATTTTATGAACATAATGAAAGAGTTTACACCACATGGCAATATAATATTGAGTTAACTTCGTGTTTTCATTCTCTTAATGTAATTATAAAAATAAATTAGAAGAAAAGAATGTAGTTATGAAACATAAACGTTTTCGATGAACTTCATTTTATCAACGTTATATTGGCGAATTTTCTGAATGTGGAAGTGAGTATCTAGGCAGTTTATGTATTCACTGAAGTTCAAAAGATATTCACTTAATTTTCTTGAAATTTGGTAGCTATGTTGGCTAGGCATTACTCTGACGCTGATTTAATTTTTGGTTAAACAATAATAGTGGCACTTAAAAAATCTGAAAAATGAGAAGGCTCTATTAAATTATGCTCTATACAGTGCCGTTCCTGGGGTGGCGAACGCCTGCGTGCAAGAATAATTTTGTGCGCCCCTATTTTGTGCGCCCTCCAATTTCAATCGACGTTTTTTATTTTGGGCTCCAGACAATTTTTTTTTACTGCCATCACTCATTTCTGAAGAGATAAAAAAAATAATTAGAAAAAAAGCTGACCGGAGTCAAAATATAATCAGAAAACTCTCGAATCGAAATATTACTTGATTTAATAACACGTTTTCTTTCATCTTCTCTTACCTTAAGATTTAAAATCAGCAACACAACGGCAACACGTAATATTATATTCAAATGAAATTATTATTAATCGTCAAAAATCACCGACGAATACTCCGCCGATACGATATACGCCGCCGCCCGTAAGCCGAGTGCCGACAACAGATTTTTTGCATGTAAATTCCAGTGTAGAAGCAAAGTGTAGAAGTTACTTCTTATATTAGTTTACTGTTTCTTCCTGTAATCAAAGTTTACAGCTTTGCTATAATTTGATTTTTAATACCTTTAATGCCGATTTTTCTTCCAATTAGAAGTGCGTTTTTGCAAGAGTAGCGAATAGTTGAATTTGGCGCCCCTTAAATTGGGCGAATGCTTGCGGGGCATTCGCTGCATACCCGCCAGGAACGGCACTGACTCTATAAAGTAAGTAGTTATAATGCTACAAAAGAAAAGAAAATGTTACTGCTCCTGCTATGCTGATATAAACTGTTCTCAACATCATTTTTTCCCCTATGGCATGATAGTTGGCGAATTGGCATTCAAAAAGAGCTAATTCATCATATAAAAGATGAAATTCAATAAAAAACTGCAAAAGTAATGTAATTCAGGAGATATAATTTTGTAATAGACTGATATAATATATTAAATCAAAAATGATTTTAATTGGTAACATTTTCAAAAATATGTAGATTAAATTTTTTTAGGATAATTTTAGTAGAGAATTTGGAGGATGCTAACTTTTGCTACTAACTCTAATAAACGTTTTTTTTTTTTTTTTTTTTTAAAGCAGAGTCTTGGGATTTTTCAGTTAGTCAAAACGATTGGTGAATAAAACCGGCATGTATCTGTGTATGTGTTATTTCCATCTAAAAAGTTGCAAAACAAATGAAAGGTAACTGTCTGATAAAATCCAGAGATATTTCAGACATATATTATTTATATGCTGCATATGTACACTGATTAGTGGTAATTCAACTGTAACACTAATAACTGTTTCTTCTGGGTGGTTCTTGATGGTAAAAATGTTGCAATACCATTTTTTTTACAAAAAAATTTTTTTGAAGCATCAACTTATAAAGCTTAGACAAGGATCTAACATCAAATTCTGGAGAAGGTAGGGAGGTTCACTAAAGATTTCCATATCTGATTCTTTTTATCTTTCTAGTTCAAAATTCTCCCTTTTCCTTGAAACATCCATTTTCTAAGATTGGCTATAAATAGAGCTTTGGTGGTGGAAAGTAGAAGGATTTAGGAAGAATTTTTAATTCAGATTTTTTCCCACTTCTGGTTCAAAAAATTCCTCTTGCATCATCTATTCTTTGGGATTGGCTATGGATAAAATTTAGACGATAATTGACACAGTATCAAATTTCGAAGGGGTTAGAGGAAATTATTAAGAATTTGAATTTCCGATAATGGAGATGTCGCTTCCATTTGAAAAATTTGCATTTTCCTTGCAACATCTATTTTTTTGGATGAGCTTAGTTGATGACTGATATGGATTCAGTATCAAATTTTTTAGGGGTTAGGAAAATTTATTAAGGATTTCCACTTCTGCTACAGGTGTCACTTCCGAGTAAAAAAAATACAATTTTTTTTTACAATACCTATTTTTCAGGATTGACTATAAGAATAGTTTATATAATGACTGATATGAATTCAGCATCGAAATTTGGAGTAGAGGTCACTAATGATTTACACTTCTGGTTCTGGAGATGTCACTTCCGATTCTTCCAGAAATTTGTATGACTACGCAAAATGCTCGTGCAAATAAATATAAAAATATTTCTTCTAAAATGAAATGCATAAACCGCTATCATATAAAAGACCTTTCATAAATTTCTTATTCTGTATTATATTGTGTTAAACCTTGAACTTGATATATTTTTTGAAATTCAACTATAAATGATAAAGAAAAGAAACAGAAAAAAGGGGGTCCCCTCCTCTTTATTTTTTGTCTAGGGTCCATGACTCGACTTGGTACCCAGGCCCAAAACTGGATGTGGGAGGGCCTGTATATACTAACACATACATAGACAAATATAGATAAGCAGCCTACATTACATGTCATTGATTTCTACTGTCCCATGTAATATTTCTTAGTAGCTACTACTATATATATTTTTATTTGATTTAGACTTTTAGCACATTTAAGTTTCATTTATACCATGAATGCATTTTTAAGTTTAGTTTGTACTTTAAATCTTCACTTAATGTACAATGATATACGATGGAACTTTAATGTAGTTAGCCCATAAAAGTAAGTGTTCCAGTCAAACAAGAAAATAAAGCAGGCAACTTTCTGAATGCTAGAATATGTATAAAGTGCCTGGACATTAGTATGTAAGTAAATAAATAGAATGCTAGAATTAACAGTTTTCCATAAATGGCAGTTATATGAACATTTTGTAAATTAGTTTACATTATAGTAGTAAAGGGGCGCGGTAGCCCATTGGTTAGCGCGCTGGAGTTGTACTCGGTAGGCCCGGGTTCGATTCCAGCCACTGCCAAAACTGCCGCCGTGTTCATGCGGAGTACGATCACGTTAAACATGTGGGTCCGAAAGTCCTTCCGAGAGGTTGGTGGTAGGGGAAGGAGGGTACGGTCCCTGTGGATGCCTCCCCCACTGGGTTCCGGTCTAAATTGGGTGGCACTTCCCGACCGTCCAAACAGTTACCTTACACCTTTCTGGTAGGTCGGACGGTCTGGGTTTCAACAACAACAACATTATAGTAGTAACAAATATTGTGAATAACACCATAATCCATAAGTTTGAAAGGCAAATGGTTTCTTCTCTCTGAACCTTGGAAACACATTATTTTGTATACCTTAGACTATGTTGACAGTTTTCAGGATGTTTCTTGACAAAAAAAAAAAAAAAAGAGAACTGTGCTAAGAAAATGGTGATTATTTTGACCTATCCGCCTTTAAAAAATCAATTTAAGTATTAAAATTAATTTAAGCAAGTAGTCAATCATTTCATAGTTTTAGACAAAAAATGAATTAGATGACTTTTCAAATGCTAAAATTAAGTGTTGAAGAAATATTAGAGATATCTTGAAACATAGTTTACATCGTTGTATTATCATATCATTGTAATATACATTTTAAAGGAAGTTTTTTACTTTTCAATTTGTCCCATCAGCTTTTTAATTATTGAGTCCACTTTCTAATACAAAATTGCACAATATTTGACAGATACAAGTATATGATGATTAGATGTTGATTTAAACTATACAAACACCCAAGTATCAGAGAGAAGGATCTACATGGATACTCCAACGTATAATCTGGAAACTGAATGTTCGGCTAATTTGTAGGAAGTAGTACCAATGTTAGAGAAAATAGATCTAAATGGACTACCAGCTTTATGAACTTTGGGGAGAGGTACAATCTAGCACAATTTTGCCACAGAAGGTATTAGATTTTTTACAATTTTCAGGAATTACATGTTAATATTTAATATAATATCTAATTTTGTTTAATTAGTACTGGGATCCACCCTTGCTATTAGCATAACATAGACCTACATTGATTAAACTTTTTTAATTATACATGCTTTTATCCAATACAACAATCTGGCCATCATTATCAGCTTTAGTGTTAGCCAAGTCAGGGTTATTACGCAATGCATTAAAGCTAACTTGTTTAGATATTTTTATATTTGTTTTGAAATATTATCATTTAATTTGTGCTTGATTCCATTGTTTAAATCTTCCCTTATCCTTTGCACAAAGTGTTTTAATTTACTCAGTTTTAGTGGACCTTACATTCCATTTTTTCATGACTATAAAATTTAATTATTTTTTGCAATTTGCGTTTAAAAAGGCAAAAGGTTATCGATCACTTAAGTTTTCTTTTGAATTGTTGGCATTGTAAAATAATTCAAAATTTCTTTTTATTAATTGTAACCTTAAGCTTTCAATAATGGAGTTCATAAATGTATATCAAATTTTCATGTCTCTTCTTAGGGCGGTTATTCAGCCATATTGCTGTGATTGAAAAAGAGTTGCTTAAACCTCATCAGGAAATTCTAGTTCTTTACTTTTGAGCGTAATTTTTGGCATAGGGTGGCTAATGTTCTTAAAGGTTTCTCTGGATAAAAGATGTTTGAAACTTTGCCAACATTTGGCTCTTATTCTATTAATGCTTTTCTTATTGTTAATGAAAATTGTGTTGTAAATTTATCTAAAGTTCCTCCTTAAAAAAACTGAAATTAATAGCTTAAAACTAAATAACAATCTTTTGGTTACTCCCAAATTGTCTGTTTTTCATCTTATCGCTCCTGTTGAAAATGCTTTAAAATTTAACACTTTATCCAACACCCAGAAGGACACTATTAGACATCTAATTGTTAATACTGTCAAATTGAATGATAATATTTCAAAATCAAATATTAATAAATATTAAAAAGTTAGCTTTAATGCATTGCATAACAATCCTGGTTTAGTTATTACCAAAGCTGATAATTATAGCCAAATTGTTCTTTAAGATAAAATTATGTATGTTGAAAATTTAATCAATTGGGTCCATATTATTCTACTAGCAATGATTCTAGTGTTTTTTACTTATGCAAAATTTGACATGATCTTAAATCTTTCTATAAAATTGTAAACAAAGCCTCCCCCCCCCCCCCTATCCAATTCCTTCTGTGGCAAATTGTGTTCGATTGTATGCCTTCCCCAAAGTTCATAAAGCATGTGTTCAATTTTGACCCATTGTCCCTAACATTAGTACGCTTTCCTACAAATTAGCCAAGCATTTAGTTTACAGGTTCTCTCCCTTACTTTGAATTCCATTGATCCTTGCATCCAATTTACTTATGAAATAGGAAACAATTGTGTTGTATTTTTGGATGTTATAGTAATCCGCAACCATGGTTCATTTCTTATTATGGTCTTTTGTAAAACTTTTTGGGGCTCTTTACCTCCATATAAAAGCCATCCGCCTAACCAGAAAATAGCTGCTTTTAATATATTTGTCCATTGTGCTTTGAATATTTGTTACTTTCCCTATATACAAAGTATAATGTATAGGGAAAGTATTGTGATGGAGTTGAAAATTCAGATTAGAGTTTTTGACAGAAAAGCACATTTCAAGCATCCCTGAACTGGAATCGAACATTTTTGTGGTGATGTCTGTGTGTGTGTCCATGAGTCTGTGGAGGCAATATCTCAGGAACGAATCAAGTGTTTCAAATAACATTTTGTAAAAATATTATTATCGGTAAATACTGGAAGCCTATAAATTTTAAAAGCCCCCAAATTTTTGAATGATTTTTTTTTTATGCCCCCAAATTTTTGAATAAAAATTTAAAAGAATTCTTAAATCAGAACCTTTAATAATATTGTGTAAATTATCATTTAAGTATTTTTCATTAGAAACAATATGAATGACATTAACTTTAAATTAGTATGAACTGTTTGTTCTCAAGATATTACATGCTTTTTAGTAAATTGATCAAAAATATATTACATAAAATTAAAAAAAAGTATTAACTATCCTGAGCAATATTATATGATAAATTTATTAACATTATTCTCGTGGATCTAGTTCCATTCACGAGAGAAAATGTAATATTTTTAGGACCAACAATTTACAAATAGTCATTTACATATAACAAAAGTTCTTCTCTTCATCTATGTGTAATGCTTGGTGATAAATTTGATGAACTTGGTGCTATGTCACCCCAGACTGATGAAAATATAGCCCAAATTGCACAAATGATGCTAAATTAACGGAAATGACACCAAATTGATAAATTAATTATTGAAATATTTTAATATATGGACTATTTCTTATTGCAGATGCTATCAATATTGGTAATTTTCAATCTAGAGTTGTGCGAAATATAAGTCAATTGGGTACTTCAAAATAGTTTTAGATGTCGTCATCCAGAAAAGCACCAAATGTACAATTCAACATTAAAAACATTGTGCTATGGATGTTATACATAATTTTTTCACTATAAAAGAAGTAAATTAATTGCTTTGTATAGGAAAAGTCATGTGCTGCCCACATTTACCAAAAATCTAAAGTATAATTTATTTTACTTTAAATTTGCTCAGTTCTGAGATCAATTATTTAAAAGTAATTGTTGGCAATAGTGTTTCCCTCCTAGCATTGTTTATCATGGTATTAACAATTTTTCTAAACTTTCTTATAAACTTCTTTCTCAAAGGGATTTCATTTCTGTTATTTTACGATTTTTTCCAGAAATCAGTCAACAGATTGCTAAAATCCTTAAAATATTCAATTTCAATATTGTGTTACCAATTAATAAGCATAGGATTTCAATCTTAAGGATCCTATAAAAATTTCTAACAGTTGGAGAATTAACATTTTTTTTTTTTTTTGCCTGTATAGTCTTTCTTATGTTGACCAAACTAAATGTGATAAAAAATGTTACATTAAGGAACATGAAAACTATGTCAAAAAATAGGAATATAAAAAATGTTTTATTACACAATATTGCTTTAATTTTTACTACTGTTTTGAATTTTCTTTCACAAGGATTATAGAAAAATGCATATCGATCTATGTACTTGATCATCTTAAGCCTTTTGCATTCAGAAAAATTCTATCCTATTTAGTCTTCTGACATCTGGTTAGTTGGTCTTTCTTACACTGAAGAAGCGTATTCAACATATCCTTGAAACAACTGTATGCTGCATCACTTACAATTTTATGCTTAATTGCAGTACTTAAAATTTTTCTTACATTTTATATATGCAAAGTGCAAATCTGAGGGAGGGGAGAGGGTCAATTGTCCCAAAACTCTTATTATAATTTTTTAAATCAATGTGATAAAATATTATGTATACTACAGTATACTTATACAATGCATGGATTTTTAGTATGCTTTATCTTTTCATTAAAAAAACATGAATCTTATTATTACTTGATTAACAATATCGAACCAAATGCTTATAAATATTCTTTAACTGCATAATGTATTTTGTATTATTTTCATTAAGAAAAAATAATTTACCTTAGACTTTCTATCAATTTATGCTAGACTAAAGGTTTCAGAAATATTCAGGTGAGCAGGATATCTATAATTTAAAATGTTAAAAATAAATATCTCTACAATGTGTAAAATAATTTTAAAAATTCCAGTCATGCATGAAATAAAGTTATAAAAGCATTTCCAGTATTTAGGTCAGGCCATGAAAAGTTTAAAATATATTAAACTGTCCCTTCCTTTTCATTTAAATTTGATCAATAGAAGCAGAGCAAAAATTTGCATTTTTTGCAACATTCAAATAAAATAAATAATGTACACCACATTATTTTGGCACATTAATCTTTTCCCACCTTTTTTAAGAATTTAAATACTAGCATTAATAAAACGGAGTAATAAACACTTTTTTTGCTTGGTATTTTCAGTTCCCACCATCAACAAAGAACAAACATTTCACTGTTTACTGTGATAATATGCAGATCTGTCAACCTTGAAGCTTCAAAATTAGAGACATGCATATGAAAATTTCATTCATGTAATCGCGGCGTATTACAATGAGTGTTTCACTTAAATTGCCTTAGGGATTTTACCCATAACAAAGGGAATTTCAAAATCAAATGCCTTTAATTTTTTTTTATTAAATACTTGCCTAACACCCAGCATAATTTTTTTTTATAAATAGTAAAAATAGAGAATTTCCAAAAGGCAAAAGAAAATAAGAGTACTTAATTCAATGTGTATATATATAAAATTTACTTTATAAAAGTATCCTGAATAACTAATTGTTCGAGTTAAAAAACTATACTTACTTTTTTTTTTCCACATCTGTGCATAAAAAATTGTCAGTAAATAAAACTTACTCAGTGAAACTTTATGAAATATATATTTTATTAGATATTTTACAGAAGTGACCATAACATTTTAATTACTTTTAAGGGAACCTTCAGCAAGAAAAAAAAAATACCTAGGTATTCTTATTTTATGCTAAGAATCCTGCTCTGTATTGTACATTTTTGACAGTTTTTGAATCAGTAGTGGCTTGTTAGGTGAAGCGCTGCTTTACCTAACATCATCAGTTGAATGTTTTTCTTATTCTAAATTATTTATTTTTCAAATTCAAATTTGATCAGAAAAATAATATTCGAAGTTTTAATTCTGATCTTAGCTAAAACTCTGTTTTTGTTATTTAATTCCTGTATTATAGTTCAAATTACTTATATTTACATTTAGCAGCCACGTAATGGTAACTTCAAGACATCTGGTTCTCTATTACTGCTTTCAAAACAATACATTCTTCAACACTCCAGCAAATGAAGCAGGGTTAGATACAACGATATTCTGCTTCACCTATAAAGCTATGGCAATAGGGTAGTTGCCATAGCGACGACTGTAAGTCAATATGGAAAGTGAAACAGATTTTCAACCTGCTTCATGTGCAAGACTTTTGCACTCAGTTCTATATTTGGCCACTTCTTACCAGTTGGGCTGCTTTTTTTATTGCATATATATTTTTTATCTCTTTAAATTATTTTAATATGCTTATTGCAGTACTTTTATAAAATATACTATAATTTTTGTTTGCTTTTCTATGAAATAAAAAATTGGAGTACAAATAATGAAAAATAATCCAAATGAAAAATTAGTTGAATCTGATGCAAACATATTAGATGATCTTTCTCTTCAAATTTGTTCATAATATAATGGTGATTAAAATAAGAAATCCATTAATATATATATATATATATGTGTGTGTGTGTGATACTTTAAAAGTAAATAAATACTACTACTTTATTAATTAATTAGTGAGTTTTAGATATATTTTTTAGAATTTTTTGTTATTATTATTATTATTTGGCTTGGCTATTTTTAGTGTGAAGTCTGTTTGTACAATGTATGTATCCACTCTAACTTAAAAACTAAGAAACCAAATTTAAAAAAATAATTATAGGCAAGTCACTTGTAGGTGACCTTGGTGCTGATTAGATTTTGGTGCAATTTAGGATAAATGAACCTGACTTTTTTTGCGAAAGGGCCCACAAAAATTGTATGTATGTATCCATTCTAACTAAAAAAACTAATAGACCAAATTTGGTAGATAATGGCCCGTAAAAATTGTATGTATCCACTCTAATAAACTCATTGACCAAATTGCACAAAATTAGGTAGATAAGTCACTTGTGGATTACTCTAGTGCTGATTTGATATTGGTACGATTCAGGTAAAAAGAACTTATTTTTTGTAAAATGGTCCGCAAAAATCATATCAACTCTAGCTGACAAACTATATGACCAAATTACACAAAATTTGGTAGATACATCGCTTGTGAAATATTGTGGTGCTGGTTAGATTTTTGTACAATTCTGAGAAAAAATAATCTTTTTTTTGCAAAATGGCCCACAAATCTAAAATATCCAATCTAAAACAAGACTATATATGCTCAAATGTTTCAATTAAATGCTTATTTAATAAGTAATTTTTTACTACAAAAAGAATAAGACCAACCCCATTTCTCTAAGATGGGCCATTCTCAAGATCTTTAAATTTTTAATTTTGAAGAACTGAAAATGTTTTTCACTGTAGTTAAAAAAACTATTTAATGAAATTTTTTAAAACTTTGTAGTGAAGTCCCTTGATGGTTATCCTGATGCTGATTTTTGACATGGTTCTAAAAAATATAACCTACTCTTTTTTTTTTGTAAAAATCTGAAATAAAGGACTAAAATTGTTGAAATATATTAATTCAGTATTTGTTCAAGTAAATTTTGATAACAAAACAAACAAGGTTGACCTCATGACTAAGATAAACCATTCTTGAGATTTTTTTTGATTTTTTTTAATTTTGAGGAGCTGAAGAATTTAAAGTAAATTAAGTTGCTAAATTAAATGAAGATGCATTAAAAAGGCAAATTGGATATAATATCAGAAAAGTATTCATGTTATTTTTTGCAATTAAACTCAATTTAATGCATCATGAAATGAAAAAATAACAAAATGATCTTAATCTGCAGAGAAAGTCATATGCTGTCCACATCCGATTTTTTTATTTTGTCATATTACTTTTATTGGTTAGAGGGGGGGAATTCCACCACCAAATCTGCTTCACCCATGTCTGAAGTCATGAACCGCCACTGTTTTGAATGCTGCTTGTACCTGTTTCAATTATTGTCACAGCAATTCTCATTTAATTAACTAAAAATGGAAAGAACTGTCTTATTCATCCTGATTTTTAGCGATTTTCTTTTTATACAAATTGCAAATTTATACTTTGAAGTTAAATTGCAAGTTTTAGCACTCTTTCTAAAAAATAATGTTTAGCAATTTAAAAAAAAAATTGCAATCCTTTTTCAAAAAGCATGAATATATATGGGAATTCCATTTGGCAATTTTTAATATTGCAATTTTTGAGGAAGAGTGCAAAATTTCACAATTTTTGAGCATGAGTTTAGCTAATATTAGTGCAATTTTTCAAAATAGAACTAATATTTGCTATTTTATTTCGGTAAAGGTCTAAAATATGATATTTTATTTAAAGTGCTAAAATTTATGATTTCATTTAAAAAAGCTAAAATTCCCAATAATTTATTTTAAAATGCTAAAATCAGGAAGAACTATATTAATAATGAATTTTAGTACTTTTCTGCTTATAAAAATCATAAATTTATACCTTTAAGAGTTTTAGTACCCTTTCTAAAAAATCAAATTTTAAAAATTGTTCATTTTAGTGTCCTTTCTCAAAGTACATGCATCCATACAGAAATTTCAGTACTAGTACTGATACTAAAATAAGCGCTAGTGACCTCCATTTTAACTCCATCTCCAGACAGTTTTGGCTGGCTATGGCTATCTTGATAGATATGTGATATCACTGCTTAGAAATTCATTTGTATACTGCATTCACCAATCAACATTCCTCCTTCTCATTGTTTGCGATTGACTGCCACAAGCAAGGACCAGAAATTTTTCAGTAAGGGAAATTTTGCAAATGAAAGGAAAAATAGGGAAATTTCACTGAACTCTTGGAAATTCATAATTTTAAAAATGAGATTTATATTTTTGTACCAAGAGCTGAAATTTGTTCTAAATACGGAAAATTCGATCTGGATAATGCATCCAAAAATCTATGAAAAAATCATGCATAATTTGATTCCTGCAAAGCTTTTGTTTACCAATGATTGATTGATCATTGTACATAAGACATGATTACCCAGGTATGAACAAAATTTGCTTAATCAGGTTTCTTTTTCAATTACTAACAAGTTTCGATAATAAATTAAAAAAAGGTTTTCCCAGAAAAGCAGTTTAACATATTTAAAATTTTAATGTTAATAAAATTCTTTAAAATATTTAGATACAAAGAAGTATTGATACATAGAGAATAACATTTACATTTTGAAAGTTCCACAGAACAAATTTCTACTTTTTCTTATCACGAAACAAAAGTAAGTGATTTTGACTAATTTGCATGCCCAGATTCTGAATCTGAAATCCAAAATGGTCGATCACCTACGAATTTTGGGGAAATTCATGTTAAAAGTTTTAGGAAAAATTTGAAAAAATACATTTTTATTGCAGTTTCTTAAAACAAAATGTCATTTGAAAATTGATTATTCCAGCTAATAAAAAATATGCTGAATCCAAAAATTAGATCAGGAAAGGTTTTGAAATACAAGAAAATGTTACAAATATGCCCAATATATAAACAAATTAAGTTTTTCAACCACATATTTTAAACGTTTTCCTTGAAAACTTCCTCTTGTGCCTGGACTCTGAAACGACATCATCACACATCTGAAATGACGATAAGACATCAGCAAGAGTTAGCAAGCATGACTGGTGACCACCTCTCTATATCACCTTTCTATTTCAGATATATTCTGGTGGAATCTTTCTCCTTGCTCGTCGCTCAACGCACCTAAGTTTAGTAGAAAAAGTCTAGAAATGAGTGGAGAATATGGATTTTAAGTGACATACTGCACCCCAAATCCTTATATGTTTTTATAGCTTCCACTAGTTCATAATAGTTTCTTACTTTAACATTTCCACCAAAAGTTCAAGTAAACTGCTTTGAATGGAGAGTATGTTTTTTTTTTTCAGTTGCAGTGAGTTTGGTCATGATCACGGGGTCTCTCATGATAGATTTGTGGTCCAATAATATTTTCATTTAATTTTGTGTAGGTTAATCTAGGGAACTTTTTCTTCAAACACTGAAATGCATTGTCCTCTTAAATCCATAGCTTTTGCAAAATTTTTCATCCAGCTCAACTTGATTTGAAGTGGTAGCAATAAAATTTTGTCAATAACAAGGAGCGATTGGTTTTTCACAATATTTTCCCAGGCACCAAACTTTTTCTCAAAAACCACTTTTTGACCATTTAATAATATTTTCTAGTCAACTATCACACTCACATAAAGGCCAACATAATTTGGTATACCCAGGTTGCATTTCTGTTGGAAGTCCAATATTTTGAGGTCCACCCATATTTGCTACAAACATAGCTGACAAACCTTCAAATATGAAAAACCAGGCGATTTTGGCTCGAAAATAAATGGAAAAAAAACAGGAGATTTTTGTATGACAATGTAATGTATACTTCTAACTATTATACTTAATCTAAACATAAGCATAACTTTGCACGAATAAGATTGAAATATGTGATGATTATAACATTCAGCAGGTATCGAACTATTATTTTTAATAGCAAAGAAACTGTGTTTGATGTCTGCATTTCCTTCAATTAGAATTTTTTTGTCCACATACCTTTTAGTTTTTGCATGGGCAACAACATGGCTGTCAACTTTTCAGACAAAAAAAAAAATAGGAACACATTGTATGAGAAAAAAAATTATGATTTTTGGCCTCACTAATGTGGTGCATTAATGTATTTAAACCTTAAATTGTAAAGGAACTGATACTCATATATATTGAGCTTATATAACACATACTCAGCAATGAAATGAAATAATTTATCTAATTATTTTTATTAGGTGCTAGAATTGTAGATGAATTAGCTTTTTTTTTAACATGCTCTAATTCTGAACCTGTATTTTCTTAAATCTTTATTATTCTTAGAACAGATTTAAACTAAAATTATCATGATTTCTATATTTATTTAAACTAAAGGATGAAACAAATGTTAATTTTTAATTAGAATTCCAAAGACATGTAAGTTGAAGTCTTTTCTGTTATCAAATTCTAACTTATATTTTTGAAATGGTTGCATTTCTTAAGTATCCAAATTATTATTTTAATACTATTATTCAGAAAATAGTCCTTCATTTCATTGATAATATGTTTGAAAAATAGTTCTATATAAAACGCGAAATAATTACAAAAATTTTAGAAGATGCAAACAGATTACAAAAGTGGAAATTATTTCACAATTAATTGAAATATATGGAGGATCACGCACAAAGGCCGTTTTTTGCGATACTTCTGCAAAATAACCTTTCATTTCATTAATTAAATGTTTTAAAAATAGTTTTTCTGTATAAAACACCAAATAATTAAAAAAATTTTAGACATTGCAAAAATGGAAATTATTCACTCTGCTTAGAAAGGGGAGAAATAACAGCAGATAACTGAAAACCAGGAGATTGAGCAATTTACCGGGAGATCAGGATATATGCAGGAAAACTGGGAGAGTTGGCAGCTATGTATACATGTTCAGAGTAATTCGATAGAATTAAGAAAATTATCCTTTATTTTGGTGAGTTTCTTTCATGTACGCATCATATAGGTCAGTGGTATTGACAGTTAAGTGTTTCCACTGTATAATAACATTCAAACTTAATTTAGAAAAATCGGTGAAGAGACATAATTCTTTAGAACAATGGTCCTTTCTTAACTTGTCAAAGAGTCCATTAACATAATTGCAATAAATAATATCACCACTCTTAAAGAAAAAAGATGCCATCCGCTCATGATCTTTTCTATAGATTGGGACTTTCATGTCAGGCTGAAGAAGATACCATCCTTGCACAGCAGAGAGCCTATAAGTTTAACTTGGTTTTACGCGAGGTGTAAAGGTCATTCTGCTTGTATTCTAAAACTTAAATGAGGCTGTTTCGATGCAGGCTGGTATACCCAAAGAGTAGAATTGGATAGTCTAGCTTCAAAAGAGAAGTTTTATGATTTGTCATTCAGGGTTCCCTTTTTGGTGGTTTTGGAATTGGTACAGTAACATCATGCTTGATTGCAATAAATAATATCACCACTCTTAAAGAAAAAAGATGCCATCCGCTCATGATCTTTTCTATAGATTGGGACTTTCATGTCAGGCTGAAGAAGATACCATCCTTGCACAGCAGAGAGTCTATAAGTTTAACTTGGTTTTACGCGAGGTGTAAAAGTCATTCTGCTTGTATTCTAAAACTTAAATGAGGCTGTTTCGATGCAGGCTGGTATACCCAAAGAGTAGAATTGGATAGTCTAGCTTCAAAAGAGAAGTTTTATGATTTGTCATTCAGGGTTCCCTTTTTGGTGGTTTTGGAATTGGTACAGTAACATCATGCTTGATTGCAATAAATAATATCACCACTCTTAAAGAAAAAAGATGCCATCCGCTCATGATCTTTTCTATAGATTGGGACTTTCATGTCAGGCTGAAGAAGATACCATCCTTGCACAGCAGAGAGCCTATAAGTTTAACTTGGTTTTACGCGAGGTGTAAAGGTCATTCTGCTTGTATTCTAAAACTTAAATGAGGCTGTTTCGATGCAGGCTGGTATACCCAAAGAGTAGAATTGGATAGTCTAGCTTCAAAAGAGAAGTTTTATGATTTGTCATTCAGGGTTCCCTTTTTGGTGGTTTTGGAATTGGTACAGTAACATCATGCTTGATAGGTCTCATGGCTGAAGGCAAATGCGAGTAATCTATAGTGTCACAATCAATAAAATTGCTGCTCGTGAGAATATAACTTTCAATATGTCTGTTTTCTTCAAGGAAGTATTGAAAGTTATAATCTGTGGTGTTTTTAGGTGCAAGGAAAAGCCTTATGAGCAAGTTAAACAAAATAGCTGTTAGAAACATTGTCCTTTGTTTCTCTCCAAATCATTAGGATGGTAAATGGCATTAAAGGGTATGCGCCGCTTAATCAATATCTTAAAATATTTTGAATACTTGTTGCAACATACATGAGATACCTAAATCTTATCTTGACCACAAAGTTGGCAACCCAAAAATACTCATATGCTTACTTAATCACCAGAGAAATTACATTACTATGGTGTTGTAGATTCATAATGCATGTAACAAATGAGATTCATAGCATTAACACATTGATGATGCCATGACATTGTAACTCCATAGTAATAGTAGTAGTACATAAAAGGCTCCGATCAGCTCCATGATGAAAGCAAACTAACTGCTTTCAGTTCTGACCATCAAAGCAGGTGAAAATGCTGACCCAAAATTAGTAATAGAATGAATGAAAGGAGTGAATTTGGAGATAAGCCAAATACCCAGAGTTTCAATTGCACGTGCACACCAGAAGATGCCATTTCTCAAAGGATGATACTCAGCCTATCACAAAAGCATTAGGTAATACAAAAAAAATGTATTTATTTTTGCATTTAGAACACTCTGAACTCGACAAGTTCAGCCAGGAGAAATTTTCTAAATAGACATTGACAAATGAAGGTACTTTACACTATATTACTTTATCCTATTAAAATGTTAATTATACTCTTTTAAAATATACAAGTATATTTATTATATATGTATATTTATTTTGTAGTTACACCCTTCTGATAGCTCTAATATGTTTTTTGTCAATTTGCAGACAATCTATTCAATGAATGATTAAATCTCATTTAGTATTTGTTTTCTGCCATTTTTGCTCTGATGATGAGCAATATCATTAAATAAATTATATACCTTTAAATTTTGATTTTAGCACTTTTAACATAAATTAAGATCAATACAATTGAAAACTCATCTTTTATTAAAAGTTATTCAACTGCAATTAACATGGTGTTCATGAATAAATAATTTTACACAATATACAAATAACAGGTGTAATAAATATATTGAGTATAATAAATGCTTTTGTCATATGCATATATTTGTTTTCTTGAGTAAAGACTGGAGACAGAATAATTGTTTTCAGTATTAACAATTTACTTCATCTACAAAAATGACACTCCATAGATAACTCCTGCTACTTGAATAAAAAGCTAAAAGAATAAAAAGAAATGTTATGAGTAAAATAAAAAGAGTACATAACTTTATTAACTAAATGAAAATTTGAAACTCATTATTGAAATATTTAATTAATAAGGAAAATAACATATATATGTGACAGCATATAAGTTTATATAAATATGTACTGTTACTGGCATATCCTCTAGATTTGTGAGTGTATTCCCATCAATACTCATTGGCACGATAATTAACCAACATAAAAATATATCTTTTTGTTAACTAACTGATTGAAGTAAAACTATCACAAAAAATGCTTAAGTTGAAAGAATACCGAGAGCATTAATGGGTTAAGTACTCAACGTATTCGGACAAAAAAAAAATCATATTCTCAAAACAAATTCACAATTCAGAGCATTTTTTTTTATTACATAATATTACTCTCTGAACAATGAGCATACCTATATATACGTACATTTTGTAGAAAGTTCCTGTAACATCTAGGTGGGAAATTCTTGACCAATTGTGTACATTCTCGAATTTTTCTCAAACAAAAGTTACCAAATTGACAACATTTTGTCAAATTTGTCATCAAGCTCAATCAGCCTGGATCTTACTATAATAGTAAGTGGTTACTGTAAATGTTGCTTTTCTGAATGGAGAGTTTTAAGACTGGGAAAAAGGTATTGGGTTATTACAACACTGCATTTTCCTAAAGACTGCATGTCCTAGTCAGTATCATCTTATAGTGATGCATAATATGACACTAATCTATGAATACGGACAACTTTTGTCATGATTAACAATGACAATGGCCCGTTTACCATATTATGTTCAATAAAAATGAGATATTAATTAATGAATTACGTAAGCATAAAGTTCTGTTGTTGCGTGGATTGAAAGTACACACGACTGAAAATTTTCGGCGACCGATGTCAATTTTCCATAGAAAACATGGAGAACCCGTAATTCGTATTATGAGGACGTTTTCCATATGAACTACGAAGAAATTGGTTGAAAAATAACACTTCTGATCATTTGCCAAGATTAAAAAAAAAAAATGCTATATTGTCCAAGTTTGATGAAAATATGTTTGGTAGCACAAAATTTGGCATCATTTTGCCCAATTTTGGTTTCAGGAGCATTCTAGATATCGGGATAGCTGGATAAATGATCCTGTACTGAATCCAAAATATCACATTAATTTCATTTATATTAAAGTGGTACAAAATTGGTTCAATTTCAAAATTATTTAGAATTATGTCCACAAAAAGCATTCTTACTACACCCAATTTCACTTCCAAACAGTCGCTCCCTACTTTGGCAGCTGTGGGTAATTGCCCTCACCGCACACACTTAAAACTAGATTTGGATAAAATTTTTACATAGAGCTGTGTTGGTTATCGTTCAGAAGTGCTATGGGGGAATGACTAAATATTGCCAATTTTAAGATTATATTCTCTAGAAATGTTGAGTACTAAGTGTGTATGCCAGTAGTGATCCTGCTCATCTTCATCTCTATAACCCATATAAATCAAGTTAGCTGTATAAGATCAGAATTCAGTTCACAGCTCATTTTTGGCAATTTTTTACCCGTTTTCTAATTTGTATCCTTTTAAATGAATCTAAAAATGAAAGCCCCCTATAATTATAAGATCACATTTTGTATTGCGTATCAATTTTTAGTAATATTCCAATGGTGTAAAAAACAAATTTTTAATTAATCATTTCTTATCTTAAGAGCTTCAGCTCCAATTCTATTCATTTAAAAAACAATGTTTATGCCTTCCATTTGTGATGAAGTATGTGTTGCTTGCAGATCGGCAGATGCTCACTTATGGTTCTGTAATGAGAGTGAAATAACTGGTCTCATTAGTTTCATTCATACAGGTGTTAGTAACACAGGATGTCACAGTTTGGCAGTTACCATGCAGAAGACTTTGAAATTGAACAAATGGTGAGAGTTTTTTCATTTTTGAGAAAATTGCATACCAGGTCAAAGCCTTTTCTGGTTCATAACTTATTGGCATTCTTGAACCATTTTCAGTAGAGTTGTAATTTACATTGCCAAATGGATACAAATAGAGCCACTCTCAAAATGTAACTTTGTGCATAGCCTACGGCTCTACTCCTGTTAAGAGAGCAGTTTTAATACTAGTTTTCAAAATGTTTTGATGAATCAATATTACTCTGGTCAGAGTTGTACTAAATTATTGCTCCTTTAAAAAAGAGTTAAGATGTGGTGAAATACCTCTGCTGCCATTGGATATAAAGTTTGAGTTCTGGAGTCTCATGTGACACTTTCTTTTGTACTTTCCAATCTGTGTGATGTGAATAAAGCAGGATAAAAACTTCATTAATCAGTCTCTTGCTGCTATATACCGGTGATAGGTTCCAGTAATTTCATCGGCCATCTTTTGCATTTCCCATTTCCAGCAAATCAACGAGAGAGATGGCTCGACTTGTGTCTAACCTGATAATGGAGTTCCCCAGTGCCAGTATTTGATCTGTGTGTATAATTAAGTCCTTATTCTGACTGCTTCTGGAAAAATGTAAACAAACATAGCAATTCACAATTCTTCTGAGCAAAGTTCAAATCATAAATTGATTTTGAACAACTCACTTCATTTTCAGGAGTGAATAACGGCATTCTTCTAACAAAATACTTCACACAAATTTGGTTCTCATCATGTATATAAAAATTTGCATATCCAAGCATGGGCCCAATAATTTGAATAATCCAAAATGTACTCATCCTTGGGTATAAAGGGCTCAGCATGACATGGGAAAATGATATCAGTAACAGACATTACTGATCTATGTATTATGATGAAGTCTTGTCAATCTCTTAAACACTGACAAGTGCTTGTCACTTCTGAATGGAAAGATATTTTTCCAATGTGTTACCTCAAGTGGACCCAAGTAGGATATGTCTCAAAAGATAATATGCAGTTTAATACATAGGTTCAAATGATTTCCTGATAGTCATGTTGAGTTCTTAAAGCCACCAAAATCTCTTGAGTATTTGAAGCTCAAATGCAAATACTGTAAATATGTTAAAATGCTGCTCATTGCCTTTACAGTGTTAACCTGTAAATACTCTCAATTGGCATGGCTTCTGTTGTATTTCAACAATTAGACTTTGAATTTTTCATGGAACACTTTTTGAATACTTCCTTTTTATTGCTGCTGTGTTTACTAGATGCTACAATCAAAGCTATGTACTTACCTATATCAATTACATTTAACCTAAATTCAGTGGAATATTTCAAAAGGCAAATAGAGGTTCTATTAATTCATGTCTGGTGGTGTGTGTAAATGTGTTCATCAATAATTTCTGAGGATTATAACATCGGCTCTGCATGGAAAAACTGTGAATAGATCCTTATTATTTGATGGCACTATAAATACTATGACTTTCTGGGCTTAAAGTAAATCAATTATTTTGAATTATCAAGTGCCAGTCAAAAATTTATCTAGTGGACCATCTTAGCAATTAATCTAGGTAAACTGGAGAAGTTGATCATGGATTAATTTAAATAACACATAGAAATTTAATATTAGTTTAAAATTCTTGTGTTTTAGTAAATTTAGTTTCTTTGATTTTCCTCTTTTGTGGTGTTGAGTAGGATGGTGACCATATTCAATAAAAATATACTAATTGTTATAGGGTGTCATGAATCTTTGCACAACAGCTGCAAATGCAATCAAATTTATACATACCTATAAGGATAACCTTGTGCCTTCATACGAAATATTGATAAAATTAAGCTAAAAAATATCACCACTACTGCTAGTCCAACTACAGCCAAAACTGAAAAAAAAAATATATATATATATATAAATCAATGTTACTATGCCTATTTAGTCTTAATATCAAAAATATAATTAAACTAATAGATCAACAATTGAATCCTATGAGATACTGCATTGCACATAAAACTAATCACATATCAATGAAAACATAGGAATAAAATAATGGGAGAAATAAACAGATCATAAAACATGGGAAATAAAAACAATTAAGAGTAAAATGGAATGGATTGGAATAGACAATGGAAATAAGACAAAGAAATTGTAAAATCATCAGGGGGATACATACAATTTCAATTTGCCCTAATAACTTGTTCTTTTCATTAAATGACCTTGTTACATTGAACAAAAAGGTCATTTTGCACCCCAAAGAACTAGAAAAACCATAATTAAGAAATTATCAAGAAAGATCAATCATGCATAAAGCATTGATTATGAAACACTTTCCAACTGCAATGCAATTTTATTTAAACATCTCTAAAATGCGATACATTCAGCGGTAATATTTTAAAAATTATCACAATACTACAATAATTTATTATATTTGAAAACTTAAAACATAAAAAAAAAATGTTGTTCAAATGCCATCATTGAAATATAAATCGCCTGGCTCTCTATGTAAAAGCAGCAAATACTTCATTCATACACTTTTATTGCATTCCTTTCATTCATCACAATACTACAATAACTTATTTTACTTAAAAACTTAAAACCATGTTATTCCTAACCTAGCTATCGTACCATTTATCGTACAATCGATAACCAGTAGTACCATCGATAACCAGTAGTACCATCAACGTGCTTGTATATAGACAAATCCAGAAAGTTCAAACTTAGATCTTGGTTATATGGAGTTTCGGATAATGTCAGACAATTTGGATAAAAACCAAAATCCATGACATAATCCTTTCTACAACATGCCAATAAAATGCCATCAATGTAACATAGTATATATAGTAATTCATTCAAGAGATGGGTACCTTCTTCATATTTATTTAAATATATGTCTGCAAGAATTGATGAACATCCTCCTCACATTGGTATACCATAAAGTTGTTTATAGAAGTTCGAACCATCATGTAAAATGGTTGCAAACAGAACCATTTCTACCAAATTCTTAAATTTACACTTTGTAATACAGGATTACATATTATATCTATCATAAACGTCCATCACAATTTCAAACAAATCATTGATATTTATATTATTAAACAAATCATTAAAATCATAGCTTTTATAATATAAACTATCAGAAATATTTCTAATTTTCTTAATAACCTCATAACTGTTATTAATAAAATAAACACCATTATGTTTAATTTTAATTATTACATCCTTTAAGATTTTTAGTAATATTTTATTAGCAATAGTTAAACATGTTTTGAACCCATTAGTTATGGGTCGAAATTTAATAGGATTTTTATGTAGTTTTGGAATCAACGTTATGTAAGGAAATCTGATTGATTTAACATTGCAACCCAATTTCTTATATTTAGCTTTAATACAATTTTCTATTTCAATCTGTGATATATTCAAAAGAAGGTATGTATTACGATCCATGTAACTTTCAATAAGTAACCTGTTGTACAAAGATTGGCATGTAAACGCATAATTTGTGATTACCTTATCAACATAGGTAATCACAAAGTCTTTATGCAAAGTCGCTAAAGTATTCTTGTTATAGTGTTTCTTGATATGTCGCTCATTTGCACCATTGTATTTCCACTTAAATTCCTTCAATGCAGCTTCTCGCCATTTTTTAAAGATCTTGGTGGGTACACTATATTTTAAGGCAATCTTGTATATGAACATATCAATGTCCCTTTCAAAAAACGTTACAATGGATTGATATTTGTGACCACGATATTTTGTATCCAGTTCGAAAACTTGCTTTAGATCTGACTCCTTCAATAGCTCTAAACTCCCAGTGATGACATGACCATGGTATGCATCTATAAGATGTGTGTTCTTGACAAACGCAATGTTGATCAGTGTTATAGACCTTTCTACAAACACTATTATAATTATATATACTCCTGCATATAGGTGTTGTGCATTTATAAGTAATTTTAACATTTATGTTTCCTAAAGGTAACATCCCATGATATTTTTTTTAAATAGCAGATATCTTATCGAAACCTTTATTTCTGCAATTTACAATCATATATTTATTCTCTAGCGATATTCTTAGTAGATTTATTATCACCTAATAAAATTCCTAAGTTATTAGATCGCAATTTAATATAGTCTTGGAAAATAGCAATTTCAATTGAACATTGGATTAAACCATTTTTAAAAGTGCCACAAGTACAAAAATCCCAAATGTTTCTCAAAAAAATTTTTCTTATACCAAAGACAATGTTCTTGATCCATTTATGTGACATAAATTCTCTTTTTGCGCTTTCCGTTGCAAAATTCATTAAATTATTGATAGTATTATTAAGATTTAGTTTCCGCTTTCTTCCACCTCTTGCCTTTCTCATAGTATTTCCATATTTTATGTAATTGCAATAATTATTGATCACTACAGTAGAATTGTATTTTTGAATGTGATTGTTATTATAGATACTATATTTACTATATTTAAACCGTATAGATAGAGTTTTTTCATTGATGTAATAATTTTTCCACAATAAACATGCTTTATTGTCAACTACAATATCTAAGATAGTGAGTTGCATAGCATCTATGCCGTGGTCTTTAAAATGTCTGATTTCTAGAGATGATTCAGCTGATGAATTTTTTTGCAGTTTATATATTTGGCTACAATGCAAATTGATTCTTACGTTGATGTTATTTTTCATTTGACCAATATATTGCAGTCCGCACACCATACACTCTATGCAATAAATGCAGTTATAAGTTTTACAAAAAGTGCAATAGGTACGTTTATTACTAAGTTGTTTGGGGTTTGCCATAGGACACAACTTATATCTAATAGAATTGCATTGCTTATATTTGAATGCACTGAAATTTTTATAACAGCTTTTACAAGAACTTCCTTCACTGTATTTGTTCGAATCCACATGACCACACGCAGTTACAATTTCTTTGTATTTCTCACCTTCCAGAATAACAGGTTTAAAATAATGATCAATTGTGCTCACATTAGGGTAACTGTATGTCGACTGGCTGGCTCCCCTATTACCAGTCAACCGAGCTATCGCAGCATTAGCCACGATGATGCCAGTCGCTAAATTGCTATAATCAGACATTTCATAGTATTATAAAGGTATTTTTGCTTAAAAAACCCCAAGAAGGCAAGAATGATAAACAACATTTAGCAATAAGTAGACAATACCAAATCCAGTGTGATCAATCAATATTAATCAAACAACTTCTAGTAACTCATTTTGCATCATGTGCAAAGATAACCTGTAAAAGTCCCTTAATCCCTTTAAGTGAGAAATATTTTTTACTATCTAATATTTGTTTTATACTTTTTAGTCTTGTAATTTTAATTTTATTTATTTATTATTATTTTTTTTTCTATATTATTTTATGGAATTCATGTTTACACAAAAACATGTTCAGAAACATCATTATAAATCAACTAACACGTAACAAACATTTACATAGCAATGCAGATGAACGATATGCGTGCGACCTATGTTTCCTGAATGATATGATAAAACAAGGTTTTCAAAAGTGTTTTTAAGTGACATCATTGGCAGTTTTTTTGGCATAACCGTGACAGATAGCTATTGATTGTACTTAGATAAAAGTTCATGCGAAATGTAGATTTACCAGATTTGAACCCTGGCCTTCAGTAGATGTATAGTTGATGCCAATGATTGTTAATGGATGTATGGGGATGAAGGTGGTCTTTACAGTATATTTGGTAGGACCTTTATCTACTATTCAAAAGGTATTAGAACAATGCTGTTCAATTTTGTTTTTAGATAATAGCGGTATTTCTAGGTAACATCAAATAACAGGTGTATATTTAGTGGTTGGTTTAAACGTTATTCGTATTGGCTTGACTAAGTAGGGTCTTTTTCCATCAATGATTCTTCCAGTATACGGGCTAATCATGTGACATTGTTTCTAGGTCTATTTTGATACATATGTATTCTATTCTATAGCAAGGTGTCAGCTACCGGGAGTGCCACGCCATGGTGACATTAAGCTGGTTTAACCTCGGAGCGGGGGTCACAACCCCCCCCCTCCAGGGCCAATTTTTGGTATCTTGCTTTAATGTTCATTATTCCTTTATGGTTATATATATATATATATATATATATATATATATTTTCCTTTATGGTTATATATATATATATATATTCCTTTATGGTTATATATATATCAGACCTGCCAACCTCTCAGAGCCAAAAAGCGTAACGACGCACGCGATAATGTACGCACGGTATATTTCAGCTATGTAAATTCTTGATAATCAGGCTGTAGGGATTTTTTTTCCCTACATCAAAATTCTATTGAGAAACCAATTAAATTATTACAATCCACAGCAAACATTTTTATGTTGTTAATTTTTAAATTAAACATTTAAAATTAAATAAAAATATTAATTCTTTAGTAAAATGCATCAATATAAAAACAATTAGAAAACTATAATGCACATCATGGACTTTTGATTTCTATTAAAAAGAAAGGTAAGGACACAATTTTTGCACATTAATAAATCTAACTTTTATTTAAACCAACATATGTGGCTGACTTTGCCTTTTTTTAAGAACCCAGAAGAATATTTTTGCTGGAAACAAGGTCCAGACATACAGGATTTGTTTCCCCAGTAATTTGTTTCCCATGTTTTCCCCAGTAGGGGATTCCATTAATTTTGGCAAAGACAAGAGCTCAGTTTTTGCTCCGTTTGATGATTCTTTAAAATACGTTAAAACGAATGGATACAATTGATCATCGCCACACTGACTCCCATCAGTAGACACCGTAAATGGATTTTTAGTAGCTGCAATTATTTGTTTTCGATTTTCACTGGCTAGTTCTTTAATAATAAAAGCTGTTTTTGTTCGCCCACAGGAATAATGATTTTCCTCTTTCGAATCCGGGAACATCGCTTGAAATAATGGGCGAGCATGGTCTGTAGTAGCTAATGGAAGATTATGTTCTAAAATGAATGAGGTGAACATAACTTCCGCTTTAGTAGTCTGCAATTCTTTATTCACAGTTAAAAATTCATTTATAGACTTCGTAGATTTGGAAGTCTTGAATTTATCCACGTGTTTGTTTTGCCGTTTTCGAATGTTTAACTATGTCCGCACGTCCGCCATGAGAAATGGAGATATCACAGTTACATACAACACAAAAGGCAAGCGATGCACTTATTCTTGATTCTTTGATAAATTCAAACTCTCTGCAATGCTTTTCAGAAAACGTTTGAGATCGGGCATTCGTCTTTGTAGACATCATTCAATTGATTAACTATATAAACTAAACTGATCTCAGCAAAAACAGCAAAACAAGCATCGGGAGAAATCAACAAAACATCACGTGCTCCCTCCGCGCATGGGTCACGTGGTCTCTCCGCGCATGATGCTCCTTCCCGCAGATAACGGCAATAGCTACCTGTATTGCCAGGTCTTCGCCAAAACTCCCGCACTTCCTCCAACTCTTCGCTTTGCCAAAACTAGCTCAATTGAGCGGGAAAATCGCGAAACTGGCAATACTACAAATACGCGTCTACATTAGAAATCAAAGCCTCTCGAAATTCCCTACTTCGGTCTGAAAAAGGGAAAAGCGAAAAAAAAATAGGGAAAAACGCAATTTTTTTTTTAAATCGTACTTTTGGTGGCAAAATCGTATTATCGTACTGCTCGTGATTTATCGTACTAAATACGATTAAATCGTAACAGTTGGCAGGTCTGATATATATATGGTAAATTGAAATTGTATGCACCCCTGATGATTTTACAATTTCCTTGCCTTATATATATAATTTCATTCAATATCTAACGAAACATTACATAAGAAATAAACATTTATGTGGCATTATTGTAGGTTCTGATTTTCTAATGAATTTTTCAAAACTTCATTCAAAAATTTGGGGAGGGGTGGGTCATTCTATACGTTTGATTGAATTTCTCTACTTCTTCCTCATCTGCTTCTTCAGTTGTTTCTTTGGATTGTTGAATTGTTAAAACAATGTCAAAACAATGTCGTCTTCCGTTTTTTCAGCTGATGTCGGTATGTTTCCATCGATATTGACCCACTCCCAAAATTCTTCTGTAAGCTCCTCGTCATTGTGCGGGTTTTCTTGCTCCTGTGGAATGTTGTTCGCTACTTCAACTACGACTCCCGATTTTTTGAAACAATTGGAAATTGTTATTGGAGTAACATTTTTCCATGCATTTATTATCATGTGAAAGGCGTTAAGAAGACAGACTGATTTCGCTGTACTATCACTAGCAGTAGGCTTCGTTGGATCGTATATTGCCTAAACAATTTTCATTCTTATATCCTTGCGATAATAGGTTTTAAAAGCTTTTATGATTCCTTGATCCAATAGCTGAATAACTGATGTGGTATTTGGTAGAAAATAAAACAATTCTATGTTGTTTAACTTCAAATCCGGATGGGCAGTGCAGTTGTCGAGCAAAACTGCAATTTTTTCTGTTCCAAGCTCTGTGTCCCATTTCCTCATGTATTTTGTGAAAATCTTGCTCGTCATCCAAGCCTTTGTATTGCTTGTGTATTCTACAGGAAGCTGTTTTACACCTTTTAAGGAACGTGGGTTCTTGCTCGTTCCTATGACGAATGGTTTTTTCTTTACTGTTCCAGTCATATTACATGTCAGGAGAACTGTTATCCGAAACTTATTTTTTTACCTCCCGACCGATTGTCATCTTTGAACATCAGAGTATGGTCTGGTAATGCACGATAATAAAGCCCAGTCTCATCCATATTATAGATCTGATTTGCAGAATATCCTGACAATAGTTCTGGCAGAATATCTTGCAGTCAGTTTTCTGCAGCGCTAATATCGGCATCTCCCTTTTCACCATATTGTTTTGCATAAACAATGTTGTTTTGATTTTTCCATCTGGTCAGCCACCTGTCAGTTGCATCAAAGTCCTCGATTCCAAATTTTTCAGCAAATTCTTCGGCTTTCAAGCTCAATATTGCATGTGACAGTGGGGCTTTTTTAAGTCATGCGGCTTTGAACCATTCCAAGGAAGCTGCTTCGACATCTTCTGCTTTTCCAACTCGTTGCCGTTTACGATTCGTGTTTCTATTCAATGCATGATCATCTAAGATTTTACTCCTTTGTTTCAAAAGGCGACAAAGTTGACTGAGGTATTCCCAATTTCAAAGATGCTTCTCTCTGATTGCATTTCGGCAGAACATCAAATTTTTAAGAAGTTTATATTTTTCAGACAAGCTAAAATCCTTACGTTTTGCCATCGAATTCACAAAGAAGAGTTCAGTGTAACATGACATACTAATAATGAGCAAACAAAGTGACCATCTGTGCCTTTTAACCTCAACCCCAACGTTCTTACCCTTTCCCCTTTCACCCCCCTTTCCTTTCTCAATCCTTCTGCCACACGTGTGTGGGAGTGGCGTCTTATCACAGGCACCCAGGGGATTCACATTTCTAAGAAATCTGGGTCTGACTTTGTTGCGCGCCGCATAGCACCCTGTTTGTCAGGCTTGGAGAAAGAACTCCAGAAAAAACTGATGTTGGGAAGAACACAATGGAAAGATCAAACAATGAAAAACAAGCATCGAATCACGAAAATTTTTGATCCATTTATCCGGCGGTTTTGATCCAAATAGCCGGCGGAGTTTCAATGTAAAAGAGTGATTCCGTCCCGTTTTCCGTGATTTGATTCGATAAAGCGGTTGATCCAATTAACCAGTGGTCCAATTAAGCGGAAGCCACTGTATTCACCTTAAGAGCTTTGACTTTAAGAACTTACATATATAATAATGTTAATCTAAATAATCTGTATGATATTCTAATAGAAACATATAAGAGATATGATATGCAATCATACATTGAAATTAACAAATACAAATATATTGTAAAGATAGTGATATTCGAAAACATATTGTTTAATGGCTCAAGTTTTTACAAACAAATCCATGGAATTCCCATGGGGGGAGGATGTTTGTCGATACTGGCTGACATTTACTTACATTGGTACGAGCCAAAGTCACACCTTAACAAGTTAATATATATGAGATATGTTGACGATGTTATTACGGGTGCAATAGACCCCAATTACCAATTCGACTTTAGATTTTATCCTGAAAATTTAAAACTGGTCGAGACCATGGAAAGTGATCCAAAGGAAGTTAACTTCCTGGATCTAAATATTAGATATGACAACCATAATCATATTACATTTAATATATGTGACAAACGAAAACAATTTGATATAAAGATCAAATTGCCTAATGCATTGGCATACCAATGTACATTGTAATATTTTCCGTAATGTTATTGTACAACATCTGAAATCTTGTACAACAACGAATAGTTACCAATGAGGATAGAATAGATAGAGATGGGTTTGTGATAAAAGAAGCATTACGGCAAAAATACCCAATAGCCTTTATAAAACGTCAACTGGATAATTATTACAAAGATAAATGTTCAAGAATATATGAAATCTTGGAGGATTATAATGATGAAATGGCAACAAAAAAGACAATGAGATTTGGTTCATAAGAATTTAATAACAAATACTTTCACTCAATGTGAAAGAAGGGATAAGTGGATGTTTTAACAGTGTGATTTGGTGAATGGGTATGTGAATAGTGGTATATAAGATTTAACTGATTCAGAAAACTAGAAGGGATAGATGAGATCTTTTTCCTTGTTGCTCATTGGGATTATATCAGGAATAGGTATGATATCCTTTGATTTACTCCTTTGAAATTCAAGGTCTATTCTTTCAAGATACATGCATTGGAGAAGTGCTACTGGAATTGCTGCCATACCGGGAGTGTGCTGCGGCCTAGCAGCATGCTGAAACCAGGGATTTAAGGGGTCACAATCCCCCCTTAGGCTCTTTTAGCATATTACCTGTTAGCCTTCCCGTCCCTTCATTTTCTATTTTTTTACATCTTATTTTAATATACTTCATATAATGAAGAAAGAGTTGTATTGCACATTTCATTTCATTTGTATGATCTTTCAGTATTTCATTCTTTCAATCTGCTTAACATGTATTATCATGTTTTTTTATATAATATATATATATATATATTGTAAATTGAAATGTATGCACCTCTGATGATTTTGCAATGTCTTTGCCTTATATATATAATTTCACTCATTTTCTAATGAAACATTACATAAGAAATAAACATTTATGTGACATTATCATAGGTTCTGATTTTCTAATGAATTTTTCAAAATTTCATTCAAAAATTTGGGGATAGGGGTGGGTCATTCTAAATGTTTGATTGTATTTAAAATCATAGGGTTCCAGTATTCACTGATTATAATATTTGCACTAAATTTTATTCAAAATGCTCCATTCATTCATGAGACATTGCATCCACAGACTCATGGACACACACACACACTAACAATTAATATACATACATACACACACTAACAATTAATATACATACATACACACACACACACACAACATGCACTGTTGCTCTAAGTCCTCTGGACGAGCCGGACGGCCTGGGGCTTTCACACACAACATGCACACACATCACATCAAAAATGGCCAATTAACCTCAGGGCTCGAAATGTGGTCTTCCGGCGAAAACTCAAAGGCAAATTTTTGACCCCACCACAATACTTTCCATATACATATACGGAAAGCAAACATATATATAACAAATTTGTTTTGAATAATTACAATTTCACTATATTAACCCATTTGCCAAAACTAATAAACATAAAAAATTTAACAGCTATATTTTATATTTTGAATGCCTTTAAGATTGTCCTAATAAATTTATATCTCAGATGATAACGAAATATCAGGTTTTATACAAAGCAAATTGGCTATTTATAAAACTAATTACATTTTTTAGCACCAAAATAACTTTTATAACTGAATACAATACCAGTATTTCAATATTTTCAGTTCCACCATATGGAATTTCAATTTACAATTGCATCTATCATAATTAGATCTATATTTTATAAAATCACAGTGATTCAATTTACCCTTGACTAAAATTAATAATTAGCGATATTGATAAACAAAGTATTCCACCATAAAATGTTAAATATCTTGAAAATGGTATGTGCTGGTTACACACGAATTGTTGTATCCAATTCCTCGTGAAAAACTACATACAAAATCACTCATCACTTGACTCTATTGTGTGAGTTGTATTGTTCACAAATTTTGGAGTGTCAAAGGAAATCCAGATTTTCGACTTCAATTTGCAGCAGAAATAAAAAGTCGGTATTTTGGGGCGTGCTTCTTTATGTGACAATTCTGTACATGAAGTTAGTTTTTCTGTGTGATGAAATAAAACTAAAAATATTCTCATTTTACGTTTTACTAATAAAAATCCTGAGGTTTTAAAATTTTTCCAAGTTTCTGAAGATTCCCCTCTTCATTTTTGTTAAAGGTGGAATGTCCTCCCTAAATTTCAAGTCTTATTTCAAACTCTGAAGAGACAAACTTCAAATTATAAAAATTTGAAAATGTGTTACAGAAAAGTTTATTAACACTAGAATGACGGAGGCAGTCATTTCGACCATATAACTACATTGAGAAACGATTCCTACAAAAATTCCTCCGTCGTTCTAATGTTAAATAGAGTGTTTGTTCTTTGCACATTCTATGGGTGTTAAAATTGAAACTCTGAGATAATTTTTCTGATCATTACAAATTTGTTGATATAAAAACTGTTCAAATTAATTATTAAATAAATAAAAAGCTAAGACAAATAAAACAAATTACTTCAAGTTGTCTGAAACTATGTACCAACACTTTGATTTTCTACTATAGTGTGGGTACACATGCACAGCCCTTTATTATTTATGAATTTGGAAATTTGTTCTTCCTAATAATTTTTATTTAATTCTAAATGACTATGTTTGCATTATTCAGGAATAATTTAAATAAATAGCTTACTTTTTCTTTTCTTTGAATCTCCCCTGGATGCAGCAGCTTCTTGCATAAGTATCATACCAAGAGTTATAGCAGCATCTTGCATAAGTTAAGTTCAACAACCATTTAAGGACTTGGAGCACATTTGAGAGCAGATAAAATGCTGTTTAGAAGCATGTCCTTAAGGTTTAAGATCAGCTCATCAGAAAATTTTAAGCAAACTACATTCTGTTTCCTACCGCATATGCCATAACTTTTTATCCATACAAATTAAAAACAAATATGTATTCAACAAAGTTTTTAAAAACATAAATAACATAAAACATTTAATATAATTACAGTACTTCAAAAGGTAAGACAAGAAACTAATTCCTATTTTTGCTTAATGCCACTATTAAAAATTAAAATGTTCATTATGAAAATTGGCAACAAAGTAGGCTTCAGGAAATCGGTAAAATTTAGCCCATTCGCAAGGACGGCTATTGAAATTTTTTACCCATCCTAAGAATTTCTTTTATATTATATTCATTAATATATGTGCTTAAATACATTGCACAACAATAATAATTAGAACTAACTACCTCACAATTAAGTACTGAAGTACGATAACTGCATATTCATACACCACTCCCACAGCACTTAACCGTTTAAAAATTAAACTCGCCGATGCGGAATCTCTGATAAAAGACTGGATCCGACGGAATTCCGATCTATGGGTGGGTGTAGAGGGGTAAGAGATGAAAAGAATCTCTCCTCTTTCCAATGTTTGGTAATTTCAAGGAGTGGTAAATAAATAATCATATAAATCCTCTTGTCGCTAAGCAGTTTAAATCTCACCGACACTCTTAATTTCTAGAGAATGTCACTGAATCAAGATTTAAATTTTCTTGGACTGAATACATGTTTCATAGCTTAACTTCAGTTGTCAGACAACTGAAACAAATGCTATGAATGTTTTGCAAACATATTAGTTTTGAAGTTGAAACCAAAGTGGGGAAGAAAAGGAAAATACTTCTGGCTGAAACTAGAATACATTTCAAAAATTCAAACTTATTACGTACTCCCATATATTACAGCAAATGGAAATTTTACAGCTTGGGTAATTATGCTTGGGTAATATAATGGAAATTTTATAACTTGAGTTGAAAGGGAATAGCGCTCTACACGGATTTGGGCTTCAGTTTTTTAGCACTGTTTTGTGCTTGGTTGGGTCTTTTTTTTTTAATAAGTCTGTTACGACTGGGCCGCACATATTTATTTTGAAAAATTTTTCAATGGATTTATTAAATTAAATACATAAACTTATTGGGTTTATTTCACAAACTCAATTCTCTGTACAAAATTTTTACAAATTTATGTTTTTAACACATTTGAATACAAATCATTTTGGGCTGGCCAAGATGCAGTAGTCTTCAGGTCGAGTTCATTCTACATTTACAATTTCTTTGACCTTGGGCCAGGTTTCGGCATTGGTATTGTTGGCTGGGTGAAAATCTGAAATCTCGGCACATGCAGACCTCTAAAAGGAGAACAGAACATGATGTCACTTCAATTTTGAGGGAGCTATTGCATTTTTGTTCAGTTATCGGGTTCACTGGGTGGAAAATGAGGGGAGTGAAAATAATCCGTGTCTGTGGTTACAATGCAGACCTGATGGCTTTCTTAGAAAGAAGGCACTGATAATACACACCAGCTAAGTTTATGAGGAGGGGGCGATTTGCAGGTGACATTTCAATGTTCATTCATGGCAAGGGAAAGGATGGCTTTTGCCATAATTTTACGATGTTCACAACTTGTTATTTTTTTTTTTATGGAAACTCTAATTTCAAAGCTGTCCGAAAGGATGGCAATTTCCGAAAATTGTCTGTCCTTGCCGAATTTTAACCCGGTTAGGACGGGAGGATGGGCGATTTCCGGAAGCCTGCAACAAAGAGAAATTTATTATTATTAACTACAGAAATTTTACCACCAGTGACGGCTATAAATCCTAAACATTAGATTTTAGAATAAGACATGATCTGATTCTACAAAAACCCAGTTTCAAAACAGATTGGAGCAGGCACAGTGGTTCAGAGTAATAGGAGTAGAATTTTATATAAAGTAAAAATTTTATATTTTATAGTTATAAATAAAAATACATATTAAGACTATAAAAGAATCATATATAAAAGAAGTTATTTAGTGTTAATAAAATTAGATCTTTTAAGAAATAATTTTCTAACAAAAAATAAATAAATATAAACAGAGGTAAAATAATAATAAAAATGAATTCTTGTCCAAAGTCATTGTGACACTTTCATTTTTCCAAGTTAAAATACAATTTGGCTGTAGCTTAATAAAATGTAAATAGCAGACATTCTCTCATATCTCTACTACTCAATAAAAAAAAAAATCATTTTAAATCACTGTCATATAGTTTACACAATGAGTGCAGTACAATATGCAATTCTATTACTCATATTGATCACAGATTAGTCATGGCATATGTATTTATGCACAATATTTTGTGCAATATGAATCAAACAAGCTAAATACAGTTTTTAATTGATTAATTTAAATAAAGAGATTTTCTGACAGATTTTATATTTTCTCACATATTTCAGGCTTCTAAATGAAATTTAAGATCTATGCATAAAGTCTTTTATAAAAAGGACATGCAGATTCTAGAAAAACAGAAAACCTTTAACAATCCACATCATCAATAAATACAAAAAGTTATTTTATATGATACACAATTTTTGTATAAAGGATACTTAAGATAATAACAATATAGGTTTCCACAATGAACTGCCCACCACTGCTTCCATGAATGTAACCCTGTAATAAATGAGTGCATTTTATTAAAATGGGTAAATTAATCCTATGGTAATTATTCATATGGTAAAGTAAGAAACTCGTCAAAACAAGAAAGTTTTAGAAATTTGCAAATTAAATTTAAAAGAAGCTTTCATGTGAATTTTTAGTAGTTTTAACCCTATATAGTTTCACTGATATCACTGCCAGGTTTCAGCAGTTAATAAATTTAGTAGTAATCATAATTTTAGCAGTTACTATTCATGAAGAATCATATTTATTGTAACATGTCTTTCTGACAAGGAAAGTCTTTTAACCCCACAATGTTAAATTGATTTGAAAAAAATAAAGATGATTCTACATATATAAAAGAATGAGATCAGTCAAATTTAGTGGCTAAATCCCAGTAGATAATCCCCCCCTCTCCAAATTAATAAATATCGAGTTTTGATCACCAAAGGCTAACGTTCTGGTGGGATTTGGCAAACAGTAGGTCTTGCTTTTCTTTTGGTGATTGTAATGCATTTTTAAACGTGCTTACTTAATGTGAGTTTAAATTTACAACACTTTCTGAATTTAAGTTTAAATCAATTAGTTTACTATTTCTTATGTAAGTGAATAATATATGTAAGTTACATATATTATTTTAGTTTTTCAGGTAATTTTTGTTGACATAAGGTTTATTATATTAATATTTTAACTATATTTTGTAAGCTGAAAAATATCTACTTATTTTAACTTGTAGTCAAGTTGACTTTCAAGCACTAATTTTTCGATCTAAAAAATTAAGACGTCATTTTATATTTTTATCCCAAGCTATGGTTCTAGTTGTGGGTGTAAACATTTACAATGTTGTTTTGATATTGTACCTAGAACATATAGCAAAAAGCATGGAACCAACATATTTTATAGAAACAGATATAAAACTGTAAAACTAAATTACTGAAATTGTAAAAAAATATGAAGGTCCAAATAATGTTACAGTGTATGGAGAAAATGAAGAAATTCTCAATACTCCTTCTTTATTAAATGAAGAAACTGATTTTAAAAACGGATCGGAAAATGCAGTTAAAAGTGGGTTTACAAATATGTCATCTAGTGATAAATGAAATATTGTATTAATTGAGCAATTTTCATGTGAGTTATTTTAACAGAACAATATTTTCAAGCTGTAGGCTATTACACATAACCAGTTGTCTTTGCCTTGCTCCATAAACATGTGGAAGTATTTTTGGTATGCATACAGTTACATAAAATCACACCCAGGATATTTAAAAAATCCTGTTGATTTTGTGTTTGGAATTGAAACTGCTGTTATTTGCACTTTTTAAAATTGTACTTTGAATCAAGTCAATAATGTAGCTGGTGTAAAGTATTGTATTGCTTTGATTGTTTTTTTACTGACCCTATGTATACCTGCCAATATTAAAGAATAAAAATCCAGTAGATAGCGTGATGAGCATCTTTACAGAGCTCTACAAATCAGTGTACAACTTGTTCAATATAACTTAGGGAAAAATAGGGATTTTTTTTACAACACACTAAAAATGTATGTTTTGACTTTCTCATCAATACATGGCAATATATAGGGAAAGTATTGGAATCATACCAAAAATCATAACTTGAATTTATGACAGATCTACAGTTTACACATTTTGAGACCTTTAGAATACGAAAAACTATATTTAGCGTGATGTCTGTATGTGTGTGTTTATCTGTACAATGTGTTTATTCACTTTAACTGAAAAACTAATTCACCAAATTTCATTAAATTTGGTAGGTAAGTTACTTGTGAGTGACCCTGGTGCTGATTAGATTTTAGTCTGATTTGGGATAAAAGAACCAGTTTTTTTTTTTTTTTTTTGCAAAATAGCCTGCAAAAATTGCATGTATCACCTCCAGTTAAAATCTAATTTACCAAATTTTACAAAATTTAGTAGATAAGTCAGTTGTAGGTTACACTGGTGCTAATTAGATTTGAGTACGATTCGGGAAAACAGAATCTGCTTGTTTTGTAAAATGGCCTGCAAAAATCATTAAAATATAAAATAAAAGATTACGGATGGTATGCTCAAATGTATCAATTAAATGCTTGTTTTATACATAATGTTTAATGCTGAAAAGAATAAGACCAATCCCATTATAGTAGGTCTAGCCGTTCTCGAGATATTTTAGTTTTTTCGCATTTTTGCTACGCGGCCTTTGAAAATGCATTCAGTTACCATATGAAAATTGAATTAAAAGTAATTATCAGTGCTATTTTGTGCCATTAAACTCAATTGAAAGAATTAAAAAAATAAAGAGAAAATTAAATGCAGATAGATGCATTCACACTTACCACACTGCCTCTTGAAGAGCGGTGCATAAAAGGAGGTCCTCGTATATGATTCCACATCTGTCCTGAAGTCATAGCAAAAACTATGCACTGAAAAAATATGTATAACTATTGAAATATTATTAAATTTAAAAATATACCAAACAAATTAAAATTTTATAAACTTTTATTGATTGCAGTGATTTAAGAGATTTAATACTTAAAATGTTGCTGACTATTAGAACAAATACTCTTTGAACATATTTAATAAATTACATCATCTGGCAGAATTTCTGTTTATGTTAATTGGATTTTTTTTAACATGAACAGAATAAAAATAATTTTTTTATTCTGTCTATGTTAAAAAACTATGCACTGGAGCCAGTTTTTAACACTTTATAACATAGTTGAAAATTGTTTATGACTTTGTTCATTCTGTCTGTTTATTCATTAGCATGATAACTGCCGTAAAAATAACTTTATCAAAATGAAATTTTAGTATGTTGTTCAGACGGTCTGTGGCTATGGGAATATAAATGAGTAATATCACCCAATTAGTTTTGGACTGAACTCGGGTTAAAAAAATGAAATACATTGAACCCTATGGGACCTAATTTTTCAAACATTTTTTAAGCCAATTTAAAATTCACAAGTTGCTTCGAAAGTTTTAGGAAATATTCAAATTATCGCATAAAAAATATGAAAAATATTTCAGCAAAATATATTTGGTAGTCTTTTAAATAAAAATTAAAATAACAATTACACCTATATTATATGAAGAGATCACGTGACCCACTTCAAAATAAAATATGGCATCTATCTTGTGTCAAAATAGTGATTTTTAAAGTTCTTTTTAATTTATATTTAGTGTTGTATGCATCCTAAAACAGCTTTATTTTGGCTTAATTTCTGTGCATCTACATTCTGAAACAATGCAATTACAATATATTTGAGTTTAAATGATTATCAAACTTTGATTATTTCTACGACGAAGCCTAATTTTCACTTATAGAGAATGTAAACACATAATGTAAACACATAAAGATGTACCATGAGTTGTATAAGAATTGCTGAATTTCTTTAACAAAAAATTATTTAGCTCTTTGAGTCTGAAATATAGCTGATATGAATGAAACATTCATTGATTTTACATAGAGAACAGACTTTTTTGAAGTTTTAAGCATAGAGTTAAATTATGTTTACCTCCGTGGTTTTAAGTTTTTAAATAAAATAAATTATTGTAGTATTGTGATGAATGAAAGGAATGCAATAAAAGTGTATGAATGAAATATTTACAGCTTTTACATAGAGAGCCTGGCGATTTATATTTCAATGACATCATTTGAATAAAGTTCATTATTTTTTAATGAAATTTTAAGTTTTCAAATGTAATAAATTATTGTATTATTGTGATAATTTTATAAATATTACCGCTGAATGTATCGCATTTTAGAGATGTTTAAACCACATGACTTATATTTCAATGCCGTCATTTAAATAAAGTTCATTTTTTTCGATGAAGTTTTCAAACATTCAAATATAATAAATGAATGTAGTATTGTGATAATTTTAAGAATATTACCGCTGAATGTATCGCATTTTAGAGATGTTTAAATAAAATTGCATTGCATTTGGAAAGTGTTTCATAATCAATGCTTTATGCATGATTGATCTTTCTTGTTAATTTTAAATTCAACAAATATCTCACAATAGTGAATTAAATCTGCAGTTCTTTCAAGTTTAGATTTCAGTACACTCAAGGTTTAAGTAGATTAATAAATTTTGCTTAAGCTGAAAAGCAAATGACTGCTGTTGTTACAAATTCCATTTGTATGGAACTAGACAAGAAGTCTATAAGTCTCAATCCCATGTTAAAAGGAGAGAGATTGCAGCTTCTGTTGGTCCAAAGACCTCAGAGTCATTCCATGTGAAATGAGCACAATGGGTTGCCTGACCATTTTATTATTTTTTTATATTCCTACCATAGTTAGTACCATTTGTGTGTATACCAAAACCATTTTCAGTTTTTTTTTATTTACAGCCATTTTTGATCAGGGCCTATATTTACTTGCTGGGGCAGATCAAAATTCAGGTTTTCTGGGGTTCATGGAAATTATTATAACTTGATAACTATACAAGATAACTGAACAATCTTTTTCCTCCTAAAAGTCGACATTTTGAATTTTCAGAATAGACATTTATGCTGAATTTAATGTTTAGTTTAAGAAGCTTAAAATGGACTTAAATTCAGAAAATATGAATGGCAAAATCGTCATTTTCAGGTGGTTAACACCAAAATGGCTATATACCAAGTGCTGATATTTTTTTGCTCACAAACTAGAGGAAGACAGCCTTTAGCTCATTGAGAGAAAAAAAAAATCCATTTTTAAAACACCTTTCTACCTTTTTTAACACTACACTTGCCAACAATTCAAAATTTGCATATTTCAAGGTCAAATACCTTGAAAAGGGGACCTGATAAAAATTGAAATTTTTTATATTAAATACTCTATTGGTACCCTATAAGTGGTATGAATTTCATTTTGTAGTTCAGTGTGGTTTTAGAATTCTGAGGACTCAAAATGCGGTAGAAAAGCACTCAAGATAAACAAGAAGTTATGCATTAAGACTATTATTATGGGCAAATGTAGTTTTATATACCATTAAAAAAAATTAGTTATATTATATTTTGAAATTTTATACATTGCACATAACTCACTGGTCATAACTGAACTCACTGGTCTGCATGCAAGATTTCACCTTCTGACTTAAAAAGAAAACATGAACTTCTTTTCTGATATTTTCTAGCCTTTAATCAAATTTATTTACCCTACATTATCATAAATTGTATTATTTACTAGTAGTATACAAACTCTTTGTACAGAACATATAAAGAAACATAAAATTTACAATTATGTGCAAATTCCTTTTTCTAAATGCCATTCCTATTCAAAACATTCTATTAAAATATTTAATTTAATTTTCCTAAAAAAAATATAAGAATCTCTGTTCTGTCTATACAAAATTATCTTCATAGACAGATCTGTAGAATAAAATAATCTGGTCCAGTTTGTAAACAAATTTACAAAAGATATAAAATATGATCAATATATGCCAAAGTAAAATTGCTATGATATTGGACTATCTGCTAAATATAATCTACTATATGCCAAAATGAAAATGCTAAAATAACATTAGAATACATACCCATACCATTTTTATTCAGTTTCAACAACTGGCTAAACTTAATATATGAGTTTGAAATATATTTGCCATTATATCAATTATGACTTTCTGCTTCAAAGTTTATGGGGATTATTCATATTTTTAATTTCTTAAGTCATTTGTTTGGAAAATATTTTTCAAACTCATATATTAAGTTTAGCTGAGGTTCATATTTGGTTAATAATCCATTGAACTCTTGAATAAGAGCAATACCACGTTCCGCACGATCATTTATGACTGCCATAGTTTTCACAATTTTTAAAGCTTCGTGGAAATCTTGCTGATTTTCCCATGTAATTTGGTCAACTTGTAGAAATCCATCTGGAAGTTCCATCATAACAGTATTATTGATCTTTTCGTCACAAAATCAAACATTTTTCCCCCCGAAAGGATTTAAGATCAATATTGATGCATTTCAGAAGATCCTTGTGTTCCTTCACTTCGTACATAGCTTTAACCATAAGCAGCTTTATAAAAAGAGGCACATCACTGTCAAAAAAAGCTAATGCTACAAGATCTTCTGATAAATGCCAGAGATGCTTTGCTAGCTTCTCTGATGTAGCTTTGGAAATGGCCAAATGAATGGCTGAATAGTCTAGAAAAGTTTTCAGCAGCTGAAAAACGTTATAAGGTGCATCAGATGCTATAGGAGCTGTTATCCAGGCCTTAATATACACTCGAACAATAAATATGCATATGTCACGTAATCCTGTTTCTTCTTTTACAGTGAGCTTGGACTGGGATTGGAACATTCATAGTTTAAGACAATACAAAACTTTGGACATCCACTGAGCATGATGCACAGCCCCTGGTGCCAAAAATCTTATACCTTGAACAAGAATTCCCTCAAGAAAAATAATAACTAGTTCAAGAAACTCTTTGAAATCACTTCTTGGCTAAAGGCTATATCTGCGCTGATAGCCAGCATGATGCACAGCCCCTGGTGCCAAAAATCTTATACCTTGAACAAGAATTCCCTCAAGAAAAATAATAACTAGTTCAAGAAACTCTTTGTAATCACTTCTTGGCTAAGTATGCTTTAAGCACTGATAGGAAAAATCTAGTATAGTGTCCTTGACATCAAGCACAAAACCTGCAACTGTTTCATCATCTGTTCCAGTCTGGAATTTTTCTCTATTGATAAACTCCCAAGAGGCTCGAAATCATTTAAAAAGCAGAACTTCAGGAGTGGATGACAATGCATACATCAAAATCTGCCCTTATAACTAATTCCATAATATGATGACATGCCAAATACAGAAGTTCTTTTCCAATATTTTTCTTAAGAACACAGGTGCCATTATTTAGACCTGTGTTTGAACTTGCTGTGTTGAAACACATTGCATGAACCTCGTCTGTAATTTTCCATTCTTGCAAAGCTTCATAAATCACTGATGCTTGGGCTTCTCCAGTTCTCGATGGTAGTCTAGCAACAGTGAGTAGTTTAGCAACTTCTTTTCCGGAAGCTAAAACTGGTAGACGGTCAACTTTTTCCTTTCTAGTTAGGTCTGGTAGAAGTTTGGCATCCCACTGCCCAATTAAAGGAAACTTTCCTTCACACCCGCCTTTGATCTTATGAAATTTTACAGCTCAATGTTTCCTTCTCCATCTTTGAATAGAGCTTCTATTTACAGCAAGTTCTTCCATGTTGTGGCCCAAGTTCTTTAAGGTTTCTGCGATGACAAATAATACTTTCGATCTGACACTTTCGTTCGATTTAATGCTGATGCCAGTTCTGGTGTTAGGATACTGATTCATCCTCTTTTAGGTTGAGATGGGCATGGTAGGTCTGCCACTGATTCTTTTCTGCTTTTAACATCTGAGCCTTTAGCGCCTTCAACTATATCATCATCAGACGAGTCTAATATGGCATTTATTTCCTCATCCTTTCTTAATTTTTCTTTTTGTAATTTTCTTTCCATTCAAGAAAGAAGATTTCTTTCTTGAATCCAAGAAAGAATACTTCTTTCTTGGATCTTGTTTCCCTTTCCATTCTAACCAATTTCAGTTTTAAATTAGTTTTAATTATTTCAATTACTTTTTTAACTTCCAGTTTTAAAAACTAAAATACTGATTCATGTGTAGTTCACAGTTGCACAGATGACAGCTAATAAGATAACAGTTACTCCCACTACAGATAACAGCTACCCCCACTGCAACTCTTGAACTTTTGCTCAAACTGCATCCTCTCTACATGCATGATATTGAGGCTGAGGCTCTCATAAGCCTGAAAAGACGCAAATACTTGGGACACTGGAAAGATTACTCAAAATATTTGTCTTGGAATAATTAATAGTAATGTTACGAATCATCCATATTTCTATATGCCCTCTGATGACATTCTTGCCAGGTATGCCTTTCATAAGCCTTATGGGATTCAGGTCCCTTCGCGGGATGAGTGGAGGAAGACTCCTACATACAACAAGAAGTGCATTGTATGGTACACTGTTGGCTCCAAGCTAAGTATTAGCACTGGTGCTGGACTGTGCTGGAGTATGCTGTCCAGATGATGGAACTGTTTCACCCGTTTGGCAGCAAAGCTACTGTCTTTCAGGCTGAGGTCTTTGCTATTCTAATGTGTTGTAGAATTTGTTCTGACAGAAATTACAGGAGTAACCACATCTATATCTGCGCTGATAGCCAGGCTGCTCTTATGGCTCTAGGGAAGTCTACTATGACCTCTTCCCTTGTCTGAGAGTGCTATACTGCACTTTGTAATATTGCCAGCAACAATAAAGTCACACTTTACTAGTGCCTGAACATTCAGGCATTATGGATAATGAAATGTCTGATGAGTTGGCTAAAAGCAGTTCAAGCACACCCTTTGTTAGTCCAGAGTCAGCTTTGGGTGTCTCTGATGAGTTGATCAGAACTGTTTATGGCATCTTCAGAAAGCTGTAGTAAAAGAACTGGCATGACATCAAATGCCAAAGGCAGGCGAAAGAACTGAACTGTGAGTATCCTAGTATGCATCATAGGGAGCTATTCAAGCTCAATAGAACGAACTAGCATTAGAAGGGTCCCTTACTGGACACTGCACTCTTAAAAGACACCTAAGCATTATGGGTGTCACTAAGGTCCTGATCTGCAGAGGCTGTAAGTACAGAAAAGAAACTGCCACACACATACTCTGTGAGTGTGAAGCGTTTTCTGCCCATAGGTTCGAGCATTTGGGTCGACATGTGATCGAGCCCTGGGAGGTGCAGGATATTCCTGTCAAGTGCCTGCTGATCTTTACCTTGGCTATTGGTCTCTTCTCTTAGGGACTGTTTCATCTTTTGGGGACAGTACAATAGACCTCTGGTCGCTGTGCTAGACTCTCTTTGAGCCACCCACCTCTAAGTCATAAGTCATTCAAATTAATATGATGATGGAGGAAAAGACCTAAAGTCATCCGTAAAGATGACAGTTTTGTGCCTGTCAATTCAGCCACAGTGGAACCAAGAAGGTAGACTTCTTTCTTGGATCTTGTTTCTTTTTCCATTCTAACCAATTTCAGGTTTAAATTAGTTTTAATTCAATTACTTTTTTAACTTACACTTTTAAAAACTAAAATACTGATTCATGTGTGGTTGGTTCACAGTTGCACAGATAATAGCTAATAAAAAGACACACAATTTCCTTAGAAAACCTGCAAAAACTAAAAGCCAAGGTATATTTCAAAAGTAAACACACAATGTAAACAAACATGCTTGCAGTTGTAGTTATTTTTGAGGAATATTGCAGTTACAGTTTTACAAAGCATTAACCTAAAATTGTTTTAATAGAAAAGTTGAAAGATAAAGTAATGAAAAAATGAATTACAATTATAAATCTTTTGTCTTGAAAAAGAATATGTCCATATTAAATAGTTTTTTTTTGTTTGTTTTTGCCATATCAAAAATCTTAAACTTCATTGAGCTAGCTACCTCTAAATATTGTTCTATTTAGTTCATATTTGGCCTAATTTAGTTTTAGGTATATATGAACCCAATGGGGGGGGGGGGGGGGGGTTAAGACAAACAAAATTTTCAACTTCAAAAATAAGGGTCACCCTAAATTGTACATCAAATATAATTTGATTAAAGGTTAGAAAACATCAAAAATAAAGATTATGTTTTCTTTTTAAGGCAGAATGTGAAATCTTGCATGCATTATGACCAGTGAGTTATGTGCAATGTATAAAATTTCAAAATATAATATAACTAATTTTTTTTAATGGTATATAAAACTACATTTGCCCATAATAATAGACTAAATGCATAACTTCTTGTTTATCTTGAGTGCTTTTCTACTGCATTTTGAGTCCTCAGAATTCTAAAACCACACTGAACCACAAAATGAAATTCATACCACTTATAGGGTACCAATAGAGTATTTAACACAAAAAATTTCAATTTTTATCAAGTCCCCTTTTCAAGGTATTTGACCTTGAAATATGCAATTTTTGAATTATTGGCAAGTGTAGTGTTAAAAAAAGGTAGAAAGGGGTTTTAAAAATAGATTTTTTTTTCTCAATGAGCTAAAGGCTGTCTTCCTCTAGTTTGTGAGCAAAAAATATCAGCACTTGGTATTTAGCCATTTTTGAGTTAACCACCTGAAAATGGCGATTTTGCCGTTCATATTTTCTGAATTTAAGTCCATTTTAAGCTTGTTAAACTAAACATTAAATGCAGCATAAATGTCTATTCTGAAAACTCAAAATGTCGACTTTCAGGAGGGGAAATATTGTTCAATTATCTTGTATAGTTATCAAGTTATAATCATTTCCGTGAACCCCAGAAAACCTGAATTTTGATCTGCCCTGGCAAGTAAAAATAGGCCCAGATCAAAAATGGCTGTAAATAAAAAAAACTGAAAATGATTTTTGGTATACACACAAATGGTGCTAAGTATAATAGGAATATAAAAAAATTATAAAATGGTCGAGCAACCCACTGTACTCATTTCATGTGGAATGACTCCTTAGACACTCCATGGTAGAAGTGCCCATATCCATCTTAATACGATCCAATTAGACCAGTGAGGGTGACCAAATAGGACCTAGTGAGGGTGGCCATGGAATACCCTTCTTTCCCTATCCCATCATCTTTCGGGACGGCTTTTGAACGTACAGAATTATCATGCCCATCTGTATGAGAATAGTATTATATATCACGAAGGACTGAACTCAGGTTCAGCACTTATGATCTTCTCATCATAACCTCAGGCTATCCTGGTCCCTATAAATGGATAAGTTTTAGCATTAAAACATATCTATTTATAGGGGGCCATAAAAAATTTAGTATTAACACTTTACTAAAATTTATCCATTTTATGACAAAAATGAGTATTTAAGTAAAATGTTAAAAACTAATTGAATTCTGATAAGTGTGTCTAATGCAAATAACTTTACTCTAGACATATGTTTATTTCCTAAATGATGTCTACCACAGTCAATTGTCCATTTGAAAACTATCTTCCTTTTCCATGACCGTGGCTGGCTATAAATGGAAGAATGACAACTACAGTATATACTCGCAAATAAGTCAATCCTCTATTTTCAAAGAAAAAATAGAAAAAAAATAAATAAATAAAGAACTCACATATGAGTCAATCCCGGAATGAGAATTTTTTTTCCAATAAATTTATTCAAAGACATTTGAAAAAAAAAATTATATATATAACAATAAATTTAATTTGCATAACAAAAACTTTATTGGACCCTTTAAATTCCAAGTCAGACTAGCCAAACAAATCAAAAAAGTCTTTCTCTGTCATCGGCATTTTATCGTAAATAGCAGCAGCACCATCTATGCACATGTCCTAAGAATCACTGGTGCTGCCACTCAGGTGATTTGGAAAAGAGCTGTTTTTGTCGAAAATGATAAATCAGCCATAATAGGAGAAGTAGGAAAAAACACATACAATCAAAAACAAGCATGATGTAACAGTGGTGTAGTGTGGCTGCATTTGGTCCGGTCATGATTAGAGACTGATTTTATAGGCACTAAAAATCTCAAAATAGACACTAAAATAGTAAACTAAAATAGGAACTAAAAAGTAAAAAGGACACTGAAATAGTCCAATCACAGGTGTGGGCAGTCATAGTGGTCAATGATTATTTCTAACTATATATATATATATATATATATATATATATATATATATATATATATATATATAAAGTATAAATAGCATGTAAAAAATTGGAAAAAAGAAGGAAGGCTTAGCGAGAAGCTTACTTAATGGCGGTAAGGGGTTGTGACCTTACACCCCAGTTGTCAACATGCATGTCATAATTGCCGCAGCATTGCACTCCTGGACGCCAGCCCTGGCTGAAGCCAACCTCCGAAGTGACAAAAACAATCATTACAAGACCGTTGGAAAAGAAAAGTCCAATGATAAGGTGCAGTCCATTACTGGATGGCATACTAGTCCTTCAGACTACTATGACCTTTATATACCTGCATGTTATCGTTCTGCAGTCCTGTTATTCATTATTATTCCTGACAACATTATATTAATAATTTCTATGGTAATAATAATGAATATTGTTCAAAGTTAAAAGCAATTTTATCTCAATTTGGTCGAAGAAGGTTCGCATACTATGAATAACAGGACCGCAGAATGATAACATGGAGGTATATAAAGGTCATAGCAGTCTGAAGGACTAGTATGCCATCCAGTAATGGACTGCACCTTATCATTGGAATTTTCTTTTTCAACGGTCTTATGATGATTGTTATTGTCACTTCGGAGGTTGGCTTCAGCCAGGGCTGGCATCCAGGAGTGCAATGCCGAGGCAATTATGACATGCATGTTGACAACTGGGGTGTAAGGTCACAACCCCTTACCGCCATTAAGTAAGCTTCTCGCTAAGCCTTCCTTCTTTTTTCCAAATTTTTACATGCTATTTACACTTTTTATATTTATATCGTGTATAGTATTTGTAGCTGCTTTGCGCATAAATGCTATAACACTTCAATATCTTTAATAATTTCCACTTTCTATCATATATATATATATATATATATATATAAATAAAAATTAAATGATTTTAATCGAAAATTTTTTGCATAAACTACTGTATGTACAAAAAAAACCCATCTCTAGCATATCTGTTACAAATGAGTAACTATAAGCCAAGTCTAAGGATAAAGATAGAAGGTTACATATCACTACATTGGAAAGGGGGATGAGAAGAATATTAGGATTCAAAAATCACAATTAAAAGTATATAAAAGTAAATAAAAATAAAACTCTGCAAAAATGAGAATAGGCAATAATAATCAGCTCAAGACAAGAGATCAAGAATAGAGAACAATCAATCGAAACCACACAAAAAATGGCGGTCAGTTCGAAATTGCATTCTCATCAGGACAGCCATACAATTCGAATTAAAACCGAAAGAATAGCCAGTTTCTGACAATGGCGATAGTATTTAACTATAGACACCATTGGAGCTGTCTACTGGCTAGTGGAATTAGAAAAATAAATCAATTGAATTATACAAAAGCTGAAAAACAATACCTCCACGAACTGTAATGTGAAATAATAGCAGCACGTGTAAGATAAACTAGTAACTGAGCATTTCACCTCACTTCGTCAATGCGAGTGGGCGAGCATTTCACCTCACTTCGTCAATGCGAGTGGGAATGAATACAATTGAACGATACATAATAAGTATGGAGACTTTCGAAAATAGTAAACAGTATAGGACTCAGGACAAGTGGAAAATAGACATTCTAAAATAGTAAACAGTATTAGACTCAGGCCAAGTGGTAAGTAAGGTGATAAGAATGGGTGAATTTTCAAAAATGAGTTAACCAATCAAAGATAAATAATGCATGTGTAAAATTATTACGTGGTATATTTGAAATTATTAATAATATTATTTACAAATACTTCCGGATATAGGTAGTTTTGACAAATGCGTTTAAGTTTATTGATGTGGAGAAAGTGAAACTGAGGATCAGAAAGTCGATGTATTCGAAATAGCTGGTTTAAAATGATGTTTCTAAACAATTGAATAGAATTACAAGATTGATATGATAGCAGCTTTATGATAGTGAAGTTGTAAGAATCTTTTTTATCATATAGATTGGTGATTACATGATTATTGAGGGTATCTAAATTGAGGTCTAAAAAATTAACAGTTTGACTAACGCAAGGCTCATTAGGAATTAATTCTAGGTTAGACGGGTAAAAATCAATATTAATGGGATAGGAATCATCAATGATAATACAAATTAAGTCGTCAACATATCTATATATAATATATGAATTAGAGTTAAAATGACATTCATAATAATAAAGATATAAGTTAGCGAGTATACTACTACTACAGCCACCTTGTGGTACACCAGATGTTTGTAAATAAATGTTATCACCTTGGATAATATAATTGTTGTATAACACAAAGTGCAAGAGCATAGGAAAATTTTTGACATTAAAAGCATCATGATTGGAAGATATATAGTCATGATAAAGAGAGATAATAACTTTATGTAAATCTTTAATGACAATATTATTAAATAGGTCTTTAAAATCAAAGGTTTGGAAACCAAGAATTTGTGGTAACTTGCTAAGGTGATTAACTAAATCAAAACTATTGTTCAAAATGAAATATCCTGAATTCCTGAATTTAAGAGATTCATTAATTCGATTTAAACAGTTAAGCAAGTACTTACTAGCTGTAGTGGTAAAGGTATTATGTCCACAAGTGACTGTTCTAAAACTGAGAGGTGATTTGTGGAATTTAGGAACCAAAGTAACATAAGGAAATTTAAAAAACTTACAATTAATATTTAATTGTGTATATAATTTTAGCATTTTAGTTTTGATTTGGATAGACTGATTATTAATGGGTTTAAAAATTCGATTATCTTTTAAGTAATTCTGTAACAGAGAAACATAATATTTTTTACAAATGATGGCATAATTATTAGAAGCTTTATCTACATAAGTTATGACAAAATGTTGTTGTAGTTCTTTGATAGCAGATAGGAGTTGTTTATAAGGATACCTAGGCTTCGTTAATTTAGTGTTTATAATAACATTTTTAAGTAGATGTAAGGTCGTATACTTCCATAGATTGAATGCTTCAATAGGAATAGAATGTGAACAAGCAAGTTGATATATGAATTTATCAAAATCAAATGATAGAGACTGAAGAAGTTTTTTAGGGTGATGGCAGAATGGAATGCGAAATTTAGACCCTTTATTCATAATATCCCTGAGTATATCATCCTGAACTATACTGAGATCCCCAGTAATAATGTGACCATGAGTGGAGTTGACAAAAGGGGCAAGATTTTGATTGCTGCATACACATGATGTAAGATCATCAGAGTTTAATGTCCTAGAAACTTCATTGTAATTGTAAATAGTTCTACCAATTGGTAAATTATATTTGAATGATTTTTGTATTTTGATATCATTTACTGGTAACAAGTGCTTATGTTTTGCAAATAAATTATTGAAGTTAAGAGAATTAAGAATAGGGTATGTTTTGCAAATATATATATATATATATATATATATATATATATATATATATATATATATATATATATATAAATATATAAATATATATATATATATATATATATATATAAATATATATATATAAATATATATATATATATATAAATATATATAAATATATATATATATAAATATATATATATATATATATATATATATGCATATATATATATACAGGATGTCCCAAAAACATTGACCTCGGCTTTTATTCCTTAAATATTGATCTTAGACATATATAATAAATTACAAAGTTGTGTAGAAAAAGGTATAGAATTTTATGAAATTGATTAAAATTTTCAAGAGAATTAAATTTTAAGAAATACAAAATTTAAATTTTTATACGGCCCCCGTACAAAAACATTTCCAATGAGTAAAATGTGCCTCATACACTAATAAGGTGATGTACAAAATTTCAGCATTTTATCACAAAAAGTCCCAGAGATATGAAAAGACAAAAATGCTGACTTAAACCACTTTTCAATGCTTTGAAATGGGTTATCAAAGGGGAAAATCATGTCAGCAGATCGTATTTCAGGTGTCATACACAAATTACAAAAGAAAACAATGATTATATAAATAAATAATGATTTTTCTATTTATTGGTACAAAAGTATCTACACTGTGTAGAAATAATAACTTTACAAAAAGATTACAAAGTTTGTTCAAAATGTTTTCCATCCATGCCAAAGATCCATTAAAGATAAGAGGCAGATATTATTTGCCTATGATGCATTTCTGCATTGCATCATTTGCGCTCTTGCTGTAAACATTTACATTTTAATTTGTGATTAATCCCTCACCAACTTTGTTTAAACATATCTCTAGGACTTTTTATGATAAAATGCTGAAATTTTGAACATAACTTGAATGAATGATATGAAGGTGGGTGGCTCCAGAAGAGCCCAGCACATTGACCAGAGGTCTATTGTACTACCCCAATAGGTGAAGGTCCTTAAGAAAAGAGACCAGTAGCCGAAGCAAAAATAAGCAGGCACTTGACAGGAATGTCCTACAACTCCCAGGGTTCAATCACATGTCGACCCATGTGTTCAAACCTGTGGGCAGAGAACACCCCACATTCACAGATAATGTGTGCAGCAGTTTCTTCGCTGTAGTTGCAGCCTTGCAAAGAGAATCTTTCGTGACACCCATAATATTAAGGTGTCTTTTAAGGGTGCAGTGTCCAGTAAGGAGCCTGACAGTCCTTCTGATGCCAGTTCTGCTGAGCCTGAATAATTCCTTCTGACGTATGCTAGGGCAATTGCAGTTGAGAATTTTCGCCCCCTTAGTATTACGCAAGTTATTGCATTGAAGCTTTCTGAAGATGTCACAGACAATTCTTCTAGTTAGTTCATTGGGAACACCCAAAGCCAGCTCGGGACCAACAAAAGGAGTACTTGAGCCTTTTCTAGACAATTCATCAGCCAACTGATTTCCTGGAATGCCCGAATTGTACATCACTTTATTAGTGTATGGGGCACATTTCACTCATTGGAAATGTTTTTGTACAGGGGCTGTATAAAAATTTAAATTTTGTATTTCTTCCAATTTAATCCCCTGAAAATTTTTATTAATTTCATAAAATTTTGTACCTATTTTTACGTAACTTTGTAATTTATTATATATGTCTAAGATCAATATTTAAGGAATAAAAGCTGAGGTCAATGTTTTTGGGACACCCTGTATATTGATTGCAGAACTCTTGCTCCCCTCGGGTTTTTTGATTTGACTGATATAACATAAACACTTATGTGTTTAAGCTGTTTTGATCAATTGATGAAAACATTGTTCACATAAATGAGGAACATAAGGGAATATGCTAGCTCCAATAACTATATTTGTAAATATTGGTTTTAGAGCAAAAATTCTTAAGAGTTTAATTCTTCAGAACTTTATCCCAAATTGATACCAAACAAAGAATAATTTAGAAAAGTGTGAACTTTGGAAAGAAACAGAAAAATATAGTAATTTGGAGGGTAGAAAGGGGAGCAATCTGCAACTTTTTTTTTTTTTTAAGGAGAAAAGGTTAAGGGTTATACTTATTTCTTTTCTATTTTTGAATCAACTAAATAAAGTGTAGATTTTAGAAGAAAAGAAATAAATACATCCGCAATAGTAAATTTTTTGATTGCATTCCCCATAATCGAGATTATGGGGAATGGTGAATCCTGCTTTCAAAGAATTCAAGGACAATTTAACAAATTCAATGACTTTTAAGCACTTGAAAATAAACAATTTTTTTTCAAACACTTTTAAAGGATTTCCACAAACATGCAAACGATGTATATGTAAACAGTTTTCTTTTCAAGGATGAAACACAAGATACAAACTCTGACCAGGATGACAAATGAACATTATGAAAGTTTTCTGTGATTATACATAAGCAATATCAACCACAATAAGGAGAGTATCTTGGTCCAAGTACAAGGTCAATCCTCGCACTAAAATTTTTAATTAAAAGCATGTTTACTTATGTACTTACTATTATGTTATTTGTAATTATATGATTATAAAATATACATAAAATATAAGTAAAAAAGTTATACAAGTACAGTTACACAAGTCGTTGATCTTCCATTGAGAAATTTCTGTTAATGTAGCATCTGCCAAAATCTATTTAGTTTGGCCCTTGACTCAGAGGGAGAATGCTAATTTGGCCCTTAAGGACCCTTGGCTCGTTTAGGACTTAAATAAACATCTTAGATGCACTGTGTGGGTACTTCAGCCGCTATACAGTTATTAAGCAGTGGGAATGTTAAAAACCCACTGCTTAATAGCCACTCAAGCACATGGGCTACATAGGCCACTATATAGCACAGGGCATGATTTCATTTTTTGAAATCAGTAGCAAAATTTGCTAGTGATCAAAAATGCTAATAGCAAAAATATTTTTTAACTAGCAAGAGCCACTAATTTGATGAAATGGAAACAGTCAATGTGCCTTCTAAAAAGTGAACGATTAAATTTTTTGGGAACTATAAAAACTCAGCGAAATTTTCTCACCCTAGCCAAGCATTTGAGTGAGATTTTTAAAACTAGAGTAAGATTTAAAATTTTTTTTTTTTGTTCTAATGAAACAATTTTAATTTATAAACATTTAAATAATATTACAATAAAAGAAAAATACATTTAGTTAGAGCTCATATACAAAGATATAACAAATAGTGTAAATGACAAAACCATAGTGAAATGAATTTGCATCCTGCAGATGTAGAAAGTCTGCTTTAGGAAGTATTACAGAAGTTTGTCTTAAATTAAATATTACAGCCATAAATCGTATTTTTTTTCAGTGGGGAAGGGGGGGTGGGGGCATTTTGGTGAAAAACAGCTCAATTAAATTTTAGGAATCAATTAAAGTACCATTTTTAATGTTAGATAGCACAATTTTAGTAGCACACATTTGAGCCCCCGCAAATTGCGATTGCGTTTTATCCTTGGCATTTTGTTGAAGCACATCTCAAATAAATTTAAAGGAGTTGAATTTAAAAATGCTATTTTTAATGTTTAGCAACAGGTAAGAAGATTTTAGCGGAACAAATATGTTTCTCGCAGACACTGGAATTGTGATATTTTTTCTCAGCATTTCGGCGAAGGATAACTTCAGTAAATTTCAGGGATCAATTAAAAAAATTCTATTTATGATGTTTAGTAATAAGACTTTAGCAAAGCAAATTTGCCTCCCGTGGATATAAGAATTGAGATCTTTTGGGGAATCTCGATAAAATTTTGCGTGATTTACGCATTATATGTTTTACAAATTGTAGGGATATCTTTCTAAAATCCCATAAATAAAGAAATTTTGTAGAAACCAGTAAAAAATCGAATTATTTGCATTATTCCAATTGAAAGAATGGAACAAATTGTGATTTCCTGTAAAAATCAAGAAACTAGCAGCTATGCAATTATGATAGAATTGTTAATGAACTAGAATGTTAAAATCATTGAACATCGTTAAAATAATTTGAACATTTCATTATTAATTCACAGGCCCACCTCGGATATGGCCGGATCTGTTGAATTAACTCTTTCTTTTATCAATAATTTGTAAGATGGACTAAAGTTGAAAGGGCCGGTCATGCCCTTTTTTTCCTGGGCCAGCTCCAATCTTGGCTGTCAGAGAAATTTAAAATGCAGATAGGATTGACAGCTTAAATATGTAATTCCATTCTTCTTTACAGCTTACAGTGTCATCGTAGATAGGCACTTAAGTGAAAATACTGGCATTCGCAATGCGAGATTTCACCACATTCCTCCTGGGAGATAAATGGGGTCCAGGTTAGTTAACTCCTCTGAATGCAATTATCTTACAGCAAAAGGTGATTTAAGAAAGGGTGATGAAAGAAAAGGGAAATCGAAAGCAAGTCGGTCGTAAATTTTTGTCATGATCCATAATCACTGGACTCAAAGGGGAAATGCAGAGCATTTGAAAGGATATCTAAGGTTTGAACAGCGGTAAACATCTTTATTCATACTGTGAGAAAACATCGCAAGGCAATTTCTACTGTGTGAGATTCTCTAGAAAAGTGCAAGATTTTCACGCTTTAACAGGAATTCTGGGAGAGTAAATTAAAAAAATCGATTTGGGGGAAGAAGAGAGAATGCAAACAAACTAGAAAAGGTTACTAGCAATCTTTGGTACAGTGTTTTTCTGTTACTAGCATTTCATTTTATTAATTAGCAATTTGCTACTTGCTATTAGACGAAATTTCACACTGATGTAGCCTATGTACTAACCAGCTACTATGTACAAACCAACCATTACATAGTCCACTCAGTCCACTTTTGCAATCAGGTACACCTGCACAGTGGACATGATACAACCTAAATAAGGATCTTTGGTCCGCTGCACAAGACCAGAACACTCTGACTGCTAGCATATTGTATTAATATGCCCCCTCTTAGCATACACATAGGATGCTCAATGCACTTATGTAATCCAGGCATTTCTACTATGCGGGTGTGATATGCCCTGAGTAAATGTCATTGGCGCACTGTATGGGCACTTCGTTTAAGCGGCCACTTAATCAATAAGCCCAGGGGTTGGCAACATCACCAAAAGTCACAAATAAACTATGCATGTTTGTATTCTGGATACACCTGTGTAGCCAGTATGATACATTCCTAAATAAATGTTTTTGATCCAGGCACTTTAACCTATACGTGACCTTTGTTAACAAACAGCCACTTAGCGGGTGCATTGATTACCTAGTCCACTTATATAATCTATATATATACACATGCAGCGAGCATGATACAATTTAAATGAGAGTGAAAATTGCATTTAAATTGGAGCAACAGTGGCTAAGATAGATAAATAAGCAGATGAAAAAATAGGTAGTAACCTCCACGATCCCCCAATCAGAAATTAACTCTTCCAACACATGGTGTGATATGCCCTAAATTAGTGTCTTTGACTGGCCGCTTAACAGGCTCATTAGCAGCTTGGTCCACTTATGTAATCCGTTCATCAGGCGCAATGTTAGAGTTTATAAGAAATATTGGAGAAATAGAATTAAATGTTTTTTAATGAAATGATAAATACAAGCAGGGAAAATAAATAAAATATAGTTTAACCCTTTCGGGACGGCGGCATTCCGAAACTACCGTGGCCCAAAGGACGAAGCGCTTCGTTTCCGAAATGTGCGTAAAAGACGGCTACTTTTTTGCGCTAAGCCTTACTCTCGAAAAAAATTCACTAAAAATCACCCGTTCAACACAGCATTCTACTTTTTTCAGGAAGAAAGGAAATACTTATTTTCTATTTGATGTATATTTTTTATTCAAATTTTCTTTTATCAAAATATTAAAAATTTTAGTGTATATATGTTTTAGGTACAGATGGATAATTCTTTGGCATGTCCTTCCGATTTTTTAAAACTGTACCACATATATGCGTATTCTTAGACAACAAATACTTTGCAAGTACAGGAGAGGTAAAAAATTTATCCAAATACAAAGTATATCCTTTTCCTGAAAGTTCACTTAGAAGTGTTTTCACAACGCGTTCTCCATATCCACCATCAGAGCTTGATAATCCCGTGTCCTTTCCAGTATACACAAGGAAATTCCATTTATGGCCTCATTCCGATTCTGACGATTTATATATTTTTATTCCATATCTGGACCTTTTCGATGGTATATATTAACGAAATCCCAGCCTTCCTTTCCATGAGAACATAAATAACCTAATCATTTCATTGCCGCACATTCCTTTACCCCCCCCCCCTCCCCCTAAAAAAAAACCTCTCTTATATTCCTCTAATTCAACAACCAAATCAATAAAAGACAAAATCAGTACGAGACCCGGAACTCAATTATAAAATTGTTGATGCTATGAGAAGTGCTATGTTTACTTTACAGAACCATGTGTTTCACCGCTCCAAATGGAGAAATAATTCATTGGATTCTCCTTGTGCCAAGGTCAAACATCTACAAAATACATTTAAGTTGCTTCCACGGGCATTTAGCGCCATCTAGGAGACAAATACATTCAAACTAAAACGTTCCACATAGAAACACCCATACGTGCCAGTCGTCCTTTAGGGTAAAATTTCCTCCGGCCCGCGGGAGTGCCGTTCGTCCTTGACTGCAACTTCACAGCTGGCGCGTATGCGTGCCACTCGTCGCGAAAGGGTTAAACCTTTAAAATATGCATATGTAGGCACTAACCCTTAAAAGAGGATTTTTAGACACTAATCCTTAAAATAGGTATTTATAGACACTAAAATATTTGGATAAGAAGACAGTAGATTTAGATGGTAGACTTGGATAGAATATAGTAAGAAATATAAGATGTAACTGTTGATCAGTAATAATTGGAGTAAAGTGAGCGTAGCTCCCTTCGTGAGTCACTTCTATGTTAAAATGTTTGAAAAAGCATCACTTTAGAATGACCTATCCGATTTTGATGAAATTTGATTTCTAATCAGTGGTCAATGTGTAGATGATATTTTTTCAATAAAATTCAAAATTGAACAATTTTTACTAGATACAGCACTATTCAGTGAAATACAAAGATCTATATACATAATTTGGCCAGGTGAAGAGGGGTAAGGCATAAATCAAATCTCCCCCCCCCCCCCATCCTTTTTTCACAGTTGTATGATGGGGAAGGGATAGTCCAAAGAGTGATAAGTAATCCTATAATCCTCATATTGTCATCAGGCACATTTGAAAACAAATTTTCTATCTCCTTTAGTTGTTGGGGCATAAAGAGTCTATCTCACTATTGATTGAGTGATTTGTGTTTAACCTTTTAAACAAATTATATCTCCCTCCCTCTATAAATGTCTTATGAAGTATGAATATAACTGAGAAGATATGGTTTTGCTGTCTTATGTAAGTCATTGAATTTAATTTACAATGAATAATATAATAAACTTAAAAAAATACAATGGATATTAATCTTATAAACTTAAAATTCAGTGTTGAAGACCCAGACCACACGACCAACCCTAAGGCTTATTATGTGTGGCCGGGAGTTAAAATTCAGTATGTAATAGTTTTGTATATATGCTATATTAAAGTTAAGACTGGATAAAATTTGATCCCTGCGATGGTTTACAACTAGATTTCTACGAGTTTTGCAGCATCAGATTTACTGTATTGGGGGGTCCTAAGCAACAGCTTAGTCTATATATTATAAATAATTATTTGAGGTACAAGGCTGGATTTGTATTAAGTTTTAAAAAACTTTGGTCTGCAGGATTTCTATCAAAATGTTATGTTGCATCAGGTGTACTGTCTTGAGGGCACTAAGAGAGACGTTTAGTCCACCTATCATAATACCACGTGTAAAGTTTCTGATGGAGTCGGGTCCAGGGGTCCCATTTCAGCGCGAACCCACAAGATTCTCGCGAAATGCCTAAAAAATCTCACTTAAAGCTTTAGACTGTGCGAGAATTTCTCTCTCTCCAGTTCCGGCCTAAAATTATTTTTTCCTTCAAATTGGATACCGAGAAATCCGATGCCCGATGACTAGAGATGCAGATTCGCGGTGGCCAGGTCGCCATTGGTGATTAAAATTATTACAGTAAGTTGCCATTTCTGGTGACCAAAATTTCTCCAGAATACTTTCAGTTCCACGGCGCCTGCGGCCGGTAGATCGGGCCGATTGCTTCACGACCGCAAATCGCGATCAGTGGTCTCATTGTTACGAATCGTGGGCCGATTGCCGCGCGGTCGCGAACCGCGATGTGGGCACACTAAGAGTACTACGTGTTTCTAATTAGCGAGATATTTTATAGATAACTATAAGTGTCTCCCCCGCTTGCGCGGGACGCAATTTTGATCAAATAAAATTTTGCTTTTTTTTTTATAGGATTCTTTCACGGATTTCAATTATGCTCTTTCCAAGTACTTCCCGCATTTTTTGTGTTTTGCTCGAGAAATTTTCTTCTTTCCAAGGACGAAAATCCTTTCCCCCGTACACAGTATGTCTACAGATTACAAAAATCCCGAAAATGTCGTGAAATTGGCTATATATGCCCCAAACTGATAAAAAATTTGAACGAAGGAATGAATTTTTTTATCAGAGACATTCCTTTCTTACATCTGAAAATCTGTTTCTCCGCGATTGCGAAAACAGCGTTCGCATACGGCGATTCTCACAGTTTCTGAGGAGAGATGACCAATGAATATCTTTTTGCCATTTTTACAATATATTTGCATCGACTGAATTTTTTTATAATTATTTCGTTTAATATACAAAGAATAAAAACCAAACTATTTTTCTACCTTATTATTAATAAAATGAAGGGTTATTTTGCAGCAGCATCACGAAAATCTGCATTTGTATGCGATCCTCGGCATACCGCGTTTAATTTGAAAAATATTTCGTCCATTTTGCTGCTCTTGTCTTCGGACGAGTCGGTCGTCCTGGGCTTTCTACACTTTACCAATCTCCCGGCCGTCCAAATAGATGCTCAAGTCCTCAGGACGAGTCGGACGGTTTGGGTCTTCAACACTTTACCAATCTGTTTGCATCGACTACAGTGTTTGTAATTGCTTCGCGTTTTATACAGAAAAATTATTTTACAAACGTATTATTTATGAAATAAAGGGCTATTTTGAAAATAAAGAGAAAAAGGTCGACACTTTTGAAACAAAATGGCTAAAATCACATGACTGGCTTGAGATTCAACAAAAGGACGATGTAACCCTTATCTTTCTGCAAATTCTGCAAGTTTTGTAAAAAATACAAAAAAAAAATCCATTTTCAAACATCAAGTCAAAATTATTACCTAATTCTATTTGGCTAGTGAAATAGTTTTCGTCGATATTCGCCTTCGGAGATCAAAAATCGTTAAAATTTTTAATTGCTATTGCTGCATGAACATTGATCATAAAATGATTTTAAAAATCAAAATATAAAGTAAATACAGTCGGCCTTCGACTTTTGCAGTTTACAGACAAAAAATTGTAAATTCGCATTTGAGTAAATTTACATAAAATAACCCAGGTAGACATTTTTATGTCAGCAAAGTCATCAGCAACGATGTTTTTATGTCAGACGTTGTTATGTCAACAATCATAACGTAAGCATGGGGGAAGTCAGGAATTTGAGTATTTTTGCTAACAAGTGTGTGTGTGTGTGGGGGGGGGGGCCCAAAATGTGCTTACTTACCCAAAATGTGCTTACTTAATACTTCAACGACTCCTAATTAATTTTTAAAAAGAATGTTAGTAAGAATGTTAAAAGAATGTTAGTTTTAAGAATTAAAAAATTTAAATGTCGAAGAATATAAGTTATAGTTAATGCTTTCTTTTTTATTACTTTCAAAATTAGCATAGTAAAAAAAAATGAAATTTTAAGTTTCTCTCCTTATGACAGAAAATCTCTCCCAAAATTTTCTGGAAAGAGAGAAATTCTCCCCCCTCTTTTCCTGACTTAGGGGGAACCCTGGTCGGGTTCATACTAAAGTTTTATAAAATTTGTGTTTTAAAATAAATATATATTGTTGATGTTTACCAGAAGAGTGATGATGAAGGGGTGCTCAACATTTATGGTTTGTTACATCTAAATAATTAATTCGTCATAAAGGAGTGCATTCATTGGGAACATGGATTTAGAAGAAATTGGATGGATATCCCAACACAACATTGAAAATGTGTGACTGCACTAGCAGATGATTTAGAGCTTTGACAAATTCAAATGTATTGGTTTTCACTTTATTTTCTATCTATTTCGACATATTTTGGCAAACAAAAGTAACACCTTGAAATAGTACTGAAATTTAAGTAGATACAGTTTTATGCAACTTCAAAACTATTACTAAAACAACATTCCCATGCAATGGCAGATTGTTTTTAAATGTTTTCTAGTGCATATTTCCTTATTTAGAATTTATGTTACTGCGATTTTTTTTTTTTACCTATAGACATACAGGGAAATTTGAAACAGTAAAAATGCACTAAACTGTTAAATGTCAATACAGAAAAATATATTTACCAAAGCAGCTAATCCCCATGATGTCTTGTTATACAGAAAATCCAAATTATTTCTTCTCATATACAACAAAGCTCCAATTAAAGCAAATAATATAACCAAAGCAATTGTGCCTGAATAATTAGGAGGCCTGAACACTCTTATCTAAAATATGAAGCAGATTGGGAAATAAAAATAATGAATGTAAAAAAAAGTAAGCAAAATATACATTAAACAATTATGAGCCACCCAGAGATGCCAACTTCTCAGTTATAGCTTCAGTAATCTCGACAGGAAAATTTCAGTAATCTTTCAATAATGATGCAAGTGGTTCAATTTGGGATAAAAAAAATCGTTGGCAATGATAATCAGAATAATATTTGATCAAACATTTTCAAATATTTTATATATTTTTTTTATATGAAATGCTCAAATTTAATTAACATTATAACTAAACAAACATAATATGAATACATTAGCCTTTATGCTGAATAAAAAAGAAATTTCAAAATCTTTAAAACAGAATATGCTAAGCTTAAACTAAATTTAGTTGTCTTGTTTTTGCTTTTTAGCCTGCTCTAGCTCAGATTTTGATAATTTCTTCCTAAAACATGGAAAATAAAGAACATTTGACATGTTCTTTATTTTTTTAAGTAATAAAGAATGTAATATGTCTGCACTTAAATTTAGCCTAAAATCAGCCCCACATTTTCTAATAATACAGAATATACATTCTGGCACAGCATTATTATGAGAAACAAATAATATTGTTTTCATCATCAGATAATATTAAATTCTTCTAGATAAATTCCTCTGGTCAAATTGAATTATATAATCGCACTATTTATGTAAAAATAATTAAAAAATTAACCTTAATTAACCAAAATGTGAAAATAAGTTAGTTTAGTCAATCTAATGATTAATATTTAGAGGATGGAGATGGATAGAAAAGGATACTTGTGGACTGACTCACAGGACTGCACTAGAATTCCCTGAATTGTGCAATTGTACTGAAATGTGTTAACATAATTAAAAATTTAACATAAATAATAAACCAAAATATAAAGATAAGTAAATTTTTCAATTTATTGTGCAATAATTACAGGATGAAAAAGAACAGATGAAAAAGAAAAGATTACAGATAGAAAAAGATACTAGTCAACTCCGAAATGTATGTGATACCACCTAAATTACACAATCCCACTATTTAGGAGAAAATAATTTAAAAAATAGCTTAATTAACCAAAATGTGAAAATAAACTAGTTTAGTCCATCTAATGAGTAATAGAAAATGGAAGGAAAAGAATACTTGTGGATTCCCATGACTACACGAGATTTCACGAAGTGTGCAATCGTACTAAATGTGTCAAAATAATTAAAAAATTAACATGAATAATAAATCAGTATATGAAAATATGCAAGTTTTGTCAACTTAATGTGCAATAATTACAGGATGGGGATGGATGAAAAAAAAAATTGCCATTTTCCATAATTTTACAGGTCTTTTCCGTAGTCAGTAATTTTGTTCAGAAATCTGTAATGGTTGGCATATCTGGCTATCTGTAACAATTTATAACATTTGTGACAAATTTTAGAATTAAAAAAATAAGATTCATTAGCTAAATCTATGTTGCCTTACCAGAAATTCAATCATAACCTTGGCAGTGTTCAAAATCATTGATGATCAACTGCAAGACCAAAAATAGATTGACTGGACCTGAATAAGCATTTTGGTGGTTTGTGGGATTAGTAACTAATTTTTTTTTAGGATTGATTTAGCTGATAGATATTTAGTTAACTTAGAATCCTTTATAAATTTAATTTAAAAAAATAAATTTTCTACTTTTAATTACCAAAATAACCAATAATTCCAAAATACATTTATTAATACAATATTTCCAAAAAAAAAAGGTAAGATTATTTTCCCACTACATAAAATTCCTCAAATTCACTCGCAAAATCAAAAATAATTATTGTATGCTAATCAATAGCTTAAAATATTTGTCAAATATTAAAAAATTGTCCCACAGACTAGTAGTAAAGTTTGTGATCATCAGAAAGCAATAGCTCTTACAGTGTTTGAGTATTTATTTCATTTGTGAAATAAACTGATCGTGAAGTGTCGCAATTTTAAAATGAAATTTCATTTCTGCAAGCTAAAATTGAATTTTTTAAAAAATCAGTAAAAATTTGGAAAATAACATCAGAAATACAGAATAAGCTTCTATTAATATCAAAAAAAGTATCTTTTTTGTATTCCATAAAATATATTATTTAAACTTCATTTAATCTGTTAAATTTTGCAATTTAACTATAAAAGAAGGATGAAAACAAACTTCAATTAATAATGTCAAAAATTAAAATTGGAGAAACTCGGGTGAATATGATTTTGAAAGATAATTGTATACTTTAATTAGATTACTATTTTCATAAACACATTATAATGTATTCATAGGGAGAAAGATTATAATTGAAATTCATACAATTTACTTACATATTTAAAAACTTAATTAGTAAAACAAAATGTTCATTAAGTACCAGAATTAAAAAAGTAAAAGCTTAGCAAATTGATATCACATTATTTATACACATTATTTTTTTAATGGTGATGTTTTTTTTTTAAATTTTTTTTTCAAGGGATACAAATATATAACAAAAAATCTACCTGAATGTCTGTACGCTCTGCAATCCATTTAGCAATAGTTTCAGCTTGAAACCCAATTCTGAAATAAAAACATATTGGATATAATAGTTGAATATAAATCATTAAACACATAAGATAAAAATGATGTATGAAATAATCTATACCACTGTATATAATTGACTAATTATTTAAAATTTCAATTTTTCCAGATTCTCTAAAAGTCCCCTCTGGTGACTAAAAATGCTGAATCTTTACACACTTATAGTATCCCCGACTAATCACACACTTATAGTATCCGGCCGACTAATCGGTTGCTCATGTCCTTGCTGACGAGCCGGTCGGTCTGGGTCTTCAACACTTATAGTATCCCCGGCCATCCAAATGGTTTCTCTAAGTCCTCGGACGAGACGGATGGTCTGGGCTTTCGACACTTATAGTATCATTGGTAGGTCGGACGGTCTGGGTCTCAACAACAACAACAACACTTATAGTATCCCCGTGTTCATGCGGAGTACGATCACGTTAAACATGTGGGTCCGAAAGTCCTTCTGAGAGGTTGGTGGTAGGGGAAGGAGGGTACGGTCCCTGTGGATGCCTCCCCCACTGGGTTCCGGTCTAAATTGGGTGGCACTTCCCGACCGTCCAAACAGTTACCTTACACCTTTCTGCTAGGTTGGACGGTCTGGGTTTCAACAACAACAACACTTATAGTATCCAGGGCGCGGTAGCCCATTGGTTAGCGCACTGGAGTTGCACTCGGTAGGCCCGGGTTCGATTCCAGTCACTGCCAAAACTGCCGCCGTGTTCACGCGGAGTACGATCACGTTAAACATGTGGGTCCGTAAGTCCTTCCAAGAGGTTGGTGGTAGGGGAAGGAGGGTACGGTCCCTGTGGATGCCTCCCCCACTGGGTTCCGGTTTAAATTGGGTGGCACTTCCCGGCTGTCCAAACTGCTACCTTACACCTTTCTGGTAGGTCGGACAGTCTGGGTCTCAACAACAACAACACTTATAGTATCCCGGCTGCCCATTTTGCTGCTCCATGTTCTCGGATGAGTCGGACGGCCTGGGCTTTCGACACTTATAGTATCAACTATGGTACAGAGACTAACAGTGCTGGATTTTCAATTTACTCCCCCCTTGAGGGTGGAGAAAAAAAATAGTAGTTTCAGTCTTTTCAAACTCTTCAGAAAAGTCCTGATGATCCAGAAAGCTGAATTTTTGTACACTTATAGTATGGACCATCAGACAGAACTTAACATAAATGGATTTTCGATTTACCCCCAGGGGTGAAGATAATGTTTTTTTTAAATCTTAACAGACTCCAGCAGAAACTCGACCATGGGTCAGAAATGAACTGGCCCAATTTTCCATTGAGGCAACTATTTTCAATGCTAAGTACTATGCATTGTTAAACAAAATGAAACTTATTAAAACTGCTTCTTTTTTTAACTGTTCATTGTCTTGTCTTTAACAGGCATAAATATGACTATAATATTATTTTAAAAGCCTCTTTAGATTTCCCATAATCTAAATCACAATCATTAACTTCCCAGCTTTGCACTTACACTTTTAACCTTTCCATGCTGAAAACCTAGTTAATTATTTCCATAGTCATGAAGTTTTTTGATTTGCAGTTTACATTTGATGTCCTATATACAAAATTTCTCAACAGTTCTCACCACCTAAATGGCCTTGTATGTATACATTTTAAAAATTTATTTAGTCACAAATTCTATTCTAAAATGCACATTTCATTCCCAACATGAACATGATTACAACATTGAATTCTACTCATACCAGTAATGCCTATGCTCCAGTGATGCACAAGAACAAGTATGTTCTGCACACCTTTGGGATATATAAAATAAATTTTCAAATACTTGCAATCAAGAAAAAACTACAGAGCAAAATAACTTTATTTTTAACTTTATTCTTAAGTTTTAACCATGTTCTTCTTTCTACCTTATGAACTATTTGTCTGTGGTTTAACCCTTTATGCTCCGACGGGACTTGTAAGTCCCAATTAATATAAAGTCAAATAAAATTAAAAGTCTTCCATGAATTCCAACGGGACTTTTAAAGTTCTTTCATTTAAACCTTCTTCTAATGATCAGTAGAAAGCAGCACTATATAAACGGTTTGTTCCGCATGGATATGGGTGAACAATTTCGTCATACGCTCAGTTTGAATGGCCATTTTGCTAGAAAGCTATTGACGTACTTCCAAGCTTCGTAACAACAGAATATTGATTGGTAAGTACTTTATATTTTTTTTACCTATTCTTTACGAACTTTCTTGTAATTTTAATTCAAAATATTACCAATTCAGTGAAAATTTTCTAACACGACCTGTTCTTGTTCTTTCGGGACTTTGAAGTCCCGTTGGGTCATAAAGGTCCTGGTGAAAAATGAATAATTTTTTTTTGAAATGAATTTTTGTTATTGCATTTTATTATAATTTATTTTTAGCACTTGAATATATTCAATTATCATGAAGTATTGGATTTCTTAATGGTTTTTTGTTTTGTCTTTGAGTATTTACAAATTTTTAGAGTTTTTCTCCCTTTTACAAAATACTTTCGATTTCTGTTTTGTTAGAATAATGTATAGACGAAGAAAAGGCTTGACGCCGGAAGAAATTAAAATTATCTGGGACGAATTACCATCTGATGTTGAAACATCAGAAGAGGATAGTAGTTCTGACGAAGATTCACCAGAACAAAATAAAACAAATAATCAAAGTTTGAATGCGACAAACATTCATAAAATTTCAGACTCTGAAAGCGATTCAAGTGAAGACACTGAAAGTGAAAAAATGACACCAAAAAGAATTTGGAAGAAAAGAGATTGTACATCAACTATCCCTCTATTTAGCTTATCTCATGGAACATGTGCATCATCTTTCGAAGGTAAAACATTGCCTACCGATTTTTTTTAACATTTTTAGACGATGAAATTATAAGTAATATTGTATTTCAAACAAACCTCTATTCAAATCAAAAACAAAGGAATATAAAGCCTATTTCTAAAGAGGAATTTTATGGATTTTTGGGACTAAATATGCTATTTAGCTACCACCGTTTACCTCGAGTACGAAATTATTGGAGCAGTGATATAAATTATTCTGTACCTGTTGTTCCTGATACTCTTTCACGAAATAGGTATTTCCAGATATTAGGTAACTTGCATGTAAATGACAATGAAGTAATACCAAAGCAAAATACTGATAGACTGTATAAAATTAGACCACTTATGGATAAACTAAATAAAAATTTTCAATCACTGAGAATGCCTCATCAAACACAAAGTATAGACGAAAGCTTGATATTATTCAAAGGACGCTCGACGCTCAAACAGTACAATCCTAAAAAACCAATAAAAAGGATACAAACTATGGTGTCGTTCAGATATGTCAGGTTACATGTATGAATTTGAAGTATATCAGGGAAAAGATGATTCAGAATTGAAAAGATTTGGTCTAGGAGGGAGTATAGTTCAAAAATTAACCAAATCTCTTGTAAATAAAAATCACATCATAATGATGGATAGCTTTTTTTCCTCTGTGGAATTGTATGAATATCTAAAATTTGTTGGTATATATGCATGTGGAACTGTACAAAGTAATCGTAAAGGTTTACCGTCTCTTGCAGTAGACAAAGCTTTGAAAAGGGGTGATTTTGACTGTCGCATAACAGACCAAGGAATTTCATACTTCAAATGGAAAGACAACCGCTGTGTTTTTTTCTTGTCCAATTACCATGGAACTGAAATTTGTAAAATTCAAAGAAAACAAAAAGATGGTTCAATTATGGATATACCAGCTCCTACAATAGTAAGAGATTATAACAGTCATATGGGAGGCGTGGATAAAAGTGACATGCTGAAATCACTATAGAAAGGCCAAAAGTGGTGGCATCGTCTTTTTTTCGGTATTATAGAAATTGCAATAGTAAACTCGTATATTTGCTACTGTGACATACAGGATAAAATACCTCTTCTAGAATACAAACGAAGGGTAACACAAGGTCTAATAACAATGTCAAAAGTGTCTTCGAAGAAAAGGGGAAGACCTAGATCAAATGCTGGAGAGATAAGTGAATTACCACCCCCAAATAAACGCAAGATAGCAAATTTTTCTGTTTCTGATGACATAAGACAACAAAACAATGCACATTGGCCAGTATTTGTAAAAAATAGAGGACGGTGTGAGTTTTGTGCTTCGAAAAAAATTGAGTCACGACCACATTCTCAGTGCACATTATGCAAAGTATTTCTTTGTGTTAATGAAAAAAAGAACTGCTTTTATCAATACCATAATTAATTGTATAAAAATATATTACTTTTCATTTATATTTAATATTTTTTCTTCTTCATACTAATGGATGTAATGGCAATGTAATGAACATAAATCCCGACGGGACTTTAAAGTCCCGTGTAATATTCTGTGTTATTACAATAAAAATAATTATTGTAAATGAATCTCAATTTTTGTGTGTCTTTCTACAGTTAAATTAAGCATAAAAAAAAATATATTGCACAAGTTTTCTAAAAATATCATAATTTGGGACATAAAGGGTTAAAATATTTACAGTTTCTCCAAAGCATTCTCTAGAGGATTTGCGTAGGATCGCTGTTTTCCTTTGAATCCGACAAGCAACTTAGGAGGCCAGAGTCGTGGGAGCATACATGGCGATGGAACACTTGGCTACAGTTTCCAATATTTTATATTGCTCTTTGAAAAATGTGAGTATTCAAATCCAAGAAATATGCAAAGTCAATATAGGAATAGAAGTAAGTGATCTCAGACAATATACACTCCCCTTAAAAAAATAAGCACGAAATGCAAATTCTTAGATCATGAATGAACGAATGAATTTTAAACGACGAAACTTGCTGTATACTTTGAATACAATATGCAAATATAGAAACACGTGTATAATAGCAATTGGCTCCATACCAAATACGTAAATCAGCATCTTGGTAAAAGAAGGTTCTTTGTTCCTTTCTGTGCATCCTTACTTCTACTACGGACGTTAGTGAAAATACGAAATAGCCATTTCATTCAATATGTCCCTAAGAAGATGTTTAGATGATGGTCAGCGATGGCGAGACGTAGGCAGATTAGATCCAACAGAACAACTCATCTCCAATGGTGTCAGGAACATGTCAGTTAGACCATAAATGGGTGGAGCAATATCCTATTCACAGATATGTCTAGATTCGCTTTGCAATCGGACGATCGACAGATTTTTGTGTGGAGAGGGGCTGGTACACAGTATCAAGCGATTAACATCATCCAATGCCAATCATTTTCTGGTGATGGTATCCTTGTATAGGCTGGGATTTCCTTCACTGGATGTACTGACCTCCATTTCTTCCTCAATGGTACTGTGACTGGTCAAAGATATTGCAATGAAATCCTTGATCCCTATGTTCACCCTTATGTGGGTTGTAATGGATAAAGGCCTACCTGTAGCTGCAGCGAGGCTAGAATATAAAGTAGGTACTGTTGCTTGCCTGTTGTGCCCGACTAATAATGCTAAGTAGCATTCGTTGGAAGATGTTGTAACTCAGGGGTGACCTGAGCCTGACCTTCTGCTTATTGTTCCACTATTTTAGAATTGGGTCCATAAGCGTGAAATCACAGAATGGTGAACTCTGAAAAATTCAGTAACTTCTCCAATAGATTGGCCATATTCTAACCTGCCCACGGCTCGCCATTGCTGACTATCATCTAAACACCTTCATTGGGAAATATTGAATGAAATAGCTATTTTGGATTTTTATCCTAATGGCCATAGTAGAAGTAAGGATGCACAGATAGAAACACTTGCTTTTGCCACGACAATGATTTACATATTTGGCAAGGAGCCAATTGCCATTATGCATATGTTTCTATATTTGCATATTGCACTTGAAGTATACAGCAAATTTCATCCAATAAAATTCATTCGTTCGCTCGTGATCCGAGAATTTGCATTCCATGCTTATTTTTTGAAGGGGAGTGCACATTTCAAGAATACGAAATGTTTTTATTCATTGCATTCAGCTTCCATGCAGAAGGAATATCTCTTGATGGAACAGCATATAAAGTCAAGTTTTACACGTAAGCATCTTAATGAAATTAATATATTTGCTCTGCCTAGTGGCTCTTCATCATATCCTGCTCTCTCTCTCGTTTTTCTATATCTAGATCTTCAGACCAACCACCCTGATATCATCAGACCATCCTAATCAATTCTTTGAATTTTGTCTGGAAATCTATTATTCACAGACCTTCATGGTGGTATTTCTTACTCACGGTGGTATTTTTTGCACTCGATTTCTCGAAATCATCTTTCTCTCACTTTCTGATGATAACTAAATGGCTTTGTTTCTGATTTCCCAGACTACCTTATTTACTGATGATAACTATAATAGTTCCATTTTCAAATTCAAGGGCTGTGTCATAGCTGCCGGGATCTATGACTTCTCCAGAGTCCAACAAAAATTCTTTAAGTGATTTTCTGAGTTCCTTACACATTGATTTATATAATTTTTAATTAACACTAAATATCATTTCCTCAAACCTTTTCTAAAAGGGATAGTTTCATTTCACCTCAATCACACATGCAATCATTTCACTTAAATTTGATAAAATAACACTTTATAACATAAGCAAGATATTATTAGGAGAATGCTTCTGAAACATATTTAATAAGTAATACAGGTTAGATGATTATATAGAAGCAGAGCATAGATCTAGTGTTGGATTTTATAATTTAATAGTAAGCTTTGTTTAGGCATTAAGTAATTAGCTTATGCAATTTTAAGCATTGCTTTGAACATTCAAATAAAACATGTCTACATTAGAAAGGAATCCCTAAAATTTCAAATATATTCTGCAAAATATATCATACTTTAAAAATGTAGAATAATATTTTAACAGAACTTTAGTACTTGTAATGTACTTAACTAATTTGGGTTGATTTGTTGCTTCAGTATTTTAGTATTAGTCAAGCTAAAATGATAGGAGTCTGAATTTTAAGCTGATTCTAAACCCTATAACATCTGTGACAAAGAATGAGGTCTCTCCTGCATAATCTTGTTCACTATACTGGTTTAAAATTGTCATTTAAAAACAAATAATTAAATATCCTACATACCTTTGGATATCCATCTGATCACCTTTCTTTGGTTTTCCCTTTTCAGGAAAATGCATGAAAACAGGAGCAGAGTTCATTCCCAACTGAAAAATACATTTCCTTTTTTTTTCCATACATGTAATTTTTTTAAACATATAAATTGAAGTAGAAAAACTTGAAAACTAAAATGCATTATAGTTTACTGAAAATAATAACTAAAAAATTCATCCTGTGTTTATAGAAAAATCTGTACGGTCTGTTAGCAAACCTAGGCCTTAGGTCTGCAAGTTTGAGAGATCCCCAATTTAACATTTAATAGACAGCTATCAAAAATGTATACAGATATATAGTGACAATTAAAGTTACAATTTTAATTCATTTCATGGTTATTTGTTAATACAATGATGTAAAACTAAGAACATCACTTAAAAATGAACAACTTATATTTAGCTCTATCCCAAAAAACTGATCAGCTAGCACTCTATACAAACTTACAGAAATGTCAAACTTAATAAAACAAACAATATGAACTTTCAAGAAAAATAAATATACATATAATATGATTACTAATATAAACTTTAATAATTCTGTTTATCCTCTGACTGGTAGGAAAAATTAACTGTATTGCAGGATCGTCACATACTTTATTTTCCAGCTGTTTCTACCAATCTAAGAAATATTACTACTCAGACAATAATTGGCCGGCTGATTAAAAAAGGTTAACACATGCTTCTGAGAATAAAAATTAGATAAAATATTTGGGTTGTTTAAAACCAGAGGTTCTGGCCCAGTCGTACACCAAGCTTATCCTCATCACTGGTATATAGATTACAAACTGTCCTTGTAGAAGGCTTCATTTTAAAATTATTCAGATCATAAGACAGCACTAGCAGTGGGAAAATTACAGCTTCTGGTTAGCCAATCCTCTTTAGTAAAACTTGTGTTCACGCAGATCACATTATCTCAGAACCTCCATTTCATTAACTGCTCTATTGGGCATACTTGTGTCATAGAAATTTGATCTCTGCTTTGATGCTCTTCTGAATATCTTGGTAATATGGCTATGTGACTAGTCTCATAGAAGTTGAGACTCATACAAAAACAAAATGGCATGACCAAGACAAAGAGAAATTATAAAATAATAAAATTGATGACAACAAGAAAAAAAAATAAAAATTCACCACTGAAAATAAACATGATAGCTACACAATGTTGCATCAAAACATTTTCTTTTTTTGCACAAATACAAGCAAGGCATTTCTCCAATTACACTTGTTACTTCCCCATACATATACATATAAAACAAATTAATTACCCAACATTATTTACTAGAGAAAACATTTTCATTTACTATAATTCATCATTTTCTAACATTCTACATTATAGAATATACTTTATCTGTTTAGCGAAAACCTGTTTTCCAAAAATTTTCACAAAGGGATTTTGCAGAAATATCTTCTTTTATAATATGCTTTGAATAGTTTGGGAAGGGAAGCTCTATTAGGCAATGAACAGATAAGGTAACATTCATGGTTTGAATTGTGTAGGTTTTGTTAGCATTATGCTAAAAGATATTTCATTTTGCTAAGACAATTTCAATAATTTCAGCTAATAAGCAAATATTGCAATCCAAACACTAGACCTAGGATTCTGGCTAGCATGCATATTTCAAGCAAAAGGAATTTAAATTGCATATAAAATTAAAATATTGATCAAAATGCATCCCCATTACTTTCAGTTTATAAATATTTTATGATTGGTTTATGGCAATAAGAAATTTTTAATTACTTTTTTGTAGTTGTCAAATGGCCATCTTATATGTATTTCATATGAATATATGAAATTTTTTTTTCAATGATGAATGACACTTATGTTGAAGAAAATTTTAAAATTTTAAAATAATTTTAGAGACTTAAATTAAAATGCTAGACATTTTTTGCCAGTTTAAACCCTAGCAACAGTACAGCAAGTACTTTCATTAAAGACATGCTAAATTGTAAAATATTTAAAGACCCCTGTGCACGATGCCATAAGTTAAATCAATAAATTAAACAGTCAACTTATTGTGTGAACTTGTATCATGTAAAATGAAAATTGAATGGTACAATTTCTTGCGTACAACTTCTTGAATGAACCTTTGAAACTGCAAAGATTGTATAATTTCTTGACTGTAATTGACCAATCGGAACACTCACTGCATATGGTGCCACAATTCCTTTTCACATTTTTTCACTGATTTCTGATTTGCTTGTGTATGAGTTGCATCTTTGAATACTTTATGCATTTTTAATTGACTACTTTACTTATACATTCAATTTAATTAATTTGTGTATTTCATTTTAACTTTTATTTTCAAAAACAAACTGTTTCTTTCTTCTACCTATAGGGACTCCATTTCACCCTAATTTTACAGGAGATCTCAAAATTATAATTTTCAAAAAAAAAAAAAAAAATTCATTGAAATTTAACTTTATTCGCAATTACTATCATAAGATAATTAGGTATTTATTATTAAAATTTTAAACTAATTATTTATGATGTTTTGTTTACACAAGGGTGGAAAACTGAAAACTGAGTTTTGTAGCACCTTTGTAGCAGGAAATATTGCTGTTTCGTAGCAGTGCAGAGCAGTTTTGTAGCAGCTAGAAAATGATGTTGCGCACACTCGATAGTTATTTTAGGCATATAAAAATTTCATTTTACATTAATTAAAGCATGAAGAGTATTAAATCTTAAAAAGTTAAGCTAGAAAAATGAGAAAAAGATTTAATGATACTATCTAATCTTAAAGAACAGAAGTTGCCTGCTAGTTAAATAATACACACAAAATTTTTTTTATCCAAAATACAAATAGTTTATGTCCGAGATGCTTGTTTTTTAACAGTTTGGACACACTGAATTAATTCGAGTTTCTGTGCTCTTCTAATTTTGTGAGATTTTTTTCAATATTTGATTTTGCCTCTTTTAAGAGAACTTGGCCATTTTCAATCACTGATAAATCTTTCTTTTTTATGCTGCCTTCAATCATCTTTTCTGCTGTAGAAAGTACTTTTTGTGATTGTAACTTTTTTTTTTTAACTCATCACTGTCTATTTTCAAACTCTTTAGTACATCTTTCTCGTGTTCAGCTTTTGGCTTAACTCCCTTTCTGCTGTTTTCTCCATTCTTTGTCTATATTTTTCTCCTGCTTCTTTTACAGATTTTAAAAGTTCTTCAGTTATTGACAAATTGCTCACATCTCCATTTAGTAGATTTTCAAAATCTTAAGAGGAAAACTTCAAAAAGTCAGGAGTTTTATTATTAAAACATAAAAAATTTTTTATTGTATCACTTTATATTACAACCAGTTTTTCCCTAGGACTAAAAAAGGCCAGAAAAAGGGGACTACATAAAGACACTAAGTTCCAAATACTAATTAATGTGAAATTTAATAAAAGATAAAAAATCACTGTCAAACTATTATCAAGAATATCTGAATTTAATTGCTTTTTTAGTTTTGTTAAATTCCTTCTCCTTTAAATATTGAAGTTAGTTTATAAATTTCACTTTCCGAATATTCATTTTAGAAAAGTTCATATGTATTTTTTAGGTTCTAGCGTAACTACAATTTGAAATAATAATTCATAGCTTCAGTTTCCAAAAAAGTAAAATAAAAAATATTTAATAAATTTATGAATGATCAAAATTTATTTTCGATCTATGCTTGCTAACCTTATAAGAAAAAACAGATTTTAATGTTATTTTATAAGGTGGGGAAAGTTTTAAGTTCGAATAAATACGAAATTTTCCCTATAATTATTATATAATTTACTTTTCTATGCAAATATAAGTAATGCTTAAGACATATAAAAGTATTTATTAATACTATTTTATTTATTGTGCAAAGCATTGTCAGTTGTGAGTCCGCGTAAATCTTTATTGAATTGAGTTTGGTTATTGATGCACCCGCGTAGCGCGTTAAAGGCGAATACGCGAATAAAGTGCAATTTATATTGTGAATTCGCTACACCGGTGCCACGCTCCCGCACAAATGGTGCACGAAACACGAGCGGCCTTGAACGCGCATAATGAGCGCGTGCGCGATTGACACCCATTTCAATGCTACGCAGACAGGGCCGGTTCAAGGATATTTTCGTGTGTGGGCAAGACAGTTTGGGGCCGCCCTTCATATATATAAATATAAAATACAAATATATAATAAAAATTTTCTTAATGTTTCCTTAATAATTCCTTCCTTCTTAATGTGACGCAACAAGCCCATTTTCCATTGGTTAATCTTTATCCAATGGCATGATTCACATCCTCGTAAGGGCCCGCTCGCTGGCTTAAACTTTGAAACATAAAAATGAGTTTTTTTCCATGTTTCATACTTTCACTCGAAATATCTTCGAAATTATAAAAGATCGATAGAATTATATTAAGTGATAAAAAAAATATGTATGAGGAAATTTAGTTTCTAAATTTATATGTATATTTAAAAAAGCTTTTATAGTTTTCGAGTAATCATCTTGTCAAGTGGAAGAAGTTTGAAAATTTGAAGTATTTCAAGTTTGTAATGCTTATACCTTAAAAACTAAAAGTGATAACTATAAACAATTAGTATGAATTTATTGCTCTTTAAAAATCCTACAAGTGTATATAATTGGATTTTAGGTCACTTTCTTGGTTTTTGAAGTATATCGAAATTATAACCACTATACTTTAAAAACCAAGTTTTCCAATGGGTGGGAAAGCTGTAATATTTGAAATGCCACGATTGTTGCAGATCAGTCTGGTTACTTACTCTTTTGTGAAATATTGGTGCACAAGCACGAGATATTTTGCTTTGTTTAAAAAAAATTAGGAAGTCAAATGAATATGGGGATTCTAAAGATGTTTAATGATTGGTGAGGTTTGAACAGAATAGGTGGAAATATACGCATTCAATTACGTATTTATGTGCCGCCAGACACATTTATAGATTAACTCGAATGTAAAATCTCCACAGTAAGTTTAATTTTTATACTGCAAATCAAGTTAGTCAAATAATCGAATATATAAAAGTGGAGTCTATGGTCGGAGTTTTCAGATGAAATTGGGGTGAAAATTAAAAGCGGTAGCTAGTTACAAATAGTTAATTTGTATTGCTTTGAAAGCCTATAAACGAAACAAATGAGTCTGAAATAATCGAATAAACTTATTGAACTTTACTGGAGTTTTATCTTACAAAATATTATTCACGCAAAGCAATTTCGATTCCATCGGACTACAGTCACCGCCGATTATATTTTTCTGAATTTATCAGGAATCAAAAGTAACTTACTCATTATGTAGTGTCATGAAAGTTGCCCTCATCCATTTTTTAATAAAATTTGAATTTTTAATTGCATAAATCTTATGAATAATTTGTATATCTTAGCAGTAAAACATTATAAGCAAATCAAAGAAATGATTTTATGAATAAATTAGAAAAGAGGAGAGATGAAGGAAAAGCATTTCAATCCCTACGAAGCTAAGACATAATATAACAGGACAATTCAGAATTTTGCCGGTTATATTATCAGCAATTTATTTAAATAGCTAATCTTTAATATTAAATTTAAAATGCAAAAATATTTAAATTTGTTGGTTTTTGATTTCGCAGATAAAAATCTGAGATTCTATTTCGAAGCAGTTTGTGACTGTCCATTGTAGCCCCTCTAAAATCTGATTAACATACAGAAGGAACATAGAATATAACCACTATACTTCACAAATCAAGTTTTCTAATGGGTGAGAAAACTGTAATATTTGAAATGCCACGATTGTTGCACATCAGTCTGGTTACTTATTCTTTTGTGAAATATTAGTGCACAAACACGAGATATTTTGTTTTGTTTAAAAAAAAAATTAGAAAGTTAAATGAACTTGGGGGGATTCTAAAGATGTTTAATGATTGGTGAGGTTTGAACAGAATAGGTGGAAATATACATAATAATGGAATACTATCCAAATTACAACAAAATTTTACACTTTGACTAATTTAACATCTGCTTTATTGCATCACTGGAACGAATTACCCGGTATTGACTGGGATGCAAATAAACCCCCGTTACTACATTTACAAATAACACTACTCAATTTTCTTCAAATCCTAAACCGACGTGAAATTACCAGTACGCTATCCGCAAAGCGAAAAAAAACATAAACGCTCTCCGTGATGCAAAATATAAATGAATGAAAGATAAATAACCTCTAGGAGATGAACGTGGCATTAGATCGTTACGGTAGCTGTTAAATCGTATGATTAGCTGTTAGATCATATCGATGGCTGGAGATTCTGTAACTGTTAAATCGAGAATAAAGCTGCTAGGTCATATCAGTAGCTGGAGATTATCTGATTTTGGAATTTAAAAATTCGATAAAAATCGAATGTAAATATTGGTAAAATGCCTTCGAGATGCATTAGTTCAGGTATAGATGAGACTGTGTCGAAAGCCCAGGCCAACCGACTCGTCCGAAGACATGGAGTAACAAAATGGATGGCCGGAGATGAGACTGTGTTCAATGAGATAGATATCGGTCGGCATTGTGGACAAACACACAGATAGATTCTTCTTTTCATTATTATAGATTCACTGGGGAGTGAAGACGATTGAAATGTAATGTTTAAAATGCCCCTGAGTTTGTGACAAGTGAATGAAAAAATATAAAAAAATGTTCGAAGATACAAAACCTAATTCAAAAGCAGGAAAAATATATAGAATAGAAAAGGGGACAACAATTAGGAAAAAAGGTGGAGGGGGTAAAAATTAAAAATATTCTAATTTTCTGCCGAAAGATAAAGTGCATAACAAAACTAAGAGAGAGGGGAAAATCATATTTGCAATCATTAGAGAATAAGGCGGTAAAACACGTAATATTTATTTTCGTAATTTTGAAAAAAATAATAAAAGAAAACATCTGAAAAGAATTTGGAGATACATGGGCCCAACAGAAACACAGGAAAATATCCAAATGCTTCCAAATTCATTTTAAAAAGGATGGGGGGGGGGGGGGGGGGGGGGGGTTTAGAAATTAAAAAATATGAACTTTCAAGTGGGGTAATAAAAATAGGGTGTATTAAGAATAAAAAATAAATTCCATTCGTTGGAAAAGAGGAACGTCAATATTTCATTTTTTCTTGGTTTTGAAATAAAAAATGGACAAAAAAATACTACATATCATACAATACAACTTTATATAAGAATAATAATAAATCGAATGTTGACTAGAACATGGGGATATTAAATGAATTGTTTGAGTAGAAATAAAAAAAATCACAATATCAAAATGTATATTATAAATTTTAAGGTTGTTTAATTAACATTTTACTTAAAAGTGTATTAAATTATAACTAAAAGTGTAATTATGAAAAAATAAAATAGTATTTACGGATTATTGAACGTATATCTAGACAGAAATTTGTATGCATGAGTAAAAGAATATATATAATTCCTAGATTGAGTCTATAGAATAAATTTATTAATTTATGAAACAGCTCTAACAATTTATAAACAACTTTTGCACTTTCATGCAGATATTCAAAAAGGAATATTTTACTTCGCAAAAATATTTTGCACCATTTTTTTTTTCATTTTGCAATGAAACTGGAAAAAATACAAAACAATACAAACAAAAATACAAGATCATTTTACACCATTGCTTAGTTATTTGCCTCTGAAATTCCTCATAGAACAGCCACGGGGCATATTATTTTGGATAAAAACATGAAAAATTATTCTTTTATCAATATTATTCTTTTATCAATATTTTGTACCATTTTTTTTTTTTCATTTTGCAATGAAACTGGAAAAAATACAAAATTAAGATCATTTTACACCATTGCTTAGTTATTTACCCCCGAAAATTCCTCATAGAACAGCCACGGGGCATATTATTTTGGATAAAAACATGAAAAATTATTCTTTTATCAATATTATTCTTTTATCAATATTTTGTACCATTTTTTTTTTTTTCATTTTGCAATGAAACTGGAAAAAATACAAAATTAAGATCATTTTACACCATTGCTTAGTTATTTATCCCCGGAAATTCCTCATAGAACAGCCACGGGGCATATTATTTTGGATAAAAACATGAAACATTATTCTTTTATCAATATTTTGTACCATTTTTTTTTTTTTCATTTTGCAATGAAACTGGAAAAAATACAAAATTAAGATCACTTTACACCATTGCTTAGTTATTTACCCCCGGAAATTCCTTATAGAACAGCCACGGGGCATATTATTTTGGATAAAAACATGAAAAATTATTCTTTTATCAATATTATTCTTTTATCAATATTTTGTACCATTTTTTTTTTTTCATTTTGCAATGAAACTGGAAAAAATACAAAATTAAGATCATTTTACACCATTGCTTAGTGATTTACCCCCGGAAATTCCTCATAGAACAGCCACAGGGCATATTATTTTGGATAAAAACATGAAAAATTATTCTTTTATCAATATTATTCTTTTATCAATATTTTGTACCATTTTTTTTTTCATTTTGCAATGAAACTGGAAAAAATACAAAATTAAGATCATTTTACACCATTGCTTAGTTATTTACCCCCGGAAATTCCTCATAGAACAGCCACGGGGCATATTATTTTGGATAAAAACATGAAAAATTATTCTTTTATCAATATTATTCTTTTATCAATATTTTGTACCATTTTTTTTTTCATTTTGCAATGAAACTGGAAAAAATACAAAATTAAGATCATTTTACACCATTGCTTAGTTATTTGCCTCTGAAATTCCTCATAGAACAAACAGCCACGGAGCATATTATTTTGGATAAAAACATGAAAAATTATTCTTTTATCAATATTTTGTACCATTTTTTTTTTTTCATTTTGCAATGAAACTGGAAAAAATACAAAATTAAGATCATTTTACACCATTGCTTAGTTATTTGCCTCTGAAATTCCTCATAGAACAGCCACGGGGCATATTATTTTGGATAAAAACATAAAAAATTATTCTTTCATCAATATTTTGTACCATTTTTTTTTTCATTTTGCAATGAAGCAGGAAAAAATACAAAATTAAGATCATTTTACACCATTGCTTAGTTATTTGCCTCTGAAATTCCTCATAGAACAGCCACGGGGCATATTATTTTGGATAAAAACATGAAAAATTATTCTTTTATCAATATTTTGTATCATTTTTTTTTTCATTTTGCAATGAAACTGGAAAAAATACAAAATTAAGATCATTTTACACCATTGCTTAGTTATTTGCCTCTGAAATTCCACATAGAACAGCCACGGGGCATATTATTTTGGATAAAACATGAAAAATTATTCTTTTATCAATATTATTCTTTTATCAATATTTTGTACCATTTTTTTTTTCATTTTGCAATGAAACTGGAAAAAATACAAAATTAAGATCATTTTACACCATTGCTTAGTTATTTGCCTCTGAAATTCCTCATAGAACAGCCACGGGGCATATTATTTTGGATAAAAACACGAAAAATTATTCTTTTATCAATATTATTCTGGGGCTAATACCAAAGACTAAATTCAGTACCAAATTAATTTTATTGGTTGAAACACATAAAAAATCAACAAAAAATGTAGTCAATTAAGAAATTTTGCAAAAATATTTTAAATAATTGAAAGAAAAAGTTACCCGAATAGTTAGAACTTAAAAGACAGCCATATTTGTGGATGGATTTGTGAATCTTGCACGGCAGCATAACACAACACTTTGAACAATAAGAAGTAGCTTTTTACTTGTAGTCATTGTGTTTGTTATCTACATGGTCTTCAGCTAGGCTCAATGACTAAATCAGCTAAAACGGTAGACGACCAAAAGAATGACCATCTGGACTAATCTCCTCCCTCCCGTCCTTTTAGAAGTGCGATCATAGAGGCCGCATCCATGTGTTTGCAATTTGAATTTGAAACCAGGAAAAAATTCTGAGAATCGGCCCTTGGGTTTTTCCCAGTATTTGGGGAAAACAAAGTCCCCTAAGGGATTACAGGCTGCACCCAGCTGCAAGTTGTTTAAAATCTGGTAATCTCCCAAGTGTTTGAGCGTACGTACTTTCAAGCAGAACTATACATTGCTTCGAAAAAGATATAATTATGGGAGAAAAACGATTTTATCCTTTTTATATTTTAATACTATCTAAAAAAGTGAATTCATTTATATTAAAGTGGCACAAAATAGGTTCATTTTCAAAATATTTTTTTTAATACGATCACAAAAGTCATTCTTACTACACCTAATTTCACTTCCAAATGGCCGCCCCTAATTCGTCCGCTGTGGGCAATTGCCCACGCCGCCCACGCCTTAAACCGGGCCTGTACGCAGATTGTATGTGCCCGCTCAGCGTGCATAGCGTTATTGCATGCCAGCATCCGCTAATAAAAGAAGATTCATTTTGTAATGCGATGCGAATTGCATATGCTCGCGCATCGTGCGTATCGTTATTGCATGAAGTGGAGTCATCGTTATTGTATATAACTTACGCGGATTGCATGCCCCTCTGAAGTATTCTTAACATTAGCCGAGAGCCCGCGGTGACTTGCATGCGCAGCAGAGATACGCGATCTAAAACTGCTTCCTAAACTGCACGGCGATCATCGACAGCTACTTCCTAAATTGCACCGTTAGCCGTGACTTAGATGCGTAGCGGTGGTGAGTGATCGACATCTATTGCAAAGAACTATAGGGCTGATCACCGAACTCCGTAATTAAATATGAAGGAAATAAATTTTCCAGTATTTCATCAAAGCCAGTGAAGATCCATGCAATGCTAGTGTAACGCGTTATTCTAAACACAACTTTTCATTCCCTTCTTATCATCCTGTATTTTGACTTGTTCAACATAAATAGATACATGTTCCGGCAAACTGCAGCGTAAATTTATGTGAAAATTATTTATTTTAATAAAATATTTATTTATTTTTTTACCCGCACTATTAAAATAAGAGTTTTGTTGCTCTAATATGGAATAATTAAAAGATGAAAATTTAAATAAATGCAAAAGGGTACTTAACGACTATCTCTAACGATCTATCTATCTGAAGTAAAAATCGGTACAACTGCAGAAAATTCGTAAAAGTCGGAATTTCTATACTTTTAAACAACAAACATAAAATAACTTGAAAAAGAAGCTATTAAAAAATAGTACAGTACAACCTCGAAAATCCGGTTGTTTTCCAAATTTTCGTTTTTTTTTTTTCCCGGATTGACGAAGTCGCGGATTTAAAACAACAGGGTAAGATTATTTATATGGAATTATATTTTATAAACAAATACCGTATTTTCCGGTCGACTTTCTGAACCCCGTAATGAAACGAAAGTTTCCGTAAGTTTAAACGAAAAGTTCCGTAAGTAAACGAAAGTTTTGGCCGTAGATCGGCTCGTGGTTGGAGCGTGAATTACGTTGTTGGCGTTAATCTTTCCTCCCCCTTATTCAAGTCACAACTCCCGATGAATTATTTCGCGTAAAATATACATCGTTATTTAAGTACTGAATTTTTATTATTAAAATTTCCTTTCCTCATTATTGAAAAAGGCATTTTTCTGAAACAATGTAATTTTTAATATTAAGCAGTTTAAAACGTTATCGTAACATTTTATCACAGATTGTTCAATTAAATCTAAAAATCCCGAGAATTCATATTAATGCTCACGGAAATTTATTTTGTTCACTTCGTAGTACGAATCCCATTCTTCAATGAATTCTGTTTTGTCTTCAGAATTTCCTCTCCCTCCCAATATCTGACGATTTTTTCGTTTTCGTCGAACGTGTCAGCTTAAAATCGACAGTATATTTTGCCTTTTTTGTTTAGAAAGCCATATTTACATACTATAAATAGCAAATAAATAACTAAATAATATCGTATCGCACAGAACCGAGCACCAAGGTCATTAACATACAAACCTCTCAAAGGGCTCAGCTGTGTTTACGATTAGGAACTAAGCAAATTCCTTTCTTCCCTTTCTCTGCCCCACCACGTCCCGGTGTTGCAGCAGCCTAGTAATGACTCATCGTAATTTAGAAAAATCATTGAGAGGAGAGATATTTTTCTTTTTTAGGAAAGACATTTATTTTATCTACTGCGATATTTTTTACATATATGACTATTACTAATAAAGTTTTTACTTTTTTCAGAGTCATCGGCCTTATATTAAACATAACATTATATAGATGCTAGAAAATAAATAAAACTTTTAAATTCTTATTTTTTGCTTTTCGTTCGTTAATAGCGAAAACGGTTTAAACGCATTTACACCTTTAAATATATCAGCAAAAGTGCTAATCCTCGCGCTTTACTAAATCTCGGTGCTACATTAAATTCTTCTGGTGCTTCATTAAATCTCTACAAAGCCGATAAAACGGAAGTTCTGCACTGTGATGATGATGCACCAATCGTAAATAAATGGAGTGATGGCGAAATTCGCGATATGATATTAAATAAAAAAATATCAAAGTAGGGATGATAAATGTGGAGAAGAAAAAATACCCATTGATAATCTTATGCAAACAATCGATCATGTAATTAAAGGTCTTGAATAAAGAAGCTCTAAAACCGAACAGATATAATGACCATCTACAGGATAAAGAAAACTGCTTTCTCATAAACTAAAATTAATGAAATAACAAATGTTAATTCAAATATTTAAACGAAATGATAAAATGTAATTTTATCATTTCTCGTTTCGTTCACACATTCTAAATTACTAATGTGTATATATTTTTTCTTAGAAATTTCTTTTGCCCTATTTTTTAGATTAAATAATATGTTTTAATTTATTAACTTAACTTTTGTCATTATTTTTACTAAAGATAGTGCTTTATAGTGTATTTAGTTAATATTAAATCTGAATTTTATTAAAATTCTATAATCCGGAATCGGCAAAGTCCGGATTTTCAAGGTTGTACTTTAAAATACTCGTGATGTGGTCATGTGATACGCAAACTTGTTTTACTGAAAATGCGGTCTGAAATCGCGCCGAATAACTGTAGATAACCGGATTTTTCTTCTCGTATTTCGGACCGATTAGTGCGGAACTTTCGCTTTTGCACGTGTAAAAAAATTACGATTTTGGCGCAGTTTGGCGCAGATATTGAGATTTTAGGTGCTTTTGTAGCAGGATGTAGCAGTGAACGGAAATTGTAGCAGTTTGGCGCAATTGGCGCAGATTTTCCACCCCTGGTTTACAGTACTCATACATAGATGGTGCCAGCACAACTTATATTGATCTAAAAGGTAACAATATACACGTTTGAAGAAACATATTAAAAGTATAGTACAGTACAACCTCGAAAATCTGGACTTTGCCGATTCCGGATTTTCGATTTTTCTGGATTATAGAGTTTGAATAAAATTCAAACCTAATATTAACTAAATACACTATAAAGTACTATTTTTAATAAAAATAATGATAAAAGTTAAGTTAATCAATTAAAACATATTATTTAATACAAAAAATTGGGCAAAAGAAATTTTAAAGAAAATATATACACATTAATAATCTAGAATGCATGAATGAAACCAAATGATAAAATTACATTTTATCATTTTCTTTTAAATATTTGAATTAACGTTTGTTGTTTCATTAATTTTGGGTTATGGGAAAGCAGTTTTTTTTATCCTATAGACGGACATTATTTCTGCTCAGTTATAAAGGCTCTTTCTTCAAGAACTTTAATTGCATGATCAATTGCTTGCACAAGATTATCAATGGGAATTTTTTCTTCTCCACATTTATCATCGCTACTTTGCTCTTTCCTTATTTAATATCATATCGCGAATTTCGCCATCACTCTATTTATTTATGATTGGCATATCATCATCACAGTGCAAAACTTCCTTTATATTGGCTTTGTCGAGATTTAATAAAGAGCTGGAAGAATTTAATATAGCACCGAGATTTAATAAAGCACGAAAATTAGCACTTTTGCCGATATATTTAAAGGTGTAAATGTGTTTAAACTGTCTTCGCTATTAACGAAATGAAAAACAAAAAATAAAAACATTTATTTTCTAACATCTATATAATGTTATGTTTAAAAAAGTTAATGACTCTGAAAAAAAGAAAAACTTATTAGTAATAGTCAAATATGTAAAAAATATAGCAGTAGAAAAAATAAATATCTTTTCTAAAAAAGAAAAATATATCTCCTTTAAATGATTTTTCTAAACTATGATTAGTCATTACTAAGCTGCAGCAGCACCGGGATGTGGTGGGGTAGGGAAAGTGAAGAAAGGAATTTCCTTGGTTCATAATCGTAAACACAGCTGACCCTTTTGAAAGTTCAGTGTGTTAATGACCATGTTGCGCGGTTCTGTGTGATACGATATTATTTAGTTATTTATTTACTATTTCTAGTATGTAAATATGACTTTCTAAACAAAAGGCAAAATATACAGTCGATTTCAAGCTGTCAGGCGATTTGATGAGAATGAAAAACGTGTCAGATATTGAGAGGGGGAAGGGATTCTGGAGACAAAACAGAATACATTGAAGAATGGGATTCTTACTACGAAGTGAACAAAATAAGTTTGTGAACAAAATAAGTGAACAAAATAAGTTTCCGTGAGCGTTAATATGAATTCTCAGGATTTTTAGATTTAATTGAACAATCTGTGATAAAATGTTACGGTAATGTTTTAAAGTGTTTAATATTAAAAATTACATTATTTAAAAAAAATGTCTATTTCAATAATGAGGAAAAGAACTTTTGATAATAAAGAATAAGTATTTAAATAAAGGTGTATATTTTACATGAAATAATTCGTCGGGAATCGTGACTTGGGAGGGGGGGATTAAAGGTAACAACGTAATTCACCAGACTTGCCAACTCTCCGGATTTTGGCTGGAGACTCCGGATTTTTTATTAATTCTCTGGCTTCCGGATTACTAACAAAATTCTCCGGCTGTTTTTGTTTGAAATTTATCAATTACCCAGACATGGTATAATTCCTCGCAAAAAAAAACCAGATTTGCACTTTTTAGCATGGATTTCTACTATTTCTGGAATAGTAGTAAAACCATAATAAAATTTTATTTAGAGGGGGGGGCTATATTTTTGTTCCAAAGCCAAATTGTCACCAGGGAAATGACGTGTTTAATCTCTACTGATTGATCTACTATTTGTTTATAAAATATAATTCCATATAAATAATCTTACCCTGTTAAATTAAATCCCCAACTTTATCAGTCTGATAGTAAAAAAAAAAAAACTTTGAAAATTTGGAAAAAGTCCGGAATTTGGATGTCCAGATTTTCGAGGTTGTACTGTACTTACAAATAAAAAAAAGAAGCAATATATTCATAAAAGGAAATGTATTTACAAATAGTAATAAAGTAATCAAAAGTATTGTAAATAACAAGATTGTCGGAGAGCTCTGCAGGCAAATAACAAGAAAGTTGCACATTCAATAAGTTGAATCAAGTAAATAGACCAAGTTTCTGGGAGTGAAAAAAATAGTTTGTTCATTAAATCACTTTGTATAAATTGAAAGTTGTATGAGCAGAACTTGAAAGGTCAAATTATTGATTCAATTTCTTGTATTGCATACAGAGGCCTTAAGTTCAATAATATAATAATCCAGTATATGCACTCTGTCGGTATCATCTCAGTGGAGTATCAAACTTAACATGTTTTGCAGTAATGTTCATATGTGAATGCTAAAGGCAAAGGGGTTTGGTTGAGCTTTGTTATACATAAAACTATGATAATAAAAGAAAATGTCCATATGTTTGGCTAGGTATGTGCAGTGCAGTAGAAAATCCATATAACATACAACCATGAAATTCGGCATGGGTATACTTAAGGCCAGGCCCTCATAGGCCTCAAAACAAAATAAAAATTGATAAGCTAATTATAGGAAAAAAATTACTTTGTTTTGCTTTTGAATAAGATATAACATAAGCAAACAAACTGAGTTTTTATGACATTCTCTCAAAAACTATTGCCATGGTGTGCACAAAAGAAACACAAATATTATATAGATAAAAAAAATATAAGCTGAATATTTTTCTTAAAATGTTTTATTGAACAATTCAGTAAAATAGTGATATATTAGCTAAAAATACAAGCATTTTGAATGAATGAAAGAACCGTGAAGGTAGAGTATAGGAGAAGACACTTCAATGCGCAAATCTTGAAAATATATCCTTTATTTCCTCTTTAGAGAAAAAGGTTACTAGTAGTGCTGCCATCTAGCGAAAAGTTTATTCACCTCAATCTCATATGGCAGTATGTTCTCATATATTTGTTTAGGAAAAATTCTAAAATAAGGTTCGAAGCAATTGCTATGTTGTTGGATGCACAAGAGGCCAAAAAGCAAGAAAAAAAACTGGTGAAAAATTTTGGTACTACTCTTTATACTTCAGAGTAAGTATTTTATTTAATCCTCTTTAATGTCATTAAAATTGTTTAATTTAGAGAGAATTCAAGATTATAGTGGAGTTATTTATAAGCACATTCTATGACAAAAGTCAGAATGAAAAATGCATGTTTTGAAACAAATTGTTTGCTGTAATTTTTCATGGTTTAACAAAATATATTTAAACAATGTATGTAATTTTTCTTAAACACAAAAGCATTAAAACTTCTATAAACATAGACTTTACTTTTGATCTCGGCTGCAATACAACAATTCACGGGTGATACATAACTTTATATAATATTCAGAACCTCTATATATATATGCATTCACAAATATGCATTATGACTACTTTAGATAAAAATTGATAAGTAATATTCCAATGCTTAAATATTACTGGGGGAATTTATAAAATTTGTCTTTTTTTTATTTTGTGCTAAATATTTCAAATTTTGAGTATAATATTGCTTTAGACATTTTAGTTAAGAAATAACACTCAGTTTATATTTCAACCAAGATTTTTGCCAATGCAATCATATTTGAAAATTATCTGGAAAAATGGATCATTTTTCAAAAGCAATTGACAAGCAAGCATATTACAGTAGAATTTAAAAAAAAAAAAAAAAAAAAAAAAAAATTGTGAAAAGGTTTATATAGATTAGAATTTTAAATTTTACTGTTGATTTTTACAAATAAATAGTTTTCATAAAAAAATACAGTTTTAGTATTTTTTTTAGAGTAGTCAAAGTTTAATCTCTTTGAAAAAATTCTATTACATATAGGAACAATTTAACAGCTTAATATTATTTAAAATGTCTGATCTTTATAATGGTACAATTCATTTTTAAATATATTGATATTTTATTTCAGTTATAACACTTTGAAGTTTGAAAAAAAAATAAAAAATTAAAAAAGAAAAATATATGTGCTTAAATATTAGGTGCTTGTGAATGTTTGTTTTATAAAAATGATCTTCGATAGTCATTATCTCAGGAACTGATATCTCATTTTCCAAACAGTAAAATATCTTTCATTAAAACATGTTTAATTTTTTAGGGCAAGCAAGTTTTGAATGGTTTTTTTTCTCAAATCTTCCAAGTTATGATCACTGTTAATTAAAACATTCATATTCCTACGACACCTTTCTCTTAAACATACTACAACAGTACACGACCTCTTATCCGGCACTCCAATATCCGGACTCTCCCAAAACCGGAATTCGACAAAATAATGCCAAATTCTGCGCTAACAAGTAATTATTTGTCAAATATTGCACCAAATAGCGATTTTTTGTTTAAAATCCCGCCAAATGCTTTTTTGACTTAATTAGCATTATCAATAAAAAAAGAAAAAAATGATGCGTTGAAGCCTACATTTTTCTAAGGTATGCGTGATCTGCGCACGAAATTAAAAAATCAGAAAAAAATGACACGCGGGAATTCGCATGCACTCTCCACCGCTGATCCTTCTTAAATTTCGAAAACGAACGAGAGGAATTCTAACGAGAGCGAATGAAAATATTCCGTAGATCGTGTTTTTTCCAGGAATCTCCATAGCGCAACTCCCCTTTTCCAGAAAACATCTGAAGTAGCACCGTTTTTCCCGAAAATTTTCGAAGCGGCTGCATCCGGCATGGGCGAGACGCATGAAGGCTAAAAGGATCTAAAATTTCCGAAGCGGCTGCATCCGGCACGGGCAAGACGCATGAAGACTAAAAGGATCTATCTAGTTAGTCTTCATGGCGAGACGTGTCATTCCATTCTTCACTAGTTACGGATATGGCTCCTGTTAGGAGCCTTAGTTACAGACAAGTCGCGGCAAGGTGCTTTTTTTTTAATGGCGTTTCATTCTTTTCTGGGTATATAGGGCATAATATTTTTCCGAATTCGTTACATTTTCTTTTCTGCTCTTTGTTCCAGGACTTTGATTTTCAGTAAAAGTATTCCAACTTTTTTGCTAGAAATATTCCGATATCGCTAAAGAAATCCTATTTGCTTTGTCTACGTCCTTCAAACGCGATGTGCCGCACAGAATTCACACTATTTTGCACAAACATTTATTGGAAAAGATTGAAAAAAAAAAGGTCATCAGCGCATTTCCGAGATGATAGAAAGTACGTTTAAGAAAGGAATTCCCGAAATTAATGAAAGTTAACTTTTGCCGAAATGCAAAGAAAAATATAGCAGCTATAAAATGTCATTCAGGGCCTTCTGATTGATCTCTTTAAATACTATACTCCTACGCAATGAACTTGTCATTTTCTCGGAAAAACCCAATTTTTTTTCATCTCCGTGGAAATATACACATCTTTAAAACGTTGATGGAATTCCAACATCAAAATCATTTTCAATGAAATCCTATTATTTGGATGAAAATGGCTATTTTGAACCAAAAATTTACCCTATCAAAAAGTTCCATTGCAGTATATTTATGGAGTTTTAACGTGCTACATTTATTAATTAGTATTTTATAAAAGCCAGTTTAGCAATATCGCGGAATTATTTTATGTAAACATGATCGCCGATATATTTCGTTTTATTTTTAAATATTTTCCATTTTTTCAATCTGTTTCTATCCACTAATATTTTTATATTTTTTGGGCTTTTTATGCTGAGATATTATTTTTAAACATATTGTTGATGAAATTGAGATATATGTTTAGGATAACGAAATTAAATTTTTTTTATTTATTCAGGCATTTAGAATTATAAGGCTTATTAGAAATACATTTGAAGAGCATAAATTAGAATTTGATATATGTGCACCCATAGTTGAATCTCTCATTTCAATTAAAAATGAATATCCTTCTCATCTTAATTTTATTAAAAGTACTTTAAAATATTTTGAAACATATGAACAAAGGTGCTTCTGCTAAAATATTAGATGAATATGGTGAGGGCCCACTTTAGTTGAAATGTTCCAAAAAGACTTCTAATAACTACTCTGAATAATCAACTTTTTTCAGACATTTTTTTCTTTCAAAAATTTTCTTAATCCCTAAATTTGATACTATAATTATATGCAATTTGCATTTTAGTTAACCAAGTATATATTTTCATATGGATTGTAAAAAATCTATATTTAATACATGTTTTTAAAATGAATTATAATTTTCTATAACATTTTAGACCATTCCAGTTAAGTTTTAGAAAAGTGTTCCAAATTACGTAAAAACCCCTTATCCAGAATGCCTGAAGTCCCAAGCAGTCCAGATAATAGATCCTGTACTGTAGTTGTACTGTAACAAAATCTTTTCTCCAAATTTCTTAATTTTAAAATATAGAAAACATAATATTACTAAAATTAGTAATCTATTGGATATTATACTCATCTGGGAAATAATATGTAAGCATTATATTAAAGCCTATTCCCTGATAATTTCTTTAATTCATATATCTTTAAGTAATTAATCATTTTTAGAAAGTATGGCAGAATATTTCTTAAATTAGACAGCTCAATAATAAACTGCCGATTGCAATAATGAAATCTGTCACTAGATGGCACCCCAACAACATCATTTTTCTCTAACGAGGAAATTGAGGACACTTTTCTACTATGAAGTGTCCCTTCCTTCCCTCTACCTTCAAGGAAATAGCAAATACAGATAAAGTATTAGTCAACATTTTATATGCAATTTTATACTTCACATACAAATCTAAGTTAAAGAAAACTTTGCCTTACTGAACTAAACACATCTGGTCCTTCATCAAAATCCACCATTCCAAAAAATAATTTATTTGTATTAACTTGAGGATATCGCCAAGAATTAGCAACTAGCTGAAATTCATCATAGGCATATCTGGAAATAAATAAAGAAAAAATTCAATATTCTATGCAATATACTGAAGTTCTGAAGGAACAATAATTAAAACATTTGAAACACATTTTTTCTCTGTATAATTTTTTGACAGCTAAAAAGTAACTAGAGAATATAACATTTTATCATAGTTTGTTATAGATTTTCCTTTCTGTGAGGCTGTTTGCAATTATTCAGCCAGTGGCCTGCCAAGCTTGAAACCTGCAGTGAGGCTATAGACTCCTTACTTTACACTACCTATAAGAATGATGCGTCCAGCTGGGTATCAAGCAGCTCTAAGCGTCACCTCCGAAAGCAGAGGCCGGAGCACTAATTTTTGACGTCTTGGCTTGTAGGCCCACTGCGAGTAGGTCTTCCAGATCGCGATCGAAGCTTTTGCTATTTGTTTCCCTTTTAATTCTCTGTTCGATGTAAAGGAATCATAATTTATCAGTAAATCAAATAATATTCATGAAATTTGGAAGTATTTTCGATAATGTTCATTAAAATGGGTGATTTAAAATCTTAATATTGCTGTACATTTCCTTAAAATAAAATATTTATAATGACTCATTCTCTGTAGGAGCAAAGATGAAAGGATTCCATTCAGTTCGTGTTTTAATAAAAGTTTGAAAAAGAACCCTGTATATTTATTGCTTAATCAGGCATTTTATTTGAATAATTCTTCAGTACATTCAGCTAAAGTATGCGTGCTTACAGATAAAGTATGCAGAAACTAAAATGATTGCTGAATACTATATCTTTAAATATCATAAGATAATCATTAAAAAGAAACTCAGAATTTAACTTTTAATATGCTTACGTGTTTATTTATTTTTATTTCATTTTATTTTATTCATTTTTTGTTGTTATAAATTGTAAAATGATTTAGAATTAAGATAAAATACTAGTTGAATGTCATTGATTAACCTATGCACTATAAATTGTAGAAGTTCAGGTTTTCTAATATAGCACATCTTATATTCCCTTTTTTACTACCAGACATTAACAAATTGTAAACAATTTTGCTTAATTATAGAGTTTGAAATACCTCAGGGGCTTTGAAAATTTAATAAAGCTGTATAATAAAACTTTTTGGTATTAATATTTCATTTACAATTCCATTGAAGTGAAAATGTAAGAAAGATTAAATTAGCTTTGTATTATTAAAATAACATTAACTATAATATAATGAAATATACAATGGTAACTTGAAATTGTAAGTTAGTTACTTTGCTTTTTTCCAAGTTATTTTAACAATTTTCAATAACATAATAACTCGCTACATAAAAAATAAAATGTGCCCAACCTAAACACAAATGACTTCCTAACCTATTCTTCTAAAATTTCAGCATGCCATAACAAATAATAAAAAATATACGTGCAATATATTAAGATACTATATCTTTTATATGCAATTACTTACTTATCAAACAGTTAAAATATGTTATTTGATGTGTGAAATATTCCATTTTACATTATTTTACTTTCATAACTTTAGTGTAGCATTTTTATTGCTACGATTTCTTACTATTGACAATATCTTAAAAAGAGAATGACATTTTTTTATCTATATAAATAAAATTGAAAATACATGTATCTGTCTGTGTGTTTATCTATCTCATCATCACGGTAGAACTGCTGCATCGAATTTCATGAACATTCTGTGGGTAGCTTTGAAATAGCCCTACTTAAAATTTAGTCCATGTTTCGAGTTTCTAGGACCAGGGATTGTCGAGATATGAATAAAAATCCCACAATTAAACCTTCCATAAAAATAGAATTATGCAGATGATATATTTTCCACAAATTTATTAAGAAAATTATATCATGATGCTTAGCAATGCAATTAAATCAAATGTGTTTATTAGGCAGACGATTATTAAATTTTTTAAGATTTAAATAATAAAGAAATCAATATAAAACAAAATTTTATAACCATTTTTATACAATTTTAGCGCTTTTATTTTAGTTTATATTGATCCAATTTCATATATATTTTATAATTTGTTTTCAAACGAGAATGTTTTATTCAGATCTGCTTGAAGATAATTTTGTATAGAAAACACAGAAAGGAGAATTAAATGAAATATTTTAATAGAATGTTTTGAGTAAGAATGTCATTTAGAATACTGCAGGAATTTGCACATATATTAAATCATGGGCAATGTCGGGTATATCTGCTATTAACAGTATACATAAAATTGTATGTTGTACATCTATCTGTCTGTTTATTATCTCAGCACGGTAGAGATCACCTATTTTCATTTCATTAGAATTATTATAAAATTTCAAAAATTGAGACTCTAAATATTAAAACTTCACATCAAATTCTGAATTTTAGGTTTCTTGTATTATATGGTCAGTATGAAGAACGGACATGCTGCTAGTCTATTATAAAATATTACACAACTAACAACATTATTAAAGTAATTTTAAAATATTTGCAGGAGACTGTATAATTTATGTATAATGACACATGTATAATAGCTGTATAATGACACAAGCTAACTTGATAAAATATACATTTTAAACATTGAATGATTTTAAATACTTTACAATTACTTAGCAAAGCTTAATTTTACAAGTACCTGGGCAGTTCTTAATTAATATGACAACAATAAAATTTTAAAACAAACTAAGAAAACTCTAAAAGGTTTGTTGACGTTATAATTAGCAACAAAACAATTTAGAATCCAGTTAGCGTTAATTGAATAGCAATAATTTGATTGCCATATATTTAAAATTCTATATAATTTTAAATGACATGATAATAAGCAAAAAATGGTAAGCACTTACTTCTAAATAGCATTTTTCGTTTTTCACATTACAGAAATAAGGTAATTAGTAATCCAATGTTATAAGGTATGTAGTCGAAGGTATGCTGGTCAAAATGTTTATTAAATGATGAACTAACATATAAGACATTCAAAAATACGATAAAAAGACCGTTATGCATCCACACGCGCGAGCCCACGTACTGCACTGCACATACGATACTTCTTTGTGTGGGCTACTCTACTAGGGGAGAACTTTCCAGAAAAGTTGAGACGGAGGAATTCGAATTCGAAGGCCAGAATTGGGCCTACAGCTAATACGTCACGAGGTACAGGGGGGGAAAGTAGTTCGGCCTTTTCTACCGGGGGTGACGCTCTAAGGCACAAAGCGAGTGGCCCAGTTTGGATTGTGGAAGAAAGATACCTCATTTTAACATAGACATTTTTTAAAATCATTATGTCTAAATGTTTACTAGAATGTCTGCTGAGTTGCAAAAATAAATTTATGACATTAATGGAATTTTACAATCTAAAGCAGCATTTTTTATACAGTCTTTGGCAGAACTTTATGATGCAAAGATAATTTGCATCAGATAACTACTGATAATTTTCATAAAGGTTCTGTGAAAATTTATGTAGGGTTCTATTCTGCAGTTTCCAGTAAGAAATACTGATTGCAACATTATGCCTTGCAAGCTATCATATTTTACAACTGTGTATAAGTTACAGAAAAAATAAGTTTTCAACTTTACAACTGATGTTAATTTAGTTTTAGATTGCAATTCTTGTTAAGCAACAAAACAATATAAATATAATACCTTTTAAAAGCTTAGTATGTAGCAGTAAAAAGGATATAACTCAAAAAGTTCTGCTTTGACTGATTCCAAATTTCACAAGAAGGTAATCAATTGAGTAATATATTTCTGAATATAATAATAAACTTAGAGAAAATACATTCAGGTCTATTTTTTATCCTTTAAGTTCTTATTTCACACTTAGTGCATTTGGAAAAAGTTTTGTAAGTTATAAAAACAAAACAAACAAGCCCTTAATATGAGAAGTGACCTCCCCTGACTTTGACAAAACTTTGCATCAACTACCATTCTTCTACTTTTTCGATCCAGACAGTCCGACCTACCAGAAAGGTATAGGGTATCTGTTCGGACGGCCAGGAAGTGCCACCCAATTTAGACCGGAACTCAGTGGGGGGGGCATCCACAGGGACTGTACCCTCCTTCCCCTACCACCAACCTCTCGGAAAGACTTACAGACCCACATGTTTAAAGTCATAGTACTCCGCGTGAACACTGTGACAGTTTGGGCAGTGGCGAGAATCGAACCCACGCTGACCAAGTGCAATTCCTGCGTACTAACCACTGGGCTGTCACGCCCCCAACTGCCATTCTTATAAAAGGGCAGTTTTCAGCTCTTCAAAGGGCATGCCAAAGATTTTCGATGGGATTGAGGTCCTGAGAATAAATATGCTGGCCACTGCATACAAGCAATACCTTCACTCTCAAGATACTTGTTTACCAGCCCTGCTTTGTGCGAATGAACATTAAAGTCCATCAAAAGGAAATATGGACCCAGTGTTGCAGCATGAAGTCTCACAAATGGCTCAAGGACTTATCCTGATACTTTTCAATCATTACATCCCCTGTGAACATGTACAGGTCAATGCAATATCGCAAAAAAAAAAAAAATCCAGCTCATACCATAACACTACCATGACTGAAGGTCTGGTGCTCAACGATGTTATTGTGCTTGTTGTATGTTCCTCATACTCTCCAGATCCTTACAAGTTTATTATCAGAATCTACGGCAAATCATGACTCATCTGTAAAGAGTACATTGGACCATTGCGCTTCTGTCCAAGTTGCATACTGACAACACCATTTTAATCATGCTCCTCTGGTCTTAATGCTCAAAGGGACACAAACTCATGGTACCTGGGCTTAGCATCCTTTGATATATAGTCTTTGCTTTATAGTACTGGTGGATATTGATCTTCCTATTGTGGTAGCCACTGATCAGAAAGCTCATGTGGTTGTTAGCGGTTGGCCAGTAAGGCAATCTACTAGTCATCAGAAGATGTTGCAGCCCTAGGAAGACCTGGAAGGATTCTGCGGATAAATGTCCCACTTGTTTGGAATAGTTTCCATAAAAGAGAAATGACAAAATAGTCCACAGAAAAGAAGTTAACATCTTTCTTAATGGACTGTCCTGTCTCAAGCTTCCCACCAGTTCACCAGCATTGAGAATCTTCCAAATGTGCTTTTTCTGTTATAACAAAGCTAATCTAATCTAAAATAAACCTTAATACTCTTCAAAAAAAATTATTTGAGCATTGAAATTCTTAGATGCAAACAAGTCTTCCACAACAAGCCTAATTTTCATATTGTTCGATAAGCAAATTGCTGTTGAACACATTGTCTGATATTGTTATATCCCCATTGAAGACAACAATAAGTTTTACCTAATAAAATCCATGGATGCATTTGCTATTTGAGAATTTGCATCGTTTGAACTTTTGGAAGGCTTCTGGTAACAAAAGAAACTTCTGGTAACAAAAGTTAACAAAGTCTAAGATGTACTGTTTTTTCCCTATTTTGTTTAATTTTTAGTGGTAATTTCTGCACTATATTGATGAAAATTAACATTTAAAACATAATACAAGCACATAAAAGCAATGAAGGAGATACTTAACAAAAGTCACCACTCCATAATACTATCAAACATAATTATGGAATTATGCTCCAAGTCATAAATTTCAATGGACAGATTTCACTCTTGCTTATTACTGATGGAGCCTTTAACTGCACTTACAGCAAACTTGCTGTGTGTTGTGTTGTAATTTTACAAATATTTGGGGTGAATGTAGAGGAGAAATGGGCTAGAGGGAAAATCCTCCATTTTCTAGAGAAAAAAAATCATTTTTATTTCCTTTTCACAGCTGTTTTGCCATGCTTTTTTTTTACTGAACTTTTCTAAATGAGGCGAATCAAGTGCATTGGTAGTATAATAAAATAATTTGACCTCTTTAGATGAGGCTATGAGGGTTAACAATTTCTACTCTCAATTTCCATTGCTTCAAAATCATGCCTTCTCATGGGTAGAAGGGGAAGTCAAAATTTACATATAGCAACATCATAGATTTGCAAATTGTACATATTGGATATGACAAAAGCATTCAGTACTCATACACATCAAGTCTCCCCATATGGCTGTGGACCAGCACGTAAAATGAAATTGTTGATGTATGTTGATTTTATAAGCCTGTTACAGTCTTTTGTTATACATGTTAAATTAGTTTGCTCTTAACCATTAACATTTATGTGTTATATTTATCTTGTATATTATTTTAATAATATACAAGAAGGTGAGTTAAGCACATCAAATGAGAAGGTAAACATGTAAACATGTGGAGTAAAAAGTTTTCAGATATATACAATTTTTTTTGTTTCTACAAACACATAATTAAAGACAGCCAAATTATGACAACTGGGAAATGCAATTGAAAACAGGGATGAATTTATCAATCAACAGATTAACTTGTATAGCTATGGCCGCTGAAAGAGGCCAGAGTTATTTAAATTAGGAAAAATAAAAAATAAGGAGACTCCCCCCCCCCCCCCCCCCCAATACTGATTTACTTAGTTTCTATGATGAAAACCCAGCTGCTAATATAAAAATTATCTCATTGTAAATATCTACACTGCCTTTTAAAAGTTAAGCACTTGACAGTAAATCCGATATAGTTAAAATGTTCTGCTTTGATTGACTCCAAATTTTGCAAGAAGGCAGTCAATTAAGTAATATATTCATGCATTGGGTTAAATGTTGAGTACCTAAATATTCCCCAAAATGCTGTTAAAAAAATTAAAAAATGCTCTTTTTATATTATATACTTTCAAAATTATAAATTAAATAACTTCAATCTTAAATAATTCATAGACTAGAATTTTGTCTTTTCTTTATAAAATGCATTATAAAACCTAAGAAGAAATGAAAAAGAAACAAAATACATGCTATAAAAGAAATTTTAATGACCATTACTCACTTGCAAGTACATCAGAATTATACTGAATAATGATACATATTATCTGAGAAGTCCCCAGGTGTCTCAGAGAAAGGCAGCCCTCCAAAAGTCATAATTATTTACAACCTGTTCTGTCAAGTAGTACATAAAGGGTTTGAAATGTCAGCAATAGTACAAGATAAGGAGCTCTAAAATTGGGTTATTTTATTCACTACCCTCACTACAGTCCCTTAAAAATGTGGATAATGGGATTCTCTTTACTTAAAACTGGATAGTACTTATCATAGCAAACATGACATTTTGTTTTCTTTTGTAAATAATTTACATAAATTTTAAAACTTTTTAACTCAAATTTTAAAGTAAAATTTCTTTTGGTTTTAAACACTCTAAAAAAATAGCCATGTATAGCAAAAAGTTTTCATTTTAAATTCCATTCTCATGCTAAAATAACACCTGCAGGATGAGTGTTTCATACAGCTGCAAGCACTGATGGCATACACAGAAAACCTCTCCCCCACACCAAAAAATATGTGCAAAGTTATATGGCTGAATTTCTGATAATTGCCAATTTTCAGGTTCCAAAAACTATTTTTTTCAACTTCATAGTTTCTAGAAACTTTTGCTTGGAATAAATCTTTGGTAATGGTTTTTAAGATTTCTAATAGATAACTGAGCTACTTAGCATGATTTAATGAAATTTTAATGCATAGTCTGAATGTAAACTTGATAAAAAAACATCATTTTGGTGACATGTTTTTTGTATCTAAAATGTGCAAAATATCAAAACACTAGATTTTTTCGCACACCAACTTAAGTAAACAATGCAAACATAATTTCTAATGCATAATGTGTAAATATTACATAATTATTTTGCAAAAATATAATTTTTTTTAATGAAATTCCTCTTTAGGTCTACATTTTTAAAGATAACTTTATCATAGCTTTACTGCAAACAGATTTTATTAGCCTCATTTTTGCAAATACATAACATTATTCAAGGCTGATCCTTTCAGAGTTTCTTAGAATTCTAATAATTTAATATATTTTTATGGGGGAAAATATTCATGTCATCTAGCAGTGTCACTGAATAGCAGTGTCACTGAAATGACTGTTTATATGACAGGGCTAATTAAACAGTATTAGTATAATAATGTGATACGTATTGAATCATTGAAAAACAACTTTTATTTTGTCATACCACAAATTAACTAAAATATTGTACAAGAAATGGTAAAAATTCTTTAACACATAGCATTAACAAACGAAACTTAAACATTGCCACTATCACCCCTGCAGACTATCACACAGGTAGAATCGTCCATAGAAGGGGGTGGGGTACGGTACAGGGACCACTCAAGTGGGGGGAAACAGACCTTCAATATATTTCTTTGTGGGAGAAAATATGAAAAATTACATAAATGTGAAAATCAAATATGAAGGAAGGTGCCCATGATAAATATCTGTAGGGGGCACTTAATTTGTATGGGCAACACTGCCCCAGGCTGTTTTATAAGGGTACAGTGCCCTGGCTGCCTTTTTATTATCAAAGCAGCGTCGTCCTTGCCCTTTTGTGATGAGAAAAGCACCCTGCTTGGCCCTTTGTTAAGAGAACACCATTTCCCATTGCCTGTTATTTCCCAATAAATAAATAAATAAAAATAATAAGATTAAGCCCTGATTTAGCGTCAAAGAAAAGATCCCTTATCATACTTTCCTCCATCAAAAGAAACAAAATAAAAATAGCAGAAATTAGAAGAATGTTATGCCAATATATTCCCCCTTCCATATGATTAAAACTTTCAAAACTGCTTTTAGTTATGTTTAATTTCAAATTTTGTTAAATTGTTCCATGTTTGGTATGCATTTCAGGTAAAAAGCTCCAAAAATTAGAACTCTGTAAATATTTTTGCTCTAAAACCAGTATTTAAAAATAAAACTTTCCAGGTTTGGGTTCTTTTGTACCATTTGCAAGAACTCCTGTTTGCTTATGTTGAGTCTGTCAAAGTCAAAACACAGGAAGATGAGAAGGGAAATAATAGGTAGTGTCTAGATGAGCATGTTGCAGTAACTTCAGACTTTTGCTGGCTTTAATGAAATATGAGAAAATGTTTTTCCTGATATTATGTACTAACTGCCTTCAGCAACCAGCACGATTGTTTTTTTAAAATGCTCATAACTCACAACAGCTTTCCTGCAGTAACTGTCGACTGCATATCTATGCTACGCGTGTATGCCAGCAACAATTCATGCAGTAGTTGTTAACTGTGTACTCAATCGATATGCAGGCGCATGCAATCCGTATAAGTTTTATACAATAACAAAACGCATACTGCATGATGCAAATGTTTTATTAAAAATTTGTGATTAAATTCTTATTCACAATGTTAATGTTTTATTAAGAGGATATTTTAATTAAAATATTTAATTCTGTATTAAAACATTTTTTTTTAAATTTCACAGAAATTCTGATACGTGATGATCCTGTTAATGGAAACTACAGAAAAATCCTTAAAAGAAAAAAATCCTACCATTATTTCAATGCCGAATGAGTTGTGCATCATTCCATTTAACGCAAATCATTCCATTCACGTGACACACACAACCATGACACAAATGATGTTTGTGTATATTTTTATTCCCCACAGAAATTGAAACTAACATTCAAAAATAAAATTTACACTATGCAAAACACGCTTTTAGATGCTAATAGAAGGTATATTACTTTCAAATTTTCATGCATATTAACAATAATTAAATGTGTGACATGGATGACGGATAATAAATATATGCATCAAAAATGAATAATAAAATTGAGTTTTTCACTTACCTTAATTATAGTAAAGTGGTAAAACTTTAAACAAATATAGAACAAAATTCTAAGTCACTACTGTCGCCATCTACTGGAAAAAAAAGATGACTTTTCGAACATCACCGTACTATTGTTGATTCTCGGGGACAAACATGTATAAGTAATTTCGCAAAGAAATATTAAAACTTTTAAGGAAAATAATATTTTACAAGTTAAAATCATAATTTCTAAAACTTCACTTATTTATTTCCATTATTTATGTTTTTACTTTCCCTACATACATAGTATAATGTAAAAGGGAAGTATTGTGAAGGCATCCCTGAACATGAATCAAACGTTTCTGAGGTTATGTCTGTGTGTGTGCGCAAGTGTGTGACAGTGAGTCTATGGAGACGATATCTCATGAACAAACGGAGCGATTCGAATTAAATTTGGTAAAAAATTACAATCCATGAATACTGGAAGCTTATTGTTTTTAAACACAATCATATGTTCAGAACTCCTGTAAATTTTGGAGTGAAATTTTGAAAAAATCATCACAAAATCAAAACCTTTAATAAAGTTATGAACACAGTCATTTCTTATGCAATTTTTCATTAGAAAACGATTGACATACATTTCAGAATGCTAGCATGAACCGTTCTCCAGATATTTCACATTTTTCAAATAAATTTATCAAAAAATCACATAAAATAAATAAATATTAACTATTATGTAATATGTTCACCTTTCATATGTAATACCATGCGATAAATTTGTGACATCATTCTCGTGGATCTAGCTCGCATACTTAGGGTTATACTTTTGTATTTGGACACCAATAGTCATTTATCTGCTATAAGAATAACTTATTTCTCCATTCATAACACTTGGCGAGATTTTGGCAATGAATTTGGGGGAATGTCGCCAACTTGGCGACTTTTTAAATATGTTGTCAAATTAATGAAAGAATATAAGAATCTACTATTAGAATAAACTATTTTTCGGTCCGTAACATTTGGCAAAATTTTGGTGACGAATTTGTAGGAATATCTACAACTTGCTGGCTTTTAAATATTGCCAAATTGCCAAAAATGTCACCTAATTGATGGAAGTTCAATATCTTGGAAATCACATAAGAATAGACAATAAGAATAACCCAGTTCTCCATTCGTCCGTCTGTAGTGCTTGGCGAGAAATTTAGCGGAACGTCGCCAACTTGGCAACTATTTTAAATGCTGCCAAATTGATAAAAATGTCACCAAATTGATAAAAATGTCACCAAATCGATAAAAATGGGAAGTAATGTCTCGCACATTCTGATTTCTATTATATGACGGGCATATCTTTTAGTATATAAGAAATGCTCATCTCTCATGTAACACTTGGTGATGTATTTGACAAACTTGCTGAATAATCTAGCAAATTAATGCCAACTTGGTGATATTTTATGTCAGATTAACAAAAATATCATCAAAATTGATGGTAAATTAATGAAAATATTTTAATAATGGAATATATCGCTGATTCAGGATGATATCAATATTGATAATTGTTTATTTAGAGTTGCGCGAAATATAAGATAATTAGATACTTTGAAATAGTTTCACATGTTGTCATTTGAAAAATCCCCAAATGTACAATTCAATGTTAAAAATACAGTACCATGGATCTTATATATTATCTTTTGACTGTAAAAGGAGTAAATTCATTGTATTATATAAGGAAAGTCATGTGCTGCCCATATCAGTTTTTTCACTTATGTAATTAAGAGATGTAACCTCAACTCATCACTGGGGGATAATGACAGAAATGACAAATTTGCTGTTTTATTCAATTGTTCTATTTTTGTTCAATCAAAACTATATTTAATATTATTGAAAAATATGTAGAACAGACAGTTTTCTAAACAAATACAGCAAAAATATCTGTTTTATTTATAATTTTTTTTTAAAGCTCAGGGGACACAAAATTAACGGTCAATCAGAATTATCAGAAATTTAGCCATACTATGCCAGTACCATACAACAGTCAATTTCCTAGATAGGCAAGAACATAGCACAGCAAATTAGCTGAAATTTGTTTTCATCTCATAGTATAAGAAATTATATTCATATACAGTCGAACTTTTTTAACTTAAGCTTCCATAACTTGGAAGTTTCGATAATTCAAGTTAAAATTAATTTTCCTAACGAAAGTTTGCATGCATCGCATGTTTTTATAACTCTAAATTATTCTATATTTACGTTTGGACTTCAAGTTAAAAAAGTTCAACTGTATACATAACACTATCAAATACACTGATGCGGGTTATATATTAAGCACAACTAAAGAGAAATGTTTTATTTGAAATATCAATATATCAATTATGCAGCTTCTTAAAATTATAAATTTCTTTAAATAATACTAATATACAACTAAGTGCTATATATTTATTAATCATATAAATTTAATTAGTAATAATGTAAAACTAAGATTCATATTCTTTTTAAACTGATTATCAAAATATAATTTAAATTTTTCTGTATGAGAATAACTAAATATGTTCTCACAAAATTTTTGTTAACTTAATTTTACCTTTTTATTTATTGTTTAATAAAAAAGATATTACATCTTAAAATAAACTTGATATCTTAGAAACAATATAATAATAACCATTTGAGAACTCGAAATATTAAAAAAAATCCTTTAAATTCAAACTGCATGAATGTTAGTTAAATATAAGAATAATTTTACTTCCACCATAATTAACTCTTATATTATTTGATTAATTATGCAAAATATTTCTTTAATCAAAATATGACAATAAGCAAGTTTAGTCTACATATTGTGTAATAATTAAAGGATGGATATAGATGGAAAAAAATACTTGTGAACTATAATAAAGCCCTAAGATGTAAAATGAATTGATATTAGCACACTATAAAAATAACCCAATATTTAAAATGAGCCACTTTAAAAATGTCGGGGTAATTTATGCATACAGTGCGTATAAGCAGAAGCTCTGAAGACAAATGGAAAAAATACACACTCTCAATAATGTCCAAACAGCTGCTCAAGTCTTCAGATGAGTCGGATGGTCTGGGTCTTCAACACTCTCAGTAATGCACAAGGATATGGAATTAATTGTGTACAGGAGAAAGTCATGAAGCTGCCAGCATCAGTATTTTTGTTGAATAAATACTTATAATTAATATTAGATGTGTTCTTGAATCCATTTTTCAATGGTTCTGGCATGCTTAAAGAGAAATTAAGCTGAATGAAAACAGATCGCGATTAAAAGTTGCATTTTAAAATTTAAACGATATCAGTAGAGATGCAGATTCGCGGTGGCCAGGTCACCATTGGCGACTAAGTTTGCAGTCATGGCGACTAAAATTATCACAGTAAGTCGCCATTTCTGGCGACCGAAATTTCTGGCGACCGAAATTTCTCCAGAACCCTTTCAGACTGACGGCACCCGCGGTCTGAAGATCGGGTCGATTGCTTCGTGGTCAGTCGCCTCGTTGTTGCGAATCGAGGTTTGATTGCCGCGCAGTCACGGACCACGATTCCGTAGCTACGCGTGAATCGTAGTCAATCGCAATTTGGACACACTAAAAGTACTGCGTGTTTCTAATTAGTGAGGTATTTTAGAGAAAACTATAAATGTGTCTCCTCTGCATGCGCGGGTCGCAAATTCGATCAAATAAAATTTGGCTTTTTTTTATGATTCTTTCACGAATTTGAATTATGTTCTTTCCGAGTACTTCCCCACATTTTTCGTGTTTTGCTCGAGGAATTTTCTTCTTTCCGCAGGCGAAAATCCTTTCCCCCGTACACAGGATGTCTACAGGTTACAAAAATCCCGTGAAATCAGTCATATATGCCCCAAAAATGTCGCAAAATTTGAACAAAGTCACGAATTTTTATCAGAGACTTTCCTTTCTTACATCTGAGAAGCTGTTTCTCCACGATCCCGAAATCAGCACTCGCATACGGCGATTCCCACAGTTTCTGAGGAGAGATGGCCAGTGATTATCTTTTTGCCATTTTTACAATATATTTGCATCAACTGAATTTTTTTATAATTATTTCATTTCATATACAAAAAAATAAAAACCAAACTATTTTTCTACCGTATTATTAATAAAATGAAGGGCTATTTTGCAGCAGCATCACGAAAATCTACATTTGTACGCGATTCTCGGCATACCTCGTTCAATTTGAAAAATATTTCCCACTTTATCAATCTACTTGCATCGACTACAGTATTTGTAGTTGTTTCGCGTTTTATACAGAAAAATTATTTTAGAAACGTTTTATTTATGAAATAAAGGGCTATTTTGCAGCAGCATCATGAAAAACTGCATTTGTACGCAATCCACGGTATATTTCGTTTAATTTGGGAAATATTTTCCACTTATGTAATTTGTTACATCGGCTACAATTTTTATAGTTATTTCGTGTTTTATACAGAAAAACTATTTTTCAAATGTATTGATAAAATAAAGGACTTTTGTAGCAAAATCACGAAAAACATCATTTGTACGTGATTATCTGTATATTTTGTTTAATTATGAAATTATTTTCCAATTATGCAATCTGTTTGCATTAGCTAATATTCACAGAAGTATTCACTTTGCAGTGGGATTCATTCTTCTATGTCTGTGTATATGAGCATTTAATAAATCATCATACTTGAGGTCGCAGTCCATGATATATTATATATTTTCTTTATGCTATTATTAATTTGCACCATGTATTATGGAATCATTTTGTTTTAAACTTTAAAAATCCATCTGAAATTTAAATAAACCAGTCTGTTTGCAAAACTCATTTCATTGTAAATTTTGTTTCCTTCCCTCCCCCCCCCCCCCCCCCCAAAAAAAAAAAGTGCTACTGATGTTGAGGTACCCTGCTAAAATAATCCTTTCCCATTCATCTTCTAATTATTTTACCTTAGAGTATCTGATTGAATTGTCATATTTTTGTTTTTAATATTCAGGTGAAATATTTTGTTTAAATGAGATAACATTCTTTTGTACATTCCAAGCTTTATATATTTTGAATTTAAAGGCATTTGTATTGCAGAATCAAATCGAATTTAAGCCAAGGAAATTTCCAGTGTAAGACACTAATCGCTTAGCATTCATGTTTATTTCTTTAAAAAATCTCATTTTTCTAATATTTTTAGGTTAGTTTTTTAATATTTTTAGGGTCTAATATTTTTAGGGTTATTTTAGGGATTTACTTTTATAAATCCTCTTATTTATCAATTCATAACTTCGGAGTTTTGTTATATTTTATGTATTTCTCACCCATGGCAACCCCATCGAATCTTTATTTGTTATTAATATTTTCGTGTTATATTTTATTTTCATACTTTAAAAATAGAAATAGCAATTTTCTGATTTCTGCCTTCATTTTAAAAACATACTAGTTTTTATAGCTGTTGTTTTAAGGTTAGGGAATGAAATTGAATGAATTTAAATCAAATTTTGTAATTAAAATTTATCTTTTCCTTTGTGTTATTACATTTTCTCTAAATAGAGTGTAGCCTACTGCCCACAAAAGATAATATAAAAGTATATGACTGCATAATTTTCAGTATTTTCAATCCATGAATATACCTCAACAGCCAAGAGTTTAACATAGCAATATAAACTTGATTTTCAACAGCTGTTGTTGAAAATGTTTTGGCCACCAACTTTTTCTCGTTGGCCACTAAAAATTTTGTTCTTAGTGGCCAGTGGCCACTATTAAAAAATCTGAACCTGAATCTGTAGATATCAGGCAAATATATAGAAATAAATATTATTTAAAAAAATATTTATATTTTTTAATCTCCTTATAATGCTTGACTCCTTTAACCTCATCAATTCCTGCCAGATCACTAACCACAGACATAACTCTTTCTCCCAGTCAGTGTTTTGACATCTCTGACTTAACATAAACACTTGGTGAAAATACGTCTCTTACTATATTTTTTCTTTCTGAAGAGATGAAGGGGAAGTTTTTTTTTACTCTTGATAATGCTAATAAAGTACATATTTTGGGGTAAAAAGAATTAAGTATAATCTTCAGTATTTTGATGATATTCCTCATTGTCGGGATTTCGGAGTTAACATATTAAAGGAGTTTCTAAGGAGATTCTGGCAAAAATAAGGAGTTTTAAGGCCCCTTAAAAACAAATTATTAATTTAAGGAGTTTTGTGTTATTAATTTAAGGAGTTGTGTTTATTTAATTTTGATGACATTCATGATTTTTAAATTAATTCAAGAGATTTTCTGATGAAGCATTTTTAAGCATATTTTAAAAGAGCATTTTTTTTGTAATTTATTATTATTATTTTTATGGTTAGGATTAGCCATTCATTTTTTTTTTTTCGGGGGGGGGGGGGGGGGGGAGGAAGGGGGTATTCCTGTTTTTCTTGAATATTTGTATCGGTAATTCACGGCAAGTTTTATTTATTTCCTTTTTCCAATCATAGCCTTACATCTTTTATGCGAATGTTAATTTTTTGGATCGTAGCATTTGGATATCTTTTCTTGATATGTTTTTCCTATCTGACATGACAAATTAAGTAATATTTAATTTTACGGTAAATATTATAACATTTGTTTACTAGATTTATTAATTTTACTAGTGATTTGGCAATCTTTTTTCTTTTCCTAGTATTTCCAACCTTTCTTGTTTCATCTAATTGTCATAATAAAATCAGAAATTTATGGGTTACCAGGGATTATCGATCATATTTTATTATTCCGATCACATTTGCATTATCACAGGATAATGCCAAGCAATTCTGCCATGGAATGGTAAAACAATCAAGTTCATCTTTCACCAACTTAGCAATATTCTCCCCTGTACTATCACCTACCAAACATGGCAAAGATAAAAGTTTGCAGCACACTTGTTCAGTTTCTTTATCAAAAAACGTTACAACGATGGGATATAGTTGATTATCTGTATCATTGCTACCATCAGTAGCAATTGTAAAAGGGCCAGTTTTTAAAGCATTTATCATGCTTCTGGTACTTTCTGAAGCTATTTCTTTAATTATGTGGGATGTTTTAGTTCTTCCACAGGAATAATTTTTAGCTTCCAAAGAATTTGGGAACATTGCTGAAAATAGCTTGGAAGCATGGTCGGCAGCGGCAATAGGAACATTATGTTCTAGCAAGAAACTTGTAAACAGCACTTCTGCACGAATTGTCTGTATATCATTACTTGAAGCTGGCATAAAGTTCAACTTTGAAGCTTGCTTCACAACTTTCATTTGTGAACTATGCTTCATACCTTTAGCATGGACGACGATGTCTGTTTTACCTCCATGAGATATGTTTATATCCGTGTTGCACATGACGCAAAATGCAAATGTTTCACCTTTTCGAGATTTTGTTATAAAATCGAATTCTGTTGAATATCGTTCGAGATATTTTTGAGTCCGACGATTTTTTGCCATTATGAATGTCAATAAAATGTAAGTATTAATAAGAAGATTAAACACACAACACAAAGGCCAATATGGGATGAAAAAACGTGGTCGCTAATCGCATCGACAACAGAGCTAAAAGTGCGTCATAAAAACTATGCAGCCAGTAAAAGCAGCTACGGACAGGAAGGCTCCGTAATGTTAAATTCCGAAACCACTAGGTGGCGCTGATGCTGTAGGGAATTTGAGGAATAGGGACATCCTGAGGGAAAATATTCAGTATTGTGTTTTGCTTGTGTAGTGTTGGTGTGTTACAGAAAATCTGAGCACGTGGTAAGTTTTAATGATCATTATTTCCTTTAATTTCGTTTAATCCTTTAAGTTTCCTTTAATCGATCGTTGTCTGAGGACTCGTATGTCTTTTATTTGCATTTGATTCGTATATTTAGCACGTGCATAACTATTCATGTCTATTTTCGTTTGATTCGTATATTTAGCACGTGTATATCTTTTATTTGCATTTGATTCGTATATTTAGCACGTGCATAACTATTCCTGTCTATTTTCGTTTGATTCGTATATTTAGCACGTGTATATCTTTTATTTGCATTTGATTCGTATATTTAGCATGTGCATAACTATTTCTTCCTATATTTAGCACGTGCATAACTTTTATTTGCATTTGATTCGTATATTTAGCATGTGCATAACTATTTCTTCCTATATTTAGCACGTGGTAAGTTTTAATGAGCATTATTTCCTTTAATTTGAAGTTCTTGATGATTATTATATATATGATTCGATCGATCGTTATCTGAGGATTCGTATATTTTTCGCACGTGCATAACTAATCCTTTCTATTTGCATTTGATTAATGATGTTCTGGTGAAATTTCTGGTTTTAATTTTACTTGACCATTAGATTTGTGTTTGCGTGAATATATAACTAGTAAATTTGATTCATGACTAGTAAAATTTAATAAATTGAATTCAGCCTAGTGTTTCTATTCTTACTGATATTTAAACGTTCTTTTGTAATGTAAATTTGACCTGACCATTACATTTCTATGATTACGTTTAAATTAACACAAAAATTTCTGATTTTAATTTTACACGACCATTACATTTGTGTATGCGTGGATATATAATGATCTGTAGCTGAATATGAACGTGTGGTGTTCATCTTGTTACAAGCGTTATATTTACCACTGCATAACTATTCATAAACTAGTAAATTTGATAGGTACACATACAGGTGTATCTTGTGATTCGGGTATGTAATTCTTACAATATAACGCTATGAGAAATAGCTTCTAATAAATTTATAGTGCAACAGATTATTCTAGAGGCTAAAGAATGCTATTTAAACTACCTCTTACTTGAATGCTGATTGCTATACTGGAAGTATTATAATTTTTTCCTTAATTAATCAGCTTGACTGACAGTTTTTAGAAAATGTCTAGTTCAGTTATCCACAGCTGATGAGCTCAAATGAGAGCGAAACCGGTCCTGTATCTCTGTTAACAGCATTAGTGACATGGCTGGAGTTACACTTTTCTAATTTTAGATACTCTACTGATGTTGTTAACAGTTATCTTTAGGAGCAAAACCGGTCCTGTGGTACCGTATAGTGTATAAAGATGTATGCTTGTACAGATGTATCACATATTACATACAGGTGTATCTTGTGATTCGGGTATGTAATTCTTACAATATAACGCTATGAGAAATAGCTTATAATAAATTTATAGTGCAACAGATTATTCTAGAGGCTAAAGAATGCTATTTAAACTACCTCTTACTTGAATGCTGATTGCTATACTGGAAGTATTATAATTTTTTCCTTAATTATCAGCTTGACTGACAGTTTTTAGAAAATGTCTACTTCAGTTATCCACAGCTGATGAGCTCAAATAAGAGCGAAACCGGTCCTGTATCTCTGTTAACAGCATTAGTGACATGACTGGAGTTACACTTTTCTATAATTTCAGATACTCTACTAATGTTGTTAACAGTTGTCTACAGGAGCTCTTTTTTTAGGAGTAAAACCGGTCCTGTGGTACCGTATAGTGTATATAGATGTATGCTTGTACAGATGTATCACATATTACATACAGGTGTGTCTTGTGAATCAGGTATGTAATTTTTACAATAATATAACAATATAAAAAACAGCTTCTAATAAATTTAATTATTATATTGCAAAGGCCTTCGAAACAAATTTATATCATCAAAGTAATTTAGATGATGTGGGAACCCCTTTCAAATGAAAGTCACTTTATTTCATAGAGCTTCCCTCTGAAAGTCCTCCACCAAAATACTTTTCCCTTGGATATATAGCTGACTACACATGCCCCATGCCTAATAAAAGATTATCCTGATTTTCTTTTGATAAAACCGATCAGAATTACCCCCCAATTCCAAGCTGATCAATAATTTTAGACTCAGTTATAGTGTAATGACAAAACAAATACAAATTGATAAGCATCAATAATTAAAAATATTTAAAAAGTAATATACATTGTAAATTTTATATACTTATAAAATTCAAAGTCAATATTTTATATAAATTTAATAAAACTGTTGATTCTTTTATTACATATATAATGTTGAAATAATTATTTACAATATTATTAACTGCATATCAAATATCTTGGCCTATATTTCAGTGAAAAAGTATCATTTTTTAAGTTTAATCAATATTTTCAAAAATCCTAAAAATATCAAATAAAAGATTATATTAAAAAATAGGCCTACATTTATCATGACATAATCACTAAGTAAATCTTAAGTGTTTATCTTTTTATGTTAGGAAGCCATTCTCTTCCAAATAATAAAAAAGAAAAATACTGTCAAATCGCTCCAAAAGTATCCTGCCCAATATCTTGGAAAAAAAAAATAAATAAAAGATCTAATTCCAGTCTTTCTACAAAAGGCATTCTATATTTTACGTTTAAGAGCCGTTTTATTAGAAAGTTTGAAAAAATCGCAAGCATCGTCCTCTACTGAAATATATATAAAATATGAAAAAGTTGTTCTGTCCAAATTGTGAAAAAAAGCTAAGTCCAACTGGAGCCGTTCTGTCCGAAAGTTTGAAAATTTTACAAGTCCCGTCTTCTACCGAAATATATATGGGAGCCGTTCTGTCCAAATTATGAAAAAAAAACTAAGTCCAACTGGAGCCGTTCTGTCCGAAAGTTTGAAAATTTTACAAGTCCCGTCTTCTACCGAAATATATATGGGAGCCGTTCTGTCCAAATTATGAAAAAAAAACTAAGTCCAACTGGAGCCGTTCTGTCCCAAAGTTTGAAAATTTTACAAGTCCCGTCTTCTACCGAAATATATATGGGAGCCGTTCTGTCCAAATTATGAAAAAAAAACTAAGTCCAACTGGAGCCGTTCTGTCCGAAAGTTTGAAAATTTTACAAGTCCCGTCTTCTACCGAAATATATATGGGAGCCGTTCTGTCCAAATTATGAAAAAAAAACTAAGTCCAACTGGAGCCGTTCTGTCCCAAAGTTTGAAAATTTTACAAGTCCCGTCTTCTACCGAAATATATATGGGAGCCGTTCTGTCCAAATTATGAAAAAAAAACTAAGTCCAACTGGAGCCGTTCTGTCCGAAAGTTTGAAAATTTTACAAGTCCCGTCTTCTACCGAAATATATATGGGAGCCGTTCTGTCCAAATTATGAAAAAAAAGCTAAGTCCAACTGGAGCCGTTCTGTCCGAAAGTTTGAAAATTTTACAAGTCCCGTCTTCTACCGAAATATATATGGGAGCCGTTCTGTCCAAATTATGAAAAAAAAGCTAAGTCCAACTGGAGCCGTTCTGTCCGAAAGTTTGAAAATTTTACAAGTCCCGTCCTCTACTGAAATATATACGGGAGCCGTTCTGTCCCAATTGTGAAAAAAAAGCTAAGTCCAATCGTACTGCCGAAAAGCCGTTCTATCTAGAAAATTCCCTATATCTCCCCTACAGATTTTCAAAAATTCCCTATCTTCAGTGGTCAAAAATTTTTCTAAGTTTTAACATTAGGAGCCTTCCTGTCCCTAGCCGCTTGTGCAGCCAGTATTTCCAGTCACGTTCGTAGTTCAAAACTAGAGGAGCAAACAACGATGCGCCAGCACTCTCAGACGCTTGCCGCGCCACCACGCGTCAGGCGCTTGCCGACCCACGGCGTCACCTCCGAAAGCAGGCTTATACCGGGGGTGACGCCCACGGTCGCGCGCTATAAATACTCTACATCTGACGTCACAGAAATGTTCGTGGTAAAGGAGTGGCACACCCCCTGACAGAGCTACTTTTCATGATAAATAGCCGTTTTCCTTACTTAGTTTTTCTGACGTCACAAACCAGTTGTTTGGCATGTTTTAACTTTTATGGCCGTACAGGGGGGAAAATGGGGTAAAACAGGAACTGGAACATTTTCAAAAATTCGGATTTTGTGGAAAAAATTCGGATTTTCGGAACAGACGTAAAAATTCGGAACGAATCCGGAAAATTCGGAACGGTTGGCAGCTATGTAACATATTAAAGGAGTTTCTAAGGAGATTCTGGCAAAAATAAGGAGTTTTAAGGCCCCTTAAAAACAAATTATTAATTTAAGGAGTTTTGTGTTATTAATTTAAGGAGTTGTGTTTATTTAATTTTGATGACTTTCATGATTTTTAAATTAATTCAAGAGATTTTCTGATGAAGCATTTTTAAGCATATTTTAAAAGAGCATTTTTTTGTAATTTATTATTATTATTTTTATGGTTAGGATTAGCCATTCATTTTTTTTTTTCGGGGGGGGGGGGGGGGGGGGGAGGAAGGGGGTATTCCTGTTTTTCTTGAATATTTGTATCGGTAATTCACGGCAAGTTTTATTTATTTCCTTTTTCCAATCATAGCCTTACATCTTTTATGCGAATGTTAATTTTTTGGATCGTAGCATTTGGATATCTTTTCTTGATATGTTTTTCCTATCTGACATGACAAATTAAGTAATATTTAATTTTACGGTAAATATTATAACATTTGTTTACTAGATTTATTAATTTTACTAGTGATTTGGCAATCTTTTTTCTTTTCCTAGTATTTCCAACCTTTCTTGTTTCATCTAATTGTCATAATAAAATCAGAAATTTATGGGTTACCAGGGATTATCGATCATATTTTATTATTCCGATAAAGAACAAGTGTGTGTGTGTGTGTGTGTGGTGGGGGGATGGGATATTATTAAACACTGCACTTATATCTCGATGTCTGAGGACGCAAGTCCATTTAAAACCAAAATGAGATGACACTAAATTTCCGGTAAGACTAACTAATATGTGAGGCTATGCATTTCTGCAATGGTTTGATTTTCCTCTGTTTACATCTTTGATGTTTGATTAGAGATCGGATATAAAACGCAATGCAATAAAATTGGAAAAAAAAATTTCTTAATGAGAAATTCTTAAATATCAGTATTTTTTTAATACGCGAAATTCTTGTGCATAAACATAAGAGGGAAAATCCACATGAACTGTTCATCAGCCATTATCCCAGTCAAAGGGGTCCGGGAATTATATACTGCAGTTTACAGCTAGAGGAAGGAGAGGAGTTTCTGTGTGAATCGTTTCAGTGTTTCTTTTTTTTATCAACTTACAGATGGCCGTTTTCATTATTAATACATCATTAAAGAAGTAGAGAGCACCAATCTGAGGAGCGGATTTTCACTGAGGTTACTGACAGAATATGTATCATCAATGGACTCTTGAAAAAAATTTCTTTGTGATTTTGTAATCGCAGATAATAAAAAATAAAAATATATTAGCTGAATTCAGACAATCATTGAACGGAAATTCATGGATTTGTGAAAGAATCATATGTCTGATAGCATTCCCACAGAACCTTCGCAACTACAGTTCAAATTACAGCTCACAAACCAAGCTAGATCCCTAAAGAAACACATTACTTCTGTCAACAAACTAAATTAAGTGCCAAAAGTCACCCCTACTATACAACAGAGCTTGGATAAAAATTCACAGATGTTACATCGTTCGTAAAAAGGGCAAACACAATTTTATCACTTCATTTAGAATAGTATATGCTATAACCAATCAGAACAATTTTTACTCAATTGCCAGCCAATAATGTGAGACCTTAAGGCAGTGTCAGCTTAGAGCATGCCAAGTAAATGAAAGTCATAAAGATGCAGTCAATAAAAATATATATGTTCAACCTCACGCCTGGCCAAAAGATAGGTCCCTATAATTACACTTGAGCATTCAGAGTTTTGTGACTCCTGAAGATGGCCCTTGATCAAGCACTCTAATCTAATCTGCATAAAAATATATACAAGCACCCTGTTTTTTTACTATTCCAAATTTATGGCAATGAAGGCTAGCTGTGTGCATAATTTTACTGATGAACATCAAACAAATGGCGAAGCACCAGACCCACGATCTGTGATGACAACTCCTGCAATATTTCCATCCAAAGACACTTGGTGGTAGGGGAAGGGGGGTACAGTCCCTGCGGATACCTCCCCCCACTGAGTTTTGGTCTAAATTGGGTGGAACTTCCCGGTTGGACAAACAGATACCTTACACCTTTGGGTAGGTCAGACGGTCTGGGTCGAAGAAAAATCTAGAGGTCTGCATACGGAAATTGACCCAGCTCATACTCGGGAATGAGTACAAATCTGCAGTGCCTAAGCAGGAAAAGAAATAAATTGTGACTACAGACAATTCTGATGTATAAACAGAGTTCTTTACTCACACGGATGCCATACGTTGAATGTTGGTTTGTAAAATGAGACATATTCTTAACAACATTTAATTACATTTATATACAATTAAGTGCAGAACTTAAGGTAACATAACATTAAAGCGTGAAACTTCAACATTCTCCTTTTATCTTCTGCTGCAAGATACGTATCTTTATTATTACACAGATTAAAATACTGAAATTATAACGATGCAACTATCGATTTACAATAGTCTTTCTGCACATCGTTATTTCAGGACAAAAGGCAGTTAAAGAAAACCCATTTTCTCAATCCTGATATATACAATAAAAAAAAAATAATAAGAAGAAAAATATATAGGATCTATCGATTTATCGTTGATATTGGGAAAATACTGATACATTGGTAAAAACCGATTATCGGTAAAGGATAACAAAACACCCCTAATTTTAACATTTCATATTGATTAGGAAAGTTAATGACTATTTGGGAACTGAATGTTGAAAAATTACAATTTTAAGCAGAAGGACAGCATGTAGCTATTAACATTATCACTTTAAAATCTATACCTGCAAACAAGACACTGTCGATGAGATGAAAGAGCAGTTAACATGATAATGAATGAATAATTTCTAGGTGTGGCTTTAATAAACTGTCGAAACTTATCTCCAGTAAGTCTAATAATGGCTCTTTTCGATGACATCTCCATTAGTTCATGAACTCTTTCCCCTAGAGTTTGAGCCTACAAAACATGATAATTAATAACAATATAGCAAAACATGTCAATAATATTAATGATAAAGTAAAAACTAGGTCAACCATATTTTTGTATTAATGAAGCACCTTATTTAAACAATGTAAGCAGAAAATAATAACAATTGCATATGAGCTTGATGCAATCAAATATCAAATTTGTTAATTTTTGTTGCTAATTTCATTGGATTTATCTAGGAATGCAATAAATATTCAGTATTCAGCTTTTAAGTTGCATAATACTAGCATTTGTCCAAATACTGCTGAAAATACTCTATATTTATAATAAAACCACTTCAAGATTTTAATTAATAGAAATATATCATATGTGACTTAATATGCTATAATTTATATATGACAATTTAAAGAAATGTAAATCATAAATTGCATTTCCTTGCTCATCAAAAAACTTAAACAGCACTGTTTTATTAACACTTCATACTTTATCAATCTATTATGCTTCTACAAATCAGATCATATCTCAGCTTCTAATTATGCTAGAGTTTAGATTTACAGACTATACTTTTAAGTGAGTTAACGATGGTCATGTACCCAGATTGCATGTGTCCCATATACTTACACATATTACACACATGCAGCAAATTATTTATTGTTTGTTCGGTAAATTCTGAAAATAGACCCCCCACTCTTTTTTCTAAGTACAAAATTGCGCCAAGTTGGCGCGCTTCTCCGTGTTTTGAAATTGACTCTTCCCAACTGAAGTGACGTATATTCCTGTGTTTTAAAATAGGCTCCTCCTACCAAAGTGACATCGTATTCTATAATTTTATGAACTGGAATTTTGTTAAATGATATTGCAATTGAATATAAATAAAAGTGAATAATACTGATAAAAATATTACAAAATACGATTTTTGTGCATTTTAAAAATATTGCGTAATGGCAGAATAATTAAATTTTAGAAACCATATTGAACCAAACTCGATACCATTTAGAAACCAAACTCGATACTTAAAATATTTTTTGAATTTAAATCAATATCAAAAACTTATAAAAATTTAAAAAAAGACAATACTTTAATAAATTTTAAGAAAAAACGAGACTTAGAAAAAAGATTGTATTTTAACAAAATTTAAGAAAAACGTTTGTACTTTAACTAAATTCAAGAGAAAACGATACTTAGAAAAAAATTTTGTACTTTAACAAAAATCAAGAAAAAAAACGATACTTTAAAATTACGAAACCCATTTTAAAAACACGGAAAAATACAAAAGACAATTTCAAAACACGGGATGAACAAAGAAAAGAACTAACTAAACCTTTATGTAACGGATATCCATATTTTTAATTACATCCACACCGGAACATGCTTTCTTACACATACATTCAACACCGCAGCATGTTTTCTTGAACATACACGTACATTTAACACCGCAGCACGTTTTCTTGAACATACAGGTACATTTAACACCGGAACCTGCATATCTATTGAAAATTTGCGTAAAATGTTAATGTCCATGAATTACGAGGAATCTTTTAAATATTTATTCCAAAAAGTTTGTACATGTTTAAATCTTTGCAAATCGTTTGAAAAAGATCTGTAAAAACAAGAGTCAACGAAATTGATCGAAAAAGGTCTGATGAAATACACAGAAGACTATTACTACCTATGCAGATTCCCAAACAGTCGAGCGCTGATTGGATGTCAGTGGGTTACCAGAAGCCGCAGGCTACCAGAATTGGCGAAGTATACGGAATGAAATTGCAACCTGAAGAATCGTGCCAACTTGGTGCGGGATCGTACTTTGAAAAATGAGTGGGGATCTATTTTCAGGATCAACCGTTTGTTCTAAGTAGGCATATCACTAAAGTATTGTTTTTATTTATTTTTTTTCGCAATATGTTCCAGTGTAATTTTAATCAGATGTTTGCATCTTAAATACTGGATAGTCATGTTGCATTTTTCTAGAAAAGATGTTTTTACTGAAATAATGCAAGATTTCATATATCAGAAAATTTAACTTGGAAATAAAATTCTTATTTTTCAGACTACATATTCATTAGAAATAGTATTTAGAATTTTACTTTGTTTTGTTCTTTGGAACATTGTTTTGGTGGTAAGAATATGGATACTTTTGGTAATAACATTCGTTCAGTACCTACATTTTAGAATATGGGATTTTGGTTGCTGTGAGGCTGTTAACACGTTTTAAAATGTTACTGCAGTTATCACTACTGTAAGGTGCAATATATTCATTATTGAGTATTACTAAGTAACAATGTGTGGAGCCAAAACCAAAGTGCCATAGCATCAATCTCCGACAATCAGCGGCACCAGACAACTATGTACAAAATGCACATGGGATGAAATGCACAGTTTTCCAGACATAAGGTGACAACCTTCAGTAATCAGCAGTCTACTAGAATGCTGTGATGTATAAAATTATATTGCTGTTATACTAAAATGTGCTAAATGTATTTTAATGGTGTTTTTCTTCATAGAAGTTCTCTTTGTATTTTATGAAAAAGTGTCTATTTTTATGAAGTTTGTAATTGTAAAAAAATCATTAAAATGGTGAAATATTAATAAAATTCCAATGGAAAACTTTATTTTCGAATGAAAGGATAATTTCCACAGCATTACAAATGTACTGGTGTAGTTGTGTCAAAAAAGTCGCCACACTTTTGATACTTACCCAATACTTGGCAACTGCATTTGATGAAAATTTAGAAGATTTCTATCAGAATGTCAGAAGATTACACAAAAATTTGAAAAAAAAATTCTGTATCTATTTACAATATAAATTATATTTTTATTGTCTACTGTAAAATATATACGAGGTAGGATTCAAAAGTTCCTGGACTGAGTCTATAACTTAAAAAATATTATCAATTAAAATGCTGAAACACATCCTCCTTCGAAATAAGACCCTTGCGCAATGGCACACTTTTGCCATCATTTGTAAAGATCATCGAAACACTTCTGGAATCCATTTTTAGCCATGTCCTTTAATTCAGTCTGCGATGCACTTTTAACTTCGTCTGCAGATTGAAATCGATGACCCTGCAAGAGACTTGCCAGTTCAGGAAATAGTCTGAAGTCGCAAGGGGCGAGATCAGGAGAGTAAGGAGGATGTGGCACAACAGTTGTTTGCGTTTTCACAAGAAAGTCAGCGACGAGGAGCTTTGTCATGCAAAAGCACCCATGACTGCTCAGCCCATAGTTTTGGTCTCTTCTTCTGGATCAACTCGCACAAACGACGCAGGATGTCTACATAGAGTTCCTTGTTCACAGTGCGTCCTTCAGAGATAAATTTCAGATACATAATGCCCTGGATATCGAAGAACATCTCTAGCATGACCTTCCCTTTAAAGCGATCTTGTCGAAATTTCTGCTTGTGTGGAGATTTCCACATTGCCAATGCTTTCTTGGATTGCGGGTCGTATAAAAAACACCATTTCTTGTTTCCAGTAACAATTCTGCTAAGTAGGAAAGGATCTTTGTCAACAGCCAAAATTAAATCTCCCGCCATTTCCATTCGAATTGCCTTTTGGTCTTCGGTTAACATGAGGGGAACGATGTGTTGACACACCCTATGCATGTTAAGATCCTTAGTCAATATCCGTAGACATGTAGCCTCGAATATCCCAACTGATTCTGCTATTTCGACTATTGTTCGCTGCCTGTTCCCACGTACCATAGCAGAAACCTTTTCGATGTTTTCAGCGGTGCGGGAAGCCTGCGGATGGCCAATACGTTCGTAGTCTTCAGCATTTTCCGTACCTTCTCTGAAACGTCGATGCCACTCAAAAGATTACGTTCGCGATAATGTATCACTGCCGTACACATGCTTCAATTTTCGTAAACCTCCGTAGCACTCTTTCCCAAGCGAACAGAAAATTTGATATTAATTCTCTGCTCAACAAACGCCATTTCTTTCAATCGCCGGTTACTAAGTGCATCCGTCTACAAAATACAACGCCGTGGCGAGCCACCGACCACGTGATTTGGGTCAAATCACTTTTAAAAGAGGGGGAGAATGTAGTAACACAGAAATATTATCGTAGTAGCTCTACTGCAAAGTTATAGACTCAGTCCGGGAACTTTTGAATCCTACTCCGTATATATATATATATATATATCTTAATATATTCATACACATTAAATGTTACACACATATATATATATATATATATGTATATATATAATATACACTGCTGGACAATTGCTAAGGACGGATCACAAATTGCAATATAGCACAACATTAAGCAGGGGTGAAGGCCCAGCAGGATAAAATACTGTTGCCGCACTGTTCAGACATTAGAATAAAGATCATTTATTGTTCTGGAAAATACAGAAGGTTTTGAAACATCTGAAAGGAAAAAAGTGTTCATTTGATGCTGTGTACAGAGAAATGGAAAAATGTATATGAATGACAGCAGGCACCTTTGAGAGAGGTGTCAGTACAGGATATGTCTACCGTAGAATGCGATGCAACATTCCACACGTTGTGTCATGCTTTATCCCACTCTGTCAGTGCACAGATGCGGGTGTTCTTGTTTGTTGGGAGGATATTTTCGACCAGCAAATCACCTCCCCAAAGCATCCCAAACATTTTCAATGGGGTTTAGATTTGAAGAACGTGCTGGCCATACGAGGCATTGAATACCCTCGCTGATTAGACAATCCTGAACAGCGAGTGTTCGATGATATGGTGCGTTGTTATCCATGAAAACGAATTTATCACAGACAGCACCACGGAAAACGTGATTTTGAGGCAGTAAAACTTCATCAATGTATCATTGGCCAGTCATAGTCTCAGTTGCAACTACATGTAGGGGCGTGCGGCCGTTGATCATGATGCTGACCCATACCATGATACTGCATGTCGGATATCGGTCCTTTTCTGGGATATTTTCTGGACGATAAGCAGTACCACTCTCAAGCCAGATCAGTTGGTGTCTACAATCCGCTGACAAACTGAACCTACTCTCATCTGAGAATAGTATGCAAGTCCAGTTCTGTTCGGTCGAATTGCGATGCTCACAACACCATTGCAAATGGGCGGTACGGTGCAGTCTGGACAATGGGGCACACAACAGGTCTGTGGGCATATAGTCCTCCTTCTCCCAAACGTTTGGCTACAGTTTTTCAAGAAATCAGCTGTCATGTGGTAGCAAGAAACTGATTTTCCACCTGCTGAGCTGTGGTGAGCCGCTCCCTTTTTGCCGATAGGACAATGCACCTGTCTCCTGCAGGCGTGGTACTTCTAACACGACCTCATAATGCTTGCTACACATTCCAGTTGTTTTAAATGCTTGCCATAGTCGTGAAACAACGCTGTGAGCGATGTCAAACTTCCTGGCAACAACTGTTATTTTTCACCCTTCTTCGATCTTTCCAATAATACGGCCACACGTAAAACCATCTAAGTGATATCGGGAAGATATATCGAAAATTTTAAGTTCGTCAATTAAATCTTTATCGTAAAACTTTCACTTGGAACAACCTGGGAACACCGCGTGCTGTTGGCACATTTCGGGCCCGGTAGCCCGGTGGTTTGCGCGCTGGATTTGCATGCTGCCACAACTGCCGCCGTGTTCATGCGGAGTACGATCACGTTAAACAAGTGGGTCCGTAAGTCCTTCCGATAGGTTGGTGGTAGGGGAAGGAGGGTACAGTCCCTGTGGATGCCTCCCCCACTGGGTTCCAGTCTAAATTGGGTGACACTTCCCGGCCGTCCAAACAGTTACCTTACACCTTTCTGGTAGGTCGGACGGTCTGGGTCTCAACAACAACTTGAAACAACTGTCCACACGTGTAAATTCCTCTAAATTTCTTATCAGCGCCATCACATGGCAACAGGCGTGGAAATGAAAAATTTGCATACGCACACCTCTTCTTACTGTATCCCGCACTTATTCTAATTTTCCACATTTTGCTTCCTTTCATTTTGTGGTTGCTATGGGTGGTAATGTCATCTGTCCTTAGCAATTGTCCAGCAGTGTATATATATATTTATAAATATATATATATATATATATATATACTACATATACTGTGTATGTTATATGTTTGATGCTGCTTGCTATTAATATAAAATACTCATTTACTGTTATTTCAATTATTCTGTATTCTTTTAGATATATAAATACTTTTTTGAATAACATACAAGGTACTTAATCAAAAGAATATTGGAAGGTTGATATGTGCTTCCTGAAGAAATTATGCAATTCTCTATCGTTTTATTGATTTTAATGGTATTTTACGGGGGTTTTATTATATTTATTTTCATGTTTTATTCCTAAACAAGAATGAATCACCCAACATTGTCTGGGTCCTGAATAAGTGCCTGCTACTTAAATAATACAGATATTGATAACACCATACACAGTTTCCAAATTGCCCATTCTGAATAAAATCATTCTCACAATACAAATAAAATCCCCAAATCTGCCAAGATCTATGATCACACATTAGGACATACGTAATATTTGAAGAAGCTGGTGCTAAAATATAAATATCAGATTGCAACTCATTTTTTTTTAATATAGAAATCAGGATAGTTTTAAACACAAAACAATTATACATACTCTTTAAACTCCCAAAAATTCGTCAAGTAATCGTATGGATTTCGTTCAAGGTTTATTTTAAAAGGAATTTCTTGAGTTTTCCAATGGTGTCAAGATGGAAACCCTGTGATAATATTTTTTGTCGTTAAGGAACCGATTTATGGGAATATCGTTTAAAATCGGGATAAATTGTACTAAAACATAACTAATTCGAAATTAAAAAATATACCCGAGGTGCACCTTCCCGGGTTCTCAAATATCTGTGTACCAAATTTCATGTCAGTACGACGCTTTGATTTCCCACATATATTAAGCAAGATTAATCTTTTAATTAGCTGCATGCAGCGTAATAAATAAATGTATACTCAGATTAATGTCAGCAACAACAGTTAATGTCTAATATCAGCATTACAACAGTTAATGTTTAATCTGTATATCTACAAAATGAGATACCATGTTGACTTTTTTTTAAATTAAATTCTATATGTTCTTTAAATACTCATGTACATATATATATATATAAACAATTATATCTCATGATTTAATGTATAATCGTATTCTATACAGGGCACAGAAGAGACGTGGCAATAAAACTAAATAAAATATCTGAAACGTAAAGTTGAAAACAACAAAAAAAAAACTTTGATTTACCTCTTTTTTGGCTATAATGTCATGAGGTGCAATAAAAATAATAAGAAATATGGCTAGAGCGAAATAGTTTGCTAAAACCATCTCTAACCGGCAGATTGTAAACAGAAAATTTACACACACACTTTTTTTTCTCCCAGGTCGGAGAAAATAATATGGGCAACGATCAAGTATTCAACATCATAGCCAATTATCCTGAAGCAGTACAAGGCACATTTATATCCTCGCTTCAGTTTCGTGCAGAAGGAGCCGCATATGCTTATTGATACGGGGTTTTAGCAGTAAGTATGGGCGAAATCGGAGGCGGTGCTATTGTGACGTATATTCGAAACGTAACTTGGCTTCCCTTACATTCTCTTACATCTCTCCCTTACATCTCTCTTCACCTGAAACAGCGAATCACAGATTAATATACACGAGATGTTTCACTGCTACCCCAGCGCCCTCAACCGCCAACCAAAGTTAAATAATATTATCAAGATTGGCACGCTTGGCGATGGTCTGTGGCAGTTTTCGCCAAGACGTTCTGCTAATATAACCCTATTTGGCACTAAACGAAACACTTTGAATAACTTTGTTCTATCATCGAACGCATGTTTATACGTGTAAAATATTTCTCTTCTATTTCGTATTTTATAATCAATTATTTTATCTTTTATGGATTACTAAAAGAAGAGAGATTACGTTTACAAGGTATGTAATTTATTTTTATTTAAATAAAAAGATTATTTGCTTTGCATTCCATATTTCATCCTATTCGCGTGTTCATCATAAGAAAATGGTGCAGTATTATCAAGAAGAAGTGGCATTATTAGTTAAAAAACCTTTTCCGCATTTATATAAAATGTATAAAAATTGATACCTTGAAATGTATAGAAATTCGATACCTTTGATAATAGATTTATGTAAATTTGTTATTTATTATAAGAATATAAGTGCATTTAAAAAAAATTATATTAACAGCATCCCAGAATAAATTAAGAACTCAGCAATTTAACAACACGTAAGTATACATTTTAGGCTGAAAATATTATATAATATTTCAGTCTTTTGGGTATGTTAGCTTGTAATTTTTGGGGTATAATGATTTACAGTGATGTAATGCGTCAATTTTTTATTCAATTTATGATTACATGAATTAAATATATATCTATGTTTATTTATTTAAATTTACACATATTATAGAAAAAGGATTTTTAAATGCTTATCATGTTTATAGTTTAAAAAAATTATAAAAGTACAGTTCCGTAATTTTTTTCTTTTGGCTGCCTAGCAATCGCGCTCTTTTTACGTCATAGCTGCGATGGTTGGCTCCTCGAACGTTAGTGTCTATGCGAGATCCTATGTTACCAATGTTGCCATAGGTTCCTATGGGAGTGAACCTTCTGAATATGGTATTCTGTGCAGCTATTCTACTCGCTCATGTATATGAAAAACAATTCAACTATATTTATATATTGCTTATTAGATTTTCTAAAATAAATGTTCGAAAAATGGAGGGACTTCTCCGTGGTCTATTCACTCCCAAAATTAATAGGTCTCTGATGTTCATTGATTGAAATAATAGCAGTAAATGGTATTCGATTTGCACAATTCGTTAGAGATATATAGTGCTGCTTGTAATAAAAAAATAAGGTTTTTTTCTAAACAAAACTTGTTTGATGATGTCGACTCTAGCAAGAGAATAAATGTGCACAGCTATATTTAGTAAATGGTTGCTTTGAATGAAAATTTTCCAATTAATCCAAAGCAATTAATTCTGATATGCTAGGATAAATCATTTGCAAAGTTTCCTTTCTAATAAAGTTTTCTTAACCTCTTACCTTTACAACTCCCGAGAAAGTGAACTTAATGTTCATATATGCAATCTTTTCTTTCATCCATAATAAAATCAATTGTCATAAATTAATTTGAAACACAGCTCGAAATAAAAAAATTTATGAACCGGAATGCCAAATCACTTGTATCGTATTTCCAACAAAAACAAAAGAAAAAACTGAAGTCTGTAGCACTTGACTTTCCCTATATAATGAAATGAATTTACTTCTTTCACAGTGAAAATATAATGTATAGGATCTATGTCACAAAGTTTTTAGCTGAATTGTACATTAGGCACTTTTCCTGATGACAGCATCTAAAACTATTTCGAAGTACCCAATTTACTTATATTTCATGCAACTCTAAACTGTGAATTGTCAATATTGATAGCATCCGCAATAGTCCATATATTAAAATATTTTAATAATTAATTTATCAAGTTGGCAACATTTTTATAATTTTAATGATATTTTCATCAATCTGGGGGTAAAATATAGCCAGGTTTACGATATTTTATTAAATGAGTAGATAACTTTGCCAAAAGTTATCACCAAACGTTACTGATAACCAGGGAGAAGAGCATTTCTTATATATATAAATGACTGTTGGCGAATTATTTGGTGTCAAAATACAAAACAATTACACGAAGTACCTTCTTTCGAGAATAGAATGAACTAGATCCACGAGAATGATGTTAACAAATTTAAGACATAATATATATATATGAAAAGTGAACATATTTCACAACAATTAATACTTGTTTTAATTTTATGTGATTTTTTGATAAATTTATTTTAAAAAATATAACATCTCAAGAATGATTCATGCTAGCATTCTTAAATTTGTGTCACTAGTTTTTTAATGAAAAATTACAAACGAAATGGTTATTTGTGTAACATTATTGAAAGTTCTGATTTTTTAAGAATTTCATTTGAAAATTTGGGGGGTCTTCCAAACATTTGATTGCATTTAAAATCAATAGCCTTCTAGTGTTCATCCATTGTAATTTTTATAAAAAAATGTAAACTTTATACCAAATTTTGTTCAACATGCTCCATTTATTTGTGAGATATCTCCATTCACACACACACACACAAATCACTTAAAAAACAATTGATTCGATTTCACGAATGCTTAAAACATGTTCTTCCGTCGAAAACTGTAATTTTTGACTCCGTCACAATACTTTCCCTATATATTATACTATGCACATAGAGAAAGTAAATAAAAAGCAAATTGACAAGAAATGGATAAAAATTTCATTTATTTTCAAACAATATAAAAACATACACAGCATACAAAAAAGTTTACTGTAGTATTAATAGAGAACACTGTACATTAATAGAGTAATACTGTGCATTAATAGAGAACAGCAAAATGTTACAAACATAATCACAAAAATTTATAATATCAAATATAAAAAATACTCACAGGAAAAGCGCACAAGGTGGTTTTCATGCATTTTTGATGAACCAGTGGCTTTCTTAGACATATGATTGTATGTAATGCATTGAAAGTTGCATTAAGGGTGAGCGTCAGTAAATTTTCTGCCCTATCTGCGCTTTGTTAACTTTCGCGGCACACATATTTCGCCGAAATTCTGCTCAAACAGTTGCAAAATATTTTCTGAAAGATAAAATGCAATGCTTAGATTATATTAAAACTAAATTTAATGCCTCAAAAAACGTAGAATATATTTTTTATTTTAATCCAAAATATTTTTGGTGCTGCCATCTGTTGTCGTAATTTAAGTCATACCGATTATTTTTATTTTTTAATGAACATTTTTAAATATCTATTCCTTCTAATACAGTGTTAAATACAACAACAGATCATATATAATAATGCCACAATCACGGAAAGGTAATTTATCATTCTATAAATTTGATAAGGGATCTGAATGTACCAGTGGCGCACCCACGGGGGGGGGCGAGGGGGCCCTGGCCCCCCCCCTTGGGCTGACAAAGCAAAACGCGAAGGGCGCTGTCAGCACAAGGGAGAACTAGGTCTGCCTTCGAGAAAGTATAAAAAAAAAACATTTACAACCATTATTGTAATAAATAATTTTAATCATTGTGAAGAAAACAATTCCAGCATATCCCAACACTTACACTGAATGTAATTATACATATAAAGCTCTTTATCGTACTGTACAAATTATAAATTAATTCGCACTAAAGGCGCCAATTCTGGAAACCCGTTCTTCTTAAGACGTTTCTACCTGTGATTGAATTTAACTAATGGACTTGTCCAAAATTACGTGACCCAAATGCCTTCTCGCTGGAGTCGTACTATACCAGTGCTGTGTAGAGTGACGTCACAGGCGCCTCCGTGGCCCTATATAAAGAGTGAACGGCGGGGAAGCGGCTGTTCGCTCGAAAACTCGAGGATTTCGTTTACCCAGTGAGAAAATTGTGGAAGTGAATAAATAGATCGTGCCAACGCTTCGCGAATTAAGTGTTGCTGTGAGTTGAAATAAAGTGCGACGTTACGACACAAGGTGATAACAGTGAATTGGTAGTTTCGGAACGAGGGCCTGCGTGGTGAATAGCTGAATTTAATAATGGTCCTGAACTTTCAACTGATCTTACAGTGAAATGCATCTTTAACGATCAGTGTGTGTGTTTATGTGCGTATTTCGGCTATATAGCAAATTTTGTTCTTGAATAACTGAGGAGCAAGGTAAAAAAAAAAGACAATGAGTGAAAAACGAAAAGGGCTAGGCCAACAGACACTGGGAAATTATTTAAAAAAAAAAAGTAAGATTGAAAATAGTGACGTTCCCAACGACGTTTCCCTGAGCTCTTGTTACATTGATGAGGCTGCAGTCGAAGCAAGCAACAGCCGTGACCCCGGGCTGTCTTCAAACGCTTGTGAGGAGGTAAAGGTAGGACAAAACACAATACCAAACACAGTTGAAATAGAAATTCTGGCTGCAGATATTTCTAATTATGTCAAGAAATCTAACCTCACAGATGAAGATAGGATAACAGCGCTAAAAAATCTTTGGGAACCATATGCAAATTACAGTTTTCCTGCTACTGTCACTAGTGCTGTATCAAGTCAAGGAAAACCTCACCACACTCGGAAGTTCTGCTCATCTTGGCTGAGTAAGCATAACTGGCTAGCTTACTCAAAGGCAGAGGACAGTGCCTATTGCAAATTTTGTGTTCTCTTTGCACCCCATGAAGTCGGTTTAAGATCCACACAAGCTACAGGTCAACTTGTTTCAAAAGGATTTAATAATTGGAAGAAGGCCTTGGAGAAGTTCAGTCAACATGAAAATGTTTTCTATCATAAGGATTCAGTTCTCAATGCCGATGAGTTCTTAAGGGTCACGGAAGGAAAAACGGTTCCTGTGGATCAAGTAATGGACAGAGGAAAGCAAAAACAAGTTTTGCAGAATAGGGCTATTCTTAAACCTATTATCAAAACGGTGATTTTTTGTGGAAGGCAAGGGCTGGCCATGAGAGGGCATAGAGACTGTGTGGATTTGGACGTATTGTCAGAACCATGCCAAGGCGAAGGAAATTTTAGAGCCCTTTTGCGACTCCGAGTTGATGCAGGAGAAGAAATACTGAAAACTCATCTACAAGGTTGTGCAAAAAATGCAACTTACATAAGTTGGAATATACAAAATGAGATTATTTTAGCATGCAATGATTCCATTGTGAAGCACATAGCAACTGAGGTGAATGAGGCCAAATGTTTTGCGGTTTTATGTGACGAAACCACAGATATTGCAACGGTAGAGCAAATGACACTTTGCTTTCGTTATTTGAAACGGTTTGAAACAAATGATAAGTATAAAATTGAATTTAAGATAGTGGAGAACTTCCTTAAGTTTGTGCCCCTGACTGAAACTACAGGTCGAGCAATTGCAGATGCTATTCTTAAAGGCCTTGCAGACTGCAACATTGATACGTCTTTCCTCCGTGGACAAGGGTTCGATGGAGCTTCTGCAATGAGTGGAGAGTACAATGGCGCCCAAGCAATTATATATGAGCAACACCCCAAAGCCCCCTACGTTCATTGTGCATCACACTGTTTGAACTTAGCCATAACTTATTCATCTAGAGTTCCGGATATCCGAAACAGCTTTGGAATAATAGGGAAAATCTCTAGTTTTTTCAACACACCAAAACGAAACCTTGTTCTCACCAGCAAAATCAATGCAGCTAATCAGGGAGAGACAGAAATCAGTGCCAAAAACCTGAAGAAATTATGCCCTACTCGTTGGGTGGAGAGACATGATGCCGTCACAGTTATGGTTTCATTGTTTGATCAAGTAATCGAGGCTCTGGAGGAGATTACTACCTGGAATGACAAGGAGACATCAACAGAGGCTCATACCTTGATATGTTCAATGTTAACATCACAGTTTGTCATAGCACTTGTTTCAGCTGACAGATTACTCAGCTACAGTGTTCGTCTGAGTGAAAAGCTGCAGGAAGTTAACCTTGATCTGGCAACTGCTGTGAGTGACGTAGAAGACGTTTTGAAAGCTATATCTATAATTCGAGAGAACGCAGAGAACGAGTTTCACCATCTGTTTGAACAAGCTGTTAAGAAGCTGGAACAGCATGGAGAAAACATTACTCTACCACGCCGTGCCACCAGACAAATTTATAGATCAAATTTCAACGTACAGACTCCTGAAGAATACTACAGACTTTCTATTTTCATTCCATGGATTGATAATTTCATCACTCACCTCCATGAAAAATTTCTCAAACATAAGGAATTTCTACAAAGTTTTGCATCTGTCATTCCGAATGGAAGGCAGCCGACACTGGAAGAAAACGAGAGATTTGTTGCCTTATCAAGGAAATTTGCAGATGATTTAGGACCCAGATCAGATAATACTCTAAAAGCTGAACTACATCTGTGGTACATGAAGGTCTCTGCATTGAACAAGAAAACTAAAAGCCCAATCGAACTGCTTAACTTTTGTGACCAAAGGACTTTTCCAACTGTGTTTGAACTTTTAAAAGTGTATGCCACCCTCCCAGTATCAACAAGCAGTGCTGAGAGGTCATTCTCCACAATGAAGAGGTTGAAAACTTACTTGAGAAACAGTATGAGTGAAACCAGACTGAATGGACTGGCGTCAATGAACATTCACCGTGAAGTGGAAATGGATCCAGACCAGATAATTAATGCTCTGGCTACAAAGAAAAACAGGAGGCTGGACTTCGTTTTATGAATATGTATAGATCATAATTGAATAATATAACAATATGTAATCATGAGAGAGTGGTTGAAAACAAGTATACAGTATAAGCAGACCAGAACAAATAATTTTATCTTCATCTATTTCTTAATTTGTGTTGTTTTGTATAAATATCTACTACTACTTCTTCTAATCATTCAATTCTCTTGCACTGCACTAAAGAATTGTTAGTAATTTGATAAAAATAAATGTACAAAAAAAGACAACCGCCTTGTTAATTGATATGGCCTCTGATCATTTTTTCTCGGAAAATTTATCGAGGAGTCATCCTCCTTCATAAAAATTTTGTGCACCAATGGCTCGCCCCCCCCTTAGGAATATTCTGGGTGCGCCACTGGAATGTACATCACTGAGGACTGCAGTTTTGTCTTCAAGTTCCTTTGTCTTCAAGTCCAAGTTCCATTACGTTTCCGTGATTATGGCATTACATATGATCTGTTGTTGTATTTAATAGCGTATTAGAAGGAATAGACATTTAAAAATGTTCATTAAAAAATAAAAATAGTCGGTATGAATTAAATTACGACAACAGATGGCAGCACCAAAAATATTTTAAATTAAAATAAAACATATATTCTATGTTTTATTGGGTATTAAATTTAGTTTTAATATAATCTAAGCATAGCATTTTATATATAAGAAAATATTTCGCAACTGTTTGAGCAGAATTTCGGCGAAATATGTGTGCCGCGAAAGTTAACAAAGCTCGGATAGGGCAGAAGATTTACTGACGCTCACCCTTAAATTATGACTCTGTGCGAAGCACAATAGGCTCATGTAGGTATTAGATACGTTCTTGTGAAAAGTAAAGAAAGATCAAGCTGTGAAAAAGAAGTTGCTTAGCGTGGCCAAATGACTGCTTAGGGTGGCAAGCAGTCCAAGTTTACAAATCATATAACATAACTGCAACGGAATTTGAATATATTTTATGAACTGGAGCACCATTTTGGTTTGTTCTGGAACATTTCAGTCCCTGATTTGAAAGCGTTCCATACCTCTCCTGTATATTATTCACGCCTTCTGTGAAGCGACAAATTTGCAAACTCATGCTATAAAGTATCATTTCATTCCGAAAATATGAATTTTAATTATAATTGGATACAATCAATGCATATTTTAATACAATCAAAGCATTATTTTAACGTTACATGCCGTACTTAATATTATCAAACTGTACTTAATATTATCAAAGTTGTACATATTATCAAACTTACTGAACTTATCCTTGAAACTAGTTTTTTAAAGCAAATAATTTAATTTCTCATTACAAAGGAGGGATAATGGGTAAAAAGTGAAAAGCACCATAAATGCAGCAGATTTCTCTAATAATTAATTACTTTAATTAATTTTAAATTCAACAGACTCATAGTTACTAGTAGAAGCGTGAAGTTTGAACCTGAGAGACTCCTACCAGTCTTTGACTAAATAGTAAGACAATTTTATGAATATTGAAGGTCATTAAATATTTATATAACAAAAATAAAATTTCCCCAAATTTTGATTTTAGTGCTCCTCTTAGTGACATTATACACTTAGTGCTCCTCTTAGTGACATTATACACTTAGTGCTCCTCTTAGTGACATTATACACTTAGTGCTCCTCTTAGTGACATTATGCACTTAGTGCTCCTTTTAGTGATATTTTACACTTCTCTAACGAGCACTAAATACAGGTCCATAAGCATTGTGGTGCTCGTGAGCAACATGCTCAGGACCTCTGTTCTATGGCAGATGACAAATTCAGTCCAACCACGTTACCAACTTCAAATTTCAATAACATTTAATTTGAGTTACATAAAAATATTTAATGAAACACGAACAAAATGTAAAAACGTCTGTAATAGTAAGAAGTCTACGTCTTCAATAGTTAGAAGTTATTAGAAATGCAATTTATTAAATTAACTTTAACATTCTTGAAATTCAGAAACATATAAATTCAATCAAGCCTTGTAATTTAATCAACTTGCCATCATAGTTCAAAATTATTTTTAATTGTTTGAGAAGTAACTCGTTTTCCACACTTTGCATTTATGTAAATATGCAATTTTGCATGCATATATGAAGATACTCAGTTTTTATGTACAACTACTTAATTACCACACTCGATATAAATATAAAGAGTATCATTTATTCTACAGGATGAGCATGTCTTTAAAGGTTGTAACTAAAAGAACACGGAAAAGTTTACCAACATTTTATAAAAAGCATAACTCTTTAGCGATCAATTAATTTTCTATTACTCTCAGTGGTAGATTGGGGGAGGGGGCAGCAGCCATGAACACCAAATTGTATAAATTAAAAAATATACCATAATTTTACATTACATTCTAATTTATACATTTGTACGACTGCACTTACTGCTATCAAGCTTAACATATAGTTGCTCATATAGTCAGTGCTTTTGATATGTTTATCAAATACGCCTTTTAAAAATGCAATATTTCTTTTAGTTCTCCAATTAACACTCTGTATGGTGATAATTTGTGGTTTTAAAATGGCTTGAAAAGGCACGTTTTTGATTTAGTTGTGTTTGTGTTACTGGTAAAAATAGGGCTGTAATTATACTAGTTTACTTAATTTTTAGTAATTGCAATTTAAGAAATACAATAATTCCGAAAGTACAATGACAACAATTATATATGTAAATTGTTTCTGAATAAATTACTAGTATACTTTAAACCCCTTTAGATCTTAGTTATTTTCTATAGAAATATAAATGTATTTTTACACATTTCAGGTTTTACTAAAGCAAAATAATAGTTTATGAAGCAAAATCATGCATTTCTTTCTCATTAATTTTTAGCATGTTCATTGTAATCATCTTAAATGTAAATAAATCTAAATACAATAGTATTTGAAGGATATCAGAGTAAAATATATGTGTATTTATATAAACGCCCACACAAATAATAAATAATTGTGGAAAAAATCAAAATTCAACACCGTCTGTTTGTCATACTTTTCATTTAGAATATTAAGTAGTATGATTTTTGGAAACTGAACTTCTGTAAAATGAGTAAATGAGTCATTTACTATTTTTAATGAGTCATTAAAAATTTGTGTCATTTAAAATGACAAATTTTTAATTTAATTTAAATTCCCAGGTTTTAAGTCTATATCATCAAGTTGCATTTGGTTGACTATATTCATATATCAATAGCGACCCCTTTTTACTAATAAATAGAAATCAATTTGTTGGAAGGGCCCTATTAATATTTTAAGCCAGGGACCCCATGCAAGCTTGATCCACCTCTGATGACTGCTTGTGTTTGGGTCCGAGAGTATAACCGAGAATGTCATTAGTAGCAGAGTGACGGTAAAAATCAGCCAACAAAACTGTAATGTATGATGACAACAGACTGTGCACCTTGAAATGAATCCTATTATAGATACTCTTACTACTGAAATAAAAAATTCTACAAAATGCTACTTGACAAATTGAAATTTATTGAAAAAAATTAACTTCAGTGTGGCTCAACTCGACATTCTCAAACCAGAATCCATTGTTAAGTAGCTTGTTTTTTGTTTGCAAATTTTACAAGAAAAAGAATTTCAAAAATCGATATTGTTGGTTCAAATGATCATAATTAAAGCATGTTACCTTTCATTTTAAAATCTTGAAAATATCTTTCGACTGATACTAAGTTTGAAAATGTATCCCATCGGGAGAGGAGGGGGCAAATCTTTCGATTGATACCATACTTGGCAATCAACCCTGTGGGGGTAACTTGCCCATCAGGGGGCTAATGATGTCATGAACACAAAAATTGAATCACAACTATTTTTCAATGCGATTGAAACTGTTAGGTTTCATTATCATTGAGCTATAAACAACCTCTTTTATGCATAATTATGTTAAATTTTGTCCTATGCTATCAAAAAAATATAAAATTTCACAGTTTTCACTTGATTTATAAAAGTTCTATCTAGTTCTAGATTTTTTAATAATAAACTGGATATAAAGTATCGTGAAAATCAATTAATATTTATGGAAGCTATCGTGTACACAAGAAATTGACCGAAGATAGAGGGACATCATTCTAAATATAATCGAAACGTGTTCAAGAAGCATTAAAACACATATTGCCAAAATTTTTCATTAAAACAACACTTTCTTTATACTATACTCTACAGAATGAAATACAATTGAAATAAAAATTAAATACTGTTATAGGGGAGGAGGTGCTTCAGGAGAATAAAGAGCTGCTCAGCGTTAAGAAAAGTACATGAAATGAAAATTCACTAAACTCATTGCAGGGTTAGATTCGAATCTGTTACTTTCAAAACACGCATGACTATATATGAAGAATGTGTACAGTGTATGTTAAAATTCAAACCGTAACTTCTATTACTGAAATGTAAAGATACACAAAATGGTACTGGACAAATTCATGATTTCATCGCAGCATAACACAATTAAATCAACAAATTCTGTTACTTTTATTCTAAAACATGTAATCGAAACTTCACATATCCGAGAAAAACTCAATACAATACTTTATATAGTACAAGTGATTTCTAATGCCATGTCAAACGAATAAATAATCCTTTATACATGCAATATATGACACTGATTTCCGAGATGCAAATATCTTTTAAGATTCTTAGCCAAAAAAGCACTTAGAAAGTTCGCTGAGATATTATAAACAGCATAACTCATCTAGTGCTCATTTAGCCTTTTTGTGACATACAAACTCCTTTTAAAAGTATTATGTAAAATAAAAATACAATCATGCACGTATATATGAAGCGTAGATAACATAAAAATAAAGGAAACAAATCTTAAAAGTCAATGCATAACCAACAGTGATACGTTTTAGGCTTATGAAAAACCGGCAAGAAAGAGACGATATTTTAAGAAAAAAATTGCTACATGTTGTCAGATTAATGTTTAAGGCATTAGGTCAACATAATATGTAATTAAATAAGAAAACTTACTTCAATTTTCTCCGAAAAAGCTTTATATCCATAGCATAGCAATTAAAGCTATGTCAATGCAGGAATCTACCGAGCCGTGTCAGGTCACGTGACTTTTTCGCCATAATTTATGATTTAGAGCTCAAGCTTGACTTTCTAGTCAACCCTGGTTTGGCGCTAAAGCGTTCGTGATTAACCGTTTTCGCCAAGGATCACCTGGCTACCATCCTGGTTTCTGTACTCACCACCGATTCTGAATACGCGACTAGGGATACGAAGCTCTGCTCCAGACGCCCTGGCTTTGTTTCTTGATTGAAGAAGTGCCTAGCACATTATGCTTTAGACTTCGGACTGTAGTTGAAGTATCCTGACGATGTGATATTAGTTGTAAGGATTGCAGATTGTCCAATGGAATTTCCTCCTGGAGCGGAGGTGGGCAGTCTTTGGTATCCAAAACGTGGGCGGTCTACCAGATGCCGAGGTGGGCGGTCCTTCCAATGGAAAGAGTTGCACGAGGAGAACTGCAGCCTACCGCAGCTGAACAAACCGCAGCAAACAAGTTAAGAACTGTTCTGGGGATTTTCCTGACTTTTTAGGTTTGAAAGGTACTTTATTAACTCGAAAGTTTTTGCCATGAGATCTCTGTCGAATTTTAGGATGCTCATGACTCCCCGAAGGAGGCCCTGGATGTCAGTGATTCTAAAAACTGCGTCAAGCTGTTTAAATAATTTTATGAATTCTAAGAATAAATTAGTGCCCTGATCAGGGGTTTTAGTGTTATATTCAGTTGACGTGGTGTTCACCTGCTCTTTGGAGATTCCTTGCTCCATCTCGGCAGGGGATTCAGTCATCTGAACGGGAACTTTATTTGTTTGTGGAAGCTCAGAGAAATTTTCCTCATCGTGGGGGGGGGGGGTATTTTTTGGGTCCAGGGTTATGGCTGCGCATTTTCTTACGATAATGTGGGTTTTTAGGGCAGTGCTGAAAGTTGGTGGGGTGTGCCCCACGACAATTTGCACATTTAGCCGGGGTTTGTCTTGATTTTTAGCACGAGCGGATCTCGTGGCCTTCGCCACACTTAACACACCTGAGCGAGAGACTGCAGTTCTCTGAAGAGTGATTAAACAGCTGACAGTTAAAACACATCATATATCCTTTACTTTTGAATGCCTGGATCCTAATTCTCATGCTTATAAGGTTATCTATCTCGTAAATCCTCTCCCATTTCTCAGCCGGCTGGAAGCAGACTAGGAAGGTGGTGAGGGGGGATCTATCACGCCTGCTTTTTAGTTGCGAGACCCTGACGATTTGGAAACCCTGGGATGCAATTGCATCCTTCAGGTCTCCAGCGTCAGTGTTCGCGGGCATACCTTTTATCACTATTTTTTTGGGGCGCTCTGACTTAAGATTTATTGCACTGAAGGGGACTTTTAATTGGGTAGGATGACTCTGGACCCTCCTGTATTCCTCAACGGACCCAGGAGAGATCCAAATCACCCTTCCCATTAGCAGTTCTTGTACAGTGAACTCTAGCATCTGATTTAAGTCCTTTATGAGGGCTCCCCAATTGCTTGAGGAGTCAACATAAAAGGAGGAGACTTTAGCTGGTTTAGGGTCCCTAGAACTATCATCCTGGTTTTCCAGGGGTTCAAATCTATTTTTAGAGGAGTCATGGCCTCGGGATTCTTAGTGGGGCTAATCCCCCTGCTAGCTTTCCTACGCTTAGTAATTTGGAAGTTTAAGCCAAAAGCTTTGACTGTCCTAGTTTTGTACTCCTCGTACAACCTATCCTTATCCTTCTGGCTGCTAAGTCCAGCAACGATGAACAGCGTGGCTTGGTAAGATTTCCTTGCCACGAGGGTCTCTGGAGTGGGGGTATCTGCTAACAGAATAGCATCTGAATTGATATTTACCAAAAGTTCTCTGGTGGATGCAGACTTGTCCTCTTCCTCTGACTCGTTGATGGCAATCTCGGCTTCCATATTTCGTATCGCCCAGTCGTATGCTTTGCAGTGTCTGTATATTTCGTCTGCTTCCCCTTTGGAAGGCTCCGGAATGTGTCCCATGCTTGCCACACATCTATCTTCCATTGATGTGAAAGGGGTAGCACGTGCTTGAGAATCCTCGTTAACGCATTGCACCAGCTTCTTTCCAGATGCCGCACTGTCCTCTGCCTTTCGCTTTTTCCTCTCCTCTTCATCTACTTCCATGGTCTCAGCTCAGCTTCTCTTTTTCCTTTTCAATTCTATGTCGCTCGAATAAATTCCTCTCTTTCGCCTTGGATTGGGCTTCCTGCTCTTTCGCTATGGCTACCTTGTATTTTCGTAAATCAATCGTTGCTTCCTTGTACTCGAAATCGAAATTGCCCACCATGCTTAACCGTAATTAGGCTTCACACGCCTAGGCAAAACTCGAAAATGTCTCCACGTGGTAAAGTCCTGGAGCGTCCTTAGAACAGATCTGTACTGTTCGGAGTCAGGGCTCCGACTGGCGCCCTGTTATCGACAAATTACTGGCTGGACCTGAAACAGCTCTATAAGAGCTGTTTTAGGTAACGTAACACCTCCAAGCATACACCTAGCAACCGTTTCTGGTAGACATACATTGCATGTTTTTCGGTTGAGTCAATTGTAAATATACTCACTTGTATAATGTTATAAAAATTTATATTTGTCATTATGCCTACCGTTTTTGGTGTTTCCAAATACGGAAATCGTTCTGATAGAGACAGTAAGTCTTTTTAGACTCCCCGCTGTATTAATTAGAGGAGATGAATCTAAGAAACGTCTTAGTGAAGATAGCCGAGAAAAGTGGCTGTCGGCCATCAAAAGAGCTGATCTTAATGAAGATAAGAAAAAATTGCCAAGAGTATGTGTAAATCACTTTATTTCAGGAAATTATTACTCTTTTTTTTTATCGTCACTCAATTTATTAAAAATAAATTAAGAATTGTTTCTTTTTTAAGGTAATAATGAACTTATATGTTGTCAACTGTTGCGACTTCACTTTATGCTGATTCGTCAAAAAGCATTAAATATTATCTAAAATTCGAAAAGCGTGCCGATGGTATGTGAAACAAAAAAAAATTGATGTGGGCAGCACATGAATTTCCCTACAAACTCCTATTCAAATTCTCTTAGTTTCTTCAATAATTCATTAAAATGAATTTAATTGCACAAAACAACACCTATAATTATTTTAAATTACATTAAATTAGCACTTTTAATTCAACTTTCATTTTCATTTCGTAGCTGCACTTTTTTCAGAGGTGGAGCAGCGAAAAACAAGAATAGCTCGAGAACGGCTAGACCTAGAGTAATTGAGTTAATCTCTTCATCGTCAACATTTTTTTAATTGATATATTTTATACAACGTATTTTATTGATATATTTTATACAACGTATTTAATTGATATATTTCAGAGCATATAGTCTTTTATTTTAGTTTTTAACGATTTTTGTTGGCAATTTTGCAAAAAAAAAAAGCAGATTGTTTTTTTCGAATCATACCAAAACCTAGTCATCGCCAGAGTAACCCAGAAGTGACTTATCAACCACATGTTGTGAAATTTGGTCCATTAGTTTTCATCTAGAATGGATATAGACTATTTTTCGACATTTCACAAAAAAGGGAGGGTTCTTTTATTCCGAATCATACCAAAATCAAATCAGCACCAGAGTCACCCACTGTGATTTATTTAACAAATTTTGTGAAAAGTTTTTGAGCTAGAGTGGATGCAGACAATTTTTTCGGACTATTTCGCAAAAAAAAAAAGTTTTTTTTATTCCGAATCGTACCAGAACCTAATTAGCACCAGGGAAACCCACAAGTGTTGATCTATTGTTGAATTTATCTACCAAAATTTGTTAAATTTGGTCTATGAGTTTTTCATCTAAAGTGGATACAGTATATTTTACAGACTATTTCGCAAAAAAAGACATGTTCTTTTATCCTGAATCGTACTAAAATGGTAGCATCTAATCAGCACCAGGGAATTTTATGAAATTTGGCCAATTAGTTTTTGAGTCAAAGAACCACAGACACACACAGATGTCACGTTAAAAATAGTTTTTCGTATTCTAGCGGTCCCCAAACGTATAGATCCGTCGAAAACTCGAGTTGTAATTTATACATGATATCAATACTTTCCCTACACATTACCAGGTATTGCAGGATTGCAGGGAAAGAAATAAGTATGTGCTTGAAATTTTTAAGTTTTATAAATATAAACTATCACAAGTATACAAAACAAAACATTAAAATAAAATTCAATTTACGATCTGATATCAGCTTTTATCGACCTTACCATGCATAAAATTGCATTATTATTGATAAATAATTTATCTGTGGTAAGTATCATTCATATATATGAGCTCTGTTTAATTGTTTTGAATTCAATCATGGTAATTATTTTACAAATATATTGAAATGTTTTAATGTTCTTTAATATTAGATCTGCAACCATGCGCAACCAATACCAAATTAGCGCAACCAACGTGTATACCAATGGGCGATCTATGGATTGTATGTCTGCCAGCAAGCGTTGCTAAGGCTCGTTACTAAGGGAATGTCATGTGGTTGAAACAGCTCTATTGAATAAATATTGAATTTGAAATTTCTGTAGTGATACACCTAACAAAATATTCTGGATAGGATTCAGCCTTACAGTATTGTATTAAATCTGTTAAATGGTTACTAAATTATGCATTTTCACATAACCTAGAAATCCTATGGAATTGATTTACTAAAATATTTTGTATGCCTGTTTACTCATACAGAAATTGAAATTGATTATCTTGTAAATTTTAAATGGAAAACCCCTTTTTTGTCAAAAATGTTTGACAAAAACGAAAAATTATAACCAAGAGAGAGAGAGTTAAATCTAACAACACATAATGAGATGTTGCTTTCATTTGGTATAAGTGATAAATTTGGGGGATAAAAATCGAAATCTATATCAGATGATGAGGGAGCTATTTTAACAAGAATTACATCATCAATATATCTGTAGAAAGTATATGCAGAATTTATAAAATTTGACTCCTAGAAGTGAAGATATAGATTTGCTAGAGCTGAACTAGCAGAATCACCCTGAGGAATCCATTTAATTTGCATATAAATTTTATTGCCTTGCATCAAGTAATTATTAAAAAGAACACACTTGAGAAGGTGGTGCACGTAAGTTTGATCTATATCCAAATGTTATCTATTATAGAAAGATTTAATTAAATCCCAAATTACTCTATAAAGATCTTTAATGTCAATATTGTTGAATAGGTCCTTGAGGTCATAAGTTTTAAATCCTAAACTATTAATGGTATCTAACTTTTGAATTAAATGATAACTGTTATAATAATATGAGAGGTTGAGTTATCTTTTATATTAAAAGTGATTTTTTAAGAATTGCCAATAGAGATTTTTTAGCAACTGTTGCATATGATTTATGTCCAATAGTTACAGATCTAAAAGAGATAGGGTTTTTATGAAAGTTTGGGATCATGATAATATAAAGGAATTTTAGATTATTGCAAGGTAATTTTAAGATTTTATGAAATGCAATAATTTTCTTAGATATAGTTGTTGCAGAAGAATCAATGCTTTTAAATATATTATGATTTAAAAATTCGTTTAATATTTGTACATAATAAATTTTGCAAATGATGGCGTAATTGTTAGCAGCTTTATTCACATATGTGATGACAAATTGCGGCTTTAGTTTATTTATTGCCTGTTTCTAGTTTGTAAAGTTAATTGTAGGTTTAGCTGTAGGCATGCTAATACATATATATATATATATATATATATATATATATATATATATATATATATTCAATACTACTATTTATGATAAAACACATCAATTTAAATTTAATGTAAAATTCTTCCCTCGTTATTCTTCTTGCCTTAGTGACCAAGTTTTTGAAAATTTAATCATTAGCTATTTGACCGCATCCAACGCCTGGATAGTAATAAGTGCACACTATCACATATTAATCGTCTCAAAAGTCTATGCTATATGTACAATTTTTCCACCTTATTTGTAGATCGCAGTATAAGTACGATACTCAATAGTAGTGGAAACACCATAAAATAAACACCGCCCCGGCGGACAAAAATAAAAATGTTTATGAAAATAAAGTTTATTGAAGCTTATTTAGATGTTTTAATTTTATTTTCATCTACAGAAAAATAGCCTACTGCAGGGAATAATTTTGGCTTCAAATAGCCAGTCAGCAATATGTTAAAACTTATTTTTGATCTCTACAAGATCTCGTCTAATATTCTTTGTAAGAATACAAATCATATAACATGTGAGTAGGGAATAGTAGGGGGTTCTGGCTCACGCGGTGCTATACTTTAACATGGGGAAATTGCGGTGCTAGTTCTCCCATGTTAAAGCATAGGCGCACCTCATGAGGAGGGTTGGAGTTTCCACCAGCACGTGACGTTGCATGAAGTCAGTCAAAGGTTAGGATGGATCAGATGATTTTTTTTTCTTTTTCTTTTTTTTAAGTGTTAATGTTTTAAAAATTTCGTAAAGTTTTTTTCTTATAATTTTTCTAAAATGTAAGTTTTTTCAACAAGTTGGATTTTGAGGGTTGTCGAATTTCTCTATGGGAAATAACATGAATTTTAAGAATGTGCCGTTTTTAGCGTTTTTTTCACAAAAAGTTTTAAAAACGTTAAAAAAACAACAAAAATGTGCGTTTTTTCAACAAGTTGAAGTTTTGGAGTTGTTGGATTTCTCTATGGGAATTAACATGGGTTTTCACACTTTTGTGAATTTTTTAGAAAAAAAATGTGGTTTTTCGCAAAAAAGCGGCCAAAAATGTGTTTTTTGAAAAACGCGGAATCGGCCGATTTTTTTCAAACTGTCGGATTTCTCTATGGGAATTAACATAGGTTTTCACACTTTTGCAATTTTAAAAAAAAAATGTGCGTTTTTGCAAAAATGCGGCCAAAAAAGCGTGTTTTTAAAGTAGCAGAATTTCGGGAATCTCGGGAATCTCGAGAATCTCGGGAATTGGGTGTATAGGTGGGGGTGTGTTTCCTCAACCATTTCGGTCTTGGATTTTAAAAAATAAATATTTTCAATAAATATTCCCAAAATTAAATATTTTAAATAATAGCAGATACTTGTTTTCAACAATCTAAATGGGGTAAGGTCTCTTTCATAAATTAGATGTTGTTAGAAAAATATATATATTTTTTAAATTGTGGTCCCACCTCCACCCGGTGTATAGGATACACCGCCACAATTCAATCTAGCATGGTCTTGTCATTTAAATTTGATAATGACCGTATGCTAGGCTCTTGATACCATCCTTTAAGATATGTCGCTTATCATCATAGGGGGATAAGCCCATTTTAATTTGCTTCACAGTATACATCTGATGGTCTTTACTTGCAATTTTAAATTGCTCCACTCTATTATATCTTCGCCTTGTTAGGCAATTATAATAATCTTCATGACGGATGTGTTTTTTTACAACATTCTTATTAACACCTTTAGCAGTCTTTTTATCCGTGAAGGGTGTTTTTAGGCTATACATTTTCAATCTTAGGCCTACAAATTCCACGGCAGGAGTTCCATTCAACTCGTCTTTCATTTTTCCAATCCTTTTTTTATTCTTATTGGAATGGAGTGGATGTGTTGGAGGATAATCCGAAAAGTCAAAATAGTCTTCATAACTTTCAAAATCTTTGTAAATATCCTCTGTTTCAATTTCATAGCACAGGGAATCGGTGTCTGTGAAAAGCAATTCGGCTCGGCTTCCATACATCTTCTTAATAAAATCATAATGAAACTCATACATAAGTGTTTTACTCAAGTCCAGTACTGAAAAACCTGCATAGATGGGTCTATTCAGTTTCAAATGAGTCTTATGCATATGAACTGCTACCAGATCTTCATTAAATATTTTGAAGGAGTGTAAGGCTGGTGATGCAAGTAATTTTTTCAGTCTCTTCTCAGTCTGTACTAACTAGCTAGTTTCTGGGTGAATTTGTTGATTTTTTAGGATTTTTTGTTCTATGAATCCCTGTAAAGTGATTTTTGCTGTAAAAATACGGGTTTCACGTTGAATGACTGTGTATTTGGATGTATGTTGAGGGGCGAAGGTGAATGTTTTATTATGGATTCCGGTTGCTATGGGTTACGTTTAGCGTGTGGTGAAGTGAGTGTTGGTGTCTCGGGGAGGGAGGGGGAGAGAGGAGTATATGTTATTCGGGGTTTTTAGGTTTGCGCGTTGCTGTATTGTTTAAGGATTGGGGTTTTAAGGGGTCTCGCAAAGGGATTTTCTTTCATTATTTTATTAAAATCTATTATTTTTTAAGATGTGAATTTATTTAATGTATCGATTATGATTATTAAAAAGGATATAATCGATTGCGATGTTGAACGAATTGTTTATTTTTTTATCGGATGTGTGTATAATTACATTCGTGTGTTGCAAGTTTAACGGTAACTGTGATATAACTATCACGTGACCTTGGCGGATGGATACACGAAGAACTCTTTAGGAATAACCTTGGGGTCATCTTGGCGGAAGGATATTCCAGGAACTATTTTTTTATGAATGGATGTAGGTGGTCTTTAAGCAGCGATTTTATCATTTCTGTTGTGAATTTCGTGCTGTTAAGAGGTGTTTGAAGTTGCTCTGCGAGTATGTTTGCCTTAGAAAGTAATATCGGAGGTGCTATCCCCACCGTTACTGACGTTCCTATGCTTAATGCACCCTCTTTGAACAGGATTGGACATGTAAGTACTTGTTTTAATATGATTTTATTCTATAATTTTATTAAACTTTGTATTTTTATGATGCGTAACAACTTTTTAATGAGTGTTTTTATGAATTTAATGAAATGTATCGGGGATCTTACATGAAATGTCTTGTATATGGATATATTCTTTAATTCAGGAATTTTATTATTTCTAATGGGGAAAATATAATGGATTCATGATTTCTTTATATACATTTGTAATGATATATATATATACATCTTGGGAAATATATTACATTGTTACCGAAAATAGCGTGTTTATACTAAAGTCTTGCATTTTATCTATTACAGGTGTGTCCGACTTGCACGAAGAGCTTCATGGCAAAACGAAGATTAGTGCGCCATATGAGGATTCATGATGGAAAGAAGGATTACATATGTGAATTGTGTAAGGCGGCTTTTGTAAGAAAAGATGATCTAAATCGTCATGCTAAGATTCATGAGCGGCCAGTTCATGGCGATAAGCCTATGCGAGGCACTAAAAGAAAAAGATTAGATGCTCCGTGTATGAATAAAAAGAAGAAGAAAGCGACTAAGAAACCCTGCAAACAGGCTTTAAACGGTACTGTGACTGTTTATAAAATTGCTGGTCATGCTGAAAAAGATTTACTTACCTTTTTGGATTCTCATAGAATTGAGATAAAACAAGTAGTGCTAAAGGAAATTGCTTTGAAACGTAGTATTATATGGTACATAAATGTATGTTGCCGTTTTACTCGTTTCCGATCTGAAGGAGAACAGGAATACTGTATAAACTATTTCAGAAGTTCTTGTATGAAAAACATTACAGAAGAAGATTTGGATTCTAATATGGATACTGCCTTTGCAAAAGTGTTAACATCGTTCGAAACCTATGAAGGCCGTGGTAGCGGTTGGGTCTTAGAGAGAATCGAGGAACTCATGATTGATGTTGGGACATATGATCCTCTGGCTGCTTCAAGCTATATCCCGCTACCTAAAGAACTATTAGCCAAGAAAGCTATTATTAATGTGGAAAATAGTGATCAGAAATGTTTTATGTGGTCCATCTTAGCAGAAGTTTATCCCGTCTATAAGAATGCATCTCGTGTCGGCAAATATACCGAGCATGAATGCAAGTTGAATCTGGATGGAATCGAGTTTCCCACTCCTTTACACCAAGTTAAATTATTTGAGCGAAATAATAATAATGTGAGCCTGAATGTCTTTGGATATGAAGATAAGAAGGTGTTTCCACTCTATATATCATCTAATAGACGAGAACAACACTGTAATTTACTGCTTATTAGTAATGATGAGCAGTCTCATTACTGTTGTATTAGAAGTATGAGCAAACTTTTATACAGTATAAGAAAACATAAAGAGAAGCAATATTTTTGTGACTACTGTTTACAGCGATTTTCATCTGAAGCTCGTTTAAAGAAGCATATTGAATTATGTAGCCAATATGGCCTACAGAGAGTGGAGTTTCCCAGTGACAATGACAAGATTTTGAAATTTCAAAGTATTTACATGCAAATGCGTGTACCATTTGTGGTATACGCAGACTTTGAGTCTTTCCTAATGAAAGTGGATATATGTGAGAATATCCCTTCTGTTTCACATGAGAGTATCTTATCTCATCATGTTCCTTGTGGTTTTGCCTATATTATTATTGGGCCTGATGGAAAAACCTTTAAAGGACCTGTTATCTATAGGGGTGAAGATGTGATTCATCATTTTTTGAAAGCCCTTATTCAAGAAGAAGAAGAGATTCAGAGAATACTGAGAGAAAATATGAAAATGAATTTTACTGCTGAAGATCGTGAAAACTTTGAAAATGCTACTCTCTGCCATATTTGTAACAAGGCTTTAGGAGAAAAGCGTGTGAGAGACCATTGCCACTTAATTTCCAAGTACAGAGGTGCAGCCCATCCTAATTGTAATCTGAATTACAAGATAAGACGACGCATACCCGTTGTGTTTCATAATTTAAAGGGGTATGATGGACATTTAATTATGCAGGGGATCGGTGAATTTAAAGGAAAGAGGATTGAATGCATCAGTAGCAATATGCAGCAATATATTACATTCAGCCTAGGAAGTTTACAGTTTATAGATTCTCTTCAATTCTTACCTGCCTCTATTGAGAAACTAAGTTCTAGTTTGGAATCCAATCAGTTTCGTATCACCCAAGAACATTTTACAAGTGATTAAGTGGATTTAGTGACTAGAAAGGGTGTTTACCCCTATTCTTATATGGATTGTGCTACCAAGTTTGAAGAAACGAGCTTACCCTCTAAAGAGTTCCCGTGTACCTTCGGGTGGGTCGGAGTTTCCTTTTGTGAGTTACCCTCTAAAGAGGCCTTCTTTGATGATTTAAATCGAGAGGAGATCTCTGATGATGCCTATGCCTATTCTCAACATGTTTGGACATCTTTAAAGATAAAGAATATGGGGGAATATCATGACTTGTACATAAAAACTGATATTCTTCTATTAGCGGACATTTTTGAGAATTTCCGTGATTTGACATTGAATTATTATGGAATAGATGCTGCCCACTGTTTAACATTACCATCTCTTGCCTGGAATGCAGCCTTGAAGACTAGTGGAGTATCATTAGAACTGATTACAGATCCTGATATGTACTTATTTTTAGAAGAAGGTATAAGAGGCGGTATTAGTGTTATTAGTAAGCGCCTTAGTCAGGCTAATAACAAGTATTTGGAACATTTTGATTCTACGAAACCTAGCAAATATATAATGTACCTGGATGCTAATAATCTATATGGGTGGGCTCTAAGCCAAGCACTCCCCGTATCGGATTTTAGATGGCTTGATTCTCAAGACATTCAGAACTTTAATCCACTTGCTGTTGAAGATGACTCACCTGTGGGATATATTATCGAAGCGGATATAGACTATCCCCATGATTTGCATGATAAGCATAATGATTATCCTCTAGCACCCGAAAGAGTTCATATCACCCCATCTCTGATTTCGGAGTATAGCCGGAATTTATCTGAAGAAATGAATTTGAAAATATGCAAGGACCAGATCAAATTAACACCTAATTTGAATCATAAGGTTAAATATGTTCTGCATTATAGAAATTTAAAGCAGTATATGAAGCTAGGGATGAAACTTGTGAAAATCCATCGAGTATTAACTTTTAAGCAAGAGCCCTGGTTGAAGCCCTATGTACAATTTAACACTGAGAAGAGAATGAAAGCAAAAAATTCCTTTGAAAAAGATCTGTTCAAACTTATGAATAACGCAGTGTTTGGAAAAACTATGGAAAATTTGAGAAAAAGAATGGATGTTAAGTTAGTACAGACTGAGAAGAGACTGAAAAAATTACTTGCATCACCAGCCTTACACTCCTTCAAAATATTTAATGAAGATCTGGTAGCAGTTCATATGCATAAGACTCATTTGAAACTGAATAGACCCATCTATGCAGGTTTTTCAGTACTGGACTTGAGTAAAACACTTATGTATGAGTTTCATTATGATTTTATTAAGAAGATGTATGGAAGCCGAGCCGAATTGCTTTTCACAGACACCGATTCCCTGTGCTATGAAATTGAAACAGAGGATATTTACAAAGATTTTGAAAGTTATGAAGACTATTTTGACTTTTCGGATTATCCTCCAACACATCCACTCCATTCCAATAAGAATAAAAAAAGGATTGGAAAAATGAAAGACGAGTTGAATGGAACTCCTGCCGTGGAATTTGTAGGCCTAAGATTGAAAATGTATAGCCTAAAAACACCCTTCACGGATAAAAAGACTGCTAAAGGTGTTAATAAGAATGTTGTAAAAAAACACATCCGTCATGAAGATTATTATAATTGCCTAACAAGGCGAAGATATAATAGAGTGGAGCAATTTAAAATTGCAAGTAAAGACCATCAGATGTATACTGTGAAGCAAATTAAAATGGGCTTATCCCCCTATGATGATAAGCGACATATCTTAAAGGATGGTATCAAGAGCCTAGCATACGGTCATTATCAAATTTAAATGACAAGACCATGCTAGATTGAATTGTGGCGGTGTATCCTATACACCGGGTGGAGGTGGGACCACAATTTAAAAAATATATATATTTTTCTAACAACATCTAATTTATGAAAGAGACCTTACCCCATTTAGATTGTTGAAAACAAGTATCTGCTATTATTTAAAATATTTAATTTTGGGAATATTTATTGAAAATATTTATTTTTTAAAATCCAAGACCGAAATGGTTGAGGAAACACACCCCCACCTATACACCCAATTCCCGAGATTCTCGAGATTCCCGAGATTCCCGAAATTCTGCTACTTTAAAAACACGCTTTTTTGGCCGCATTTTTGCAAAAACGCACATTTTTTTTTTAAAATTGCAAAAGTGTGAAAACCTATGTTAATTCCCATAGAGAAATCCGACAGTTTGAAAAAAATCGGCCGATTCCGCGTTTTTCAAAAAACACATTTTTGGCCGCTTTTTTGCGAAAAACCACATTTTTTTTCTAAAAAATTCACAAAAGTGTGAAAACCCATGTTAATTCCCACAGAGAAATCCAACAACTCCAAAACTTCAACTTGTTGAAAAAACGCACATTTTTGTTGTTTTTTTAACGTTTTTAAAACTTTTTGTGAAAAAAACGCTAAAAACGGCACATTCTTAAAATTCATGTTATTTCCCATAGAGAAATTCGACAACCCTCAAAATCCAACTTGTTGAAAAAACTTACATTTTAGAAAAATTATAAGAAAAAAACTTTACGAAATTTTTAAAACATTAACACTTAAAAAAAAGAAAAAGAAAAAAAAAATCATCTGATCCATCCTAACCTTTGACTGACTTCATGCAACGTCACGTGCTGGTGGAAACTCCAACCCTCCTCATGAGGTGCGCCTATGCTTTAACATGGGAGAACTAGCACCGCAATTTCCCCATGTTAAAGTATAGCACCGCGTGAGCCAGAACCCCCTACTATTCCCTACTCATGTGGTAGGCCATAGACTATAGATGTGCTTGATGCATGTTTTTCATTCAACCATGACTTGTTTATATATAAATTTTTTGTAATATTTTGCCTCTAATTGAAATCATTTGTCGAGATTTAAAACAGAACAATAATTTTTAAAACTTTCGCCGTTGCAAAAAATAACTTAATTTGTAAAAGACATTTTTTGAAAAAATAGTTGTGGGTGAACAAAACATTGTACAATGCTTAACAGATCAATTCATTAGCAGATCAATACCATTGATTCATTTTCAAAGATGAAACAGTGTGGAAGTACTTTGTATTAATCTTTACAGAAAAATAAACTTGCTCTCTCATAGCGGTGGCACAGTGGAAAGCACGTTATAAAATACAATACCATCGCTGAAAGTCACCTAAAGCAATTAGTTTTTCTTTTGTCATTATTATGTATATGCAATTATATTATATGCAGATTCGACAATTTGGATGAGGGAAAGATATGTGTCTCTGGCCAATCTCATGTCTTTTAACACTATTATTTTAATGCTTTAGGAGGATTACTATGTAATTACCATGAGAAATTATTTCATTTCATTCGCACTATTAAATTGATTTACATTTCATTTCGTTTACCAGATCTAGAGGGAATCTTACTTAGACATAATTTTTAATATGTTGCCCATGCTTTGATAATAGAATGTCTATTTCCAGGAATAAATAGACTTTTTTCTGAAAACTTTTTGTTTGCTTTCTTTACAATACATAGTTTACTATATATACATATGTTACATAAACTGTGTATGTTTGATGCTGTTTCCCAATTTGAAATGATGAATTAAAAACCTATTTTTTATCTCTATAAGATATAGTGTAATATTCAACGTAAAAATACAAATCAAATAACATGTGGCAGGTCACAAACTATAGATGTGCTGGATGCATATTTTTTCCATTCGACCATGACTTGTTTATGCATAAAGTTTTTGTAAGATGTTGCAGCATTTTTTTTCCCTAATTGGAATCATTTGGAGATTTAAGAAAAAATAATCATTTGTGAAAATGTCACCATCTGCAAAAATAACATTGTGCATTTTTTTCATTCGACCAAATAATTCAAAATACATGAAATTTCAATGTAATATATAAAAATAATAGAAAACATGATCATATATCACTACAAAGATGTAACACAATTTTTAAAAATATTTGTTTACTTTTTGTTATTCAACATGGTTTACTTCTGATTTATTTGGTATGTATCTTAAATTAAATACGAGTTAATCAACTTTTTGGGAATGAATTTAAAATAACATCCAGAGATAAGTAGCTTGGTTATGAAACTGCTCAACTTCAAACAGGTCATATATCTATAATTTTATTATAAATAAATTAATATTTACCTATTCAAAACAATTATTTGTGTATCATACCTAGTCTTAATTTCTTGTCTTAATGTAACACACATGGAGTATTTTAATGAGATTTTTTCCCATTTTTAATTTTTGGGCTTAAATATGGTTACAATGGATAATTTCTTCAGATTTGTCCTATTTCACTATTTTGTCGTGGCGTTTAAAGGGCGTACTATTTTGCAGTAGTGTTACATACTTTGCTTAGTGTAATTATTTACTTGTTATCTTAGTGAAATGAAAATAAAGGGAATTAACCAATACTTCAAGTTAATTTTTAGAAACTAAAATTCAACAGATAATCATAACGTTAAAAATACAGAAAACGACTCAAAATGGGAGATAATTTAATTTGCTTGAAAATTGTAATAAAAGTCGTAATAAAAGAGTGCATTTTACAAAATATACAATACATATTGAATTAATTTGATGCAAATGTTTTAATGCTACTCCAAAATTTCCAGAGGACAGTGGCATGGAGAAAATTCTTTTCCCCTCTCCCCAATGTTTAGAAAATCAATCATACCGTTATTAGGGAATATAAAGTATTTCCGTCTGATGAATATTAAAAACAAAAAATAATATTTGGAGTAATTAAAAAAGTTCAGCGAGATGTTACCGTTTTCATAGGCATTTCACATATGTATAAAAACTAAAAATCTCTAAGTATCAGTATTATATACGTATTTAATTATAAAGTTATATACTGGTAATTTAAGTTTTTTTTATCTTATATTGTGAAAATAAGCTAATATTTTTAAATACCATGCACTCTTTAAAGTTTTAAAATATTACTTTGAATTAAAATGATTGGTTAGGTTTTGTACACATAGAATATGCAGAAAAATCTGATATTTTTAATAGAATACATCAGTAGAAAACCACGTATTATACATTAAATGTAGAATACATATTCTAAGTATTCATCCATTATTAAAAATCATTTTCATGTGTATAAGAGAAATTTAATTTTGTTCATTCTTTCCGTTAAACTGAATCGGAATAAATGTTAATTATATTGTATTATATGAACAATTGCTTGTGCTTTTATTGCATATTTTCAACCATTCAAGATATATAATTTATAATAGGCTTTATGCATAATTATTAAATAGTTAGGCAATCTACATTCCTTATTACACTTTTACCCTCATAAATGTATTCAATATTTCATTTGATGGCAGTATTTTTATATTGCCAAAGAATCTAAACTCATCACCAAATCTCAACCATGCAGCACAAAACAATAAAACACATTGTTTGATCAATTGCAATTGCATCGTTGATAGCATTTTGAGAAACCAGTATCTTATCTTCAGAAAGAATATTTTCATTTTTGGCGACTAATTCCTCTTCTAGCACAGAACTTGCTAAATCAATAATTGCTCTAAAAACTCATTGCTATATTTAATGATCGCTAACTTCGAGCAGCACAGATCATTATTACTGAACCTACGTATCAACCCAGATGTATTGAATATATTTACAAAAATTTTGTACAGCTTCTGAATTTAATTTTCTTTAAATCAGAAATCACAAGGTTGCTACAAAACAAAATAGTTTTGTGATAATAATTCAAAATCATATTGATGTAACTCCAAATGTTGCTATGTGCAAGTAGTTTGCTCTTAAAATGTATGTTTACTTTAAAAATTTAAATGTGAATTTTTATTTTTCAAAATGCAAATATTAAAACATGTTTGTTTACTTTTCAATATCTCATCTTGAAATGCCTTTTTAATCTTAAAATAGTTTAAAGAATTAAAATTGAAATTACAGTTTACTTTTATCTTTTCATTAAATTTAAGTTTTAAAAATGTATTCTTTGAAATATTTATTTTCTTATTTCAATTTTATAATCATTGAGAGCGCATTGGGGCAACATTGGCAAACTTTTTGTAACCAAGCTAACAAAATAATATTTTTACTACAATAAAGTTGCAAAATTTAAAACTCTTGGAATAGTTTCAACTGCTTTCTAGTATGAAAATACAATTGAACCTTTCCTTGCTTTTTTTTAGAATTGATTATATTTATCATCTTATAATTGGAGATTTAGTTGGAGTAAATCAGCAGTATTTCAGAACATCAAATCAGCAGCATTCAAAGAGAATTAAAGAGGGTAACAAGCTTATTATATAAGATTCCTTGATATGGTCTTATTACTTCTTGAAAACGTAAGAAAACAGCTACTTGCTTTCTATTATTGTACCACTGCATGTTAGCGATAACTTTCTAGGAGAAACTCCTGTGCATGCCAATGCTGTCATGTTTTTTTTAAGAAGCGGTATTGAATAGCTCATTTCTAGGCATATACTACATATAAAGTAGCAATCCTATTTACTTATTTTTTTACCGGCACATTGCTATATTTAATGAAAAGCTAAGTTATATTCACAATGTCTGCTCAAATATAAGAAAATTTTAAAATAAAACACGAATGCTTACGCTACACAAGAGGTTAGAAAAAATATATATTGTTGTGTAATAAGTGTGGAGACGAGGAAAACTCAAAAGAAACTTTTTTAAAATTTACTTCTTTTCAGAGAATTTTCTTGTATTTATATTATAAGTAGTAAACATTAACATTATTATAACATATAAGACTAAGAGTTCACACTTTCATAGCTTTGAATAATAAATTTTAGTATCATTTTGAGGTACAATTATCAGTACAGAGGTACTATTATTTCAGATATTGAAACAATACATTGTAAGGACATTTTTTTAATGCAAACGGAATTAATATTAAAATCAGAAAAAAAGAAGTGAAAATGCATCGATAACTTTCTGGATGATGTGTACTGAACCTAAAAGTAAATATGTTTAAAACTATAGTAATAAAATGTATTTGAATTATAATGAGATGATAGTCTACTATAACGCTACTGTTTTTAATTTTCTGATTCATGATGAAAGCGAGACAACCACACGTCTTTACGCTTCCTAGTTAGTTCTAGCTAGGCATACAGCAATATATATTGATGTACACCTAGGTTCTAAATAAAACAGCTTTTTATTAAAATAAAACCCCACCAAAATACTTGAAGAAATAGTATCTTTTGTTATAAACATAATGTACGTTCAGTGATTGCTTGTACAAATTAAACAATCTCATGATGTAACATGGATCCTTTCTATAGTCAAAAACAGGATCCTTATTAACGAATACTTTTATTTGTCTCAAACCCCCAAGAACAATAATAGGAGGGAGGAGAGGCAAAAGTTGAATTGTATAGGTGCTTGGGCCACATGAACTATTTATAAAAAGTTCAATATGTTATAAAATAGGGGTTATAGAAGGCATAAAAACTCTGTCTTCGACCCCTCTTTTTTTATAAATGTGAACCATCCATCCAATAGCCTTCAGATGTGGCATGTAGTGGTCCAACAACAAAGCAAAAGTATAAAATATGATATAAATATATAATAAAACAAATTACTAATGGTATCATTTATTGTTTTATCCTATGATTTTAACGATGTTATTTTTTAGCTATTTTTACAGAAATAACACTGATTAAAATTTGAAACTGCTTTATTAGTATACCTAACTGATTTTCTTAGAATTCGTACAATTACTAATTCTGTGACATTCATGAAATTAGCACAAAATGAATATACAGTGATCTCTCGTTAAGACGGACAGTCAATGACCAACATTTATTGTACGTATTAGCTAGAGTCCATAAATCTGACGTAAAATAATAATAAAATTGTGAAACGGCAATGAAAGTTTGTTATCCTCAATTTCATAGGTGCATTAAAAATTACAACCTTAAAACAAAAAAGATAGAAAAATTTATTCAAAAATTTTTTTAATATGTATCATGAGGTAAATATGAACAAATATTAACGTTCAAAGCATATACAAAATATAGTTGTAAGTTAATGTTAGTATTTTTAAAATGAAGTAATCTTTATGTGTTTCTTTTGGGTAAACACTATTTTTTAAGTCATTCTCAATTTTAGTCAATTGCTCGGAATGTATGTTCGGAACATCTTCTACTGATCGAAAAATTAAAAAAATTTTGTCTATCTTAACGAATAAATGAATATATTCAGCAATGTTTATAACATGCAACATCCATAGATCATAGAACTTAACCGGGGAATCCATATTTGTACGTAATAACGAGAAATCCATCTCAAACGGGTGCCGTCTTAACAAAAGTCCACTGTATATATATATATATATATATGTATATATATATATATATATATATATATATATATATATATATATATATATATATATATATATATATATATATATATATACGAGTATATATATCTTTCATCAGCAAGTTTAATTGAGATTTAAGCATATTGGGTTATTTTGTGATTGGAATTTTAAAATTTAAAGATCTGTGTACAACTTTTAATTCGAATGTTTAAAACTCCTGACTTCATTTTGGCGTAGGAATTTCAAAGCATATTTTAATGAAATATGATATGACATATTTTGTAATTTGATGGTTATGTGTTATAAAGTATGAATTTCAAAATATAATACATAATCATAGAATTTTCTTGTGTAAAGATGTAGAGGATATACAAAAAAATGAATTTTTTTTACTTTATGCAATTTGATGGGTACCAATTATGATACAAGAAAACACATTGGCGTTTCTTTCGTATTGGTCCTTTTACATAACCTAAATTTGGTACAAAAGTAGCTTGTTACATGAATGTAAAAACAACTTTGTTTTTGAAAAAATTACCCATTTTGTACATGTAAGCACATTTTGTACTATGTTGTAATGTCTAAGTACACTTCATAATTCAATGCATTACAGCAGTTTTGGATTTATCCAATTAACTCCAAATTAAATACACTGTGACATTTATAAATAATTTAAAAAGAAAGTCAGATTCAGTTTGATATGAATGTGCTATGGTCAAATTACATATTTAAAATTCAAATTATAGTCGATAAACATATCTACATGCAAAAAAACCACCAGTAAATAATGTATAGTATATCCACTTGTTTTTCTTTTTGTCGTTAAAGAAACGGATGATGGTATTTTATTTCAGGTATTTGATATTATAAAAATAAAATATGTTATAGAAATCTTATGAAAAACACATAAACAATATTATATAAATTTTATTATAGCGTTATGGAAATACTTCATATAGTTTTGAAGTACCTTGAATTCCATTATAATGTTCTTTACTAAAATTATACTAAAATTTATTCGAATTGTTCAATTTGTTCTTCAGATATTGTGTCTACACACAAACATACATTGTTTGCACATGAGGTGCACCGTTTCAAGACTTTTTGGAGGAGGGTGGCGAAAGTTGTAATGTTCCAATGATGGAAATATGATTCAGCGTGAAAAATTATATAAGAAACACAATAACATGGATATCCTTATGGGGCAGCCGTGTTACACATACTGACATAATTTGGAATATGTTATGTATATAATCACAAAATCCATTTGTAAGGAGCATCCCCAAAATTTAGAAAATACTCGTATCGCAGATATCAGAATTCATGGACCAGTTTTTCACTTATTTTGTGCTCGTTAACATGGAATAGCCATGGCAGCAAAAACTTGTTATAAGTCAGAATTTTTGTTAACTTCCATGAGAACTGATAATATAATAAGAGCAAAACTGGTCCATGGATGCTGATATCTGTAATGGGAGTGTCTTCCAGATGTTATATATAGCTCAGTGGTGCTAAAAGTGTGTAAACCAGAAGAAAAGTATTCAAATATTTGAATCCATAAACTTTTAAATCTTTTATACGACATATATTCAGTTATGAAAAGATGCTTGATAAACAATTTTACACAATTGTAAAAAATTTCTATTTCTAAAAATTTCTATTCTTTTTTTAAATACTAAATATGCATTCATCAGAAAATACATATACTTTTCTATTTTAATATATAAATTTAAAAATATAGAAAAAAGTCCCCAGAATATTAAATAAACTTGGCCGACAGCACTTTGGAGTACAAAATGCTCACTATAAGCAAGCTTTTCACTTTACGTAGTTTTATAATCTATATGCAGGACAACAAATTTCAGTTCAGAGTTTACTTGAAAAAAAAGTTTATAACTCACGAGTATAATATAAATAGCATTGCATAATCTGTTTGTCATCTCTTATCGCAGACAAAATTGCACTAAATAAAGCTTAATATCATAGGCGTGCGCAGACATTTTTATTAGGGTGTACTGCACATAAAAAAATAAAAATGTATGCGTATATTAGGGAACGTCCATATATTACGTCATCAGTCTTTAAAGATTTTTCGACCCCCGCTCCCCCTGTGTCATCAACCATCATCATTGGCCTACTTCCTCACCCCCTCCCGTCATCCGTCATCAGACCTTAATTAATAATTTTTTTTGTAATTGTGTACATTACCCTTGATATCGTCGTCATTAACAGAACCTCCTCCTCCCCCTCAGTCATCAGACCGTCATCATTCCACCCCCTCTCCCCAAAATGAATGATATATATATATATATATATATATATATAATTATAGAAAATAAATATAGAATAAATTATAGAAAAACATTAATTTAAAGACGGCCGCAATTTTTAAAAGAAAGCAAGTAAAAATAATATTAGTGGTTTTGAACTATTGGTGCATAGGGGTAACAACAGACAAATTATTTTTTTTTATTAAATGGTCAAGCCGCCAACTGAAATTTTGTCACCGAACTAGAAATTTTGTAATTGGACCACTTGAGATGGATTGACCCTATTCACAACCCAAGATAATATAATAGTGAAAGCGAGCACATTATTCATAATAATCAATCTGGATTTATTTATCTACCACAATGAATTAAAACATCTTGGTACAGAAAATCGCAGATTGCAAGATGAAATAACCGTAAAATTTCAGCGACTAACTGCAAAAATTAAAGAGAATGTCAAAGATTGTCGCAATAAAGAAATTTCCGAGCACAAATAAGAATTATGAAGTATAATTTCAAAATTTCAGTGATAACAAGATCAACATGAATTAGGAAAAAAATAAGAAAAACATTTTGAATTTCACTTCTTGAAGCTGTGATTCAAGAACTTAATAGTTTATTCAGCAGCTATTTTAAGTACTTATAGGTTGTGCAGGCGAAGTAACTTTAAAAGCTAATGGCAGTCCATGTGTGGATCCGTTATTTGAAAAGAAGGTATTTGAATTAATGGCCTGGAATTTTAGCAGCTCAACATAGTACAATCTTTTCTTGTTACCCGAAGGATATATTGACGGGCATAGATTTTCCAGAAAATATAAAAATTAATGTAGTGACCAATGCTCCAGGTTCAGATAGGGATTTTAAAATGACTAAAATCATAGACAATTTGAGAAATGAAAAAGAAACTACATACTGCTGGATAAATTCCTTTAATATGGTTTTATAGTTTTGCCTCTTAGCATATGTTATAAAATAAGACGCCGTTCACCTGGTATAATAGATTTGAATTCTTCAATTACTTCGGAATAACTAACTGATGAAGCCAACTCCTGTTCAATGTACAAAATCATTAGGGAATCTAAGCGTTGTTGTGACATTGTACTTCTTAATTTACTCTTCACCAGAAACAATTTTGAGAATGCTCTCTCACAGGAACAACTGGCAACTGGCAAGGTGGCAAAGCACTTGATAGAGTAGTAAACTGAACCATACATTGACGAACGTTCCGATGGTTTAAACCAACCCAACCACTCTCGGATGATGTTTGTCGTACTTACTTTTAGAAAAGGACAATTATTACTTCGCAGCAATCTTATTTCCGCTTCTAACTCATCGAAAGATATTTTAAATTGGTCTGAAATTAATTTCAAGTTGTTTCTATCAACATTTAAATTCAACAATTCTTCCATTGCTATGACAAGTTGACACGTCTCCTGTTCAAAACGCTGATCGATTCCGCAGATCATTGAATCAAGGACTGGGTAGAAAGAATTTATTCTCTCATAATCTTCTCGCGTACTGAAATGATGTTGGGTTTGGATGTTGTCGTCAATACGTGTGGACGGTTTTCTATTCTTCAGAGGAGGGATTAGTATTCCCTTCTCTTCACAAAGTTCCATAGTTTCATCGAAAATGAGTTTAAAATCGTTTGGATTATCTCTCATTGCAGATAAAGAATTTCGTAAATTTTTAACTCCAGTGAATGCAGTAAGTAAGTTCAGACGCGGACTTTACAGAGATTTACTAACTTTCAGTAACATGTGCAAAATAGGGTGCAACATGTTTAAGGAAAAAATAAACTTGAACGAATTTAGCTCATGGACAAGACCCCTTGCTTTAATCTTGACGTCGGAAAGGCGAGTTGTTTCAATTATTTCCTGCAAAGCTTGTAAAATTGCAGAGTAGTTATGTTTCACTGCTGAGACTGCTTCTGCTCTGCAGGCCCATCTCGTGTTTGAAAGGGACTTTAATGTCTTCAATTGGAATCCCACTTCGTGTGATATATTTTCCAATACTGCATGTCGTGTAGCACTTCCCTCCATAAACGCATACAGAGTTTGAATGACACCAAAAAAATCAAAAACACTTCTATTGTGTTTGCTTGAAGCACATGCATCAACCAGAACCAGGTTTAAACAATGCGCGTAACAATGTACATAGTGTATTGTTTGTTGCACTGTTTTTTTCTTTCCACTTCATTTGAACACCAGAAGTGCATCCAGACATGGTGGCTGCTCCATCAAAACATGCAGATAACACCGAGGACCTATCAAGTTTAAGAGTGATAAGAACGTCGTTTAACTTATCAAAAATTGACTGTGCATCAACTTTTATAAGTCTTTGAATGGATAAGAAATGTTCTACTGGACTGTTTACCCCATCGTCGAAATACCGCACTATAATGGACATCTGTTCATGGTGCTCACAGTCAGTAGTATCGTCAGCGCTTACTGAGAACACCACTTTCCATTTAACGAAGAAACAATGTTTCGTTGAACAACATTGTGCAATGAAGCAATTATATCATTTTGAATGCGATTACTTACATACGTAGCATTTCGAGGAGATTCTTGCACATGCTTTGCCATTACAGGATCATACTTTTGCAGTATTTTAACAAGATCTAAAAATAAGCCTTGTTCAGAACTGTCAGCTTTTTCATTGTGACCCCTGAATGGTCTGCCACCTTTTGCCAAGCACAAAACAATGTCAATTAATCGCTCCATTATACGTCGATTATGAAGCCGTTGTTGTTCTTGTTTTGATAGATATGCCTGTTTTCCTTTATCTAACAATACACCAATGGGTTTATCTTCTTTAAAACGTGTTCAAACGTGTTTCAACGCGTTAAAGTTCCGCTCATGGGATTTTGATAACTGATGGGTGTTAAAACATTCAATAGCTCTGTGCCAATTTTTAAATCCCTTCTCAATAAACACAGAATCTGAGTGGCCTTTAAAACCTACAGCAGAAACAAAAAGCTGCGTCTTCTGATGGACTATATTCTAGTCACTTGTACTTTTCATACCAATAGGTTCGAAAACTTCTCTGCTGGTTTCCTATTTTAGTTCTCGGAAACATCCTTAATGCCGGCTGGTAGGGACCTGTAGACAATCGTGATTGACGATCTAAAAACAGGCAAATGTTTTAGATACAACAAAAAATTAGGCGGGTTTTTTTTTCTATTTTTTTTTTTTTAGAACGCTTGTTGGCGAAATTTTTTTTTCATTAAGGAGTCTACCCCTTCCATTGGGGAGTCTAAAAAAAAAAAAATCGAGCATTAGAGTGTGCTGTAGCACACCCAGCACACCCCGTGCGCATGCCTATGCTTAATATATAGACTTTTTGCAAGTTATTGTGTGATTTGGTTTATTGCAGTTTGGAGAAGCATTTTAAGAATAAAATTGAACAGTTTTCAGCCTACGATAGCTAGCTGTATGTGGTATATCAATAATTGTGCAAGAATATTAATAGAGATATTCAATGGAAATATGTACCCAAGATAAAAATAAATCGATCACTTCTGCAAAGTGAATTTATATTAATATTATACATAAACACATATGCCTGTTTTCTCTTGTATATCTTCATTAATAACATAGCAACAGAACAACCGACCTTTTTTATATTTATATGAGCCAGCTGCTATATTACTGTACAAGTTAACAACTCAATATATTACTAATAAAAACCTTGCAATATTGGTGATTTATGTGCATGAAATAAATATGTCAAAGCCAGGGCCCCCACAAAGGGGGGTCAGTTGGGGCTATGGTACTGGAGCCCGGCGAAGGATAGGGGCCCGTGGGAAAATATTTTTTCAACATTATTTGTGCATATGAATTTGTAATAAAAAATATTTTATGATATAATATCGCATATTTTACGCAAGTATAAAATTACAAGTATAGAATAGATTTAAAGCAAACGCAAGTTCTTTAAAACAATAAAAAAAAATCCAAAGAATTGTAAAAATTAAGCACATGATACGTTAAGCAACATGTGACACGTTTTATTTCTTTGATTCCATGTGTTTCAAAAAAAGGGAAAAAAAGACATCGTCCGTAACGTACAAAAAGAATACGCTATCCCATCAACAAAGGATCAGAAAATCCGGTAAGAAAATGATAGATAATAGTACTCCACATAAATTGACCAGCTTTGAAGGGAGGGCTACAAAGCATTTTCCAGGGTAATAAAGTAACTTTTTTCTATTTAGCTTCGAAAATTTGCAAGCATTGAACTGATAAAATAAATGCCTTTATAACAAGAAAAGAAAAGCCCTCCACAGAGAGTCATCTCTTTGTGTAGAGGGCCTTTTTCACTCCCATACAGATGAGATAAGATCTTATGTGAATGGTCAGTTGTCCTAAAGCAATTAACACATCAGGGGGTCCAGGTCCAGTCTACCGACAGTATCTACGCTCTTTTGTAGCAGAAAATTCTGGGTATTTGGCAATGGATCGGATGACCCTATTTCCAGCTCTCAAGTTCTGTAGTAGATGCCTGAAGGAAGAGTGTTGTATTTCATCCTGGGGAAACCAAGTGGTCAGCATTGAAGACTTTTTGTCCAGCAGAACGCCCCTAAGCAATGTAGCAATGTTCATCTGAGTGGATTCTCTAGAAATGAATAGATACCTCGGACTAATCCGATGAAACTATGTTTTCATTTGTAAGATTTTGTAACTCGTATAAATTCTTCAATATTTGTAATTAATAGAAAATTGTTTTGCACAGGGGCCTGATATTAAGGTTTGTTTGAATTCTTATATTTTTTTCAATATTAGTTTTAATTGCCTTAAAAATATTGATCTTAGAATTAACGTTCTTTATTTTATCAGAATACTATATAGCTCTGTAAAATTAATCTATACATTTTAAATTTGTATAAAACTTTTGGATGAATTTACTCATTGAGAACATCCCTGAAAACGTACAAATTCATTAATATCTGTGAGTACAACACATATTAAAATAATGAAACAGAATGTCGTACGATTATTTCAATCGTGTAAATATCAGAATCCTATTAATTTTCAGTGAGGTCGGACCAGGAGAAGGCTTTTTCAATTATTTATTCTTAAAATTGAAAAGACATGCAAAATATTCATGTTATCAATATATGTACAGAAATGGCCGTTTAATATGGAATTTATTTTTATATAAAAATGCAAATGACATCATTTATATGATGCTCCATCATCTAGATATTGCATGTTTTCTTTATCTAAGTTTAAAAAATTATAAAGAAGTTAAATATACGGTATTTATTACCAATTGGGTGGTTAATTTAAGTACTTTTAACAAGAAATGAATTGGAAATATATTTAGGATTTATCCTAAACCACTTTTGAGGTATTAGAACTATTACTTTTTCTACAACGAGCGTGATATCTCTGAAAATAATTAAATAATTCCCATGCGATTAGATATACTTATTTTCATCAGTGCCAGCATAAGGACTATTTATTTTCAGCGAGTTTGCGTCATAAAGAAGTGCTGTTTTTTTATTGCTTATAGATATCATAATATTTTCATTTGCTGAGAAGTTTTTTGTTAGATACATCAGATGTTTTAGCTACTGGGGCTGTGCATGATTTTTTTATTCTCTGAGTAGTAAATAAAACAATTAAAATTTACAGAAAATTTGTAGATTCTTTCAAATTATCAAATAACTTAAGAAATTTTTTGCAACTGATGTATTGTTGAACCTGTCAGAGGTACTGTAGAGGGCAGGAAGAATGAAAATTAATCATACCAGACGGCCGTAAGATGCAGATAGGTCACTTTTCTTTGCCCATGCACATTTATATAGTACTACAAATAATTACTCAGAGTTGCCCGGGTCCTAGATAAGCTTCCGCTAGTTAAATAATACATGCAAAAACCACTCAATTTGCAAATCGCTTCCTTCTTTTGTTCCACAGCCGTGGAAAGCAAATAAATAAATAAATAAAAGAAACAAAATGAATTCTCTAGCCGAGAAGACTTAAACATCGTGAGTTCCGAGGCTTTGAGGGGCATGCGCACAAATGTCCACCGGGGAAAAAAATAGTATACACATTTCATTAACAATATCTACAATTTCAAATTTTATACGTTTGCTTAAAAACTCACAGCAAATAAAATAATGTAGTAATTAAAAATATTTCCGTTAGTATACGAGGATATACACACATATTTAAGTATCAAATAATCTAAAATATACAATTTTCGATGTATTTAAAAAAAATCTGATGTGGGCAGCACGTCACTTTCCTTATATAATGCAATGAATTTACTACTTTTACAGTAAAAAAAAAAGATTATTATTATAGTAGATATTTATATTCTTTCCAAGATATTGAATTTTCGTCAATGAGTCATCATTTTCATTGATTTAGCGTCATTTTTATCCATTTGGCGAGTTTTTCGTTAATTTAGCAACATTGAAGAAAGTCCCCAAGTTGGCGACATCTCACCAAATTCGTCGCCAAATTCTTGCCAAGCGTTATGGACAGATAAATAAGTTATATCAGCTGATAAATGATAATTGGCGTTCAAATAAAAAAGTATTACTCAAAGTATCTTTTTTCATGAATGAAACGAGCTAGATCCGCGAGAATGATGTCACAAATTTATCGCATGGTATTACATATGAAAAGTGAACATGTTTCTCAATAGAAAATATTTTGTTTTTATTTTATATGATTTTTTGATATTTTTTTTGAAAAATCTGCAATATCTCGAGAACGGTTCATGTTAGCGTTCAAAAACTTATGTCAATCGTTTTCTAATGAAAAATTACATAAGAAATGTCTATTTGCGTAATTTTATTAGAGGTTTTGATTTTTTGACGATTTTTTAATATTTCACTCGAAAATTTAGGGGGGTTCTGAATATTCGATTGCGTATAAAAACAATAGATTTCCAGTGTTTACAGATTGTAATTTTTGTACCAATTTTCCTTCAAATCAGTCCATTCGTTCGTCAGTTATCATCTCCACAGACTTACTGACACACAGACATCACTTCAAAAATGTTCGATTCGTGGTAAGGGATGCTTGAAACGTGCTCTTCCATTAAAAACTCGCATTCGAATTTTCGACTCCGTCACAAAGCTTTCCTTATACAGTATTGCATATAAGGAAAGTAATAAAATAAATTTAAAGGAATTGTCCTACGGATTCGGTTCAAACGTTGTTAGAAAAAACGTTTTTCGATCTTTCCGATGGTGTCAAAATAGAAACTCTGCAATAACATTTTCGATTGCTAAGGAACCGATTTTTGTGAAAATCGCTGAAAATCGTGATTCAATATAAAATAATTAAAAAGCTAATATAAATTAAAAACAATTCATTGAGTAGAATTCGTCGAAATGTCCTGGAGCGCCTCTATACCATATTCCGTCGCTGTCCGTAGCGTAGATTTCTCGCTACAAACTACACACATGCCTTCTTATATTAAGTAAACTTAACTTTTTCGTACCCTATGGAGTGCTGATTTGAAGAAAATTAGAGACCAGCTGATTTAGAAAATCCAAGCTATTATTACACATTATTAAAAAATCATTTATTACAACAAGTATATTTGCATAATTGAGATTTTGATATGAAAAATCGATTGATACAGAAGATCAAGAGTGTTTTATCTGCATATCCTGCTTTGTTAAGAGAGTGGCAATAGGAATAGAAGTTGATTAAATAACGATTATGGAAGTTATTTTGGATAGATCTTTTTTTACTTTATTGATGAATATATATTTACATTTTCATTTCACTACATGATTGTTTTTATTACTTTCCTTATATACATAACGTATAAGGAAAGTATTGTGACGGGGTCGAAAATTCGAATTCGAGTTTTCGACGGGAGAGCACGTTTCAAGCATCCCTGATCGCGAATCAAACATTTTTGAAGTGATGTCTGTATGTGTGTGTGTCAGTGAGCCTGTGGAGACGATAACTGACGAACGAATGGACCGATTGGAACAAAATTTGGTACAAAAATCACAATCCGTAAACACTGGAAGCCTATTGTTTTTTTTACGCAATCGAATGTTCAAAACCCCCCTAAATTTTCGATTGAAATTTTGAAAAAAATCATCAAAAAATCAAAATCGCTAATAAAGTTACGCAAATAAACATTTCTTATGTAAATTTTCATTAGAAAACGATTGACATAAATTTTAGAACGCTAACATGAACCGTTCTCGAGATATTGTACATTTTTCAAAAAAAATTATCAAAAAGTCATATAAAATAAAAAAATATATTTCCTATTGAGAAACATGTTCACTTTTCATATGTAATACCATGCGATAAATTGGGTGACATTGTTCTCGTGGATCTAGCTCGTTCCATTCATGAAAAAAGATACTTTAAGTAATACTTTTGTATTTGAACGCCAATAGTCATTTATCTGCTGTAAGAATAACTTATTTCTTCGTCCATAACGCTTGGCGAGATTTTGGCGACGAATTTGGCGGAATGTCGCCAACTTGGCGACTTTTTTAAATGTCGCCAAATTAACGAAAATCTCGCCAAATGGATAAAAATGACGCTAAATCAATGAAAATGACGACTAATTGTCGAAAATTCAATATCTTGGAAAGAATATTAGTATCTACTATAAGAAAAACCTATTTTTTTTACTGTAAAAGTAGTAAATCCATTACATTATATAAGGAAAGTCATGTGTTGCCTACATCAGATTTTTTCTACTGTGTTTCTCTATTTTGTAACTAGAGAATTCAACTTTAAATTATTTACAAAGACTGAGCAAATATTATTTTAAAGTTAATTTTGGCGAAAATGTGTTGGATACATGGAGGGGGGGGGGGGTAATCACTCCCTTAATATACATGGGGCCCGCGTCACTACTTGGTACCCTGTCCCACAATTTGATGTGGGGGGCCTGGTCAAAGCTAAATAAACGAATTTAGATGGCACAGATATGATTATATAATACAAGAGCAGATGTCAACAAAAATTCAACTTACCGAATTCCTTTAGCAAACATTCAAAAGCACATATTATGCATATATGCTTTTAGCGCAACATCAAATTTTAGTTTTTAAAACACACTTTTTATCAATATTTGTGCTAAATAATCTTAAGAGAAGATAAATTTAGATATATCCAACAAAAATTATGTCCTAAATGATTGCAAATTTTAAAAAATCGTCTGTAATATGTAAACTAATATTTGACAACAAACATGGATGCCGTGCAGTGGAATCGTGGAACTTGATGTTACAAGACATCAATATCTTGATTTTGTGTATTATTAAGCATTAGAGTTAAGGTCTACGTCCAACGGATGTTCTAGTTCAGTAAATCTCCATACTTGTATAAAGCGAATTGTTTGTTGATAGAAGTTTGATTAGAATTTCTTTAATGGAAGTCTTCGCATAGATCGAAAAATACTTGGTGTCATATTTTCAATGTGTTTACAAATTTCTGTTATAAATATCACATGAATATAGAAGCGTGAGTTGCTAAACTGTAAATGTTTATTTAAATTGTCAATCTGGAATGACATGAATATGTCACTAACACTTCAGTTTTTAAATTTTTGTTATTCTGATATCACGAATGGTATTTTATTATTAAAATTATCAAATCTTATATTTCCTCGAACTGCAGCTTCCTAAAATAATGCATATTTTATGTTATCGGTAGTTTATTTTGTATATAAACATATTTGCAACTTGTAACTGAGTATAAATGGACATATTTTATTTTTTCTATTTAGGTATAAATGATGCTGTTTTATAAGATGGAGGTTTATCGTTTTGCAGTTTTTGTTATAAGTTCAGCCTTCATAGTTTCTGCATTTCATGGTAATTGATCAATATTCTTCAAAATTATGAATATTTATTTTCTTGCAAAAGTAGACATTGAAATCCTTAAAGATTTCAGTGTATTATTTTGCCTTTTTTTAAAAGTCTTATCAATGTTTTCTACATTGCCACTTGTTTTGTCCTTGTCTGTTTGGCATAGTAAGCATTGTCAATGATTTGATTAATTTTTTTTTTCTATGTACTGTGTGTATTAAATATAATTATTTTTTCTTTGTATGTAAAACATTTTTTATGTTTCATATAGTTGCACCACTCATTGTTACTAAAACTTAATGTTTAAAAATTTGATGTGATATTTGGCTAATCCGGAGACCAACCCACCGCACTTTCAGCTCACTCGCCAAGCATTCCGATTGTGAGCGCTTTATGTTGTAATCTGGTAACCTCTTGTATAGGTGTTTTTCGGGGGTAATTGTGTAACATCCAATAAGAATATTCACGAAGGTGATGTAAGACTACATTTCTTTGGTTGCTGCAGTTTTCTGATGTAGAAGCACATTTCTTTTGCCATAGCTGCATGTGCTTTTACTATTTGATGTTTTGTATAAAATTCTATAATTTGGAAAATAAAGGTATGAAAGAAGTGATTAATTGGTATGTCATGAAAGGGATTATGAGTGAGAAGTATGGTTGTCTTAAATGTGGAGATGAAATTAAGTTGAGTGTGAGATACCTAACGACTGATTTGTTTGAATGGAGCTTTTTTTAGCATTTCAGCCGGAAGAAGAGTCCTGTAGGTTAATGTTTTTTGTTTAATTTATCCCGTGTTTTGAAACTTGGTTTACATTTTTCGGTGTTTAGAAATTGCTGAAAAAAAAAAACCAGAGATCACTGGGAGCCCCGTCACGCTTTAGAATGACCTTTAGGTTGAATCCCTGCCCTACACTGACCACTGGTACATACAGACCACTGGTACATTAATTCCACAGATTTCGACCTTTAGGTCAAACCCTTGACCCTACACAGACCACTGGTACATATGGACCGCTGGTATATTCGTTCCATAGATTTTGGTCTTTAGGTCGAACTCCTGCCCCTACACGGACCACTGGTACATTCATTTCACAGATTTCGACCATTTAGATCGAACTCCTGTCTCTGTACGGATTATCAGTTGCATGGAGAAAGTGATCTTGCTACGTGCGACATGCACAGATAAAATTGTAGCATATTCTGTGTCTGGGCGCCGCAGGTTCCTAATAAACTGGAGATCACTGGGGGCCCCATCCCGGTGTAGAACGACCTTTAGGTCGAATCCCTGCCCCTATAAGCCCTGCACTGGATAAAGAATTTATTACATACATATTTATATATGAATACAGTATTTGAAATTATTGGTAGTTCGCTGGTCCGAGACCGCTAACTCCCATATTCACCAATTCAACTGAACTGATTGCAAAACCATTAGCTCAGTAACCCTCAGTTTGCTTCACTTTCACTAGACACTTGTATTTATTACACAAGAATCAACTCTAATTCCTAAATGTCTGGTTACTGGGGTCTACTATAGGTTGAGACAAGGAAGTCTATTGACTGAGACACATTACATGGGTTTGTGTACAGTCAAGCTTGAAGCTGCGAACAATATTTTCTTTCTCTGGAGTTCCATATGTACTTTTTAAATTTAGATTTTTAAAAATTTTTTTTATTGTTTTAAATTTTTTTTATTGTTATTGATTTGAAATTATGGCTGCACAAATTGTATTTATGGCATTTGAGAAGGAACGCCTAATTGAGCTGGTAAATTCTAAATTGCAAATAAAAGGCAATAAAGAAACCAATAAAGTGAGTTTTGTAGAAAAAATTGTTGCCTAGCAAAAGGTAGCTGACTTTTTCAATTCTACAAATGGAACAATAAAACAATCAGCAAAACAACCTTGTTAGTGCTACAGAAATTTTAAAAAGAACAGAAGAAATGATAACAAAATTTAAAATGTGACCAAATTTGTATAAAAAGTATAAAATGTTTCTAGCATAGTAATGTTTTAATATGTGTAAAAATTCATAATTGAAATGTTAGTTTATGACACATAATTGAATAACCAGAATAGTTTCAGCATAAAAACTTTTGAAAAATCCATCATTTTTTTGGTGACCAAAAATTTGCCAAATAAGAATGTGTTTGAAAATTGCTTTTGAATACTATTTTAGGCTTAGTAGGGGAAAATTTGAAGTAAAATAATTTTAAAAGTTACATTTTTTAAAGCAAAAGTTACATATTTTAAAAGCATAAAAAGGCATAAAAAATATAAATGTCATACAAAAAATGAAAGACAGCACATGTCAACAGCATAAAAAAAGATAAAATAATCTAGAAACTGAAAAGTTCCTTCCTAAAGTTCCTTTCCTAAACCTGGTTTATGATCCTTCCAATCAATGTCTCTACCAACTTCTAAAAATTGATTGAAACAATCAATTCCAAAAATACATATGGTTATCAACTTCCTCATTATTCAAAGTTGGCTTACCACTAGAGAAATTAAACTTCAAATTATCTGAAAGAACACTCTGGAACTTAGCTACAACATTGTGAACATAAGGCATAGTTAAAATATTAAGAAGATTACTAAAAATAAATAACAAGAAACAGTGCAGTCTGTTGACTGCACTGTCTTAAGTCTAAGCTTGAAAGAACATTCAGGAAAATTCTAAAAGCTAACAGGAGGCTGAGTTACCAGAATACTGGAAACAAAACGGGGTTGCTCAGTCTGCCACAACTTGCATAAAAAAATCATGGCAATTATGTCATGAAAAATGTCTTTATACTGAAGCTGTACCGAATAACCTGTTATTTTCTAGTTCTTTTTATTTTGTGAATTTTTATCCTAATAGACAGTAAATTTTCCAAAATTTTTTTAACAGTGTGTGTTTTCCAGCATCTAAAAAACTTGCTTGCTTGTACAACAATAAACATGCAAATAATAAATGCCGAAAATAATAGTTTTTAAATGAATCTAATATTTTTATAGAACTCATAGTAAAGAAAGACACAAGTAGTAAGATATTAATTTACTAGAGATGCAGATTCGTGGTGGCCAGGTCACCATTGGCGACAAAGTTTGCAGTCATGGCAACCAAAATTATTACAGTAAGTCACTATTTCTGGCGACAGAAATTCTTTCAGTCTTACGACTCTAGATCAGGCCGATTGTCTCGCGGATGGCGAATCACGATCAATCACTTCATTGTTGCGAATCGCCATTAATCGTAAATTGGTCATACTGAAGGTAATTTCTAATTTCTGGTGACCAAAATTTCTCAAAATCCTTTCAGTCCCACGGTATCGGCGGCTGGTAGATCGGGCTGATTGCCTCGCGGATCGCTCCGTTGTTGCGGACTGCAATTCTGTAGCTACACATGAATCGCAGTCAATCGTGATTTGGTCACACTAAGGTACTACGTGTTACCTAATTAGCGAAATATTTTAGAGAAAACTATAAACGTGTCTCCCTGTGTGTACGGATCGCAAATTCGATTGAATAAAATTTTCATTTTTACAAAATTCTTCCTCGGATTCGCAATTACGTTCTTTCTGGGTACTTCTCCCGCATTTTTCGTTTTTTGTCAGAGGAATTATCTCCTTCTAGGCGAAAATCCTTTCCCCAGTTCACAGGATGTCTATAAGTTACAAAAATCCCGTAAATGCCATGAAATCGATCATATATGTTCCAAAAATGCCGCGATATTTGATCAGTTTTCCCTGCCTTACATATGAAAATCTGTTTCGCCGTGATTATGAAATTGACGTTTGCATACGGCGATTCCCACTATGTCTGAAGAGCGATAACCAATGATTATCTTTCTGCCACTTTTACAATATATATTTGCACCGACTGAAATTTATATAATTTCGTTTTGTATACAATAAAAAAAAAACTTTTTCTACCATATTAATAAAATGAAAGGCTATTTATTTTACAGCAACATTGGGAAAATCTGCATTTGTACGCGATCCTCGGCATACCTCATTTAATTTGAATAATATTTTCCACTTTTGCAACCTGTTTACAATGACTACAATATTTGTAATTGTTTCGCATTTTATAGAGTAAATCTATTTTCCAAGCGTATTATTTATGAAATAAAAGGCTATTTTGAAGCAGCATAGTGAAAAACTGCATTTGTATGCAATTCATGGTATATTTTGCTGAATTTTGGAAATATTTTCCACTTTTATAATCTGTTTGCATCGCCTACAATTTTTATAATTATTTCGTATTTTATACAGAAAAACTATTTTTCAAACATATTATTAATAAAATAAAGGACTATTTTACAGTAGAATCGCAATAAACAGCATTTGTACATGATCCTCTGTATATTTTGCTTAATTATGAAATTGTTCTTCCATTTATGCAATTTGTTTGCATTAACTAATTAATATTCACAAAAGTATTCACTTTGTAGTGTGATTCACTCTTCTATGTCTGTGTATTTGAGCATTTCATAAATCAACATACTTGAGATCACTGTCCATGATATATTATAGATTTTCTTTATGCTATTATTAAATTTGCATCATGTATTATGAAATAATTTTGTTTTAAATTTAAAAAATTCAACTGAAGTTTAAATAAATCAGTCTGTTAACAAAACTCATTTCATTGTAAGAAAATTTGTTTCCCTTTTGGTTTCTTTTACGGAAAGAAATGTCACTATTTCAGTTCTTAATTGTTCTGTCATTATTTCAACTGCTGCTGTTGAGGTGCCCTGCTAAAATAATCTTTTACCATATATCTTCATCTTCTAATTATTCTACCTTAGAGTATCTGACTGAATTATCATATTTTAGTTTTTATATTTTGTTTAGAAGAGATAACATTCTTTTTGTACATTCTAAGCTTCATACATTTTGAGTTTATAGGCAGAATTAATTAAATTAAATTTTTGAATTATTTGCAGAATCAAATCAAATTTAAGCCAAAGGGAATTTCAGCTGAAAAACACTAATCTCTTTGTATCCTCGTTTATTTCTTGAAAAAAAAAAAATCAATTTTTTCTAATATTTTTAGGATTATTGTGTCAAATTTTTTTTTTTTATAAATCCACTTATTCAGCAATTCATAACTTAAGAATTTTGTTATGCTTTATGTATTTCTCACTAATGGCAACCCTATTGAATCTTTATTTGTAATTAATATTTTCATGTTGCATGTAACTTTTTAAGTATTTTATTTTAATATTTTAAAAATGTAAATAGCCATTTTCTGGTTTTTGCCTTCAGCCTTCATTTTAAAAACATACTAGTTTTTATAACTGTTGTTTTATGGCTAGAGAATGAAATTAAATACATTGAATGAATTTAAATCAAATTTCGTAATTTGAATTTATCACTTTCTTTTGTGTTGTTACCATTTCTCTTCTAAATGGGGTGTCTTTAGCCTACTGTCCACAAAACATAATATAAAAGTATATACCTACATAATTTTAAGTATTTTCAATCCATGAATATACATCAACAGCCAGGTGTATAACATATCAATATAAATTTGATTTTAGACACCTGTTGTAAAAAAATTTTTGGCCACTAACTTTTTTTGGTTGGCCACTAAAAATGTTGTTCTTAGTGTTTAAATGCAAATGCATCAAATTCTAATTTATGTTTTTGGAATGGTTGCATTTCTAAGTACCCAAATCATTATTTAAATACCATTATTCCAAAATCAAAGTTAATTTCATTAATAATGCTTTTGAAAAATAGTTTCTGTATAAAGCACAAAATAACAAATTTTAGCCGATGCAAACATATTGCGAAAGCAAAAAATATTTTCACAATAAAATGAAATATAAAGAGGATTGCGTTCAAAGGCAGTTTTTCACAAAACCGCTACAACACATACCTTCATTTCATTAATGATCAGTTTGAAAAACAGCTATTATACAATACATTAAAATTATAAAATTTTGTCGTTGCAAACAGATTACATAAGCAAAAAATATTATCGGAATTATACGAAATATACTGAGAATCAAGTACAATACTGAGAATCAAGTACAAAAGTAGTTTGTTTTTCGTGGTACTGCTTTAAAATAATCCTTCATTTCATTAATGATACTTGGGAGAAATATTTTTTCTATATAACGCAAAATTAGTATAAAAATTGTAGTGGATTAAATAGATTTCAAATTGGAAGAAAGATAAGCATTGGTCATCTCTCATTGCATGGAGCAGTGGGAATCATCATTTGTGAGTATGATTTTCATAATCGTACAAAAACGGCTTATCAGAAAAATGAGAAAACTCTGATCTCAAAATTAGTGGCTGTTTTCAAATTCATACCATTTACAGAAAATTTGTGACCAATTTTTGTTTTTATGACTTTATCAGAACTTCCTTAAACATTGTGATTGACTTTTTTTCCCCCCAAATCAATGCATAAAAATACTCTACTTTATTTTCAAAGCATATTTACCTTTCTGGTAGGTCGGACGGTCTGGGTCTCAACATATTGAGGTGTTATCTCGATCTCTGTATGTGTATATATATATAATGACATATAATATAAATGAATAATATATAATGATATATAATATAAATGAATAATAACATAAGTACATTTTATGAATTAGTTACAAGATTTATTGTAATATTTTTATATACTTTTGAGTATTTTTTTAATTTTTGTATGATTTTTCAGATATGTCTTTGTCTTGCTCAGATACTGAGGATGGTAAATTGTTATATAATTTTCAATCAACACCTTATGGAAATTTATCTGCTGGAATATATAAGAGACAAAAGGCAGAAAGTCTCACAGACTGTATTGAAGCATGTTGTAACGATAGAAATTGCAATGTAGCCTTTCTTTTTAATAAAACCTGTTATACAATTCAATGCCGCAGTTTTGAATTATGTAAACCAATAAAAAGATCTGGAAAAAAATTTGAGAAATCAGTTGTTGTGTCAGTTCGCCTACCAGGTAAACAGTTGATCCTTCTTTTCAGTTCTTGATTCTTGGTTAATATTTGTTTTTATCATATTTTTATGTATGCCTTCTCTTTAATTTAAGTTTTTATAATTTTATATATCTTTGTTATTTAATGTACATTAGCAATAGAAAAATCCAACAGTTATATAAATCCAATTGTATAATTTATATTTTTGGTACTTAAAATACTTAGAAATAGTTATATGTTAATTTTGTAAATATTTATTTATAATTATAAGATTATCTTAATACAACAAAACTTTCAAATTCGAAATTTTTTTTTTATTAAGTTTTACTTTTCCCCTTTTAGATGATAAATATATTTATGATGATTTCAATGATCCTGATGCTGGAAAGTAAGTGCCATTTTATTTTACTTTTGAGTTTCAATTTCATTTATAATAGACTTTTATTGATTTATTTAATAACTAGCAGTATACCCATTCTTCGTATGGAATATATAATATAAAAAAACTTAAAATTCACAATCATGTGCAAATTCCTATAATATTCTAAATGACATTGTTATTCAAAGTCTTCTATTAAAATATTTAAATTAATGTTCCTAAAAAGAAGTTTAAGAATCTCTGTTCTCACTGTATAAAAATTATCTTCACAGGAAGATCTGAAGAGTGAAAAATCTTTGTCCCGCTTGGAAATAAGTATGAAATTAAATCAATATATGTCAAAATAAAAGTGCTAAAATTGTATGGGAAGTATATACCCATGTATTAGTAAAAGATTACCTGTCTACAATATATGAGTTTTAACAATATTTGCCTAACAATATAATGTAATAAATTGAAAATATCAGTAATCCCTCTAATCTTTAAATCTGAGGGCTGTAATCGATTTCAATATATGCCAAGATGAAAGCATTAAATTAAATACCCCTACTAATATTCTCGTAGATTAGAAGATATACTCTTGTATTAGTAGAAAATTATCTGTACTGCAATATATGAGTTATAAAAATATTTGCAAAAATAAAACAGATAATGTAATAAATTGAAAATATAATTAATCCTCATAATCTTTAAATCCAAAGACCGTAATTGATGCCAATATATTCCAACATGAAAGTTCTAAGATTGTATGGGAAGATATACCCATACTACTCTCTCTCTCTCTTACATTCTCGTAGATTAGAAGATATACTCGTGTATTAGTAGAAGATTACTCATGTTACATAGCTGTTCTTTGTATGGAATATATATTATAAAGAAACATGAAATTCACAATTCAAATTCAGTTCATGTCTTAGATCAGTTCATGTGCAAATTCCTATACTATTTAAAATGACATTATTTTCAAAACATTCTATTAAAATATTTAAATTAATGTTTCTGAAAAGTAATTTAAGAATCTCTGTTCTTGCTATACAAAAATTATCTTCACAGACATATCTAAAGAATAAAACAGACTGGTCCCGTTTATAAACAAATTAAATAAAAATATGAAATAGAATCAATATATGCCAAAATAAAAGCGCTAAAATTTTATGGGACGATATATATTCTTGAATATTAGAAGACATACCCGTGCATTAGTACACAATTACCTGTACTACAATATATGAATTTCAAAAATATTTACCAAAATAAACAGATGACATAATAAAATGAAAATATCAATTATCCCCACAATCTTTAAACTTGAGGGCCGTTATTGATTCCAATGTATGCCAAAATAAAAGCGCTAACATTGTATAGGAATACATAACCATACTACTTATATTCTCACAGATTAGAAGATATACAGGTGTACTAATAGAAGATTACCTGTACTACAATATATGAGTTTTAACCATTTTTAACACTTTACAACATAGTTGAAAAGTGTTTATGACTTTATTCATTCTGTCTGTTTGTCCGTTCGTATTATAACTGCCATAAAAATGACTATCGAAATGAAGTTTTATTATGTTGTTCAGATGGTCTGTGGGACCTATGGGAATATAAATGAATAATATCACCCAATTAGTTTTGGATTGAATCCGGGTTGAAAAACTGAAATACATTGAACCCTATGAGACCTAATTTTTCAAACATTTTTTAAACGAATTTAAAATTCACAAACTGTTTCGAAAGTTTTAGCAAATATTCAAATTATCCCATAAAAATATAAAAAATTTTCAGCAAAATATATTCGGTAGTTTTTTAAATAAAAATTAAAATAATAATTACACCCATATCATATGAAGAGATCACGTGACCAACTTTAAAATAAAATATGGCATCCATCTTGTGTCAAAATTGTGATTTTTAAAGTTCTTTTTAATTTGTATTTAGTGTTGTATCTGTCCTAAAACCACTTTATTCTTGCATAAATTTCTGTGCATCCATATTGTGAAATAGTGCAATTACAATATATTTGAGTTTAAACGATCAATGCCATCCATCGTGTGTCAAAATCTTGATTTTTAAAGTTCTTTTTAATTTATATTTAGTGTTGTATCCATCCTAAAACCACTTTATTTTTACTTAATTTCTGTGCATCTGTATTCTGAAACAAAGTAATTAGAATATATTTGAGTTTAAATGATCATCAAACTTTGATTATTTCTACAACTAAGCTTAATTTTTACTTATGGAGAATGTAAACACATGAAGCTGTAAGATGAGTTGTATAAGAATTGCTGAATTTCTTTAATGCAAAATTATTTAGCTCTGGAGTCTTCAATATAGCTGATATGAATGAAACATTCATTAATTTTACATAGAGATGCAGACAATTTTATAGCAGACTTTTTCGATGAAGTTTTATGCACAGAGTTAAATTACTTTTACCTCCATGGTTTTAAGTTTTTAAGTAAAATAAATTATTGTAGTATTGTGATGAATGAAAGGAATGGAAAAAAATGTAGGAATGAAATATTTACTGCTTTTTCATAGAGAGCCAGACGATTTATATTTCAGTGACATCATTTGAATAAAGTTCATTTTTTTTTATGAAGTTTTAAGTTTTCAAATATAATAAATTTTTGTAGTATTGTGATAATTTTTAAAATATTACCGCTGAATATATTGTATTTTAGAGATGTGTAAATAAAATTGCATTGTTTCATAATCAATACTTTATGCATGATTGATCTTTCTTGTTACCAAAATAAAACAGATAACCTAATAAATTGAAAAAATCAACAATCCCAGTAATCCTTCATCTAATAATCCCCGTCTGGAGGCCATAATTGATATAATCCAATCAAAAATGCCCTTTTGCTGAAATTTATTTTATATACATGTTTTTATTATTTAAATAGGAAAAGATTTAATAAAAATCATCTGCTGCATAAACACATTGGATTTAAAATGACATGATATCATTTTCTTCAAATTAATTTACGGGAAAAATATTGTCTGCATAATGCTATGTCTATGAAAGGTTTAATTGTGCATTTTAAATTAATTTCTAGACAACCCCTGGTCCTAAAAACTTGAAACATGGACTAAATTTTAAGTGGGGCTTTTCCAAGGCTATCTACAAAATTTCATCAAATTCGGTCCAGCCGTTCTTCCGTGATGATGAGACAGACATAGACAGATTTTCAATTTTATTTATATAGATTAAGTTTTATTAGCTTTTTTGTTTTGTATTTTTCATTTTCATTTTATTATTTTATAAGATCATTAAAATTTCTTATTATTTGTGCAAATATTTTCACTGCATTAGAGGCCCATAAAATTCTAGAGTTTCAAAATAATGCCAGAAATTTATATACATGTATATAAATTCATGTATACTAAACACCAGAGAAAGGTTTAAAAATATTATTATGTGAATCTTTATATTAAAATTAGATGCCTTCAAGGGCTGAAATTTTAGACCTTTACCCTAGTTTGAAGACATTTTGCAATCTACAGTCTGGCTTGCCCCAAAATCTTTAAATCTTGCTCTGAACCACTGCATATGTCTAAAATCATAAATTACAGCCTGCTATGTCCACGGAATTATATGTAAAAAGTTGTTTACTTAATTTTTCTTTCTACATTTCTGAAATTAACCAGGCGAATAATTAGCCATCGAGTGCTTGGCCATTAGGGAAAATATCATTTCTAATATAAAAAATATTTTTCATTAATATTCATTTGTAATTTGTTAAAGTATGGACTTAATTGGGACTAACTCTACTTAATATATTTTTTTTTAAACTCTGCCTGATCTGGCCAGAAACTTTTTGTCAGAAATGTGACTTAATTGGGTCCATGGGCTATGCCCAAATCCACGCAGACTTCTAGTTAGAATATAGGTCTTATTATCTATCATTAAATATTGGGTTTGGGAGAAAGTATTATTTATATTGATTTTCATTAACAGTATTTTTATAATTCTATTGGGTTGGAGGGAAAGTTATGTCGTATTTTAAATAGGCAGGTGATTTTTCTTGTAAATAAAAAGAACATCTGTAACAAGTCGAGAAATTGCAGAAGAGTTTGGCATTCATCATACAACTGTTGGAGATCACATTAAATCTCTTGGGTTTGTGTTAAAGCAAAGTTTTTGGGTTCCACATGAATTAACGGAAAAGAATTTATCTGATCGTGTAAGAATGTGTTCATCACATCTGATTAGACATAATGTGGAGCCGTTTTTGGACAGGCTGGTTACTGGAGATGAAAAGTGGATTCTTTACGAGAATATTAAGAGAAAAAAATCTTACTGCAAACCAGGAACATCATTAGCAACAGTTCCAAAACCAAGTATCCATCAACGAAAAGTACTGCTTTGTTTGTGGTGGGACAGGAAAGGTCCAGTGTACTACGAGTTGCTGAAACAGGGGAAAACCATCAACGCGGATCTGTACTGCAATCAGCTGGATAAATTGAATGCAGCTATCAAAGAAAAAAGGCCAGAAAAGGAATAGTGTTCCACCACGATAATGCTTGCCTGCATAGTGCAATGGTGGCACAACAAAAACTGAATGCGTTAGGATGGGAAGTCGTTAGTCACCCACCGTATTCACCTGACATTGAACCATCTGGTTATTACCTGTTCAGATCTCTGCAAAATTATCTAACGGGATAAAAATTCACGTCTTTTGAAAGTGTTTCTAAGGCAGTTGCTGACTATTTTAACTCCAAGGATGAGAACTTCTACAAAACAGGAATTCACAGGTTACCTGAAAGATGGCAACAGGTTGTAACAAATAACGGAGCATATATAATTGATTAATATTAAACACATATTTTTATAAATGAATTCAAATATTTTCTTTAAAATACGACAGAACTTTCCCTCCAACCCAATATTATATTTTCATCAAGAGTTGTAGAACACTAAACTTATTTTACATCTCAAATAATCAATTGGTTGGAAATGAGAATCCAACGTGGGCTTCCAAGTTATTCTATTAGTGACATCACTCTGGTAATGTAAGGGATTCTTTGAATTACTGTACATATACCCCTTTTGAAACATGACTGGGGGAGGGGCTCTCTGATTACCACCACACCATATATGTAGTGTGTTAAACTTAATTTCATTTTAAAATTAAATTAGCTGATTAGGAAATTGATTGCAAACCCCTTGGATTGAGATCGATTATACTACCAATTACACTACTCCATTCTTGTAAGGAATTCCTTAAAAATACCTTGCATAGGATTTCTATTAACAGCATTTATGACTGATTCTGAAACTAGTTGTATTTGTTACTTGGAAGACTTCTCTAATTCTAAAGCCTATACCCATTGACTGATAATACGGCTTTGTTTTAATTTGATCAGTTCTCTCATAAGTGATATTTCAATTCTAACAACTGAAAAGTTTTACAATGAAATTATTCAATACTGTGTAATAAAATTCTAGCTGGTAGATGGATGCATTTGGTTCATATTTTTTGCAGTATATTGTATTACCATGATTTTCAGAAAATAAGCACAAGTGCATAATTGGTGCAGTGAAAAAAGTGCACAAGAAAAAGATGAATAAAAATAGTACAACCAATGTGAACCCTAAAGTATTAGTACTATTATAGCCTACAGGCAAACAATAAAAACTTGCAGGCTGCCACATGGTGGAGTGTGATTTTCGTTTGGCAAAAGTAATTTTGCTTCTAAGAAAATATTGATATAAATGTTGGGTTGATGATGGCTTTTGCTATTTAGTGGAAATGATGGAAAATATTTTTGAAAAATGATATTTCTTTTTGCAAAAAAACTAACACAGTTTAAACCGTACTTTTTGTACTCTTTTTAGAATATCAAAATGTTATGGAATGTTTAAGGTTTTATATCCCCTATAGATGGATTTTGACACAACATCTTCGCCTGGCAGTACTGGCAGGTATCGACTGTGTTATTGTTATGGTAGTCGTTGATTGGAGAGCTAATGCAATCACTTGGCGATTCAATTTGACTAATAATATAAGGTACTGGTCATCAGAGGATATAATAATCCTAGGATGATCTGGAACAGGTCTCTGGATAACTGTCCTTGTTTAGAATTGTTTCTATAAACAAGAAATGACAGAATGGTCCGCAGAAAAATTGGTGATTTGCTTAATGGACTGTCCTTCTTTAAGCCTCTAAACAGCATGCCAGTGTTCCAAATGTATTCATTGTTGTTGTTGAAACCCAGACTGTCCGACCTACCAGAAAGGTGTAAGGTAACTGTTTTGGACGGTCGGGAAGTGCCACCCAATTTAGACCGGAACCCAGTGGGGGAGGCAAATGTATTCATTGTGTCATAACAAAGTGAATGTATTCCCAAATCAACCTTAACACTTATCAAAAAATTATCTTTGAGCATTGAAACTCTTAGGTACAAGCAAGTTCTTTTCACCACACGCCTAATTTTCATGTTGTTCAAGGAGCAAATAGCTATTGTACACATCATTTGATATTTGCATATCCCCATCTATCACAACAGTAAGTTTTACCTATAAAATCCATGCACACATTTGCTTTTTGCGAATTTGCATTGAATGCTTAACTTGTGCAAGGCAGTGTAATAACGTATTATTTGGTATATTGGGTTTTTCGTGAAGAGTGTCCAAATGAAATAGATCAATGGTTGGTTATAGAAGTAAAGTGAAACGTGGAGAATAATTAGTAAGCAGAAGAGAATTTAGTTATGATAGTTGCACCCCCCCTCTTGTGAACTGATAATTTAATAAAAATGCAAGGTTTAATTTTTTATATGTCCATTGCTCAATAAAAGAACTTAAATTAGGCCACACTTAATTAGGGCTAAAACTTGATATTTTTTGATGAAAAGTTTGCAGAGGTATTGATAATTGAAATTCTGGACTTATTGCATTTTATTTTGTGTGAATATTTAACTTCTTCTGAAAGTAAATATGGGGAACATCTACAAATTTATTTGACTCTTTCAAGATGGGTATCCTACCAATGCACCAGTAGTGAAATTTGCTCACAGCCGGGTGGCTCATTGGTCAGTCACCATATAAATTTATAAATTGCATCTCAGAACGAGTGTCTCATATTTGAGTTTTAAGTAATACTCATTATTTTAGTATTTTTCAGGCCACTAGATGGAGTCCTATGTCTACTACAGTTGAATTTATCATAAGTTTTAAATGCTAACCTTCATTTTGTTTAAGTGTTTTGTATTTTGATATTTTGCTATGACGTGGGAGCCAGAATTGTAGGGATGAGTATTATAAGCAAACTAAGCAGGCTCCTTAAATATTGCACGTAGTATAAACATTCTCGTGTTTCCGGCGCTATACATTTATTTTTGGAGAGATAGGGGGGGGGGGTCTATCTGTAGTTCTGGTATTCATTTGTTTTGTATTTTGTGCTGCATAACGATAGATATTTTAGAGTGTAAGAAATTAGTGATTTTCAATGGCTAAATGAAAGCATTTTTTATCCGAACAAAAAATCATTCATATGGTCAATGAGTCTTTGAGTTATTCAGTTATTCATATGATAGTGATGAATCTTTTCTCAAAGAGTCGTAAAATGATAGTATTATCTTAGCAATGTAGGACTTTGTGTATACTCCTGTTTTAAAGCTTATTATACAAAATATAACTTTTAAATATTATTGCATTTGATTGTAAATAGTACTTGCTACACATTTTCTACTAATCTTTGTTTTTATTAATTATTGTATTAATTAAAATTCATAAATTTTTGATATTTTTTCATAAATGTTTAATTAAGATAAGTCATTTTTTTTAAATTTTCATGCAATTTTTAAAAGAAAATATAACTAGAAAACTATGATATTTATGTACATGATTACTTAAGTATTCATCTAAAGTTATGCAAAAAAATGAAACTATTGAATTTTAAGTTTATTCGATTTTTAGGCTTCACTATGCAAAAAACCCCATCCTCTGTGATTGGCGTATTTCGACCCTGCTCCGTCCAGAGCAAGCATTCCAGACAGCAAAGCACAATCGTAAAAATGTTAAAACAGGAAAACCATCAATTGAAATTTGCTACCATTCAATTTTTAATAATTTATATTTATTGTGGTTGGTCCCTTGCAATCGAATGAAAAGTACACTTATCCCCCGATTTACACGGCACTTGTTTTACACGATTTTGCTTTTACACGGTTTATAAATTAACAGATTTCAAAAAATTGATAAAAATGTATATTCTTCTCCATATACGCCTATACAAAGATTTGATGACATTTTTGAATTTTATTCCTTTGGTAACACTGATGAAAACAACAGGGGATTCCCGGTGTAAAATATATACATTTAGGGAATCCCCGTATAAAGAAATCCCCGTAATAGGGGAATCCCCATATGTATTTCACAACAGTAAAGCTATCTTGTTCATGCAAGTACATAGTGCAGAAACATTTTAGCCGCAAAGCTTATATTATTGTGCGTTTATCTTTTGTTTTGAACTGGTAAGTTTTCAACATTTATAGTTTTTCTTGCATCTTTATAGTTTGCGTAAATTTGTTAAGGTTCTATAATGTCAAAGGATTTGAAGAAAAATCAAATGAAAAGAAAAGTTATTTCTTTAGAAACTAAAATTCAAATATTAGACTGTCTACGTAATAGAGAAAGAGTAACGGATGTTGCTAAATTTTACTCCATGAATGAAGCCACAATAAGGATAATAAGAAAAAATGAAGACTCCATTAGAAAAAGTGTAGCAGCTGGAACCTGCAGCAGTATGAGTACGACTTCATATGCTAGAGATGTTACAATGGAAAATATGGAAAAAGCCTTAGTGATATGGATAGAAGACCAAATTCAAAAGTGAATCCCGATCGATACCAATGCTGTTACAAATAAAGCTTTGAAGATTTATCAATCACATAAGTCATTCGCCGTCGACTTCGTCCAATGAAAAGAAGGTATCTTTTTCCGCAAGCCATGGGTGGTTCGAGAGATTCAAACAAAGGCATTCTTTACATAATCTGAGAATGAAAGGTGAAGTGCATCTGCTGATTTGGATGCAGCACAACAATATCTGGCAAAACTTGCTGAAATCATTGCCACTAACTCCTACACTTCTGATCAGGTTTTCAATGCTGACGAGTCCGGATTATTCTGGAAAAAAATGCCGGAAAGAACCTTTATAGCCAAAGCTCACAAATCAGCTAGTGGTCATAAAGTAGCGAAAAGTCGTATAACAGTTCTTTTCTGTTGCAATGCTTCTGGCGATTATATGATGAAACCATTGGTGATTAACAAATCACAATCACCATGATCATTCAAAGGAATAAATATCAAAAACCTTCCCATCTATTGGATGGCTAATAGAAAAGCATGGGTCACTGCCATAGCTTTCAATGAATGGTTCCATAACTTCTTTGTTCCAGATGTCAAAAATTATTTAACTAAAAAGGGATTCCTTTTTAAGGCTCTTCTATTAATTGATAATGCACCAGGTCATCCTTCAGATTTACAACACGGAAATGTAAAAGTAGTTTTTTTTACCAAAGTATACAACTTCCTTATTACAGCCATTAGATCAAGGGATAATTTCGACTTTTAAAGCACTGTACATCAAGCAAACTTTCAGGTATATCTTAGAACAAATGGAGAATGATGAATCTCTTACTCTGATGGATGCTTGGAAGTAATTTACAATTTTGGATTGTGTTAAGCATGTTGGACTGTCATACACTCAGATCAAACAATCAACAATCAACGCCTGCTGGAAAGCAATATGGCCGGATGTTGTGGAAATGATAAATCACCAATAGAGCATGAATATTCTCAGATCACTGAGTTGGCCCATACTATAGGAGAAGGTTTTGAAGATTTAGCTCAGGCAGATATTGAAGAAATAATGGCTGATGAAGAATTGAATGAAGATGATTTAATTAACATGATTCGTGAAACAAACAAACATGATGAAGACAATGATTCTGATAAAGAGCAATCTGAACCAGTTGCCTTCACAGCAAGAATCATAAGCGTAGGACTTGATTTGGGAAGAAAATTGGGCAACCATTTCTTACAATATGACACAAATGTTGATCGAGCTCTCCGATTCCAGCGAGACCTTTGTAAATGCTTAAATCAATATGAAGAGGTCTATAAAGATTTAGCAAAAAAACCTACGCAATTGTTAATTACCGATTTCATGACAAAGTCTTGTCAACCCGAGATCTTGCCTAATTCGTCAACCATTGGGCCAGAATCACAGCAAGAAAGCTCAAGTGATGAAAGTGACATCATACCTATCAGAAAGAAAAGACTGATAGTACATGAAAGTGATAACAGTGATTAAACTTATTAATTTTTAAGGGTCTTTTTGTTTTTTTGTTCTTTGTTCCTAATGTAAAATAAATTAAATATGTTATATTACTACATTCATATGTTAGTTGTTTTATAAACTAAGTATAATTTTAAGTTTTCTAAGATGTCTTACTTTTGTTTTACTTAAATAAATGACTGAATCATGCAAATTTTGGGGTTATTTTCGTTTTACACGATTTTACTTAGCAAAATCCACGATTTTAATTTACACGGTTTTGTGCAGAACCTATCTTCCGTGTAAATCGGGGGACAGGTGTACTTAATAACAGTGATTGAAATATTTTGGTGAATTTTTCATTGAAAGGTGCAAAGTAAATAAACATGTGCTGTGCACATTTTACTAATTGACTATTGGGGAGCTATATAGTATATATATAAAAAAAAAAATAAATTTTGCATTTTTTGTTTAAATTAGTAGTTCTGAAGGTTGCAACTATCATAGCTAAATTCTGCTGTGTTTGCTGATTATTTTTCATATTTCACTTTACTTCTACGGCCAACTGTTCATTTTTTATTTCTTACAGACACAATCTTCATGAAACACTCAATATAAATAATAAAGTATTATAAAAGCATGCTTGTTTTTTGTTTCTGCTTTAATTTAAGTAAAGAATATTTACTTTAAATTTTCAGATCATTTCCAGATATTTTTTATCATGATGATGGTATTGAGGATCCTGGTAAAGAGATAGCTTTGCCACTCTTAGACAGTAGTAGAGCTACTACTTCTTTTTTTACCTCTCCAAAACCCTGTGTATATGGACTTCTAAATGATTGCCTTGAGCATGAGACCTGTATACCTAAGAATGAAAGAGCTCGAAGTGGTCTTTGTCACTGTGAAGAAGGTTATGAACGTGATATTCAAGGTTTTTGTAGGAAGAAGAGGATGTCTAATAGCAATAGTCAATATAATACTGTTGCCCCATTAACTGGTTCTAAATCGGTATTATTATTTTTCACATATTATATATTTTTTAATTTATACCTCCTATTTATTTATTTTCATTATTTATTTAAGCTATTTATATCAATTATCTATTATTTATTTAAATTAGTTATATTATTTTCATAATGTTTAGATTGATCTTTTATTGATAAAATTAGTGATGTTCCAAATCAAGATTTTGCACAATAGTGCTGATTATTCAGCTCCTTGTAAAAGGTTGAATACTGAATATTCATCAGCAGAACAGTCAAAGTTTTAAACTGATTGCAAGTGTTCTCAAAAGGGATTTACTGGTGCATAATGCTGTGCCAGAAATTTTAAAATTAGACCAACTGGAAATTTTTAAGATCCTAAGAATTAAAGAGAATTTTTAATGAGAAGGTGTAAATTTCAATTTGTGCTGGATAGCAATTAATCCGCATTGCTCATTGATGTGCAGTCAACTACTAAAAACAGGAGATCTAGAGTATCTCAAATTTAAAATATCTGATCAAACGCAATTCAATTTTTAGCTCAAGGGATTCTATACTGAATGTAGTTTATCTCCCATTTTGTTCAATCACCATCTTTGGGGAAGGGGGGGGGGAGGGAAATGGAACTATCTCTGATTAAACATTGTGTTTTCTGCAACAGGTTAACAGAAGTTTCAATCCTATAACGTTATTTTGTTTTTGAAGGTTTTTATCTACAGTGATCAGACTTTTTTTTTTTAGAAAATGAATAGCTCTGAAATGAGGCGATAAAAATAAAGAAGGCATTCTGTGTTTGTTGTTTTATTTTATAAACAGAGATACAAGATGAAAACTTTTATTAAATTGTTTATAAAAAGAAATTATGATGAAAAATAAATAAAACCATCGTAAAATTGCATACAGCCTACTTTTAATTCAAATTCAGCATTTTCAACATTTTGACTTTTATTTTCAACATTTCATTGGTTGTTGTTGAAATTTTTTGCTCAATAAAAGAGATATAAAAATTCAAAAATAAATAAAAACATTGTAAAATTGCATATAACCTACTATTAATTCAAATTTCGTATAAAATGATGTTTGAACTTTTAGTTTCAATATTTCATTGTTTCACATATTTTTTATTATTGAAATTTTTTTGTTCACCTTAAGTATTAGAAAATATAAGACATAACCAAAACTAAATGATTTTGAAAACAAGTTTAAAGTTATTTGTTTATTTATAAAATGTAAAGATTACATAAATAAACAAAAGATATGCATGAAGCAAATGGTTAAATATTCTTTGGAGATCAATTACTGTTAACATCATGGGTTTAGAAAAATCTAAATTTAAATTTCTTTATTTTAAATGACAAACAAATAATAAAGGACATAACTAGTTTTTTAAACAAAAGTAAATTTAAATGCCTATACCTTAAAATAAAGAACTAGAATCAATAATTTATAGTCACCATTACTATATCTTAGTGATAAATTTATCAATTGAAGTCATTTTTATTGTAAAATGTGTAATTTGATGACCCAAAAGAAATGCTTTAATGAAATTTTGTTCAATTCCTTTTAATTTGAACAAAATTAAAAAGGTGAGTCATGAAAAACGTGAACTGTAACATACCAATATATTTACAGAATTTTCAAGATGTAAATATATAAGTTCATTGAATTTAAAATGCATGTTTTCAAATTACAAACTTTTACAGATTAAAAAAATATATTTCATAACCTTGCTGTAATTGTATGGCTGTAGCTGCTTCAATGTGAAACTAACAAAATCGTCTACTGTTTCCAATAAGGCTGGACTGATATTTGCAGTGGTATATCCAGACTGGATGAACGTGAAATTTTCTGCAAATTAATTCTTTTTAATAAAAGTTCATAAATATTATGTTTATATGTAAGATATAGAAGTTTTCTATTTAGCTTTTACTCAAACAATATGCGAGCACTTTTTGTTCTACCTGTGTTACAGCAAAAAGCTTTAATACCATCTCAAAGTCCTTATTCTTTCAGAGAATCATGTACAGTTATAGAAATTTCCTCACAATTTCTAACACGTAACTGTGGCATGCTAAATAGATACTCTATACCTTTTACAAGTAACTTGCATAGGAAGATGATTAAAAAGTTTTTACCACATAAGTTTGGAAGATACTTTCTACCCTCTGTACTACTTGTGCTTGTTTGCACTGGTAATCAGTGATGTAGTATCGGTGGTAATTTCATAAGTCATTTCAATTGAAATGAATATTTTATATATATTTAAGTATACACTAGAGTTTTCTGTATAAGATATTTTTGTTGTGTGAAGAATTATGGCAATTTTTATGGTGAACAAATGGTTTTTGTTTTGTTTTATAAAGAATAACTGTTTTTATTCATTTCAAAATATTTATTCTATGTTACTCAGCTTTTATGTGCTCTGCTTTCCTATTTTTTTTAAAAAATAAACTTAAATTAATACTAGACATGCATTTTTTTTTACTCTGTTGTCTTTGGGCAGTCAATTTTTTTTACCTTCGGAAAGCTCTATCGGAAAGCTCTTTCACCTTTAAATATAATATTTTTTTTCCCTGGTCTAGACGATCAACATTTTTAATCACATGACCAACATCCAAACAAATTATGACAACAGAGCAATGGTAATTCTAGAGATAATCAGAATTATCACATTGAGTTGCCAGTTGCTAGCGAGAAAATGAAAAAGTCACTAGTAACTGAAATGCAGAAGATGAGCCTAACTTTTAAAAACTGTCTTTTTTATTGGCAATTATAAAAATGCTCTCTGTTATTTAAATGATATATTCATTATATAGTCTATTTCCAGGGGTCTGTATCCATTAAAAATAAGACTGATAAATCTGTCCCAACAACTGCTTCTCCTGTACACCAGCTTGTTGTGTCTGCTGGAGATAATGTTACATTGCAGCTTCCTGAAAATGAAGTTACACTCTCTGCATATGCATTAAAACAACAAGATGGTATGTATAGTTCAAAAGTAAAAACACTTTTGTAAAGAAAGAATTAAGTAATCTAATTATGCACAAATTAAAATATAACACAGCGAATTTAAGATAAATCACTAAATTTTGTGTTATATCTTAATTTGTGTGTAATTATGTTGCTTAATTTTTCTTGGTGTGTGTAATGTTTTACCTCACAAAGGTATACTGAGAATAGACTCAAAATACTGAATACTGTTATTATACTTGCAAGTGTTATGGATTGTCTTTAATTCTTACACCTTTTTCACATCAAACTACAGGGCTATCTTAGATTCTCTCAATGTTATAACTATTAATTATGTTTCACAGGTTTTGTAATCCTTAATTATGTACTGTATTAATTTACATGGGTTTGTATTTATGCATATATTGCATATGTCATTGTCGATGGGGATAAGCAAATATTAAATTATGTATCTAATAGTGATTTGCTCCTCGAACAATATGAAAATCAGGTATGGAGTGAAAACGATTTGTTTGTGAGTAAGAGTTTCAAGGCTGGAAGAAAATTTTTTGAAGAGTTTTGAATAGATTTCAGATTAGATTACCTTTGTTATGATACAAAGAATAGGTTTGGAAGATTCTCAATGCTGACATACTTTTGGGAGACTTGAAGAAGGGCAATCCGTTAAAGAAGCCGTCAATTTCTTCTCTGTGGATCATTTTGTCATTTCTTGTTTATGGAAACAATTCTAAACAAGTGGGACAGTTATCTTGAGACCCACTCCAGGTTGTCCTGGGGCTACAACATTCTCAGATGACCAGTACTCTGGCCAAAGGCATTCATTGAACGATCACACCAGCTCTCCTATCAATGATTATCACAACAATAAGAAAGCTGATATTTACCAGTACCATGTGGTGAAGGCTACATGCCAAAGGTCTCTATGTTTGGGTACCATCAGTTTGTGTTGCTTTGAGTGCTACTAAGACCAGAGGAGGCACAATTAAAGTTATGTTATCAGTGTGATTTAGACAACAGTGCAATGGACCATTGGATGAGTCACACTTTGCCCTAGATTCAGACAGTAAACATGTAAGAGTCTGGAAAGAAGGAAAAACGTGCAACCAGTTCAGTAATATTGTTGAACATCACACCTTTCGTTATATAGTTTAGTGTTATGATATGTACTGGATTTTTTTGGGGGATGTCGCCCTGACCTACACATGTTCACAAGGAATACTGTAATGGCAGAAAGGTATTGGGATCGAGTCCTTGAACCCTTCATGAGACTGTATGCTGCAGTTGTCCATGCAGAACAAGGATGGTAGACAAGTATCTTGAGAGCTGAGGTATTGCTCGTATTCAGTGGCCAGCTTATTGTCCAGATTTTAGTCCCCTCAAAAACCTTTGGGGTACACTTAGAAGAGCTGTCTCTGCCTGTCTACCCCTTCTAAATACTCTCCTAGAGCTGAAAACCGCCTTTCTACAGGAATGACAGTTATAGCCCTTTGTTGCACTGAATCTGATTGAAAGGCTGAAACATCAATGTGAAGCTTGTGTCAAAGTCAGGGAAGGTCATATCCCATATTAAGGCTTGTTTGGTTTGTTTATATAGCATATGAAATATTTTCTGAATGTATTAAGTGTGGAGTAAGTACTTAAAGAGTAAAAAATAAACCTCAATATATTTTCTTTAATTTTATTATCATACTCACGACTGTGTTACTCAATTGACTACCTCATTGTGAAATTTGGAGTCATTCAAAATATAACTTTTTGAGTCATGTCAGATTTACAGTGCATTATAATTTTTTTTATAAATATATATCTTTGCTGGATAAGTCAATGACAGAAAAATTTAGTTCATATATTAATATTAGAAACTTATAACTAGGGCCCTGTAAAAAATGCCAAAATGTGCATAATTTGAAGTTTTCTGCATAATTTACATTTTTTTTAAATTTCACATTTTTTTGAATAATTTGCAATTTTATGTGCAATTTGCATCTTTTTTTTTTTTTGCCTTAATTTTACAATTGCCATGCAATTTTATTTGTTTTCTTCATCCGCCCCGCCCCCCCCACATATTCTTTTTGACTATAATCTGAGGTGTTTTTAATTCAGTAACTGAATGGCGATTTGTGTCAGTTCAATAGTTACCACAGACACACCCACAGTCTGCCTTTTCACATAAATACACTCATCTCCTCCGTCCTACGTCAAAGAATTCCAATGTTTGTTTTCCCCCTGTTAATCCTTCTCTTCCCTCTTTTCCCTTTCCCCTCTATTGGGTCCGCAAAGAATTCCAACTCATCTCCTTCATCCTACATCAAAGAATTCCAATGTTTGTTTCCATGTGTTAATCCTTCCTTTCCCTCTTCCCCCCTTTTCCCTCTATTGGGTCTGTCGAAAAGTTGTTTCATTATCATTTTCGTGTCAGTTGGTGATTGTCATTTCACAAACAAAAGGGCATATCCACGTGTGCTTTTGTTTGTGGTCCCACAGTTGTACTCCACATTTCTACGAATTTGTGATTGACAGATAACTCGCACACTCACCGTAAGCCCCTCTAGCCCATTCTGCTATTGTGTGTAGAGATAAGAGTTCGAAAACAACAAGGAGCATGACTACAATGCCTAATGTGAAGTCTATAATGGTGAACTTCTATCTGTATTGATATTATTGTTTGCATTTTCTTGCCTTGTATAATGAAAATCACAGCTAACCAGCCTTTCTTCTAAAATGTAAAATTGACCATTCATGTGACTTTAATGAAAGGGGAATAAACTACAAAATTTTTCTCTCCTGAACCACAGATTTTGAAGTTTTGGCAGTTTTCGGAAAGATTCCCAGAACTAGCACGGAAAGCAAGGCAAGCACTCTCGGTGTTACCAAATTCAATAGACTGCAAAAGAGCTGTGTTCTGTTATGTCCAAGTAATTTCAAAACAAAGACAAAGTTTATGGGAATCTTCGGCTGCTGGACTAGCATCTGCTTATTTTAACAAACTCTAAAAACCGCATCGCCTCAGTTACCATAATTATGGTCATTCATGGAAATGTTCTTTTATAAAATGGTCTCTTTTTTTTTGTAATGGTAACAGATAAGTAAGTAAAAAGTTTATTAAATGGATATTTCATTCAAAGTGGATTTTTTGTAATACGATTGTACACTAGTATATTACTTTTCCTTGTCCGCATAATTTCAATAAGTTGCCACATCAATATCGCATAATTTCAAAAAAATTTCTGCATAATTTATAGGACCCTACTTATAACATGTGAATAGTGGTGCTATCTGTATAACAATCATTTTATTATAGTTATAAATGTGTTTTTATTTTTAAAAACATTAGAATTTTAATTATGATGCAAAATGTTTTCATCATTAATATTACCTAAGGCATAAGATAATTACTTTTATTTGTAATAGAAATAAAATTACATGTTTGTGTTTATTAAAAAGCTGATAAAATAGAAAAATATCTGAAATTCATATTTTCTTTATATTTTAACTTTTATCACATGAAAATGAATATTTTAAATTATATTGAGTTTCAATTTAGAAATTATTTCTATTTCGTTTAGTAACTTTAAAACATTTTAAAATGGTACCAAAATTCCAAAAAACTGAAATATCTAAAATGCGGTTTAACAAAGGATGTTTAAATAATAGAGATGGCTTAGTAATAAAATGTTGTACCTGTTTTTTCTCACTAATGTTTTCAAGCATAAGCCCAAACAGGCAAGCAGCTGCGCACTGTTGGGGCTGACTGAAGTCGAACATGTATGTATTACGCATGAACGTATAAAAATTAACTATGGAGAGATATTCATCAAAATAATTAGTTCATACTGAAGTCGAAATAACATTTACATATAAACATAAACTGAAACATTTAAACATTGAATTGTGTTTAAAACCTTGCAATGCATTAACCCTCTCTCCTCAGTAACCCTTTGGGTTGTTACATCAAAATGATACAAAATGTGGAATAAAGTTTTTACTTCAAATTTCGTTAAAACAAAAGTTAAACAATTCAATGAAGTTTAACTGTTCCTCTTTAAAATTTACTTTCACACAATATCAGAACTATTTTCTAACTGCCCTTTGAGAAAAGTACCAGTATTACTGATAAGTAAATAGTTAAAGTTCTTATTTTTTCCCCTTTTTAGAGATTTTTTACAAATAATTAAACATCTATTAAATTTTTTAAATTTGAAAATGTTTTTTTGCACAGTCTTTAATTATTAGCTCCCTAAAGAAATTGTGAGTTTCTAAGTCAGGAATGTGGAACCTGTTGCTTTTTGGGACATTAAATGCGGCCTTCTCCTAAAACTTTTTTACTTTTTAAGTTGCATATATTAGTTATATTTTTGACTAAAGATTTGCATTTTGCTGTATATATAATAAAAATTCTTATATTCAACCTTTTTGGAGGGAAGTTTACATGAATCTGGCCTTCAAACATTAAAAGGTCCCCTACCCCCATTCTAGGCTAAGTACTATTTTTTTTAATAAACACAGATTTTTAATACTTATTTAGGGATTTTTTTTTTGTGTAAATAATTAAGTATCTATTAATTGTTTTTACATTTTGTAAGTTTTGAGCAAGTGCTCAGATTGTCTGCTCACTTAAAAGGAATGTTGTTCTACGCAAAGTATTAGCTTTGTAACTTGTAGTGCATATGAACAAACATGGTCAGACAGGTTTTAATAGTATAGACAAAATTTTCACAGACCTAAAATTTTCATTTTTTTTTTAATGAACTTATGAGCCACTTGCCGTTAACCAAAATATAAACCTTTAATCACCAAATTTTGGAGAGAGGTACTTTGTTTCATCAGTAATTTGGCCATCAATAAAATTATGTGAGTGAAATATATTTTCTAAAATATTCCAACAAACCCTAAAAATTTCAAATTTCTTGAAATTTTAAGCTGTTTGTGGCCCATTAAAATATAATCTACAATAAGGAAATTCTGTTGGGAGATATCCTATATTGATATACAACTTTTGCATCCCCAGGTGAATGGCAGGAAAAATTGTTTTTTTGCTCTACCCTATTGTACATTGTTTTTGACATCATTTAAATTCTATGATAGATAGCAGTCTGATTATGTTGCAAATTATAGATCTGATTATGTTGTCCCATTGTAAGGATTTTGAGTTTAATCTTTTAACTTTTGATTTCTTGTGGTGGCTAAAATCCATATGCATTATTTTAATTAATATTTTATTAATTCATACATGTTTGTTATTTTAATACAAATTATTCATATTTTTCAGGAGAAAGTGATGGTTACAAATATGCATGGACACTGATATCTCATCCAGAAGGAGATGAAACAGGAACTATGCAGGACCAAAATACAAAGAATTTAAAACTATCAAAGGTGTTTTTTTTTATATTATGAAATACTATTATAATCAAATATTAAGACTATAGACAAAGCCATTTGAGAAATAGAACAAACATGAAAAAACTTCCTCTTTATCTGTTCTAATCCTGTTGCTCAAAAATTAGCTTGTTAAATTGAATCTTTTTGAATGAAGAGTGTATCATGTTCTGTCTGAAGCATATGTATATTTCAAGCCTTAAAATATTGCAACTAAACCAAATTTCATTCTATACTCTCATTTTTTATTTTTCATTGTGTGTAAAACAAGGTATTTTATGTAAAATTTCATTAATAAGTGATGGAATTTATATGAAATTTAATTGATTTTCACTATATAAAGTAGTAATCAAGATTGAATCAGAATTTATTAGGATTCATGTCTTAAACATTTAAGTATTTATTTAGAAGGGTGCAAACATAAAATGGAGTTTTGTCAAAAGTTCCTTTTAAATCATCAGTTGAACTGCCCTGATAAAAATATTTTCTAATGAAATCTGTATATGATGGAAATCTGCTTAAAATGAAATTTTCTCATTCAATTATGTGATAAGCAAGTTTTACTGTATTAGAAAATGTATAATAGTCAAAACAGTTTAAACATTGTACAGTACAGGATTGTTTATCTTGCATCTCGATATTCGAAATTCTCCCAAAACTGGAATTGGGCAGAAAGATGCCACATTTTGTGCCAACAAACATATTTTTGCCAAAAATTGGTGAAAATAGCATTTTTTTTTAATCTTGCCAAATGATCAGAAGTGTTATTTTACACCGATTTCTTCGTAGTTTCCACGGAAAACATCCTCATAATGTAAATTAAAGTTTTTCCATGTTTTCCTACAGAAAATTGCCTTTGGCCACCAAAAATTTGCAGTCACGTGTGCTGTCAATCCATGCAACAATGGAAATTTACGCCCACGTATTTCATCAATTAATATATCATTTTTCTTGGGCATAATATATTATATGCTTCATAAAAAGTTTCTACATTTGGCATAAATCGCTAAACGGGACATCGAGATTGTTACCTCCGTATAGCACCTCTCAAATTATGGAGAACTTGCTTTTTTCTGATTAGATCTGAGCGATGTGTCCGATGTTTTTTTGCAAAAAAAAAAAATCACAAAAAATTATTATTTTCTAAAAATTTATTACAACAAACTTTATGTTTTTGCTCTACAGTGCATAATTTATGAAAATGTGTAAGTGTATCACTTCCACATTTGAACACTGTAATTTTGTTCCGATATTTTTTTTCTTTTTATCGAGCATTTAAAAAAGCATTTTAAAATCCTGATTACTGAAATTAATTTGAATTATCCTTGTCTAAAATGCCGAGAAAAAAATTAACGGCTGTTAAATGTAATTTAAAACCAATCTCTTTTTGTCTTTTTTTCAGAAAGTGCCATTTTCTCACAAGACCCCCAATTTATACATTTTGTGCAGATTTTTGCACAAATATGCAAATCTCTTGGTGTTGAATTGTTTAAAGAGAAATTTCCATTTTTTTTAATGAAAAATAGTTTTTAGAAAAATTACTTTTCAAACATGTAGTTAATGAAATGAAAGGTTATTTTCTAGAAATATATATTAAAACAATGATTTAGGCATTTGAAATACAGCCATTGCGACAGGATATATTAAAATTTCATGTATTTCCATCTATAAATATGGTGTTAAAATTTTATTAAAAATAAATAAATGTTATTATCTTTAAAGTAAACTTGTGTTATATCAAGCTTCAATAATAAACTTCTTTCATGTTTTGACCCTTTTTTATAATTTTTTCTTAACAACTAAATCTGATTCTAATTTAATTACATATATTATTTTATTAAATTTATATTTTTTCATTACAAATTAAAGCTTTATGTAATGCATTTAAGCATAAAAATTGAATTATAATTTTTTATAACAATATTGTAGAACATTCCTGTAGATTTTCGAAAAGTGTCCCAAATTACAGAAAAACTCCTTATCCAGAAACTCAAACGTTGAGCATTCCAGATAATCCCATACTGTATCAAAATTTATTATCTTATCAGAATAAATTACAAATATAATTTTATAAAATATTAGGAAATTCTGAAATGGTGTGTGCGTGTTTGTAAATTGTACTTTTAACACACCAGAATGTATCTAAAATTAAATTAGGTATGAAGTAAGTGCCATGTGTCATCTAGCACAAGGATTTCTTTGACTGGTAGTGATTTTTCATAGCAGGCCGGAAACTTCACAGAAAATTTAAGATCCTGTTTTAATACAGTATTGTAAAGTTTTCTCATCCATTCAATATTTTTATAATTTTTCCCATTACAGCTGAGAGCTGGACTTTATACATTTAAAGTTACTGTTTCATCTGCCAATGCTGTTGGGGAGGCTATGGTGAATGTTACTGTATTACCACGTATGTGTAATTAATTTTTTTTAATGTATTTTATATGTATTTTTTGTTTGAAAATTATATACATCATACCTGTTATACTTGTAGTAATTGCTGTGGACTATTAACTCACTTTTGTCTTTATATGCACATTATGCATAAATTGATTAACTATATAGCTTAATGAAAGTTTACAGTTTTTCTGTGCCTTTGTAATGTCAAGTTAGTTTAGATGCAAGTATAGTTATGTGTGATCTATAGTTTAAAGTGATAACTTTTTGTTGCAGTTTTGATACTGTATGTAGCTTTATATATGTGTATTTATTCCAACTTAATGACTGTATTTATGGCCCAGTAGCAGAATGTTTCTAATTGATCTGCGATGAAGATTGAGGGTTTGAAAATTTATCTGCAGCTTGCATATTGTCTCAATGTTCATAATCTTCATTAGTTGTTTTCAAAATTGGTCATTTTTTGTGTTTATTTTATATATTTCAAGTTTTATATACTTTTGTTTTATTATTTTAATGACTATTTAAATTACATTTATTAAAGTGAAAAGTAAATTAATATTTAATTAAAATTATGAACATGTAAGTACAAATGCACATATATCACATTTTAGTTTATGCTTCCTAAGTGACTATATTTTTAAATACTAATCGTTGTTTTAATTACGTCAAGAGAATAACCTTTTATTTCATTAATTATATGTTTGAGAAATAGTTTGAAATATCAGGGGAGATATAAGATATAAAATGTATTACATTTATCTGAAAATAATGCAAGCAAAAATTCGCAGAAATATTTATATTTTTTAGCAATATTAATTATTAACATGCATTTATAATTGATATCTTCATTTTTAGTATTTATTTTAAAACATATTTTTGATTTTTTTCTTAACCTTTATTTTGCCTATTGTCTGGTATTGGATAGGTAATAGGCTTTTGTTCTGCAGATATAATTTGGTAACATTTTTTTTAAATTCTTAACTCAAAATTGGTCTGCAGAAGTTATTAATCGATCTGTGACGTACTTTGCATGTCACCCTACTTTTTGTTATGGGGATTTATGGTACCATGAAATTGCATAGATTCATCCCGTAATTTGTGTGTTAATATATGCATCATTTTATATTTAACTCTAGAATTGACAAATCAGTTTAACTCCCTAGATCAGAGGATTATTATCAAGGTAAATTATAACAATTTAAAAAATTAAACACTGCTGCTTGTCAGATTATATAGAAAGTAATTATTTTATCATGTGTTTATTTCAAAATAGATAATTCTCTAAACATAAGGAAACTGTTTCATTGATGCTTCCTACCTTCCTTTCCTAACAAGTCTTTTTAAATTTACATCCAAGAATTTCACTGAGTTCTATTATTATTTGTCTATCCTATATTTAATGCATAATTAAATATATATTACTCTTTTTGTTTTAGCTGAACGTGAAAACAAGCCCCCTATTGCTATCATCCAACCATCCAATGTTACAGTGAAGTTACCTAATAAAGATACTGTTCTTGATGGCTCTTGTAAATATAGCTATTATATATGATTGAAATTAATATATTTTTTTAATATGTACAGGATTAATATATTTTGCAAATATGCACAGGATGGTATGAAAATGTATATATGACTCTGTGAGACACAGGATGGGTATGAAAGTGAAAGGACAAAGTTGTTTGGGTTAGTGATTTCCACAGCCTTAATGAGATATTAGAGAACTTATTTTCTTTTATATTATTTATTTTTAAGACTTTTTTTTACCAGCTACACTTTTGCTCTTAGAGCTTTACTATGTTCCACAGTTCTTTAAAAATTTATATGGTGTTATTTTATTTTCAATATTTTTGAAGTTTTCATAAGATTGTTTAGTTGTTTAAAATTTGAAGCTTTGAACATTTGTTGGTGAAAATTTCTGCAGCAGTGCTGGTGAGACGGATTCCACCAGAACCCCTAAAAGGCTCTGATATTTCCTTTTCTGTTTGCAACCCAGCATCTATATTAAATTACAGCATTTTTTTTCACAAACACCAGAAATATTTTTGTGCATGTCACAGGATGTGTGCTTCAAAATTTTACATATCCATTTTCATCGATTCGGGTATTTGATGTGTTACTGCTAGAGAAACTTAAATTTTTGCTGATCCTTTTCGGCTAATTCTCCAGCAATGAACTACTTTCTTTGCAGTGGACTAGGTATGTGTTACTTTAAAGGAGATCACCAGGTAAGTAAAATTAAACTTAAAAAATCATTATAACATCATAGAACAGAAAAAGTGAACATCACAGACTTAAATATCGCTGACAGGAGTAAAAAGAAAAACATTCAGCTCATACACAGGCACTGTTCCAACTGAGCATAATCATTATACTGCTATCATAAGCACAAACATTATCAGTATTAACTGCTCTGAACATACGAGCAAAGGTGCTATGAGCTAAAGAGCAAAAGCTCAAGTACTAAAGCTAAAGTGCCTTTCTCTGCACTGGGTATTTATACCTGTTTTTAACTGTGATGCTTCCGGAGTAAGTTAATTTCTGGAGACATGGAAAATTAGTAATTATTAATCTACATTAACTCAAGTGAAATTCAATTTGGACACTAAACAAACAATCCACAACCAAAACAGTTACCTGGGAAATATCCACAGAATAAGTTTTAACCATAATGCTGTTTATTTATCAAAGGGAAAACAGTTACTTTTTAAAAAAAATCATTAGTGATACTTAAAAAGTACCTATCCCCACCACGGGATGACTTAGGCATAGGACCACAAACATCCATATGAATGAACTCTAATGGTCTCTGAAACCTTATTCTATCAATAGGTTTGAATGAGGCTCTTTCAAACTTTGCAAGTCTGCAACATTTACAATCTAATTTTCTTTCGTGAATATCAGGAAGACCATTTACAGCTGAAATCTTACATGTGTGATACAGATATTCAGAATTTATGTAACAAAATGTTTTATGCCAGAGCCTAGTATTTCTCCCTACCCCAGTAACTGATGTAATATACCTTATGCGTTTAAAAACATATTAGTTAGGCTTAACATCTTTAATTTTAGAAACATTAGAACTACTAGAACTCACATTTTTACTGTTAAAAAGTTGTACTGGCATTAATATTTAAAAAATTATTATGATATACAGTTTTACTTTTAAAAACTTTATTAGATTCTTTTACTTTAAAATTACTATTAAGATTTACAGTTTTACTTTTATAAAGTTTGTCATTAGATTCTACACTTTTCAAATCTTCAACTTTAGACTCAACAGTCTTAAGCACATTCTCTTTATGTTTTATACTGTTGCTAGTTCTGTTCTCATTACTGCAGTTTAATGTAAGATCATATTGATGTCTGAGGAGATACAGACCCTCATTCCTTTTGGCATAAAACCATTTTCCCCCTTGGGTATAGAACCACAAATGCCCTTTTGCATCATGAAAGGTGAAATTATTTTCCTCAAGTACTAAAGCTGCAATCAAATTCCTCCTTAATTTGGGAGAGAACAGTACATCTTTTAGAATAATTAGATTTTTCTTTTCCATTATAACTTACATACATTTGTATTGTGCTGACACTTTCAATTGCGTTTTCATAATCACCAGTACCCAAGACTAAGCAGCTTAAAAATTCCTTATTTTTTTTTTCGAGATTAAATTTGAACCTTGCAATAGCAAATTTGCAATTTTTAATGCAATCAGTAAAAATTGAAATACAAGATAACTGTTTATGTCAAACGTAGCTAAAATAATGTCAAATTGACTAACATATTTTTGTAGTCTATAGCCATATGGCTAAAGAGTAAAACATTTCAGGCAAGGCCCTGCTTGAAGGAGTTAAGGTAGGTTAAATTATTCAGATCTGCTTAATATATGACCTATATTGACTTATTTGATAATTTTATATATACAGTTGAACATCAATAACTTGAAGTCTAAGGTAAATGTAAAATAATTCGAGTTATAGAAACATGCAATGTATGTAAGGAAAATTAATTTGAATTTGAATTATTGAAACTTTGACTTATGGAAGTTCGAGTTAAAAAAGTTCTACTGTATATGAATATAATTTCTTATACTATGAGATAAAAAAAAAATGTTTCAGGTAATTTCTTGCTCGACCAATCACATGTCTGTATTTAGTCACCCTCATCAATCTGTATTTTGTAAATTGCAATACTTTCCCAAAACAAACTGTATACATGGAAAATGTTAAAATGTTATAGACAATATTTATGCAATTCATTTATACAGTTGGGTTATTGTTTTCATGATAAAATAAGATTGATTTAAATGAATACAATTATAAAAAATATTTTATTTATCTAATTATATTTATTATAACTTCTTAATTCATGGAAAACATTTTTAAATTGATTAGTTATAAATAATTTATTTTTTCATTGTTCCCTTTGCGGTCAGCAAAACTTATTTAGGCAGGTTGGTTCAGCATTGTGTGATCAAAAGCTGTATCAGTAGCCAGTTGTATAGTACAGACTAAGGTTAAAAAGTTTGTAGAAATTCTGAAAATTGAAAAAATTGATAAGAGTTGTTATTTATGTTCAAACTATGCTGAATGTAAAAATGTAACTATAACATGTGCAGAACTAACCACAAATAAAGTAACAGAGTTAATTTACTCTTCTGTTTTTTTTTTTTTTAAATAATAATTTAAAACAAAAAAATGCTAATAGGTAGGTTTTTTTTAATGAGATATAGCTGGAAATCTCATGTGAAAAATTAAAACTTTATAGAATCAAAATTTCTTTTGCAGATTGTTAATGTTTCCAACATTAAAAAACTGTAGAAAAAAAAATTGTGCACAAAAAGCAATGTGTAATCAAAGCCTGTCCCCTTTTTATCTCAATAAATATGATTGGGCAAGTGAACTACAGTCATCCAAATAGATTTCTTTACTTGTGAGCTAAACAGAATGAAAGTTCAATTGTATTGATTGGACAGTTAGAATGTGACATAGTCATGCTATCCTTTTTTCTAACACTTTCCAACATAGTTGAAGTGTTTATGATTTTTGCCATTCTCTCTGTCTGTCTTTCCATTCGCACGATAACTGCCATAAGAATGACTTTATCAAAATGAAATTTTAATATTTTGTTGATACGGTCTGTGGGACATATGGGAATGAAAATGAATAATATCACCTGATTACTTTCGGATTTAATCCTGGTTGAAAAAATGAAATACATTGAACCATATGGAGCCTAATTTTTCAAACATTTTTAAGCAAAGTTAAAATTCACAAATTCCTTCGAAAATTTTAGGAAATATTCAACTTATAATAAATGCAGAAATTTTTTTTAGCAAAATGTGTTTTGTAGTTTTTTAAATAAAAATTAAAATAATAATTACACCTATGATATATGACGAGATCACATGACTCATTGCAAAATAAAATATGGCAGCCATTTTTTTCCACTATGTAAAAACCATGATTTTTAAGGAACATTTAAATTTATATTTAGTGTTGCACCCGTCTTAAAACTGCTTTATTTTTGCATATCAGTGTATCTAAATTCTGTGCTTACACAGTTACAATATTTTTTATTTTAAATGATCACCAAACTTTGATTATTTCTACAACGAAGCCTGATTTTAGCATATGCAGAATGTAAACAAATCAATCGATTATAGGATGAGTTGTATAACAGTTGCTGCATTTTTGTCATGCAAAATTATTTAGCTCTGGAGTCTGGAATATAAGTGATATGAATGAAATGTTCATTGACTTTGCATTGTGAGGCAGATGATGTATATTTCGATACCGTCTTTTGAATAAAGTTCATTTTGTTTAACTAGAATTGTGTTTCGATGAAGTTTTAAGTTTTAAGTTTCGATGAAGTCTGATTTTAGCATATGCAGAATGTAAACAAATCAATCGATTATAAGGTGAGTTGTATAACAGTTGCTGCATTTTTGTCATGCAAAATTATTTAGCTCTGGAGTCTGGAATATAAGTGATATGAATGAAATGTTCATTGACTTTGCATTGTGAGGCAGATGATGTATATTTTGATACCGTCTTTTGAATAAAGTTCATTTTGTTTAACTAGAATTGTCTTTCGATGAAGTTTTAAGTTTCAAGCATAATTAATTACTGTGGTACTGTGATAATTTTGAAAATATCAATGCTGAATGTATCAGGTTTTAGAGATGTTTAAGTAAAATTGCATCTCAGTTGGAAAGTGCTTCATAATCAATGCTTTATGCATGATTGATCTTTTTTGTTACATATATTCTCAGGCATCCCACCAAAAGTTGTTGACTCTTATTCTACAATGAATAATGTATGTATATCTGTCAGAAAATTGATTTTTAAGTTTGGGCATAGTTACAATACATTATATATACTGTTTATTGTAGAGAAAGTAAGAATTAAGTTTCTCTCTCTCTCTCTCTCTCTATATATATATATATATATATATGACAGTAAAGAATTTTAAGCATCACTTTTTTATGATAGTTTTTTTTATTTGCATTTCAAAAAGTAGTACACAATTAAAATAAAAAAAATTCAATATTTGACTGCCAAATCTATAACAGTATTTGGCTTCAGGCCTGAATATCAAATACTAACTGAATATTCATTGCATCTTTACTGCAAATACTTAAAATTTTGATGAATATACTGAGTTATTACTCTATATGTCTTTTCATTATATATTATATATGAAATGCAAGCATTTAAAAATTATTTGTTTATATTCTGTGCATATTTTATTTTATGATAATTTAGATTCAAATGCTGAGTTACTGATATATATCTTTTCTTGTTATTTAGTTAGTACTGATGATGACAAAATAACCAAATATCAATGGGAAGTTTTAGAAGTACCCATTGGATATTCAGTTCAGCTCAATGAGACTCCCACTTTGCAACTAAAAAATTTAATCCCTGGACTATATCGTTTTAAGTAAGTTCTGTAAACTCTGGTGTGTATGAAAAGACATTTACACATTTTTATACATTGCTAATGAATTATACTTTAAATGCAGTATAGATCAATTTTATGTTTTGCCATCAGATTTTCTGGCATATTTCAATGGATATGTATGTTTATTAATAATTTTTAACTAATGCTACTAAATGAAATTTTATTTGAGGACAGGACCTGTCATAGGAAAACATGTTTTTGGCGAAGTCCATGTGAGCAAAAGAAATTTTTACAGTTAATTTTTAAATGTACTGAAAGTAGAAAACAAAGTAGAAACATTTTGTTTGCTAATTTTGATCCCAGATTTATATCTCCCTAAGTTATTTTATCACGCTTTGCCGTTGCACCAAAAACTCTTTTGAGACATTGGTGCTATTTGCAAACCCTTCTCCAATGGCATAGCCAAAGGATATTAACTCCCCATTGCTTAAACAATTACATTGGGCTCACATGAATAAAACATAGAGCTGTAAATCTTCTATTCAATTGTTATCTCTTTCTGAGAACAGCCTGTGACTTTAGATTATGATGTTTCTTTGAGATACATATCTTTTTGTATAGGACATTTAGCAATATTGTGTTTAGTACAAGGAAAAAATTAATAGTAGCATTGTAAATTCTTTTATTATTTTGACCTTAATATTTGTAAACCTCAAACTGAAACTTTATTAAATTGAAAAAGGAATTTTTAGCTGTAAGATGTAATTAAGAATAAAATACTTTGTTATCATTATGAAATAGTCAAAACGAAATGCTTTCAATTGAAAAATGTCAGCAAAAGTACCTATTGCTTCTTTTTAAAATATATTTCAAACTTCTGTATTTAATAATTAGAATGGATACATGTCAATTTTAATAAACTATTAAATTAAGGATAACCAATCATAGGTTTAAAAAGTAATTTAATAAAACCACCTTTCTCTTGATGTACATAAGTTTACAAAGCCAAAGCACTTTTGGGCATCACCATGCCCTTCATCAGTGCCGAAATGAAAAATACAGTGCCAACAAATGCTTACATATAGGCCAAATCAGCAGACAAACTTTATATGTTATTTATTTACGTTTTTACACTAATTACATTATATTATTTTATAAAGAAGGTATTTAAGATTTAAATAATTATTAATGCAAATACAATAAGGAAGAAGGTTCATGGCCAAAAAGTATGTCGTTAAAGCACAAATTATATCAAAAGGCAAAGTCATAGAAAACTATGTAAAGGTTTGACATGCATGGAGTTGAGAACGAGTTGCCAAGCATAAATTAAGAGTCTAAACAGGATCAAAATTACAAATAGAATCACAGTACAGATAAATAAACAGGGATTCATAAAGTAAAATATTGCATGGGTTATTGCAACTGATTAAAAGGAAAGTTTTTTCGAACAAGGGATGAAAATTATCATTAATAACATACTGGGAAAGAGCCATAGATAGTTACTATTTTTAACATCATGAGCATGTTCAGCTAAACGGATACCGACAGTATGTGATGTTAAAAATAGCTGTATTTTTCATTTCGGCACTGATGAAGGGTATGGTGATGCCCGAAAGCACTTTGGCTTTGTAAACTTATGTACGTCAAGAAAGGTGGTTTTATTAAATGACTTTTTAAACCTATGATTGGCTGTCTTTAATTTAATACTTCTATATTTAGTTTATGTGCTATGGATTATACCAAGTTACCAAATTTTAAAGCTTAGTATATTCTTCAATCTTTACAAAATTTATTATTTGTATACAGCATACTTTACCCATATGTAACATACTTTAAAGATTGATTCTGGAATGATAAATATTAATGTAAACTAGAATTTTAGTTTTCAACACACACACAAATTTTTGATTGTTTAAAAATATATGAAAAATTCCTTCAATTCAAATGTTTATTAAAACTAATCTGAAAATTTTCTTTCTTAGATTAACTGTGACAGATTCTAAAGGAGCTTTTAATTTTACGTTTGCAAATGTAACTGTACAGAAAGGTATGTTTTATTTATTTATCATGCCTGGTTTTCTTTCTATTACATTATTTCATATTTCATTATTATTTTTCTTATTTAAAGAAACTGATTATCCCCCTACTGCCAATGCAAAGTCTGAAGTGGTGATTTATTTACCTCAAAATGAAGTAACTTTGAATGGAAATTTAAGTACTGATGATAAAGGTATCAAAAGCTGGGAATGGAAAAAAAGCCCAGATACAGATAAAGCAGTTGATATGGAAGTAAATATTCATGTGCTATTTATTTTTATTTAGTAATCACACTTATTGCTTTTTAAATATATTAGTTAAGGATTTTAGTTTGTATTACCTCTTGATGTAATTATATGCTTTTATATATTTCTTTAAAAAGTATTTTCTTTTGAATATTTAACTCATATTACTTAAAATGGTTGTATGTTCGAAGATAAAAATACAAATAATAAAATTAAAAAATACAAATTATAGCATTTAAAGCACAGAAATCACATACATATGCTTTGGTGCTTTTGGGCATATTAGCACCCTTCACCAAAGGCATATGACAAGTAACAGTATAATGGAGTTATAAATACAGCTTACTATATGGAGTTATAAATTATTTACTTAATGGAGTTATAAATACAGCATTCTCCAGACCAATAACCATCAGGAATCTCTGTACACCAAACCGCAACTCATCATTGAAGAGCACAGTACATTGTTGTCCAGTTTAGTTGAAGTGATCTCAAGCCTAGTTTAAGTGGGCCCTTCTGTGTGAGGACGCAGACCATTGGTCGTCTTACATGCAGATGACCTGCATGTATCCGTCTGTAAATAGTATTCTGAAATACTGCTCTTCCTGCTGATGCTGCAAGGTCGGAAGCAAGCTGATGTGCAGTGATTGACCTGTGGCATTGTGCTTGCATACACGGAAAACAGTTATTCTGATCGGTTGTGGCCCTTGGACGTTTACTTATTGGTTTTTATGACATTCTTTCTTCACCTTGATCCTGGTTCCACAGGCAGCAAATGACAGAACAATTGACATTTAGGGCTCGGGTTACTTCAGATTATCACTGTCCCCTCCCTATTATCCCCCATCATCTGGTATCACTCAGATGACGGCATCTACACATTTTTCAAAATTCGGCTATTTCGGTTTTCTTTCTAAAATCTGTAATACGGAGATACAGGTTCTGCACAAAACAGACCGTTTTTATACCTAATATGTTTCCATGTTAAAAAATGTTGGTATGCAAAATGTTTTCTGTCATTTATGCAAATTTTGTGGCTACATATTGTTTTTTTCACCAAATATGTTGTTGTTGTTGAGACCCAGACCGTCCGACCTACCAGAAAGGTGTAAGGCAACTGCTTGGACGGCCGGGAAGTGCCGCCCAATTTAGACCGGAACCCAGCGGGGGAGGCATCCACAGGGACCAAACCCTCCATCCCCTACCACCAACCTCTTGGAAGGACTTACGGACCCATATATTTAACGTGTTCGTACTCTGCGTGAACACGGCGGCAGTTTTTTGGCAGTGGCTGGAATCGAACCCGGGCCTACCGAGTGCAACTCCAGCGTGCTAACCAATGGGCTACCACGCCCCTTCACCAAATATGTAAATTTTTCCATTTGTTGCTTAACTTTTGGACATGAGTGTATGCAACTTACATCTAGGGTCAAAATTAGAGTCATAAAGACAAGGGGTGACAGCTTTGGTGGAATTTAAAGGTTTTAAAAATGAGGCTAAAGCTTTTTTTTTTAAAATATGAGTAAGTAGGTCCATTACATTTGGAAATAATCAGGTGCATGGGATGATTAGTTTTATGCAGTTTTATTTGGCCAAAAATTGGAGGTGACTGGTAGGAAAACACAAAATACAGCATTTTTATTATTAATATAAAGCCTCAGTAGTTCTTCCAGGGTTTTACAACCACTGTTTTCTTTAAAACTATTTTTACTAATATTTGTATTCTTGCTAATTAATTTCACCATATTACCTAAAAATAGTCACTTTCATTGCTTTTTTTAGGTAATGTGGTTTATTTTGAAAGATCTTTTAATGTTTTTCCTTTATTACATGTTTAACTGATGAAATTAGTTTTATTTTCAAGTTCAGATACGACAGTACCTATACCTATAAATTTATCTACAAAATGTACTCTGATATGAATGAAAAATTTATTCATTCCAATTCCTCTCTACCTCCCTTCGCTACAAATTTATCATATAAAACTAGTCTTCATTTCAATCTTAAAATATTTCACCCTCTTGTTCAATTCTCATGAATTTTATTTTAGGCCTACTCATTCTGCTATTATATCTATGTCAAGCCATATTCAGACTGATAAATTTGAACCTAATCCTATATATATATATATATATATATATATATATATATATATATATATATATATATATATATATTATGTATATATATATATAATATATATTTATATATATAATTATATATATATATATATATATATATATATATTATTAAAGTCAGGCTGGGGTGTATGTCATACCCCTTATTTCACCTGGCAATGTTTATACATTTGATATTGGTAGTACTAAATGTTCTGTTAGTATTAGATTAATCGAACATGCTCTTCAGCATTTGAAATCATTAGTAGTCCCAGTGGTCCGAGATCACCAAAAGTTTGATCAGACCATAAGAATAAAAATATTGATGGTCCATGGGACCAGCAGCAAAATTACAAGATTTCATCTCTAAACAAAAACTTTTTGCAGTTTTATTTTTCGAAATATGCCAAATAACATCATAGTCCATGGAGAAGTTCCATCCATGAAAGTTCCATCCATGTTCCAATGGAACTTTCGTCAGATTCTAAAGCTTCTTACTTATCCAGCTGCCAAGACACTTTAGCGGTGTTGTAAATGGTCGCATGCTTGAAGGAAAAGGAGCACTGTATGCTGGGGATAAAAGAATACCTGGAGCTTGTCACACGAAACTGCGGATGTTCTCATGTGACAAGCTCCGGGCATTCTTTTACCCCCAGCATGCAGCATCCAAAACGGTCGAGATACAATATTCGTGTGTCCTAGCCCTCATCTTTTGTGATGAATTCGCTTGCTAAACGGTCCAGTATACTAGTTATAGTGCCTAGAATATGATATTTTCTAGACAATGTAGCTCAATCTCGTCTTGTGTAAAATTAAGTCAGTAAAAAAGAATTTGTGTGTTTTATTATGCATTTGTAATCCTATCCACTACTGCCTTATTTATTGAGAATTTTAAATCTTTTAAATAAAATTGCAAATCTAAGCTAAAATAAAAAAAAGAAAAATCACAACTTTTACTGCATTTAAATAACATTGAAAATTTTATCACTTTTAAATGAATTGCAAATTTTAACGTTTTTAAATAAAATATGAAATTTTAGAGTTTTAATAAAACTTAAAATGTTAGCCCTTTTACATAAAATCACTAATTTTAAGGCTTTAAATCACAAATTTTAGCGATTTTAAATATAAATGCAAATTTTGCACTCTTTCATAAAAATCGCAAATTTACCACTTTTAAATTAAATTGAGAATTTTAGCACTTAACTATCTCAAATTTTAGCACTTTTTGCATAAAATCACTAATTTTAGAATTTTTTTAAAAAAATCTCAAATTTTAGCGCCTTTAACTAAAATTTCAAATTTTAGTACTTTTACATAAAATCACTAATTTTAGGGCTTTTAAAATAATCACAAATAGCACTTTTAAATAAAATCATGAATTTCCATGATTTTTTATGAAAATAGCTAGTTATGATGCTTTTTCATGTAAATAATGAATTTTATCACTTTTTAATAAGAATAATAAATTTTAGCACCCTTACTAAAATATTGTGAATTTTAGCACTCTTTAAATCGAAAATGCTGTTGCAGGAATTTTACAGCTCTTCTCAAAAATCCTAAACAGATATATGCTGTGATCTATACCTATTGACAGAGAGAGTATTTTAGTGCAAGTTAAAAATGTTTAATTACCCTTAAGTGCATTCTTTTCCCCTACTTTAGCTTATTTTTTGCCTTTGTTTTAGTATGGTGTGCATTCACTTTATGATAATTATTCAGAGTGTCACTAATTTTTTTCTGCGAGTAAGAATCTACAGATTTTCAGCCATTCAGAGTTGGCAGAATTTGGCAGATTTTGGTGAAGTTGGTAGAATTTGGTGTCAGCATCCATTAAGGTGCCTACTACTGACCCTTCAACATAAGAAGAACCATCTAGATTGGTGTCAAGCTCGGTCAGCCTGGACCATGTCTGATTGTAAACATGTTGTCTTTAGTGACGAATGCCGCTTCTTTCTTAGTGCTAATCACCATCACTTATGTGTGTAGAAGAGGATTGGCCAGCATTCCAATCTCGCATTTGTTGTCGAGTGGTACACTGCCATCACATGTAGTGTGACAGTCTGGAGAGCCGTCTTGTAGGACAGACGATCTTCTATAGTTGTCTGTTCCACAAGCTGCAAACCAATGGGACAGATCACTTGTACATCAATGATATTCTGCATCTAATTTTCTGCCTATGCTATCAAGGTACCCAGGTTCCATTTATCAACAAGTCAATGCTTGACCACATATTGCATGACTTTCTCATCAATATCTTTATGGATTTTATACCTTCCTATAGCCATCCTGGTTCCTAGACATATTACCAATAGAACATGTTTGGGACCAGCTGGGAAGGTAATTGTAGACTTCTCAGAATATCACTGAATTAGCTGACAAGTTGTAACATTTGTGGCAACATCTTCCACAGAGGGACATAAGCAACTTAATTGACTCTGCTGTACCACCATTTCATAATAAAATGTTTTTTGTCTCCCAAATTCTAGTCATTCTAGGCATTGCCTCTAATGATACTTGCGGCTATAGCTCAATTTCTTATAGGTGCATGCATTTTTTTTGCAACAGAGTGCATTAAATTAAAAATTTTGTCATATCTGTCTACCTGCATAGTTTTCTTTTCTTTGTGAATTTATGTTTGTATTGCTCAATTTTTTAATTTTCTTGTGGTCGAATGGCATTTGATATTATGCAACTTTTAACTTGTGAGTTGGGTGCTGTTTACCATCCTGTAATTTGTAAATAAACATTTTATTTTGGAAGTTTTAATATTTGTATTTAATCCATAGTTATTATTTATTAATGGGTTTTTTTTTTCAAAAAGGAGGATAATTATTCTTTTTTTGTTTGTTTAATATAAATCTCATGTAGTTTTAAATTAAAATTTATCTTAAAGAATGATTTTTTTAAATGTAAGTAGCTTACATGATTTGAAACAATTGAAAAAGGTTGTTTAAGGTTGTTTAAGGTTGTTTAAGTATTGTTTAAGGTTGTTTTTCCTTGTTCACATATAATTGCTAATAATGAACTGGTTTACAGTGTAAACTGCAGTTGCAAATCAAGAATGAATAAGATTATGTGCATTTCGTAAATCAACTGGATTTCCTTCTTCAGTGCAAAAAGTCTGGACCTGAACACTCAAATAAGTGTAAAGTTATATCGGCCAAACTGAAATAGCTAAGTGCCATATAATTTAACGGTTTATTTTTTTAAAGAGTTGAGATGGCATTTAGTCATTTCAGCTTGGTTGACATAGCCTTGCACTTATTTGGGCTTTCAGATTCAGTCTTTTTACATTGAAGAAGAAAATCCAGTTAATTTCCAAAATGTATGCATGCTGATTTATCTTGATTTCTGCTGCAGTTTATGTTGTAAACCAGCTCATTATTGATTGTGTGAAAAGTCACATGCTTTACTCACATGTAATTGTGCCCATGAAAGCTGTTATAACTGTAATGTTTAATTTTGATGTTTTTTCTGGATTAAATACTAAGTAATGATATGTTGATCATTTTAATTATTTTGGATATTAAAATTGTAATTTTTCAAGCACTTGTGTGCTTTTTCATGTAGTTTATAATAGTATATACTATAAATAGCATTGGAAGTATATATGTGTGTTAATTGATGCAGTGTAGATGGCTCAATTGTTCACTGGTTAAATTCATTATTTGGTCAGCCATATATTAGTGATGCATTTCCACACTGAGACAAGAATTCGTTAGAAGTTTATATTTATCACCAATATTGAAAATGCATTTCAATTTCTTTACATGATGTTTATACACTGCTCACAACTGAAATCGCAACATCATAAAGTTGTAGGTGTAGCTTTATATAAATTAGGCAATGGAACAACAACAAGGTGAGATATGCAAATGATCACAGTTTCGTTACGCATAGTGACGTAACACCTTGCCAAGCAGCATAAAAATGTCAGGTCAGGAAGGAGCGATATCATAGCTAAATTGTAGCGTCATTGGTTTCAGGTTGTAAAAATCATCACAGTATGTCAAGAGTACGTCAACATACCGCATATGCTCATTTGTCTTCAATGGAACGGCAACAAATCATTGTTTTACGTGAGGGTGGAATGAGCCTTCGAAGGATCACTGAACTATTGGGTTGTGATATGAGCACAGTTCAACGGTGTCTGTTATGGTTTGTGAGAGACAACAAAATGACATGAAGATAAGGTAGTGGAGCTTCGAGATGTACCACACTATGTGAAGATCGTATGCTTCTGAGAAGCCTTGCGCAGGAGCCATTTACCACAGCAACTATGTTACAATAACATTTATCCCACACTATAGGTAACATGGTTTCTATGCAAATCATTTGAAACCGTTTGCTGGATGCAGGACTCCGAGGTAGATGAGCTTTTCGACACCTACCATTTCAACATCTTCGCTGGTTACATCGCCTCCAGTGGTGTCAAATGAGATGCAATTAGTCGACAGCATGGTGAAACATTTTGATCACGTATGAATCACTATTTTGTTTTGTCATGTCAGATGGCCGTACTCGTGTATGGCTGCGCTTTCAACAATGCCACTAGGAAACTTATTCTATCAGTCGCCACACAGCTTCCCTAAGTGGTACCATGGTTTAGGGTGGTATAACATTTGGTGGACGAACACCTTTGGTCCATGTTTCCAGCAGTATCACAGCACAACGATACGTCTGAGACCTGCTTTACAGCCATATATGTCAACCAGGCTGTGACTGCTTTTTCAGCAGGGTAATGCCAGCCTGCACGGGTAACTATGAATAGTCTACAAGGTTTTGATATCCTGCCTTTTGCCAGTATATTCTCCGGATTTGTCGCCAATTGAGCATATCTGGGACAACTTGATTCTCCGATTAAGAGAACTCCCAATTCCAGCACACCATGTTCGGTTACAAGCCCAATTGCATGCTGTGTGGAATGCCTGCCATCCCTCAGCACACCATTGGCCATCTCATTGATGGGATGCCTCGTCGTATTTAATCCTGCATAGCCTCTCGCAGTGGGTCTATTCTATATTGATCTAATGTCAATAAAGTTCCATGCTTTCATTTTCCAGGTATGATGTTTTGATCACTTGCACATCTCCGTGTTACAATTATATTCTATAAATTTCATAAGGATACATCAATTTCTACATGGTGTTGCGATTTCAGTTGTGAGCAATGTATATTAAGCAATGTGATGATGCATATTCCTACTGCAAAAACTATTTTGAGCAAAAGAATTTTGTGTAAATCCAAAGTATTTTGCTGTACTATAAAACATTTTTCTAAGCAGCATTTTTTCCATAACTTACTAAAAGGGTTACCCTTTATCATAATTATGAATTTAAATTATAAATTGGATATATTAGAATGATAATTGAAAAATAATGGATGTGCCCTTTTATGAAAACATAACTTGAAAAAAAGTACAATAAAAAATGAAATATTCTTTACTTTCCTAAACAAACAGTTCTTTTGTTGATAAGCAATCAAATCAATAGTCTAGTCTAAGAAAATTTCAGTTTTTTTAGAAATTTAACAAATTGATTCCATTGCAATTTAACAATTTGATTCCATGTGCCTTGTTGCCAAATGAGAAAAATTATTTTGCAAATTCTATGTAGTTTCAAATAAGTATTCCTTCATATATCATTTTGTGAGACTAAACTTCAATTATTTAATGTAAATAATAATAATAATAAATAATTTGAGTCAAAGGGTATTGTGTTGCTCATATTAGGTTTTTGATTTTGACATCACCAGAGTTAATGTTTAAATTTTTGCCAATTTTTATTAACAATCAATCATCAAAATAATTTTTTTGTCACAAATTGTTGTGAAAAATTGCAATGAATAGCATGACCTCAGCCTTTTTACTTGTAAAATTGCTTATTCCAACAAAAATTTAAAGAAAAATACTAATTCATATTTATTTTGAAAGATAGTTTTTTATGGCTGTTTTAAGCCAAAATTATTTTTGTTCAATCTAATTTATTCTGAAGTCTTAAGTTGTTTTGTTTTATTTATTTTCTTTACTGTAGTATGAAATTAGTATGAAGATGTTAAAACAAATTTTAAGCTTTATGATTTTTACAGAATTTGCTACAGTATTGTCAGCAGTATTGCCTGTTAGAATGTGGTTAAATCTATCAATACCATGTAGTGAACATAACAAAATGTAAAACTTCAGAAGAGATTTAAATCTCTTATTAACAAATTAAGTCTCTTATATAAGTTATTTCAAAATAAAACATTTTTATACCTGTTAAAGATAGCACATTATGTTGGCTAATGTTTTTATACCATTTGAATTTCTTTTTGTGGAATAACACTTCATAAAATTACTTAGTGAACTATATTTACGTTTTTTTAACATGCACATAGGTAACAAAGTGAATACTTCGTTTTCTAACAAATTGACATGAATGCAGAACATACAGCCACAACAATGCACATAGAATACTTACTGACACTGAAAGAAAAACTGTTAACGTTCTCAAGCATCTGCAGTAGCTGTGGTATGCTACTATTTGGTGGACAAATGATAGCGTATAGATATTGCTTTTACTTTTCAAAATAATTCTTATGCATTTGATTTTTATATAATTTAAACTAAATTTTCTGTCTCAACCAGTTCAAATTTAAGAGATTTTGCTTTACTTGAATTACATGGCTCTGAATACTTGCCATCTTATAATATTAATCTGTACATTTACTTAATATTAAATCTTTTAATAGGGAACCAATGGGCCATATTTACACCTTTCTCAACTAGAAGTTGGAGTCTACAAATTCATTTTGAAGGTTACAGACACAGCTGATCAAACTTCTACTACTGAAGTTCATTTATTTGTAAAGCCAGAAAGCAATACCCCTCCAGTTGCAGTAGCTGGACCAGATCAAAAGATAACTTTGCCATTGCAAGGAACTGTTAAACTGAATGGTAGTTTAAGCAAAGATGATATTAAGATTATCAAGTGGAAATGGGAGCAAATTCAGTAAGATTCAGAGAAAAATCTTTAACTTTTAAAAATTAATCATACTTTATTGCAGGGTTCCCATTTCAGCGCGAACCCGCGAGATTCTCGCGCAATCCATGAAAAATCTCGCGTAAAAATTTAGACTGCGCGAGAATTTCTCTCTCTCCAGTTCCGGCCTAAAGTTATTTTTTCCTTCAAATTGGATACCGAGAAATCCGATGCCCGATCCCGATCGGGCATCGGCCGAAGCAATCGGCCCGATTGCTTCGCGACCGCAAATCGCGATCAGTTGCCTCGTTGTTGCGAATCGCGGGCCGATTGCCGAGCGGTCACGGACCGCGATTTCGTAGCTACGTCTGAATCGCAGTCAATCGCAATTTGGGTACACTAAAGTACTAAGTGTTTCTAATTAGAGAGATATTTTATAGAAAACTATAAGTGTCCCCTCAGCTTGCACGGGTGGCAAATTCGATCAAATAAAATTTTGCTTTTTTTTTATAGGATTCTTTCACGGATTTGAATTATGCTCTTTCCGCGTACTTCCCGCATTTTTTGTGTTTTGCTCGAGAAATTTTCTTCTTTCCGCAGACAAAAATCCTTTCCCCCGTACACAGTATGTCTACAGGTTACAAAAATCCCGAAAATGTCGTGAAATTGGCCATATATGCCCAAAAAATGATACAAAATTTGAACAAAGCAACGAATTTTTTATCAGAGACATTCCTTTCTTATATGATCTGAAAATCTGTTTCTCCGCGATTGCGAAAACGGCATTCGCATACGGCGATTCCCACATTTTCTGAGGAGAGATGACCAATGAATATCTTTTTGCCATTTTCACAATATATTTGCATCGACTGAATTTTTTTATAATTATGTCGTTTAATATACAAATAATAAAAACCAAACCATTTTTCTACCGTATTATTAATAAAATGAAAGGTTATTTTGCAGCAGCATCACGAAAATCTGCATTTGTACGCTATCCTCGGCATACCCCGTTTAATTTGAAAAATATTTCCCACTTTTCCAATCTGTTTGCATCGACTACAGTGTTTGTAATTGTTTCGCGTTTCATACAGAAAAATTATTTTACAAACGTATTATTTATGAAATAAAGGGCTATTTTGAAAACAAAAAGAAAAAAGTCGAGTCAAACAAAATGGCTAAAATCACATGACTGGCTTGAGATTCAACAAAAGGACGATGCAATCCTTATGTTCTGCAAGTTTTGCAAAAAAAAAAAAATTCCATTTTCAAACATAAAGTCAAATTTATTACCTAATTCTATTTGCCTAGTGAAATAGTTTTCGGCGATCAAAAATCGTTAAAGTTTTTAATTGCTATTGCTGCATGCAAATTGATCATAATATGATTTGAAAAATCAAAATATAAAGTAAATACAGTCGGCCCTCGACTTTTGCAGTTTACAGACAAAAAAATCGTAAATTCGCATGTGAGTCATTTTACATAAAATAACCCAAGTAGACGTTTTTATGTCAGCAAATAAAATCATAAAGTAAGCATGGGGGAAGTCAGGAATTTGAGTATTTTTGCTAACAAATGTGGGGGGGGGGGGGGGGGGAGCTATGAAATTACCAAAAATGTGCTTACTTAATACTTAAACGACTCCTAATTAATTTTTAAAAAGAATGTTAGTAAGAATGTTAAAAGAATGTTAGTTTTAAGATTTAAAAAATTTAAATGTCGAAGAATATGAGTTATAGTTAATGCTTTCTTTTTTATTACTTTCTAAATTAGCATGTTAAAAAAAAATGAAATTTTAAGTGTCTCTCCTTATAACAGAAATTCTCTCCCAAAATTTTTTGGAAGGAGAGAAATTCTCCCCCTCTTTTCCTGACTTAGTGGGAACCCTGCTTTATTGTTATACTAGCCGCCTTTGGCGACCAGCCTGTTCACTACCCTTGAAAATTCTGACCATGGCAAATTCTAACCGTGGCACACTCGCTGGCGCGACCTACCAGTAAGGTGTAAGGTAACTGGACGGCCAGGAAGTGCCACCCAATTTAGACCGGAACTCAGTGGAGGAGACATTCTCAGGGACCGTACCCTCCTTCCCCTACCACCAACCTCTCGGAAGGACTTACGGTCCCACATGTTTAACGTGATCGTACTCGAACACGGCGGCAGTTTTGGCAGTGGCGGGAATCGAACCCAGACCTACCGAGTGCAATTCCCACGCGCTAACCACTGGGCTACCGTGCCCTCCGCGACAATCTCCATAACCTTCTTTTTGTTCACCCAATTTAGACCAGAACCCAGTGGGAGAGTCATCCACAGGGTCCGTACCCTCCTTCCTCTACCACCAACCTCTCGGAAGGACTTACGGAGCCACATGTTTAACGTGATCATACTCCGTGTGAACACAGCAGCAGTTTTGGCAGTGGCGGTAATTGAACCCGAGCCTACCGAGTGCAATTCCCGTGCGCTAACCACTGGGCTACCGCGCCCTCCGCGACAATCTTCATAACTTTCTTTTATTCACCCAATTTAGACCAGAACCCAGTGGGGGAGGCATCCACAGGGACCCTACCCTCTTTCCTTTACCAACAACCTCTCGGAAGGACTTACGGACCCACATGTTTAACGTGATCGTACTCCGCGTGAAAATGGCAGCAGTTTTGGCAGTGACGGTAATCGAACCCGAGCCTACCGAGTGCAATTCCCGCACGCTAACCACTGGGCTACCGCGCCATCCGCGACAATCTCCATAACCTTTTTTTTATTCACCCAATTTAGACCAGAACCCAGTGGGAGACTCATCCACAGGGTCCGTACCCTCCTTCCCCTGCCACCAACCTCTCGGAAGGACTTATCAACCCATGGGAATCGAACCCCGACCTACCGAGTGCAATTCTCACGCGCTAACTTCCCGCGCGCTAATTTAAATTTTATAATGACCATATGCTAAGCTCTTAATTCCATCATCCTCGTTCCATCGTTCCATCATTTAAAATATCCATAAAATTAAAATATCCATTTAAAATATATATAAATTAAAATATCTATAAATTAAAATATCCATAAATTAAAATATGCATTTAAAATCAAAAATACATCCATATCGTTCCACCAATCCATAAATATAATAATTTGAAATACATCACCATAATTCAAACCATCATAATTCAATCGTTTAAATTATTTAAAATATCCATTTAAAAATATCCATTTAAAATATCATATAAATATAATAATTTCGCCCGATGTATACAACACTTATGCTAGGCTCTTAATTCATTTAAAACCGAAAGCGCGGTCTCCATGGAGACGGGGAAGAAACTACTGTGGAAGGGGGGAAATGCCGAAGAACTGAGCCGATTGCCGAGAAATTTAAAATCATGACGTCTTTAAAATTGCGATCCTGAAGGCAATTTTCATTATTTCTGGACCAGATTAGACTTGTAAGAATGCCAGATATTTCAGCTTTCTAAAAATGTAAATTATTAGTCGAAATTATGAGTACTTTTCAATATGTGGGAATTTAAAAACCAAAAATTGTTTTTTTGAGCCAAAAGTGACTTTTGTTTTAAAATCTTTAAAAAATATTAGAAATTGAAATTGAGAGTTGAAATTGATATATTTTTACTTGCAATTGTCTGTTCTTTCCGGTGGTGTAATTTGTTTTTTTCTACGATGTCCGGATCGTGGAGAAAAAAGGGCAAAAAGGCAAAAAACGGTCGAAATTGCATAAAACATTAAATAACAAAAAAAATAATTAAAATTTAAAAATTGGTTTTCACGTGTCCCCTTCCCACCCCCCTGAGTCTCCGATTGCCAAATTTCGTAGCTCTCCGACACGCGGTCGTTGAACGTATAGTGTCTAAGACAGACAGAGACACAGATAGACACACAGACATTGCCTTTTATTATTTAAGATTATACTTTAGTTCTTTTTATCTGATTGTTTTATTTGGTTTGGTTTAAATTATTTATTTTCAGTTCTTTTTTATTCTTTTACAGGGGTCCTAAACCTGCTATTTTGTCAAATGCTGATTCTGCAATTACAGAAGTATTTGGACTTATTCCAGGATATTATCAATTTATGCTAACTGTATATGACGAAAAGAATGCTCATTCATCTGCTAAAGTTAATGTTTCTGTTATACAAAGTATGATATAAATTATGTTCACCAGTTTTTCTGTGGTTTCTGTTTACATTGTTTGCCCAGTCCAAATGTTTATTACTGATTTAATATTATATTTTGTTTATTTTTAGCTGAGAATATGCCACCTAGATCAAATGCGGGAGGTGATAAAACAATTAATCTTCCTTGTGATGTCATTGTAATGAATGGAAGCTTGTCATCTGATGATATTGCAATAGTAAAATATGAATGGAATAGAGATCCAGCTTCTCTTGCAGCTGGGGTAATATTTAACTTTTTTAATATATTTTACTAAATCCAAATATTTTTATATTTCTGTGCCTTATTTTTTCATTGCTAGTGGTGTAATAACAAATGAAATCAATTTGTTATATTTAAAATATTTTCCTTTTACCCTTTCTTGAATTTGCTTCTATATTAATAATTGTATATAATATGTAGGCTAGTATTTAAGTTTTTAGAAAATAATACACAAAATATTTTTGTATGGAAATAAATCATTTTATTGTTTTTCAAAATATTTGCCTTTAGCATCAATGCTTTTTTCATTCGAATAAACCAATTTTTAAAATTGTTATGTCATTCAGAAGTTGGTATAGCAGAAACATGTGATTTATAAGTTTCAACTTCTTCTTTTGGGCTGTTAAATCTTTGGCCACACATTTTATTTTTGATTATTAGGAACAAGAAAAAATCATTGGGTGCTAAATCAAGTGAATAAGGACAATGACTCATCAAATCAATTTTTTCTTGCTTCAAATAATTGATAGTTTGAAATGCAGTATATGAACTTGCATTGTCTTAATGAAGAATGATGCGACATCTCACATTATTTTTTCTGATTTGAGCAATTATGTCTGCAAACAAATTGTCTTATACCAATCCACATTTACTGTTCTATGATCCTCCAAAGCAATGGTTGCAACATAACCATTTACCAAAGATGAAGCAATCATTTTCTTTGAAACACTTCATGCACAATAAACTTTTTTAAGGATTTGGTTCATTTTTAAACATACAAACAGTAGATTGTTGTTTTATCTTGGTTTAATAGAAATAAATCCATGTTTCATCACCTGTTATAATGTCAAAGACATGTTTTGAGGCACCAGAGTTAAATCTTTTGAGATTTTCCTTGCACAATTTGACAGGAGCATCCTTTTGAACTTGAGTTAAATTGTGTGAAATCCAATGCACACGTACCTTTTTAACTTTTAAATGATCATGTAAAATTGAATGCACTTAGATCCTTGAAATGTTCAAAGATGCCACAATTTCATCATATGCAACATGATTATCTAAAGTGATCATTTATTGTACAGCATCAATGTCTTCTGGCATCACAGCAGTTCTTGGTTGACCTTCACAAAATTCATCACTGAGAATCCTACATCCAAGATAGAATTCTTTAAACCAATCGTAAATTGTTGCTTTGGACTGTGCTTAATTTCAAAAGTCGAATTCATTCAATCGACACACTATTGCTGTGTTAACCCTTGTTAAAAATCATGATAAATCATAGCTTGAAAATGCCTTCAACTTAAATCCAAGTTTTGTCACTACCTTATTAACTTCAAAATGATGCCTTGATCGCCTGCACTGGAAGCTGTTATTTTTCCATATTCAAAAAACTTTAGTACTGGCCCATGAATTATAGTTGAGATTTTCTTCTACTGTTAAATTGCATACTGTAAGATATTAGTGAGACATTTAAATTGTTTGCACTGTATAATTTGTAATTGCTATCCTTAATATAACAAGGAGTCAAGCTGCTTGCCAAATTTCCAATATTCATTAATATGCAAGAGTAACAAATGTAACATAAAACTGGCAAGAAACAGTTCCAGCACCATCTTATTAAAAATGCAAGTTTTACAAAATTTGCTCTATTCTGCCAGTAGGGTTTGAAATTAGCAGTCATTAGTATTATTTTCTACCTTTAAATTTTGTTTTAATGACTGTCATGCTAGATCCAGTCATCTTTATTTATGCCTATATATTCTGCTTGTTTTGGCATGTATAATGCAAATTCTGACTGATCTGTTTTTACTTTCCATATATACATAATATAATGCATAAGGAAAATATTGTGACCGGGTCACAAATTTGAATTCAAGTTTTTGATGGGAGAACATGTTTCAAGCATCCTTGAACACGAATTGAATGTTTTTGAGGTGATGTCTGTCTGTGTGTGTATGTGTGTGTCCATGAGTCTGTGGAGACACTATCTCATGAACGAATTGAATGATTCAAATGAAATTTGGTACAAAAATTACAATCAGTGAATACTGGAAGCCTATTGTTTTTAGACACAGTCAAATGTTTGGAAAACTCTCCCCCCCAAATATTCGAATGAAATGTTTAAAAATTCATCAAAAAATCAAAACCTTCAATAAAGTTATATAAATAATAATTTCTTATCTAATTTTGCATTAGAAAACAATTGACAAATTTTAAAATTCTAGCATAAACTGTGCTCGAGATCTTGCACATTTTTCATATACATTTATCAAAAAATCGCATAAAATTAAGAAAGTATTAACTGTTGTGAAATGTATTTACTTTTCCTATGTAATATTATGCAATAAATTTGTTAACATCATTCTTGTGAATATAGTTTGTTCCATTCAAGAGGGAAGATATTTTGTGTGATAATTTTGTATCTTGATGCCTAACAATTCATCAATTGTCATCTATGTACTAATAACCTATTTCTCCATCCATAATGCTTGGCAAAATTTTGGTGACTAATTTGGTGGAATATTGCTACCTTGGTAACTCTTTTAAATGTTGCTGAATTAACAAAAATGCCGCTAAATCAATGAAAATAACAACTAGAAAATTCAGTATCTTGGAAAGAATATAAAAATCTACTATAAGAATAACCTATTTCTTCATCTGTAACACTTGGTAACATTTTGGCGATGAATTTGGCAGAATATAGCCAACTTGGCAAGTTTTTTTTTAAATATTTCAAAATTGACTAAAATGTTACCAAATTGATAAAAATGACGCCAAATCAATGATAATGATAATTAATGACTATTCAATATTTTGGAAAAATGTTGCAACTAGAAATTTAGTACATAGAGCTTAAAGAATTTTGGTGCCCTTTTTCAAATGTATTTATTTTATGTATTATGGAAGAATAGTTTCTACTTTCAATTAGTGTTTATTAAAATCAACTGTTACATTTAATTATATGAAAATAATTCAAATTATTAAATCTTTTAATTTTGATGTATGCATTTGAGTCTTGTTATTATTATTTATTGTAACGATTTGGGACACTTCTGATTTCTTTTTAATTTCTTGATTTGAAAACATAAATACGACAAATATTTACACCAAAATTAAGAAACAAGTGCGGTGGCGCTATCTACTAGAATCAAGGGCAACTCTCTCATTATCATAAAGTGTCGACTATGTTTGACCGTGTGGACAAAATACACTTCAAACACAATTCTGAGAGTCGACATCTTTGATAAACATTCACTGATCGTTTGTAGACACCTTAACTTGGCAATATATCACGCTATATTGATGAAAATTACATCAAAATTGTAAACATGATGCAAAGTTAAAGAAAATGACTCTAAATTGATAAATTATTAAAATATTTTGATTTATGGACTATATTAATTATTAAGGATGCTATCAATATTGATAATTATTAACTTAGAATTGCGTGAAATATAGTTTTACATGTTGTCATCCAGAAAAGTGCCAAATGTACTATTCAATGTTAAAAACATTGTGCTGTGGATCTTATATATAATTTTTTACTTTCCCTGCAATACATGGTAATATATAGGGAAAGTATTGGAAGCATGTCAAAAATCTTAATTCGAGTTTTTGACGGAACTACACGTTTTGAGACTTCTAGAGCGCAAAAAACTGTTTTAGTTTGATGTCTGTCTGTATGTATGTATGTGTGTGTGTGTCGGTCTGTCTGTCTGTCAGTGCAGATTTTGTAGCTACTGTAATTGAAAAACTAATTGACCGAATTTCATAAAATTTGGTAGGTAAGTCCCTTGTGGGTGACCCTTATGTTGATTAGATTTTGGTGCGATTCGGGATAAAAGAACCAGCGTTTTTTTATGAAATGGCCAATAAAAATTGTCTGTATCCACTCTAACTGAAAAACTAATTGACCAAAGTTCACAAAATTTGGTTGATAAGTCACTAGTAGGTTAACTTGGTGCTGATTAGATTTTGGTACGATTTGGAAAAAAAGAACCTGTCTTTTTTTTGTGAAATGGCCCGCAAAAATCATTAAATCTAAAAATAAAAGACTAATTATACTCAAATATATCAATTAAATGCTTATTTTATACATAATTTTTGACGACGAAAAGAATAAGACTAGTCACTTCTCTAGAGAGAGAGAGAGAGGACTAGTCATTCTCGAGATATTTTCGTTTTTTCGCATTTTCACTATGCCACCTTACCAAATGAAATTACCAAATGAAGACGAAAATTGAATTAAAAGTGCAAATTCAGTGTTATTTAAAATAATTATAGGTGTTATTTTGTGTAATTTAATGAGTTATTGCAGACATAAAGAGAGCGTGAATATGAGTCTACAGGGAAAGCCATGTGCTGTTCACATCAGATTTTTCTTTGGGAAAAAAGTAAATTTATTGTGTTATATAAGGAAAGTCATGTGCTGCCCATATCAGATTTTTTATCCTTCCTATTAATAATCTAACCAAATTACTTTGTGGATTGCATGCACCTGTGCAGTAGGTCAAAGGTGGGGCTGCTAATTAAAGGTGATTTATTTTGTGAGCCAAATAACATAGGTCCAATTTTGAAATTATTTTATTTAAGTAAAATATTTTCCCAATCTAGAAAAATAGCTAGGTGCCATTGACACCAGACATTTTGCTCCTAATTTCTAACCTTGTCTGCTAGAGGTACCACCTTTCTGTGATTATTTCTTCTTTTTATATTATTACAAATTTCATAAAAAATGTTACAAAAATTTTCCAAGATTTAATTCAAATTCTATCTGTAAATGGCCATGAGATATTTATTGCTCATGTAATTCATAAGCTCTATACTTAATGAAGAAACTCAAACCATCATCTTGTACATTTAGCTCATTTTCAACTTTTTCATTGATGTGGGGTTAGTTAGGAGAGGGAGTGAATAAAAATAGAATGTTTGATGGATATCAAGCATATTGTACTGGAAGCATGACAATATTATTGTTTCCTGTGCATTTAATGGATATTTCCAGCCAAATCAACACAGGAACTACTCTACTGAGAGTGCAGTAGACAGTTCAAGAAGAGTTCAATGGCTGAAAATAAAATAAAATTGTATTTTAGTATTATTCTCATGATTATTAGTTATAAGTTCAGAACTATTTTTTAATGTTAGTAAATGGATTATTTATATTTTATATTAATTCTTATATTATGTTCTGTCCTGGTTTAGTTCATCATAGAAAATTCGGATAAAACACCAATCCTTAAGTTGACTAACCTGATTGCTGGGCGTTATTTGTTTCGTCTTACTGTTTATGATCTGCAAGGTGCATCTTCATCTGATACAGCTTCTCTCATAGTCAAACCTCCAACTACTCTCATAGACCAAGTAGAGATGATGATCAATGCTGATATCAAAAGTTTTTCTCAAGAACAAGAGGTAACAAAGCATTGTTACTTCAAATGTCAGGGATGTTTTGTGGTGCGCCAAACCTAGTACCCTGATAAAAATTGCACCAATTTTCATGTTTTTTACATATTTTGCACCCAACTGCGCCAATCTCAAAATTCAATAGAAGAAAACATAAAAAAATCATTAAAAATTCTCTGCAAATTTTCCAAAATTCCCACGATTGTCTTGCGTACCTTCACATATTAGATAATATTTTCTAGTGCCAACTTTAATGGTTATTTCCATAAAATGTGCGAATTCACGGGGGGAGAACTTGCACCATTGAATTCATTTTCCAGTGCATTGCTGATACTCCAAAAGTATCAGTTTGCAATCCATTTTCATCTCCTAATGATTCCATATCAGAGCACTAGAACTATTTTTATAATGCAAGTAAAAATAAGCAAATATTTTGTTAAACAAATTATTTTTTTCTTAAATTATGCGATTGCGAAATTCAGTTTTTATTTTCGGGCGTTGCCAAGAATATACAATTATCTTTTTCCATCCATATTTAAACTAGCTTATTTTCATATTTTGGTCAGTTCTAAAGATTAATTTTTAAATTATATTTGCATAAAAGTTACGATTGCACAATTCAGTTTTTATTCTGGGGTGTTGCTGAGAGTGCACAATTATCTTTTTCCATCCGTCTCCATCCTCTTATTGCATATTGGCTTGATTAAACTAGCTTATTTTCATATTTTAGCTAGTTCTAAATGTTAATTTTTAAATTATTTTCATATAAATAGTACGATTGTGCAATTCAGATTTTATTCTGGTGCTTTGCTAAGAGTACACAATTATCTTTTTCCATCTATCTCCTTCCTCTTATTATTGCACATTAGCTCGACTAAACTTGTTTATTTTCATATTTTAGTTGGTTCTAAAGGTTTATTTTTAATTATTTTTGCATAACTAGTACGATTGCTCAATTCTCAGGCGTTGCCCAGAGTACAAAATTATCTTTTTTCATCCATCTCATCCTCATATTATTACTCATTAGCTTGACTGAACTAGATTATTTTCATATTTTGCTTAATTATAAATGTTAAATTTTAAATTATTTTTGCATAAATAGTACTATTGCACAATTCAGTTTTTATTCTCAGGCTTTAAGAAATATTTTGTATAATTTACTAAACACATTTACCGAATAGTATAAAAGTTAACTCTTTAGCAGTGAGACATTCCCTTGCTGTGCTGTGAATCTAAAGGCATTTTTCTTTGTTTTAAAAATTTCAGATTTTGAAGTGGTAAATTTGTTTGTATTATATTAATGATTAGTATATTTTTATATTGAATAATGTATTAAATAATAAATAAAATAATTAATAAACAATATATCTTATCTATTTATTTATCCTAGCACAAAAAAGTATATTGTGCTTTGATATTACAGTCATGAGGAAATTATTCTTTTTTTTTTAACTTTCCCTATTTTAAAAACTGTCATCAAAATCTAGGGTTTTTCTTACCCTTCTAAGGGTTGCAAGTATAAGAGTGTGCATCAACAATTCGATCATGTTTTCACTAATTTATAAATTTATGAAATATATATTCTATTTTATGCTTTTCCGGAAACAGAAAAGAATTATCATCACAAATTATACTTACACTCACATTTTTCACTTGGAAAAACTTGGACATTGTAATTTAATTTTTTTTTTAATGATTTGGAGGGTCTCAGAAACTTTTTAATTGCATTTGGCACATAAATATGATTTACTGCTTTTATGGAACAGTTTGTAAATTTATGCTCCGAAGCATTTTATGATACTTCAAAAGTGAGGTTTATGCCTGCTCTGAAGCAGTTTTTGCTACTCCAAAAGTGAGTTTTGTGCCTGCTCTGAAGCATCTCATGCTGCTCTAAAAGTGAGTTTTGCCTACTTCGAAAATTGATACAAAGAGCATTTAGGTGAGCAACATACCTGAAATTTACAATATGCTTATCTGATTTTTAATAGAATTCTCTACTTATTCATTTGTATTTCTATGCATACTTTTTTAAAGCTTGAATAAAATTTTGACTACAAATTAATTTTTACAATTTCAAGTATTGCTTGAGATTTTTGTATATTCAAACTAAAGTTTTCAGAACTAAAAAAAAAAAATGCTATTGATATTTCTTATTTAGGATACACTTTTGAGACAGTTGGAGATTTTGCTGCATGAAGGTGATCCTGTCAAAGTAAATTTAATACAATTGGATTCCAGTCGACACAACCGAAGGTAGAAATGTGTAATTTTAATTGCAGTTTTATTAAACTATTTTCAGATCTTTCTCTAAATTACAAGATTTTCATATTTTAATTTTATCTTATTTTTAATTGCTGTGATCTAGATATTATTAATTATATATGTATATCTAGTTTTAATATGTACAGGGTGTCTGCGAACTCTTGCAACAAAAAAAAAGAGGGGTGATAGTACACAGCAAGATGAACAATATTTGCCATAGAACTTAGGGTCGCAATCTACTCATAGTGGTAGAAAAAAGAAGCGTGACTTATGCACATTAATACTTTAGAGAAAAAAAAGAGACTCGAGTAACAGATGTATGGCACTATGTCATTCGCACCAGAGAATTACTTAAAGAAGCTGTTTAAACTCAAGGTTAATAGAATATTAACAGGTTATCTCGTTCGCTATTCCCCCCATGGTAACATTTCTGGGCGAGCTGTGACGTCACTGCTAGACCCTCCGTTCTGTTGACCAGCGGCGCTTCGTTGAAAAACGTTGGAAAACAGCACGGTTTTATTTAAAAATGCCTTGCTTTAAACATCAACAAGGTGCATGAAATGTTTCCTAAAATAATGTGCTAACACTGAAATATGACAAATGAACTCAAATTTGAATTCAAAACGAACTAAATTGCTGTAATTAACGGATGAAGAAGCCAAAAATAGCGGTTTGACAAATTATATACTAAGACAAGGATATGATTTTCCGGGTGATTTCGTATAACAAATACATTCATCTTCTTTTTTACACAAAATTTACATATTTCATATGTAAACTGATAATCTTTATTAATATTTTTACTCACAAATATATTGCATGAATATGGATTTTAATATAGTATTTTTTAATAATTACTTTTGCAACACATTAAAGATTTTAAACGAAATATCCCGTTCAAATTCATTAAATACAGACTGTGCACTTTACTGTCTGTATTGTCTATTAAAGGTTTGAAATAGGATATAACTAATGAGAAATATGTAAAAATTGAATTAAATAAGATGTATTTCTATAAAACTCTCCATATTATCTTTATCAATTTGCAATTAAATTTCTATTTCCTTAAAAATTGGATGATTTAAAATTTCCTGCATATAAATGCTATAGTACTTATTCTGTCGAGTAAAAGCAAGTGTACCAGTCCGTTCCTAATAGTTCCTATACAAAAAATATTTGAACTCTATAATTTTCTGAAAAATGTCATCGATTTGATTTTAAAATATTTAGATTGTATCATTGCATGCTCAATGCATACAATTAATATTTTCATTTTATATGCTTAAAGAAAACCCCGTTTCTATATATTTAATGATATACATCTGCTGTTTAATTTTGTTTATTTAAAGTCTTTGTGAATTCATTTAATTTCTTTTATGGTACAGATATTACCGTAGAATTCAGTCAATCGGCACTTTAAAATGCGACAGAAAATCGTGAAAAATAAAAGGGGGGGAGGTATTATCCAGAATTTTATGTTAAAGGAAACAAAGGCTATTTTTATCATTTTATTCAAAGATGAATTTTTTTTCTCCGAAATTTGTCCAATATTTATGGGGAAGAAGCTTCAAACTAAAAAGATTCCATTCACCGTTTGCTTTAGAATAAATAGGGATAAATGTATCATTTTAATGCAACTATAAATTTATTTTGTTTTTACAAAATTATCCATAAAATTACACTAGTTTCTTTTAAGTTATGAATATCCTTTTCTTGAACAAAAACCATTTCTATTGAATCGAAACTACTCCGTCTTACTCTTGATGATGCCCTTCAATTTGACGAATCAAGATATAAATGCCTTAGCAAAAACTTTATTAACAAATTTACTAACAAAAAAATTCTTAACAAACTACATTTGACGTGACTAATTATTATTATTGCAATGATTTGATAAAATATGTGTTTTCAAATTTAAATCAATTGCTGTTTTTTCTTCAGATGATTTTGAAAGTTTCCTGACCTTCTCTCAAATCCAGATGATATATTTTTTCTGAAACATATAAAATTTTTGAACTAAACAAAAGCTATGCATTGCATTGCCTGGAAATAATCTATGTATGCTAATTGCCGAGTGCCCGTCCGTCTGTCTGTAACGCTTCTTTTAGGCACTTCCCGAATAGATAGAGACTTGCAATTTGGTACACTGCTCGGTCGTTCGATAAAACCCCTTGGAAAAATCGAATTTTTCGAAAACGTACTTTAGAGGGGGGGTGCCCCACACCAAAATGTTCGAAAAGTGAAATGATGGGAAAGCATGATGCTTTGTGATGAGATAGAGACTTCAAATTTGGTGTATAGGTAAATCATTTAAAAGGAAGAAAGTGTACAATTTCAGATTTCCAATATTTTCTACTTAAGGGGGTGCCGCACACTAAAACGTTCGAAAAGTGAAATGATAGGAGGGCATGCTTTGCGATGAGATAGAGACTTCAAATTAGGTGTATGGATAAATCGTTCGAAAAGAAGAAAATGTGCAATTTCAGATTTCCAATATTTTCTACTTAAGGGGGTGCCACACACTGAAACGTTCGAAAAGTGAAATGATAGGAAATCATGCCTTGCGATGAGGTAGAGACTTCAAATTTGGTGTATGGATAAATCGTTCAAAAAGAAGAAAGTGTGCAATTTCAGATTTCTAATATTTTCTACTTAAGGGGGTGCCGCACACCAAAATGTTCGATTTACAGAATAAATGAGAAAACGCTCCTTTAAAATTTGATAGAGGCTTGAAATTTGGTATATGGGCTAATTCTTGAAAAACTATATTCTTCATTTGACGGAAACACGCAAGAAGAATATAGTTTTTCAAGAATGTTCATTTAAGGAGGTGCTCCAGAGTGAAACGTTCGAAAAGTGAATTGATAAAAAACCATGCTTTGAAATGAGATAGAGATATCAAATTTGGTGTAAGGGTAGATAGTTCGAAAGGAAGAAGCACGCAAGAAGAATATAGTAGAAAGTATGAAATTTCAGATTTCCAATATTTGCTACTTTAAGAGGCGCGCGCACTAATATGTTCGATTTTGCGAATAAATGAGGCACGCTTCCTTTTAAATGTGATAGAGACTTGATATTTGATATATGGGCCAATCATCTGATAAAAAACAGAAGACAAACAGAGGAAGAAATGCGCAAATTTAGTTTCCCAATATTTTCTTCTTTAGTGTGTTCTGCACACCAAAATATTCGATGTGTCGAATAAATGTGAAATGCGAATTATTATAAAATTTACATTATTCAGGGATTGCTTATTGCGAGACCGTGGATTTTCAACAGGTATTCGGCTAGTATTTATTCTAATTTATACTGCATTATTCATGCCTGTAAACTTCGGAATACAGTCAATATTTAAATGATGACTGATTTGCCACATTTAGATTAGAAATATATATTTATATCCTTCTCAAACCGATTCACATAACACACCTAACAACTATTGGCACTTCTCTGATCATTAACTATTTTTTTATACATAACCTTTGCTCATTCAATTATCTTTCAACATAGCATTCAGTAATCTTTGTATAAACTTCCCTTATGTTAAAATTTTAATAGCTTCCACTCTCATAAAAAATTTGCTATGTCTTATCATATGTGCGGAATTTATTTTCGTAAACTTCACATTGTATTGCATGTACTGTTTTATTTTATTCTATATTGCTTGCACACAGTTACTATTAGATAAATACTTAAATAGTTTCCGATCAATGTTTCTCAATAGTTTTTCTCGCCTCTGTCGGAGAATGGGTCTAGCAGTGACGTCACTCGTCTTTCCTTCCCGGGACAACTTTTTCCCCGAACGAGACAACCTTATATATAAGATATTCTACGGACCTTGGTTTAAACTGGCATCTGTGGGTTTCATTACACAGCTGACATCAACGAAAGGAGAATTCTCACACCCTTTAGACCCCCTATGCCAAAGGCCCTACCGTGCTGAAAACACCGGTTCTCGTTAGATCACCAAAATCAAGCAGCATCGGGCACGGTTAGTACTTGGGTGGGTGACCACCTGGGAACACCGTGTGCTGTTGGCCCTTTTTGGGCACGGTAGCCTGGTGGTTTGCGAGATGGGTTTGCACACTGCCACAACTGTCGCCGTGTTCATGCGGAGTACAATCACGTTAAACTTGTGTGTCCGTAAGTCCTTCCGAGAGGTTGGTGGTAGGGGAAGAAAGGTACAGTCCCTGTATATGCCTCCCCCACTGGGTTCTGGTCTAAATTGGGTGGCACTTCCCGGCTGTCCAAACAGTTACCTTACACTTTTCTGGGAGGTCGGACGGTCTGGGTCTCAACAACAACCCTTTAGACCCCCGGCCGTCCAACTGGTTGCTCAAGTCCTAGGTTGAGTCGGATGGTCTGGGTCTTCAACACTCTTTAGACCTCTGGTGTGGTGTTGATCTTGTCTGCAGCAACAGAGATTCTTGTGATGAGATTTTCAATCTTGGTGTCTTGTACACCAACTCTTTCATGTGTCCCTGGAAGAAGTCCAGTGGATTCAGGTTCAGGGAGCATGGAGGCCAAGCTATAGGTCCACCACACCCAATCCCTCACTGGGGATACGTCGTGTTTAGAAAGTGTCAGACAGCGGTGACCTACTTTGCATGTTGTATTTCTGCTACTATGAGCGGATTGCGACCTTAGGTTCTATGGCAAATATTGTTCATCTTGCTGTGTATTATTGCCCCTTTTTTCTGTTGCAAGAATTCGCAGACACCCTGTATATCTAGAAATCCCCTTAATTAAGGCTTTACATTGGAAGTCAATCACAATATTTATGGGAAACTACAGACCTATAGAATTCAGTTGCTGTTCAAAATTTTAAAATGTTCTTTGGTTTTTAACAATAATATAAAAGTTTTAAAATCCAGCTAAATTTATCAAAAATTGGCTATCAAAGTTTCAACATCATAGACATGGTACAATTCCATGTATTTCTGCTATTTTGACACTGATTTTTACCATTCCTGGAATCAATGCAAATCCGTAATAAATTGTTGTTGAGGGAAGGGGATATTTTTGTTAGCAACGAAGCCAAACCGGGACCAATAAAGGGGGCATGTTTAATCATTACCAATGGCTATCCTTGATCTCCCCAGGTAGCAGTGTTGGAGATCGTAGCACTATGTGAGAATTTTGGAGGAAAAGGAGGTGGAGGAAGAGGGGTTTTCAGTATCAGTCAGTTTGCTCCTTGATGGTAATGTACTGAGGAGAGAAATATGAATTTGGGGACTTTGGGCAGGATAAGCAGTGAAAATTATATTTGCAAGATTAGTGGGGCGAGACACTCGTGATATGTGGTGTATGATGTGTTTTGTTATGAGTCGGGGTTGTTTATTTCTTTTCTTCCAATTTGGCCCGGCATCTTGGAGCAATTAAGTAACTATTTTGATTTTGGGCTCTGATATTCCTATTTTGTTTTAGTTTTTTCCATGATTTCTTCATATATGACAAGAAAGAATTTTGTTTCAACAAATTTTTATTTCAATCATCTTTTCATGAACTTTTGTTTATTGAAATATATATTTTTCAATTGAGTTTTTGGATTTTTATTTAAGTCAATCATATGACAATTAGAATGACATATTGTTTCTGATAATCCAAAATTGCATTACATTGATCATCAAAAACAGTGTTTTTTAAACTTAGGTCGCATTCAAATGTTTACATAGGGATTTCTTGTTGTTTTTTATAAGAAAATTTACACGAAACTATCACATTGCAGAACTTTGGGATACTGCAGAACACATTTTAAAAAGTGCTGATCTAGAAAAAAAAATTATATATAACTGGTTAACAAAGTCTGTAAAATTGAAGCTTGGCTGAAGCCAACCAAACTGATGTGTTGGTTAGTGACTGCATAAAAAAAAGTAAATGTGAGTGGAAAAGTTCTATGGAATCTTTGTTGAGGCGTAATTTACTATATTAAAAGAGAATATGTAAGAGTAACTGGCTACCTGAAAATAAAAAAAACACATGGAGAAAGTGTTTGCTAAAAATGCAAACTATACTTTTCCAAAAAAAATTTGTGTACAAACCATCTTCAGCAAGCTTCTGCATGATTACTAAATGTTGCCTCACTCCAAGTTAATGTCTGTCTCCCTTTGTAATATATATAACCTTTGTTTGAACATCTCAATATTTTACCTTTCATTTTTAAAATATAAGAAAAAAAATTACTAAAAGAATATATCAAATTGAATTTTGTTATTTTACATGTATTAAATAATTAGTGAATCAGTACCAGGATCTAGTAAAAAAATTTCTTAATATTCATTACAGGTCTTTGGAAGAGTAAGTCTTACAATATTATTCAATCTTCTTTTTTAAATGCAATGAATGAATGAGTCCATAATTTGTCCATAATATTTCCAATTTCATAATTTGAATTTTTAAATTAATTTTCATGTATGCATAGATTAATTTACCATTTTCAATTTCTACTGGTATAGTATACAGCATGTTTGTGTAAATTCAAACTTGTTGCATTTGATGCCTTACAAAGTTCAGCTTTTGCTTTTGGAGGTCTGTACCATGTCTGACACCTGCTTACTTCTCATCAAAAAGCAACTGTGATATTTTTAAAGTGAGGGGTGGCAATCATTTTGCTAAGATTTGGTTCCTTTTATAATTTTTTTTTGCCTTGCTGATAGGCTTTCAGTTAGAATTTTGGAATTAATTGTATTGCTAAGGTTAGTATATCAGCTATTTATTAAATGTTTTAAAAGATATTCTTTATGTCAAATCAAGAGCCATAAATAAATGTGCTTTGAAAAATATTTAGTATTTTCATTTGTGAATAAATTTTAATGATTAATGATAGTAAAATATATCTTAGTAATATATAATTTTCATATTTTATATAAATAGCCTCTACTGCTATAAAACTTGTCGAATATGACTGCCCATAATAGCACAAATGTTGAGTTAAACCAGTGTTCTCCAAAGCAAGTTATGTGAATCTATACGTGGGGGTACACCAAGAAAATTTAATATTTTATTTTGCAGTTTTTTTTGTAAAACTAGTTTTATATTGCCAGAATAAAATAAGAAAATTAATTAAAAATAACAAATATTAACTTGTATTATATTTTTAAATTATACTATCATGAACACAATGTTATGACTGTATGAATATATCTTTACTAGAATGCCTGATTAAAACAAAAGCAATCTTGTGCTATTTTAATATGGAGTCCGCATATTAAAACCAACTTCCATTTAGAACAAATACAAAATCCTGTATTTGTATTTACCATAGGAGTACGAAATTTACACGAAACTATCACATTGCAGAACTTTGGGATACTGCAGAACACATTTTAAAAAGTGCTGATCTAGAAAAAAAAATTATATATAACTGGTTAACAAAGTCTGTAAAATTGAAGCTTGGCTGAAGCCAACCAAACTGATGTGTTGGTTAGTGACTGCATAAAAAAAAGTAGATGTGAGTGGAAAAGTTCTATGGAATCTTTGTTGAGGCGTAATTTACTATATTAAAAGAGAATATGTAAGAGTAACTGGCTACCTGAAAATAAAAAAAACACATGGAGAAAGTGTTTGCTAAAAATGCAAACTATACTTTTCCAAAAAAAATTTGTGTACAAACCATCTTCAGCAAGCATGATTACTAAATGTTGCCTCACTCCAAGTTAATGTCTGTCTCCCTTTGTAATATATATAACCTTTGTTTGAACATCTCAATATTTTACCTTTCATTTTTAAAATATAAGAAAAAAAATTACTAAAAGAATATATCAAATTGAATTTTGTTATTTTACATGTATTAAATAATTAGTGAATCAGTACCAGGATCTAGTAAAAAAATTTCTTAATATTCATTACAGGTCTTTGGAAGAGTAAGTCTTACAATATTATTCAATCTTCTTTTTTAAATGCAATGAATGAATGAGTCCATAATTTGTCCATAATATTTCCAATTTCATAATTTGAATTTTTAAATTAATTTTCATGTATGCATAGATTAATTTACCATTTTCAATTTCTACTGGTATAGTATACAGCATGTTTGTGTAAATTCAAACTTGTTGCATTTGATGCCTTACAAAGTTCAGCTTTTGCTGGTGGAGGTCTGTACCATGTCTGACACCTGCTTACTTCTCATCAAAAAGCAACTGTGATATTTTTAAAGTGAGGGGTGGCAATCATTTTGCTAAGATTTGGTTCCTTTTATAATTTTTTTTTGCCTTGCTGATAGGCTTTCAGTAAGAATTTTGAAATTAATTGTATTGCTAAGGTTAGTATATCAGCTATTTATTAAATGTTTTAAAAGATATTCTTTATGTCAAATCAAGAGCCATAAATAAATGTGCTTTGAAAAATATTTAGTATTTTCATTTGTGAATAAATTTTAATGATTAATGATAGTAAAATATATCTTAGTAATATATAATTTTCATATTTTATATAAATAGCCTCTAGTGCTATAAAACTTGTCGAATATGACTGCCCATAATGGCACAAATGTTGAGTTAAACCAGTGTTCTCTAAAGCAAGTTATGTGAATCTATACGTGGGGGTACACCAAGAAAATTTAATATTTTATTTTGCAGTTTTTTTTGTAAAACAAGTTTTATATTGCCAGAATAAAATAAGAAAATTAATTAAAAATAACAAATATTAACTTGTATTATATTTTTAAATTATACTATCATGAACACAATGTTATGACTGTATGAATATATCTTTACTAGAATGCCTGATTAAAACAAAAGCAATCTTGTGCTATTTTAATATGGAGTCCGCATATTAAAACCAACTTCCATTTAGAACAAATACAAAATCCTGTATTTGTATTTACCATAGGAGTACGTGAGTAAGTTTTAGTGGTATCCATTCAAAAGTTTTGAGACCATTGACTTAGACAACATAATTTTATAAAGTAAACAGCATTCATTTTGGAATATTAAGCTGTTTAATAAAGATGATTTGTGAATACAGATTTCATTGTAAAATTTCATACTGATGCTTTGACAGCAACTTAACTAGAGAGCAACAACCAATGTCTGGTGTCCATAATCATGGGTAAAATAGCCATGGATTCATTCAGTGATTACCATTAGGGTTATATTTACATTATTGTATTATGTAAGTTGTATTATGTAAAGTAGGGGTAAGGGTTGTATTATGTAAGTAGATCTTCGGGGTATGCATTAGAAAATTTTTTGAAACCACTGACTTAGACAATATAATTTTATGAGATAAACAAAATTCAATGTGGAGCAATAGACTGTTTAATAAATGTGATTCCTGAATACAGATTTCACTGTGTAAAACTATGTACTGATACACTGACAGCAACTTAACCGAAGAGCATCATATAATCACTGATAAATTAGCCATAGATTCAATCAGTGATTGGGAATTTACTTGCCTAAATTACTCCAATAAAAATGTTGGAAAGTAAAAGTACAAAATACCAATGTACTCAATATGGCAATATGTAATCCTTATTTTTTTTCTTCCAACCTTCTGTTATTTTATTTAATTTGTATCCCCCTTTGATAAATGAGTCGTTTTGTCTCAATCCAATCTACTCCAATACAAGATTTACTAGAAATAGCATTTACTACTCATGCTTTTCTTTCAGAGTGATCTTGCTGTTTACTGTAGAAAGAGCATCAAGTTTAAATGGTGGACTCATATCAGGCATTGACGTTGTATCCCGTTTGAAAAAGAAACTACGAACTGATAGCTCATTACTTGATGTCGAAGTTTTATTTGTTGACACTATTGGTAAAAATATTTTATTTTACATTTACAAATTTTTACTATATACAGAGTTTCTAGGAAAATCCTTAAGCATGCCAATAACTTTGTAAGGAAAAGTCCATGCATGTACTAGCTAGGCCGGTCTATAGTTAAGTGGCCATGCCTAATGAAATAAAAGTAATTTCAGTAATCCTAGTGAAGCATTTTAAAAGTTAGGATCATGAACTCAGCAACAAAGCAAAACAGATGAAATAAGTCAATTACAAAATTGTAGAGCATTCTCTAATGAATAGGAATGCACAGTTAAACTGTTACAGGAGGTATGTGCTTGACACAATGTAGTTATTGACAAATTACTATCATATTCAGGAATAGTACAATAAATTACACTTACATGAGCAAAAATCTGATTTATAGCCTGTATAAAATGTCTGCCATCAGAAATAATGCACATTTGAATTCTACAAAGAATATTATTGAATACTTATTGCCTTCTGTATATGCATTTTATTTCTTACTGGTGTCAATTCCTGCTAATTACACAATGTTATACAACTTTTTAATTAGCTTTTTCGTTTATCTCACTTTGTTGCTGAGTTCCTTATCCCAACTTTTTACATTCTCCACTAGGGGCATTGCAATAACTTTTATTCAATAGTATATAGTCACTTTATTATAAATATACTTAATGTGTACCCTTATGGACCTTAACTTAAAAAGATTTTGGAAACTTTTCTCTAAGAACGCTGTTTAAAGGGTATTCATAATTAAATCATCCCTTTTCAGAGCCATCTGCAAACAAAACTGAACCATAGTCTGAACTATATACATGTAGAAGTGATTTCCTTGAAAAATCCTTTTTAGGACTATTTTGTAGTGCAAGTGGTGAAAATGAGTCAAATTTGTATACATTTATGGACCTACTATGACCTTTTATGTTATTTTTGCTTTTAGGTAATTCACAGTGACTTTTATATTATTGAAAGTGCTTTGCTTGATATACACTGTAGCCATTATATAAAAAAAAACTATAGCCACTTAATAAAAACTATAGCCATTACAGAGATACCAACTATTACGGATTTTCCGTAACAGTTACTAATTTCCAGAGTTTGTTATAGAAAATGGCGCCATTTTGGAATTCCCGCAATATTTAGAGAAAATTTATCAATGCAATTTTGATTTCTCTGTATATTCATCTCGCATCTACATAAAGTTTCCACCGATATTTCCACTTTGCTGACACTTCAGATATACAAATAATTTATCATCCAATTAGTCAATTTTCACTCGGGATTATGTTCATAGAAAAATATCAAAATCATGCTGAAAAACATTCAAAGTTGCCTAAATTAAAACTTTTTCATGTTATTTTCGAAAAATCTGCATCATTGGCGCTGGAAATGATCGGTAGTTATTTATGCATTACAATTTTATTTCATTTTCTAACAATTTTTCATATTTCCAATCTGATGTATTGCTATCTAAAAATATCCATTTCCATTCATGTTTAGTTTAAAATTATTTCGTTTAAAAAATTCACCAACAATAATTTTTTCATGCTATGTTTTATTATTAATTCATATTTTCATGAAATATTGATTATTTTTTATTTGCGGTATTGCTCGTATATATTATTTTCCCATATGATACTGAAACATCCAAAAACATCCGTTTCCATCCATATTTAATTTCAAAATATTTCGTTTAAATAATTCACAATATTAATTTCTTTGTATTATGGTTTATTATTAATTCGTATTTTCATAAAATATTGATTATTTTTTATTTGCGATATCGCTCATATAGATTGCATTCCCATGTATTGTTGAAACATCCATTTTCATCCATGTTTATTTTCAAATTATTTCAACTAAACTGTATATAACATTCATTTGTACATATTATATTTTATTTTTAATTTATATTTTCATATAATATTGATTATTTTTATTTGCGATTTCACAAGTATAGATTAGTTTTAAGTGTAATGTTAAAACAACCAAAAGCATCCATTTCCATCCATGTTTAGTTTCAAATTGCTTTAATTAAAAGGGACACAACATTTATTTCTCAACATTATGTTTCATTAATAATTCCTGTTTTCATAAACAAGAAAAATTATTTTTATGCAATTTCGTGAATGTAATTGAAACATCCAGTTTCATCCATCTTATTTTTCGAAGAATCGTAATTTATATAAACAGAGATTTTATATTTTTACAATATGTATAAAAACGAATAATTATTTTCTTGAAAATAATAAAAATGAGGTATTTATTGTGCTTTTAGTTTTTAAATGAATTATTCCAAAACATTGTTTTTCCCATTGCATCTTAATAGGTTAACTCATTTTATTATTCTGCTTCCTTTTTAAATAATTAGTATCATAGAAAGCATAAATAAACATCTTTAAATACATTAATATAATTGCACTTTTTGGAAATATTTTATATTACATATTACAGCTTTAAATTCAAAACTCAATCATTATGTTGCAACTTATTAATGTTTTATTTTATGCTACTATTAGAAACTTTAATGTGTCAGCTACTGTTATATTATGTTTTATTTATAAATTGAGAAATGTATAAATAAATAATTTGGCATCACGTCTGAGCAAAAATTAAGCACACATCCACAACAGAAGGTCTTTATTTTACTTCGTGGCCGTTTGAGAGATCGTGGCGGTTTTGTCATATATCAGTCTATTCCTGCATTTCAAAATGAGAATAAGCTTAAAAATAAAAATAAACATTCTAGTTCTAATATTACTTTGAATACTGTACTCGTGGAAATTAAAAAACTTAGATCTAATCCGGAACTTGTCATTTTATGTGCTGACAAGACTAAGCAACTCGTTCTTACCAATAAAATTGATTATGTAAATTCAATGCGGAAGTGTATTGACGAGATGGAATGCATTCAAGTTAAAAAATTCCCGATCAATAAGATTAATGCTAGAATCGCAAAACTCAAAATATGTAACGATCTTCCTCATTCTTGACTCCATGCAATTCAAGTCTCTGCAAAGTTATCTTTGACGTCTTCATCTTTGGGATTATGCTTGATTGCCACCACCCCCTTTTTTCGATTTCTGTAATTAAATTGTAATTTAAAATGCTGTTCTTTTGTTGTTGAAATTTTTGAAACTTTTAAAAAAAATAGTTTACTGTTTATCCTTGTCTAAACGTAGATTCTTTTGTAAATTGTATTTATGCAAATTTTGTCGCTATATCTGGTCTATATATGAACAATTCAATTTTATTTCCGTGTAGCCACTGATGAAGAGCGTACTTATGCTCGAAAGCGCTCTGGCCTTTTTTTAATCTTTTGTACGTCTTATAGGAAGTAAAATAAAGACCTTCTGTTGTGGATGTGTGCTTAATTTTTGCTATAAGAAATGTATGTTGTTATTATAAAAGTTAAGCGTTGCTACTGAAATTTAATTGAAAATATGATGTTGAATTACTAACTAGACCATACAGGGGTTGCGTCTCTGCTATTTGAGCTATTAAAAAATTGCTATTTAAAAATTGTGTTGTTCCTGAAATGTTACTGAAAATAGGATGTCTTGTTACTGAAAGGTTACTAAAAATATGATGTCTGGTTACTGACTAGACTGTTCAGGGGTTAGTATCTCTGCCATTATAATGCTGTACTTGTGAAATTTAGTTGGAAAATCAATGAAATACAATGCTCAGACTTCTCAAGTTGAAATTTCGGGTTCATTTACCTTGAAATTATACATGTTCAGATCACACATTTTTGGTTACTGCTTGTCTTGACTTATATTTCTACTATTTTGTTGAATTTTAGCCAAAATATTCCTCCGATATATACAGGGTGTCTCAAAAACATTGACCTCAGCTTTTATTCCTTAAATAGTGATCTTAGATATATATAATAAATTACAAAGTTGCGTAAAAAAGGGTACAGAATTTTATGAAATCGATTAAAATTTTCAAGGGAATTAAATTTTTAAGAAATACAAAATTTAAATTTTTATACGGCCCCCGTACAAAAACATTTCCAATGAGTAAAATGTGCCCCATACACTAATAAGGTGATGTACAAAATTTCAGCATTTTATCATAAAAAGTCCTAGAGATATGAAAAGACAAAAATGCTGACTTAAACCACTTTTCAATGTATCGACATGGGCTCTTAGAGGGGAAAAATCATGTTTCAGGGGTCATACACAACTTACAAAAGAAAACAATGATTACATAAATAAATAATAATTTTGCTATTTATTGGTACAAAAGTATCTACACTGTAGAAATAATAACTTTACACAAAGATTACAAAGCTTGTTCAAAATGTTTTCCATCCATGCCAATACAGAGCTGCATTCACCTGATAACACTTCTGTGCACTCGATCAAGTTCTTGTTCGGTGATGTCGTGACAACTATCTTGAATGCATTGTTGCAACTCTGCTTTATTTAAAGAGGTGAGAGATAAACAGTTGTATGTAAACGACCCCACAAATAAAAATCCATAGGCATTAAATCAGGTGATCTAGGGTGAAATTTGGCTGGCTCATGCAAGCCAATCCACTTGTCTGGAAATTCGTTATTTAATCAGTGTTTCACAAATGTAGTGAGCTGGAGATATGTCCTGTTGAATCCATACATGTGGAAATACTGTTAGTGGTAGTTCATCCATAAAATCAGGAATAACCGCATTCAGAATCTCATTAACATATCTGTCACCCATCAACATACCATCATACAGTACGGGTCCAAGCAAACGGTTTCTGAAAATATTACACCTTATAATTCCCAGAAAATTGCTTCTGATGATGAATATCACGTACTACGAATGGATTTGTGTCAGACCAGAAGTGCTCAGTTTGAGGATTTATGCATCCGTCTTGTTTAAAACAGCATTCGTCAGTTCAAATTATGTTTTTCAGAAAAGAAAGATATGCATCTTCCTGATTTAGAGCCCAATTACAAAAATCTAGATGACATTGATAATCTGTTGTTGGCTTCTATCCTTGCACACCATGAATGCTAAATGGATGCCATTTTTTCTGTCTCAGTATTCTCCTCACTGTTGCACATGGTACATTCATTTCTGAAGCCGTGATATGAACACTACTATGTGGATGACTGCAAAAGTAAGCTAAAATATCAATTTCTACATCAGTTGAGTGAAGTCTAGCCTAGCTAGTTCACCTACATGATGTATGCTTCCTCTTTCACGCACTCGTTGCAATAAATAAATCTCCCAGAGAAGGATGTCGAGAATTGGGAAAAGTACTTTGATATTCCCATGCAGTTTTGTTAGCATTGCGATTTGCATCAACTGTACAGCATAAGCATTTCAAAAAGTTCTTCATTGTTGTATTGTGACATACTGTCAGTACAGGCTAACTACACTCAAAATGTAGCAGAAATGTGAAATACTTAAGGGTCGCTCAGACTGCCAGGCTGCGTGCGCTATGCTTGCATAAGCGAGGTGATTGATCAATGGTAGAGCAAAAACAACTTTCCCACTTGTTGATGTGTCTGTTGTAATTGTGTGACGCACCGATCAGAGGCAGGTATTTGCATATGCATGCATTTCTAAGCTGTTTTAATGTTCATTATAATTGTGCCATTTCTGTTTTATTCTGTAATTAATCATGTAAAATTTTAAGGTATTTTTCAGGAAGCATATTTTTGAAAATTTGATATTAAGCAGATATTATTTGCCTATGATGCATTTCTGCGTTGCGTCATTTGCACTTTTACTGTAAACATTACCATTTTAATTTGTGATTAATCCCTCACCAACTTTGTTTAAGCATATCTCTAGGACTTTTTATGATAAAATGCTGAAATTTTATACCTTATTAGTGTATGGGGCACATTTTACTCATTGGAAATGTTTTTGTACGGAGACCGTATAAAAATTTAAATTTTGTATTTCTTAAAATTTAATTCCCTTGAAAATTTTAATCGATTTCATAAAATTCTGTATCTTTTTTTATGCAACTTTGTAATTTATTACATATGTCTAAGATCAATATTTAAGGAATAAAAGCCGAGGTCAGTGTTTTTAGGACACCCTGTATATACGTATATATATATATATATATATATATTAAAATAATAAAAACAAAAGTGCAGGAGTGAAAATCAGTATACACAGCATCAAAATGCGTGTAAAGTATTAGCGTGTATTTAATTACATTAAAAGCAGAAAATAAAAAGTAATGAGGAAGGGCTGGGAAAGTACATCATGGAATGGCCAGGAGAAAGGAAAATGAATCAGTGAATAGTATATCTGCCAGAAACGTCTTCAGGAGCACATTCTAGACTGATATACTAAAATTCATTGTTTCTTATGATTGCATAAAACATGTGGTTAAAATTTATGCAATATGTGCCCAAGAACGGAATAAACGAGATTCACAGAGAAACAATTCAGGAGGACAAAATTCAACTTATATATCATAAAATAACAGATAATCATGAAAAAAATAGCACACAAATGCACAAACATGCAAAAAAAAGCTACTCACAAATTGAAATCCGCCAGCTTGAATAATTTTCATGGCAGTCTGACTACATGATCCAGCTTGAATGTATATCATGCGAAAAACCGTGATTAAATGGACCAGATTAGAGGCAGTGGAAGTAGTTGCATATGTGCTCGGTGAGACAAACCCAAGAGTGAAGAAACTAACCGAGAAGTGACCACTACGAACAAAAACATTTAAAGTATGAATACCACTGTTTTTTGGAGCCGTAGCCTGTTTTTATTTGATTTGTTTTTTAGATATCCGCCTTAACGGTTTTATTAGTGTTTTGAACTTTTTTCTTCTCCCACCAAAGTGGGTATTTTAAAATGTTGCACATTTTTTGTGTAATGGAAGTTACTGTTTTTTTAGTATTTGCAAATTTTTTTTTTAGCCTGCCGGGGTGGTGTTTATGTTATAGTGTTTCCACTACTATTGTGTATCGTACTTATACTGCAGTCTAAAAATAAGGTGGAAAAATTGTACATGTAGCATAGACTTTTGAGACGATCAGGAGTGCAAATCAGTATACACAGCATCAAAACGCATGTAAAGTATTAACGTGTATTTAATTACATTAAAAGCAGAAAATAAAAAGTAATGAGGAAGGGCTGGAAAAGTACATCATGGAATGGCCAGGAAGAAGAAAATAAATCAATGAGTAGTATATCTGCCAGAAACGTCTTCAGGGGCACATTCTAGACAGATATACTAAAATCCATTGTTTCTATGATTGCATAAAAACATGTAGTTAAAATTTTATGCAATCTGTGCCCAACTACGGAATAAATGAGATTCACAGAGGAGATTCGGGAGGACAAAATTCAACTTGTATATCATAAAATAACACATAATCACACCACTGTGGAATGGACCAGATTAGAGGAGGTGGAAGTAGTTGCAGATGTGTTCGGTGAGACAAACCTAAGAGTAAAGAAACTAACCTACGGTCACTACGAACAAAAACATTTAAAGTATGGATAACACTGTTTTTTGGAGCCTTAGCCTGTTTTTATTTTATTTGCTTTTTAGCTATCTGCCTTAATGGTTTTATTAGTGTTTTGAACTTTTTTCTTTACCTGCTGAAGCGTTTTTTTTTAATTTTGCACATGGTTTGTGTAATTGAAATGTATATATATATATATATATATATATATATATATATATATATATTTTGTATATATACAAGGTGTGGCTATTAATTTCCAGGACTAATCTAGTAACTCCGGAAAATATTATTTGAATTACTTATCCATTTAATATGTTTCGAAGTAACTTCACCTGCCGTAATGCACTTCTATGCTCCGCTGTATAAGTTTTGGAAACAACCTTTAAAGTCCTCTTTCGGAATGCTCTTTAATTTTGATGTCACGGTTATCTTGATGTCTTCGAGATCCTCAAATCTTGTTCCCTTCGGCAAATTTTTCAATTTCGGAAACAAGAAAAGTCTGCGGGTGCTAAGTCCGGAAAGGTATGGAGGATGATTCATCTCCACGACCTCATGCTGGGCCAAAAACCTCTTCCATAGGCAATGCAATGTAGGGCCAGGCATTGTCGTGCAAAAGAAGCCAACTCCCATTTAGTCGAAAATGAGGCCTTACTCTGTGAATTCTTTGTCAAAGTCAGGCAAGAACTTCTGCGTAAAACTGTCCTATGACAGTCTTGCCAAGTGGAACAAATTCATGATGAATTAGTCTTCGCTATCGAAGAAAGCGATTAACATGACTATGACTTTGGATTTTTGAAATCGAAATTTTTTCGGTTTTGGAGAGCTTGGAGACTGCCATTTGGAGCTCTGTCGCTTGCTTTCAGGGTCATACTGGTAGCACCAAGACTCGTCTCCCTTTACTATTGAATCGAGGAAAGCAGGGACAGCGTCAGCATTGTCCATGAGATCACCACACAAGTCCATTCTGATTTGCTTTTGTTCCTCCGATAAACAGTGAGGAATGAATCCGGAACAAACCTTGCGATTCCCTAGGTCTTGCATCAAAATTCGCCGAACCACCTCCTTGCCACTGTTCAGTTCATTGGCGAGTACTCAAATAGTCAATTGGCGATCCAATGCCACAAGCTCATGAACTTTTTCAATTGTTTCCGACTTGCGCACAGAAATCGGCTGCCCAGTGTGCACATCATCTTCGATGCTTTCACGCCTGTCCCGAAAACGTCTAAACCATTCAAAAGTATGGGAACGGGATAATGCTTCATCACTCTACGCTTGTTTCAACATTTCATGGGCTTCTTTCGCAGTTTTGCCAAATTTGAAGCAAAATTTGATGTTAATCCTCTGCTCCATATCTACACTTCGAAAACAACAATTTAACAGCTACTTTTTAATGCATGTTTCAACAACAACCTCTTGCTTCAGAATGACACACACTTCATGGGGCAAGCGCAGATACACTACCTTCCAGATACAAGCATTAATACGTTCTGCTAAGTTACAGTTCTCATACAGATAAGTCAGTCCTGAAAATTAATAGCCACACCTTATATATATGTATATATATATATATATATATATATAGTTTATATACAAAGGAAAAATGAGTTGCATTCAGGCAAAGTACTTAAAGGCCAAGGGGGATTATGACCGCTTGTTCCCTGTTACAGCATGCTTTTACACCTAGGAAACACTCCCGGACACCAGTACATTCTTGAAGCAGCCCTCCAAAAGTCAGCACCAGAGAAAAGTGGAAAACAAAATGAAAAAAAAGAAAGACATAACCCATTAACATTGGAATATTTGTTCTTATACTCCAAACAAAACCATAAATAGAACACTCCAAGTCAATTCACAAAACAATGACCCTCATCAAGATCGAGTCAGCACATCAATACATCATATTACACAAACCCCAAATTTCATGATAGTCCACTTCACTCCACGTTTCAATTACTTATATCTATTTCATCATTGCCATCTGTTAAATCTTCAAAATCTGCGTAAATTTAATCTTGCTTTTGTTCATAATATGCAGTATAATAATGTTTATTATTTCTTCTTTTGCTTTATTCATGTTATATATATATATATGTTTGTTATGTCTTCTTTTGTTTTATGCATGTTATATATATACAGTACAACCTCGAAAATCCGTAAACCTTAAAAATCCGGACGTTCTCCAAATTTTCAAGGGTTTTTTTTTTTTTTTTTTTTTTTTTTTTTTTTTTTTTTCCTTAATATCAGACTGACAAAGTCACGGATTTAAAACAGATTACGATTATTTATGGAATTATATTTTATAAACAAATACGGTATTTTTTGGTCGACTTTCTGAATCCCGAATGAGATGAAAGTTTAGACCGGATATAAATATGGACGGCCGTAGATCGGCTCGTGAATCCCGTTGTTAGCGAAAATTCCGTTGTTCCGTTGTTACCCCTCCCCTCTCCCTTATGCAAGTCACGATTCCCGACGAATTATTTCGTGTAAAATATATATCGTTATTTAAATACTGATTTTTTGTTATCAAAATTTCCTTTTCTCATTATTAAAAAACACATTCTTCTGAAATAATGTAATTTTTAATATTAAACACTTTAAAACATTATCATAACATTTTATTACAGTTTATTCAATCAAATCTAAAAATCCCGAGAATTCATATTAATACTCATGGAAACTTGTTTTGTTCACTTCGTAGTCCAAATCCCATTCTTCAATGTATTCTGTTTGTCTCTAGAATCCCCTTCTCCTCTTAATATTTGACTAGTTTTTCGTTCTAGTCACATCTCTTGTCAGCTTGAAATCGACTGTATATTTTGCTCTTTTGGTTTGGAAAGCCATATTTTCATACTATAAATAGCAAATAAATGACTAAATAATATCGCATCGCAGAGAACCGAGTAACAAGGTCATTTACACACTGACATCTCATAGGGGTCAGCTGCATTTACGATTACAAACCAAGCAAATTCCTTTCTTCGCTTTCTCTGCCCCATCACATCCTTTTGCCACGGCAGCTCCATAATGACTTATCGTATTTTCAAAAAATCGTTAAGATGAGAGATATTTTTCTTTTTTAGGAAAGATATTTATTTTACCTACTGCGATATTTTTTGCATATTTGGCTATTACTAATAAAGTTTTTCCTTTTTTCAGAGTCATCAGCCTCTTTAAACATAACATTATATAGATGCTAGAAAATAAATAAAACTTTTGAGTTCTTATTTTTTGGTTTTCGTTTCTTTAATAGTGAAGGTGGTTTAAACACATTTACACCTTTACATATATCAACAAAAGTGCTAATCCTTCATTAAATCTCGGCACTTCATTAAATCTTCTGACGCTTCATTAAATCTCGACAAAGCCGATATAACGGAAGTTCTGTACTGTGATAATGATGTGCCAATCATAAATAGAGTGATGGCGAAATTCGCGATATGATATTAAATAAAAAAGAGCAAAATAGCGATGATAAATGTGGAGAAGAAAAAATACCCATTGATAATCTTGTGTAAACAATCGATCATGCAATTAAAAGTCTTGAACAAAAAAGCTTTATAACCGAGCAGAAATAATGTCCATCTGCAGGATTAAAAAAACTGCTTTCCCATAAACCAAAATTAATGAAACATCAAATGTTAGTTCAAATATTTAAATGAAATGATAAAATGTAATTTTAGCATTTTGTTTCTTTCACACATTCTAGATGATTAATGTGTATATTTTTTCTTAGAAATTTCTTCTGCCCCTTTTTTTGTATTAAATAATATGCTTTAATTGATTAACTTAACTTTTGTCATTATTTTTACTAAAAATATATGTGCTTTATAGTGTATTTAGTTAATATTAAGTTTGAATTTTATTAAAATTCTATAATCCGTAAAAATCAAAAATCCGAATTGGCAAAGTCCGGACGACTCTGGATTTTCGAGGTTGTACTGTAATATATATATATATATATATATATATATATATATATATATATATATACAGGGTGTCAGTATTAGAAATTAAAAATTTGAACTAGGCGTCATTTGACACCCGTAGTTTTGACTCTAGGTGCCAAATGGACACGGCTAGTTGCCATTTTTATATCTCTAATAATGACTATTTTTTAAATGTCCATTTTTGTTAAAGATATAAACAAAGAATAATTCAGATTTTTGTATTAAAAATTGTTTTAAATTTTCTTAAAATTTAAAATAAACTGATAAAGAAACCCAAGAGTAAATAAATAGAAAAAATTGTTAATTTGTTTTTACTTGGCAAAAAGGACATAAAAAACAACATTAAAAAAAAAAAAACCCTTCTATTTAACAATTTTCAATTATGGTCATCTTGTACAATCATTGCCCCAATACCCCTTCATTTATTTCATACTTGAAAATTAATTTTCCTGAGTTAAAATAGAAATTAATATAAAAGTTTTAGTTGATGAAAACAAATTGTAAAAATGGAAAATACGTGATAATAAAATGGGATAAACTGATAATCACGTATAAATGCACATTTTAGTGACATTTCCATATAATCTTTCTCTTATTACTTACAAATATAAGAATTAAATACATTTAAAATTAAAATATACAGGAATCTTGAGCAAAATTTAGTTACTTTTTGTGGCCAATTTCATCAAAGTATGAAATTTCATTTTAAAATCTGTTTGCTATATTCATCTTAAAAGTCTTTTTTTTTTTTTTTTTAAAGGGGTGGGTGGGAATTTGCTTATTTGTTCGGAGATTGGCAGTCAATGCAAATATCGGAGCTTCACGAAGAAATGCAGAGTTGGCAGCTAGGGTTCAGTATTTGCAAGTCAATAATAAGTTTTTGTTTTATAGTTGCTACTCATTTTTTTTGTCGCTTTGACAAAATATAAATCATATACTTGAAACTCATCTACACCCTTTGGGTCCGGCCGTCCAAGTGGATGCTCAAGTCCTTGTTGACGAGCCGGACGGCCTGGGTTTTCAACACCCTTTGGGTGCCGGGGCGCGGTAGCCCACTGGTTAGCGCGCTGGAGTTGCACTCGGTAGGCCCGGGTTCGATTCCAGCCACTGCCAAAACTGCCGCCGTGTTCATGCGGAGTACGATCACGTTAAACATGTGGGTCCGAAAGTCCTTCCGAGAGGTTGGTGGTAGGGGAAGGAGGGTACGGTCCCTGTGGATGCCTCCCCCACTGGGTTCCGGTCTAAATTGGGTGGCACTTCCCGACCGTCCAAACAGTTACCTTACACCTTTCTGGTAGGTCGGACGGTCTGGGTTTCATCAACAACAACACCCTTTGGGTGCCGGCCACACAGAAAGCTACCATTAGCCTATGGGTTGGTCGCGTGGTCTGGGCTTTCTACACCCTTTGGGTGAGCTAGACAGCCTGGGTAATAATAAAAAAAAAGTATGAATCACATTAATTTCAGGGATTGATATAAAAAATGCATAGATGCCAACCTACCAGAAAAAAAGATAGGAACATATTGCACGAGGAAAAATCGTGCATTAATACCGTTTTTCCCCATATTGCTGCAAAATAGCCTTCTATTTCATTAATAATACGTTTAAAAAATAGTTTTTCTATATAATATACAAAATAATTACAAACATTTTAAACAATGCAAACAAATTGTAACAGTGGAAAAATACTTTCAAAATAAAATGAAATTTAGAGGATTATGCACAAATGCCGTTTATCGCGGTACTGCTGCAAAATAGTCTTTCATGTCATTAAAAATATGCTTGAAAAATGGTTTTCTGTATAATATAGTATATATGAAAAAATTACAAACGTTTTAGACGATGCAAACAGATTGCAGAAGTGGAAAAGTATTTTCTCAATACGAAATATAAAGAAGATCGCGGACAAATGCCATTTATCGTGGTACCTGGTACTCGTGCAATATAGCTCTTCATTTTTTTAATAATACGTCTGATAAATAGTTTTCTTGTATATAACACGAAATACTCATAAAAATTTTAGTCGATGCAAATGTGTTTCTCCCACATTAATTAAAATCAGACTCAATCACGTGAAAATGGATTTTTAGATGAAAAAATGGGAAAACCTCGATCTTAAAATTCCTGACTTTGTTTCTCATTTCATGACCTACTTCCCATTTCATGACTTGTAGATACTCTTATGCAGATTTGCATACAATAAAATATAAATGTTATGGAAAAGAAAAATCGGACTACTGTGGAACCAAATCGGATTCTTAGAACAAGACTGAAAAAATGGAACAAGTACATAAAAATCGGAGCACTTGGCACAATCGGAGACACAGGAACGATTTAATCTGGAACACAGTGTGTTCTATAATAGTAAGCAATTGGAATGTAAAGACTGCTGGATTACTCCCTTTTCTTTCAAGTGGGATATGTGGATCTACGAGGGGATAAAGGGGAGGGGAGCAATAGAAACTCGTTAAATACCCAAAGTCTCGGACATAGGAATGTCTGAGGATAAAGCAAACAAATAAATTCTTCAGGAGTTCAATTTCAGATTTTGAAGGGTGGGGGGTGAGATGAAGTACAATAACGATCCCAATGTTTCCTTCCCTGAATAGACAGAGGGCGATTTTACTGTCTGTGTACTACCTGCAGATTTATCACTATGGGTGTGTATAAAATGCCGCTTTTTTTTCGACCGCTGTCCAGTTTTCTACCAGGGATTGTAATTTAGTCAAAGGGAAGGGGAAGACTGATATTTAACAATAGCATTGTTAGGCACCAAATTTGACTACCAGATTGAAAAATCTGGTCGTCAAATTCAAATTTCTATTCACAAATTACGACTAACGACCGCTAATTTCGAACACTGCAGGATGTCCAGTGCTATCTGTGCCCAATGGCTATTTCCTCAACCATTAGTCACAGAGATATACTTCCAATTGCAAAAATGTTTTAAATTTTAAAATCTGTTATTTTAGAAACAGTTTAAATCAATAGATGCACTTCTGAAAGAAGTACGAAATATAAATTTTTATACGGTCCCCTGGTCCTACCAGTTATACAGTACACGATCTCTTATCCAGTGTTCCAATATCCGGACTCTCCCAGAACTGGAATGCGGAAAAATAATGCCGAATTCTGCGCCAACACTCAATTATTTGTCAAAAATTGCGCCAAATAGCAGTTTTTTGTTTAAAATCCCGCCAAATGATTTTTCGCCTTAATTAGCAATATTAATATTATAAAATAATGCATTGAAATCTACATTTTTCTCTCTTCAACTGTTTGCGATCCTGACATAAACAAAGGTCTGGCTGAATCCATAACTTACCACACTGGAAGTGTTGCTAAAAATATTTCCGGAAGAAGAGGAAAACTACAAGGATCATGGAGATAAAAAGGAATTCTACCTCCATGGTGGATATATTTGTTCCATGTCAGATAAACATACTTTCAACGAATGACAAAACAGTTTGTTTGTGAAACGATATAAAAAACTTATATTTTTTGGAAAAAAAACATATTTTCTTTTTTAGAATGGGTGCACGTTCGTTTGATGCCTCGATGACTTCGTAGTGGTAGTGACGTTATAATGTAGTCACTGCAAAGTGACTGGGGTTTTTGAAAAAAGCTACGGAATCTAAAGAAATTTGCAGAGATTTTTAATTTTTTTCTCGTGTACTAGTAAGTTTATAATTTTCAATTTATGGATTTCATTTTCACATATTTTTGAAATTCTTAACATAAAAATTAACTTTTGGCATTTCCAGTTAACCGTTTTGTGAACTGTACGCACTGTGATTATGAATAAACTGTAATCACATTAAAACAGCTTGTTTTGATTTTTTTCACAGTGGTCTGCTATGATAATGCCGAAGGGGTGACACAGGTGTAAAACAAGTGTTTCCGATTTACAACATATTGCTTAATTATTTTCCTAGGATACAGGGGTTTAAAATCTGAATAATCATCTTTTTTCAGACATTTTTTTTTCTTTCAAAAATTGTCGTAAACACTAATACATGTAATTTGCATTTTAGTTAACCAAGTATATTTTTCATATAGATTGTAAAAAAGCTTTATTTAATGCATTTATGTTTTTAAAATGAATTATAATTTTCTATAATGACATTTGAGACCATTCCTGTAAGTTTTAGAAAAAGTGTTCCGAATTACGGAAAAACCCCTTATCCAGAATGCCTGAAGTCCCAAGCATTCCAGATAATATATCCTGCACTGTATTTAGGAAAATCATCTTCATACAATTTCATGTGAAATAAAAAAATATCATCCTTTTAGGACCAAAATTGACCGACTTATAGCTGTTTAAAGTTGGAGCACTTTTTGAGCTGAGAAATGGGGGTTATACACAAAATAATTGTATTCACAAATCTGTTATTTTTTAAGTGTTATATGCCTTTATTATTTTAGATTTAATGTGCATAATTTTATTATTTTCATCTGTAGGTACGCTGCAACTGGTCTCATTACTGGTCTATTATCGTATAAAAATTTAAATTTCGTAATTTTTACAGAAATACATTTAGTGACTTAAACTACTTGACTTAAACTATAATGTGTTACCTCATTTACAATAAAGATCTTAGAAAGACCCCAGAAGATCTTAGTCGAGCCCTAACTATAATACTTTTCTAAATGAATTACTATTCGATAAAAAGCTTTGCTTCATTCTCAACATTGTCAGCAAATGCAATTGAAACATAATACTTTGAATACGGAATTTCAATATTTATATGGTTCCTTAAAGGTTGCCTGAAACTGGATATTTGTATGTGTGGAAAAGTGACTTAAGTCATAAATTTTAATGCTTCATAACTCGGTGAATTTTGGTTGTAAGAGGATGATTTATTTTTTTATTTTGCATAAAATTGTATGAGGATGATTTCCCTAAATATAACAGGTAGGACCAGGAGACCATATAAAAGTTTATATTTAGTATTTCTTTCAAAAATGCATTTATTGATTTAAATTATTTCAAAGATAATAGATTTTAAAATTTAAATATTTTTGCAATTGGAAGTATATCTCTGTGACTAACGGTTGAGGAAATAGTCATTGGGTACCGATAGCACTGGACACCCTGTATATATTTTGTATGGCCTAGGGCCTGTCCACGTGTAAAGCTTTAATGCTTGGATTTTATTTGATTTTCTATTATCGATTCTTTTCCATTGATGTTTGTTGTTTATCTTCAGCTTGATGACTTGAGGTTTGCATTTCATTTTCCACTTGATTGATGATTCTCTGATTGATACTTTTTTTATTTGTTAGGCATTTTTTAATGTTTGGGTTTTTTGAGTTGCAACTTCTCTCTATTCTATCATTGGATTTTCAAACTATTATTATATATATATACATATATTTTAAAATGATAAAAAGTAAATGTGCAGGAGTGCATATCTGTAAACACAGCATCAAACCGTGGGTAGTAAAATAATGCTTATTTAATTTACATTAAATATAAAAGGTAAAAAGTAATGAGAAAGAGCTGGAAAAGTAGACCATTGAATGAACAGGAAAAAAAAATAAATCAATGAATAGTATATCTGCCAGAAACGTCTTCAGGGACACATTCCTATCTTAGCTACCACTTTCTTTCAAGAAGTGTATTCCGAGTTGTACTCGTAAACAATTTCGATTTTATCTGATATACGCTATCACCATCCATCGATCCCAAGGCCTAACTTCAGATATAGCTGTTGTAAACATTGGATTGTGCCCAGTAAATTTGCTCTGGGCATAGCCTATATATTGCTGCTTCAAGAGTCAGAAAAATTGAGGAGTTGCTATTTGAACGTACTTTCCTGTTTAACAGGATTAAAAATATCAACAAGAACATACTAGAAATAAAGAAATAAAGGACTAGAAATAAAGAAAAATGAACTATTAAACCTGAACAGCTTCTCTAAGTTATGATTGCATGGTTTTAAGTACACAGTAGCAGACACAAAAACTGCCTCATGTGATTTATGCGAAAAAGGTGTTTTACTCTGTATAGCAGAGAAAAATTAAGAAATGTCAGAAATGTAAGATGAAATACAGTTTGTCACTAATAAAAAGACTGAAGCTGATACCTAATTGGTTTAAATATCTTTCCAAAATGTAAAATGGGTAATAAATGAAAATATTAGGAATCATGCAAATGTTGGTCAGGACATCCATACATACATTATAGATTATAGACATTTACATGTATAAACTGAAATGACAAATTATAGTGTAATAATATAAAAATGGGTCCTCAATATTTAGGCGAGCCTTCTTTATATGCAATTTCAACCTTGCAGCAATTTGGAAAAGTGAGAATCTACTTCTGGATATACTGTAACCCAAGTTTGTTGTATTACACTCTTACAACATGCAAATTTTGATTGCAATTGAAATGCAATTTTAACTGCTTTTGCATTGGCCAAAAAAAATTTCCCACATGTTATATAGTTTTTGTGTCTACTGCTGTAGGTCAATCATCATTTTTAAGGCATCATAATAATGATGTTAAACCAGACATGGTAAATTTCACGGAAACACAGATTTTCACTTTTTTGGTTCTGATTTCCACCATTCCTGGGATCCATGCAAATCCTTACTAAAATTTTTTTGGGCCGTCATATTTTTGTTAGCAATGAAGCCAAACTGTGACCATTGAAGTGGCATGTTTAATCATTCTGAATGACAATCCTTGATCTTCCCAGGCAGCAGCTCTGTAGACTGTAGCACCATAGGAGAATTTTGGATGAAAAGGGGATTGAAGTACATGGGCGGTCTGTGTCAGTTTGATCCTCAATGGTATCATGCTGAAGTGAGAAATATGGACTTTGGGACCTCTTTGGACATCGATAGGGAAGAGATGGACATGATGAGGCAAGGCCCTCGGGATTACTGAAGCAAGAGGGTGACATGCACATGGCACAGGCTGTGTTTTGTAATGAGTCATGGCTGTTTATTTCCTTTCTTTTAACCCGGCCCCACATCTTGGAAAATTGAGTACAAAGTTGTTTTGATTTTGTACCCATTTTTCATTCTCTGATGTTCCTATTTTGTTTTAGTTTCTTCAGATGTGAAAAGCAAGTGTTTTGTTTCAGAAATTTTTTTATTTCAACCATTAATTTCATGTTTTTTTGTTTATTGAAATATATGTTTTAGTTTAATTTTTGGAGTATGTTTAGCTTTCGAATTGTTCATGTGATAATTAGAATGATGGTTAGTGTTTCTAATAGTCCGAAATTATGTGATATTGATTATCTAGAACAGTCTTTTTCAAACTTTTCTGATCACGGAGCCATTTTGAAATTCAATTTTATGATGAAACTTAAATTTAGAAAAAAAAAGTCCATTGTAGTACAAATTATGCATTCAAAACTTTACCCATTTTTTTTATATTGTACATAAAACTATCATGTTGCAGAACCCCGGGTTTTCATGGAACACACTTTAAAATACGCTGTTTTAGAAAAAAAATGAATTCTAGATCATTCATTGATCATCTAGAATAGTATTTTTCAAACTTATTTGGTCATGAAATCATTTTTAATTTACACCAAATTATCAAGTTGTGGAACCTTGTGGTTCTGCAGAACTTTAAAAAAACACTAATCTAAAGAAAAATTAATTTTAGATATGACGGATTAACAAAGTCTCTAAAATTGAAACTAGCTGATAAACAAACTGATGTGTTGGTTGATGACAGCATAAAAAATAGATGTGAGTGGGAAAGTTCTGTACAGTCTGTTCTTTGTTGTGACTTAATTTACTATGGTAAAAGAGGATATGTGGCAGTAGATGACTACCTGAAAACAAAAATAAGTACATGGAGAAAGTGCTTGTTAAAAATGCAAATTATACTTGCCAAGCAAATTTTTTTATAAACCATCTTCAATAGCTTCTGCATCATCACTAAATGTTGTCCCACTATAAGTTAATGTTCCCTTTTGTAATATATGTATAAACTTTGTTTAGACACCTCATTACTTTACCTTTCATTTATAAAATATAAGAAAAGTATTTCTAAAAGAGAAATATCAAATTGAATTTTATGTTATTTTACATATATTCAATAATTAGTGAAACAGTGTCAAGATCTGGGAAGATTTTTACAGAATATTTATTAAAGGATTTTGAAAAATATGTCCTTGCAATATTTTTTAATCTCTTTTTTTAATATAATGAATGAATGAAAGAAAAAGTCCATAATTTCTTGTATTTCCAATAAATATTCCATAATTTGAATTCTTAAAATAATTTTAATCAATGTATAGTTTAATTTACTATGTTAAGTTTCTACTGGTAGTATACAGTGTGTTTAAGTTCAGACTTGTTATGTTTGATGTCTTACAAAGTTCAGCTTTTTCTGGTGGAGAGCTATACCATGTCTGATAAATAAAAGAAAAGGGGTATGTACACTGTCTCTAAGCAAGGTTATTATATCTATAAGGTTGCACCACTTCAGCTCTAACAAATGAGAACACTTTAAGATGCAGCATCACACTGTGCCAAATGTTATCAATCGTATGATAGTATCCCATGTTAAGGAGTGGTAACGGAAGTAATTTAATACTTTTTTATTAAAAATATAAATTGAAATACTCAAAATGAAATAAAGTATACATGTACACAACTTAAATATGTAGTACTGGGACTTTTCTGTAGGGTACATACATAATTAACTTTGATTATTCCTTTTCAAAAATATAAACAAACAATGTTTAATTTCTCTTTAGACTTTTGAAATAAGTCTATGTCATTAGAATTTAGTTGAATTTATATGAATTTAGTTTTAAATAGGCAATGCATTTGAATAGTTTTCTAAAGGAGCAATCAATATAAAAACTTTGTTCCAATACACAGCATGAGATTCTTCCGCTTTTCGGTGAAATTCCACTTTTTTGCTTTACCCCAAAAATTTCCACTTTTTTGTTTTGTTTTTATCCCAAAAAATCTGCTTTTTCTGAAAAATTCAGATTTTTATTTAATAAATTTTTCTCTTAAAACAAAGTTCCCCTTTTCAAAAAAAATTGCCGAGAGGTTTTAACCAGAGTTATTATCTTAATTAAGCTTCGGCCTACGACTGATAGCATTGTCTGCTATCTGTTTTTTAGATGCTGGAGGTAAAAGAATAAATGTAGCTTGTCACACGAGAACACGGACACTCTCGTGTGACAAGCTGTATTTATTCTGATACTTTCAGCAAGCAGCATTCAGAAAACGGATGGCAGACAAAGCTTGTCTTTCTAACCTGGAAGTGGAGGCATAAAATCCCCCACAGAAGGAGTATCAATAACAAGTCATAAATTTTTATCTCCATAATCACTGTGATGTATGTCATCATATATGTCATTAATATATATGTTGTCATTGGACTCAAAGGGGAAACAGAGGAAAAAACTTTGCTCAGTGCTTGAAAATCTTTGTTTTACTTTTACCCCTTTCATAACAGTATATTATTTTTATAGATACGACCAGTGCAGATATGCCAACTTTTATGAATTTTCTGTAGTTTGTACGGATTTTTACTTCATCTTATGGTTTTACCGACATTACTCCAAAAACTATGGAAAATCCTGTGAAATCCCTGCATCCCATCATTCAATTCATATTCTCTGCTTTGCTGAGAGTCCAAAATTATCAGTTTGCATCCATTTTCTTCTAATGATTTCATATCAGAACAATAGACCAAATTTATTTTTATAGTGCAAGTAAAAATAAAGAAATATTTTATTAAACAACTTATATTTCGCTTAAATTATAAGATTGTGCAATTCAGTCTTTCTTTCCGGGCTTTGCTGAGAGTAAACAATTGCCTTTTTCCATCCATCTCCATCCCCTTATTATTGTACATTAACTTTATTAAACTAGCTTATTTTCATATATGGTTGATTATAAAGGTTATCTTTTTAATTATTTTTATATAAATAGTGCGATCGTGAAAATTTTTTTTGTGTGTGGCCGTTGCCGAGAGAACGCTATTATCCTTTTCTATCGATCTCCATCTCCCTATTGTTGCACATTAACTTGACTAAACTAGCTTATTTTCATATTTTTGTTGATTATAAAAGTTAATTTTTTAATTATTTTCATATAAATAGTATGATCGTGAAATTCATTTTTTTTCTTCTTTGCGACTGTTGCTGAGAGTACGCAATTATCCTTTTCCATCGATCTCCATCTCTCTATTGTTGCACATTAACTTGACTAAAGTAACTTATTTTCATATTTTGGTTGATTATAAAAGCTAATTTTTTAAATTATTTTCACATAAATAGTACAATCGTGCAATTCAGTTTTTTTTTCGCGGGTGTTTCCGAAAGTATGCAATTATCCTTTTCCATCGATCTCCATCTCCCTATTGTTGCACATTAACTTGACTAAACTAGCTTATTTTAAATATTTTGGTTAATTATAAAGGTTAATTTCATAATTATTTTCATATAAATAGTGTTATTTAGTTTTAATTATATCAGTTAAGTTAGCAAAACTACATTTTGAATTTATTCTAAGATTTTAAAATATATATTTTCAATATACTTAAAATCTTACTGATGGTTGATGCAGTTTTACTGAATACTACTGAAAACTTCTGACTTTTCTACTGATGACCCCTTTCAGAGGTTGAAATCTCTCCCAGTGGAAGTATATTTTAATATTCTTTGAAGTAGACTCATTAAAATATTTAAAGCCTTTTCTGCCACATTTTTATGAAAAGATATTTTTGAACAAAATAAACATTTTCTTTAAAACATACATAAGATACTGCCACCAAATTTTATTTATGTGTAGACACTAGACTATGCACATTTTAACGATACTTGATAATTTTATAAATGTGTTTAAAAATATACTGCACTTTAAGAACAAAAAAATTGTGTCTTGCCAATTGTAAAAAATTTGTTTTTTGTGAAATTAAGTTCGTAAATCCTGATTATTGTTGTAATGATTTAATTTCAACAAAACTCACAAAATAAAAGAATGAGTTATTATAGATAACAAAAGCATAATTTAGAATTAATATGAATTAATGCTTTAAAAATAAATTTGCCCATGTATAATTTATGTATTGTATTACAACCCTGTTCTTAAATGCAATTGCCAAATTTGCATTTTCTAAATATAATAGAATTAAATCATTTTTCCAATGTAGTGTATATATATATATATATATATATATATATATATTTATTTTTTAATTATGCAAAATTCTCAAATATTTATACATGACAGACACTGTTAAAAACACAGTGTCTGTCACATAAAATTTCTCAAATTTTTGATTTCAGGTTTTTTGCTTTTTTGACAATCTCATCCCTGAATACAGTGTACTAAAATTGTCATCTGTGATACTAGTAAGAAAATATTAAAAACATAATCAAAATAGCTCATATTCATGTTTACAATCGATATGTTAGAAAACTATTTTTATATATTGCAGCAAACACGGAAGAAAAGAAATTCTAATTCAACATGAAACACTCAGTAATATGTAAATCAAAAATAGGCTTTCTAGAAAGCCTGCGAGACAATTCACTAATGAGTTAGAAATTTTTAAAACCATCTAACGCAAAAGGAAATATCCAGCTGGCTACAATATTTTAAAATAGTTCCTAGAGTTGTTTATAAAATTTAGATAAAAATATTTAATTAACACAAACACAAAATATACAATGCAACATAAAATACAAAAGCAACGAGAAATGTGTTTACAAGCTATACAACTGCTAAATTTAAACAGTAAGTTTAGAAAATAAGTTAAAAAGAAGCAGCTAACATACTTGTATTTTTTATAATCCACAAAAGAAAAATCTGAAATAACATATCAACTCATAACCTAAACATGGCCGAGAACTAGCAAACATTGGTGCTGAGTGTTGCTAAATGTAAATACTGACTCCATTTGATGTCACTTCAGGGATTTGTGTGCAAAGAAGTGGCTCCCTCCTGATTTAAGCAATGATCACCAAAGGCCTCTAATTTGTGGCCAAATTCAAACATATACTGTACGTGAAAGAAAAGAAAAATATTGGTTTAATTCATATTTCACCCCCATTCTATGTCATAATATTTGTCCTAGTGTTGATGATGCCCTAGTGTAATATATTTATAGAAAAATTAGTGATACAATATTGTTTGATGATATGTTTTTTAAATACCCACATTTTGGGTGGATATTTAAAAAATTGGTAAATGTCCATGTAGACCACTTAGGTATTACCATAGTAATCACCTGGGTAATTACCACCAGTTTTATCCAGAAATGGATAAATGCTCATTTATATTTACTCTACCCACCATGTATTTACCCGATCCACATCACTGGTTGTTAGGTGTAACCAATTGAACCAATTCTCCATTTTCAAAGTTTATTTATTTTAAATATCTAGGGTTTAATTAATCTTTGACCCTTTTCTGAGTACTAATGTTGTAAAATTGTTTGAGCCATTATAAGTCCATTAAACAAAGTTTCTGCTATACTGCATTAAAAAATGATAGGTAAATGAGAAAAGTCCAGAATCTCTATCAAAACTAGTAATGTTTCATTTATATTTTGTTATGATATATCATTACTATGTACATAGTGGCAACTTTGTGTATGAGGAATTTATTAATCTATTTGTAGTTATATGTACAGTTAAGCCTGCATTTAATGAGCTTCATTATAAAGATTTATTTTTTATTATAATGTTTTGAATGGGTTACTTAACATCTTAATGGTAAAATTTGCAGTGTGAATATTAATTGTTTTATAATGACTTAACTGTAAAATGTACAAACTTTTACTTGTTGATAGTTGTAAGTTTAATAAGAATTTATGTGCTAGTTACTTGCTTGTTTCTAATATATTTAATATTTACCAGTTTGTCAAAATAAGTGCTCTGGCCATGGCAGTTGTGATCAGTACACAAAACATTGTGTATGTGAAGCATTTTGGATGCAAGATGTGTTTCGCTATAATTTTGGGGATAAAGAAAGCAATTGTGGTATGTACTAGAATATTGATATTTTTCTTATTTGTACAATATGCATATATAGGGTGATTATGATATGCAAATTTCCATATTTTTGGAAACTTTTGCCGATAATTTGCAAGGTAATTATAATTGCTCTATTTTAGCTTTTATGGCATCAGAGTAGTATCTTGCATTGGTTGGGTATCCCACATGATATCCACTTTGTGGGTTGGGTTTCTTTTATGTTTTATGCTGTAAGTCAGGTTAAAGGACTACCTTACCCATGAAAACAAGGGCTATGTCTTATCACATTTTTGAAGAGAGTAACTGGAAAAATGTACAAACAAAGGTTGCAACTGTAAACAGCAGAAAATTGTGCATATGTGTTACAGATTTTTAAAATAATATTTCTGTTTAGTTTTATGGTAAAAAAAAATTAAGTTTTGGATGTCATTTCTGTTTTTTTATGTGGGCTATTTTATATGTCTATTTTTGTATGCATCTACATAGCTGCTACTGGTTTTTCTTGTAAACTCCCAGTTTTAGATGAGTTCTCCCAGTTTCCCTATTTTTAATGAGCTTAATAATCTGGTTTCTGCCAACTTTTTTTAATTCTGTAAAGTTAAAAATTTTTCAATAAAAATTCTATCTCAAAGGAAATTTTGATTGAATATGTCATTGCTATTTTGTTTCTTCCATGCATGAACTTAGCAACAGTACTAAACTGTATCATTTTCACTTAATTGATACATACCATTTCAAATAAATGCAATTTATAGTATGTGTATGGATTATATTCCCATTTAATGTTTAAACATCATTTTCCATTTATGTTTAATTTCAAATTATTTGAATTTAAAAATGCACAACATTAATTTCTTTATAGTTTACTTCACTATTAATAATTATTTTAATAAAATATTGATTATTTTAAGTGTGATTTCATATGTATAGATTAAATTCCCATGTAATATTAAAACATCATTTTTCATCCATCTTATTCTTGTTAGAATCTCAAATTAGATATATAGAACTTTCATATCTTTGCAGTTTACATAAAAATGAAGGATTGTTTTCTTTAAAATATACTCAAAATGAGTTATTGTACAATTGAATTTTTATTCCCCCTTTTTTTTTAGGCAGGAGTCCTAAAAGCATATTTTCTATTTTTTTTTTTTATCTAAATACTAAATTACAATTGGAGTACTGAACATCTTTTATTTGCTTATTAAATGTGTATGACAGCTTACATCAGTACCTCAAAAATATTAAGATTATTAAACTTTTAAATACCTTTTATATTAATTTCTACAAATTCTAAACTGAACTAAAATTTTTCTACTTATAATTTTTTTTCTGTATGTTACTATTAAAATGTTTTAAGTTCTTTAAGTGTCATCTATAGTTGTATTTTATTTACAATATTGAATTAAGATGTAAATTATGCAGTAGCATGTGCAAGTAGGTATCAGGAAGATAAAAACCTTTTCCTAGGTGCAGACTTTTTTAAAGATCAATTAAGTTAAATATAGAACTTCAGCTCCCTCCAATGTTAGTGATTCCCCTCCAAAATTTCTCTTTGTTTATACCACTGATACTATGTAAAAATATTTTTTTCATGTAGTAGCAGTTTTAATGTTATAGCAAGCTATCAGTTTTTTGTAAAGAAGCAGACATTTTTGTGTGATGTAAAAAAATCCCCATTTTTCCCTAAGTAATATTGAACAGGTTATATGCTGCAGATGTGCCAACTCTCCGGATTTTGGTTGGAGACTCTGGATTTTTCATTACTTCTCCGGCCTCCAGATTACTAACGAAATTCTCCAGCTTTTTTTGTTTGAAATTTATCAATTAACCAGACATGGTATAATTCATCGGAAACACTGATTTTCCGCTTTTTTGGCACTGATTTCTACCATTCCCGGGATCGTAGTAAATCCATAATAAAATGCAGGGTAATAACAATCAAATTAACCGAGATTTATGGCCACATGTAATGTAAATTAAGATCTGGATAGCTTATTTTATGAAAGTAATAAATATATTTCTTCAAAGGTTGTCTAATTCAGCATAAATTGCTAAAATGTTATTTTGTTCATTAATTTCACATAAACACTGCGATTGCGCAATTCAATTTATTCTCATGAATCGCCGAGAGTACAATAATATCTTTTTCCATCAATCTCAATCTTCTATATATTGCATTTTTGATTGACTAAACTAGCATATTTTCATATTCTGATTAATTATTATGGTTAATTTCTTAATTATTTTCGCATATCGCGTGAATTGCCGAGAGTATGTTAGTATCTTTTTCCATCCATCTCCATCATTTAAATGTTGCATATTAGATCGACTAAACTAGTTTATTTTCATATTATGGCCAAGTATTAAGGTTAATTTTTTAATTATATTTGCATAATACAAATTTTTCTATTTTGAAAAATGGGTAGTATGAACTCTGTGAAGGGATATTTTCCAAAAAGTGGTATTAAAGCAATGATTTAGGCAAATAAAAAGGAAACCATTTTGGCAGGAATATAATTCAGTGATATATATATATATATATATATATATATATATATATATATATATATATATATATATATATATATATATATATATATATTAAAGATCAATATTTATTACTTTCTTTAGTGAGAACCTGTGTTTTACCAAACATGAATATTTGTTTTCATTATAAAGAAATTATCACCGGGTAAAACCTTTATATATTTTTTGTTTTATAATTTATTGTCCTGAAATTTTATAAAATTGGTGTCCTGAATTTTCATATTCTACCAGTACTATGCCTGATATTTAATGCAGTATTTTTCTTTGGGGGAGGGGGGGCATTAAGATTTAATAAATAATGAAGAATTAATATTATCAAGTCATTTTTTTTTATAATTTGTTACTAGCACTGTTTTAATTCAAAAGATAGTTCATGAATATTTTTTTTCAGATAAGTTTAAAGCATAATGTACTTAAATGGTATACAGTATTTTAATGTTTTAAGTAAATATTAAGTGTCATAAGTAAACAATATATTTGCGATAAAATTGTCTCCTGTTTTTTCTGTTTGGAAAGTTGGCATGTCTGCATGCTGACTTGTAGAGTGCCATAAAAGAAAACTCACTGTGCTGTCTACTGGATTTATTTTTTCAAATGTTGGTAGGTCCAGTTCTCCAAATTATGCTAATTACACTTACCTATTATAAACTGCTACAAAAACTGAATTTTCAGCTTGATTTGTGCTATGTGTGCACCATTTTACAATCAGCTGAGAAAAATATCACAAAAATTCTAAAAAAATAAAAAAAATTAACTAATAAAAAAAAATTGGAAACATTTCATAAGAATTTGACAATCTTTTAACAAACAAAATTATTGCAAATTATTTCAAGTATGTTACAGTTGTTCAACTGAATGTTTATGTAGAACCTTGTGTTCAACAGTTTTGCTCTTTCATTTTGCAATTTCTAGGTCTGCTATATTTGGCTATGGAAATAATTTGTGAAATCAAACAGATTATGCAATGTGTTGACTAGTTCAAAGGTGTGAAACTGAAGTTTCAATTTGAAAGTTTTTTTTTATCGCTTATGGTTTCCTGCTGGAATTAGCATAATGCATCTTACAAACTTCACCATAATAAAGTGGACACAATGTAGAAAAATACATTTTTAAACTGTTAGCAAGATGCATTTAATGATATGTACTATTAGTAAGATATATCTCTCAAACTTAACAATTGTTTAAAATTTTTGCACCTGGTTCAAAGCTAGCGCATTATAGTTCTAATCATAAACAATGTACAGTATGTGACCTTTTATCCAGTGTCCCAATATCCGGACGCTCCCCAAACCAGAATTCGACAAAATAATGCCAAGTTCTGCACCAGTAAGCAATTATTTGCCAAAAATTGTGCCAAATAGCAGTTTTTTGTTTAAAATCTCGCCAAAGGATTTTTTGCCTTAATTAGCGATATCAATATTATAAAATGATGCATTGAAACCTACATTTTTTTCATTTCAACTGTTTCCGATCCTGACATAAACAAAGGTCTCACTGAATCCATACTCACCACACCGGAAATGCTGCTAAAAATAGTTTAAAAATATTGAGGAGGAAAACAGCAAGTATCATGGAGGTAAAAGTGAACTCCTTAACTCCATGGTGGAATATTTATTTGTTCCATGTCAGATAAACATACTTTCAACGCGTGGCAGAACATTTCGTTTGTGAAATGAAATAAAGAACTTCTATTTTTAGCAAAACCATATATATTTTTTAGAATGTGTGCCTTCGTTTGATGTCTCGATTATTTCGTAGTGGTAAAGTGACGTCATGATGTTTTTCACTGCGAAGTGAATGGGGCGCAAACAAATGTGGCTGGAAATTTTCATTCTTTTTAAGTTAACCGCAGAATTTAAATTAGAGGTCAATGGTCTTAGATCTACGAAAATTTTCCTCAAACTAAGAAAATGTAGAGATTTTTAGGGATTTATGGGAAAACTACGGAATCTAAAGAAATTTGCAGAGATTTTCAAATTTTTTCTGGTTTACTAGTAAGTTTACAATTTTTGGTTATAAAAGTTTTCAATTTCACATATTTTTTAAATTCTTAACATAAAAATTAAATTTTTGTATTACCTGGTGATTTTAAAGTTAGCCGTTTCGTTAACTGTGCATTCCAGGCTGACGACAGAACCGGGAAATTAGGGAATTCTCAGGGAAAAATGATTTTCTGGACATATCATAAAAAACTCAGGGAATTTTGCTTCAAATCAGGGAAAATTTTGGAATTTTGTTTTGCGAGTCGCCGATCTTCAAATCCCTGTGAAAACATCTGAGCAGGAATTTTCCTTTCTCTTTGTCCCTTTGCTAAACTGCCCTCATTATGTTGAAGTGTTAAACTTTATTCTGATTAGCTGTTGATCAGATGATATCATAAAGCTTAAAATTCCCACTCACCACATGGCGATTAAACTTTAAAAACTGGTGATTAACAAAATCCTGATTACCGACCAAACTGTGTGATAGCGTAGGATGGCATTTCTCCCTAAACAGATCCACCTGTGGAGTGAGAAAAATCTGACAACAACCGCTACAATACTGTTATGGCTTTACCATATTTTTTCCCCTACGAGGCAATTATAATTTATTGCATTTGCTGCCGAGAATGAGTACCATCCACATTTCTATCCTACCCCTCCCCGTAATCACTGATGTGATTTACGACATTTCGGGGTGTAGCGTCTTTGCTGTGCTCTCTATAATGAGCATGGCAAATAATAATTATGGCTTAAGTGGGTTCCCCCATTTTGACATCTAACTCAAATTTAAAAGGGTTCCTAAAAGCGGATGCACGAACAGAATTCACTCACTAAAATAAAAATGGTTTGTGAAACTCATTCCCGCTATTTCCTACTTGTGAATTTATTTATTGGTTAAATATTCATTATAGCATATTTTTCACAATGAAAAATTAAAAGAATATATCTATATGAACGAGTTTCGGGAATACGCTTCGGGAATACGCTGCCTTTCGGGACCTGCGCGAGTGAATTAAATCTCGGTGCCCGGCACGAATAAAGAATATCAAACTTGGGGATTGGGGAATGCTTTTCCGAGCTGAATTGTCGATATTGCAATATTATGTATTATTGTTCTACTTTAACCCTTTCGGGACGGCGGCATTCCAGAGCTGCCACAGCCCAAAAGACGAAGCGCTTCGCTTCTGAACTGGTCCCAAAGGACGGCGCATTTTTTTTTCGCTAAGCCTAACTCTCGAAAAAAATTCACTAAAAATCACCTATTCAACACAGAAATCTACTTTTTTCAGGAATGAAAGAAATATTTATGTTCTATTTGATGTATAATTTTCATACAAATCTGAATACAAAATACTCGTTAGTTGCTCCCATTCTTTTATCCAAAATAAACGAATAATTTCACTGCCTCTAAAACTCAAACAAAAAAAATACTCTCTTATATTCCTATGATTTACCAACGAAATCATAACGCTGAAATAAAAATAAAAACCGAAACTCAATTATAAAATTGTTGATGCTACGAGAATTGCTCTGTTTGTTTATATTACAAAATGATTTTCACCGCTTCAAATGGAGAAATAATTCATTCGATCCTCTTCTGCGAAGGTCATGCCTCTGCAAAATACATTGGAGTTAGTTCCACGGATATGGAACGCCATCTAGTAGACAAATTAAAACGTTCCACGTGGTGGCACTTATAGGTGCCACTATCTGCTTGCGGTAAAATTTCCTCTGGCCCGAGTGCGTGCCTTTCGTCCTTGAATGCAAGTTCGCAGCTGGCACGTGGGCGTGCCGATCATCGCGAAAGGGTTAACCTACATATGAATGGTCCATAAACGACTATATGAAAATTATGAATGGGTGTAGCATTGACTAAAATGGCACGTTTGAAGGATACTATCCCGGACATACTTCATATTAATTTTAAAGCATGATCGTGAGAACTTCATAATTTTTAAAATCTTGATGTACAACAGTTTTTCGCTAGGAGAAATTTCAGATTTCCTTTTACAGATTATACCCTGTTTTAAGTTATTAATTTCTCATCGACGATGTATAAAACAATGATGTATGAATTCCTAAAATGCTTGCTTAGTTGTATTTTCAGAAGGGCTAACTGTTAACAATTATTATAAATTCAAAGTTAAATCGGTTCTATTTTCAACTTACCCGTGGGGCCAGGGGTAGTTCACGCCCCTTTCCCCGTTGATCGGAAAATTCGGGTATTGCAATAAAACTGCATGTTTCTAGCGATATAAAATGCCATTTTATAAATTCAAAATGTCGAAATATTAAAAAAATATCAAATTTCTTCAAAGGATAAAGAATTTATTTGTTATGAAATAAACATATTGGGGAAATTTTAAAATAAAAGAGTTCATAACGTCCGATAATATAATGGGAAAAAAGGCTGAAATATCGCGATCGCAATAATTGAAAAATTAGAGTAAATGATCAAAATATAAAACAAGAATATTAATTTATTAAAATTCACCGAAAATCATTTGTAAAACCCTTGAAATTAAAAAAAAAATTAGTGGACGGGCTTCTTAAAAATAAAAGAGGAATAAGTAATAGTCTTCATAAGCTTGGAAAAGTAAAAAATAAAAAGATCAAGATGAGAAAACTTAAATGAATTTAAAATTGCCTCAAAATGTATTTGAATACTTCATGATAAATGAATTTTTTTTATGATGTATTAGAAAACAAATATTATAAAACATCTGAAAAGGCCTATAATGAAAATCATTGGCAAGATTAAAAAAAATTACAAGGTTAAAAAAAATTAGTGAATATAAATGTTTAAAATATTTAAACAGTGGATAAATGAAAAATTTAAATTTGACAAACCTTTAAGAAATGGAGAAAATTGTAATAGTGACAATAACTTATTGAAAAAATTTAGTTTTAGAAAAAAAAAACCCACTTAAAATAAGTTTTGAAAAATTTTTAAATGTTAAAAATGAGAAGATAGCAATAATGAATGCATGTTAACAATATTACTCATTAATAAATTAAAATATTTCTGTGAATTTGTCTTTGTTACTATCAAATAATAATAATAAAATTTGTATTTTTCCAAAGTTTAAATGTTTCCTAATTTTTGAAATCCTCCTCCACCTCAATATCTAAATAATAGATTCTATAAAAGTAGATTTACTAAGGAGTTTTCTTTCTTGCCAACAGACATGTAGTGATACCTTAATAAAGTACTCATCAGTTCAAGACATGGGGAGAAGGATTGGTTGTTTGACTTATGTCGGCTGTACAATAAATCTATTATAAATAAGTACTAAGTAATAAGAGCAAATTTCTAAATTATTTTAAAACATACTTAAACACAATTTTGCATAACATTAAGCAACTTGAAAAAAAACCATTGCATGATGTAATGTAAAAACACGTTGAAATTACTAAATTACTTTTACTCGCTTTGCCTCTTTACGTGAAAAATTCATCCAATGTTTTCTGCTTCAAAGTTGATACTCGTTTTTTTTATGCTGCTTATCTCATACAATATATATAAATGTTTTATATTTATCTTTTATATTCATTTAAGTCTATCAGTTTTTAGTTAGTTGAGTTTATGAGTATGGTTGGGAAATTCTTATGCGAACAGATGATTGAAGAACACTAGGCAATTTCATGAAAAGTACTCTGGAAATCAGGGAATTTTGTTTCTAAATTTCTGTAGTCACTCTGCATGCTGATTTTGAATAAATTGTAACCATGTTAAAGCAGATTGTTTTGATTTTTTTCACAGTGGTCTGCTATGATAATGCCGAAGGGGTTGCACAGGTGTTAAACAAATGTTTCCAGTTTACAACATATTCTCACTTTAATTGAACAACAGTCCACTTTAATTGAAATGTTTCAAAAAATACTTCTAATAATTAGCCTGAATAATCAACTTTTTCAGATATTTTTTCTTTCTTTCAATAAGTTTCTTAATCACTAAATTTCATTCTGTAATTACATGTAATTTGCGTTTTAGTTAACCAAGTATAATTTTTTATATAGATTGTAAAAAAGCTTTACTTAATACATTTATGTTTTTAAAATGAATTAAAATTTTCTATAACAGCATTTTAGACCATTCCTGTAAGTTTTAGAAAAAGTGTTCTTCTGAATTACAGAAAAACCCCTTATCCAGAATGCCTGAAGTCCCAAGCATTCCGGATAATAGATCCTGCACTGTATTTAGGAAAATCATCTTCATACAATTTCATGTGAAATAAAAAAATATCATCCTTTTAGGATCAAAATTGACTGACTTAAAACCCCCTTAAAGCCGATCTTAAAAACTCCTTATCCAGAATGCCTGAAGTCCCTAGTAGTCCAGATAATAGATCCTGTACTGTAGTTGCAATAGCATGAGAAATTGAAAATGAATTGGGTTTTTCGCTCCATTAAAGGTTTAAACGAGTAGCTCCACATTCTTTTAGAAATATTTTGCTTGAACTTGGATTGAGATTAAAACATTTGGAGTAGCATTAAAAATGTTCAAATTTTTACATGAAGAACCATTAAATTAGACACTTCAAATGTGTAGTATTAGGAGATTTGTTTTAAAACAAAGGAAAAACAATCAATAGGTTTGCAGTACACTGCTCTTCCTGTGACATTCTTCATATTTTCACGTCCATATGGACAAAAGTTAAAGTTTTAAAGGTTAAGTTTAAGCATGACATATTTGCATTCTGCTAGTCTAACTCCATTATTTAATAGCCAAGTTATCTTAGTATATGCTTGATTTGGTGTAAATTAGAAAAAATTGAAAGGTAAAAAAAAGTTCACAATCTTGTTCAAAGTACCATATATAGGGTGGTCATAAAAAATTTTCCTGATATATGAACCTCTAGTGGCCTATCCGCTCAACCAATCGAAAGGAAATTTCAGATATTGTTATTTGAAGGTATGCGCTCGAGATTGTGATGATCTCAAACAATAGAGCTCTCACGGTTACGGTTACAGCGAAAAAAAATTTCGAATGGCAACACCCACTTTTTTCCTGCACAAATTGATCAATGCATTGAAAAACTATAAATGGCGTTGGAATGATACACCTATAATGAAAATTGGCGGCGTAAAACATTTGCAAAGAAGAGCATTGTACAGGATCAATGACAACACATAGAGGAGGTGCATTAACGCAGTTTGCATAATTCACAAAGATAGACAGTAGAAGCACCAATTACAGAACACCATGTGCTAAGCACTGCTTGTGCAAAACCATTACTAAGCAGTGTGGAAAGATTGTTTCTTCAATCAGCTGTTCAAACATGCCAACAAGATGACACTTACAGAGAAACAACGAGGTGAATTGATAAATCTGTTTTATCTGAACGGGGAAAATGCTGCTGAAGCAGTGCGAGTTTATTGGTGAAATCATAAGCTAAGATGAGATCCATGTTCCGTACGAACTGTATGTGATTTGGTAAAAAATTTGAAGAAACTGGATGCACATGTGATAGACCGCGATCTGGACGACCATCTGTTCCTGTCGAAGTTGTTACGGAAGTGCATACTACGATTACTGCAGGTCCATTGCGTACTGCAAGAAGTGTTGCCTGCAATTTGGATGTACTGAAAACCACAGTCCTCAAGCTTCTGTGCTCTGTTCTGCGGATGTTTCCTTATTGATTCCAGCACGTCCCGATGTTGCAACCTGGAGACGAGCAACAGCTTGTCAAGTTTGCAAATTTTTTGCTCATCAGATATGATGAAGTTAGCAGGTGGCCGTTGCGGATATTATGGGCATATGAGGCACATTTCTTCTTAACTGGGAACGTAAACTCCAAGAACTGCATTCACTGGGCTGATGAAAATCCTCACGATGTGGCACCAGTGTCTTTACACAAAGCTAAAGTGACTGTGTGGTGCAGCATCACAAGCACATTCGTTCTCGGTCCGTATTTCTTCGAAGAGGTCACTTCCAATTGTATGCAAACGTGCTCCATCACAGGTCCTCGGTATAAAACAATGTTGCAGAATTACGTAATTCCAGAATTGCAGCAGCGAAATGCCGTTAATGACATTGTATGGATGCAAGATGGTGCTCCTCCATACGTCGCTACATGTGTTCGACAAGTGCTGCAACAAAACTTTGGTGATAGAGTCATCTCCCGTAACTTTGCAGTTTCGTGGCCACCGCGATCCCCCGACCTCACTCCAATGTATTTCTGGTTCTGGGGTTATCTGAAATCTAAGGTGTACACATCAAATCCACGAGATTTGTCAGAATTGAAAGATACCATAAAGCGTGAAGTTATACCGATTCCTCCTGCGATGTTACGTTCATCATTGTTGTCAACAATCTCTCGCATGCAATGCATTATCGTTTGCGAAGGTGGGCATGTTGAAACTTGTAATTCCAATAAAAGTTTTTTTCCCTCTCCTCTTTTGTGTTGTCATTGGTCCTTTACAATACTCTTCTTTGCAAATGTTTTACGCTGCCAATTTTTGTTATACGTGTATCGTTCCAATGCCATTTATGTTTTTTCAATGTGCTGATCAATTTGCACAGGAAAAAAGTGGGTGTTGCTATTCGAAAATTTCGAATTTTTTTTACTGTAACCATAACCGTGAGAGCTCTATTGTTTGAAATCATCACGATCTCGAGCGCATACCTTCAAATAACAATATCTGGAATTTCCTTTTGATTGCTTCAGCGGATAGGCCTCTAGGGGTTCATATATCGGGCAAGTTTTTTTATGACCATCTTGTATATTCACGTATATGTTAATCTGGAAAAGAGAAAAAAAGAAAATTTGCAATAAATTTATTCCAAAACACTTATAAACAAAAATTATATATATACATAGTAATATTTAATGTGCATAACATAAACTTCATTGAAACTTTTTAAACTCCTATTCCAAGCAAGTCTAATACATATTATCCGAGTCAGACTCGCCACACAGTTAAACGAGTCTTTCTCTGCCATCGGCGCATCATGTAAATATCAGTAATTTATGCTCATATCATAAGAATCACTGTTATCGTCATTTATAAAAACCCCATTATCATCTATGCCATCAAGTTCAATACTAAAGCAACATTTCTTGAATGATTTTGTCACCATTTCTTGCAAGCATTACATCCCTGTCCCAAGCGTCTTTGACCTACCGCAAAATCAAAACAATATCTGGCTTAAGGTTTCTGCCCATTATTTGAGCCAATTTTTTCATTAACCCCGAATTGACTTGAAGCAGCACAGTTGTTAGTATTCTCTTGAAAGAAACAACTTTCAACTTAAAATCCTGCATTATAGCTTTACACAATCCGTGTTATGGAGTGTGTAGCTCTGAAAAGAGCCAATTTTTTGTTTACGATCAGCCATAATAGGAGAAGTGAGATAAACATCGAATGAAAATGAGCAAGTTGTAACAGTGGCTGTAGTGTGGGTGTGGCTGTATTCAGTCCAGTCATGACACAATACCAGAGTTCGTACGCCTCCTGGAAATCCTTGAAAACTCCTGGATTTAAGATTTTTCTTATAAGGGCCCTTGAAAACTCCTTATTTTATTCGTTTTGGCTCTAAACTCCTGAAAATCGAAAAATACTCCTGGGAAATCGACATCTTGATCTTTTATTTCATAATATAATCAATAGGTGACCCACCAAACCAATGATAGTGCACAAATACTGATGTTGGAAATACAGAGATGCCATGCATTCCGGATTTTTCGTAATTCGTTGGATTTTTCGTTAGATTTCTGAACAAAATTACGGACTGCGGAAGAAATCCTTAAAATTATGGAAAATTCTTATTTTTTTTCCCATCCATCCTGTAATTATTGCACCTTAAATTGACAAAATTTGCTTATTTCTATATGTTGGTTTATTATTCATGTAAATATTTTAATTATTTTGACACATTTAGTATGTTTGCACAATTCAATTAATTCTCCTGTAGTCCTGGGCGTCCACAAGTATCCTTTTCCATCCATCCCCAATTTCTAAATATTAGGCATTAGATGAACTGAGCTAGCCTATTTTCACATTTTGGTTAATTATAAAGGATCATTTTTTAATTATTTTCTTATAAATAGAGGAATTGTGTAATTCCAGTAGTATTGGGTACATTGCCGAGCATTGACTAGTATCTTTTTCCATCCATCTCCATCCTCTAATTATTGCACATTAAATTAACAAAACTTGTTTATCTTTATGTTTTGGTTTATTATTCTTGTTAATTTTATAATTATTTTGACATATTCAGTACGATTGCGCAATTCAGGGAATTCTCATATAGTCCTGTGAGTCCACAAGTATCCTTTTCTATCTATCTCCATCCTCTATATAATCATTAGATTGACAAAACTAGCTTATTTTCACATTTTGGTTATTTGTGAAGGTTAATTTTTTAATTATTACTTTTTGATATTTTATTTATTTACATAAATAGTGCGATTGCACAATTCAATTTGCCCAGAGGAATTTAACAGCTTATCTAGAAGAATTTAATATTATTTGGTTAAGTAAGCAATATTATTTGTTCCCCATAATAATGTTGTTTCAAAATGTATATTCTATATTGTTAGAAAATATGGGGCTGATTTTAAGCTAAATTTAAGTGCAGACACATTAGATTTTTTTATTACTTAAAAAAAATAAAAACCATGTCAAATGTTCTTTATTTTTCATGTTTTAGGAAGAAATGATTAAAGTCTTAGCTAAAGCAGGCTAAAAATAAATAAATAAATAAACAAACACATTTAGTTTAAACTAAGCATATTCTGTTTTCTATTAAGCTAAGCATATTCTGTTTCCTACTTATTTTTTAGTTTAAGCTAAGCATGTTCTATTAAGGATTTTGGAATTTCTTTTTTGTTTAGTAATGAAGACTAATATATTCATATTTTGTTTAGTTTAAAAATTTGAACATTTCATATAAAAATTTTTAAATGTTTGATCAAATATTTTTCTGATTATCTTTGCAAGCAATTTTTTTTCACAAATCGAACAACTCTAGTCATTACTGAATAAAAATTTCCTGTCTAGATTACTGAAACTATAAGCAGCCATTATTCATATAAATCTTGTGAAAATACAAAGCAGCAACATACAGCAGTACAAAGCCAATGTGAGCAGAGGCATTGCTGAAGAAGGAGGATTTGTGGGTCATACCCCCTCCCCAAGAACCCATTGAGTTTCTAAGAAATTATATGTAGAGAAATAGAAAACAAAATATTTGGTTATCAACCGTACCAGCTAAGTTGACGTTGGATTCATTTAAAAAATTATTAAAAGACATAGTTAAGAAAAAAATTGTTAATGGACCCTGTTCCATCACTGATATTTAATAAATTACGGAGTGTAAATTGGCAAACTTTTCCTTTATTGGTGTTGAAGACCCAGACCGTTCGACTCATCCTGAGGACTTGAGCAACTATTTGGACGGCCGCAAGACAAATTTTTGTATGGCCAGAGTGGTGTAGTTAGTATAAAACTAAGCGACATGGCTGAAAGAGAAACATCTGTAGAATCTTGATTTTGCTTCTATTTTAATGTGTAGAAAAACTCTTGGAAAAATGCTCGAACCCTCCTAGGAAACTCCTTAAAAACTCCTAGAAATGGGTTCTTTTAAAAGAGTATGAACCCTGCAATACGCTGGTGGTCGGGAGGGCAGTGACTCACAAAACAGTTTTGAAATGTAGAGAAATTCGAAGTGTGCAATTGCATAATTACTACTGCATCGTTTTAGGATGGATTGTCTCGTAGCAAGAACTTTTATAGTTATAATTTTTTTTAGACTCTACATATAAGTTACTCCCCCCTCCTCACTTTGAAGTTTTATTTTTGTTACAGATTTTTTTCACAAATTATGCGAGTATATACGGTATGTCATATTGAATATAAATTATCTTTCTTTTCAGAAATTTTTGAATTTTTATGGTGTACATCTGATGTAGTCATCCAAAATTTTTAGTTACAATAGCATTTTTAATTTTTTTACACAGGCAAGTAAAACATTTTCATTTCAAGATCTAGAGATATACTACACAGATTCTGCAGGGTGTCCCAAAAAGAGTGAAACACGCTTTATTTCTTTACCTGTTGTAGATAAGTGGGCAATGAAAATTGCAAAAATGTTGAAAGTAAGGTAGGAAATAAGACTACGTTAATGAAATAGTCCTCCTATTAATTATAAAAAAGTTACACTTTTTAAATTTTAAACGACCCCCCCCCCCCCCTTAGACAAATTTGGTCAATCAGAAAATTTTTATTTTTAATGCAGCAAGATCATATTAAAAAACCTACATATCTGTATCTTTAAAATCAACTGAATTATGATAAAGGAAGAAATCTTACTTATGCCACTTTTCCATACCACGTGAAAGGCTGTTTTATCAGTGAAAATAGGGATCATAAACAAATTGATGATGGAAATTGTTTAGATCAAAAATACATTAATATGTGTCAAAATTTTTTATCGCAAATGCATCTAAATAAAGTATTACACAGACAAAGATCATATAAAGCAGTGGTACTCAATACTCAGTTGGGTATCTTATGTATTATCATCCAGTTTTATCCTTTTTGTGATATGTCACAAATTTACATTTCTAATTTGATATATGGTCCCTCTATTCAGAATGTTCAATTTTCAATTAAATATAATTCGCTCACTTTTAAAGATACAGATATGTGGGTTTTTTAATGAACTTGTTGCATTAAAAATAAAAATTTTCTGATTGACCAAATTTGTCTAAGGGGGTCATATAAAAATTTAAAAATTGTAATTTTTTGAAAATTAATAGTAGGACTATTTCATTAACATAGTTTTATTTCCTACCTTATTTTCAATATTTTTGCAATTTTCATTGCCCACTTATCTCCAACAGGTAAAGAATTAAAGTGCGTTTCAATCTTTTTGGGACACCCTGTATAATGTAGGTTTACATCAATCCAACCTCCCTGGGAAAGTACCCCACCACTTTTTGCCTCAAGTTGAAATTCTGTAAATATTCTGTGAAACAGTCCCCCTTAATTCTTAGGGAAAAATGTCATCGTCAAATAAAATAAGTTTATTGAATGTGATTAAGACTCATTTGACATGTTTTCCAATGAAGATCGTACCTAATTAATAGAAAAATAAAGCCTACCCTTTTTAAAATTGGTGTATATTATTTTTTTTATTTCTTGAAGCTTTAAAAAAAACTGATTTTAGAAAGTAATTAAAGATATTGAAAAACAAAAATAAATTAAAAAAGCATTGTCATGTTGGGAAATCAACCTTTGCTCTTCAAGGTAAGTCTTCTGTATACATTGCTTTTTGAGTAAGCTTCCCCCTACACACTCCTTTATTTTTTGTCGAATTTGCATGATGTGAGCAGATTGATAAAATTCTGCTTTTTCATAGGAGAAATTTCCCATTAAGCTACCCTATGTTTTCTACTATTTACTATCACATTTCAGGAGGTAGATAAACAAATTCTATGGTGCTACAAGAACACAATAGGTTAAAACACTTTATGTCTGGAATGAACTATGTATCAAAAACGAGATACAAATAAAAATCTTCAGTTAAAAAATAAATAAATAAAATAAAGTATATACATTTATACATTTGTTATGCGTACATGATCTTGCTTGCAAAGAAATACTCCTTCCCAAAATACTTTCTCCATGCAAAAATTACCAACGGTGATGTTGCTGCAACCACGCTGTGCATAAAAAGAATCTTTATTTACATGATTTTTTTATTTTTGAAAGACTAAAAAAATTGCAGCGTTGTTTTCACATTCATATAGTAGCAACAAAATTTGGTTTCAATCAGCTAAATAGTTTTGAAGGAAACCTTATAATACAATTTCCTAGTGCAAAATGCACAGGATGTGAACAAAATTTGGACATTGTTTTTACAAGGCTATGAAAGCTGTACTTATACAAAACTAAAATTAATTACTCTACTTTGCTCAGGTCTTAAATAAGCACCCACAATGTAAATACATAATACAGGTAACACCACTCACTTTCTGAAATGCTCGTTTAGAACATTAAAATATTCAAAAGCTTCATTTTGTTTTCATGAATTGAGAAAGAAAATTGTAAAATGTAAAAAAATGTAATGTTTGCTCAAAATCCCGCAGCCCACTCCATAATTAAAAATAATTATATGATTATGCCGGGAATTATTATCCTAGCACAAGTAAAAGTCTAAATGAGTTCACCTCTAATGGTTCTTGCATTTTTCTCAGATAAATTTAAGCAAAGCTCCCAATCAGTTCATGTAAATTTAGACATAAAAGGTTGACATAAAAGGATTGCACTAGGCTAGGCCAAGCCTGGCCAGACCATACATAGTGTGTGTTAAAAAAGTTATAAATGAATTTAACATGAAACATTAAAAGCCATTTTAATCAATCTATGTGAAGAAAAGATTAAAACAACTCTTTGCACAATTTAGAAACTGCAGATAACTCATTTGTTTGTTCTTGGTATATCTGTTGTTGTTGAAACCCAGACCGTCCGACCTACCAGAAAGGTGTAAGGTAACTGTTTGGACGGTCGGGAAGTGCCACCCAATTTAGATCGGAACCCAGTGGGGGAGGCATCCACAGGGACCGTACCCTCCTTCCCCTACCACCAACCTCTCGGAAGGACTTTCGGACCCACATGTTTAACGTGATCGTACTCCGCATGAACACGGCGGCAGTTTTGGCAGTGGCTGGAATCGAACCCGGGCCTACCGAGTGCAACTCCAGCGCGCTAACCAATGGGCTACCGCGCCCCCTTGGTATATCTGTTGCATTATTTAATAAATTGTGTATAAAAACAATTGCTTTTTTTAAATTTAAAACCATATGATGTTTAGCATGCTCAGTGTGTGTGAATTCTTTATTCTGTACATAAATTATCTTTTATTAACAACTCTTTATACAATTTAGAAACTGCAGATAACTCATTTGTTTGTTCGTAGTATGCCTGTTACATCATTTAATAAATTGTGTATAAAAACAATTGCTTTTTTTAAATTTAAAACCATGTGATGTTTAGCATGCTCAGTGTGTGTGAATTCTTTATTCTGTACATAAATTGTCTTTTATTACTTTCTTATAGCATAGTACATTGTTTTACCCATGTCGTATTTACCCTAAATACTTCCTTGGTTTAACAACTTCCTTGGTAAATACTTCCTTGGTTTAACAATATGTTATGTTGATTAAAAGTATTAGCTAGTTTTAAAGACAAAAAACAGCCTTCTTCTTCTGGATAAAAAGACATAGCACTGACACCAATAAAGGCAAGAACATGCCTGTCATTAAGTAGTTGTATTACGTGAACCCGGAAAAAAGCAGTGTCGAACAAAAATTTGGAAGAACATGCCTGTCATTGAGTAGTTGTATTACATGACCCAGGAAAAAAACATTGTTAAACAAAAATTTGAAAAATATGAAAGGAAAAATTAGAAGGAAGGATTCAAAATTATTTCTTGGTGAAAACGTAACAGTGAACATAAGTGCAATATGATAAAATATGTAGAAATAACTAGGTTTTGAAAAGCTATATGGATTAAATCATCAACTAAATTCAAACAACTTTTGATCAAACTAATTTAAATATACCAACAAACTAAAGATTGCGAGATTAAGAATTCTAGCTGTGGTGCTAGCAGACACTATTTTATGATGGTTACTTCTTTAGCAATCATTATTTTTAAACAAATGAATTGAAAAATATGTAATCTTGCATATAAATGTACACTCTCCTTTTTGAAAAAAAATTACTTAGATGGGGAAACATTTTTTTAAAATGTGATTTTTGTAATCAGCACTTTTGAAAATGTGCCAAAAATACATCTCCCCCCTTCTAAAAAAAAAATCACAGAAGAAACTGAAAATTACTTGAATTTTGGGAAAAGGGGAAACATTTTGTAAATTATCACCTAAATTCAAATAACTTACAGTTAAACTAATTAAAAGTTTAATATACCAATGTACAAAAACCTGTGGAATTAAGAGGACTACACACAGGTTGTAATCTAGGTTGTAATAACACAAGATTTAAAAAATTCACTTTTTAAGTTGCAATGATTGCTTAAAACTAGTATAAAAATTAAAATACCTAAATATATTATAGCATTGAATGATTTAATCTAGGATCAAAATAAAAATTATTAAATGTATTACAAACCTATGTTGTGCTTATAAAATATATGCAGTACAGGATCATTTATTTATCTGGTGTTCTAATATCCAGAACTGTCCCAAAACCAGAATTGGGCAGAATGATGCCAAATTTTGTGCCAACAAACATATTTTTGCCAAAAAATTTTCAAAATAGTGTTTTTTCTTTTGAAATCTCGCCAAGTCATCAGAAATCTTATTTTCCAATGTTTATTTCGTAGTTTCTACGAAAAACGTTCTCATCATATGAATTATGGTTTTTCTATGTTTTCCTACAGAAAATTCCCATCGGCTGCTGAAAATTTACAGTGACGTGTGCTGTTAATCCATGCAACGACAGAAATTTACGCCTGTGTAATTCATTAATATCTCATTTTTCTTGGACATAATATATTATATGCTTCATTGGAAGGTTCTAATTTGGCATAAATCGCTAAACGGGTCATCGAAATTGTTACCTCCATATACCACCTCTAAAATTACGGAGGGCTTGTTGTTTTTTCCTGATTGGATCCGAGAGATATGCACATGTTTTTTTTTTTTTCTCAAAAAAAAAATTATTTTCCAAAAATTTATTTCGACAAACTTTGCATTTCTGTTCTACAGTTCATGGTTTATGCAGATTTCTAAGTATATCACTCCCACTTTTGTGCAATGCAATTTTTGTTTGATATTTTTCTTTTTATTGAACATTTAAAAAAGTGTTTTAAAATTCCGAAATTAATTTGGGTTTGTCCAAAATGCCAAGAAACGTAATTTAAAACTGATCTCCTTTTGACTTCTTCAGACTACCATTTTCTCATAAGACCCTGATTTGTACATTTTCTGCTGATTTTTGGGTAAATATCAGCAGAAAATGTAAATCTTTTGGTGTTTAAGGAGAAATTTCTCCTCTTAATGAAAAATAGCTCACTCTGCAACCATGGCTTACTTACATTTAGCCCAAAATTTTAAATTCTTATATTGATAAGTTTTTAATGTGTTTTATTGTTTTGTTGGCAATTTAGTTTAAATCAATTTTTGTTTTAATCAGCATTTGTATACCATCCTCATTATATTTCGTTTTACTGTAAAGACATTTTCAATTTTTTCAATCTGTTTGCATCAACAAGATTTTATTGAGAAAATTACGTTTTAAACATGTAATTAATGAAATGAAGGATTATTTTCAAGAAAAATGTATTAAAACAATGATTTAGGCACTTGAAATACAGCGATTTTGACAGGATATATTAAAATTTGATGTATTTCTTATATTTGATGTATCCCATAATTTGATGTATTGATGTTGAAAATTTGATCTATTATAAATATATGGGGTTATAATTTTATTAAAAATAAATGTCATTATCTTTAGTATAAACTTGTGTTCTATCAAGCTTCAATAATAAACTTCTTTTATGTTTTGACTCTTTTTTCATAATTTTTTTAACAACTAGATCTGATTTTAATTTAATTACATATATATTTTTAATAATATATAATTTTATTTAAGTAAGTATACATTTCATTGTAAAATGAAATTTTATGTAATACATATATGCTTAAAAATTGAATTATAATTTTCTACAACAACATTGTAGAACATTCCAACAGATTTTAGAAAAGGGTTCCAAATTATGGAAAAAAAAACCTTATCCAAAAAATCCAAAGTTCCAAGCATTCCGGATAATAGATACCATACTGTATTATAAAATTTAAAACTTCTATATTGGTTTTATTGTATATTTTGTATTTTAGATACAGTTTAAATACTTTTGTGATGAATGAACCTTGGGGGGGGGGGAGATTAAAAAGTGATTTGTGGGAACATTCCAGATAAACTGTAAAAATAATAAGTGTGTTTTAAATATTTTATATAACAAGGATATTTTTAATATGTAATATCTTTTTAATATACATTGAAGTTTTACTGTATATATGTAAGATAAAAGTTCTGTTTCTACACTTCATGTTATATTGCTAAAGTGTATTTCTTTAGTGTATGTTTTAAGTGTTGCTCATTTGCTATATCCTTTTTCTTTTTAGATTGGAGCATTTTATATGTAATTATTGTCTCCTTTACTATTGTTGTTACACTAGCAGGTGTTTTTTGGAGTATTGCTTGTTGTTGTACTAGGTAAGCTATGGATGAAAGATCAAAAGTCATTTTTATTTTGTTATCTAAGAGGGTAATTGCTTATTTTACTACTTTTTATAATCAACTTACTGTTTTATGCATTTAATTTATTTTTCTTCAGATATTTGAAATTCAAATTACTTTTTAAATTTTATCTCCAGATTGAATTGTATATTTTGATACAAATATTTATTTTCTAAACTTGTTTTTATTTTTTATACTTCATTTTACATATTCTAGTGTCTTATGAATCTTTACTTTAAAATATAACATTTCTTTAATTATTCAGAATGAGATTTCGAAGACCCAAAAAGCGACATCGTTATACACTCTTAGATGATTATAATGACAGAGAGAGAGAGAAAGAGAAGCTTTTTCTACCAAGTAAATAATTTTATTAGTATTCTATATAAGGTCAAGTATGGAAAGTTCAGTTCTAAGTGTTCTTGCTACAATTATTAAGAATTTCCTATGTGACAATTGCCAATAATTTGAAACGTGTTTCAATAGCAATCTATTGAAGCATGTTCTATTTTAAATGTTAATTGTATAATTTGAGTTTTGCCATTTAAGAATAAATTTTACATAACAATAAATATTATTTTAACATTTTAAAATGAATAATTTTTACAGCAGGTTTTAAGAATAATTTTAACAGATTGTTACAGTACCTCCAATTCTATTGGAGCAAGTTCGTGAAAATTGTATTATTATATCTGTATTAGTTATTTTAATTTTGTTATATATATATATATATATCAGACTTCGGATATCAGCAAAATCTAGCCCATCCACGGGGACGGCTATTGAGATTTTTTACCTGTCCTCCTAAGAATTTTTTTCACATTATATTCATAAATATGTATGCTTAAATAAATCACACAACAATATTAAATTAGAACCAAGTGTATGTTCATATGTATATATTTTAGGTGAATATTAAAACAAAGCAATTTTAGGAAAAATGCTTTTTTAAAGCTATTTTGTTTTATGGCAATGGCCATCAGTATGTCGAGTACAAGGCCTTACATTCAACCAGTGATCAATGGCTGGTGAAGCATTAATTTCATCTATACTATTAGCATTTGCAGTGATCTGTATTATGGTTTTTAAAACATTGTGCTCGATTTTTGAATTATTTTTGAATTTTTTTTTATGCTTATGGTCGAGAATCCCCTTACTGCTACAGCTCTCCTGGACAAAAAAGTCATCATGAGTTCTACAACTAGAAGAACATTTTTGAAATCAGTGTTGGAATTTAGCAAAGACTTATAAACACCAATAAGCAAATGTTTTTCTTTCTGACATGTTTTGATGTCTGAACTTTTATTTTAAAATTCGGCCATTCCTGAGAAATGCCTTTTATTTGATTCTCAGTAAATATTTTTTTAAGTTATCACAAATAAGTTCAATGCCTTTATTTCTAAACTCAAGCAGCATATTTGCTTCTTCTAATCACTCAGTAAAATCATAAACAGTAAAAGGGCTCAAAGAGGGTTCATATAAAGATTTGAATCTGCTTTCCAAAAATGTTATTGCTCTGTCTATAGGATTTTGTATCAGACTCTTTCCTACTCTGTCACAGCAATTTGCTCAGTTGCTGAGAAACAATACCATCTTCATTGAGTAGTTTTTATATTTTCTTTGATTGTAACTTTTCTGGTGTTTTAGTTTTCATTATAGAAATTTTAATTTTATTTACTGCATCAATTAGAAGATATTGTTCTGCTTCAGATGATTCTGACATTTCAGATAGAGCAAATAAGAGGTCCATTAAACATAACAGAAATTCTTTGAATTTTCTTCTTTCTGTTGTTTTCAATAACCTTTTGCTGTTGCAGATTCCTCAGTATTTTCCCATTGGATAATATGTTCCAAATGTACAAGTGTGCCCTTAAAGTTATTCGCAAGCAATTTTAAAGCTCTGTTCTGGCTCACAACCCACCTGATATAATGTAAACCATCAAATTTAAGAAGACGGCACTGTAATGTATTAGCCACATTTCTTAGTTCTCGTTGTCATTTGGGTGAGAAATGATAAAAAGAGAATAATTGTTTCAGTGTGTTTTCAAATTTTAACATGTATGATTCATTCTTTTTAGAGTCCATAATTGCCAATTCTAAATTATGATTGATGCAATGAGTTACTAATATTTCAGGATATTTTGCTTTCATCAAGGATTTTATGCTGTTGTATGACCCCATGTTGGATGCTGCTTCATCCAAATTTAAGCTTACTAATTTTTGTGTACAAATTTCTTCTGAAATTTCAAGTTCCCATAAGCCAGCCAAAATACTTGCATGGATACCAGAGTTATTAACATCCTCTACAGCAACTAAAGAGGCTAATTTTGTAGTGGGCTGCCCATTTCTAACATATCATACATAAATAGCTTCTTGTTTAGTAGCACTCTTATCAGCAGAACCATTAGCCAAAATATAAAGAAAACAAGACTGCTGTAGTTCTTTGGCCACATTTTTCTGTATCACATGAGCTATAGAAAATATAAATTCTTTGCATGCATCATATGTGTTCTGATAAGGCTGTTCAAGGAACTTAGTTAAATGATATGAGATTCATTAAACAACCTACCTCAACACCTGATTAAGGATCGGACACTCATATGCAATTAAAAGGGAAAATTACTTAATTAGAAGTTAATTACTTAATGGAAGGGGATCATAAAGTGGGAAATAGATTTTTTAGAATATCAATGAAAATTGCATTGTGTATTTTAATAATTAAATATAAACCATTGCATATGAGCGTCTTAAATCATAAAAGAAATATAATAAGCTTTATTAAATACATGTTAAATTGATTCTCTTGTACTTACCTGTACATAAACCTAAAAAATATATATACTAATAAAAATTGTTTTCCAAAATTCAGAACTCAAGATAAACTTAATTTTGAGTATTTTATAAGCCACCAGTCTGATTTTATATCATAGTCTTATAATATCCCTTGCAGATAAATTTTAATAGACTACATCATTTTAGCAGTTTCTTAGTTGTTTTATTGCCAAGAACAAATGTTCTTGATGTTATCACCTCTATCATTTATAGCCAGAACCATACTGTGTTTAAGGGTCCTGTGTAAAGATTTTCATTCGTATAACAATGACATGATTCATTCTTTGAGCATATTCACCAACTTTTTTGCATATGGTAAGATTGTGAATTAACAACTTGATCACAGGATAACACATTCACTCCCTTGCGAACAATTATTTGAGTTTTATATGTATATATCCTTTTCTTTTTATCAACAAAAGGAGAAGCAACAGAACTTAAATGATTCATTTTTTTTTATTAAGCAATCAGATAAGCCATGATGAATATTGTGCACATACTCTACTTATCTTCAAGACATCATAATATGAACAAAACATATATATGTATCTCAACAAGACTCTCAGCTACATTTCATTCAACAATGTTAAAGGCTTTGACATGTTTGTATTGATCACCAAATAAATAAAAGAGATGAAGTTTAATAATAAGAATACCACCTTACATAAAAAAAAATGGTTGGGTTCGCCATGCCTTTCCAAGACAAAGACAAACCCACCAGTAGATTCACACAGACAACCTTCACAGTCGAGAATTTTTCAGGAGAGTGAGCCAGCGTTTTTCTCACATAAAGGGAATTCCCTCGCAGTCTTGGCATGCTGTGATTGGCTGAAAGCGTTCGCTTAGTTGCCATTCCACAAAATCTAAACTAGCACTCAACCATGGAGGTCAAAGAGTGAGTGCCAGACAATTATTTTAGTTTTCTGAATCTGCACAACTTAGCACGAAACCCAATTTAGCATGAAAGCAATTATGAATGCTATTTTATATTATTGTAGAGTTTTAATGAAAGATTATAATAATATAATTTGGAATAGAATAAATTTAGAATAATAAATTAAAGATAAAATTAAAATAATTAAAAAAAAATATTTAATGATTTATAAAAATGTTAATTTTTAAATAATAAAATAAAAGTGTTGTGATGTGTCACAACAATATGTTAAATAATTTTCTCCTAAGTTAATTCCATTCTTTGCTTGTAACTGAGAGTGCTTTTAAAATCATTAAAAAATATACACTATTAAAGAGCTTTCATAGTTTTCTATTTTTCCTTGAGGAGTTAGTTTGCAAATAGCTATTGTCATAGGAACATTTTGAGGGTCTTCATTTGCTTTTTTTTTCTGCAGCACATTTATATTGCACTTGCATTTTTTATGTACTTGCACAGTCTCTTTGCGTAAGCCTTGAGCTGAACTGCCAGCCCCTATAGTCAAAGGATGACTTTTTCATTAGCTGCATCAGGGAATACAGTACATTTTCTGGGTATCTGTGCTGTAAAACATCCAAAGGAATTCTTTTTTCCATTTATTGAGAAGCAAACACTTTCATTTTGTGTTATCGTAAATCAAAAAACGATCCCTTATTGAATCCTCTGTGACATTCTGATTATTTAAGACATTCTTTCTATCAGTTTTTATTTTTTTAAGATCCTGACTTGAATTAAGATATGAAAACAAGGTAGCACCCCTCTTAATTTTTATGCATATATAGAAATACAGCTAGTGCATTTTGTTCCTCTCTATAAGTAAGAGAATGTTGGATAAAGAGACGTAAACTACAGCACGTTTACCAAACTATATACCACAAAGACTGCTTGACCAGCTGCCTCACAATGAAGTGTAATAACCATGTACTGATACGTCATCCCCACAGTGCTTAAACATTTAAAGACCAAACCCACCAAGTCTCTGATAAAGGACCAGACCCAGCATAATTCTGGTGTGTGCAGAGTGATAAGGCATAAAAGGAATCTCCCCTTTTTTTAATGTTTGATAACTTCAAGGAGTGGTAAATAATCCTATAAATTCTCTTGTCCCTAAATTGTTTAAACTTCATTGACACTCAAATTCCTAGGGAATGTAGCTGAATCAAGATTTAAATCTTCTTGGACTGGAATAGATGTTTTATAGCTCAACTTCAGTTGTCAGAAAACTGGAACAAATGCCATGAATGAATCTGGTTGTAAATGTATTAGTTTTAAAATTGAAAGCAAAGTGGGAAGGAAAAGAAAATACTTCTGGCTGAAGCTGGAAGTGTCCATTTCAAAATCCAAACTTGTTAAGTGCTCCCGTGTTTTACAGCAAATGGACATTTTATAGCTTGGGTAAAAGTGGATAGAGGTCTGTCTGGGTTCAGGCTTGGCACATGGACTTAGGCTCGGACTGGGCTTGAGTTTTCTGATACTGTTTCAGGCCAGGTTAGGTTTTAGTTTTTAAAAAGTCTGGTCAGGCCAGACCAAGCATATTTATTTTGAAAATGGTTTCAATGGATTTTAATTGAATACATGAACTTATTATGTTTAGTTCAGCTATGTAAAAATAAATGTTTAAGGAATTAAACTTTTCTCAATTATTCATACAAAAATTTCACAAATTCATGTTTTTAACACATTTAAATACAAATCATTTCGAGCCGAATTGGGCTGACACACAGTTGTCTTTAGGCCAGACGTATTCTACATTTGTAAATTTCTTTGGGCTTGGGTCAGGTTTAATCGTATTATCGGGTCAGGTAATAATCTGAAATTTTAGACCTGTAAAAGGAAAACAGAACATGTGACTTTGACCATCTAGCTGGCATTTTCATTCAGTCATCGAATTTACTGGGTGGAGAGTAAGGGAAGGGAAGGAAATTTGTACCTGTCGTTACAATACAGACCTGATGGCTCTTTTAGAAAGAAGGTGTTGATAATGTATGCCAGCTAAGTTTATGCATAAGAAGGGAGAAAAAAATTCGCAGGTGACATTTCAGTTGTCATACAAAGAGTTTATGCCAGGAGAAAGGGGGCATTCGCCATAATTATATGATGATGACCATTTGTTATTTATTTATTACTTTTTTTTATGGAATCGCTAAATTCAAGGCTGTCCAAGAGGACATCAACTTCAGATAATTTTGTCCTCTCCGAATTTTAACCTGGTTAAGATGGGAAGATGGGTGATTTCCAGAAACCTGATATATATATATATATATATATATATATATATATATATATATATATATATATGAACTTTCTGGATAAGGGGTTTTCCTGTAATTTGCAACACTTTTTGTGAAATCTACTAGAATGTTCTACATTGTTGTAGAAAATTATAGTTTAATTTTTAAGTGTAAATGTATTACATAGAGCATTATGTTGCAATCTATATAAAGAAGTATACTTAATTGAATAAAATTATATATTATTAACAATATATAATATGTAATTAAATTAAAATCAGATCTAGTTAAGAAAAAATTATGAAAAAGAGTCAAAACATGTAAAAGCTGATTATTGAGGCTTGATAGAATGCAAGTTTATACTAAAGATAAGATTTATTACTTTTAATTAAAATTATAGCGCCATACTTAAAATCAAATAATACATCAAATTTTAATATATCCTATCAAAATGGCTGTATTTCAAGTGCCTAAATCATTGTTTTAATACATCTTTCTAGTTTTACATTTACAGTTTGAAAAATAATTTTCCCACCTAACACATGAAATTATTAATAAAATCTTAGTCAATGCCAACAGATTGCAAAAATGAAACAGTAAAATGAAATATAATGAGAGTCATATACAAATGCTGATTTCCATGATATTGCCAGATAATATTTTCCAAATTGCTAACATATAAATGAAACAGAACGCATTAATATTTATCAACATACAAAATTAAAAAGTATGCAAAATGTAAGCTATGGTTGCAGTGAGTTATTTTTATTTAAAAAAAGTAAAAATGGTAATTTCTCCATACACTTTTCAAACACCAAGAGTTTTGTATATTTATCCAAATATCAGTAGAAAATGTACAAATCAAGGTCTCGTGAGAAAACACACTGAAGTCGAAACGAAATCTATTTTAAATTATGTTTTACAGCCTTTAATTTTCCTTCCTTGGCATTTTGGACAATGATAACTCAAATTAATTTCAGAAATTAAGATTCTAAATGTTCGATAAAAGGAAAAGAAATATCAGACCCAAATTGCATTGCATACACACGAGAATGGTGCACTTAGAAATCTACATAAATTATGCACTCTGGTTTTGTTGTTGAGACCTAGACCGTCCGACCTACCAGAAAAGTGTAAGTTAACCGTTTGGATGGCCGGGAAGTACCACTCAATTTAGACTGGAACCCAGTGGGGGAGGCATCCACAGGGACCTTATCCTTCTTCCCCTACCACCAACCTCTCGGAAGGGCTTATGGACCCACATGTTTAACGTGATCGTACTCCGCATGAACACGGCGGCAGTTGTGACAGCGTGCAAATCCAGCGCGCAAACCACCAGGCTGCCGCACCCGAAATATGCCAACAGCACGCAGTGTTCCCAGGTGGTCACCCACCCAAGTGCTAACCATGCCCGATGCTGCTTGACTTCGGTGATCTAACGAGAACCGGTGTTTTCAGCATGGTAGGGCCATTGGCAATGCACTCTGGTGTGGAAATGTGAAGCGTGTCATAATTAATTTCGGAAAATAATAATTTTTTGTTATTTTCTTTAGGCGAAGAAAGCATCGGACACATCTATTAGATCTAATCAGAAAATAACAAGCTCTCTGTAATTTAGGAGGTGCTATATAGAGGCAAGAATCTTGATTATCTATTTAGCAATTTATGCTAAGTGTATAATTTTTTTATGAAGCATATAATATATGATGTGTATGTGCATATATCCAAGAAAATTAAGATATTAATTAATGAATTATGTAAGTGTAAATTCCGTTGTTGGATGGATTGACATTACACATGACTAAATTTTCGGTGGCTGATGGCAATTTTCTGTAGGAAAATATAGAGATTCCGTAATTTATATTATGAGGACATTTTTTGTAGAAACTATGAAAAAATCAGTATTACTTGACATTTCTGATCATTTAGCAAGATTAGAAAAAATGCTATTTGGCTAATTTTTGGTGCAAAATGGTCTGTTGGTGCAAAATCTGAAATCATTCTGTTCAATTTATATATATATACACACACAATGTATATATATATATATATATATATATATATATATATATATATATATATATACAATTCAATAGCAATATATTGAAGTATGTTCTATTTTAAATGTTAATTATATAATTTGAGTTTTGCCATTTAAGGATAAGTTTTACATAAAAAATAAATATTATTTTAACATTTTAAAATGAAGAATTTTTACAGCAGGTTTTAAGAAGTAATTTTAATAGATTATGTTATAGTACCTCCAACTCTATTGGAGCAAGTTCATGATAATTGTATTATTACATCTGCATCAGTTATTTTAATTTTGTTATATATATAATATATATATATTGTTTATATGGCGTCCCGATATCTAGAATGCTCCGAAAACCAGAATTGTACAGAATGATGTTAAATTTTGCACCAACAAACATTTTTTCACCAAAAGTTGGTCAATTAGCATTTAATGATAAGAAGTATCAATTACTACAGATTTTTTATACTTTCTATAGAAAATGTCCTTATGATATGAATTACGGAATTTCCATATTTTAATCATGTGTGATATCAATCCACTTAACAATGGAAATTTATGCTCTCATATTTCATTAATTAATATCTTGTTTTTGCTGGACAAAATATATTATATGCTTCATAAAATATTTCTAAATTTAGCATCAATTGCTAAATGGGCTATAAAAAGATAGAAAAGAAGATTATTGGCTTTGCATTACACTTCTTAAATTACAGAGAGCTTGCTGTTTTTTGACTAGATCCGAGAGATGTGTCTGGTGTTTTCTTAGCCAAAAGAAAATTGTCATTCTCAAGTTTGTGCAATGCGATTTTGGTCCGATATTTTTCTCTTTGTATCGAACATTTAAAAAAGTGTTTTCAAATCCTGATTTCTGAAATTAATTTAAATTATCTTTGTCCAAAATGCTAAAAAAAATTAAAAATTAGCGGCTGTAAAATGTATGTAAAACCAATCTCTTTTTCACTTCTTCAGACAGTATGATTTCACACAAGACTCAGATTTGTACATTTTCTGCCAATTTTCAGGCAAATATGCAAATTTCTTTGTGTTTGAGGAATTTGAGAGGAGAAATTCCTTTTTTTTTTGTAAATGAAATTAACTCACTCTGCAACCATGGCTTACATTTGGTCCAAAATTAAAATTCGTATGTTTGTTGATAAGTTTTAATGTGTTGTGTTTTATTTATTTGTTGGCAATTTGGAAAAGATTCTGTATCAATCAAAAATCAGCATTTGTATATAATTCTCATTATATTTTGTTTTACTCTAAAAAATACTTATAAATTTACTGTACTCAAATTTCTTAAAGATTAAGTTTGACCTGCATGGGGTTGCAGTGATCCAGGTCATACTTGCAGAATTCATCTATGGAGAGCATTCCAAAAGTTACTGCCATGCTTCCATTGCTGTTAACAGTAACTATAAACCAGTTTGGTGCTTGTCTGCATAAAATAGCTAAAAGCTGTAATGGTAAAAGGAAAACTTGCTATGTGCTCCAATTTTGCGAACCTCTATGGAAACTTAGCAAATTTAGTTCTGCCACACAGCCAGATTCAAATTTCTGAGTGATTGAGCTGTAGGACTCACTCCTCTTTCCCTTATAGATGGATTCTCTGAACATAAATTTGGCCATTGCAGCCTGAACTCATTTGAAAATGGCAGCTGAGTAGGACTGAATTAGTTGATTTCCATAAAGGTTTACAAATTTGTATCACATGACAAGTTTTCTTGCAGCCATTGTAGATATCGACTATTCATTGCTAACAAGTTCATAATAAACACTGGTTCTTGAATGCTGTTATCTTCAACGAGAGCACAATTCTAACTTTAGGACCCCCACCTATATATAGGCTCTGTAGATATGAACTTGACTACTGCAGCGTAAGCTCAGTCTTTAAGAAAGTTGAAGGCGACTTCTTGGAAGGACTGAATTTATATGTCTCCATAGAGGTTAACAAAATTGTAGCACATAGCAAGTTTTCTTGCTGTCAGTGCAGGTATTAGCTATTTCATGCTGACAAGTGTATATTAAGCATGAAATGGTCAATGGATTCTATTAATGGAGCATGATCCTTACTTTGTAATGCTCCCTCTATAGGTGTATTCTATTCAACAAAATAATGCTTGTTTAAGATATATGTGTTTTTAATATATATTTGTAAGATGTTTGATAGTGTCTTCAATTGTTCAAAAGAACATAAACTTCTGTAGATTATAATTGTAGAGTTTGAATAATACCCCCCCCCCCCCCCATTTAAATTTACAGTCTAAATATGTGAAGACATTTTGTATTTCATAAAAATGCTACTTGTAACCCCTTTTAACACTTTTTGTTGGATTTTCTTGTGACAACCATGGCTTACATTTGACCCAAAATTAAAATTTGTATGTTATATGATAAGCTTTAATGTGATGTGTTTTATTTGTTTGTTGGAAATTGGGAAAAGATTCTGTATCAATCGAAAATCAGCATTTGTATATAATCTTCATTATATTTTGTTTTACTCTAAAAATGCTTATAAATTTATTGTACTCAAATAACAGTAAAATTGATTTTTTTTTTTAAATTTATTTTTGGTAATTAGTTGCTGAAAATCAGACTTGTCTAAAAATTCTACACTGTAACTTTTACTTATGTTCAGAAATTCCTATAGTGACCCCTCCCCTATCTAATTGCACTGTTTTTTTTTTTATTTAAAAAGAAAATTGTTATAACCCTATCTCTATTTTTTGAAAAGGGGTATTATTCGAATTCTGTAGTAGGTATTCATTTAATTAATTACAAATTATTGTTTTTATGAAAATGGGTGTTTTAAATTGTTTTTTGTTTTTTAATATAATATTTTAAATCATGTAGACATCATTACTAAAGTTGGATAGAAATTTTAGCAGTTGAAAATTTACAGATTATTATTTTTATTTTCAGATAAATCTCAAAAGAGCAGTTTAATGGTTTCAGATACGGAATCAGATGCTATTTTTGAGTCCCAAGGTGTGCCATTAAATATAAAAATGAATGGAATGTCTAATGGATCCTCGAGAGACAATCATAACATTACTGCTTGAGATGATATTAAACTATTAAGTTATATCAATTAAATGTAAGTCATTGGATTAAAGTGATAACAGCCTTGGAACTCAATGCTGACACCTGAGAGGTTGTCTTATGTGCAAAATTGCTAAGCTGAACTATACTATTGTTTTATTATGAAAATTTCCTTTCCGTGGCAACAAAAGTGCTATAAGCTTGAAAAACTGATGTGTTGATAATATAATATATTTATAAATATTATTTTTGCAGTCAAAAAATAAATATTATTTTTCATGTAATTATGTACCAATTTTTCTGTAGTTTTGTATCAAAACTTTTCTTTTGATCTTTTTGTGGAAGCTAGAAAAACTTGAGGTTTTTAACAGTTACTAAGTATTTAACAACTCCAAAAAGTCATATTCCCTGTGTTCTTTCAGTCTGTATGTAAAAATATGCCTATATAAAAATTTGGGTATGTAGTTTTTATATTTATATATCTTTTTTGTGTATTTTAACTTATTGAGCTAAGGTTTTAAATTTTTTCATGTTTATATTTTGTGTCAAGTTGTATGGCTTTATTGGCCACTTATATGTAATTAATAATATGACATATTTTACATTTTTTTTTATGTGTATGTCTGTGTTTCTTTGAGTTCCTAACTATAATAAGTTTGTTTAGTGATGTCTACGAAAAGAGATAAATTAAGGTTGACAATATTGATGCTGGTTTAACATTCAATATCTTTATTTTGGTATCTTGAAAGTGAATTGCATGTATTTGTGGAATATTGCTATTTTCCTCTTAATAAGTGTTACATTAAAGCAGTAAAACATTAAAAAGCAGATGTCACTGAGATATGACTCATGATATGACTGACAACTGGATTCTCACTTGCTTTTTACTTATCTTTGTAATTTGGCTAATCACCCAGAAAAATCAAGAACCAAATACAAAGGTTAGTCACATATTCTGGCAAGGAATCACAAATTTATATCCATTATAAAAAAGAAATGTTGAGTCACTGAAAAAATTCTAAAGATAAATGATAATAAACTCTAAATACACAGTGCTTATACTCATTTTAATTTTTACTCTTTTTAAAAAGGATTGAATTGCCAAGTTTGTTAGTTTTCTTAAAAATTCTAATGATTCTATTTGACTAGAAACCATGCAGGGTTTTTAGGCAGAATGTTGGAGTCAAGATATTAGGAAGAGCAGTTGACAATAGTAGATATTGTTTAACCAGTGGAGTTATGCATGACCCCTAAATGCCTCCTGGCTATTTCTCTACCTTTTGATAATAAATTTGTTGAGTTTTTTATAAAATACATTAGATCTTTTAAAAAAATTTTAATTTTTAATGTGAAAAATAAGTGGGAACCCTGTTAAATTATATTTCATTTTATTCTATAAATTTTATTTGTAACTGTTTTTATAACAAGGTGTTTTAAGGAAGGAAACTGAATATGAATATGAAAATGGTACCTAAGTTAATCATAGAACAAAGAGTTACAGATATATTTTATTGTACCATTTTTATTTAATCTTCTTTATGCAGATTTTTATAATGTTGACTGATAATAGAAAATATCTTTCTACCATGTATAATATATAGTTTGTACTCTGTGTTTTTTTAAAGCTTTAATACAGAAATCCCTTGATTAACATGAGTTTAATTAGCAGAAAATTCAATTTAGCATGGTTTATAATTAGCAACCAAATTTTGATGCAACCAACAGTGCAACCAAATTTTGTTTAGCATGAATCACAATTTTGATTAGTGCAATATTTAGCTAATGCCTATTCGTAGTGAAATTAAATTTCAAATGTGGGTTGCATTCATAGAGTGGAGATGTTCAGTTATATAAATATTTTTTATACATATGGATGCATCACTCAACATATACATGTGTGTATAATGTACTGTACATTAAAACATTTTAAAAAATGTTCAGTAAGTTAAACGTCAGTTCAGAAGTTCATAGATTTCAAAACATTGTCACATTTTCTTACATTATGCAATATATGCACCATTCATATCATGCACCACTCATACAAGTGTAACGTATGTGCACATTAAATACTTTGAAATGTAGAGTACCTTACTTTACTGTAAGATATAAATATTTTTCAAGGAAATACCAAAGTGTTTTGTTAATTTCAACAAACCTTTGTTGCAAATATTAATTATTATCCTTTGTTTTTAGTCTACCGTTGTTAAACTACCATAAAAAACTCATTTAAAATATTGGTTGGTGTTTTCAAGGTCTTGGGATGCATTAGGATATTTAATATTGATTATTAAGTTCGATTAGCATGATTTTGCTTAGTACAGCATTTTCACATGACTAATTAATCATGCTAATCTGGGGATTGCTGTGGTTTATACCAGTGGTTGAGAAAACCCCATTTTTGTAGGAGCCTTTCATTTTCACTAAATTGACAAAAAATCCATATTTCTCATAATAAAGTATACTAGCCTTGATGATGATGATAAATGATGCAAAATGAGAATAATTATTGACAGCATTTTTAGTGCACTAGGCATGAGTTGTACAATGAAAAGGCAAGTGCCTACTTGCCTGTTTTCTGGAAAGGTTGATATTTTCAGGATTTTCTTTATATTTTTGGAATAAATGAGTAAATATAAGTTTAAATTTATTATATGTATTGATATTGCTATTTAGTATGTGTGACAAATAATAAATGGAAAATTAAGGCCATACTTTGATATCCTTTCTATAAAATAGTTCTATTTTCAGGGGTATTTGATAAAATCAGATTGCTTAAAAAAATCTGTTAAAAGCTAACCTTCTATGAGATCAGTTTTCTTTTTCTACATTATTGGAAGCAATAAACAACTTCTAGTCATAATTTTTGTTAAATAAAAAAAATAATATCAGGACCTTAAAAGTATATGCATGAAAGAATTACCCACTCAAAGTTTTAATTCATTCTCTCTGCATCTCAAATTCTAGTTTTTAATTTTAAAAAATAAATTCTGAAGTTTATATAACAACTGCAATGATTATTAAGTCTACTGTAATTTGTTTTGAATAGCAGAGTATAGATTTGAAACAAATATTATGCATTACTACACTTGGTGTTTCTGTGATTAAATCATAGAAATTAGTGTATGCTCCTAGATAATTTGATGTATTTTAAAACCAAGAGTTCTTGTCTGAGTTTTATAATCAAAGGTTAGAAATCCTCCTTAATTTGTCTACTGGGACGGATTTTGAAATGTTAGTGGGGTTTCAATATGTAATAAAACTAAAAAAGTAAATGAATTTGTTAAAAAATGCCAGTTTAAATTAACAGAATATTTATATTTTTATAATAATATTGCTGGCAACATTAATTATTTTTTCTGTTTCTCAAATTTGGTACTTATAAAAAATTTTAAAACTTATATTTCAATGCTTTTAGATTTTGTACATTTTATAATTTTTAGTTTATTTAGGCTGTTTTCTGTTTAAAATTTCCTATTTATTTCCATTTCTAATGTATCTAAATTTACAGGGTTTTTCATCCACTTTTAGTTGAGGATTTCATTCTTCTGAATTTTGGAAATATTTATGGTAACTATATATATATATATATATATATATATATACTGGTGTCCAAAATCTTACCTAAAAATAAGCAGTGCACGTGCTGTGCCCGAAGTATGTTTCCCTGGTAAACTTCTGCATAATTTAAAAAAATAAATTCTGAAGCTTATATAACAACTGCAATGATTATTTTTAACCAGTGGAATTAATTAGGAAAAATTGTCTTAAGGTTTGGCTGGATAACAATCTTATGTATGTTTCTATATTTTTTATTATGATAACCAATTTTCTAATATTACAGTTTATACCAGGAATTGGCATTAGAAGCTGTATTTAATGGAAGATGGTAAGGTAATAAATAAAAAATAAGCAAGATTATTTTAGTATTATAGGACAAAATTGATATTTTATCATATTCTCTTTATAATAAGTCTATTGTAATTTGTTTTGAAGAGCGGAGCATAGATTTGAAACAAATATAAATATAATGTATTACTACACTTGGTGTTTCTGTGATTAAATCAGAGAATTTAGTGTATGCTCCTAGATAATTTGATGTATTTTACAACCAAGAGTTCTTGTCTGAGTTTTATAATCAAGGGGGAAATCCTCCTTAATTTATCTACTGGGAGGGATTTTGAAATATTAGTGGGGATTCAATCTGTAATAAAACTAAAAATTTAAATAAATTTGTTAAAATATGCAAGTTTAAATTAACAGAATATTTATATTTTTATAACAATATTGCTGGCAATGTTAATTATTTTTTCTGTTTCTCAAATTTGGTTCTTAAAGTTTAAAACTCATATTTCAATGCTTTTAGTGTTTGTACATTTTATAATTTTTAGTTTATTTAGGCTGTTTTCTGTTTAAAATGTCTTCTATTTATTTCCATTTTTAAAGTATCTAAATTTACAGAATTTTTCATCCACTTTCAGTTGATTATTCCATTCTTCTGAATTTTGGAAACATATATATATATATGTACTGGTGTCCAAAATTTTTATTACCTAAAAATAAGCAGTTCAAGTGCTGTGCCTGAAGTATGTTTTCCTGGTGAACTTCTGCAATTTAGGATTTTATTTTATTTATCGATTCAAAACAGTTTTTAATGGCTCCAAAGTATCATTGGGAAAGAATCTTTGAAGTGACTAGCAGTTGGCCATTTGGAGGCTGGGCAGACATTGATGGAAGTCCCATATTGTTCCATAATTAGTTTTGTATTATATGCATTCAGATTCAATTTTTCATTTTGTATTTATGTGTTATGATGCTATGTATCCCCCCTCCCTCCCCACATACACCACCACCACCACCACAAAAAATTCATTTTATTATATTGAACATTTGTAGAGAAATTGATGTTTTCGTGCATGTAAAAGTAATTTTGGACACCACTGTATATAAATACATCTGCCAAATTTTATAAAGTCTGGTAGAAGTAAATGATAACTGTAATTGCTCTGCAGACCTGAGTTTTCTTTGCCATAACAATACTATAATGTTAAAATGTTGTATTATATGGTTTATCATTAAATTTGAATTTTCTGTGGTAACTACTTTTTAAATTTTTGAATTAACTCTGTAATGAAGAATTTATTTGGATATTTTTTACTGAAAATTCTTCTAGAAAACTATTTGTATTGAAGGTCACTCATCTAGATATTGATAAATGCATTTGTATCAGTCATATTTTTCTATTAGTAATTATTAAAATACAATGTTTGTGAATCAGTAGTTTATATTGATATTTTGTTTATTAAATATTTTTCAATATAGCTTTATGTAACAAAATTGTTTTCTAATGAAGTGATATTAAAATCCTCCTATTACTTTTAAATTCCTATTTCTGCATCATATTTATATTTTATAATATTCGATAGATTCAAAGAACAAAATAAATGTCTTCCACAGTAGTTTATATTACATCAAAACAATAAAAAAAAATTAAAAACTTCTGATTTTTAGCCTGGTGAAAGAGAATGGAAGTAGGCGTGTAGACAATACTTGCTGTTAATGAATAGTGCTTATTTTGTTAATTAATATCTTCTGAAGTGTAACAAACACAGTGCTGGATTCTAATAGCTCTAATAACAAAATATTATTGTTTGTCATTTTCAGTTATGAGAAATATTGTATGTGAATTACAGAGTGAAGGTATTTGAAAATTTCAAAAAGAATTATTGTGAGTAAAATATGGATTTATATTGATTAATGTGAACCATGTTTATTTGTATTTTGAAAATGCACATTCATTAGTTATTTTGAATGTGTTGAATAGATTTCTGCATAATCACTATTTGACTTTAAGCTCACAGGACTTGAACATTTTTAAGAAACTTCATAAAATAATATTTTTCATATACTAGCTGTAAATTAGTAACCTTTTTCTGTAGGTTTAACAACTGAAGTTTTAGTATTTTTGCATTGTCTGATTTTTGTATTGCTTTTTGTAAAAAATGACAGCTCAATACTTGTTAATTATTTCAGATATTTCAGCTTAAGCAATTTTTTGTTCCACAGAACTTTTAGTAAAATAACATTTTGTATACAAAAGAGAATGTCTGGTCAGGAACAGGTTTGCTCAAATCCTTCGTTAGTAACATGTCTAAATTGTTCTAATACAAAAATAAAAATTAAGAATGTAATTATTCTTTATTCTTAAAAAAATGTTCTTAATGTATAAAAATGTTTATTCATTGTACCTTTAAACTCCTGTTTCATATTTTTAATATGTATTTGAACAATATTCATCACATAAAAGTTAAGGTCACTGTTATTATAATTTATCAAAAATATTTGATTTCACTTTGATTAGTTTTGCTATGTTCACATATTTAATACTTGTTAAAAAACACTAAAAATATAAATAAAACCTTCTAGTCATATTGTTGTGAATTAATATTGAAGTCTTATTTATGTCAGGGGTCTTATTTATGTATGTTTGGGCGGGGGAGGGGAGGAGGCATAGGAGTTACAAATTAGTATTTGCTTTGATTAATCATGGTGTTTCATTAGTCTGATTATAAATTGATTATAAATCTCTAGATACAAAGTTTCATGTTTTTGAAAATTAAACTTTTAACAGTTTCAGGGTGGCTATTGAACCTGGAAATCAGAGAAACGTCAGGGAATATCAACATTCTGGAAAAATCAGGGGAATATTATGGAATTCCTAATAAAAAGCTGCAAAATCAGGGGAATATTATGGAATTCCTAATAAAAAGCTGCAAAATCAGGGGAATATTATGGAATTCCTAATAAAAAGCTGCAAAATCAGAGGAATATTATGGAATTCCTAATAAAAAGCTGCAAAATCAGGGAAATTGGAATTATTAAGGCTTTTTCCCACTCACGACAATGCACATATGTAGAATTCCTTATTCACATTTTTTATGATGGGAGACAGCCTATTGGACACCTCAATAAAAAAAGAAAGTTTAGTTTAAAATTTCAAGGTTTCTCAATGATCCCTCTCATTTTAATTGTTTTGAAAGTTGTCAAGACATTTCATATGACAAGAAAAGTAGATTAAAAAAATACTGTTTGTGGTTATTCACAATTTTATTGCAATAAGTGATTATTTAACTGTATAAATTCTTGACTTGATTTTACAGAACACTGCTGAGTTTATAGCTTATCTAGAATTTTAATGCTTGAAGATTAATTCTTTTAATAATACTGTTCTTATATAACACTTGCATAAATACTATACTTTGATTATTATACTTTTTGATACTGAAAGTAATTAATTTTAATTATTATTCTTAATTATCACTTTCTATTTTATAAATTGACTTTTTATGCTTGTTAACTGATATTCAGTAAAAGTAGATAGTAATACATATTAGGGAATTTTTTGAGATATATGTAAATCAGAGAAATATAAGGGTATTTTTTACCTGAGATCCTGTAGCCACCCTAAGTTAGCAACAGAAGTCTGGATCCTCTGTGCTATTTAGTTCCAAAAGATTTTCTGTGAAAGTTGTGATAAAATTTTTAAACTATTTTAATTTAAAAAACAAATTAAAAGGGAGTAAAAAAAATAGTTTGTCTACATAATTTTGAACTTTGAAATATAAATTTCATTAAAATCATCTGGCCAGCGTTAGAGCTATCAGTTTAAATATTTTTGAAATTTCAGTCTTTGATATTTCAAAAGTTTATATTTAGCCGTTTGAAAATACATTGATTAAGATTCTTAAAAAATATTGTTAGCATTACCTCCTTTGAATATACATAGTAAAAGATCATTTCAGCTATCCTCTTAGCAACGGTTAAAATTAGAGACAGACAAAATTGTTTTGTGCTGCATTTTTTATCAGCTTTATACAAGTCGTACAATTCAATATATCAGTTTTTATTTGTATACCATTCATTCTCATAAACTGCATGATTTAGGATTTTATATATATAAACCTCAAACAGTAAAACAATTTTACTGTTTGAAATTAAATGTCTACAATCATCAAGAGTTCCTCCCAAACAGTCTTCATTAAAGGAAAAAAAAATGTGATACATTTTTCTTTCTAAATGTGTAAATTTTGAAAAGTGAAGTTCCTCTTTAAGAGATTTTAATCTCAAATTTAACACTACTTTTCTTATATGAATGGAACACAATATAAAATATCATGCATATAGGTTGTAGAAAGCATATGATCATTTTTAAATAACAAGGTTTTTTCTTTACTTTAAGCAGGTTAAGAAGTACCTACCTGAAAGAGATACTGTTGGTAAAACAGTGTTTCTTTCAGGTATGCATATTGGTGGGGAAGGATATGACCTCCCTGGAGATATTATGTTACTGAGTCAAATGTAATTATTATACATATAAAATATATGTAATTACTATATATATATAAATTTTAACAAATTGCATTGATCAATAATTGACATATGACAAAAAGCCTATATATATATACACACACATAGTATATATATATACACTCATAGTATATATATATATATACCTATATATATATATATATATATATATATATATATATATATATATATAAAAGTTAATTATATATATATATATATACACAGGGTGTCCTAAAAACATTAACCTCGGCTTTTATTCCTTAAATATTGATCTTAGACATATAAAATAAATTACAGAGTTGCGTAAAAAAAGGTACAGAATTTTATGAAATCGATAAAAATTTTCAGGGGATTAAAGTTGAAGAAATACAAAATTTAAATTTTTATACGGCCCCCCCATACAAAAACATTTCCAATGAGTAAAATGTGCCCCATACACTAATAAGGTGATGAACAAAATTTTAGCATTTTATCATAAAAAGACCCAAAGATATGTTTAAATAAAGTTGGTGAGGGATTAATCACAAATTAAAATATAAATGTTTACTGCAAGAGTGTAAATGATGCAACGCAGAAATGCATCATAGGCAAATAATATCTGAATGGATCTTTGGCATAGATGGAAAACATTTTGAACAAGCTTTGTAATCTTTGTGTAAAGTTATTATGTCTACACAGTGTAGATACTTTTGTACCAATAAATAGCAAAATTTTTATTTATTTATGTAATCATTGTTTTCTTTCATAATTTGTGTATGACCTCTGAAACGCAATCTGCCGACATGATTTTTCCCTTCGGAGAACCCATGTCGATGCATCAAAAAGTGGTTTAAGTCAGCATTTTTGTCTTTTCATATCTCTGGGACTTTTTATGATAAAATGTTGAAATTTTGTACATCACCTTATTAGTGTATGGGGCACATTTTACTCACTGGAAATGTTTTTGTACGGGGGCTGTATAAACATTTAAATTTTGCATTTCTTAAAATTTAATTCCCTTGAAAATTTTAATCGATTTCATAAAATTCTGTACCTTTTTTACTCAACTTTGTAATTTATTATATATGTCTAAGATCAATATTTAAGGAATAAAAGCTTAGGTCAATGTTTTTGGACAATATATATATATATATATATATATATATATATATATATATATATATATATATATATTGATTGGGACTGTTTAGACTGCCGGAACTGTGCCACCCAATTTAGATAAGAACCCAATGGGATTGGCAACCAGAAGGGCCATACTATCTTTTGCCTAACCCTTTACCTCTGGGATAGACTTATAGACCTATAGTTTTAGGTGGTGGAAATCGAATTTGAGTTTACTATGTGCAATTCTAGTACTTTAACCACTGGGCCTTATAAATACTGGGCTATATTATATTGTTGTTCAGCATCTATATCATTAACTGAGTGAGATGGACTTACTAAGTGAGAAATTTACAGCCCAAACTGCTGAAAATGAAATGTTTCATCTTCTAATTCTGTCATTCAAATTACAATATCATCTTCATTTGTAATTTAACTTACAGAAATGAAAGAGGTATTAATAAAATATACTTGCATTTCAAGCATGGAGGTCAATAGACTCTTTAGAGGTAATCAATCTCTCTAATGCTATGATTTCAAAATTTATTTTCATGCTTACATGTTAAATAAAAATAAATTTTTGAATTTCGTTGGCAATAATTTTTTGTTGCAAATGACCAATAATACACTCTTTTGCATAAAAAACCAAAGCATCCCTAATAAATAATCCGATCATCTCAAAATTTCGCATGCAAATTCCTTTATACCAAGTATGCAAATGATTAAATTCGCAAGGCTAATGAGTGTTAGCTTCGGTCATAGCGCACATTTCTACTGCACAACCAGCATCCTATAAAACAGGTTAAAAATGTGGACGGTTTATCTTTGCTCATTATCGGCATTGCAGTTCCATGGAGACACAACCAATAATGTCATTATGACGTTGCCGAAGACCTTATAAACAATTAGACGACTTTGAGCATGGTCGTATAGTCGGCATGCGTGAAGTGTAGCTGGCTGGTCATACTGAGCAATAGACCACCACCTGCACAGAACGGACACTGCTGTGCAAATGTGCTGGCAGCAATGATTGCTACAAGGAACTCATTGATGGAATGGAGGCTCTGGAAGGCCAAGGTGCACGAATGCGAGGTAAGATTGGATGATTGTGCAACAGGCCCGAACTGGTCTAACTGCATCATTGTCTGCCATCCAACATGCTACAGCCTCTTCCATACCACCCGTGGTACCTTCCACCATCTCACAGCGCTTGGTTGAGGTGGAGTTATACCCACAGCGGCCTTTAAGACCATAACCCCACAACATCGACAGAGTTGTTTGGAGTGGTGTAGTAGCCAAACAACATGGCTGCCAGCAGACTAGCATTGCATAGTGTTGAGCGATGTATCACGCTTCAGTCTTTCAGCAAATGACCATCGGGTACGTGTGTGGAGGCTCCAGAGTCAACGGTCCCAATTGGCCTTTGTTTTACACAGGTACACAGCCATTACCTCTGGTGTGATGGTGTGAGATGCTATCTCTTACGACAGCAGGTCACCCCTAGTCATCCTGCATACAATTTTAACAGCTCAACGATATGTTGATGAAATCCTGCGGTCGTGTGCGTTACCCTTCATGGAACATCATTTTGGGGCCATTTTCCAACAAGGTAATGCCACGCCACATACGGCTTGCATATCTGTGAACTGTCTCCATGCTGTTGATACTGTTCCTTGGCCAGCAAGGTCACCAGACCTTTTGCCAATCGAGCATGTATGGGACATGCTAGGCCACTAGATTCAGGCACCCCGAAATATAGCAGATCTAGAACAACAATTGAGGAATGCTGGGAGAATGTATTGCAGGATGACATTAGGAAACTTTATCACTCCTTATCTAGAACGTATACAAGCATGCATTGCCTCCAAGGGAGGGTTTCACCAATTACTGATTTGAAAATTCAATGTGCAATTGCTAACTATTGATGGGTCCTGCCACCTTGACTTTGTAATTATTTACCTGTGTATGAGCTGTACACATATTTAATTTCAATAAAAAACAGTTACTTTCATCAGGGTGCTTAGTTTATTTTGCAAAAGAGTGTATTATTACCTAATTCCTTACTTAATTCCTACAGAAATTGTTTGATTTAGAAGTTTTGAAATAAGACCATTGACCACTAATTACAAATCAAAATGCATCAAAATCTGAATGGCTATTTTTAAGTGATGCTTTTACAAACATTTCCACACTGAAGTGACTCTTACACCTTTCTGGTAGGTCGGACGGTCTGGGTTTCAACAACAACACTGAAGTGACTCCCGGTCGTCCATTTTGTTGCTCCAAGTCCTCTGGACGAGCCGGACGGCCTGGGGCTTTCAAACTGAAGTGACTGGGCCAACGGCCGTACCGTGCTGAAAACACCGGTTCTCGTTAGATCATCGAAGTCAAGCAGCATCGGGCGCGGTTAGTACTTGGTGGGTGACCACCTCGGAACACCGCGTGCTGTTGGCCATCTCGGGTGCGGTATCCCCGTGGTTTGCGCGCTAGATTTGCACGCTACCACAAATGCCGCCGTGTTCATGCGGAGTACGATCACGTTAAACATGTGGGTCCGTAAGTCCTTCCGAGAGGTTGGTGGTAGGGGAAGGAGGGTACGGTCCCTGTGGATGCCTCCCCCACTGGGTTCCGGTCTAAATTGGGTGGCACTTCCCGGCCGTCCATACAGTTACCTTACACCTTTCTGGTAGGTCGGACGGTCTGGGTCTCAACAACAACACTGAAGTGACTTACACCTTTCACCTTTACCTTACACCTTTCTGGTAGGTCGGACGGTCTGGGTTTCAACAACAACAACACTGAAGTGACTCAAGGGAGCTGCGTTCCAATAAGTTTATTTTGGAAGCAAATTTGTGATTTTTTTTTTCTGATTGGCACCAAAATTGAATAGGTTCCCAAATATTGCATAACAGACCTAACAATAAATTTTCAAGAAATTGTCAATAAATAGTTTTTGATTTTCAACACAAACTTAGGGTGTATTAAAAATAAAGATAATTATTTCAGCTTAATGGTTAGAGCATCATCTGACTAGAGATTAGTGGTTAGTTTCCTTGCTAAATCACAAACTCTTTACAATACATAGGCTAGTATAGGTAAGTTTCTACAAAATTATACACAAAATATTTTTATATGGAAATACATTGTTTTATTGCTTTTCAAAATATTCACCTTTAGCATCAATGCATTTTTTCATTCGAATAAACTAATTTTCAAAACAGTTATGCATTTTAGAAGTTGGTATAGCAGAACCATGTTATATAAAATTCAAATGTTTTTTTTCTGTGCAATCGTTGACCATGTATTTTATTTTTGATTCTTGGAAACAAGACAAAACATTGGGTGCTTAAATCGGGCAAATAAGGACAATGACTCATCAAATCAGTTTTTTCTGTAAAAAGAATTTTATAGCATTTCTCGTTTTTTAACAGCCAATGGTCACGTGAAAGTTCAAATTTAAAAAAATCATCTGCATTGAAAATTGTTATTTTTGGTATTATTACATTCTAAAACTTGAGTCTGGCCCCAGTAACACCCAAAACAATTTTACTCTGCAGGTTAGATATAGTTTTTTTTTAATGGCCAGGCACTTCACTTTCGTCAGTGGCCAGAACGTGAACTATTTAGCCGTCCTAAGACGTTGCCCCAGGCGCACCAGAGGGGGGCGGAACACACTACGCCCATGACACAAACATCCATGCCTTACGTGGGACTCGAACCCACAACGCGGCGGTCGAGCGATTGCTGTGGAAACGCTCGCCTTGACCACTCGACGACTGCGTCGGCGGTTAGATATAGTAGATGACTGCAGTCTAACAAAATAAATTTGAATTTTTCTATTTATAACTTGAGAAATTTTCAATTTACAGAGAGTTGTGAACAGGATGCTATTGCATGAAAAAAAAAATTAGATTGCAACATTACGAAAATTGCCTCAGCAAGTAACAAAATTTTCTACAATTATAAAATATTACATAAAAATGTGTAACATTCGTAGTATGAGCATAATACACAACTATATGAAAACAATGTAATTATTTTCTTAGTATTGGTATTTTCAGTGCAGCATGTATATTCTACATTATTTAATAAACACCAAATATAATGTAAAGTCGGGGGAAAAAAACCCGTAGAGGGATAAAATTGCGTGTCGAGTGAAAGTGCGCAGTACAGGTTTTAGTTGTTTCCAAGGGCGTTAGATTGGCAACACTGAGTCAGTCTGCAAGATGTCATTGCGGATTGATGGTAGATGTAGTTATAGTCGGCTTGTGCGAATATCGTTGAAACCATGTGGTAAGATTCATTTTTCGTCTTCCTGGTGTAATATTTTGATTTCTTGCAAACAATATTTCATAACTAGATATAAACTTAAGTAACTAATTCTCAAGACGTTTTAATAAACTCATTTCTATTGTGTGGCGTGATATATTAGATAATTTAAATTATTCGCCGTTGATGGCAGCATTTGCTGATAGCTAAAAAAGCGTGTCATGGGGCAAAAGTTCGTATATCACGGCGGGTAAAAGTTCGCATGCGAACTTTTGCCCCAATTACCCAATTAAGATTTAGGTATTGGCTGTTTCGGGAATTATCAAAGAAAGGCCCAGAGAAAAGGAAGACCCAGAGAGTTAGTTACAGCCATTTGTTCAATGAGTGCTGCAGGACATTACACACCTCCTGCACTTATCTTCAAAAGAAAAAGCCAAAAATCAGAGCTGATGAATGATGCTCCACCAGGTTCTACAATATTTACATCTGACAGTGGGTATATGAACTATGAACTCTTCTTTTAGTGGATAAAGCATTTCCAAAAACATGTTAAAGCAATAAAGAGCATTCCAGCTTTGCTTATACTTGATAATCACAGTTCTTACTTCTCCTTAGAAGTTGTTTTGTGTGGTCGAGAAAATTACAGTCGCATGCTATCGATTCCTCCTCACAGTAGTCACAAAATTCAGCCACTGGACCGTTGCTTTTTTAAAGCACTCAAGACGTACTTCGCAGAAGTATGCAATAACTGGTTAGTAAGTAATCCAGGAAGAGTCATCACATAATTCCAAGTAGCAGAACTATTTGGCACTGCCTACTGTAGATGTGCTTCGGCGGAAAAGGCTGTCAGTGCTTTTAAGATGTGTGGGATATTTTCTGTTGATCCTGGAGTGTTTATGGATGAAGACTTAGCACCTTGTGCAGTAACTGATAAAGGAAACACAGTCACCTACAGTAACAGACACACAAATCAATGAAGAAGCCTCATCATCTGGAGCAACAGATGCAGTTCCATCTACTTCTGGCACCCAGCATGTCAAGGCCGATTCGAGTGCATTGCTTTATCAAAACTATTTACATTGTGATTCGGATTATGAACCTGATGTGTCATCTAGAGCAGTAGCAAAAGCAGTCTCCCCAGCAGAAATCAGGCCACTCCTTAAAAGGAAGAACCCCCAGCAAAGAAGGAAGAAAGGAAAAAGTCTGAAATAATTACAAGTTCACCTTTTAAGAATAATGTACAAGCCAAAGCTGATGATACATGAAGAAGAAGTCGTCGTCCAAGGAAGTCCCTCTACAGCCAGTTAAGCATTAACAACCTTTTGCTAAATGCGACGCTCAAGCTCATCTAAAAAAGAAGAAAACTGGAGTTGAGACTACAATACTCTGCCAAGGATGTGAAGAGGCGTACACCGATCCTCCATTCGAGAACTGGATCATGTGTAAGAAATGCGAAGAATGGTGGCATGAAGCATGCTCTTGTTACGAAGACAGTGGCTATTTCAATTGTGACAATTGTTAAAAAATTTGCTATAAAAATGAAGCAATTGTTCATGTTGCTAAAAGTAAATGTAGTTTCTTGTGTAATTTTTCATATATATTTGATTACATATTCTATAGAGTCTTATGTAAGTGCGTTTTTGATATTGGTTGAAAAAAAGCTTATTGAATGAAATGTATTCAACATACAATTAAAAACGTTATTGAATTCAAAAGAAAAGAGTGAATATTTTGAGGTATAAATATTGCAATTTTTAGTCTTTTTGCAAAGGATATATATGGGGTTAAACATTAAGTGCGTGCTCTTGCTCCACTCTACTCTACACTGCAGATTATTACGGCTCCTTGGGTCACTAAAACCAAATGTATAATTAGACTCGTAATAATGCCTATTATAAATAATTGAGTAACTAATTTGCATAAGGAGCCATCTTTAAACTTTGCACCAACTTGATTTTTTCAAAGGGCAACATCACCTCTTGATAACAGATTCTGATTCTCTATTTCAAGGTATCCCGAATTCATATACAATTTATATATTTTACTCAAGTCGCTTGAAATTTTGAGCTCCTAATGTTAAATTGATACTGCAGTTTTTCTTCTATATTTTATGAAATAATTACCCTATTTAACTAATTCTTTTTTTATATTGTGATATTAAATAGCCCGAATAAAATGTACGCCAGTTTTCAAATTCAAACGAATTTCTAATAATTATTAATATGAAAATCATATATGAATTGAAACGTGGGTAAATTTTAACAATTGATTCAGCTCTGTCGGAAACCTTGGTGTACAAATATTTGTTCATTCCTTTCAATATTTATTGAAAAAACTCCTGTAATTTTAACATCATTTCCTTTCAGGGTAAATGTAGACAATGTTAAACTTTCTTACTTGTAGCAAAGTGAGTGGAAAAAAGACAGTCCATTCGTAAAAACTAAATCAGTGTTTTATTCAAAACATCAGAGTCTTTCCTATTAGTACAGGCTAGCTGCGGTAACAAGTAATCAGCCGTTAACATGTGTACAGGTCTTGAAGTTAGGAAAGACTGGCTAAGAAGTTCAGCTTGGAAAAACATTAGTAGACATTACCAACCACGGTGTCGTTCTATTTCCACTACTTCGAAGGTCACATACTGGAGCATGATTGAAACTCGGCACATTTTGGGAGATGACTAGAATGACTTAATATACATTACTGAATGAAACATCAACAATTAAAACTGTAAAGCACCGGATAAATTGAAAGACTTTAACATCGTGACTAACATGATCAATAGCGAACACATTCGTAATTTCAATACTAATGCATTACCTTACATTCTTACTATCTTAACATCTGTACAACCATCTATCGATCTACGTCTTCATCTCCTACACCTCCTACTGATTCTTCCAAATCGAACTTCCTATATATGCCAGGATCGTTACCTTCCGGAATGATTTCCGAGGTCCGTCACTCAAATATGCAAATGGGTTTGTGTACACGTCGGATATCCAGATTTGCATGAAGACTTCTGCTGAAAGAACGCCTTGAGTCATTCCCGAGAACGAGGTAAGCCAAAAATAAATTTGTGTTTTTGAACATCGGTTAGGAGAATAATGAATCACGATCGTTTGTTTACGTGCTTCCAGCAAAAACTACCTATATTCAGAACTGCATTATTTTGAAACTTTTGGAGACCATCCACAAATTTCAGAATATTTTCAAAATTGCTGTGTATTGCAAGATTTATATTCTTGATATTTGTGCAACAAGTTGATGTAAGTATGCTGATGGAAATTGAAATTTTCAATTTTCTTGCAGCATGAAATGTTGGAATGTTGTTTTTTTGCAATCGAACGACTTTCAAAGTGTAATCAGTTTTACAAATAGACAGTTTGTACTATTTAATATATATTTAACGCCTGCCTTTTAAATATATTTCTTCAATCAATAAGATTTTCTACATAAGTAATTAATGTCAATGTTTCTTTTTTTGTCTTATTTATTTCAGATTTTATTTGAGATTGTCTGCAATTTAAATTTAATCGCCCATTCGTAAACTTATATTATTTACATATACTCCTGTTTGTATAAATTGCAACACCATGAAGGAATCATTAGAATTGAATGAAATTTATTCCACAAACGACCTGTATTGATACAAATAAATGATTAAATTTACAAAGAAAAAACACAATATTACATATTGAAAATCAATATTTGGTGAAGCCACCACGCACTGCAATAAGTGCTTCTATACTACGTGGCATCGAATCAAACAGATTTTGAATTTGTACCTGAAGAAGAGCATTTCAGATTGCTTCTATCCGAACCCAAAATTCAGCTGTGATAGCTATGGGAGGAGCGTCACAAGCGAGGCGCCAACCAACGAAATCTCAGATATGTTCAATAGGTGACATATCCAGTGAATAGGCTGGCCAAGGAAGAAGCTGTATCTGTTGCGCTGAAAAGAAGTCTTGAGTATTCCTAGCAACATGTGGACGGGCACTGTCCTGTTAAAATACAGCTCCAGGAATGCGTTGAAGGAAGGGTATGACTTCGGGCTCTAGAACTTCTCTGATGGTTGCTGTTGAGATTACCTACAATTCTTAGCAGCTGAGATCGTCCAAGATACCCAATGGCGCCCCAGACCATCACGCTTGGCGTTTGTCCAGTATGACGTTGGATAACGCACTCCAGAAAATGGTATTCACTGCTATAGTGTCTAACGTGGATGCGGCCATCACTGTACCCCAAATTAAAGCGGGATTAATCGGAAAAGATGACTTGTTGTCAATCGGCATGTTGATGAGCCCATTGTACCCACAGGCATCTGTTTTTGCATCAGGGGAATCCTGTACAAAGGAATTCTTGCACACAGTCCACTGTGCAGTAGATGCCAACGAATTGTTGGAGCAGACATTAACACATCTGTTGCAGTGTTCCAACATTCTGCCAACTGTCAAGATGAAGCTGTACGGTCCTCACTGTCATGCGAATGAGGTGTCTGTCATTTCATGCTAACGTAACATTTTGTCGTCTACTGCCGGATTTGTGACTCGTCCGGTTCTCTTCAGTCCATTGCTTCGACACTCACTGTGGTGACATTGCGCTCCATACGAACTGCTATTGCACGATAAGAAAAACCCCTTCACGAGATTCGTTCCCGTTCAAACTCTATAACTTGCTCATATGGCCCCCCTCTGTTGTCGTAGAGACATAGTGACTTCTAATGAAACATTTACCACCTGCAGACAACCATAGACTATTTTCAGTGTCCTGCTACAGCTCTCTATTTATACAGCTAAAACAGCAATTCAGCGAACATTCTTGCGCTGGACTCTGAAATTCTAATCATTTGCATATCACACCCTAATTTGCATTTGCTGTAAGTTTCAGCTCAATCGCATGATTCCTTCATGGTGTTGCAATGTTTACAAATATGAGTTTATGAATTATATTTTTCTGGCATCGTATTTTAGGTATTCCAGAACTTTAAAAAATAATTTTGATAGACAACCAGTCATAAAAAAATCCGAACACTGCATATTATTCCAGTTCCTTGGATCGTTCAGTAAAATCAAAGGAAAGGTAAAGTGATGCTGCAATTTTTCTTTTATTATTTTTGAAATAGTTAGTCTATCAAATTAATTTTTATTTTATGTTATGATGCTAAATAATCCAACAAAATTTATACCATTTTTTGTCTTTAAACAAATTTCTAATATTAATTTAATTATGAAAATTTTATTTGGAAAGAATAAAAAGAATTGTAACATGGCTAAATTTTGATGATAATTGATGAAAATCGTATTTGGAAAGAAAGAAAAAAAAGAATTGCAACATGGCTAAATTTGGATGATAATTGATTCAGCACTGTCGAAAACCTTGGTGTGTAAAATTTTAGTTCATTCCTTTCAGTACTTATTTAAATACAGACCTATATTTGATTCTGCATTATTTTGAAGCTTGGGGGACCATTTAGCAATTTTGAATGGAAAATACTCAGAAGAAAATTTTCAAAATTGCAGTGCAAAGTTTGGACTTGACATTTGTGCAAGAAGTGATCAGACTTTGTTATTGTATTTGTGTTAGGAAAAATTCCATAATTTAAAGTAAAATGACAAATTTGAAAGTCGATTTAGCTGAGATCAATGCATGTTATATCTGTTTTTCGTTATATACATAACTTGAACTTTGCGTTGAATAGTATATAAGCTCTTTTATATAAAATAATTTTAATTTCAAATGTCGTTCGAAAGTTGCAATCAAAGATAATAAATGGTGATATTGCAAATTAAACTGAATGCATATATTTCTTCAGTGTGAGGAATACCCTTGAAGAATATGCAGGCAAAGACTAAATTTGCATTCTTGGGACTTGGGAAGCATTTTGCATTTGGGAAGAATTTTGCATTGCATTTTTTACATTGCATTTGGGAAGAATTTTGCATAATTAAAAAATATATATTTAGTTAACTTTTCGAGATCACATGGAGTAACTGTCTACTGTCCTATAATAATGGCTAGGAGGATGATAACACTTGAAATTTTCGTTTAAGTGTCAATGCACTAAAAATAGGATGCAACTTTTGGTGTTATTACGCTATATTAAACATTTATTTGTATTTTAAAAATACAAAATTTTTGTAGGTGATAAAATATTTTGAGCTTCACGGTAGATTCTATGCTGCAACATATCCAAGAAGTTATTTATAAGAATGGCCACCTTACATCTTATTCAGTTATAATGTTTTGTGTATATATTAAAAATTAATTGCGGGCTTTGCCCAAAAGCGGTTACTAAATATAGCAACCAGTTTTTATAGCAGTTTGTTTTCAGTACGTTCTGCACCTACTGCATGAACACAAAAGTTGCAAAGAAACAAAAGTGGGTCAAAGTTTAGCGCTAGTAGGTTAAGTGGGTCCATTGTAGAGTAGAAAATACAATGTAAAAATTGCATAAGAATTAGAGCAAGTGAATCTAAAATAGATGAAAATAGATGAAAGATTTTTATAAGGTTTCTTGCACCCCTCCCCCCTTCTTGCACAGGTGCAAAAGTTGCAAAGCAATAGTATATGTGGGTCTAAATTTAGTGTCAGCAAGTTGAGTGAGACCATTGGATACAAATTAGATCTCAATTTCAACAATCATAATACAATTAAACTAACTATACTATCTTTCGTAAGCAGCATAGTTTTTACTTTTCCAATATTGTTCTGAACTGATCGCCGAATGTAATACTCAAATTCCCATGACAGATACAACAATTTAAATCAAAATCCACCACTTGATGAGACTCCGTGCATAACAGGTTATAATATTCGCTTTCTAACAGTTATACGAAGTATAAATCCACGCAGCATGCATGACACCCCTAAAGAAGAATACAAATTTCATGTAATCTGTGTACACCAATATATCAGGCGTGATATCTCTTAAATAACAGTGAAAATTCCATATTAATTGAAGCTACAGAAGTTAAATGTCATGGAAAAAATATGGGAGGTTATGATCGGAATTATGCCCCTATGATGGATACAAATGAAATTTCAACAATCATAGCATAATTAGACCAATTTCACTATCCAAAGCAAATAGCATATTTTTCATATTTCTAATAAATATTCTTCTGAACTAATCACGGAATATAAATCGCAAAGTTTTTCCAAAAGTCTCAATCCAGCATTGCTCATGTTGTCAAGCACCAAAGATAATATCTCAACAATAAATTCAGTCATGGAGGTAAAGTTTACTCTAACTCCATAGATTCCATATTAGCGCTTTAGATAATAAAATTATTTTAATCGTTTAAATGATATAAATATCTTTATTTCTTTTGAAATGGCAACATCATTTGCAGCAATGAAATGTTAGATTTTGAAGATGAATGGAGAAAAAAAATTAAATTTTTACTTCAAAATTGTATAGAAAAAAACTTTGAAATTTCGTATAAAAATAACTAAGGCCGTTTTCAAAATTGTGGCACATATAGCCCTTTGAAATACATTTATTTGCAGTTTGACAAAATCTGGAAATCCTATCATGAAAATTGTATGAGAAAATAGATTTTCTAGATGGTTATCTATTTATCTTTTTTTAAGATATTTCTTTTTTCATCATTCCAAAATTAAAAACTCTGTAACAAAGAAACTATCGATTTTTTTAAAATTTCCAACACTTGAGTAACAAACCTGGAACTTTTAACTTCAGTGTAAAAACAAAATGGAGATCACAACCCTAAAATTGAGAAGTCAGTTAGATTTTTAACATGTTTTTTCCCGAGCTTTTTGGAATTATTCTGCCATTTAAAACTCTGTTTAAAAAGCTCTCAATTATCTCGGAATATTTCGAATCGCTCTATTCGTTCGTGAGGTACACACACAGGCATCACCTAAAAAATATTTCATTCGTGGTCAGAAATGTTTAAAATGTGCTCTCCCGTCGAAAACTCGAATTCGAATTTTCGACCCCGTCACAATACTTTTCTTATACATTATGTATATAAGGAAGAAATGTTGAATGAAGAAATGTTGGTTCCTCAGCTCGTTTCAAAACACCTTTAGCTCTTGAATTCGAAATTCCAGATAAAAAATTGAGGAAGAAGATACATTTCTCAGGATGAGGTTGATTTCTCCCCCTCCCTTTTTTAAGAATTTTTCGAACATATTTAACAGTCTATTGATATTTTCAAACTTTCAAAAGTTTCCAGCAACTTCTCTTATCGAAATTTTAGAAAACACCGCAAAAGCCAATATAATTGCTAGTCCAATTATTAGCTTCACAATCAGAGGAACATACGTACAAACATAGGTTTTCACGCATTAATAGTAAGATGTAAGTTGTATCAAATTAAACAAATTGGGTTTCTTTATATATACACCATTAGTAAGCATTATAAGTTTTGTCTTTTAGTTAGTTAAAACAAATTTTGCTAACAATGATAAAAAACGAAAAAAATGTTTTAATGTGATACGCATTTGTGTATTATAAAAATATAAGCCAATAGTAAAAAAAAATATATTATAAAATTTTTAATTAAATCAATTTAAGTAGAAATGGAAAATAAAAATTTGAATGATTCTCAACTCCATAAGGAAAATTTATTAGCTGCCTCATGTGCACTAAAGTTTGAAACTTTAAAAAAATTTCAAAGTTGCCAAGTTTGTGCCAGTGCTGAGCGATGATCAGAAGAAATGTTGCATGGAAATCTGTCGGGTTCTGTCAGGATTGGGTTTACATGTATGACCTATAAACGAAACAACAGTTATCCTAATGGAAGTCATCTGTCTCACCATGGCAAAAAAAGCATGACAAAAGAGAAGCAACATCAAGTCAATGTTCATGTGTTTCTTCGATGTTGATGGAATTGTTCCTGTGGGCCAGATTGCAAATACCATGTTTTATTGTGACGCCCTACAGCTGTTATGAAAGGACATGAAGAAGAAACATCCAACAAAATGTCACTGAAAGAATTGGATTCCGCATCAAGAGAATGCACATGCTCACACCTCATTTGCCATGCAGCAATATGTGGCATCCACAAACATGGAAGTTTACTCCCCCCCCCCCCCCCCCCACACACACACACTTGCCAGATTTAGCTCCCCGTGACTTCTTTCTCTTCCCTAAAATGAAAATGAAGCTGAAAGGGAAAAGATTTAGCACCATATATGAAGTTTAGGAAACATTGCAAATGGCACTGTATGCTCCAACGAAAGATGACTTTGCCAAGTGTTTCTAATCATGGAAAAATGCTGGAATCGATGTTTACTATCCAATGGAGACTATTTCGAAGATGATGGAGGAGAGTAAGCTGTAAGGTATATTAACAAATTTTTATAAAGAAATTTCGTGAACTTTTGGATAGCACTTTGTATTTAAAATGAATTTATGGATTTGTAGCAATAATGAAGAATATAGTGACATGCAAAATTTTTTAGAGTGTTTTTGTTACAGGAAAATTCAGAGTTTGTATTTTGAGTTTTAAATGCATTACTATCTATTCATAATATATTTGTGCTTGAAATTATAATTTCCCTTTTCTGTAAGCTATCATTCAATCGTATGTTCTTTCCATAAAGTATTTAAAATCCTCCTTCTTTATTTGCTTTGACATTTTTTTTGTTGTTGAGACCCAGACCGTCCGACCTACCAGAAAGGTGTAAGGTAACTGTATGGACGGCCGGGACATTTTTTTTTGTGTATTTTCTCTTTTCAATTAAAAAAATATTTTGTTTTGTAGTTTGTAATTTCAAAACTTTAATCATCATAAAATTTGCCAGCTATTAAAATCTACCACCCTAGACCCTGGATGGCAGATACATAACTTGCAGTATCAGTGCAGAAAATCCAGTTTCAATTGCTCGTGAATGAGAACATTGGTCGTTTTAAATTCTGCACGATGCATCGTTCTCATGCACGTTACATGAGCCTTATAACATCATTGGCACGGGCAGTTTGATTATTTGCATAACTCTTAAAACAGCATTTGCATACTGAGTTTCGTGGCTATAACTCAATTTTTTATGGGTGCATATATTTTTTTGCAATAGAGTACATACAAAGTATAACAAAAAGTATGTGTGACTGTCATTTTACTACATTAATTATTAAGACTGACCGTGAATGGGTTTCTTTTCGTATATCTTCCTTATTTATGGTCGGTATCTCACATAAATTTATATTTAAGATATTGTTGACATAAGAAATCTTTTAACAAAAAAATTGGGTGTTTCCATTTGAATTTTCGAAAATAATGATCAACTAAATATGAAGACGGTGCCTTATGCAAATTAGATGCACATTTATTTATAGTGAACATTGTTCGAAATCTAATGATACTTTTAGTGTAACTGAACGACTCTAGGAGCCACAATAATGAGCAGTGTTGGGAATTGATTTCGGCTGGCTGTACAAAATTAACTTGATGTGAACAGTTGAAAAATGATATTTTAACTTAATGACTACAACGTGCTCTAGTTATGCACACACATATTAAAAGCTAATCTATGTATATGCCATGTACAATACAAAATTCTCAATAACAGATGATTGAATATTATTTATACCTTTTGCTTGTTATTAAGAATTAATCATCTAGAAAACATCAGATAGTTTATCTTCAATTTCATCAAATAGCTCTCCAGAAAATTTAACTGCAATGCTTTGCTTTCTATTTAAATGCAAAACTATTGAGTTAAATCACTAGGTTTAAACATATACTTAACATATACTAACATACCATGGTTAAACTATAATCTAAACATATACTTTGAATTATAAAAATTTACTGTAATTTATAAATAAGGTACACAAAAATCTATCACACAAATTAGTGTGAGATGCTGCCTTTGTGAATTTACCTGAGTTAGAGGGTTAAATGTTCTGGAGCACTAGTAAGTGGAATAATTGCAGAGTGAGAACACTGTTTTAATAAACAATCTTTTAGCTGAAGTATCAAGTGCAGAATCTTTGCTAAATACAGCTGTTTTAATGCATAATACTACTTTCAAGTTGGCAGACCATTTACAAATATACAATTGATCTTTTAGTGCTCAAGTAAATTTTGACGATGTTGAAACTCGGCATGATACAGGAAAAGCAAAGTTATGCATATTTTAACATACTTTATGATGTATTCTTTAGTGTATCACTTCCACCATCCATTGGTGACATGACAAAGAGAAATTTTAACTTCAATGATAGTGTAGAAGACCCAGACCGTCCGACTCGTCCAGGGGACTAAGAGCACCTATTTGGACGGCCGGGAAGGCTTCAATGATAGTGTGAAGAAAAACTGGCCTTGTACTGAAGTACATGGTAAGCTAATGCTAAACGTTCCACTGCAAAACATTATGTGTATACTTCTCATCAAACTAATATGACGACATACTGACAAACACAATGTTTCATGTTGTTCCCGTATGATAATATCTTCTTGTACTAAGTACCTTACTGTACCAAATAGTGAGATAGAATGGAGGAAGGAATAATCTCCTGTATCAAGACGAGTTCTTTTATATCTGAGAATGGGATCTTCCCGTAACTTGCAAATTATCGGAAACATTCTCAGATATGAAGATTTCCTGTATACACATTAAACACCCGATTTGTATGATGAACATGCTCGGAAAGCACCTCGATTTACTCCTGAGAACGACACGAGTTTATGATTTGAATTAGGGAATCATGAATTTTGATTTTTTGTTTACATTTTTCTAACAAAATTGTTCAAATACATTTTCTTACTCAAAATTGATCATTTGGGCTGTACGTCTGCAGAATCATTTCCCAAGAACCAACTAAAAATCGAATACATCATGTGACCTTTTCCACCCAATCAGAACACATCTTACACCTTTCTGGTAGGTCGGACGGTCTGGGTTTCAACAACAACCCAATCAGAACACATAAATGGACCCCAGGGCCCAATCAATGCAGCTTTTCATAACATGCGTCACAGACATCATCATTAACCAGATTATTGGAATTTTTATTGATGTGAAAAGCCTCAAAGAAATATAGGTGCAAAACTAATGGACATTTTTAAATAATTAAGGCAGACAAAAAATCAAAATGACGGTTGGTTATCCAGCAGTAAATAGCTAAAGAGTAGTTGTTCATTTCTTGATTTTTAACATAATTTTGATGTTCTTTCAAACAGTATTTTAATGCTCGTTTAGTTTAACAAAGTTTAATGTTTAGCTTAAAGCTTGATAGTATATGTTAGTTCGCATTTACAAGAAATATGATAAATGCTCTAATTGTTGATCTTTTCAATAGAATTCTTAAGAGACAAAAATTTTATTATATTGATAGGAGAAACAATTACTCTGAAGTCAAGCTTTTTAAGAGTTCTATCAATTCTATGACTAATTCTTGGATAGAATGGGAGGGAAACATTATTACTTAATGTTTTAACTGGATTCTCTTTGCTCTTTTGTGACTTAGAAAATTTAAAGCCTGATCAACAATTTTAGGTGAAAATTCACAATCTATAATATAAGGTAACAACTTTTAAATAGTCAAGCTCAGACTTTAGAATAACAGAATTAAAGCATAATTTAATAGCATGGTAGATAAGTATTAAATGTGACAAAATTTTAATTAGTAGGATAACAAAATTATTATAATTATATAAAGTGGTAACTATAAAAGACTAACGGTAAACTAGTAGCAAATGAATTTTCATTGCGAATGGCCAGCACATCCAAGAAAGAAAGATAATTAATGAATTTTAAAATGATCATATACTTTCTATAACTTATTTTTTCAGCATTTTGCATTGTGCTTTATTTATGTATTGCTTGTGTGCTGTGTTTATTACTTTTCTTGTTAACCCAGACATTCATATTACATAGCTAGAAGACATAAGCACAGTATGAAAATTATCAAAATATTCCACCATCTTTCAGCCATCTTTATTATTGATTTGTATTTAACTGTTATTCATCTCTCATACTGCCTTTATATCTTTTTATTTCATTCACACATTTTCTGTTTTTACAGAAAAATTATAGTTGTATTGAAAAAGCTAAAAAAGCTCTTATATTGCATAAACTTTTGTCACCTGAAGTAATAATGGATAATGAAACCAAGAAGCTTCATCCAAACATCCTTGTGATTTCTACATTTTTCATGGTTAATTATTTTTCAGAGAATACAATACACACAGAAATAAAATTATATTCCAAAATTTCACGTCAAATGCAACCAAATTTTATTACATTATATAATATTACAGAAAACATCGAGATGAATTGCAAACTTTGTTAAACAAATAATCCAAAAAGCATTCATTTAAAGGAAGTAATAAACTTGATTGTTGAAGTATTTTATTAGTTTGGTAATCTCGGCTGAAATTATATAATTTTATTTACTTGTAATTCTCATGACTTGCGTGAAATACAAACAACAACAGCACATTAAGTCTATTTTATGTTAATTTATATTTTTGTAATGATCACATGAAATCCTGAAGCACATGTATTTAAAACTATTGTATTGTTATTATTGTATTGTTTTGAATCTATGTCCCAATAATATGATACTGAATCATAAACAATCTGTTTATATTTCCATTTAATGCAAAGTTTCAAATTCTTAATCTGTATAATGTAAATTATATTTATTCCTTCCTTGGATTTTAGTGCTTGGCTCAGGAAAAAATAAATAGAAGCATCATTTATTTATTAACATATTTCGATCTCTTGGAACAGGTGGTTAAAAGAATGTTACTTCCTTCTTTGGATTTATTAAAGTTTGAAGAATAAAAAGCTAACTGGGTATTGTACTAATTACAGTTCAGAAAAAATTTCCAGAAAAAGCCATGCCCTTTATGGCATATGAGTCAAATTTCGGCTTTTTTCCCCCTTTTGTTCAAATATAATTGGGAACTTTGTAAAATTTAATAGCACTAAGGGAAATTTTGTACTTAACTAACAGAAATTATTTCACGATCATGTACCATCACTGGCAACAAGCGATTTTCCAACATCAACTTATTTTGTAAAACCAGAGTTCTAATTAATCTATTTGAAAAATTCAAAATGCAGTGATTTTGCTTTGTTCTTTTAGGCAAGAAAGTAAAATTTTGTAATTGCAAGGAAAAATAAATTTAAAGAAAATATAGCATAATTTTAAATTCTTATGGTGAAAACCCTTGCTGAAAGATAAAACGCTTGTAGAGCTCAGTTAAAGGTCACTAAATTGAATTTTACCCAAAATAAATTGTCTTGTATTCTTAAAATTGAAAGTTAATAAATAATAAATAAAAATATCTGCAATGAGAGGCTCTTCTCGACTTTCTCACGCATTAATGTTCAGATCGATTTGCATTATAATACGTGCTAGAATGTAAACATATATTTTCTGGGAGATATTCTCTAATTCATTTTTCACTTCACAAAATAAATTTTTAAAGTTTATTTTTCTTGGTTAGTGGGTCAGTCAAGCCGATGTAGTAGATGCATTGAAAGCTGATTGGTTTTAACAAATCTCAATGCTCATTTCAATGTCTAAATCATAATTATATATCTAATTCATTTTTCTATTATAATCATACATTATATGTTGGGCTCCAAAAATCCTATGCCCAGCTTTCTGGAAGAAGTAAAGATTCATATAGAAGAACCATACCGAAAATGAATTTCTGAAATTTTGTACCACGACTGCTATTTTAGTTAAGCCTTTTCTCATTTCAGTTCCTCTTTTTATGAAAAAGAAAGTGATTAAAGAGATAATTATTTTTAATATGCTGCACACTGATTCCATTTTACTGTCACCGATGAGGACCGCCTCCCTCCTCCCACCCTAGATCTCTGAATCTTATAATTTTCTACCAATGTGCCTTACAAATATTATTATTTGTATTTATTATGTATGTTGTAATGGGAACAGAGATGGATGTATGACTTTTCTGCTTCTAGGCACCTATATGTATGCCACCCCTAATCACACTAATATTTATGCTGCCTGTATACCATTAGCATATTTGCTGACATTGGATATTTTTGTTCTATATAGTAATATTTGTTTCCCTTTGCTAATATATTTACAGCACAATACAATAATTTATTGCCCTGTATACTGTTTTGCTATCCCTTGAATATAATGTCTTTGTAACACTTATAGAGAATTTATATGTTACACTACACAAAAGTTAACGAAATCGTAAAAGAATTTGGCAACTACTTATATTTTCTTTGAATGCCTGCAGATGGCATTGTATACATTCTTTTTTAAAATAGATTGCTATATGGCTTCCTTATCAGGCAATACTTTCTTGTGCTCTTCATGTTTTTTTAACATCATGTCACATCATCCATTTTTACTATCGATTAAATCACAAAACATAATATGTTTTGTGATTTAATCGATAGTAAAAATGGATGATGTGAAAAATAGAAAGTGTGCATTAAATTTTGTTACAAACTTGAAAAAAGTATTGCAGAAACACATCAAATGCTTAAGCAATCTTTCGGCAAAAATGCTTTTGGCCAGATGATAACCTATAACTGGTTTAATCAGTTCAAAAATAGCTGAATATCAGTTGAAGATGATTCGTTTTGGATGTCCTTCAACCAGCACAACTTCAGTGAATGTTAAAAAAGTGAATGAAATCATACGAAAAGATTGCCAGCAAATGATTCCTGATGTCTGCGAGGTTATCTTATGGCACATGTCAGTAAATTTTATCAGATGAACTGAACATGAAAAGGATTGCTGCCAAGTTTGTGCAACAAGTCCTGAGCAATGATCAGAAGAAATGTTGCCTGGAAATCTGTTAGGATCTTCAAGAATAGGTCAGAAATGACTCAGATTTTCTTTCTAGGATCATTATTGGTGATAAGACGTGGGTTTACAGGTATGACCTGGAGACGAAATAACAGTCATCCCACTGAAAGTCTCCTGGATCACCATGACATAAAAAAAAAAAAAAAAAAAAAAAAATCAGTGTTGATCTGTTTTTTCGATGTTGATGGAATTGTTCACAAAGAGTTTGTTCCTGTGGGCCAGACTGTAAATGCCATGTTTTATTGTGACGTTCTGGTCCTGCAGCATTTAAGAAAGGAGATGAGGAGGAAACATCCCGCAAAATGTCACCAAAGAATTGGATTCTGCATCAAGAGAATGCACCTGCTCACACCTCATTTGCCAGGCAGAAATCTTTGTCATCCACAAACATGGTAGTGACTTCTTTCGCTTCCCTAATGTGAAAATGAAGCTGAAAGGAAAAATATTTAGCACCGCAAATGAAGTCCGGAAAACATCGCAGGTGGTACTGTATGCTCTAACAAAAGATGGCTTTGTCAAGTGTTTCTAATCATAGAAAAATGCTGGAATCGATGTTTATAAACAAATGGAGACTATTTCGAAGCTGATGGAGGAGAATAAATTGCAAGGTATGTTAATAAATTTTTATACTGAAATTCCATGAACTTTTGGGTAGCACCTCGTACATAAAATAAATTTGTAGATCTGTGGCAACAATGAAGAATATAGTGATATGCAAAAATTTTTGGAATGCTTTGGGTACAAGAAAATTTAGAATGGTATTTTGAGTTTTAAATACATTAATATCTGTTCATGATATATTTGTGCTTGAAATTATAATTTCCCTTCTCTGTAAGATATCATTCAATCCTATATTCGTTCCATAAAGCATTTAAAACCCCACTCCTTATTTGCTTTGACATTTTTTTGTGTATTTTCTTTTTTCAATTAAAAACATACTTTGTTCTGTAGTTTATAATTTCAAAACTTTGATAATCAGGAAATTTGCCATCTATTAAAATCTGCCACCTTTGTTCTTCAATGGATGAGGAAAAGGTTGGAAATGAAAAGAAACTAAAGTCTAGTATTAGAAAATAATACTAAATCAGCATTTCTTTCCTCTTTATGCAAAAAAGAAAAGAAAAAATATATATAAAGTTGTTTCACTCATATACAACATCTTTAATGCATGCCTGGCATATGCATGATTTTTAGTGCATATATTCTTTTGCGGGGATAATTCTACTGTAGCGTTTCATCCAGAAATTACAGTACTCATATTTTGGAGAAGTGAACTACTTATATTTAATTTTCTTCTTTTAAATTATCGTATAGAATAGAAATCAAGAACTAATTAAGAATTAAATTCAGCAATTAAAATAAAAATGCTGACACTATAAGAACACCAGTCAAATTATTTTCTTTTAATGCAGCCACATTCAAGCTAATAATTTAACACCAACCAGCATTTCCTAACGATTTGAAATAACAATTATATGCTTAGTACATAAATAAGAAAAAATGAGTTTTTTCCTGAGACAAACATGTATATATATATATATATATATATCTATTTTTACAATATAACAACATTGCAGATCAAGAAGCAAAGTACCAACAACATAATACATATATACAAGCACACTCATGCTAGTGCGCACACGCCAACGGACAATAGATATGCAATGGAATCGTGTTTAAATACGAATTTGTTTCGTTTAAAGCACCACACAAAATGAAAATTGAGTAGTAAAACCTAACTATGATTTTAAATTATTGATAAAACTGTCACAAAACTCATGATGTAGCTTGGTTTTAAACGGAACTTGTTTCTAGGCGGCTGTGCAAAAGAGATTCTGTAATTTGGATCTGTGATTACAGTGCTTTGACTTATACATACCTAGATTTTATTTATTATAGTCTTACTCAGCTATAACATACTAATTAGAAGCAGGAAACCTGTATGTTAAATGAATATAGAAATTGCATTAATAAAGCTTCGAAAGTTCATGTTTAATATTTGTAGTGGTTTATATATTATGACAAGAATTGTTATGGTATCGGTGTTCAAAGTCTGTTACAGCAAAAAATACATTAAGTAGAGTATTATTGTACATTTTATTTGATAGATGAATATGGGAATAGGATTTACAAAATTATATACATGTTTTCTATTTATTGTGTACATAAATAACAATCATTAAAGCAAAGAAATAAATTATTTTAAAATATAGATTTTCTTTGTATCACAAATAATATTTGTAGTGCTACTAACCTGGTTTTGTATTCAAATTTAAATTTTATCAGATCATTGAACTATATGTTATTTGAACTAATGACTGTTCAGTTCATTGTGGGTGACTGCATCGTTTTAACACTTTACAACATAGTTGGAAAGTGTTTATGACTTTGTTCATTCTGCCTGTCTGTCTGTCTGTCTGTCTGTCTGTCCGTTAGCACGATAACTGTCGTAAAAATGACTATGAAAATGAAATTTTAGTATGTTTTTAAGACGGTCTGTGGGACCTATGGGAATATAAATGAATAATATCCCCCAATTAGTCTTGAATTGAACCCAGGTTGAAAAAATGAAATAAATACATGGAACCCTATGGGACCTAATTTTTCAGACATTTTTAAAGCGAATTTAAAATTCACAAATTGCTTCTAAAGTTTTAGGAAATATTCAAATTATTCCATAAAATATATAAAAAAATTTCAGTAAAATATGTTAGGTAGTTTTTTAAATAAAAATTATTTAATATAGGGAGAAAAACAAATTCAATTAAATTCTGACTCTTGCTATATCCTCCAGAAAGAAAAAAGAGATATATTATATAATAAATATCTTTCCAAGAGTTTAATTATTTTATATATAAGAGAGGTTTCACATTTTAAAATAAATATGGTAGATAACAATTTTTCAAATTTTTAAATAAAATAAATTATTATAGTATTGTGATGAATGAAACGATTGGAAAAATGTTTATGAATGAAATGCTGTTTTTATATAGAGACTATTTATATTTCGATGACGTCATTTGAATAAAGTTCATTTGTTTTCGATGAAGTTTTCAAATATGATAAATTATTGTAGTATTATGGTGATTTTAAAAATATTACCGAAGAATGCATCGCATTTTAGAGATATTAAACCAGGCAATTTATATTTGAATGAAGTTCATTTTCTTCAATGAAGTTTTCAAATATAATAAATTAATGTAGTATTGTGATAATTTTAAAAATATTACCGAGGGATGTATCGCATTTTAGAGATGTGTATATAAAATTGCATTGAAGTTGGAAAGTGTTTCATAATCAATGCTTTATGCATGATTGATCTTTCTTGTTTTTTTTCAGTTTGTTCATATGGCAAGGTAATGTTCATAATTTTATATTACTGCTTACTAATAACCTGATAAAATTAAAATTTTCTGTCTTGTTTTCAATAGTGTGTACAGTACAGCTGTTTGTTGTATAAGATATAACTAAAATATACTAAATGTTAAGTATTAAAACAAATGGAGAAAAAAAAAGAATTCGCAATATAAAGTCAATTGACTTTCTGCCAAACTTCATTCGAAATTAACTGCACATTGCATTCTTTCACATAGACCAAGAGTAATGTTATAGAAAAGGATATCCCTATAACATATAGCAGTGCATTAGATATACATAGCCATTACTAACAGCAAGAAAACACATTTTTTCCCCAAGATGGAAGTAGAGCACAAATGAGCCAAGTTCCTGACCATAAGGTTTGGATAAGTCCCAAAGGGTCAATCTCAAATGGGTCGATGGGTCACCACTACTGATCACTTGACATCTACTAATATAGGCTGGTTGTAAAGTAGAAACTTCATTAAAAATATGGCATATAATAAATTAGTAACAGTATCGATACCATTACTAATTTGTTATGTGTTGTATTTTTAACAAACACGATTCACTTTGTATCCCATTGTGTTATTGTATTACATTCTGATTAAGTGAATATTAAACTGTTAATAAATTTTACTTAATGTTCTAGAGTGATTAAAATAGAAATAAACTTAATTGTAGATAAAAGCTAAAAGGAAAGTCATATGGCTATTGTGTACAATTGTAAAAAAAGAAGAACACCTATGGCAATTGCACAATTAACATCGCAGAACAAATAGGGATTAATGTCCTCTACAAATATCAATATTTAAAATTTGCATAGAAGGGTATCTTCATAGTTATTTTGGTACTAACTCAGAAATCTTCAAGGCAACCCTCATTGATCATTACATATTCAGATTCCTTGAAAAATTTCATGCTGATTAAAAGAAAATAATGAAGGCCCAAAATTGACTGATAAAATCCTTAAAACCCATTTAAGAGAGTGTCTAAAAATTGAACTCTGTAGCAGCAGAAAGCGCAGATTCCAATCTTATAAGTCTGGTTCTGCTACCAGTATGTAATGTTCTGTCACTTTTTAACTACATTTTGTGTGTGTGTGTGTGTGTGTGTGGGGGGGGGGGGGGTTGAAGACCTAGGCCACCCGACTCACCCTAGGGTACGAGCAACAGAATGAGTACGGGAGGGGGGGGGGTGTTACACATAGATAGTCGTTTTTGAAACATGAATTAGGTGTGGTATTCAATGTTTTTAATCATAAATGGTTTTCTTCCAATAACGGTGTAAATAAAAGTTAAAACTTTTTGCCCAAAATCTGACATTTCATTATTGAATTTATATTTAATTTAGTACGATGTTATTCATTTGCATGCTTTTTTCGTTGAGAAAAATGGTCTAATCAACGTATCACAAATGAAGTTTGTTATAAACACGCAGATATTTTCTGTTTAAACCTTTTATGCTTTGAGTTCAATGTTGTCTAACACTGATGACACATTGCCTATGTTTAAATGTTTATTATGACGATTCTATTAATATTTTCTGAGATGTAATTATATTGATAGTTCGATGATTATAGTGATATTTTCTTAGCGATCCTATCCCTATTTCACACCTGTTATTTTTCATTTTAGGAACTCACTTAGTTAAATTAAGGGGGGGAGTAAAGAAATAATGCTATTATCAGAATATTTGATTAAAGTTAAGAAAATGTCAATAAAATATAATATTTTAGAATAAATATAGAAATATTTCATAAAATTTATAAATAAATAAAATTTAACATTCATTTATTCATGCTTAAGGAGTATTCTAACTTCATTGATTGGCAAGGCAATATTACAATATCATAATGTTTATTTTTTTATGATTTTGCATTTATGAAAAGTGTTGAAATGGAGGTCATATATTAGATGTTGGATACCTTGATTTCTAAATGTAATTGAACAAATATATTTTAATTATAAATTCTTATAATAATGCTGTTTACTATGATACTGTAAAAGTACTACACAGAATTGATGGAGAAAGATATAGATCCCTAAACTTAGGTGACTAAATAAACAGCCATTGGACGTAAGAAACCAGTGATTGGACACCGAATTTTCGTAGAGTGTAAAATATTTTAAGTGCATTGGCACTTGCCGGCTGTTTTGAGGGTGTTGGGTCCAATCATCACCACCAACGACCATTACCTCCGATTATCAGTTATCACCTACTTCCAAATAGATTCTTTATACTTTACACCTTCGGGCAGTCTTGGTCGAAAGGGAAAAAAATATTACCAACTATCGGGGGTGCTGGTCCAATCCCTACATCCAAAGGATGATCCCTGCATGTCTGGGTGTCTGAAGTGGTAGAGAATCCATTTTAAACTGAGGTCTTATTCTAATTAATCACAGGACGTGCCAAAAATGACCCTGGATATCGAATTTTCACTACCCTTTACAAATCAGTGTTTCCTACATACCAAACACAATATAAAATACTAAAACTGGTAAAATTCCTAACTTTGCATTTAATTCAGTTTCATTTATCTATTTACTACTATATATTTACGTGCAATTTTTTTCGTCAATTTAGAAATGGCCCCCCAATAAGCATAATAATCACATTTTGAATAAAATTTAATAGCACACTCAATATTGCATGGATATAACTAAAATTTTATAAACTGATGTTTCAGACGCAGCTGTATCAAATGGTGCCAAAATTAACTACTGTTTCTACTTATAATTTTATGAATGCACATTTAATAATTAATAATAAATATTTTAAATATGTCTGAATATTAAAATTTATATGAATTTTGTTTGGATTTTTTAGTAGAAAAGTATATAAAAACAATTTCTTTGGAAAATTGATTTATTGCAAATATATCCCAAAACTGAAAAACCCGTTTAACATTAGGATCAGCAAATTTTAAACACTTACAAATAGATGAAAAATCTTTTAAAAAAGGTAAACTTTTTTTTAAATCCGCTTGAAATTTTATATAGAATCTGAATATGTAATGATCAGTGGCGGTTGCTCATGAAGATTTCAGAGTTAGTGCCAAAATAACTATAAAGACATAAGTAAATTTTAATCTTTACACGACATTAATCTTTATCGAATGATATTTTACATTTTGTTCTGTGATATAAATTGTGCAATTGCAGTCGTGTTTTTTTATTTTGACGGCTGTGCATTTGTATCTCTTTATGGTGTAACTAGCCTAAGTGAATATTAAACTGTTTATGACTTTTTATTTTATTCTTTATAATGTCTGGTGACTAGTATTGCATTTATTTATCGTATATTATAAAATAAAGACTACAGTGTTTCTTTTAGTTACAATATTTTTGCATCAGTTTGTTCCTGTAACAATTTTGTGAGATATTATTACATTGCAATGGCAGGACTCAGTATCTGATGCATTGTATATATTTCTGTGGTAAAAGATTTATTGAATTAAATATTTATTTGAACTATTAATTTTTGCTGACATAAACTATAAGGGACTATTATATCTAAAATAGTATATTCCTATGTGATAGAAATGTAGACGAAAAAACATTTTTTCGGGATATTGAATTTTTCTAATTCATTTGTAAAGCTGAAAGCTCATACTATAATCTGCAGCACTTTAAAAATAGGTAATTGTAATTTTTTGGTTAATAATTTAATAATGTCTAATCCTAATGTCTAATTTGGGTTTTGTAGTTAAAAATTGCGATGTATATAATTTGAATTAGGTTTGATTGCAACATTAAAAAATATGTATTTTGGAGTTGTAGGATGTGCTAATTTTTGTATAATAGTATAATGATTTTTTCCCTGTGAATATGTCATAAAATATAGCATGAATGTAATACTAGCTAAAATATTTGTAGTTTCAAGCACTAAATGAAGTAATCAAATGTGTTAATTAGAAATAGATATTTAAAATATTTATTAATATGAATTGGCATTTTAGAAGTTAATTTAACATTCTGTAAAATTTATTTTGTTTCAAATGAAATCAGACAGACACCAAGCCACACTAGCGTCATCTATCAATGGTATTTTCAAACTTTTTGTCCGTAGGAACGTGTACAGAATTAAATATTATGTAGCTACCTAATTTTAAGTATTTTTTCTCGTATTATTTTTTTTTATGGACTTGGTTTACTTGTGCTCTGTTCTGCACTACCCATATAATTATGAAAATTAATGATGGTAGACTCATCTTTACACGATCCAACTGTAACGGCAAATTTGCCTGGACCATCTTACTCTGTACTTACCTTTGCATCGATTATGCGTACTTCATCTGTCGAGGCTAAAGTTACAGGAATTTTAATGATCGACCAAAGAGAAAGCAACACCATGATCAAAACGATAGAGAGTTTATGTTTGTGTATTCCATGAAGTATGATTAACTGTCTGATGGTGACCTTGATAATCGGAACACATTTATGTTACACGGATAGTGTCAAATTAATGCTAACGTTAATAATAACACTAAACTGAACACCCAAGTAATGGCAACAAGGTAAAACTGTAATACAAAGCCCATTTTTATTTCTTATGCTATTGAGTAATTGCCACACTTATCTGAATCAAATTAAGATCAATATTGTTTAATTGAAGCTTGGGCCAGCATGGCAGAAAAATTTCCCATGTCTGCTAATTGTGCCAAAGTATACTAACATGAATTATTTTATACAATGGTACTATCTTATCAGTGGCGGTGCGTGCATAGGCACTGCGGCACTGCGGGAGCGACAGTGCTTTCTCTTCCTCGCAGCCTGGCGTACAGCTTCCTACTTGCGCATGCGCACAGCAGTCAAACACCACGCTCCTGGAACTGTGAAGCGTGGTGTTTGACTGTTGTGCACATAGGAAGCTGCACGCGAGGCTGCGAGGGAGAAAGAGCATTGTCGCTCCCGCAGTGCCGCAGAGCCTATGCACGCACCGCCACTGTATCTTATCATCGTATCTATTGTAGTTCTTGCTGCAAAATAATAATGTTGCTCTCATTCTGTATTTGAAATCACTGATTCAAACAGCACAGATTTATTTACGTTTATATAAATATCATAAATGTATTATATTCAAGTGCATGAATGATGAGTAAACAGTCGCTCCTATGCTATATTATCATCTGTAGAACTAATGCTAGATATAATACTTTAGCACAAAATAGTATGAAAAGTTATATAAATATAAATAACTAATTTTGTGATTCACATGTTATATCATATTTCTACAAGATAAATGAAATATTTCATTAAACTATAAGTTGAGGTTTTGCTTAATCAACATAAAAAGATAACTATACAGTAAATAAATAAATAAATATTTATGCTTATATATTCATATTTAATTTGTTATGTGATCATATCTGTAACTTTGTAAGCTTTTTCGATGGGAGAGGGGGGGGGGGGAAGAAGATGAAAGTTAACATCTGTGAGCATTGGAAATAGACTTATTTATTTCTGCTCTGCTTCATACCAAAAAGTTATTTATATGACTTGATTTATTCCACTCTTGTACTTGATTTTTGGAATACATTTCAGTTTAAAATATGCTTTACAGTTTCTAGGAAATTTCTAGATAGGAATTCCAAATCCAATAATGGCTTTATAAGGTTAGAGATGGTGATTCAAAATATTAAAACAGCCATCCAACCATAATCTGGAATTCGGGAAACTTACTTGCAAATGAGTGGATAAAAAATATGTACTGGATTAATTATTTTATCTAGTACTGAAAGAATGTTTTATATATACGATGTTTTCTAATGGTAAAAGTGCTGAAAATCTCTCTCTATAAATTATTTTCGCCCATCTACACATATTTTTTTAGCAACTGTTTAAATTTAAAGCAGTGTTATCTCTGAAAATGGATATCCAAAACATGTACTCCATGCATACTAAGTTCTAATGAGAAATCTATATTTCTTGATTACCTTTCCTATGTTTTCTATCAATCGTTCTTTCCCTTTACTTAACCGTCAACCATCATACTTTTGATCAATCATTCCATATGATGTTTCCCCTTTATTCTCAATCCTTTTATTGTTTACTAGAAAGTGTACCATGGATTTAAAGTAGGGATTAATTAAATAGTGAATTTCTTTTTTGTTTTCATAAAAAAGTTCAAATTCAGAACCTGTGCATGTAAAGCAAAATATCTTCATGCTTAAATAATATATATATATATACTGTGAGAAATATTCCAATATAAACTTCTAATCTAAAGTTGATTTATAACTATGAATCTGAAATTCGTATTCACACGACTTCAACCAAATGATATCGGGCCTTTTACTAAATAACTTTCCTTTCATATGGTGCTTTTATGATTGAGGTTGCTTTTACGATTGGTGATTTTGATAAAAACAATTAATAATTTAATTATCAGGAATATAAAGGCATGTAACATGCTGAGGAAGTTTCGAAGAGGGCATGTATCTTCTGACAGCCTTGGACGTCTGGCGGCCTTCACAATGTCTGTATAGACGCACTCCTCCGTAAACTGGCAGAGCGAAGAGAGAAATCCCAACAGCCAATGCTCCAGCACACAGAGCCAGGGCACCTAGCAGAGGTGCTGCGACGAGTTTCCCGCCTGAAAAATTGTATAAATTACTAATAACCCTGTGCTTTACATTGCAAAATTTAAACACAAAGTAGTAGCTTCACAGTGCTGTAGTCTAGCGCGACCAAATTTGAAGAATGGTAAATATTTTAAATTTATTTTTCTTATTAAGTTGGTTGGGGAAAATACTTTTAAGAGAGTAAATACACTGCGGATATTCGAAAATGAAAGGATTTTTGTTTAGATCGCAGAAAATAGATAAACGACTTTTTAAAATTCAAAAGTACGTTTAAGGAAATGCAAAGTATGAAACTTTTGAAAAAACAGTCATTATCTGTGATCGCTGTCTGACATGTTATCTTCACAGTTGGCAGGATATCTCTTAATGGTTTTAATTGAAATAAGAAAATCAAAGTAAATCTTAAAGTTTAGAACTAAACGCAGTCAACATGATATGATTTTTTTATATTCTATGTGAGAAATAAATGGCAGCCATAAAAACAAAAATCTGATGTGAGCAGCACATGACTTTCCTTATATAATGCAATGAATTTACTCCTTTTACAATAAAAAAATAATGTATAAGATCCACGGTACAGTATTTTTAACGTTGAAACGTACATTTGGCAATTTTCGGGATGACAACATGTAAAACTATTTCAAAGTACCCAATTAATTTATATTTCGTGCAACTTTAAATAAACAATTATCAGTATTGACAACATCCTCAATAAGCGATATAGTCTACATATTAAAATATTTTAATAATTAATTTATCAATTAGGTGTCATTTCAATTAATTTAGTGCCATTTTTGCAATTTTGACGATATTTTTGTCAATCTGGGGCGAAATATAGCCAAGTTGGCTTTGCTAAATTATTCGCCAAGTTTGCCAAATACATAACCAAGTGTTACAGGCAAATGAAGAGAAGGACATTTCTTATATACTAGAAGGTATGCCCGTCATATGACGGAAATCATAATTTGCGAAACATTACTTCCCATGTGGCATCACTTTGGCAAAATTTAAAATAGTCGCCAAGTTGCCAACGATCCGCTAAATTTTTTGGCAAGTGTTACGGATGGACGGAGAAATGGGTTATTCTTATAGTCAACTCTTATATTCTTTTCAAGATATCGAACTGTTATTTTTATCAATTTAGTGAAAATTTCGTTAATTTGGTGACATTTAAAAAGTCGCCAAATTGGCCACATTTCGTCAAATTTGTCGCCAAAATCTCTCCAAGCGTTATGGACCGAGAAATAAGTTATTCTTATAGCAGATAAATGACTATTGACGTCCAAATACAAAAGTATTACCCAAAGTATCTTTTCTCATGAATGGAACGAGCTAGATCCACGAGAATGACAACAAATTGATCGCATAATATTACATATGAAAAGTGAACAGATTTTACAATAGTTAATATTTTTTTTATTTTATGTGATTTTTTGATACATTTATATAAAAAATGTGCAATATCTCGAGAACGGTTCGTGCTAGCGTTCTAAAGTTTGTGTCAATCGTTTTCTAATGAAAAATTACATAGGAAATGACTATTTATGTAATTTTAAAGGCTGTAATTTTTTGAGGATTTTGAACTTTCAATTATGTTTAAAAACAATAGGCTTCCAATTTTCACGGATTGTAATTTTTGTATCAAATTTTGATCCAATCGCTCCATTCGTCTCCACAGACTCACTGATACACACACGCATACACAAACATCATCTCAAAAACGTTTGATTCGTGTTCAGGGATGCTTGAAGCATGCTCTCCCGTCGAAAACTCGAATGCCAATTTTCGACCCCATCACAGTACTTTTCTTATACATTATACTATGTATATAAGGAAAGTAATATACATTATACTATGTATATAAGGAAAGTAATATACATTATACTATGTATATAAGGAAAGTAATAGAAGAAAAAAGTTTCTTTTTTCCATGATCCAACAATCTAATAAATGAAGTTGTACATTGACCAGTAGATATTGAAAGCAGAGATTTACTTATAAACTTAGATTACGGTATGGGAAATTTCCTTAGCGATAATAATACAGTTTTTAATTTCATCAATAGTGTTAAGATTGGAACAAACTTTAGAAAATCAAAGGGATTGATTAGAGACAGAGGGTTTTGCAGAGGTGAGATTTAGAAGTAAAGAGGCATGAAAAAACATAATGGTCGCCATCACCATAGTTATTACAAAGACAGGTGGAGGTAGATTTGATTTTAAAGTAAAAATTATACTTTAAAAAGGTCCATGTCTAGTGATAAAGTAAATTAAACATTTATTATAAATTTAGAAATTAGTATTAATATTTGGTAAAAAATAAATAATTCTGGCAGAATCACTATAGTTCTACAGGATTTATAATCAGTTAGATATTTTTAGATATGAGACATGGTAGTAAAATGAATGGGAGGAATGCCAGTGATGGAGAATAGAGGAATTTTAGAAGTGATACGATACCCGGAACAAAATTTTTAGAAGGAAGACTCTTTGAAGGCAAATAAGCTTATTAATTTGAATTAAGGAGAATCCCCCTCCCTCCCCCCAGATGCCAGAGCCATAGATGATGATTTTTTTAATAACACAAAGATACCAACATTTTAAAAATATTTTATTAACCCCCAGTTTGAACCAGAAATTTGACCAAAAGTAGATCAAAATTTAAAACATTTTTCTTTTAGAAAGTAAATATGGGGGTTCCCATATTTACTTTCTAAAAGGTTCCCAAATTTACTCCCTAAAATAGGATTCCTTTTAAGCTAGAGTGAAATTTGCAAAAAATAATAGAACAGCTTTCATCAATCGAAATATCAAGAATTAAGTTATTGAGGGTAGTAGAATTGGGCAAAAAGAGGGAGTTGGTATTTAATTCCAGAATGTTTCTATTGTATTATCAAAATTAATAATAGCGAGGTCATTCGCAAAGGCCTGAAGATAGAAAAGGTCATTATTTAGAAGTAAAATATCATTAAAATAAATATTCCAGAGAATTGGGGAAATGACAGAGCCTTGCGGAGCCCCTTTAGAAATGAATTTAGAAAGTAACAAGGATTCTTTAGAAATGAATTTAGAAAGTAACAAGGATTCTTTAGGTATGTAATAGATCTAAAATTTAGATAGTGAAAAATAAAAATTCTAAAAGGAATTGGAAGGTTTAATTTATCAAAAGTAATGGGAAGAATGTTCCAATTGAGATTGTCGAAAGCATGGCACTTCTCTAGTGTAATTAAAGCTACATGATGCGATGTTTTAAGTTTCTCAATAGTGCTTAAAAGTTTTTAAGTGCACAACTATGGAGTTCGAGGAACCCAAATTGGAAAGAGTGGACAATTTCCTTAGTCTATAACCAAAATTTTAATTTATTGATAAATATTCTTTCGAAAATATTTTTTAAGTGGGAAGGAGACAAATAGGCCTAAAAGAGGAACAATTTGAGGGATATCTACCAGTTTGAGAAAGTGATTGTGACGTTTTTAAGGCAATCTGAGAAAAAAACAGAATTTAAAACAAAGATTAAATAATTTCAGGAAGAAATTTTGATTAAAATTAAAAAGACATTTCCAAATTTTGTAGTCCAGGTTATCTAAACTAGGAGCTTTACCATTTTTGAGATTGTTAAAGACTAAAGCTAATTCAGATAAAGAGATAACCCCCCAAACCTCCGAAGAAATGGGAAATGAAGGTAAGGAAATAAAACTATTGTTACCATTAAAACAGTAATCCATAAGACGTTTAATTTTATCAGAATAATTTAGGTTAGGGTTATCCTGAAATTTAATGTTAAGTTTCCCATTTTTAATGAGTTTATGAAATACAAATTTAAAGTGGGAGCCAAATTTGGCATTACAGTTATTGCAGAAAGATTTCCACGAAACAGATTTAGATTTATTTATCATTAATTTGAACTTAACCTTATTAAGTAGTTCTGGCTTTAGTGATTTCATCCGGAGTTGAAGAGTTTTTAATTAGGGATTTGATTCTTTTAGAGCGAGCACTATCCATTTCTGAATTTGGAAAGTTCCTTGGACCACCAGGAAAAATCAATGCGCCGAGAACGTTTCTTTTTCCTAATAAATTTGAAATCTCAGTTCTGGACAATATTGAGAAGGAGTTTAAAGAAATGGTCAAGGAAGGAGGAATTGTTAATATTAATTAGAAGAGATCGGCTGTCCCACTAGATAACTTCCCAGACTGTCACACCAAGTGTTAATGAGCATGTGACGTAGGCCAGTTCTTCTCCACATACGTATGCGGCGGTCATCAGCACTCAGAGAGAAGCGGGATTCGTCGCTAAAGACAACATCCCGCCAATCGGATACTGTCCAGACTGACTGAATTCGGCACCAATCTAGATGACTCTGCTTATGTTGAGGAGTCAGTGATAGGCACCCTAATGGATGTCGACACCAAATTCTACCTTCTGCCAGTCGTCTCCGAATAGTATCCCTTGATACAGGATGCATGGAGGATGACAAATGACTGATAGCACCGCCGCCATTGGTGTGGATGTGGCTCCTCTCCAGACTGCACGATCCTCTTGAGCAGGCGTGTGTCTGGGGTGTCCTGGGCCTCTGCGATGGTTACATATGCCTTCTCTGATCCACTGTTGCCAACACCGAGCAACTGCCATATTCAAGATGGCGACTGACATGTCTGTTGGATCAACCAGCTTCCCTTAGGCCTATGATGCGACTTTTCTCTAAATCCGACATTTATTCATAGCGCCGTTGAGTACATCTCAAAGGAATATTTGTAGCCAACTTGCAGTATCAAAGCAGAAAATCCAGTTCCAATTGCTCGTGAGTGAGAACACCGGCCGTTTTAAATAATACACGATGCGTCGTTCTCATGCGCGTTACATCAGTTCTATAACGTCATTAGCGCTGACAGTTTGATCATTTACATAACTTTTATAACGACATTTGCATGCCGAGTTTCGCGGATGTAGCTCAATCTTTTAATGGTGAATGCTGCGGTATGCATAACATAGTGCCGCCAGACCATTAGAATTCAAAGTATAATTAAAATAAAATCTTCTACATTCCACAAAAAATTGTAACACTTCGTTTGGAAATTTTGAATTAGATGTATGCATATGTAGGCTAAAGGAAGAGGTTACCATCGCCTCCGTCCATTCATGCCATTCAAAGCTTTCAATCATAGGCGAATATACGGGAAAAGGTGTGTGTGTGTGTGTGTGGGGGGGGGGGGGGGGGGTTCAGGCTCACCCTAATGAAACTGACTTACCAACTTCGTTCTCATACTTAAAAAATAATTACATTTTTACCTAGTGAAAATACAAATGAATTATTTTATAAATCAATACCTAACATGTTATATATAATTATCTCTCTATATTAAAACAAGTAGGATCAATCATGCATAAAGCGTTGATTATGGAACACTTTCCAGCTGAAATGCAATTTCATTTCAGCATCTTTAAAACGCGATACATTCAGCGGTGATATTTTAAAATTATCACAGTACTACAATAATTTATTATATTTGAAAACTTCATCGAAAATACATGTACTTTATTCAAATGACATCATCGAAATATAAATCGGCTGGCTCTCTATATAAAAGCAGTGAATATTTCATTCATACTTTTTTCCATTCCTTTCATTCAGCGGCGATATTTTTAAATTTATCACAATACTACAATAATTTATTTTGCTTAACAATTTAAAATCATGGAGGTAAAAGTACTTTCTAACTCCATGCTTAAAACTTCATCGAAAAAAGCAATACTATAGAATCGTCTGCTTCTCTATGTAAAATCAATGAATGTTTCATTTTTATCAGCTATATTGCAGACTCCAGAGCTAAATATTCTCCAGAGCTAAAAGAAATTCAGCAATTCTTATACAACCCATCTTACAGCTCGATATGTTTACATTCTCCATTCGTGAAAATTAGACTTCGGTGTAGAAATAATCAGAGTTTGAGAATAATTTATACTCAGAAATATTATAATTGTGTTGGTGCAGTATATAGATGCACAGAAAAAAAAAATAAGGCGGTTTAATACGGATGAAACACTAAATATAAATTAAAAAGAACTTTAAAAATCACGATTTTGACACAAGATGGATGCCGGGGCGCGGTAGCCCATTGGTTAGCGCGCTGGAGTTGCACTCGGTAGGCCCGGGTTCGATTCCAGCCACTGCCAAAACTGCCGCCGTGTTCATGCGGAGTACGATCACGTTAAACATGGGGGTCCGAAAGTCCTTCCGAGAGGTTGGTGGTAGGGGAAGGAGGGTACGGTCCCTGTGGATGCTTCCCGCACTGGGTTCCGGTCTAAATTGGGTGGCACTTCCCTACCGTCCAAACAGTTACCTTACACCTTTCTGGTAGGTCGGACGGTCTGGGTTTCAACAACAACAACAACAAGATGGATGCCATATTTGATTTTGAAGTGGGTCACATTTAGTTTAACACAACGGGCGTATTACGCAAGCGGCACGAAGCGAGCTTTGCAAGCAAGGGAGAGGAGCCCCCTAGTAGCTTAAAAATAATTTAATGTCAAAGTCAAAGCCAGGATATTTGAGCTGCGAGTTCGCACCCAGAACAGACTAGCAATTGCAAGATTGCGATTTTTTGTAAGCATATACCTACATAGTTGAATTTTCGGAGGACGGAGCCCTCTTTAACACTTTCCAGCATAGTTGAAAAGTGTTTATGACTTTGTTCATTTTGTTTGTCTGTCCGTTCGTACAATAACTGCCGTAAAAATGGCTTTATCAAAATGAAATTTTAGTATGTTGTTGAGACGGTCTGTGGGACATATCGGAACATAAATGAATAATATTACCCAATTAGTTTTGGATTGAACCCGGGTTGAAAAAGTGAAATACATTGAACCCTATGAGACCTAATTTTTCAAGCATTTTTTAATCGGAGTTAAAATGCACAAATTGCTTCGAAAATTTTAGAAAATATTTAAATTATCTCATAAAATATAGGAAAAAAAATTCAGCAAAATATGTTTGGTAGTTTTTTAAATAAAAATTAAAATAATTACACCCAAATTATTTGAAGAGATCACGTGACCCACTTCAAAATAAAATATGGTTTCCATCTTTTTTCCCAGTGTTAAAATCGTGATATTTAAATTTCTTTTAAATTTATATTTAGTGTTGCATCCGTCTTAAAACCGCTTTTTTTTTTTGCCTATTTCCTGTGGATCTATATTCTGTGTCAACGCAATTACAATATTTTTGAGTTTAAATGATCATCAAACTTTGATTATTTCTATAACGAAGCCTAATTTTAAAGGATACAGAATGTAAACAAGTGATTGTAAAATGAGTTGTATAAGAATTGCTGAATTTTTTTCACACCAAATTATTTAGCTCAGGAGTCTGGAATAAAAGGGATATGAATGAAATATTCATTGCTTTTATACAGAGGACCAGACGATTTCTATTTCGATGGCGTCATTTGAATAAAGTTCATTTTTTTCCATGAAGTTTTAAGTTTTTAAATATAATAAATTGCTGTAGTACTGTGATAATTCAAAATATATCAGCGCTGAATGTATGGCATTTTAGAGATGTTTAAATAAAATTGCATTGCAGTTGGAAAGTGTTTGATAATCAATGCTTTATGCACGATTGATCTTTCTTGTTTTAAATTTCGATTTAGTTTATTAGTAATTCTACTTTTCATGCACTTTTGAGGTGAAAAGTTTTGTTCTCTACGGTCGAAGATTTAATTGGTTGAGCCAATTGCTAATTTCTCTAGCTTGTCTTCTGGCAGAAACGTTACAAAATGGCCGAGGTTTGTGTTATTGAAGCTTTAAAAACATTAAACGTATAGATATTTAATTCAAAACATGTTAGTTAATATACACAATGTTAGTTAATATACTTGGGGCAATGTGAAATGTTGACAATCATATGCCTTATCGTTTATTCTTATAAACAAACAGAGCGTTTTACAACTATTGTTGTCATAAACATTACGATTGTTATATAGCACAATAATTATATATTTTATTGTTGTGAAACTCTCTATACTGAAAACGTAACACGATATTTTGCCACTGTATTACGAATAAACGGCAAAACGTACAGTTATGAAATTTTGCCGTTTGTTTGTAATACGATAAGAAATGTTTTTAATAGCAGGCGGCACGAAAGAGTTCGCGATGCAAACTCAGTGAGCACCAGCGATTAGGAGACGAAGCCTGCCGATTCACGAAGCGAGTTACAGGGTTACAGCTTGCAGGGAGCCTGGGGGGGGGGGGGCCGAGCTGGGTGAAAGTGCTTACGAAGCGAGTTACGGGAGTTGGTGGCGAACAGGGAGCGGAGCCTCTGAATACCGGGGTTTGGTGGGTGTCAGCAAGCATATGAGACGTAGGCGGTCACTTGCAAGGTTGGGTTGAAAAAGCCCGCGAAGCGAGATCCAAGGGTTGGTCAACGTCAGTTAACAGGAAACTTCCCAACGGCCGTAGCACACCTGTGTAGCAGCCGGCACGAAAGTGCCGGCGAAGCGAGTTTTGAAGGATAGCGAACGTAGCAAGCCTGGAACAGAGCCCCCTAATATAATGAAAAAATGTTAAGAAAGTTTTAGTTAAGTGAAAACATCTATGTTGGCCCCATTAGATAATTCTCCTACTAATCAATTGAAAGTTGCAGTTCAAAATAAGTCAACTTTAGAATAAAATGACTCAGAAACTTAGCTAAACCTGTGGTAAAGGCAACATCCTAGGGTATATTTTATGACTAAAACCATGTTAGTAGTTGTAAAAGGAATGGACATGACCTTCTTTATAAGAGGCCCTCTTCCAATCCAAAGTAGAAATGATAAACGCAGGGAGTCAAAATATGGCGAGGTTCTTTTGTTTTCGTTTCGAAGAAAATACTATTATAATATTAACATTGATGGGTGAACTTTGATGGTGGTAAAATTCTAGGGCGTAGCTTTTTTTTTTTCTTAGTAAAATAAAGGCGTGTAAATTTGACATTTAGGGCCCCCTCAAATGACGAGATGAAACCCCTTTCCTTTTTCTGGGAGTAAAGCTGTAAGTCTGTGACCGGCTTTGAGTCGGTGTTTAAAAGTGATGGGGCCCTGGCCATCTTTATAAAAAAGTCAAAGTGTTATGGTATAAGCATCTAGGGGCCCCAAAGATTCTGGGTTCCTTCGTTTTCGTTTCGTATTATCCTTCAGGGATGGGTCCTAAAATATTGAGGAAAAGCTCAATTCTTTAGGATGGATGAAGGCATGTAAGTTGATGGGGGACCGCCTCAAATAATGCAGATCTGGTCAAATTATTTAACTTTTTATAAATAGGAAGTCGGTCATTTTAACTCGTAAGTCGTGGAAGTTACGGGCCCGATACCCCGCTGGTTAAGGCACGGTGATTACACTCAGAGGATCCGAATTCGATTCACGGCTCTGCCCAATCTATCCCTATGTTTACGTGGAGTACGGGCACATTAATTCTGTTTGTTCGAAAGTCCTTCCGAGAGGTTCGTGCCAGGGGAGGGGGGACCGTCCCTATGGATGTCATCCCTACTGGGTTCCGGTCTTCATTGGGTAGCACTGTCCTGACCTTTCACACCGACCTTACACTTTCGGGTAGGTCAGTCGGTCTGGGTCGAAAGAAGAAAAGTTATGGGCCCCTAGCCCTACTCAATATTCTGAAAGCATGTTCTGGCAATAGGACATTTAGTGCCCCTTAACCGTGAGTCCCCTAGTGCGACCGTACTTATCGCATCCCTTACCCTCTGGACCTGCATTTTGTAGTAACAATGGATCCAAGGTTCAGCTCTAGTGGGGGCCCCAAGAGCAAATTTGGGGTATATTGCTCCAAAATTTGAAAAAGTATAAGAAATAATATTGTAGTTGATTGTATTAGCTTCTTAAATACAAATACAAAATATTTCCACTGGCATCATGTATTAGTTCCCTGCTGGTCCCAATAGACTCGGAGTCCGGTCGAGACATTTGTCGAAGCCAAATAATTTATTGAATAACTCGAAGTTAGAGATTTCTAAAGATCCTAAAAGAAAGATTTGCCTGAACTATTGCTGATCTGCAAAATACTAGGCACACTGAAGGTGGCCTTTCAATCCCTATCAGCCCTTTCAACGAAGAGTTGAACGCGATGATCTATTGCGATATCTAATAGCAGGCTTTCCAAGTCATAGCGGGTATAGCTTGTGAGTAAATATTATTTGCAGGGTTGCAATATTATTTATTATACTGTCATTTTGGTGATAGTAAAGCAGCTTAATTTTTTCCTGCTTTTAAAACTCTTTATCTGGAAAATGCGTTTGAGCCAGATCGATAAATGTATTATTCAAGAATTATTAGAAATGCCCTTTTCAAGCAGAAATGAAAAAAAAAAAGTAAGATAAAAATAATTATGGACGGAAGACCAATCTACCTTTGTCAAACTCAAAAGTGTACACAAAGATAAAAAATACATTTATACTCGGAATTTTCAGGCTGCTCAATATCATTTGTACCTATGGTTAACAGGATGCAAAAACCTGAACAAATTAATTTGTCGGCCTTTCTTACTGTTTTCTAAAAATGAGAATACCTGGATGTTTTATAATTTAGAATTTTCAGGAATTTAATTGCTGTATTAAAAAAAGTTTAGAATTTGAAGTTTATTCACTGTTGGAATTTAATTTAATTTTTTGCGGAATATGAGTAAATTTTTGGAAATTTTCGACGAATGCTCGGTAAATTTCCTTATTTTTTTCTAGCCACAAAATCTCTGCCCTAGTTTTAATGAATAACACAGTAGTGGTAACATAATGTATTATCATTACCATTATCGCCCTTAAATACCTTGAGTAGTATTGCAGTGCGATTGACAACGCGTGGTGGTGGTGGTGGTGAGTTGGGGGGGGGGGGAGTAATAAGTACTTCCGCATGACCTACATTCTAAATTAGGATTTGCTATCTGTTATATATATATATATATATATATATATATATATATTTCTAATTTTAGTAAAATTTGCATTTGAAATTTAATTTATATTAATAATTTTGGGATTCGAGAATTTGTGTATGTTTATTGGGTAATGTTTAAATAATATGTAAGTATTTAATCCATAATGTCTCTTAAATTTTAATTGAGATAAAGGTCAATTTTAATTACATTTCTATTAAGAATTTTAATTTAGGTTAATTATTTTTAAAATTCTTTTTCATATGGATTGAAAATTTCAGTGTATCGAATTCAGTTATCGATATATAATCGAATGCTCATTAAATTCAGTAGTCTTTCCATTTATCTAATTTGGCGATCGCCCAATGAGTAAAGGTATATATTGGTTTATATTAATATATATTTATTCCCTGAAATCTGCAAGGGCTGGCTATTCAACTTGAGATTGGGCTTGGTAAAGGCTCAAGTCGAATGGCCAATTTTCTAATTTTTCCAATTATTCCAATTTTTGTATTTGAATGTGTGGTTATTCATACTCTCGTTAACCCTTGTCATTGTACCCGGTATGTATGTTTCTGTGATATATACACACACATTTTTATAAGAATTGTTTTTGTCATTAAAAAGAAACCTAATTTTAACCAAATCGGCCAAATACCCTTTTGCATTCTTCAGAGGTATCACAGTTTGGGAAACACTGTTTTATTGAACATAAATCCATTTTCTTACCGAAAATAGCTCCTCTGATAGCCTTTCTCTGAAGAGGTTGATCAGCCTTGAAGCGGTATTTGCAGCCAAACACACTCAGCTTGCTGTAGTGGTCTCCAAAAAACTTCAAATATCGGAATCTTTCTCCACACTTATAGCAGAAATCAGTTTTACATCGGGTGCAGTGCATGTGATCACATCCAGTAGTGCGTTGGATATAGATCTGTTAGGAAAATATAGTAAAGTAAGTCGTATTTCAATAAAAGCAAAAATGATAGAAAACCTAGTAGGTGTAGTTGATCAATAATGTCTGATGAAGAAGCCACACGAGTTGTCTGAGATATCCCAAAATGTCCATTTCACTGGGCTGCCCATGGGAGTGGCTTCGCCAGAGAAAAAATTATGAGGTGAAAAGATGCAACTGAAAAATTTATATTTCTCAACTCTCCAAATATTATTTTGCTGAAACCTAGTTTACTTGTGATATACTTTTAAACTTTTAAATTTTAATATAAAAATTAAATACTTTTAAATTATAAAAATTATAAACTTGTAGTTAGAATGTTCAAGACAAGTTTGTGGATATTTATACTTGTTGATTATGTATTTCTATGTATGAAAAAATGTGATTCATGATTTCTATTATACAAGCATGCTTTAAAAAGTCCGTTTTATAAGTTTAAGCACAACTGGAAAATCGGGGTTTCTAGAGAACAATAGAAAATAGAACAAAGTGGCATTATTCGTTCATTAGATACTGCAAATCTTTTTATATAATCCATATCAAAATATGTAAATAATTGTTTTTATCATGACTTTGACACAAAATTAAAAAAATAGCCGGTTATGACAGTCTCAAAAGTTTAAGCACAGTACAAAACAATTCTGGTATAAAACATACATAATAAAGTTACTTATTGATAGTATTTCCATGGTTTCGTATCACTTCACACAAACGTGCTTCCATTGACAAAATCAATTTTTGAAATATTTCTGGTTGCAGGGAGTACCATGCTTTCTCAATAGCCAATATAAGTTCCTTAACAGAGTCATATTGCTTTCCATTGTTGTAAATTTGATGGGTTAAGATAATCCAGACATTCTCAATAGAGTTAAAGTCTGGACTCAAAGATGGCCAGTCCAAAACTTGGATATTTTGCTCTGAAAGCCATTGCTTGGTAGAAATGGAGGTGTGTATGGAGGCATTGTTGTGCTCAAATTCCCATTCAGACCCACCAAGAAACTCATCCAATGGAAGCAAATGTTGCTGAAGTGTTTCTTGATACTTCATTGAATTTTGTCTTCCTTGAACAATGGCAAAGGAGGACGGACCATTAACCCCCCCCCCCTCCCAAACTATCACAGATTTACCGCCCTGCTGTCTACTGAACAGGGTCCTTTCCTCTTTCCTGAGGTCGTGCCAATAAGAGTTCCAGCCATCAGGGCCATCCAAATTCCATTTTTTCTCGTCTCTGAAGAATATTACTGAGATCCATTTGTCTCCATAAGACATGTACTTTCGAGCCTACTCCATTCTGTGTTTCGTATAACGCGATTTTAAACATGGTTTGCAAGCCATTTTCTTCAGAACAATGTTGCTGCATCACCTGATACGTTTATGTATTGTGTTCTATGAGATCTTTACGCCGAGGTTATTTTTTAGTTGACGTAAGGACATGTTTTGTGTTGACACCAATATCTGAATCCGTCGATCTGTCTGCTCACTCGTTACACGAGGCCGTCCATATCTTGGTTTCCTATCGAAATAGTAGTCCCTGGCAAGTACTTGATATATACCACGCTTTGATCGATTAAAAGTAATAGCAATTTCACGAACAGTCTTACCTTCAGATTTTAACTTTAAAATCCTTGAAATCTCCACTTCCGTAAACTCCAAAGACTTCGGCATTTTGATTCAGAGCAGAAGTTATCTCTTTGCTTTTCTACCACTCAGGAAAAACGTCATTGTAACGTCATCGCCAACCGTTTGTAAAATTTTGCATAAAGTGTTTAAACTTTTGAGACAGTGTTTTTCATCAAACTTTTCAAAATGTGTAATTTTTAACACATTTTTAGTGTTGTACACAATAAAATGAGTTTATTTTATTTCATTTCGATTACATTTTGATTATTTAGCGTTAAATTTTATTTCATATTTTTCCTTTTAATTTTATGAGCATCTTTATTTTGTGTGTAAACTTTTGAGACGGACCTTAGTTCTTAAAACATGTACGGCAGGTTCTGTTATAAAACATGTAAACTTTTAGACTCATTTTAAGCCTTTGTACATTACGTATACCCCGATCATTTTACCTTAATTAAAAATATTTCTGTAACCATTCTCAAAATAATCACTTAATGAATACTCCTGTTTCACTTTTTGCTTGATTAGCAATAGAATTGTAATTGAAGTGTATTTTTTTAATTGCATGATTAAAGTGCATATTTACGCATTTGAAACAAACCAATTTTTAACGACCAAAGCCATTGTTCGTTATTTGGTGAGCCTACTATTTGTAGGTAAATACACAGTCAATTAAAAGGAGGTGTTCGATATTTGGAAATGTCTGTTATAAAGGTTTTACTGAAAAATTTTTTTAATGAACATTGCACGCCAGTGTCTACGCCAGTATTGCACGCCAGTGTTTTAATACTGGAACAGAGTGGGTCTCTAGGGAGGATTATGATTTCCCAAACCAGCCTTGGCGACGCCACTGTACCGAGCTATCGCAAAAATCTCAATGTTACTGCGTTGCGCATGATCCAAAAACACTTCCTTGATTCTTTTATCTGAATTAATTATTTAATGCGGATAATCTATATGTCATATAGAGCTTTCCAACATGACATCACGCGTTCTTTATCGACTGCTTCAAAAGCGTTTGTAGGATACCATGTGATCATTCTTTGACTTGATCCATTTGATTTTGTAAAAGAAGCCTGAGATTTGAAGGACAATTTATACATATGCTGATCTTTTGTGCTGTTCGGAATGTGGTAGTCGGGGTGATAGATATTCTGTTTCTTTTTTAAGAATCCCTGGTATTTCCAAAACAGGAAAACCCGGTAATATTAAATTAAAATCGGAAAGACGTGAAAAAGGGTTTTCAGCTCATAAAAGGAAGGATATGATAATATTAACGACTTCAAAATTGACGTTCTCATATCCTTGAAAACTCAATTTGTGATAAACATATTATAACAGGTAAGTATTCTTTTCTGTTAATGTAAAATAACTTATTTATTCATACAGTATTAACTTTGAAATGTTTCTAAACCATATTGAGTGTAAGTATGATTGCAATCGGCAATAATGTAGCTAAAGAAGATGTTAATCCATTTTTGGAATCTAAACTATATGGATCAATACATTTTATGATGGAAATTTTAATTTGATAACGCTTTGCCACTGCAAAATCCATCTTAACACAAAGATTAAGTGAACTGTCTATTCTACATTCCCGGTTGCTATGCTGTTGCAGGACTGGGGCTACGTGATGTGGAATACTCTATTACTCAGCTGACAAAATAAAAAAAAAATTTCTGCTTCAGTCAAAAGTTAGGTTTAAACACTATTCTACGCAGCTATCACAAGAAGTCAACCAGAACACTTTCAAGACTGCCAATTTACAAATGAGTAGACGTATAAAAAATAACTTGATCTTTTAGTCGATTTTTTGCAGGTAAGAATGAATACTGGCCAGAACACTCTGGAGAAGGGTCATTGGATTTGATTTAAAACAAACGACTGTAATTTAGATGGTATTATTTCTGTGTGATAATTGGAATTTCGGATATCCTTCGGATGGTGTGTTTATAATCTTAGTAAATTATTTCAATGGTCGAATTCTGCACTTATCAAGTGGTTATACTTTGTTAGTATAATTTTTGGGAATAATTTCCATTTAAATCGATTCTGCGAGGATTCTTTCTTAAATGTATAGTCTAACAAAAAATTCATGAAGGAACCATCATATGGTGGAAAATAGTGTATATACTTCATTTTTGACGGGGCTACTAAGCATTTTTATTCATGTTTGCACACTTATTTCGTACAGTCACGAAAATTTTCGGAAAAACTGGAAATGACATCTCCGGAACTTGAGGTGGAAATCCTTAGAAAACTTTCTAACCACCTCTGGAATTATATGCTGAATCCATATCAGTCATCATCTAAGTTCTATCTATAGTCGATCCTGAGAAATAGATGTTTCAAGAAAAATGTACATTTTTGAATCAGAAGTGACATCACCAGAATCGGAAGTGGAAATCTTTAGTGAGTCCTCAACTCCATCTAGAATTTGATGCTGAATCCATATAAATCATCGTTAATCTCTATTTATAACAAATGTTCAAAAATAGATGTTTCAAGAAATTTTTTTTGAACCAGAAGTGGAAAGAGAACCAAAAGTGGAAATTCTTAGTGAACCACTCTAACCCCTCCAGAATTTACTAAATTTATATCAAATATCATATTCATATCTAAGCACTATCTGTAGCCAATCTAGAGAAATAGATGTTTCAAGTAAAATGAACGGGAAATGGAAAAATATCCGAAAGTGAAAATCTTTAGTAAACCCTTACCTCTTCCGGAAGTTTATGCTGAATCTATATTAGTTATCATGTACTTTCTATCTATAACAGATCCCGAAAAATTGATGCTTCAAAACTTTTTCTAGTGATAACAAAAGTATGTCAAAATTTTTGACATTCAAAATGGATTCCAATGATCTATACGCTCAAATAAAAACAAATTTCTAGGAAGTTAGACATTTGCCCATAACCTTTAATAGAAATTCTTTGGGTTCTAGATATTCGCATCATGCACTTTCGGACCATGGACAACACAAGTTGATCTTCTTGTTGTTGTTGTTTCTAATGACCTCCTGTTTCGGTACAGCCGATACAGGAGCAGTGACACAGGAAAGAATGATGAAAGACACACAAGACAAGAGAACAAAGTTTATTACAAACAAGCATCACTGACGAAGGTCGGAGGGGGTGCAACTTCATATTTAAACGAGGACCCAGAAGTTGGAAGACTGACTTGCCTCAATAAACATCTATGCCTTACTCGGGATTCGAACCCGAGCCCATCAGACAGCAGCCGAAGACGCTATCCACTTCACCGTCTGGGCGGCTGTTGATCTTTTATATCGCGGTGACAAATAGTGTGGATCCTGCGTGAATTGAGCATCAAACTCGTGTCCTGCAGTTTAATTTTCCATGTTTCAGAAGATAGTATCGTATCACTTGGTCACGGGTTGATTAAATGCGGGTGGTCTTACTTGGATGGATTTACGGTATTAAAGGCTCTAAAACACTGTATTCGGCCTTGTGATAGCAAAATGACGTGTCTTAAGAAACATCATTCTGAGATAAAAGGTGTTAAAGTTTCTTTCAAATAGACTAATGTTATGGAAATATTTTCATTTACATTCTCATATCTGATTTATTAATTTAGATACACCTTCAACAAAAATGTCATGGCATTAACGCAGTAGAAGAAAGCCAACCAGGCTTGTAACGTCTTGAAACATGTTCTTCTACTTGCCAAGATCTGCTTCAACCATTTAATCTGTGTATGGGTTGCAAAAAATCTACTGTCTCAGTGGGGAATCGAATAGCCATTTTCGGTTATCCGGTTGAGACGTTATCCATGTGATGGCTACATGCTGAGGGTTAGCAGGACATGTGAGTTATATTTTTACATATTTATGCAACATGTTTATTCATCTGTTATAATTGATATTTGTGTATTTCTATTATTGTTATTTTATTACTGTAATTGATGAATTATCTCCTGGTATCGTTTTCTATAGATCTAGTTTTCATCAATTGTTGGACACATATAGTTAACCACTTTAAAACCACGCACATTAATAACACACGAATTTTCTGTTTAGTAACATGATTCACTGCCGTGTTATGAAAGGTATATGTTAAGGAGAGGTTCGAGCAGGTTAAACTTAGGATTTGCATTTGGATACAGCTTACAAGGAAGGTCTCCTGACCGACCCCCACCGATTTTGATGAAAAAATTACTGTGAATAGTATTGGTCTGTCACAACACATTGTGTATGTACCAGCGGCCCTATAGCAATAGAAACGACACAATAAAATATTGAAAAAAATAGTTTTCATCGCCAAATGTAACCCTACTGTAGAAGTCGGCGCCAACGTTGGCGTGCAGTATACGTCACATTCCCCGAGTATAAGTACGGAAACGGTGCATCGACTCGTTTGCTTTGCTCTTCGATTCGCTTACTGTTCGGTAGTATACTGCACATTTTGTATTTTCTGTGACATTTTATATAGTTTATTTCTCTTTACTGTTTGTTTGAATGCAAGCTTGTTACATGATTTTTTTTTACACTATCAAAGGCTGATAGAATAGTGTGTTTAAACTATTTGAATATTTTTTACATTTGCAATTTCGCATTGTTGTTTATTTTTTTCGTAATTTTGAACTCCGTTAATTCGAAATGACTAGCCTCAACGTATGTAACGCAATATGGATGCTTCGTCAGGAATATACTTAAAATGATTTTCAAATAACTCCTTTCACCCAAGAAGAAAGAGATCTGCAAAGCAGAATCAATGAAGTCATACATGAATATGTTACTTCGATGCAAAGTGCGCGGATTGAGGAAGAATCCTCTGATTACGAGCATGACGACGAAAGCGATCCAGAATATATTAGTGCTGATGCTAATTTGGGTTCTGATGAAGGTGACGTACAGATACCGAAGATAAGTTTTGAATATAAGGAAGCTACAGTGCAATATTGGAGAAATACAAGTAAACGATCATGTCGTCCTCTACGATCTATACAACATCGCTTTAAATTAGTAAAAAACCTGCGGCAGTTAAAAAATTGGGAAAAACAAATTGGAAATTTGGGTGATCGCGGACACAAATTAAAAGCCATTCAAGATTTTGTATACGAACAATTCAAGGAAACAAGACAAAAATTCATCGTTGTACATGATTATGATTTAAAGCGTTGGGCCTGTTCTAAAGCCATTGATTTAGGAATGAAATTCTCGGTATCGCGAAAATAGCTAACCACATTTAAGAAAAAGTACCGTATTGCAACAGGAAAATAACAAGAACCATGTCGCCTCGGCAAACAATCGAACAGATGGATATAAAAAAACTCTTCACAAGCTGTGCACAAACTGCACAAGGGCTTTCCTCTTGCTGGGAGAAGTGCCCAAAAGGGGATAAAGCGGGACTTTCTAAAGATATTGCTTCGCATTAACGTTATATGTGGAGAACACCACTCAAAACTCTGTGCTGTCTGATCAATCAAACGCGAGAACGCAAAATCTTCTAGTGGTGTCTTACAAATGCGACGCTCGTATGCCCAAGATCTAGGCATTAACCGAATTTTTATAGTATTACATCTTCAGAGCTTTCACGATTGTCAAAACAGTAATCTTAATGAATAATCGCCAAACCGGGATAACGTATAGATTCTGGTAACCCAGAACCAATTTTCAATAATTTATTGTGTCGTTTCTATTGCTATAGGGCCGCTGGTACTTGCACAATGTGTTGTGACAGACCAATACTATTCACAGTAATTTTTTCATTAAAATCGGTGGGGGTCGGTCACGAGACCTTCCTTGTTAGTTTTCTGCACCTTTACATGATAATACTATCATGGTACAATTTCTGGATTAGGGTGTAGTGAATTGTTACATTTTACGTATTCTTTTGGAATCCTTGTGTGTTTTGCTTTGACTTCACGTATACTGGCTACGTAATTGAGAGAATTTCATTTCCTTTCTTTACTTTACGTGGTCATGTTATAGTTTTTTCCACTGTTGATACTATTGTATTTACTTGTATGGAATGGTACCTGTCTCCGGGGGGTGTTGTTGCGGCACAAAGCTTGCTTAACCGGGGAGTGGGGGTCACAACCCCCCGGCCAATCTTGTGGTACTTTCCTTTCTTTGTTTCCATTTTGGGTTATATATATATACATACACACACACACACACATATATATATATATATATATGTGTGTGTGTGTGTGTGTGTGTGTATGTGTGTGTATGTATGATAATTTAAACATTTTATAATTTTAAATTTTTTTATGAAATTTATTGGCAACGTTCAGGCTCCTTTTAAACCTTTATTAATATAGATCATTTTACAGTAAAAGGTTACGGAAAATACTTTTGTAACAGTTCTCCAAATTATCACTCAATGAATGCTTTTATTTGACTTTCTGTTTCATTAGCAATAGATTTGTGATTGAAGTTTTTTTAAGCCAATTTTTAAATGCGTGATTAAAGCGCATAGTTACGCATTAAAAACGTATTTTAGCATTTTTAAGCCATATATCAGCATTTTTAAGCCATATATTAGCATTTTTAAGCCATATATTAGCATTTTTAAGCTATATTTCATTAATCGACCTGCTATTTATACATAAATACACAGAATTGAATATACTTTTGGGATTGGAAATCAAAAACAATGTCCATTTGATGGAAGTGTCCGTTAAGGATGCCTTACTGGAAACGTTTTTTAATGAACATTGCCCCCCCCCCCCCCCAGTGTCTACCTACATACAATTTTAATACTGGAACAGAATGTGTCTCTGGGGACTGTTATGACTCCCTAAAACTCCTTTGCGAAGCCACTGTCTCTTTATAAATTTGAAGTAGGCAGTATATAGTAAATTTACCTCTGTGGTTTTAAATTATACACGGAACTTTAAAAAAGACAGCAAAGAAAATATTGGGTTTTTATATTAAATTTTTTCAAAAATATTAGAGAAATATGGGTGTAGGTCTTACATTTTAAAAATGTTTTAGATCAATATTTTTTCTTAGGACGTTTTCTTTTATGCATAAGTTTTTCTTAACACGATTTTCAACCACAAAGTAATATTAAAGCTCTTTTCATAGATTTATTAGATTCTTCTGTGCACATCAATAAATAATAACTCTCATAATGATTTAGTCAGAATGTAGCCGATAAGCCACCAACCGCAGAGCAATCAACCGAGTTCTCTCAGGCAAAGCCCTTCTTCAGGACGCAGGAGGTACGGAGTATAGCGGCTAAAATCGATAATGTAAACTCCAAAGCAAGCTATAAAAATATCTCTAAATGCTCGCGGCTTTTCTATGAATAAATTTAAACACCAAGGAAATGATTGACCCGAAGAAACGTGAAGAATCATCGGAGCTCATAAATCGTGTTCGCAATAAGAAAATATATTGTTCACCCGACAATTAGAGAATATTAACGGTTGTCTACATGATACTGTACAATAGAATATTGATTGGACAGGGTGAAATTACTGTTTGACAGAAGAAATTATTGCATAGGTATTTCTTAATCATTATGCACTCTAAATTTTTTTTCTTATGGTGTATGGCACACATAAAGTATTAAGTGTGAATATGAATTTAAATTTGTTCTCGAGGGTAAACGACACCACCGAGCGACCATAGAAGGCCTTCTAATCTAAGGAATAAACGGTGACAAGGAGCTGGTTAAACAGGGAACTATATGCAAAGTCAAAGGCGTCAAGCAATACAAGTGATCGCTTGGCGCCTCCCTGTTTGCAGAGCGGGCCTCAAAATGTAGTGCCTTTTTACATATATTCAAAATTTAGTGCCTTTTTACGTATACTCAAAATGTAGTGCCTTTTTACGTATACTCAAAATTTAGTGCCTTTTTACGTATACTCAAAATTTAGTGCCTTTTTACGTATACTCAAAATTTAGTGCCTGTTTACGTATTTCACTACGTATATATTTTTGAACCCGTAAATACAAATGAAAACAAGATAAAGTTTCGTATAATCAAAAATTCGGATCGCAAATTTTCAGATTAGTGACATTTGACTGCATTTATTGCTTTAGTGGGGTCTTTAAATAAAAGTTGTTTGGAGCCTCAGAAAACTTCAGGACGATAATACTTCCAATAGTTTTGGGTCATCTTTTTGGCTGAAATGTAGGGAATTTTTTCTCTCTAGAAAATGGAAATTTTTAGGACTGGAAACATTGCTAGAAAACAAGTATGGCAGTTTATTGTAATAGAATTGAGTTAAATTTTGCTGTTTTTCAAAGATTTTGTGATTAGCTACGGACATTACTTTCAATTTCAACGTAAGTGTTTTTATTCCTTATCATTACCATAACTTATAGCAGGTAAATTGTGATGTAAAATGCAAGTAAAATGTGAAGATAAATAAATTTTCATTATACACTTTTATAAACCTTCTAGTTAAAAATACTTTGCCTGAAGTTCAGCTTATAAAGCTTCAGGAATGGGATGTTGAGAGCCACTACATCTCTATTTTGTCATCCACATGCCTCAATAATGGACATGTTAATGACGAACAAGCGATGAGTTGGTATCGTATAGAAGTTACAGCTCTTTCGTGACATGATGATGATACCGCCGGATCTATAAACGTGATTAGCTTTGCATCTTTATGTGTTATTGCATTCAACTGTGTGATTAAGTGAATATTAAACTGTATATAATTTCAATAAATATTTGTTTCTCCATTTTACCGTGTCCAGTGGTTACCATACTTACCCCCTCCTAATATCCCTTCCCCCTTTTTTTTGCAAAATGTATCTTACAGTTTTTTTTTTGTGACACATGCTTCATTCACATCAGTTATGCACACAGACTGCAGTTCAGTATATCATTGATAAGTGAAATAAAAGCAGTGGTTTGATTATTCGAGTTACGTGATTCAAATATGAAATACGTCAATTGTAGAAAGAAAAGTTGTAAAATCGTTAAAAGAAAAGTCGTAAGATGCACATCAAAATATCTTTTGTGATATGCTCCGTGATTAGCTTTTGTCTAAGTGAATATTATACTTTTTATAACTTTTATTTTTATTTTACTATTTTTTTTAGTGTTAAATTCTTAGAATATTTATTTATTTGTTTTGAAAAATATAACCTATGGGGTTTTTTTTTAGTTACATATATTTCTTTTGCGTCTGTTATGCATGTTTACTAGTGGATACCCATGAAAAATCATGGGGAAACTTTTATGTTTTGTATCCCAGGAAGTTTAGTGTATTATAGGAGGGATTAGGTATTGCATAGGAGGAATTAGGGTATAGTACTTCCATGTTAATCCCTCCTCAATGGTTTCTCCCTTCCTGAGAGAGGGAGAAACCAATGAGGAGGAATTAGACACATGAAGTGGGGAGTATCTTTGTTACTTACACTGGAAATTTTATTATTTGATGACGATATGACTATTCGAGTTCCGGCATCAGTCTGGAATCTAAGATGATGTAACGCTGGCTTGTATGAATTTTTAGAGCAGGTTAAATTCGAACACCTTAGGGTGAACCAAAAATGCACTTATTTACAAGATTTTTTTAAAGAAAAATTATTTAAATAATACCTGCAGCAGTTACTGTCGATCAATTAATGATCTAGACTCAACATGCTTGGTAGCAGTTTTTTAGTTTCAATTGATAACGGCAAGGTTGCTTTTATGTTAATGAAAGTTAGATACATTAATATTTTGAAAGTTTAAGCAAGAAGAAAAAAAACGTACCTTGCACTTGGGACATTTTTGCGCGTTGAGTTGTCCGTGGTTCCTCTCGCGTGCCCATGATCGTAGCAGACGGTCTCCTTTCCTGAACTGTTTGCAGGACAAGGAATCGTGCCAAGGGGCGTGACAGTTGAAACACCACTCTAGTTGACAAGATTGACACGTGACACTGGAAAAAACAGATGATTAAAGCAATATAAATATGATAAGCATTGATAAAACGATTTGAATACATAGCTAAAAAATCCTGAGGTGTCCCATATAGGGCTTCTCCTAAAAATGAACAAATTTCGATTTTTGGAACAAAACAAAATTTTCATCATTTTTATACTGCTGTTTGCACTAGCATATTGTTTACACCGCTTCTCCGAGTGTTCAGGCATTGACGCTAATAGGAAGTAACTAAGCGCGTGAAAGCTCTCATATATAGAAAAGTCCAACTGCGGTGGGGGAGGGGTATCAGATGGGGCATTTGACCCCGGACGATAGTTATTGGGAGCGTCGGAAAGGAGTAGGATATTGAAAAAAAAATAATTTTCTTAAAGAAGGGCAGGCAAATTTTAATAAGTTTTATTTCGCCAAGTAAATGACAATAAGGTTTATTTCTGTAAAAATATCTAAAAGGTACAAGCTTTATTGAAACCACAGAATAAAATACAGGGTGGTCATAAAAAAACTTCCCCAATATATGAACCCCTAGCGGCCTATCTGTTCAACCAATCGAAAGGAAATTTCAGATATTGTTATTTGAAGGTATGCTCTCGAGATTGTGATGATTTCAAATAATAGAGCTCTCACAGTTACGGTTACAGTGAAAAAATTTCGAAATTTTTGAATGGCAACACCCACTTTCTTCCTGTGCAAATTGATCAGCGCATTGAAAAACCATAAATGGCGTTGGAACGATACACGTATGACAAAAATTGGCGGCGTAAAACATTTGCAACGAAGAACATTGTAAAGGACCAATGACAGCACAGAGAGGAGGTGCATTGAGGCACTTTGCATAATTCACAGGGATAGACAGTAGAAGCACCAATCACAGAACACCATGTGCAAAGCATTGCTTGTGGAAAATCTTTAATAAGCAGTGTGGGAAGATTGTTTCTTCAATCAGGTGTTCGAACGTGCTAATAAGATGACAAGAGAAACAACGAGGTGAATTGATAAAGCTGTTTTATCTGAACGGGGAAAATGCTGCCGAAGCAATGCCAGTTTATCGGCGAAATCATAAGCTAAGACGAGGCCTATGTTCCGCGCGAACTGTACGTGATTTGGTAAAAAAATTTGAAGAAACTGGATGCACATGTAATAGACTGCGATCTGGACGACCATCTGTTCCTGTTGAAGTTGTTGCGGAAGTGCATAATATGATTACTGCAGGTCCATTGCGTACTTCAAAAAGTGTTGCCCGCAATTTGGATGTACCGAAAACCACAGTCCTCAAGCTTCTGCGTTCTGTTCTGCGGATGTTTCCTTATCAATTCCAGCGCGTTCAGATGTTGTAACCTGGAGACGAGCAACAGCGTGTCGACTTTGCGAATTTTTTGCTCATCAGATATGATGAAGATAGCAGGTGGCCGCTGCGGATATTATGGACGGATGAGGCACATTTCTCCTTAACTGGGAACGTAAACTCCAAGAACTGAGTTCACTGGGCTGACAAAAATCCTCATGATGTGGCACCAGTGCCTTTACACGAAGCTAAAGTGACTGTGTGGTGCGGCATCGCAAGCACATTCGTTCACGGTCCGTACTTCTTCGAAGAGATCACCTCCAATGGTATGCAAACGTGCTCCATCACAGGTCCTCGGTATAAAACAATGTTGCAGAATTACGTAATTCCAGAATTGCAGCAGCGAAATGTCGTTAATGACATTGTATGGTTGCAAGATGGTGCTCCTCCACACGTCACTACATGTGTTCGACAAGTGCTGCAACAGAACTTTGGTGATAGATTAATCTACCGTAACTTTGCAGTTTCGTGGCCACCGCGATCCCCCGTCCTCACTCCGATGGATTTCTAGTTCTGGGGTTATCTGAAATCTAATGTGTACACATCAAATCCACGAGATTTGTAAAAATTGAAAGATGCCATAAAACGTGAAGTTATACAAATTCCCCCTGCGATGTTATGTTCGTCATTGTTGTCAACAATCTCCCTCATGTAATACGCTATCGTCTGCGAAGATGGGCACGTTGAAAACTTGTAATTCCAATAAAAGTTTTTTTCCCTCTCCTCTCTTGTGTTGCCATTGGTCTTTTACAATGCTGTTCTTTGCAAATGTTTTACGCCGCCAATTTTCGTCATACGTGTACCGTTCCAATTAAACCGTTCTAATTCACCGTTATGATTTTTTAATGCGCTGATCAATTTGCGCAGGAAAAAAGTGGGTGTTGCCATTCGAAAATTTCGAAATTTTTTCACTGTAACCGTAACCGTGAGAGCTCTATTGTTTGAAATCATCACAATCTCTCGAGCGCATACCTTCAAATAACAATATCTGAAATTTCCTTTCGATTGGTTGAGCGGATAGGCCGCTAGCGGTTCATATATCGGGGGAGTTTTTTTATGACCACCTTGTATTAAGTAATGCCATAACTAATTTGTTTAATGCATGTTTTAACCAAGATTTTACTTTTTAGCTGTTATTTATACCTTTTCTTTGTTGGACCACTGCACTTTTCTATCTTTCAACCCAGACCGTCCGATCTACCCGTAAGTATAATATATATGTTTGGACGGCCGGGACAGGTCACCCAACAGTGGGGGGAAACATCCACAGGGACCGCACCCTTCTTCCCCTACCACCAAACTCTCGGAAGGACTTTCGTATCCGTAGATTTAACGTGCCCATATTTCGCGTAAACACGGAGATAGTTTGGACAGAGCTGGGAATCAAACTCGGGTCCTCTGAGTGCAACTCTCGAGTCTTAACCACTTGGCTATCCCACTCCTGGACTAAATTTGGAGGTATCTGCGTACTAAATTTTAATGTTGTCAAATGGACGGTTCAGGTTTATAATAAAAGGGGGGGGGGAGGGATTACCAGTGCCGCCAACAAAAATTTTCGGCCCCTTACTACCTCCCTATTTTACAACACAATGCGCTTTTTTCATAATCTGTGTATGTGGCCTGGATCCCTATCCTATTCTGCCTTATGTAACCCCCTGTTGTCATCCCCGAGGATTACAGACGGATAAAAGTGGTCGTTAATAGGAATCCTGTTTTTAACCGTAGAATACTTAAAATAGACTTCGTTTGTGTTTTGATTCGTTATGTGTTTTAATTTTCTTTCGACTTGTGCTAGCGGAGCTAAAGTTTCGCAACTAATGGGAGAAAGTAATAATATCGATTTCATACATTACACAATATTTTTTATCATTTTATTACCCTTAATTATATTTTTACATGCATGTTTAGGGGGGGGGGGCAATTTAACTTTTGCTCCTGGGCGCCATTCACTGTAGCTACGCCTCTGTCGCAATGGCTACGCTTCAACGCTTGGCGCCCAGTCAGCGTAAGGCGTTGGAATAGAGTCAGTAAAGAGACAGCTCACAAAAGTTCTCTCTAAGCGAAAAATATATCCTGCTTTTACTTTGCATTAACAGTGCCAAGCGTGTCAATAGTGTTAGGATTTTACTATGTCTCGAAGTCGCGGGGAATTAATGGGCTTATTGCTTGCAATAAACATGCTTAATTTCATGAAAGCTACTTGATACTTTCGAGAGATTACACTCTCTGTTACACTTGTAATATCTGGAGAGATCTTAACTTCTAAAAATAGGTTCAAATCATTTCTGTGTATTCATTTCTTCAGTACATTGAAGAAAGCAAAACGAGTATGAAATAGGAAGTTGTACAGATCAGATGTTGCACTTCGATCTGGAATGTGAAAAAGCGTGTAGGGTTAATTTCAAATATATTAGGAAATATAATCATCCCAGTGGATCCATAGTAGACTATCTGGCTTGCCGGAGGACAGTGGTTGACTCCATTCTGAGACAACAGTTCTTTATATGATACTATATAAGACAAGCCCTTATCTTTATCTATTTTTTGTCTTTCGACCGTTTAATTCGACCGTTTAATTGTTCGAAAGTTTAATTGCTTCTGTACTGTGATTGGTTGACTGGTGGTGAAAATATGAAATCCAACAGGTACTTTTAATTTTAAAATTTAACACTGAAATTTTATTTTTAATTTCCTCTGTAATTTTAATTTCAATTACTAGATTTCGCATTAAATTATTAAAATTAAATCAATTGTATTCTTAAATCAAAATGCAGCTCCGTCGATTTCTTTCAGGTAACAAATATTGAATGAAAATTTATTTGGGCAAACTACTACATTTTAAAATTAACATATGGATAAAACGAATTATTTTCTTTGGATTTATTTATACTTGCGTATTCTAAACATCTTACATTTTTATTTTAAAATTATTAAATTTAAAAAAAAAGTATATCTATGTACGAACATAGAAAGTTTAAATTAAAATATTTTTTAAGAACATTAACAATTGTGGCATATGGCATGTTTGTTTTGCTACCACTGTAGTCTAGGATATGGAGCTGATGAGCTCAAGCAAGAGGAGTATTGTTTATGGATAACTTAAATGGATAAAGAATGTATTTTTTTAGACATATATCTCAGTGTAGATCCGTTTTCTCATTTCATCTACTCTGATTATTTAACCAAAATGATGAATAAAAATTGACTTTACAGAAATGCTTATTCTTGATTTCTACAGATTTCTTAAATTTGGGTTCTTTTTTATTTATTATGTGTAATTTAATTTGTGTTTAATTCCTTAAATGGCAAATTTTGATCATGATACGAGGAAAAAGTGTGTTAGGTTTAGACAGGCTTCAATTTTTACGAGAAAATTCGGGCCAGATCGGATAACATTTTTAAAATTAGACCTGTGCAGACTTGTACCTTGTATATATAATCAGGAACTAACGCTAACCCAATCCTTCCATTCTAAAGTGTCTACACGCTTCAGATAATCAGTTCACGCTCCATGTATTGTGGCATGTTTGTGTGATCTGTAAGGTTTCCTGCTTTTTGGCACGATTGCTCCTACACAGTAATTCTTAAAATTATTAACAGTAGGAAAAGTCACAAGTGAACCTTGAAAAAAAAAATCACATCAACGAAATTACGGGAACTGTTCGCAAGGCCGATAAGAAAGTGGTGGCTATAATATGGAGGAAATTATCGCATATCTTTCCAATAGCGAAGGTATTGGAGAGGAAAAATATATGATGTGTTCAACAGACTTATTATTTAAAATATTTCGTAAAAATGATTTAAAAGTTTCTTTTTTAAAATTGGTAACAGCTTCGTGACGCCGATGGATGCATTTGGCGTATTTGTGTCTATCTGAATACCATGAACATACATAGTTCAAATTAGTAATTTCCTCCATATGCTATATACTACATTATTATTCTAGAAAAATATCACTGTTTCCCACAACAAATAATGTTATGATAAACTTACGCCAAAATTGTTTTTTAACCTTCAGCTTCAAGAAGTTGTCCACTTAAATCTAACGTTTTACTTTGTTATTCATCGATGAGTTATAAGGTCGTCAATATTCTATCTCGTTTTAAATATTATTCTCGTTGACACCAATATAATGTGATAAACTTTCTATTCATTTAACATCATTAGTTTTTAAACTTATTTTTTTCATTGTCTCCTAGTTTCTTATTTTTACCCATTAAAAAATTGTGCGGAATTCCATTTGAATCGGGTAGTTTGCTCAAGATATGGCATTCGGTGATACTCCCCATCCAATATTTTGGCTACGTCTATAGTTCCGTGGGCAAAAAAGTTTGGGAATCGCTGCATTAACCTATAGTTTTTATTCGGTAGTAGAAACGTTAATTTACCAGCCGCGAGAGGGTGAGCGTAATTTTCAACATTATGTCAACTGTCAATGTTATATCAACTGTCTGGGGGAAATTGTTATCATAAAAACTGTTCGCTGAAAATTTCAGCGTATAAGCGAGAAAGTTCTGAACAGGTCATCCATACATCATCCTGTGGATCATGGTTTCGCAGTCATTGCCGCTCATCAGCACAGGGCAGTCGATAAGATGACCACCGAGAACAAAACTGCTTAAAAGAAATGATTTTAGAATATTTTTCTGATAGAAGTTTTGGCACCGAACTAGGAACGATGCAGAAAGTTATTGTAGACCGGTACACTGTTCATAAAATTTTAAGCATTCGGGATTACAGTGAAGCGACTTCTACCGTATAACGGGACATTGCACATTTGAATTATAGAAGTTAGGTAGCGCTGAACTAGACCACTAGCAACTGTGCCGTTTGTCTACCATAGCATATTATTGCCTTAGTTGAAGTTGACAAGTTGAGTGTGTGTGTGCGTCTGTGCGGGGGGGGGGGGGGGTAGGGGGGTCTTCGATACCAAAACCATCTCTGTGTCTACGCGGAGTATGAGCACGATAAATCTGTAGATCTGAAAATCCACTCGAGAAGTGATGGGTTAGAGCATGGGTTCCCAAACTACGACCCACGAACGCTTTGACAAAGCAAAAGTGATATGCTGAAATAATTTTTTAAAGATTCTTAAGTTGTACTTTTTGTTATCAGAAAGTAGGAATAGTAAAATTTTAGAATAGTTTATTTTGTTATTTGGAAATGAAACAGTTGTATTTGGCAGAAACAACTTTCCAGAATGAAACATATTAAATAAAAATTGGGCGAGATTAACCGATGATCATTTTAAAGACTTTTTTTTATTAATATCTGATTTAAATTTAACATAAAAAATAGAAAAAATGAGTCATACATTAAGAAAGCATTTTTCTCATTAATTGTTTTTCAATCTATGGTGCGATTTGTTATTATTCAACCCTTTTGTGTTCTATTGTTTTCTAACGAAAAAAACTATTACATTTACTAATTGCAAGATGTTATGTACATTTATCTAACTTATTTATTTTCCACTATTCCCGTGAGAAAATAAAGTTATCCCTATTCATGTGTAATCATGAATATAAGCTACACACACACACACACACACACACATATATATATATATATACTTTTTTCGATCTAGCCCACACAGCGCTTTCAATATTTTAACGCAATAAGTCCCTCCATGCAATAAGTTTGAGGACCCTTGGGTTAGAGAAAGGAGGGCACGGTCCCTGTGGTTGGGTTTCGGTCTAAATTAGCCGGCACTTCCTCGGGTGTGCGAACAGGTACCTTCTACCTTTTGGGTATATCTTACAGTCTGGGTAGAAAAAAGTTATGGGAGGGGGGGGGGGGGGGTAGTGATTGCTCTGAACGCTTGGGTGATGATCTGAACGGTTTGGTTGGTGTCATTTTTTAAAGGTGTGTGTGTGTGTGTTTTTTTTTTTTTTTGGGGGGGGGGGGGGGGTTATAGCTTGTCAACTCTAACCAAATAACTTTTAAAATTGTATAAGTTGAAGATATTGAAAATAGTGAAGTGAAAATGGATGCTATTTGATTTACAGTTTACATTTTTGCATTTTTACAGTACTTCGATAATATAAATGATAAAAAACATATAAGTGATCTCGTTGCATCAACGTATTAAGGAAGAGGAGAAAATTGTTCTTTGAACTATTGGAAACGGAAGTAGATTACTGGCAAGTACTTAAACTTCTCGTTTGAGGACGATTCGGTCAAAATCACAAACAAGGATCATAAATAAAAGTACCGAAGCATAGAATTTCCTCAATAATGTGCTACGCTTCATTTAAAAATGAAAATTTCAAATAATGATAAGAGAGCAGCAGAGCTGACTCAATAACTTTTTCATGTGTTGACGAAAGAATATGGGACCTCCTATATAATTAATATATTTTCTATTTATGTAGTTGTAAACAAAAATCAAAGAAATTTGCAAATATATTTTTTAATATACTAGATGTATGTTCAGCTGAGTGTCACGTAGTTTCGTGGAATGTGTTTTAAATATTAATAAAAGATAAGCAGAGATTTGTTAAATTTCGATTAAATCGAAAAAATTATTTATGAATCAGGATTTTACCTAAATCAACACTTATACTAAATAATTTTTAAAATCGAACTAAAGTATCAAAAACAAAAATTACTCGTGAAAAGTATAACGCTTTAATCTTTATTTTTCGTTTAAACTTAGTGATAACAATTTTGACTTCAAGTCAACAAGAAATTTATGAAGGAGCTTTTATGTGGAGGCAGGTGTGGTGCATACACTTCATTTTTGACGGGAACTACTAAGCATTTCTATACTCTTTTGCATACTTTCTATACTCTTTGCATACTCTTTTGCATACAGCCGTCATACAAATTTTCGGAAAAACCGGAAGTGACATCTACAGAACCGGAAGGAAAAATATTTAGTGAACCCCCTACCTCCTCCGAAAATTAGTCATCATCTAAGCTTTACAGCCATTTGTGAGAAATAGATGCTTCAAGGAAATATTTTTGAACCGATAGTGAAAAAATTTGATAAAGGAAATCCTTAGTGATCTTTACTATTCTCTTCGGAATATGATGCAAAATCCATATCAGTCGTTATTTATGCTCTATCTATAACCGATTCTAAAATATACATGTTGCAATGAAAATGTACATTAATGAGTCGCCCTACCTTCTTAATTCATCATCGTCTAAGATGTATTTATAGCTAATCCTGAGAAAGAAATGTTTCAAAGAGAAATTTTGAACCGGAAGTGGAAATTATCAGTGAAATTATCTACCTTAACTCCTCAAGAATTTAGTGCTGAATCCCTATGAATTATCATTTAAGCTCTATTGCTACCCCATGTCGAAAAATAGACGTATCAAGGAAAATGAAAATACACTCCGTTGCAATATATATATATATATATATATATATATATATATATATATACCCATAAGAAATTGAGCTACAGTGGTGAAACTCGGCATGCATGTATCGTTTGAGGAGATATGCAAATTATTAGAATTTGGGAGCAAAAAACATTTTATTAGGAAATGGTGGCAACAAGAACATGGCATTTTAGTAAGTAGTAAATCCTCCCGTGACATCTATACAAGCCGATATTAGGTACAGCATAGAGTCAATTAAGTTGTTTATGTTTCTCTGCGGAAGATTCTGCCACAAATGTTGCAACTGGTCAGTTAATTCAGTGGTATTCTGAAAAGGCTGCAATCGTCGTCCTAGCATGTCCCAGATGTATTCTATTAGTGATAAGTCTGGGGATCTTGACCTGGACGGCCAAGGAAGGGTATTAAATCCTGAAAGACATTGTTGAGAAAGTTGTGCAATATGCGGTCGATCACTGTCTTGTTGGTAAATGAAACCTGGACGGATTGACAGCATAGGTAAAACAATCAGTTGCAGAATTTTGTCGACGTCCAAACGAGTCGACAGATTGGCTTGGAGCACAACTACAGGAGATCGGCTGTCACACGAGATGGCTCCCCAGCCTGTTACACCACCTGTGATGGCCGTGTGCTGCTCGACAACAAATGCTGGATCGGAATGTTGGCCAGTCCTCCTCCACACACGTATGCGGCAGTCATCAGCACTGAAAGAGAAGCGGGATTCGTTGCTAAAGGCAACATGCCTCCAATTGAACACTGTTCAGGCTGAACAAGCTCGGCACCAATCCAGACGGATCTACCTACGTTCAGGGGTCAGTGGTAGGCACCTTAATGGATGCTGACACTTAATCCCAACTTCTGCAAGTCGTCTTTGAATACTATCCCTATATACAGGATGTATGGAACATTTCAAATGGCTGGTATCGACGCAATTGGTGTGGACGTGGCTCCTTTCCTGACTGCACGATCCTTTAGACATGTTGTCTGGGGCGTCTGAGCCTCTGCGACGATTACATGTGCCTTGTCTGATCTATTGTTGCTAACACTGAGCAACTATCATATCGTTCCCACTAAGATGGAGACTGATACGTCATACGTCTGTTGGACTAACCAGCTTTCCTTAGTTCTATGATGCGACCTCTCTCTATATCCGACAGTTGCTCGTACCGCCGTCGAATACGTCTCAAAGGCATCTTTGTACACAACTTGCAGTATCAAAGAAGAAAATCCAGTTCCAATTGTCCGTGGGTGAGAACACCGGTTGTTTTCAATGTTGCACGATGTATCGTTTTCATGGGCTTTGCACGAGCCCTATAACATCATTGGCGACGGCGACAGTTTGATCATTTGTATAACTCTTAAAACGATATTTGCATGCCGAGTTTCGCGGCTGTAGCTCAATTTTTTATAGGTACATGCATTTTGTGCAACAGAGTGTATTTATGAATGTTTTGAAGAACAAATTAATCTGCGTATCTTGATAACTAAAATTTGTTTTCATTTTCTATTTTGTTGAATGAAACTTTTGTTTTATCCGTTGGTCATGTCCATAGCAGCGAACACTTGTTTGAGAACCAGTTTGTTTCGACATGTGCAGCTGTACCCCTGTAAAGATTGACTCAATGACTACTGAATTGGTTGTATAGTATATCCTCATTATCATCCTCTTACAGCGAAGTGCGAATTAATGATAATTACATACCTGCTTCTGTCTGTCTGTCATGACCGTTTGCAACTCGGGAATGGCTCAATGGACTTAATATGTTTTCACAGATTTCAGCTTAAAAAGAAGCTGGTTTATAACAAAAATATTTTCAGATGTCTGTCCGTCTGTCATTCTTATTTTAGGTATTTCCCGAATAGATATAGACTTACAATCTGGTACACGTTTCAATCGTTTGATAAAACCCCTGTAAAGATTGATTTTTTTTAAATGTTCAGTAGAGGGAGTGCTTCACCCTAAAACGTTCGAAAGGTGAAAGGATGAAAAAGCATACTTCGAGATGATATAGAGACTGCTGTATGGTAGGTAGTTCGAAAGAAGAAAGTGTGCGAATTTAGATTTCTAATATTTTCTACTTTCGGGGTGCTTCACACCAAAATGATCGATTTGCTGAAAGAAACGTCTTTTAGTGAGGCAGAAACTTAAAATTTGATACAAGGTTAATCTTTCTATTACCCCCCCCCCCCCCCCCCCCGAGAAAAATAGAATTTTTCAAAAATGTTCACTAGAGGGGAGGGTGGTGCTCCACACTATAAAACGTTCGAAAGGTGAAATGATAGAAAATCATACTTTGTGATGAGATAAATATTTTAATTATGGTGTATAGGTAGATAATTTGAAAGCAATAAAGTATACAATTTCAGTTTTCCAATATTTGCTACTGTAGGGGTGCCATATACCAAAATATTCGATTTCATGAAAATATGATAAACTCCTTCTTTTAAGTGGGATGGAGACTTGCAATTTGGTATGCGGGCTAATCGTTCGATAAAACTCCCAGTAAAAATCACATTTTTACAAAAATCTACATTAGAGAGGGAGGAGTGCTGCACACTAAAACGTTCGAAAGGTGAAATTATAGAAAACATACTTCTCGATGAGATAGAGATTTTAAATTTTATGTAAGGATAGATAGTTCGAAAAGAAGAATTTCAATTCCCCATAACTTGCTTCTGTCGGAGTGCTGCACACCAAAATGTTCGATTTATTGAATAAAAGAGAAACTCCTTCTTTTAAGTGAGATAGAAACTTGCAATTGGCTATCTGGGTCAATCGTTCGATAGAACACTGGGACAAAATTATTAATTATTTTATTATTTAATTTAATTATCATGCTCCCAGTGGAGAATGTAAAGTTTTTAATATTTCGAAAAACGAATCGGAATAACCCCTAAAAGAGTTTTAATTTATTTCTAATTAAAAGTATTTACAAAGCACCAACTCATTAAATATTAAATATTCGTGTGTATATAATTTATTTTACGGTTGTTCCTATTTCAGATATAAAATGTACAATATCTCGAGAACGTGGTATGTTGGCGCTCTATAAATGATACCATTCACACTTAAATAAAATGACATATAAAATATTTATTTCTGTAATACTTTTCAACATAGTAATATTTTTATAATGTTTCGTCAATTTTCAAGAAAATAATATGATCAAAAATTGAGGACCTTCCCCTTTGTTCAACTTGAAAATCAATAATCCTGTGACATTTATTGATTGAAATAATCGCACTAAATTTCTTTCGATTTGCTCAATTTTTTCGAGAGATAAATTGGCCACAGACATCATTGAAAAATTCTAATTCGATTTCAGGAATGGCCTAAACGTGTAAATTCACCAAAATCTGAATGTCGGATTTTAACACAATCACAGTACTTTCCCTTTTCACATACTATGTAAGGATAGTATAATTATACAGCAACAAATGGAATCTTCAAATGTCTCAATCGAATTTGTATTATTGCTGAAAGATATAGGTAAATTTCAATGTAACAATTATGTTTGACAGCACATATAAATATAATGACCTTTAAGATAAGAAAACAGGAAAGTTTCGAAGATTTGCGCATCCAATTACCACCATTTTGTTCTGAAAGAAAAGCAGAAATTGCTTGACATTTTTAGGGAAAGAAATTCTACTGCTACTTTAAACCGAAGTCAAAAACTGAGGAAACATTTACAATGTTTTTCAGTAATGTTATCTGATTTTTCTAAATAGCAGAGTTCTTTCAATGTTACGCAACAGTTTGCTTGTGTCATTCTGAGAGTAACACTGAACTTTGTAGGCTCAGCTACAAAAGGAAAGACTATCGTCTTAATTATTATAAAATATATTAGTATGACTTTCATGTTATATTACGACCGTGTTTTAAATTTTATAAATAAAATACCATTATTTTTTTTAAAGTAGTTATAGACAGGGTTTCTATGAAAGTCCTTAAGCACCCCAATAACTTTGTAAGGGCCATGAGTGTACATGTTAGGGCTATCTTTCGTTAGTGACTATGCCCGATCGAATAAAAAAGCCTAGCATCGGCCCTAGTGGATAATTTACAAAGTTAGGATCATGACATCGGCAACAAAGCGAGATAGATGAGAAAAGTCAAGTACAAAATTATAGAGAATATACCATACACACTAGTCACTGCAAAGGCCAGATTAAAACCCTATCGGGAACGTTTGAGACATGTTGGAAAGATACATCTGACAACAATCTCCTCTGCCATCAACTATACAGGAACTTACTATCTGCTTGTTAAACGCCTGGTATTTTCTTGACTTAAGTGCACTCCAGCACCTCGTCGAATCCATAGTTAATTTTCCTGAAATACTGCAAATGGGTCATTTGATGTTATGTTGGAATTTTTTAGGGAAATTTGATATGCCATTGATATTATAAATTTTTAATTAATTAATTTTTCTTCCTTGCAGTTCTCGACCACAACAATACCATGTTCTGATATGTCCTAAAATTATTTGCTGTCTAAGATTTCAAAGCTTTTGAATTTGCAAAAAAAGGATAATTTAGTTGTCAAACAACCAATTTCGGGAAAATTTTAGAATTATTTTGTCTCAAACGCACCAGGTGTAACCACAATTTCTGAACGCTTCAATTAACAGAGGTGGATTGTAGAAGAGAAATAATTTTCTATTGCATTATGTTTAGTCGAAACCGCTTAATGAAAGATCTGTTAATGGAACATTCTACTTTAAAGTCTGCTAAACTACAGAAGAAAATACTATCGTGTCAGTAGCTCAGCGTCGACTGGCCTGCAGGGCCGCCGCCAGAAACGAAATCTAAGAAAGGTTGGAGAAGATGGGGCTGACTATCAATCTTTATTTTAGAAATGTACGAAAATATTAAATTTTACTGTGTTTAAATAATTACTCTATTATAAACATATTTAATTATTAATTATAACTATATTCGGAACTTTTTACTTTCTCTACAATACATAACATGGTAATGTAAGGGAAAATATTGGAATCGTGTCGAAAATCGGAACTCAAATTTTCGACAGATCTACGCGTTTCGAGTCCTCTAGGACACGAAAAAACATTTTTAGTATGGCGTCTATACAATATATATATATATCTACTTTATTTCAAAACTATTCGACAAAATTTCACAAAATTTGGTAGGTAAGTCAGTTAGGTTATCCTATTCTAATTAGATTTTGGTATGATTCTGAAAATAAGAATCCATGCCTAACCGCACACGTGCTATAATTTGCGCTAAAAGCGGTCCAATAAAATATTGAACCTGAGTTTCTAATTCACTGGCCGGAGCGAGTACTATTGTCTTAATTTCCTTTAAATTTTAAAAATATGTTTAAATTAAATATGTCAAAACAATGGAGATAATCATTAAAACCACAAATTTAGCCAAACTAAATTGCATTGTTGTACTATGCGAAATAAAATAATTCATAAAAAATTCTTAAAAAGCAGTTTTTCATGCAACATTTGGGTGCTATTTTGGATGAAATTTAACGTCACTTTTGAAAATTAAATAATTTTATCAGGGGGTGGGGCGGGGGCTGAGTAGGCTTCTTGTCAGAGAGAGGGGGGGGGGGTCAGCTTTCTCTGACTCCTGCTTGATAACAGCTTCACTGGCCAGGCAGAGATCCATGGTTAGAATCACGGTATGGACACAAGATCTTTACAATGGCCATAGGCCATACCAGCACTGATATTGCCAGTGAACCACGCTTCAGTGGGCCTCTCAAATTCACGTCGATCAAATGAAAACATAAAGCAAAAGCAACCGATACTGCAGATCTGAATAATTTTGCTCAAACATTACAGATCATCACACTTCAACATAGGACTATATTTGGCAAAGCTTGGTAAAAATACTTTACACAACACAATATCTTACTTTTTAAAAATAAAGGTAGAGAAAAAAAATGCTTAACCTTTCTGATTCTTAAAAAAATTTCATTTCATAACATTTTCATTCCACTACACATTTCCACTTGAACTCACACGAAGAAAGGATGTTCTCGTGCGTTTAAAATAGCCATCAAGAAGCTGTCAACCGTTATATTCAACTTCAGCAGTCATCAGAGCATTTCTTTGATTCTAACAGTGATGCCGAATTAAAATATGAAAGAAACTGTTTCGAAGAATTTTGAACACGCTTGTGTATTAAAGATGGGACTGGGCCAGGATTCAGACCCGAAACTCGGATCTGTGCCCACCCAGGTACAGTATGATCGATAGAGTTATGTTTACCTAACGTAACCATCAATGGCTAAAATTATTTTTTTTTTTCGATATATTATTTTTGAAGCAAGGGAGTGATATATCTGAACGCAGTCTGAAACAGATCATGATATAATAACGACATCTCGCAAAAACACCACTTCATGGTTGAAAAACTAAATACGGGATAATAATAACGGAACTTTTATTAAACACGACAAGATTTATTAAAGTAGTACTGATTGCAGTGGAATATTAATGTATGAAAAAGATGGGTGGAGCCTTTCTTCCAGATATTTTCTTTAATGTAGGAACTAAAAACTCATGCCACTCTATTTATTATATTATTAGAACTAGAAACTTTTCTATTATAATTGAAATGAACTTAACCTTCATCATATGGTAAGGAAATTTCAGATCTGAATGATTTCCTCACTATCTCCTATTTTATTTCCCCTTTTCCGAGAAACAGCATCCTCCCTTTTCATTGTAAAAATCGTGAATTGAAAATAGCTGGGTCTTTAGAAATATTGAAATTCAGAATTAAGATCCTCTAGGATTCACTGCATCTTTGGGCGCCATTGTAAAGAATTCACACCCCCCCCTTCCCCAAATACGGACTTTCGTTTAGCCAAATTATCCATTGAGATGCTAGGACGATATTTTAAATTACTCTTGCATCGTAAATAACAGCATCTGTGGATAGGTTTTGCGTTTGTACCATGCTAATAAGCGCATAATATGGATGTTATTATCTGTAATGGTAGCGCGAATTTCTCATAATCAGTTAATCACGTGTTCATGAATTAAAAAATATTAACTGGAGTGTGATTCAACTCGACTTTCTCATACAAGAATTCATTTTTAACACTTTACAATATAGTTGAAAAGTGTTTATGACTTTGTTCATTCTGTCTGTCTGTCCGTTCGCACGATAACTGACTCACGATAAAACGACGCACGATAACACGAAAAATGACTCTATCAAAATGAAATTTCAGTATGTTGTTCAGACTGTCTGTGGGATCTATGGAATATAAAGTAATAATATTACCAATTAGTTTTGGACTGAACCCTGGTTGAAAAAATGAAATACATTGAACCCTATGGGATCTAATTTTTCAAATATTTTTTAAGCGAATTTAAACATCACAAATTGCTTCGAAAGTTTTAGGAAATATTCAAATTATCCCATAAAAATATGAAAAAAGGAATTCAGCAAAATATATTCGGTAGCTTTTTAAATACAAATTAAAATAAGAATTACACCCATATTATATGAAGCAATCACGTGATCCACTTCAAAATAAAATATGACATCCATCTTGTGTCAAAATCGTGATTTTTAAAGTTCTTCTTGATTTATATTTAGTGTTGTATGCGTCCTAAAACCGCTTTATGTTTGCTTAATTTCTGTGCATCTACATTCTGAAACAACGCAATTACAATATATTTGAGTTTAAATGATCATCAGACTTTGATTATTTCTACAACGGAACCTAATTTTTACTCATGGAGAATGTAAACACATAAAGATGTAGGATGAGTTGTATAAGAATTGCTGAATTTCTTTAACACAAAATTATTTAGCTCTGGAGTCTGCAATATAGCTGATATGAATGAAACATTCATTGATTTTACATAGAGAAGCAGACGAATTTTTCGATGAAGTTTTAAGCAGAAGAGTTAAATTACTTTTACCTCCATGGTTTTAAGTTTTTAAATAAAATAAATTATTGTAGTATTGTGATGAATAAAAGGAATGGAATAAAAGTGTATGAATAAAATATTTACAGCTTTTACATAGAGAGCCAGGCGATTTATATTTCAATGACGTCATGTGAATAAAGTTCATTTTTTCCGATGAAGTTTTAAGTTTTCAAATGTAATAAATTATTGTAGTATTGTGATAATTTTAAAAATATTGCCGTTGAATGTATCGTATTTTAGAGGTGTTTAAACCAGGCGACTTATATTTCAATGACGTCATTTGAAGAAAGTTCATTTTTTTTTCGATGAAGTTTTAAGTTTTCAAATATAATAAATTAATGTAGTATTGTTATAATTTTAAAAATGTTACCGCTGAATGTATATCACTTTAGAGATGTTTAAATAAAATTGCATTGCAATTGGAAAGTGTTTCATAATCAATGCTTTATGAATGATTGCTCTTTGTTGTTATTTTCAAATTTTACAAGGAAAAATTTGAAAAATCGGTATCGTGAGTCCAAATAATTACAACTATACAGCGTGTTACTCTTCACTTTAAAGGGCTTGAAAATAAATATTTCGATTGATACCATACTTGACAATGTACTGCCCCGGGGGGGGGGGGACTTGGCCCCTAAGGGGGACTAATAGCGCCAGGAACAAATTGACATCAAAATTTCGAAATCGAAAATTGTCATAACAATAAAAGTAAAAATAGCATAAAATTTATCAATTTATAGTAAGTTATTTGAAAATCTCGATTAAATATTAAAATTACTGTCTTTTGTTCGAATAACGCTTTTTTCAAAATATATTTTCTCAAAACAAAAAACAAATTTCCCGAATGGTATTCTTTGAAACAATGTTATTACCTTCAAATCCGGAAGATGTGACAGTAAATAGATGTCCTTACTTAAACAGCAAACAGAGCTAAATACACCAAACAAAGCTAAATATCATTTCCTACTGCCAAGAACCCATCCATAATATTCAATCGCTTACCCCTCTTTAAAATGGATCTAAGCCAGTGAGGGGGAACATGGAAGTGTAAACTGTCTCCGTTGAAGTGGAGACGATCCAATGCGATCACTTAAAAATTGCAAAAATTAGAATTACTTATGAAATTGAACTTTCACTGTTGTTAGAATGCTCATATACATAGGGATGTTGTAGCCAAATTATAGCATTGTCCTAATTTTAGTTTTACGGAAGCAATGATAAACATATCAGATCACATAAAAAAATGCAAATTTCGATGTATTTAAAAAAAAAATAAGGAATAGATTTGTGTGAATATCGGCCTAAATCGTGGTAAAATATAAAATAACTAAAAAACTAATTCGAAATGTAAAAAGAATACCGCCGAGGTGCACCTACATATTCGGGTCTTGAAGTATCTGTGTACTAAATTTCATGATCGTACGAAGCTTGGATTTCTCGCTACAGACTACACAGACAGACAGAAAAAAAAAGACACACAGACATCTTCCTTTATTATGTAAGAAAATTTATCCTCAATTATCCAGTTTCTTTGACTTTTGACCTTATTCTCTTGGCTTATTGACTTTTAGGTCTTGTCATCTATAGTATTTTAGGTCTTATTTTCATTAAACAAAGGCGTCTCTCAATAAATCATCAAACAAAATATTTCAAAAAATGTCTTGATTGCCATATTATTTTAAATTATTAACTGGCTGACACGACATGAGTAATTGTTAAGTGATAGAAATGCGCAAAATTATTTACTTATTAAATTTTATTCAATTTTCTTTTTATAACTTATAAATCGCCGTTTCTGTTATTTATTTCTAGGTCTTATTTTAATTAAACAAAGGCGTCTCTCAATAAATCATCAAACAAAATATTTCAAAAAATGTCTTGATTGCCATATTATTTTAAATTATTAACTGGCTTACACGACATGAGTAATTGTTAAGTGATAGAAAAGCGCAAAATTATTTACTTATTAAATTTTATTCAATTTTCTTTTTATAACTTATAAATCGCCGTTTCTGTTATTTATTTCTAGGTCTTATTTTCATTAAACAAAGGCGTCTCTCAATAAATCATCAAACAAAATATTTCAAAAAATGTCTTGATTGCCATATTATTTTAAATTATTAACTGGCTGACACGACATGAGTAATTGTTAAGTGATAGAAAAGCGCAAAATTATTCACTTATTAAATTTTATTCAATTTTCTTTTTATAATTTATAAATCGCCGTTTCTGTTATTTATTTCTTGCATCCGCTGCAGCATAGAACCAATCAAGCTACGGACAAGGCAAATTTGGGTTAGATGTCAGAAAGTGTGGTTAGAAAACGTTTGTATTGAATGTTTAATATAGACTGGATAGGGATATAAAAGAAACCGATATATGGGACGCATCGATCTAACAAGAAAAAGCTGTATCGATGGAGTTATAAAGTTTTCTAAAGAATTTCTGAAATTTATTATTCACATAATATAATCCTTTGTGGTAAAACATTGAATGTAAAATTCAGATGGATTTCTATAAAAATCCTTAAGGTTTGTAAATTGTTTTACTATTATTAAAGGCAAAAGGCGCCAGCCAACTGTTTCGTTGTTCTTACTCTTTCATCATTTATCATAAGGGATTAAAAATAGTCTCAAATTTTGGCCCTTTATTCTTTTTTTGACACTGTTATTGCGTTTTCATTAAAAATATATAACTTTTCAAAACATTTAGAATTACTGTAAAAAAGTTCTTTGATTTCTTAGCTTTATTGTTGTCACGAAATTATTTTATATCAGATCAGTATTTTAGATTTAATTTTTTTAAAATTGGCGATTTCGCTTAGAGAAGCCTTATAAAAAATAAGTTTAATCGACTCGCAATTTGTTCGTCACACTTTAAATTACAGACTTTTTTAAGCACAACCCACCACAACAATGCCTGATTATTTGCTTAATAAAGTGACAAGAGTTCGAACCTTTCATTCCATTTCATATTGGAAAAAATTCTTCCGAATAAATTCAAACGGAAATTGAAGACTGTCCCTAATAAGAGCAAAAATGATGCAGTTTTTAATAAAGTTCTGTATCTCAATAACTGCTGAAAGGAATAAAATTAAAAAAATATTCAACAATGTCTGATTGTTTGTTTAATAAAGTGACAAGAATCCGAACTTTTCATTCGATTTCGTTTTGGGAAAAAAATCTTTCAACTAGATTCAAACAGGAATTGAAGACGACCCCCAATAGGAGTGAAAATGATATAGTTTTTAATAAAGTTCTGTATCTCAATAACTGCGTAAATAAAATTCTAAAATAGCACGCATTTTTAAGGATTTTAAGCTATTGTATGATAAAATATAGTTAAAATATGAAAAATTTATATAATTGTAAAATTTTATTTTACAAAATATATGTATAAACGTAGTTCAGAATTCAACTAGGGCCAGGTTTCGAGCAGGGCCCGATTTCTTCTCTGTTTTATACATCCTCAAAAGAAACGAGCCATTTCTAATCAATCAGTTCATATATGAAAGACTGCACACAAGCACTTTCAGTCAAGTAAAACCATACCACTACAACACTTCTGTTGTACATTGTTTCCTCTTGTTATTAACGGCTTATGATTATCATCTTTCTGTATCTTCATCTACGGAAACAATAAGCTTTTTGTGGTTTACACGGAAAGTAGTTACAGCCGGAATGGGGAAAATGGAGCATACATTTAGTGGAAGGCACATCGCCAATTAATATGGGATTTTTTACCTGGGATCTTAAGGAAGAGCGTTCAACTTCACTGATTGTACAGGAAGCAGCTTCCGAAAAGAAAAAGTTCAACACCGATTCAATTCCTTTGATGTGAAACTCAATATCGTGGTCATTTGTCTTTTGACTCAAGCGGAAACGTCTGCGTACTGGACGTTATTTTCACAGCAAAACTGAAAATCGAAAGACTGGAACCAAGAAAAGACTTGAACTCTCCTGCAATTTGAATTTTAGTGGAAGATATTGATATTATTATCAGAATGATAAGGTGGAAATTTAAACCGGACTTCAGTCAATACAGCCCGGTGTTCTTACTGGGCCGTTTGTTTTGTGCACCATCCACCTATAGCAGAAGCTAACGGTTTGCGTGGCTTGGGAGCGGTCCATGAACATAAGCCAGGCCTGGACCAAGTGCTTCTCTTTAAAAGACCAGAACAAACGTTTATATTAAGAAAAGTTATTAATTAATATAAATGCAAATTGTATATAAAAATAATTGTTAATTTCAGTAATAGAGAGAGAAAAGCTTATAAACACCTTTTACATAATTCTGCACACGTAGATCCCTCCGATTTATTATTATAATAGAAAATGTACCTCCGTTGCCCGGGATTTTATTTTTTTATATATATGTTTTAAAATTTTACGTAAATGCGTCTATTAATCGTATGGATTTCGTTTAAAGTTGGTGCGAAAGAGAATCTTTCGATCCTTCCGACGGTGTTAAGATGGAAACTCTGTGATAATGTTTTCGGTAATAATGACCCAATTTGTGTGAAAATAGTCCAAAATCGTACTAAATCATAAAATAACTCAAGAACTACAGACATCATCAAAAAGATCGAAGAACGTTCTTTCCAGTAATGCCTGAAGTGAATCCATGGAATAAACAATTCCTTATTATTTATTTTTTAAATAATACATCGAAATTTTCATTTTTTACGTGATCTTATATATATACTAGCAGCATACCCGTTCTTCGTACGGAGTATATAATATAAAGAAACTTATAATTCGCAATCATGTGCAAATTCTGTTAAAATATTAAATTTATTGCTCCTAAAGAGAAGTTTAAGAATATCTGTTCTCACTATGCAAAATTATCTTCACGGGCAGATCTGAAGAATAAAACATCCTGGCCCCTTTTGAAAGCAAATTTACAAAAAAAAAAAAAAAAGGAATTGAATCAATATATGCAACCCCGTACTACTTATATTGTCGCAGATTAGAAAATATGCCAGTGTGTTAGTAGAAGATTACCCGTATTACAATATGAGTCTCAAAAATCTTTGCCAAAATAAAAGAGATGACGTATAATAAGTTGAAAATATCAATAATCCGCGTACTCTTTATACCAGAAGGTCGTAATTGATTCCAATATATGCCAATATATATCAAAACATATGCCAATTACCTGTACTACTTATATTCTCGTAGATTAGAAGATATACCCGTGTATTTGTAGAAGATTACTCGTACAATGCACAATATATGAGTTTAAACAATTTCTGTCATAATAAAACAATTGCATAATAACTTGAAAATATCAATAATCCCTGAATCAATAATCCCCGAAAATATCAATAATAATGTTTAAACCTGAAGACCGTAATTAATATTATCCAGTCAAAAATGCTATAAGAAAAATCAAATAGTTTTTTTCTAAAATATATTTTTATATCCATTTATTTATTATTCAAATCGAAAAAATAATAATTAAAATTAACAGACAGATTTAATTTAATTCCGTTTCTGAGCAACATGATATAAGATAGAATCTTCCTCATAAACTGCGAAATTAAATAACCATTTTGATTTCTTTATACTTTTCATTGTTCAGTAAAAGCTTTTGAAAAATAAACCGTGGAGATATATTTTCCATTTAAATCATGTTTCAAACAATTCATGTTTTCAGAAAGTGACTAATTAGCGCAAAAAATCTCCCATCAAACTCAGATATAAAGTTTTAATTCACTTTCAAACGATTTTCAAGCTTTTCGTTTGGATAAACCACGGAGTTAGAGAGTAGAACTCCTAGGGAAAAGTTTCGTTTTTCATTAATACCTCGACAACCCCTGGTTTTAAATACTCGAAACTTAGACTAAATTTATGGGGGTCTATTTCAAGGCTATCCACAAAATTTCATTAAATTCGGTTTAGCCGTTCTCCCGTGATGATGAGACAAACGAAAATTTCGTGTTTTACTAATATCTCGAGAACCACTGTTCGTAGAAACTCAAAACATGGACTAAATTTTAAATGGGACTATTTCCAGGCTACCTACAGAATTTTATCAAATTCGGTTCGGCCGTTCTCCCGTGATGACGGGACAAACAGACAGACAGACAGACAGATTTTCAATTTCATATATATATATATATATATATATATATATATATATATATATATATATATATATATATATATATATATATACGTATATATATATATATATATATATACGTATATATATATTCAAATAACATGATAGAAGATAATAAATTATTTCCTTTTTAAAAATAACGCGCTTAAGCTGCCGATAATTTTAAAGGTACTATTTAATTGAAAAATTTTTATTTTACGTGTATTATATATAAATGAGATTGTTCATTAATAGAACATTAATTGATCATTAATGGTTTCAGAAATGCTTTTCACTTTATTTAAATTATTCAATTTATTCAATTTCAAAATTTTTTATTGGGAACTAGAAAAGGCCTAGCTCATCGTGCAAAACAATGTTTCTGTTTTGCAACTTTTCATCTTACACGCAATTCTTGCATTTACACCATGTATGTTTATGCAGAGAGCAAGGGGATTAGTACCTTAAGTACCTGCATTACATATATGATTTATAAAAATACTTTCATCTAAATGTGTAGTTAAAAAATTTTTTTTCACCCGTCTTTACTACATGTATATCTTATTCCATACCTTAACTTATATATGGAACAGGGAAAAAGGGGTATTTTATACCAATTTAGTACCTGATTTCCTGATTTATTTATAATGTTTACTTATCATGTTTTTTTAAAAAATTTAACAGCTTGTTGTATAGTCTTTTTGATATCACATTTACATTTCAGTCCATCTTTCTTTCATTTTAACTTTACAGCACATTTTCTATTAATGATCAATGTGTTTATTAATGTTACTTTCCTGTCATACATCGAGTTGTGAATTTTTGTTACACGAAGAAAAATTGATTACTTTGTCTACGGATCGTACTGTAAAATGAAATTCTCTGAAATAATTTTTGGAGAATCTTGGATTTTTATCCAAGTCGAATATCCAACTTTCTCCACAAGGGCACTGAAAATTTTCTTATAGTTTTCAACATCATATTTGTGTGAGTTTGGTTTTTCAACGTCAACCAATATAAAAAGTAAAAAAAAAAAAAACGCGAAAGGCTGACTAATATAGACTAAGAAAAGAGGGTAGCTATATCACATATTAAACCTCATGTTCCTGAAATCTGCAAAAAGTTTCAAGTCCAAGTATCACATTAATAATTTATTTCAAGAAGTTCTATTTTTATAAAAGAGTTATTTTAGTTAGTTTTTACAAATATAGTATTTTTTAATTAATGTTTTATTTTTATTTTTTTACTGTTATGCAATCTGTAATCTATAATTTTTAATAAAAGGTATGTTCATTGCATATTTTTATTGTTAGTTTTATGACCTTAATGAATTTGGTGTTCAGCAAATTTTTATTATAATCAAGAGTGTTCAGTATGACTTTGAAAAGGTTTAAAACCACTGCCCTACACCATATGCTAGGTCGGACAGTCTGGGTCGACAGAAAGAAAAGCACTGTTGGAGGAAATTCATCGTTTCGTTCGTAAAAGGATCAACATTGCTACCGATAGAATAAAGACCCTGGACGATATCAAAGCTAATAAAGGGCGATTTCAGGAAGGTGACAAAGTGTGTCTGTTCAACCCTCGGCGACGACCAGGATTTTCACCGGAACTACACAACTGGGCAGTAGAGTCACCAGAAAACATTTCTGGGGAAAACAGTTCATTTTCCATTTCTCCATATATCATTTTTTGAAATTCAATTGGTTTGATGGGTTTCTGGGAAGGATTTGTGGCGATTGAGCGTCGCCGGGCCCCGAACTAGGGACCCTTAGATTACAAAACCGACATTATAATCACTGAGCAAAAGCTAGCTCCTCCTCTGTTCTTATAATTCGGGTACTGGTTCGTGTGGCATCTTTGATAGATGTCTTTGCTGCCGCACACTCCCCTCGCTGATGAAGAAGTTGCCGAGAGGCGTGTCGCCTCGGCGTGACGGTCAGGGCCGGGAGGCGTGTTGCCTCGGCGTGACGGGCAGTCGTGGTCAACCAGGAAGGGAGTGTCAAGGCTTCTGACTCCGTATGGTGCTGCCATCTCGTGTTGAGATGGAGAGATCGTTGGAGAGGAAGGTTGCGTATTCAAACGTCCAGTCATCATTGTGGCGATTGAGCGTCGCCGGGCCCCGAACCAGGGACCCTTAGATTACAAGACCGACATTATAATCACTGAGCAAAAGCTAGCTCCTCCTCTGTTCCTATAATTCGGGTATTGGTTCGTGTGGCATCTTTGATAGATGTCTTTGCTGCCGCAGATTTATGACCCCAAATCTCCCCCCCCCCCCGAGTGACACCACTGCAACTGGGAAGGGCCCTACGTCATAATGAACAGAATAAACACTGTTATTTATTGAATTTAGAAATCGTCTTTAACTAAGCCAAACGTTGTCAATATCGATAGATTAGCCCCATATTATATAGACCATAGTAGGTTGATACTGCCCGAGACGGGCAGTCTTAAGGAAGAAGCAGCATCATAAATGTGCAAGATACTTCACGGTTTTTGTCCCTTCTCAAGGGGGAAAAAAACACTTTTACAGGCAACCATTGCTATTACATAAAATTAGGGTTGACTGAATTTGGCCATATTTTCGTGATATGGGTGCCAGATTGAAATATTGCCAACTTGGCGACTTTTGGGGAGTTTCTCAATCTGCTGGAATTTTCTAGAAATATCCACTAGGTTCGATGATACCGCCCTCGTTCTAGAAATTTCTATAGCTAGTATATAAGGAAGTAATCGTTCATTTGGACACAGTTTATGTGATACGAGTCAAATTGAATTATGAGATACGTCAGTGTTTTGAGAATAATATCTGCTATTTTGTGAATTAGTTGAGCATTTAATTACTGTTTTAGTGCACTCGATACTTATTTTGTGAATTAGTCGAGCATTTAATTGCTGTTTTATTGTACGCGATAGTTATTTTGTGAATTAGTTGAGCATTTAATTGCTGTTTTATTGTACGCAATAGTAATTTTGTGATCTTGTAAGATAACTAGTATAGTGTTACTAGCTGTATATTGTTTCTATTTACGTTTATTAGTGCTTTTAAATAAAAGCGTTAGTTATCCAGAAATTTGGACTTATTTTTATATTCTGAGAGTATACCCAGGATTCAGGAGGATATGTCGTTTTAATATTAATCAGAAATAGAAATAAAAGTAAATATTACCTATAAAATTTCAACTTTATTTCTGAGGTAAAAACACATACCTTGGATCAACGAATAAGCAGTAAAAAATTTTCCGTCAAAAAGAGAAAACTTACCTAAAAGAGAAAAATAATTCTGTTAATATTTAAAGATTTTTGCAATGTATTATATTTACATTTTTAAATAATATATATCCAAATGGCATTAATAAACAATAGGTAACATATTAAGAGAGTGTATTCTAAATGTTAAAGTTACTTGGTCATGCATTAAATTTTCAAATTTTAAGATGTTAATTATTACCTTTACTGTGTCTGCTATAAGTTTATATGAAGAGGAAGCACTGAGATATTGATTTAAATGTATATAGTTGCAACCATGGAGGTAAAGGTAAGGAGTTAAAACTCCATGCTGAGAAAATGCTAATATCGTTTCAGAAAATAATTCAGATGGCGCTGCGATAAGATAAGCGCCTCTGCATTGTATGTATTTATCTGGTGAAAAGCTTAAAATATTTATTTAAACTGTCAATTTTGTAGAAATAAATTAATAGCACAATGCAAATTAGGACTGAAACAATAAGGAATATTCCTACGTATTCAAAATTATTTTACCTTTCAATTTATTTTTTATCTATCTATATTCTGAATTCTGTCCTACAACTGTGACAAAATACCGATTAATTATACTGATAATTAGGGAATCTTAATTTAAGAATAATCTAAAATACATATACTCAATACTATGCCTCTCTATTGTGTCAAATGGAAACAAAGAGCGCTTTACTGACACTAGCGACACCTAGCTGTAATTCTCAAAACATTATGGCATTTTCAAGCGTTTCATCCATAGGAGTTTTATTTCCTTCTTTCGAACTCCATGGTTGCAACTATAATTTAGTGTGAGGCTAAACCATAATTGAATCAAATTTTGGATCTATCGTTATGATTATAAGACCGGATAATATACTCTCAAAACCCTCGAAATATGCAAACAAATATACATTTATAATTCCCAAAATATGCACTTATGTGTGCTTCTCAAAAATCAAACAAAGACTTTGATCTTGGAGCAGCTAAAAATCAAAACCCTTTCTTTAAATAAAGAAAATGCTCTAGCTGCTCAACTTGACTTTTATGCCTTTTCTATCGTTTTATTTTTACTACAAGCCGTCCCGGTAGCCGAGAACTCTAAGGCAAGCATTCCCGCGTGCTCTCTCGACTACCAGGTCGTGGGTTCTAATCCCACTTGCGAGCATGGATGTTGTAGTGCCCGTAAAAGGATGCAAGCAATGCAGGGCTCTTGGGAATCCCAAATAACCTCGAAAGGAAAGATTTACAATTGTATGTTAGTCTATCTATAGTAGACTGAAAAATACAAGAGCTAAAGTGATTACTAAATAATACTGAGATATAGTGATTTAATTACATTTAATTTTAAATACATAAAGAGTTCTGAAATATTTTTATTCCTTCAGACTGTGTAATCTGATTTAAATTTTAAAACAAAATTTTTTCTTCATTTAGCACTCGTCAAGTAGTCGTATTATTAGAGACTGTAACACGGTGACATCCGCAAAGCTTGTCAAGTACGCGGAGATATTCTTTTACAAATTCAAATATGCGTTATTGCTGACGGATGGTATTTTGAATAAGATGTAGTATATTTGATTCACCTGCATGTAAGTGTTGTTTTTTAGTATTACTGAGTACTCGTGAAAAATCATGGGAAATTTTTTGTTCTATGAAAGTTAATAAATGTTAAAGATCTTTCAGTGTGAGTTTCTTATGTCAAAGATATCTTCTAAAAGAATATTTTTATGATTAATTTTCTTAAGTATTAGTTACCTTTGTAAAACGACTCAATTATCTCATTAAATCGGTTTTGGTATCCTCTTCCCCAAGTGAAGAGCTAAGTGTCAGTTAGGCCTAACTCCCACTTAGAGCTTACGAAGAATCTTTCGTGAACATATGGAATATTTACTTTGGTTTAAGGTTTAATTAATCAGCTGAAAGTTATACAATAAGACAAAAAGTATTATGTATAACGTGTTATTATTGCAGAAAAGTATTTTAGAATAACGTAATTTCTTACTTTATTAAAAGTGAATAAGGTAAACAAACTCAAATCGTCGAACATGTGAATATGTTTGTTGCCATTTCCCAAACGATAATAACGTGCGTAAATTACTCCACTCGGAATTTTGTTGTTTGACTCCCGAATATGACAGCAATTGCCCACAACCGTATTGTATCAAATAAATGCCTTTTGCAACAGTTTTATTGTCGATTCCTACTCAATAGACAATGCTCTACAACTTTTGAATTCGTTTTGTCATCTATCACGCTTTGCTGCCAAGTACATTATCCTTACTTTTTAAATTCTCCGCTATAGTGCTGCAATCACTTTTATTCTATCGAACAAGGTCACTATTACTATGGACAAACGTAACATGTACATATATGGACCTTTCATTACAATGTTATTGAGGTGTTTAAGGACTTTTCTAGGAACCCTGTATGACTGAAACTTATTACCAGAAAACAATGCTATAGAGGCTCAAGATGTAATCTCGTTAAACCGTCATTTGAGCTATTTAAATGAAATTTTGTGCGATTATTTCAATTGGTAAACGTAAGCGGCCTCTTGATTGTAAATCAGTTGAAGTCCTCAATTTTTTAAATGTATTATTCACGGGGAAGCTCTGGCTAAAAAGAATCGCGTGACACCAGAACAGAGTTGCTTCTTATCCAAAGCCAAAATTCGCGTGAGTTGTGACTTCAATGCATTAAAAACGCAATTTCGGAAATGTACTAGAGTTTCTTTCTCACTTGGTGAGTATATTGACTTTTGAGCCGCTTGATAGACGAAGTGCATCAAATAGCTTAGTTTACACAAGCCTTCTATACTGAGAATATTTCTCTGTAGATTAATGTTTACAGACATGTCACAAAGAGCTACAAAACGTATCCCACATTTTTATTAAACGACTCGATCTGTCTGATCGCGTCGTGTATATATATATATATATATATATATATATATATATATATATATATATATATATAAGTACCTGCTCGAAATATTTCGAGCAATACAGTCTGGCCACTGCCCTGAAGATTTGGCTGCAAGAGACCGAAAAACTGTGTCATTCAAGATGGTTAACTGCTGCTAACAGAGTCCTTCGGGTGTAGGTTGGAACCGAAAATTCTACTGCTGAACTTGAGCTATTGGCGTGGTATATAATGAAGGTCTACATACTCGTATGATTCTCCATAAAGGCCAAGTCTTCGTGCAAAGACGGAGCTAGACACGTTTGGCAGATTTTACAATTGTCCAGATATTTGACAACCCAGTACAGAAAAATCATTGATCCGGTCATTGTCCGAAATGCATATTTCGCACACCTAGGGAATATCACGGACAAATGAAGTCATATTCGAAAACTCGGTATTTTACGGATTCTTAAGTCACGCCAAGTTAAGAGTGAAACTATATGGCACTTTGAAATTCCAAAATTGAACATGGAAGCAACGGATTATATTGACCTCATCATGTGGCAGAATGTCATTGTCACAGAGCTTCCAATCCTCTCTCACATCAGCGACCAGCAATTCCAACAACTCCTACAGGGCAACAGCGACGACGCCCCCGAACTTTTGGACATTCCAAATTATCCATGCCATACCCAGTGTGTCGAGCGATGTGTTAAGATGGTCACCGAAGCTTCCCAATCAGTCTACGGGTATGCAAGAAGAGATGGTGTCATTCGATCGAAAATGCAGTCACGAAAACTTATGTCCGCTTTCAAATCAAAGGCAGATTACAACCTAGCTACAAAGATTTTGAATGGGTTTTTCCTAAACTTTAAACTCGTTCCAGAACCTGAAATCGGATGGCAAAAAATTAGAAAGGTACTATTAATATGATTAAAAAAGCAGTATTTTCACGCTACCTGTAAACAATGTTGGTATTAAAAGGTTTATGGCAATGTCGATGAAATTACTTGTTTCTATGATTATTTTGGTAACTTTAGGATCGTTCCGGAACCTGAAAATATTACAGATTTTTCTAAAATTTTAAATATGTTCTTTGTGTCAATAAAGGAAACTTTTCTGCACTACCCTTTGCCAAAATTCGAAGAAAAGTTTTTTCGATCACCCCTATTGGGGAAATGGAAAGCGCCCTCCAGTGCCTAACCGCTTAAATTGCGACCATGTATTCTTTGACGAAAAGTGTTTGTTTCGATGCGTTCTATCACCTCTAAGTTTGCACCAGTAGTTTTGAAACCCCCTTTATATACACTATATATATATATATATATATATATATATATATATATATATATATTATATATATATATATAATATATATTGTATATATATATATATATATATATATATATATATATTTATTAGGAAAATGGATTTAATATCTATACCAAGTAATTAATGGCAGCATTAAAATAATAAAAGAAACAAAATAGTTAAAACACGACCACCATGATATACATGTGTATATCTGTATACACCCATGTCCAAAAGTTAAGCGTAGCTGCTGTTTATATAAAAATTTCAGGAAATCTACATCGGAATGGAAGGAAACGCGGTATGCGGGTATAATAGGGTTATAGAAGACGAAAACAATGCACAATAAGGATAATAACAACTTTTATTATGCAAAGAAAAGGGTTGAAAGGAAAATGGTCACAATACGAACGTCAACCTCAGTGAAACAGAATGATTAAAACAATGTGATGCTGCAGTTTAATACGGTGTGTGGGAACCTCGGGTAGCCACGCATGCTGCACAACGATTTCCAATACTTTCGATGAGTATTTGAATGAGTTGTGTGCTCAAAGAGTTCCAAGCCTTACGGAGAGCAGTTTTCCGTTCCGAAACAGAGCTTGGTGGGTAGCGGAGACCTGCAAGATGTCTCTCGAGTATGTACCACACATGCTCCATTGGATTCAGATCAGGAGAGTTGGCAGGCCACTGCATGTGCTGGATATCTTCAGTTCGAAGGAAGTTGTCGGCCAAGGCCGCACGGTGAGGAGGCGCGTTATAATCCATGGATATGACATCAGGACCAACAGCACCTCAAAACAATCGAATGGTAGGCTCAAGGACTTCGTCTCTGTATCTTTGACCGGTAACCGACCCCGTGTCAAAGATGTGGAGGCCTGTGAGGCCGTCCATCATGATGCCTGCCCAGACCATGACTCCCCAAACAGAAAACTATGTCTTTCCGTTATGTTTCCCGGGTGAAAACGCGTTCCACGTTTTCTCCAGATCATGGTACGACGAGAATCAGTTTGCAGGCGAAACCTGGACTCGTCACTGAATATGACATTGCCCCACTGTTGTCCACTCCACTGCCGATGTTCCAAACTCCATTGTAAACGCGCGCGTTTCTGTGCAGACGTCAGGGGGATGCAAACTGCTGATCGTCTGGCATAAAGACCAATGTGTCTGAGTCTCCTGTAAACAGTTTGTCTCGAAACCATGACACCTGTGGTGGCTGTCAGGACTGAACCCAGTTGTCTGGCAGAACGGTTCCTCTGACGTCGCGCAGTTATCACCAAATATCGGTCTTGCCAAGCGGTTGTTACCCTTGGCCAACCTGGTACTGGTCATCGGGTAACATCTCCAGTGATTTGGAACCTCTGCACAGTCTGGAGATCACTCACTGAGGTACATTCAGAATTCGAGACGCTTCGGTTTGGGATCTACCTGATTCCAGCATTCAAATAATTCGTCCCTTCAAAAACATCTCCAGTTGGCATCTTTGTGACATCTTTCGTTCTTTTTGATTATTAACAACGCTCCGTACCACGGTAATTGCAAAATTCTACCTCCACTGGCCATGTCGTTCGTAGCCATTTTATACTCGTTCCGACGTGCGCCGGTGCTTTACGTATGTCGATGTCGACTGAACTGTTTTGCATATGCACAATGATTTAACTTCGTCCCACGAATCCCCACAACTGATTGTGAACCACTGTATCCATATTAACTCCGAATTTTTCACATTTTACGAACTATGCTTAACTTTTGGACATGAGTGTATATAGGACGTTTGGCTTCTCCATTGAAAAAAAAATTACCACCACCCCCTCTCCCGAAACAAATTTCTGGGTAAGGCCTCGCGATCAGACGTCCTCACTAAATCCCACACGATGGCCCATTCAAAGTCTACCCTCGAAAATCCAAATTGTTCTCAACTACCGTGTTGTTCACAAATGGGTCACAGCAACGAAAGGAAAAATGTGAGCATTGATAGATTTACGTCTGTCTTCATATTGAGTGATGCAATTTGTGACACTCTAGAAAAGACCAATCTATGAGAGTATTCTAAGGGTAACAACACCCGTGCAACCACACGAACATGCAGTGGCTGGTATAACCACAGGATCTGGAAAAAACGTACTATTTCGGTTATCTGTCCCACTCCGTTGAGGGGTGTGTGCTATGGCAACACTGTCGACCCAGCATAGTTTCGCAGAATTATAACCAGCTTCTCTCATTCACGGTCTTCTGTGTTACGCGTTGTCGACAGCTGACACTGAGAATGATCATAGCAAATGCAGCTATGAGTAGACGCAGAAAACTGAAACGCTATATCCTTATAGTATAAACCATGGGACAGAAGTTAACTGAACCAATTTTTGATTAAGATGACTAATTTCAACGCCATACATTTTTAAAGAAAGTAGAACATATTGAAAACAGTTGCAACTTACTTCTTTTAGTTTTCCTGTATTTGGTAGGCTTAAATTTTCTAGTGACTTCATAACCTCTCAGTTGACAAATTTTGAGTTGCATTACTCTTATCTCAAATGAGTCACGTTATTTTATAAGTTCATTCAAATATCTGCGCAACCATAGTTGCAACTTACTTCTTTTAGTTTCCCTGTCTTTGGCATGCTTAAATACTCTAGTGACTTCATGATCTTTCAGTTGATAAATTTTGGTTTGCATTACTTTTATCTCAAATGAGTCATGTTATTTTATAAGTTCATTCAAATATCTGCGCAACCATAGTTGCAACTTACTTCTTTTAGTTTCCCTGTCTTCGGCAGGCTTAAATACTCTAGTGACTTCATGATCTCTTAGATGATAAATTTTGAGTTGCAGTACTCTTATCTCAAATAAGTCATGTTATTTTATAAGTTCATTCTAATATCTGCGCAACCATAGTTGCAACTTACTTCTTTTAGTTTCCCTGTCTTCGGCAGGCTTAAATACTCTAGTGACTTCATGATCTCTCAGTTGATAAATTTTGAGTTACATTACTCTTATCTCAAACGAGTCGTGTTATCTAAGTTTATTCAAATATCTGCGCAACCACGGTGTCATGCTACAGTAAAATTAGCTTATGCAACTCAGGAAAATTTCGAACTAACAATGGTATTTAATCTACGACACTACTTTCTTGAAACAATTTCGCTTACGCAGGGGCGCGCCCCTCCATTTTCCAGACCTAGATACTTGCGTGCACTGCGCTTTGCACGGAAATGCATTAATTAATTATTGAAACACTAGTTGGGATAAATAATGTATTTGTACTTAATCGAATATGTAATAGGTAAACTCTTCCGCAGAAATGTGAGGTTTCATTCATGATTCATAGGAACTGTATTTCTGTCCAAAATTCACTGGAAAGCCAATTATATCATGTTATTCGATCGATCCTTGATATAATTAAATGCCATTAGGTTGTTAACTATGAACATTATGTAATACAATGATCATATAATTAGTCGTCGATTCTAGGATCGTAATCTTCCTCATGAATCTATATAATAATTGTCTAACGTTTTCTGTTTTTTCAGGCCCTCCAGAGACTTAGAGGTCTGAAACTTTGCAAACTTAAAATATAGAATATGGGAAAGAACCTAACACAGCTGGATTTTTATTTTTTCCTGCGGGAGCGAAGAAAATGGGGGGGGGGGGATAGGGTTGAAAAGTTATATCCCCCAGAAGTACCGCCGGTGACCTAGAAGGCTGAATCTGTGCAGATTTATAGTACAGATCACGGGTGAAAACTTAACGGAGTCGGATTTTTGACTTATCCGTGTGTGGGGAGGGGGCGTAAAATATGGGATTATTTTGAAAAGTCGTCCCAGATCTTTCAGACGCCCCCCTCTGGTGGCCTAGAAATCTGAATCTTTGCGGACTTGTAGTATCGACCATGGAGCACAACCTAAAGGGGGGGGGGGACGGATTTTCGATTTTTCATTCCGTGGGCAAAGAAAATGTGGAGATATCGCTAAACAAAACAAAACTTATTAAAAAAGAATTGCAACTAAACTTTTTATGAGTGTTAGTTTTCCTGGCTTTGATAGTCTTAAATACGACTTTAAAATAAATAGTTAATCTACTTAAATTAGTAAACGTAAAAGCTATGAAAATTTTCCATAATTCTATTTTATAACTTAGCAATTTAAAATCTAAAAATGAAGAGCTTAATATACATTTTCCGACATTTTAAACAATTCATGATTGTATAATTCAGTGAAAATTGGACATATATGTCATTGAGGTTTGAACACGATAACTCAAGAACGAATGCACCTGCCATTGTCAGTACTTATTTTAATTTTATTACTTTTCATACTATGTATAATAATGTATTTATTGTGATACGGTCAAAAATTCATTTTTCGAATCTTGATGAGTCGATATATTTTAAAAATCCTGAATACGAGTCTGGCGTTTTTGGAATGCTATCAGATAGTCTAGGCAAGATATTCCCGAAAAGATGGAAAGGATCAACTTAAATTACATTTAATACCAAGATTTCAATTGGTAAAGATAATAAGCCTATGTAATTTTTAACAGAAAATGGCATTAAAAAAGGAAGACACGTTTAAAATGAAAAGTCATTTTATATGTCGACTACTGAATGCAAACAAAATCATTTACAGACGAAAGTGTGCAGTGTTCTGGATGCATTGCTCATATTTTGAGCTTGAACGATAAAAGTTAAAGAAAAAATTATATTCCTATTGGTATTAGATGAGTATATATAGTTTTTAATTTAAAAATCGATTAACACCATCGATTTTGGGTTATCATTTGGAAAGGTAATCCCGGGATCTCGACTAAAATATTAATGAACGTCAAAAACGTTAGAAACTATCCGTAAACGTTAGAAGAATATTAATTTTCGGGATAGGCGGAACAGGGGGAGATCCGAAATGGTTTGAATATTGTATTCCAAAAATTGAAGTCAAAGAATGCATGGCCACAAGTTAAGCGGTTAGGCGCTGGAGGGTGCTTTCCATTTCCCCAGACACGTTGTTTTTCGTAATGCAAATACATATAAAAGTGGTGGTTTTAGCAGGCACCGTCATTAGCGATTTGAAAACGTCTACGTAGCGTAAAATACGCACACCGCAGCGGTACACCTGTATGGGGTACACCTGCATGGGGTACATATGTACTTTTTCATTTAAAACTGAATAATGTTTTTCTGAGAATGTTACCATGCGCAGTTTCCGAGATATTGCTCATTTTTTTTTTATCTAATGTGGAAAAAATCATAAAAAATAAATATGCTCACTATTACTAAATGCGTAAACGTGTTGTAAGTACATATAACCAGAAATAAATGAACATTATTGTTTAGAAATTATTATGAGCCGTTCTTGAGATGTAAGAAATTTTACTTTTCCACTCAGAGCGAGAAATTGCACAAATCAAATGATATTTTGTACGGTTATTCCAGTAGATCAGTATTTCCCAAACTAAGGATAGGTACTACTGGGGGTATATGAAAGAATTCAAGGGGTACTTGACACTTGGCAAATTGTTTAATTTATTATCTTATTATGACAAAAATCTTTATAATTAAATAAATTAAATAATTGTTACTAGTTTGTTTTTTCAGTTGTCAAATCCCACTGATCCACTGACTTTAATAATATATAACTTTTATAAATATAATATATTAATCAATCAATGTATTTGTCTACAACCTGTAGATAGAATTGAATTATTAAATCTTCCCTCGAATTATTTAACGGTTATACGCAGATGAGATTCAGTTTTAAAAGGGGTAAGCGGTCGTTGAATGTTTGAGAAATACTGCGGCAGATAAATGTCGATTTATTGATTTTTGGAGAGCTTAAACTAGGGAAAAGTTTATAATTTTTCGAAAATAGAAGAAAATTATTAAACATAACACAAAAAGAAAAAAAATATTTAAACATTTGTTGCAAAAATACCAATTTTATATGTAACGAATTAATTAATTTCCGGAACGATAACACATACTCTTATTGAAGTATCGTACATTTTTTATGTAAAGTGAAAAAATCATTAAAACCCAACTATGTTCACTATTATCAATAGAATTAATACTTTGTAAGTACTTTTAACCAGCAAAAATGTTCATCATTGCTTTGGAGTTAACAGGAGCCGTTCTCAAGATAATAGAAATTTTTTTTCTCCACCGGTGCGAAATATCTCTCAAGCGAATTACGTGAAATTTGGAATACTTGGTTTAATAGATAACAATGAACACCTATGGATCTTTTGTGCAATCAAATTTATAAAGGCTTATTTGTGGTATTTTCTCCCCTATAGCGAAATTTGTGAATCCAGATTTTTTCTAATCCAACTCTGGTAATCCTAGTATTAATAAAAGGGAGAAAATATTCAATTTCTCTACCACCATCTATAAAACGGGTCCATAAGTCCTCACCTTTTAACTCCTTTTAACCGCACCCACAATTTCCATTCCTCTCCTAATTCGAAGCGTTTTCATAATCATGTCAGGATTAATTCCCGCTATCCATTAACGGATTGTACATACCGAGGCGAAGTAAGCCTGCGAACTAAATAATGAAATGGATTAATAATTCAGTATTTTCCCCGTATTTTTGTAACATTGGAACCGAAGACAGTAAAAGTTCTGTAATTAATTACGAAAATTTCGATTACCACACCGGCACTGCAAAAGGACTCATTCGCAAGATCTCTAATACTAGAACATATTGAGCACAAAATGATGAATCTCTTGGGAGTATACTGTAATAAAATTCGGGATACTTGTCATAACTGTTAGTGCTTGGTTTATGTAGGAATGAATAACGTAGGTAACTTTGGTGTCGAGTGTGCGCTGTGCAATTCAAAGTATATATTCTGTTACTATTAAGTATTTAGGATATGCGCTTCCTTTTTAACGTTAATGGTCATTTTGGATATTTCAGCATACTGCACATTGTTGAATTTGCAACAATTTGCAAAAGAAAATCCTTACTTTGATATTTTAATTTATGTAAACACATTGTAATCTTGCATTTTCAACTTTTCATCTAATGTCTGTCTCAAAAGAGATGCATTAATTTTGTTCTCAAAACTGTTTCCATTTATATTAAGAAGAGGCAATAATATTAAAAGTGAAATAATTAAATAATAATAAAGAAATATAACATTCACAGATGCACTGACTTTCATCTCAAGAAAGTTCGGTGTAATTCTAGACATTCCAATTACTACGTAAGAGTTCAAACAATAATAAAACTGTCTGGAGACAACAAACGGCGTGTTTATTGTATTCCTTCCTTAAACTAATATGAAATAAAACAGGAAATAAAGGAAAATTATAAATAGTTAAAAATAATAGTAATTCGTTCACATTTCAAGCTTATTCTATAAATTCGATGCTAACTGCATGGCATGATATATTCATAAAATGCATTCAAGTTATCACAGAGGTTTCCTATTGCGGCACACAGCAAACTTTCTTTCTGCAGGTACAACTAACGCAAAGATCAAGTAAATAACCTTGCTACCCCAACCGGGAATCGAACCACGGATCTTCGTGCTAGCGTACGAGGTACGGTCCCTATGGATCCCACTCCCACTGGGTTCCGGTCTAACTGGGGTGGCAATGTCCCGACCGTCCAAATAGATACCTTACATCTTTGGATAGGTCGGATTGTTTGGGTTGAAAGAAAGAAAGATGTAAATGAAGATGGTATAAATAGCCAAAAGTAGAGCTTGATTTCGATTATTTTGCATTTTTTGGCCCAGAATAGATGCATGAGTCGCTACAGATTAAAAAGTAATCAGGAAAATCGGTCGATCAAAAATGAGGACAAGGAAATGGTTTGCGTATTAAACATATTGATAATGTTTACTAAATACTTGAGTGTCCTCTTAAATTGCTTTTGATGTTTAAATATTAAAACACAATCATCCCGTTTACATTAATTCTTTTCCGATATAATATTTTCTTTATCTTAAATTCCATCCGCTCGCATTATACAAGTGCTCCGGCCTGGAACAACATCTCATTATTCCGACGATGTTTCCTATCCCTCCAAGAAAAACACGAAAAATTCACTTGCAGGATATTGAGTATTTGCTGGAAATATTTCTAACAAGTAGGAAATGAGAGGCTTCTTAGTAATTTAGTTTTCTTTCCCATATATAGCGAAACTAATAGAAAACGGGAGTAAGTGACGAAAAATTGTATGGTAATTTGTGGAAGAGCGTACAGAAATGGTGGAGTTGAAAAAGATGAGACTTAATATAGTAAATAATATTTGCAATAGTTTGCAATCTATAACATTTTGCAGGTTTAAGTTATTGTTCATTTTACAAGAGAAGTCTTGCTCGGAGAACAAAAATATCGATTTTGAGTAAAGCTCTTTAGAGACTGAGCTATCTAGAATCGCAAGAGAGCGCCAAATATTATTTTCCTGATTTGAGGAAGATCCTTTCTCCTTGATCCCTATGGCTCTTTTATATTAGTCTTTCTTTGCCATATTTCATTCGTGTTATATAATCCAATATTCCATTTTACTCACACAATTTTCATATTAGTTATGGAAAAATACTACATACGCACATCCCCCCCCTAAAAAAGGGAAAGGCACCAATGTCCATAAACATAAAAACAAAAAAGATCAATCATGCATAAAGCATTGATTATGAAACACTTTCCAACTGCACTGCAATTTTATTTAAACATCTCTAAAATATGATACATTCAGCGGTGATATTTTTAAAATTATCACAGTACAACAATAATTTATTTTACTTAAAAACTTAAAACTATGGAAAAAAAGTACTTTCTAACTTCATGCTTAAAGCTTCATCGAAAAAGGCAATGCTATAAAATCGTCTGCTTCTCTATGTAAAATCAATTAATATTTCATTCATATCATCTTATATTCCAGACTCCAGAGCTAAATAATTTTGCGTTAGAAAAATTCAGCAATTCTTATACAACTCATCTTACAGCTTGATTTGTTTACATTCTGCATACGTTAAAATTAGGCTTCGTTGTAGAAATAATAATCAAGTTTGATGATCATTTGAACTCAAAAATATTGTAATTGCGTTGGCGCAGAATATAGATGCAAAAAAATATGCAAAAACAAAGCGGTTTAAGAACGGATGCAACACTAAATGTAAATTTAAAAGAACTTTAAAAATCACGATTTTGACACTGGAAAAAAATATGGATGCCATATTTTATTTTGAAGTTGGTAACGTGATCTCTTCATATAATATGGGTGTAATTATTATTTTAATTTTTATTTAAAAAGTACCAGGGTGGTTGGTCGTGTCGCCGCTGAGGCACACGTAGAGGCGTCCACTCTGCAAAGGATTTGAAGATGGATTGAAGAACACATGAATCGTCGCAGTGGTACAAGTCCATCCAGACGTACGTCAGCAAACGTTGATCGACGCATTCGAAGACATGCGGTGGCGGTCCCACAAACGACGACTGGTGATATTCTGCAGAATTTGCAGGGTACATTGGATGTTCAATATCAGGGAAAACAGCTTCTTTACAATTGGCCAAAAGCGGCTTGCATTCAAACCGTCCTTTATGAAGACTGACATTGACGACAAGACACCGACGTGAGAAATTGCAATGGTGTCGGGACGGAGGCCCCTTGGATGATTGAATGGGACAGGGTAGAGCTCAGCGACAAGTCTTGGTTCTGTTTATCGAATGAAAGTCGCCGTCTAAGACTCTGGAGGCGACGTGCAAACAGATCCAATCCTGCTACGAGTGTTGAACGCCATACTGCTCGACAACGCAGCAAAATGTTTTGGGATGCCATGGGCTTCGACAGCCGGTCGCCTCTGGTTCTTATCAGAGGCACGATGACGGCAGTACGATATGAGGATGAGATGCTGCGGCCGGTTGCACTTCCCTATCTTCAGCGCTTGCAAAATGCTGTTCTCCAGCAAGATAACGCGCGACCATCAGCAGACAAGCCTTGGAAGGTATCCAGGTGCTTCCTTGGCCTCCGCTGTCTCCAGATATCTCACCCATCGAAAATGTATGGGACGTGATTGATAGTTGTTTGATTGCTCTGCCCCCGCCTCAAACAGAGGCCGACCTTTGGAGGGTAGTTGGTTGAAGGCATATGGTCATCCATCCCTCAGGAAACTATCAGCATCTGTTCCTCGAAGGGTTGCTGCTTGTATCTCCGTAAGAGGTGGTTCTACTGCCTACCGATCACCCTGTCTATGCCATTACTGTATTGCATTGTCCTTTTGGAATTAACACCACTTATTGATATATACGCCAAATCTATCTGTGTGTCCTTTAAGATCACACTCTATTCGCCCCTTCATGGTTTTGCATTTTCTGTGTCGAGTAGTGTAAATAACTTTTCTTAGATATCAAAATATTATGTGAGTAAAAAAACTATTTTATATATTCTGAAATATAAATTCAAGAGATATTCAGAATTCTAGGAAATAATGTAGAAATACTTATTTCCTCTGAATAGGAATGTGTTTCATTTGCATTGCGTAAGTCCAACTTATTGAAAGGCTTTCTTCTCAATTCAAAACATACAGAAGACAGATTTTTTTTTCTTTGTAATTTTAAAGGTTTTTGAAAATTAAACAAACACCTCCTTTAAAAAAAATGCAAATTTTCTACCTACGCAAACATTTTGCAAGTTTTCAAAGGATAAGATCATTTTATAACTATTGTTAACAGAGCGAAATAATTTGTATTTTTTGAAATGGTAAATTTTATAAAATAATTTGATTTAGTTTTAAATTTATAATATTTGCAGCAACACAATGGTATAAAAACTTTAAAACGATATAGTAGAGCTAACAAAGTTCTTTGGTAAAAAACGCCTTTAATATTAGCACAATCTATGACGTACATTAAATTATAAACCCAAAGCGCTACTTCAGTCGCTAAGTCCTTCATAAGTGGTTCTTCATCATACCACTGATTAAGGACGTAGGAACGTCCGAAAGCGCTTTGGATTTGTAATTTAATGTACGTCATAGATGGTGCTAATATTAAAGATCTTTTTTACCAAATAACTTGGTTGTCTTTACTATATCATTTTTGCTAAATTGGCGTGTTTCCATACTTATTGACAATGGTGTAAATTTCATCTTCATGCGAATTCAAGAACTCGTTGCGATTCGAAGAACTCGTGGAATTCAAACCAGATCTCTGTCTGGCCATTTAGCGTTCTATCCATTGAAATGCATGATCATTTTTTTTTATAGTGGAAGTGAGCCCTACATTCTCCACCTTCAGATTTCCGGTTTAAATACAACTTCAGCCTTATCTTCATTTCTCTGCATTTTACTTTCATTACAAATCATAGTATACGTAAAGGGAAAGTACTGTGAAGAGGGTCAAAAGCACGATTCCAGGATTTAAATAGATTAACATATTTTGAGCATTTTGGATTATGGTTCAATAATTTTTTAACGATGGCTGTGTATCCGCCAGTCTGTGGACACGATAACTCTCGAATAAGTTGAAAGAGACAAATTAATTTCGTACGATCAATTAGTATATCAATTAGTATATATCAATTAGTAATTGAAAGAGGCCTGTCGATTTTCAGAAGGTTTAGAACATTGTAAGTCCTTTCACTTTGCGAACATTTTCTAACAAACATTGTAAAAATATAAAATAATTATTTCACATAATGTTAATCAAATAATCATCTTATATGATTTTTTTCCCCTTTCCCTTCTAAATGAAACCGAGGGATGGTGGCTTCCAACTGCTTCCGGCCGCCACCACACTGTTTCGCTCGTGAGCAAATGTGTAAAACATCAGTCTTCTTTTTTTATATGGAACTAGAGGATCGGGGCAATTTTGAGACTTTCCACGCGAAACAAGTGGAGATTCGACCTCTGAGCTAAATTATATATATTTTTAAAGATTTCTTTTCTGCACTAACATCTACATAATGTACCTGTTTTATATCTAAATTATATGCATTTTTCGGAATTTTTTTTTCTGCGTTCACATCTACATAATATATGAAGCCTTCTATACAAATTAGGTTCAAATCGCATTAGTGGTTTTCCGATGACGAAAGGCCAACGATTTGATAACCCCCCCACCGACAAAAGTAGTCATTCCCGACAAAAGTAGTCATTTATGGTATCTAGGATCCCTACCTATACAATGACCGTGAAAATTCGACACTTGCTATTAAATTACGATCACCATACTTTTCATAAGCTGCACCGTTAAAGTAGAAAGTTTCTTAATCCACTGCTAAAAGCACATATATCAAGAAAAGTTGTACAAGTCACAATCGTATCACCATACTTTCCTTTAGCACAGCGCTAGGAAAGTAAAATTAATTTATAGCAACTGGGATTTTGCGCCCCGGTCACCATTCCGATGATATACGGATGTTATGTACGCACGCAATCAAATTATAGAAACATACCCTATGTTTAAAATGTTTGTTCTTAAATCAAAAGATATACTATATACGTAAACATATAATTTGTGAGAAGCGCGGGCTCGCATTGGCCAATGGTGATGTATTAGGCATCGTGTCTCTAGTAATATAATAAAATCTATGGTTCATTGCTTCGGCGAAGGTACAATCCTATCGATCACGACTAACGGCTATGTCTTAAGTAGGAAGTCAGCGTCCGAATCCGCTGAATAATGCATAGCGTTACTTTTGGCTTCCCGTCAAAACGGTCGAGATTGGAGGTGATTTCGAAAAAGAGTCGAGTCATTTCACCGGTATTCATTCAACGCGTGGTTTTTATTATTATTATTTTTTTTTTATTAAAGATTTTGACCACACGTAAGTGTGGCGTGGCTCCGCTGAAAAACTTACAATTACACTTTGGCCGCTAATCGTATTTCTGCACGCCACTTGCTCGATTACCGAGCATATCTCCAGGTTCAGATCAATTGGAAAATGCATCACGAGAACACACAATAAACACTAATTAAAAAGTTAATAAAACTTTTATTTTAAAATACTTATATTTAAACTTGTTACTTAAAATTTAAAACCACAAAAATATCATCTTAAATTCATATAATACATTTACAGTTCGCTAAGTCGTAGGCATTGAATGATGCTCAATTTCAAATTCATACAATACATTACAGTTCGCTAAGTCGTAGGCATTGCATAATGCTCATCATGATCTCTCCCCTCTCTCTAGTTTTAATTATCATATTAACCAACAAGTTCTGCAGTTAGATTCTTTATTAAACTCTAATTTTGTTTTCTGATACTCAGCCTGCAGTGGGAGAGGACAAAAGGACTTACTCCTTTAAGGCACGGGCAGGACGGCATCGGGACAGCTCTCCTCCGTCGATTTTTGACGACCAGCACTTGACTTTCAAAAAATACCAACTGAGTTCTCCCTCAACTCTTCTTCTCTTCCTCGGGAAAACGGACAACCCCCTGGCCGGGCCCCATAGCTGACGCTTGGCCGCTATAGGTTCGAAAACCCATAAATTCAGTGACGCGGCCGGGCTCCGTCGAATCACTGGAATTGACCCCTTCCAAAGGGTTGGCTAAAAATTGGGGGCTCTAGCCCTCTTGCAGGTGTCCATTTTATTTAAAAATAACATAGCGCCCTTTGCCACTTTCTCACGACTGCAGCTGGTCTCCTACTCAGAGCAATGGAATGTCAACCGTTTCCAAAGAAAGAGGGGGGGGGGGGGTAATACTTTCTAGAAGTGAAGTGGCGACAGGAAAATTCCAATACTGTCCCACGACAGTAAGATTTTAAACACACAGTCTCTAAATTTCAAAATATGGCATCAAGAAAGCAAGTTCACAGAAATTAAAAGGAAAATTAAAAACAGAATTACGATTTTCGGATTACCAAGGGTAAATCAGAATTGAAAGAAGTGCTTGATATTAAATTAGAGACAAAAAGAAAGATCAATCATGCATAAATCATTGATTATGAAACACTTTTCAACTTCAATGCAATTTTATTTAAACATCTCTAAAATGCGATACATTTCTCGGTAATATTTTTAAAATTATCACAATATTACATTAATTTATTATATTTGAAAACATAAAACTTCAACGAAAAAAATGAATTTCATTCAAATGACGGCATTGAAATATAAATTGCCTAGTTTAAACATCTCTAAAATGCGATACATTCCTCGGTAATATATTTAAAATTATCATAATAATATAATAATTTATTATATTTGAAAAATTCATCGAAAACAAATGAACTTTATTCAAATGACGTCATCGAAATATAAATCGCCTGACTCTCTCTATAAAAGCAACATTTCATTCATAAACATTTTTCCATTCCTTTCATTCATCACAATACTATAATAATTTATTTTATTTAAAAACTTAAAACCATGGAGGTACAAGAAATTTAACCCTATGCTTAAAATTTCATCGAAAAAATCGTTTATTTCTCTGTGTAAAATCAAGGAATGTTTCATTCATATCAGCTATATTGCAAACTCCATGAGCTACATACTTTTGCGTTAAAGAAAGGCAGTAATTCTTATACAACTAATTCTACATCTTTTGGTTTTTACATACTCCATAAGTGAAAATTAGGCTTCGTTGTAGAAATAATCAAATTTTGATGATCATTTAAACTCAAATATATTGTAATTGCGTTGTTTCAGTATGCAGATGCGCAGAATTTAAGCAAAAATAAAGCGGTTTTAGGGCGGATGCAGCACTAAATATAAGTTAAAAAGAACTTTAAAAATCACGATTTTGACACAAGATGGATGCCATATTTGATTTTGAAGTGGGTCACGTGATCTCTTCGTATAAAGGGTGTAATTATTATTTTAATTTTTATTTAAAAAACTACTGAATATATTTTGCTGAAATTGTTTTTATATATTTTATGGGATAATTTGAATATTTCTTAAAACTTTCGAAGCAATTTGTGAATTTTAAATTTGCTTAATAAATGTTTAAAGAATTAGGGTATTTCATTTTTTCAACCCGGGTTCAATCCAAAATTAATTGGGTGATATTATTCATTTATATTCCCATAGGCCCGACAGACCGTCTAACTAACATACTAAAATTTAATTTTGATGAAGTCATTTTTATGGCAGTTATCGTGCTAACGGACAGACAGACAGACAGTCAGACAGACAGAATGAACAAAGTCATAAACACTTTTCAACTATGTTGTGAAGTGTTAAAAATGATGTTTATATTATGAAAAACCTGTTGAAAGTTTTCTTAAAAAGCAAAATTTTATACGTTTATGTTTATTACTTTCCCTACACAGTGGTAGGTATAGGGAAAGTACTGTGACGGGCTGAAAAATTCGAATTCGAGTTTTCGTCGGAAGAGCACATTTTAAACATATCTGAACTCGGTTGTGTGTGTGTGTGTGTGTGTGTGTGTGTGTGTGTATTTTCACGTGTATGTTAGTGTATGTGTGTCCGTGAGCCTATAGACGCGATATCTCACAAACGAATAAAGAGTTTCGAAAGCAATTTGGTACAATTATTACAATCAGTGAATACTGAATCCTACTGATTTTAAACGCAATAGAATGTTCAACCCCCCCCTCCCCCTCCTTCGAATGTATTTTTGAAAAAGAAATATCATTGAAACATCCGAACCTACAATAATGATAAAATAATAATTATTTCAGACGCAATTGTTCATTAGAAAACGAATGATACAATCTTTAGAACGCTATCATGAGCCGTTAAGACAATGCACGAATTTTGAACAAATTTTCGAAAAATCATTAAAAAATTAGGACTTTCAATGTTGTTAAATAAATAATTATTCCATACATAATGATTCATTAGGAGACGAATGACCCCCTATTTAGAACGCTAGAATAAAGCGTTCCCGAAATATTGTACGTTTTTCAAATGAATTTATCAAAAAATTACATAAAATTAAATAAATAATAAGTATCATAAATTATGTTCACTTCCCATATACAATATTATGCAACAAATCTGTTAGTACCATTCTCGTACATCTAGTTTGTTCCACCCAAGAGAGAAGATACAGTTCGTAATAGTTTTGTAATTCAGGGGATATTAATTAAAGGCCAATTGCAATTTGATGAAGATTTTCCGCGTGCGTATGAAGTTATCCTGTTTGGACAAAGAAGTTGCTCAAAACTCCAAGTTTCGATTTAAATGGTTTTATTCAATTCTGAAAACGTATCGTGGATCTTGAGCATGACTACCCTTGCTGAAGATACTATTTTACTTTTTTGTGATTGTCAAATATTTTAATTAATTATTGTGATTTTTCTTTTAACAGTAATAATATATGTATTTAATAATCCAAAAAAAAGAAGATTAGAGAATCTACGAAAACCCACTCCTAAGAGATTAATCTTATAGAAGGAGAGGAGAAAAACATGGTATTTACAGTAGCATCAAAGGATATAAATACAAGTACAGATGGAACAGTTAAAACAAATCATTGCAACATAACATTTAAAAAAAATAAAGATGAACAATAAAAAGGTAAGGATGACATATAAAGCAGATAAATAATTAGTTATCAATAAGAAAAAAATCTCAACTTCAATTGAATTATAATAAGTGAACATTTAAATAATTTTGTCACGAGTGAAAATAAGATTCAATATATTTTCCTGGTTAACATGTTAACAGAATTAATGTAGATAATAACAGATTAAATGCCCGCCATTTTTATACTTAAACCTGAAAGGGGGTTTGATATTCAGAAAAGTTATCAACAACATTTATTTAGTGTATGTCACATTTAATGACCGCTAGCCAATTTGAACGCTCGAAGCACGGTTGGAAATGGCTTGTTAAGTTGAAAAGGCAGTAAATAGAAAGATAATTGATAAAAAACAGCTGATGTACAATCTGTGGGACACATGTACTCATGAAGAGATCATAACGACCTTCCAATGATCTTTTGAATTTGTACAGGGTTGACAATGCGGGAGTAACTATTTGCTTGTGGTGTATGAATAAAAGAAATACATTTAGTACGTAAGCTTAAAAAACAATACAGAATCGAGAGGAGAGATAGCCTCATTTTCCCTATCTCTTACATAAATATTTTATTCGTTGCAATTCATTGAGCACATTGTGTAAGTAACTGCCGGGAAACAGTTCCACTTCTTATGATGACATTTCGGCTCAGAATCCTCATTGTTTACCTTCGACTTCAGCTGGTTGCTAATGGCACTGGGGCACATGTACTCGATACGCTTGGTAGATTATTTTGCTGTACATTCGCCTCTTTTCGGGATGACATCTTGGGTAATATCTTCAGAAATATGGGTGTATTTGGAATGCTGAAAATGTGACATTCAGTTTGTGTATCTTAAAAAAAAAAAAAACGTATTAGCACAATGGGATCTAACGTTGCTATTGAATATAAATCATTAGAATAATGTATCTTAAATGGTTTTCCGATAAAGTAACCGCGTATTTGTCTGAGATAGCACATAAAACTATTAAATAGAAGTCTGTTTGTAATTGTGGATACCTAGTAGGGGTCTATATCTGTTTTTTCATCAATTTGTTTGACATAGATAAGCTATATATATATATATATATATATATATATATATATATATATATATATATATATATATATAATATAAAAATTGAATTTTTTTAAATCGAAAACCATGCATAAACTACAGTAAGTACAAAAAACCCATCACTAGAATATCTGTGACAAATAAGTAACTATAGACCAAGATTAAGGATAAAAATAGTTAGTAACTTATCACTATAATAAATCAAGACATGGAGAACAATCAGTTGAAACTACACAAAAGGTGGGGGTTAGTTCGAAGTTGCATTCTCGTCAGGACAGCCATACAATTCGAATTAAAATCGAAAGAATAGCCAGATTCTGACAATGGCGATGGTATTTGACTATAGACACCATTGGAACTGTCTACTGGCTAATAGAAGGTGAAATAATAAAATCCAAAAGAATTAAAAAACAGAAATATAAACTTACAGGTACATTCACTACGTGTAAGTCGAAATGCTTGCAGTCGAACATACTGCAGAGCATTCTACATCTAATCGTTAAAGCGAGTAGAAACGGGAATGATCATAATATTGAACATGAACGGAAAATTTTTTTGAATGGAGACTTTCAAAAATAGTAATCAGTATAGGATTCAGGACAAGTGGAAAGTAGACTTTCAAAAATAGTAATCAGTATTAGACTCAGGCCTAGTGGAAAGTTAGGTGATAAGAATGGGTGAAATTCACAAAAATGAGTTATCCAATCAAGGATAAATAATGCAATTGTAAAATTACTACGTAGTATATTTGAAATTATTAATAATATTATTAACAAATACTTCCGGATAGTGGTAATTTTGACAAATGCGTTTAGGATTATTGATGTGGAGATAGTGAAACCGAGGATCTGAAAGTCGATGTATTCGAAACAGCTGGTTTAAAATGATGTTTCTGAACAATTGAATAGAATTACAAGATCGATATGATAGCAGCTTAATGATAGTGAAGTTATAAGAATCTTTTTTATCAAATAGATTGGTAATAACATAATTATGGAGGGTATCTAAATTTAAGTCTAAATAATTTACAGTTTGACTAACCCTAGGCTCATTAGGGATTAATTCTAGGTTAGAGGGGTAAACATTAATCATAATTGGATAGGAATCATCAATGATAATACAAATTAAGTCGTCAACATATCGATATATAATATATGAATTAGAGAAAAAAAATGACGTTCATAATAATAAAGATATAAGTTAGCTAGAATACTACTACTACAGCGTTTAAAATGCTCATTAGTTAATTTTAATTTTAAAAAGTTGGCATGAACACTATTTAATTTGCATTTTCTGACATTATATAACCAAGTTCTAATTGTTAGGAAATTTAAAGTTTGAGAATAATTATATTGTAATTTCAAAATATCTGCATTGTAATCAATAGTTTTACTTAAGTTACTTTTTCCTTTGCTACGCTTATATCGCTTTTTACGAGGAGTTGATGACTTTGAATTCTGAAAAAGATGTTTATGGACTGAAGATTTATTGGAATTGTATTCAAAACTTTTTTTAACTACAGTATTATTATTATATATTTGATTTAAGCCATAGTGAAAGAGAGTTTTGTACTTTTTAATATAATAATTTTCAAATACAAATCTATCAGTTAGTGAAATTTTAATATTTAAAATTTGAAGGGATACATTTTTAAATCCGTGGGTAGCAAAGTGCTGATATTCAAATTGATTTTTAGTAGGAAGATCATTAAGGACTTTATGGTCAATTTTTTAATATGATCCCGGTAGGCATTCATTCTAAGATGTAAAGGGTTGCTGGTTTAGCCAATATAAGATAAGTTACAAATTAGACAATTGAGTTTATAAATGCAATTAAATACCTTGCAGAATTTAAGTGAGGTGGAATAATTATTAATTTTTAATGGGTCAGCATAAAGACAAGTTTTACATCTCCATTATTGTTAAATCTATTGAAGGAATAAGACCTAGATTGAGAGTTGGTATGGTATTCTTCCAAATCGTCTATAATGCCAAATTGGTCAATGTCTGTTGATATATAATTATCCCAATTCATAATAATAACAGACCGGACACTAGGTAATGAATAAAATTTATATCCCGAATCTTAAATCAAAATTCCCAATATAAACCCCTTCAAAAACTATTGTCAGGTACACATATATATATATATATATATATACACTCTAAGACAAAAAAATCGATGCACCCCGCAAAATAATCCGATAATAATGGAACTTTACATGCAAACACCTTTTGACCAAATATGCAAATGATCAAAAATTCAAAGTCAATGAATGAATAGTTGGAACTACAGCACATTGAAACTGAGCACCACGGTGGTGTATATATGGAGTAAACCTCGCTTTCAGAAACAAAACGTGCAGTGGATTTCGATTGCGTTTATGTACCTTGATTGTAACAATGCCTTGCCGGTGAATTCGCGGCCACTACGAACATATGAAGGAGTTTGAAAGAGGGCGTGTGGTTGGACTGCATGAAGCTGAATGGGCACACCGAGGAATCGCTCGGCATTTGGGTAGGAAGGATGCAGTAATTAGACGATGTTGGCAGGAATGGGTCCGGAATGGCAGATTTCAGCGACAAGCGGGCAGAGGACGGCCTAGAGTGACGACAGAACGGGAAGATAGAGCGATTGTCCTAGATTACCTCCCTATTGTTAACTCCATCTTTCAAATTACCAAAGAATTTCTAATATACTTTTTAACTGGTCATGGCCCTTTTCTTGATTATTTATACTATTTTAAATAAGAAAAAAACCACGAATTGTACCTGCAACAACGTTGGTGATGTGAACTACTATGTTTTCTCCTGCCCACTCACTAAAAACTTTCAGTTAAATAAACCTTCCCCTGTTAATCGTGCGACTTGGTTTTCCAGCGTTTGCCGCAGTCCTCAATCGATCTTCAAACTCAAAAATAGCTTCCTTATAGCCAGAGAAGTCTCTAACAAAATCAATTGACAAGCTCTGTGAGTGCCTCTGCTTTCAACTTTTTTGATCAATGACGCTTGCGCTGTTCCCAATTCTCATTTCTCAACTGTTTTTTCACTATTTAATATTTAAAGTCGTTAAACTGTCGTTTTTTCTATGCTGTATTTTGTACAATATATATAATGTGCCTGTTTCTTTTTCTTTGTTCTTATTCCCTTTTTTGTGTTGTCTGGTTACTTCCTTATGTTGTCTGTCTTTTTTTTCTTTCTTTTTTTTGTCTTTGTTATTCCTTGGCCCTTTTCATTTTCGTTGTTGTTCTGTGCTATCTTTTGGTTGCTTCGTCCTTTGTTTTACTCCTTGTCATTGTGCTTTATGAAATTAGACTGTTTTGTCACTATATATGTTTTGTTATCTGACACTAAGTTACTCATCGATATGTTCGTGTTGAACTACTTGTAAAAATATCTGTATAACTTCTTTTACTGTATTTAAATTTACTGTATCTCTTTTAATTTCAATAAATGCAGACTTGCCGCCGTTGGCCTTGGAGGTCGACTCCCGCTTTCCACCCTTCCCGGCTATACAAATCGCTACTCGATACCCTTGGGCGAGACGTGTGGTCTGGGCTTTCGACACTTCCTTGGCCAGCCAGATCCCCAGATCTCTCGCCTATTGAGCACATTTGGGCTCAGATGGGGTATCGCCTGCGACCATGCCAGAATGTAGACGAATTAGCTCGTCAATTGGAGGCCATTTGGAACGACATCCCTCAGAACATCATCCGGCAACTTTATGCATCAATGCCACGTCGGATAACAGCTTGTATCAAGGCCAGAGGTGAACCAACGCCATATTGACGTGATCACTTTGTGTAGATCTTTCAGTGCAATAAATCATCCAATTGTTCTGAAATTCTAATAATTTTTTTTCTGTACATCCACATTAAACGCGCCAAATTTTGTCTCATTTGGATAATTCTTTCTTGGTGCGTCGATTTTTTTGTCTTAGAGTATATATATATATATATATATATATGTATATATATATATATATATATATGTAAAAATAGAAAGATTTCTAAAGAAAATTATTGAAATAAATGTTAGTGTACTTGCGCACAGCAGCATAAAACACTAAAAATATATAAAGACATAAATGGAGATATAAAAGAAGAAGGAAGGTAACGTAAAGTGCTTACATAAAGGCGGTAAGGGGTAGTGACCTTACTCCCCAGTTATCAACATGCATGTCTTTAATGCCGCGGCATGCACTCCTGGACGTCACTGACATTAGCCAACCTCCGGAGTGACAATCAAAATTATCACAAGACCCTTGATAAAGGAAGGTGATATGAAAAAGTATGGTCCAAGTCATAGAGACAGCCAATTTTCTGCCCATGCTACCTATTTATAACATCAAAACATTCAAATCAGCAGATTAGATGTCTGTGATGTCATAACTTACAAAGATGTACGATCAAAATCATAATGACCTAAAATATTTACATAATCTCAACTCATATATTTCATTTTTTCCGTTGTAATTTTTGATGTAATGTATCATAAATTGCTTTGGATATTTTTGCATGAATACCTGTAGTAAGAATTTTTTGTCACTTTCCAGTCTGGTGACGTCTCTGCTTACTATTCTTTTTGTTCTCGCTAGACCACCAATAAATACATTTCTAAATATATTCAAGTGTAAATTAGAGGTCTAATGTATGATTCCTGCTGTAGTAATATTATAAGTTATTCTTTTATCATATATATAGAATGAAAGTATATTATGGCTGAAATCAATACTGAGATCTAAAAAATTTACTACATTATTCTGGGTTGGTGGATTTTCTTCCAATATTAAATTTGAGTGATAAAATTCAAAATTCATTTGAAAATTTTCGTTTTCATAAGCTATTAACAAATCATCAACGTAACGTATGTAAATTATTTCATTGTTAATATGGGACATTTTTTCAAAATGATCAAGATAGATATCTGCTAAAATTGATGAGCATCCCCCGCCCATGGGGATGCCTTTTATTTGCTTATAGAAATTCAGTCCGTTATATAGGTAGTTTTCTTCTATAACAATCTTTATCAGAGATCTATATCTTTCGATTTCTATATATTTTTGCATTTCAAATTCCCCGTACAACGAGTTCAGTATTCAGTGTAATACCTTGAGTTCAATACTGTTAAATAGTTCCTTAAAATCATAGGTTCTGAAAAATAATTTTGTTTGATGAGGTCTTAAGATCTCTATTACCTCGTAGCTATTTCCGACAATATAAGATCCCCGATCTTTAATTTTCCTTAATATAGGTTTCAATATTGCGAGAAGCAATTTGTTAGCTTTAGTTAGGTAAGTTTTGTATCCAACTGTTACTGGTCTGAAGCTTTTTGGAGTTTTATGAAGCTTGGGTATATTTATTAAATATGAATATTTTATTCTTTCTGTATACTTAATACCTGCCTTAAGATATAAGGCTTTGATTCTGTTATTAATCACTTGGTTTGTCATAGTTATCCTGCTGTATAATGCTTGATTTTCATAATTTGCCATAAGGGTTTTTATGTAAAGGTATTTGCAAGTAAATGCATAATTACCAGGTACTTTATCGGTGTACGTTATTATATATTGTTCTTGCAATAACTTAAGATTCTTTATATCCAGTTTACATCCCTTTTGACGAGTATAATACATTTTGTAATAATACTCGAAATCATACAAAACACTGGATCTCCATTTGTTAAATGTAAAATCCGGGATGCTGGATTTTATAGACATCTTATAAATAAATGCTTCTAAATTCTTTGTAAATGTATCAAGTGGATTTCCTTGGTGTGGATTACGGTATTTGGTGCCTAATTTGAAAGCTATTATTAAGGCATTATTATTGATTACTTCAAGATTACTTGTAACTATATGACCTATAACAGGATCTTTATAAGGATTGGTGTTACAATTACATATTACATTATTTCCAATCAAAAGATTTTTACTTAATAGGTTATAATTGTAAATTCTTTTTCTCCTAAAGGAATTTCGTAACTGTAAGTCGTTCTAATATTTATATCTGTTATAGGAAGATGCTTTTGATGTGTTTTCAATATCTTGCCAAAAGGGATAGAATTGAAAGTTTTATTTTGAAGTAAGATCGATAGATATACCACATCGCATTTTTCTTCGATCTGTTCGTCCTTCAATTTCAAATTTAAAAAGGTGGATCGTTTTTTGATCCAGTCACACATAGTAGCCAAGTTAAGTTTTTGGTATGAGTTTAGTTCTTTTGTAGACCATATTTTAACTTGTTGAGACCAGATATTCCACATCTGTTGCAAATATTTTTTTCTTATGCTCAAAACATATAATTTAATAACTGTAATGTTATGTACTTCAAATTGATAAACCTGTTGCATAAAATTGATAAAAGATTCTTTGCGATCGTTATAATTCTGTTTTCTTCTTCTTTTTTTACTTCTGAACCATCTTCTACATGTATTGTTATTGCTTGTTTCCACTATAGCTGTATTTGAAGTACTATAATAAAACTCGTTATTACATAATCTGTTAAACATCATTGAAATTAATCCATATGGATATATAGAATTACTTTGTAGAATGTGCATATTTTCCCACCAGATGCGTTCTTCCAAAGTTACTGCAAAGTCTAAGATTGTAATGGATATATTATTAAAAGAATGAGATTGAAAGTGAGAGTATAGAAGATGGTATTCCTGATTAATTGCTGAATTTTTCTTAATCTGGCTACGGTGAAGATTTATTCTTAAATTCAGAGGATTTTTTGTTTGACCTACATAAGTTAATTCACAAGTTTTACATTTTATCATATATACACACTGGTATGCTTTGCAAAATAAAATGAACTTACTTGAATTTCCTATAATCTTAGGATCGGCACAAGGGCATAGCTTGCATCTTTTTGAGGTGCATTTTTTGAATTTGAAGAAAGGCATGTAACTGAAATGATGTCTGTATACAGGATCTCTATTATACTTCGTCGTCAAGTGATCGGTAGGCCGAGTTGTAACATCAACATTCAAGACGGTTTTTTCTAGTTCACTACTTCTGACGAGAGGTTTAAAATATCTTTTTATAGAATAGTGGTCAGGTTGCATGGTGACGGTCCTACGAATTCCTTATATCCGGCAATTTGCGTAAATAAAAATTTGCGTTACCGGGCAATTTGCGTAAATAAAAATTTGATCGCAAATATTTGCCAGGCGTTATAATATATATTTTTGTATTCATCATAATTTTTATAGTTTATACTCTTATAAAGAGTGGTGCAAAAATGAAACGTTATATAATTTCACCAAAACGTATAACAGGCTTAGTAACGCACTTTATCATGTCAATCCCACTTACTCATTTCAAATATCATCAAAGAATTAACCTAACTCTGTCAGTCGTAGTGTACATTTTTTACAATATCTTATACTTTTATATTGGTAAGTTTTTAATTATATGATTTTTATGATTTTATGTATTTCTAAGGTACAATATTCACACAGCACTAGCACTACAACATGAACAATACATATATAATAAAAATATACAAAAGATATCCAACTCAGCCCCCTCAAACACAGCGATTATCAACAAACGGAAGGCCAACTCCAAACACGCCAGCAGCCCGTGATGCACCCAGCTGACACCAAAACACACATATCGATTCCAAGAGGAAAAAGGTAAGGATATTTAAAGAATTTTATAGTATTTGAACATCAAAATTGGCGCACAGCAGCCGAATCGTAATATTCATAAATATGTAAAAATAGAAAGATTTATGTCTTTATATATATATATATATATATATATATACTATATATATATACAGGATGTATATGAACTGATGGTCAGAACTGTAAGGGGTTATAGAACTCACCAAAACAAACAACTTTCACAATACAATATGGGGTCGGAAAACAACCGGCGAGCCGCGAGAGGACGCTTTCTCTAGAGTCGATGAAACGTCACGTCAAAATGGAGAACACAGTAAAGACGAATAATGGAAATTTATTGACAAAATGTTTACAACAAATGTTCGAATGAAAGGCCACCAACTGCAAGACAGGCGTCACAGTGGTGACGGGGTGGATCGCATCTTTGGAAAATTCCTGGCATTTGACGAATGTCTGCAGCTGCGACGCTAATTCGAGCGACAAGGTCCTCTGATGACTACGTGTTGTACCAGCAAACCATCAAGCATTTATGTGGTTCCAGCACGACGTAGCGCCAGCACATTACACCAGGATTGTGCGGAACTACCTGGACATTGCCTTCCTTTACAGATGGATTGGCCGCTGTGGGTCCGCCACTTGGCCTCCCAGATCTCCCGATTTGTCCTGTCTGGATTTTTTCCTCTGGGGACAGCTAAAAAGCGCCCTTTACGAGACGCCCATCGAGTCACCAGAGGACCTTGTCGCCCGAATTAGCGTCGCAACTGCAGACATTCGTGAAATGCCAGGAATCTTCCAAAGTGTACGCGATTCACTCCGTCGCCGCTATGACGCCTGTCTCGCAGTTGGTTGTCGTTCATTTGAGCAATTGTTGTAAATATTTTGTCAGTAAATTTCCATTATTCGTTCTTTACTGTGTTCTCCATTTTGACGCATTGTTTCATCAACTCCAGACAAAGCGCCCTCTCGCAGCTCGCCGATATCTATTTAAATAAATACGAGGAAGGCACAAATATACTGAATGAAATAATATATATTCGTTACGTGGATGATATTTTGTGTGCATGTACAGATAGTCGATATATTTAGGATTTCACCTTTTATCCAGACAACTTATCTTTGACAGAAACAGAACGTAATCAATATCAAAGCATAAATTTCCTTGATTTGACTATATACAAGAAATCAAATGGTTCAGTGGGCTTTCAACTTTATGATAAACGTAATGACTTCACGTTTAAAATAAATTACATAATACTTTGGAATACATGTTTACATCGTAACGAATTCCGCAATATTGTATTAAACTATTTGATACGTAGCAAAAGATTAAATAGTTGTAAAATAGATAGATATGATTGCGATCATCTTTTCCTGAATGAGGCAATTGCAAAGGGATTCCCAAGGCGTTTTCTAAGCGACGTCATACGCAAGTTTTACAATATAATCTTAACTGAGAGTTTTAATCTGTATTTAAATAGAGGTACATAAGAAGTTTAAGAAGACGGATGTATAGAGCTGTTGTGGATTAGTTTGTAATGATGTGGTTTGGTGATTAAACGTTAAATTTGTAACGAGTGCTTTGGTGATTTTTGTACTTGGGTTATGGAATGTGTACAGGGTTAGTTTGCAATGTTTTTAGTTTGGTGTTTTGTATTATGTTTTTTGTGATAAATATTGTGGTCGTGATGGACTTTTTGATATTTTTGGATATTTAATTTACAGAATTAGTTTAATTATTCATTTTATTTCCAATTTATTTCATTTCTTTTGTGTTTTAAGTATTGAGTACTTTGTTTCTGGCAGTACATCGGCTTCCGGAAGTGTCGTCATGACATAAAGCTGGCTTAACCGGTAAGTGGGGGTCACCCCCCCAGCCATTTTTGATACATTGCTTTTCTTCTATTACATTTTAATTATTACTTTATATAAATATACTTGGTTGAGCTGCTTGGCGCCGAAGGGCATGTTTTCTGTAATTAGTTTTGATGATGAAGGTATTTTGATAAAGATATATATATATATATGGAATCAAATGATTAAGAAATGAAAAAAGAACAAAAGGAGAATGGGGATGTTTACAGGGAAGTCGAACGGCCAAGGGGGATTACGACCCATTGTTCCCGGTTGAAGCACGCTTTTAATCTCAGGAAACGTTCCCGGAACCAGACTCGTATATATATATATATATATATATATATATATATATATATATATATATAATAGAAATTTGAAAATCCAATGAACGAAAACTAAAAAGATGTAACACGATAAACCTAACTTTTTAAAACACCCACAGAATAAAATATAATACAGCAAATCATCAATCAAATGGATAAAAAATACAAAACACAAGCCATCAAGTTACAGAAAATCAACAAAATTAAAAGGTATGGAAACAAAAAAAGTAAAACTTAAACTAAATTCAACTATCTAACTGGCTTACAAAACAATATATATATATGTACATATATATATATATATATATATATATATATATATATATATATATATATATATATATAATAGTTTGAAAGTCCAATGAAAGAAAAGTGAGAAGCTGCAACTCGAAAAACCCATCTTTCTAAAAAACCCACAAAATAAAAGTATAAAATAGCAAATCTTCAATCAAATGGAAAAAAATACAAATTACGAGTCATCAAGTTGAAGAAAATCAACAAATTTCAATGGTATAGAAACGATAATAGAGAAACATAAAAAATCAAGCACTATTGCTACACACGTGGACAAGGGCTAGGCCTTAAAAATGGAATTGTTCACTTCGTCAAAACTCTTCTTCGGGTCCAAGTATTTTGACGAAGCAAACACAAAATATGTATGTTTCTGAAGAAATAGACAGATTATATCTTTAAACTATTTCTACTTGGACAACATACATAAAGAAGAAAAAATAAAGGAAACATGAATATCTGGAAACAACACTGCATATGCCCGAACCATTCGAACCCTGAATGAAGAAACCAGTGTTGCCATTCACAAAGGAAAAAGAAATGATCCACTGTTGCCATTCGTAAGAAATGAAAAACAGTAATGAGAAAAGTTAAGAAAAAGTAATAATATACAACAAGAGCTACGAAAAAGGGGGGGCTAATAATAGAAAGGCTTATGTTTAAGTGGATGTAAAAATAAAAGTATTAATACAAGAGAAAGGTGATGTCTGGCTAATATAAGATATTATGAATAGAATTCATGAAAATCCAGCTAATCTAAACTTTTTAACCATTTACTAAATAAAAGGGAGATTTATATAAATTGATGGTAATTTTGAGATTATTTATATGCATAATATGAAATTTTTCAGATAATCTATAAATTCTAAAAAGCTGATTAAGTATAATATTTCTAAACAATAGAATCGAGTTGCAGGAATTAAATGGTAAGATTTTATTAATGTTAAAATTAAAATAGTCTTTTTTATCATATAAATTGGTAACAATTCTATTAGAAAGATCAATAAAAAGTTGAAATCCAAAAAATTAATATTATTACTAATAGTAACTTCATTAGGTATTAATTCCAAATTGTCTGAATAGAAATCTATATCTATGAGATAATTTTCAGTATGTACTAAGCAAATCAGATCGTCAACATATCTGTAAAATGTATAATCTATTGAAGTAAAAGACTTATTACTAGACTACGTAACTAGACTACGTATGTATATATATATATATATATATATATATATATACATACGTAGTCTAGTAAATAAATTGTTTTATTGTTTTTCAAAATCTTCGCCTTTAGCATTAATACATTTTTTTATTCGAATAAACCAATTTTCAAACCAGTTATACCATTCAGAAGTTGGTATAGCAGAAACATGTGATTTGCGAGCTTCAACTGCTGCTTCTGGGTTGTTAAATCGTAGATATTTATTTTCAATTGTTGGGAACAAGAAAAATTCATTGGGTGCTAAATGAGGCAAATAAGGTTAATGACTCATCAAATCAGATTTTCCTTGCCTCAAATAATTAATAGTTTGAAATGCAGTGTGTGAGTTTGAATTGTCATGATGAAGAATCATGCGACGTTTCGCATTATTTTTTCTGATTTGAGCAACTATATATGGCAAACAAATTGTCGTATACCAATCAGCATTTATTGTTCGACGATCCTCCAAAGTAACGGTTGCAACATGGACAACATAAAAATAAGTACATTTTTAGATTTCGGTTTTGTATGGTTTCTTCAGCACATGAATGAATGTCAATTAAAAAAATGCAACAATTGATGAACACCTATTAAATTAAGATAAACTATTTCAAGTTTGAAGGGAAAATTTCATCGTATATTTGAATATTTTGGTTTCCTTAAAACAGGGTACAAGATTTCTTTTAACTAGGGCCCGATTAAGACAGTCTGGGGCTCTAGATACAGAATTATTCCTGCATCTCTCTCTCATGCTCACGTTCCCAGTTTTCACACGAAAAAACAAGAATATTGTACTTTTCTTCATATTAGTATTTTTACAAAATAAAAAAAAATAATAGTTAATTAGAGTGTTAGGTATAAAAAGTACAATGGAAAGCAACATCTACTAGTTTCAACTTAAAAATATCTATCTTAAATGAAGTGAAACTTTATCGATTTTTCAGAAACTAAAAATTAGAATGCAATATTTCTCCCTTTCCTGTCTGGAAGAATAGCATGCATTAAAGTTGCAGTTAAGAAATTAAATATTAGGAAAGAAATGCAACAAACAATGATTGATTCATAAAATTTATTCAGAAAGGATTTTTCCTAGTTTTTCCTTTATAAAAAAGATCTTAATAACATCTTCAAAATCAAGTTTTAAAGTGATGTCATACTCAGCAGCTAATAAAATTAAATTGCTGAGTTTATGCTGTCTTAAATTAGATCTCAAAAATATTTTATTTAAATGCAGAGAAAGGACGTTTACTAGACAAATGCAAGTTTTAAGATTTTGGGATACAATCATAGAATGTTTTTCTGGGACTATGCACCTTGTAGGCCTAGACATTAATCAGGGCCTGCTCTTAACGTATGCAAATGATGAAATAAGATATAATAGCCTAACAAACATGACATGACTATCTTGCTTCTCCTCAGGATATTACCACAACCAATTTTACCTTAGAGAAATAAATAATTATAAACATTCTAATTAGGGTTTTTTGGTAATTCTAATAAGTGTTCTTTGATAGCATTTTTTGGTTAATGGGTGAACACATATTTTGCCGTGCGGTCGAATATATTTTGGCCAAAAGGTTAGAATCTTTTGTCGGACAGCGAAAATTTTTGGGTGAAGTTCAGATAACTTTTTGTCAGTGTGGTCAGATAAGTTTTTTCTGGGTGGTCAAACATTTATCTGGGTGGGCATACATTTTTCATGATAGATTGTTTCTGGTCCGGGTGGTCATGGCTTTATCGAGAGGTGAAATCTCTGACGAGTGGTCAAATATGGTTTAACGGGCGGTGACTACTGATTGATAAGTAAATTCATTTTTGAGTTGATTTTTCAGTAAGCTATTTTACTATTCATTTGCCGGTCAATTAAAAACGACGGATGCCTGCTATGCTAAAAAGCCTCTAGAAAAAAACATTAATTCCAATTATGTGATCATCCATTTGATCAAAATCTGCGATGGTATATTGTAAATAGCATAAATATGTGTACTGATTACTAATAGCATTTGACTTTTAATGTTTTTTAATAAAATTAAATATAATATGCTTTTATAACGAGCTTTCAATACATGGGATATTAATTCAAACTGCTATGACAATGTATCCCTTTATTTTATTCGTCAGTTTAATCCCTACCAGATTGCCATATTCAAAACCATTGTGGATTTTTAGAGACGGGAAACAAACATCAAATATTTATTTATATAAAAAATCTCAACTCATATATTTCATTTTTTCCGTTGTAATTTTTGATGTAATGTATCATAAATTGCTTTGGATATTTTTGCATGAATACCTGTAGTAAGAATTTTTTGTCACTTTCCAGTCTGGTGACGTCTCTGCTTACTATTCTTTTTGTTCTCGCTAGACCACCAATAAATACATTTCTAAATATATTCAAGTGTAAATTAGAGGTCTAATGTATGATTCCTGCTGTAGTAATATTATAAGTTATTCTTTTATCATATATATAGAATGAAAGTATATTATGGCTGAAATCAATACTGAGATCTAAAAAATTTACTACATTATTCTGGGTTGGTGGATTTTCTTCCAATATTAAATTTGAGTGATAAAATTCAAAATTCATTTGAAAATTTTCGTTTTCATAAGCTATTAACAAATCATCAACGTAACGTATGTAAATTATTTCATTGTTAATATGGGACATTTTTTCAAAATGATCAATATAGATATCTGCTAAAATTGATGAGCATCCCCCGCCCATGGGGATGCCTTTTATTTGCTTATAGAAATTCAGTCCGTTATATAGGTAGTTTTCTTCTATAACAATCTTTATCAGAGATCTATATCTTTCGATTTCTATATATTTTTGCATTTCAAATTCCCCGTACAACGAGTTCAGTATTCAGTGTAATACCTTGAGTTCAATACTGTTAAATAGTTCCTTAAAATCATAGGTTCTGAAAAATAATTTTGTTTGATGAGGTCTTAAGATCTCTATTACCTCGTAGCTATTTCCGACAATATAAGATCCCCAATCTTTAATTTTCCTTAATATAGGTTTCAATATTGCGAGAAGCAATTTGTTAGCTTTAGTTAGGTAAGTTTTGTATCCAACTGTTACTGGTCTGAAGCTTTTTGGAGTTTTATGAAGCTTGGGTATATTTATTAAATATGAATATTTTATTCTTTCTGTATACTTAATACCTGCCTTAAGATATAAGGCTTTGATTCTGTTATTAATCACTTGGTTTGTCATAGTTATCCTGCTGTATAATGCTTGATTTTCATAATTTGCCATAAGGGTTTTTATGTAAAGGTATTTGCAAGTAAATGCATAATTACCAGGTACTTTATCGGTGTACGTTATTATATATTGTTCTTGCAATAACTTAAGATTCTTTATATCCAGTTTACATCCCTTTTGACGAGTATAATACATTTTGTAATAATACTCGAAATCATACAAAACACTGGATCTCCATTTGTTAAATGTAAAATCCGGGATGCTGGATTTTATAGACATCTTATAAATAAATGCTTCTAAATTCTTTGTAAATGTATCAAGTGGATTTCCTTGGTGTGGATTACGGTATTTGGTGCCTAATTTGAAAGCTATTATTAAGGCATTATTATTGATTACTTCAAGATTACTTGTAACTATATGACCTATAACAGGATCTTTATAAGGATTGGTGTTACAATTACATATTACATTATTTCCAATCAAAAGATTTTTACTTAATAGGTTATAATTGTAAATTCTTTTTCTCCTAAAGGAATTTCGTAACTGTAAGTCGTTCTAATATTTATATCTGTTATAGGAAGATGCTTTTGATGTGTTTTCAATATCTTGCCAAAAGGGATAGAATTGAAAGTTTTATTTTGAAGTAAGATCGATAGATATACCACATCGCATTTTTTTTCGATCTGTTCGTCCTTCAATTTCAAATTTAAAAAGGTGGATCGTTTTTTGATCCAGTCACACATAGTAGCCAAGTTAAGTTTTTGGTATGAGTTTAGTTCTTTTGTAGACCATATTTTAACTTGTTGAGACCAGATATTCCACATCTGTTGCAAATATTTTTTTCTTATGCTCAAAACATATAATTTAATAACTGTAATGTTATGTACTTCAAATTGATAAACCTGTTGCATAAAATTGATAAAAGATTCTTTGCGATCGTTATAATTCTGTTTTCTTCTTCTTTTTTTACTTCTGAACCATCTTCTACATGTATTGTTATTGCTTGTTTCCACTATAGCTGTATTTGAAGTACTATAATAAAACTCGTTATTACATAATCTGTTAAACATCATTGAAATTAATCCATATGGATATATAGAATTACTTTGTAGAATGTGCATATTTTCCCACCAGATGCGTTCTTCCAAAGTTACTGCAAAGTCTAAGATTGTAATGGATATATTATTAAAAGAATGAGATTGAAAGTGAGAGTATAGAAGATGGTATTCCTGATTAATTGCTGAATTTTTCTTAATCTGGCTACGGTGAAGATTTATTCTTAAATTCAGAGGATTTTTTGTTTGACCTACATAAGTTAATTCACAAGTTTTACATTTTATCATATATACACACTGGTATGCTTTGCAAAATAAAATGAACTTACTTGAATTTCCTATAATCTTAGGATCGGCACAAGGGCATAGCTTGCATCTTTTTGAGGTGCATTTTTTGAATTTGAAGAAAGGCATGTAACTGAAATGATGTCTGTATACAGGATCTCTATTATACTTCGTCGTCAAGTGATCGGTAGGCCGAGTTGTAACATCAACATTCAAGACGGTTTTTTCTAGTTCACTACTTCTGACGAGAGGTTTAAAATATCTTTTTATAGAATAGTGGTCAGGTTGCATGGTGACGGTCCTACGAATTCCTTATATCCGGCAATTTGCGTAAATAAAAATTTGCGTTACCGGGCAATTTGCGTAAATAAAAATTTGATCGCAAATATTTGCCAGGCGTTATAATATATATTTTTGTATTCATCATAATTTTTATAGTTTATACTCTTATAAAGAGTGGTGCAAAAATGAAACGTTATATAATTTCACCAAAACGTATAACAGGCTTAGTAACGCACTTTATCATGTCAATCCCACTTACTCATTTCAAATATCATCAAAGAATTAACCTAACTCTGTCAGTCGTAGTGTACATTTTTTACAATATCTTATACTTTTATATTGGTAAGTTTTTAATTATATGATTTTTATGATTTTATGTATTTCTAAGGTACAATATTCACACAGCACTAGCACTACAACATGAACAATACATATATAATAAAAATATACAAAAGATATCCAACTCAGCCCCCTCAAACACAGCGATTATCAACAAACGGAAGGCCAACTCCAAACACGCCAGCAGCCCGTGATGCACCCAGCTGACACCAAAACACACATATCGATTCCAAGAGGAAAAAGGTAAGGATATTTAAAGAATTTTATAGTATTTGAACATCAAAATTGGCGCACAGCAGCCGAATCGTAATATTCATAAATATGTAAAAATAGAAAGATTTATGTCTTTATATATATATATATATATATATATATACTATATATATATACAGGATGTATATGAACTGATGGTCAGAACTGTAAGGGGTTATAGAACTCACCAAAACAAACAACTTTCACAATACAATATGGGGTCGGAAAACAACCGGCGAGCCGCGAGAGGACGCTTTCTCTAGAGTCGATGAAACGTCACGTCAAAATGGAGAACACAGTAAAGACGAATAATGGAAATTTATTGACAAAATGTTTACAACAAATGTTCGAATGAAAGGCCACCAACTGCAAGACAGGCGTCACAGTGGTGACGGGGTGGATCGCATCTTTGGAAAATTCCTGGCATTTGACGAATGTCTGCAGCTGCGACGCTAATTCGAGCGACAAGGTCCTCTGATGACTACGTGTTGTACCAGCAAACCATCAAGCATTTATGTGGTTCCAGCACGACGTAGCGCCAGCACATTACACCAGGATTGTGCGGAACTACCTGGACATTGCCTTCCTTTACAGATGGATTGGCCGCTGTGGGTCCGCCACTTGGCCTCCCAGATCTCCCGATTTGTCCTGTCTGGATTTTTTCCTCTGGGGACAGCTAAAAAGCGCCCTTTACGAGACGCCCATCGAGTCACCAGAGGACCTTGTCGCCCGAATTAGCGTCGCAACTGCAGACATTCGTGAAATGCCAGGAATCTTCCAAAGTGTACGCGATTCACTCCGTCGCCGCTATGACGCCTGTCTCGCAGTTGGTTGTCGTTCATTTGAGCAATTGTTGTAAATATTTTGTCAGTAAATTTCCATTATTCGTTCTTTACTGTGTTCTCCATTTTGACGCATTGTTTCATCAACTCCAGACAAAGCGCCCTCTCGCAGCTCGCCGATATCTATTTAAATAAATACGAGGAAGGCACAAATATACTGAATGAAATAATATATATTCGTTACGTGGATGATATTTTGTGTGCATGTACAGATAGTCGATATATTTAGGATTTCACCTTTTATCCAGACAACTTATCTTTGACAGAAACAGAACGTAATCAATATCAAAGCATAAATTTCCTTGATTTGACTATATACAAGAAATCAAATGGTTCAGTGGGCTTTCAACTTTATGATAAACGTAATGACTTCACGTTTAAAATAAATTACATAATACTTTGGAATACATGTTTACATCGTAACGAATTCCGCAATATTGTATTAAACTATTTGATACGTAGCAAAAGATTAAATAGTTGTAAAATAGATAGATATGATTGCGATCATCTTTTCCTGAATGAGGCAATTGCAAAGGGATTCCCAAGGCGTTTTCTAAGCGACGTCATACGCAAGTTTTACAATATAATCTTAACTGAGAGTTTTAATCTGTATTTAAATAGAGGTACATAAGAAGTTTAAGAAGACGGATGTATAGAGCTGTTGTGGATTAGTTTGTAATGATGTGGTTTGGTGATTAAACGTTAAATTTGTAACGAGTGCTTTGGTGATTTTTGTACTTGGGTTATGGAATGTGTACAGGGTTAGTTTGCAATGTTTTTAGTTTGGTGTTTTGTATTATGTTTTTTGTGATAAATATTGTGGTCGTGATGGACTTTTTGATATTTTTGGATATTTAATTTACAGAATTAGTTTAATTATTCATTTTATTTCCAATTTATTTCATTTCTTTTGTGTTTTAAGTATTGAGTACTTTGTTTCTGGCAGTACATCGGCTTCCGGAAGTGTCGTCATGACATAAAGCTGGCTTAACCGGTAAGTGGGGGTCACCCCCCCAGCCATTTTTGATACATTGCTTTTCTTCTATTACATTTTAATTATTACTTTATATAAATATACTTGGTTGAGCTGCTTGGCGCCGAAGGGCATGTTTTCTGTAATTAGTTTTGATGATGAAGGTATTTTGATAAAGATATATATATATATATGGAATCAAATGATTAAGAAATGAAAAAAGAACAAAAGGAGAATGGGGATGTTTACAGGGAAGTCGAACGGCCAAGGGGGATTACGACCCATTGTTCCCGGTTGAAGCACGCTTTTAATCTCAGGAAACGTTCCCGGAACCAGACTCGTATATATATATATATATATATATATATATATATATATATAATAGAAATTTGAAAATCCAATGAACGAAAACTAAAAAGATGTAACACGATAAACCTAACTTTTTAAAACACCCACAGAATAAAATATAATACAGCAAATCATCAATCAAATGGATAAAAAATACAAAACACAAGCCATCAAGTTACAGAAAATCAACAAAATTAAAAGGTATGGAAACAAAAAAAGTAAAACTTAAACTAAATTCAACTATCTAACTGGCTTACAAAACAATATATATATATGTACATATATATATATATATATATATATATATATATATATATATATATATATATATATATATATATATATATATATATATATATATATATATATATATATATATATAATAGTTTGAAAGTCCAATGAAAGAAAAGTGAGAAGCTGCAACTCGAAAAACCCATCTTTCTAAAAAACCCACAAAATAAAAGTATAAAATAGCAAATCTTCAATCAAATGGAAAAAAATACAAATTACGAGTCATCAAGTTGAAGAAAATCAACAAATTTCAATGGTATAGAAACGATAATAGAGAAACATAAAAAATCAAGCACTATTGCTACACACGTGGACAAGGGCTAGGCCTTAAAAATGGAATTGTTCACTTCGTCAAAACTCTTCTTCGGGTCCAAGTATTTTGACGAAGCAAACACAAAATATGTATGTTTCTGAAGAAATAGACAGATTATATCTTTAAACTATTTCTACTTGGACAACATACATAAAGAAGAAAAAATAAAGGAAACATGAATATCTGGAAACAACACTGCATATGCCCGAACCATTCGAACCCTGAATGAAGAAACCAGTGTTGCCATTCACAAAGGAAAAAGAAATGATCCACTGTTGCCATTCGTAAGAAATGAAAAACAGTAATGAGAAAAGTTAAGAAAAAGTAATAATATACAACAAGAGCTACGAAAAAGGGGGGGCTAATAATAGAAAGGCTTATGTTTAAGTGGATGTAAAAATAAAAGTATTAATACAAGAGAAAGGTGATGTCTGGCTAATATAAGATATTATGAATAGAATTCATGAAAATCCAGCTAATCTAAACTTTTTAACCATTTACTAAATAAAAGGGAGATTTATATAAATTGATGGTAATTTTGAGATTATTTATATGCATAATATGAAATTTTTCAGATAATCTATAAATTCTAAAAAGCTGATTAAGTATAATATTTCTAAACAATAGAATCGAGTTGCAGGAATTAAATGGTAAGATTTTATTAATGTTAAAATTAAAATAGTCTTTTTTATCATATAAATTAGTAACAATTCTATTAGAAAGATCAATAAAAAGTTGAAATCCAAAAAATTAATATTATTACTAATAGTAACTTCATTAGGTATTAATTCCAAATTGTCTGAATAGAAATCTATATCTATGAGATAATTTTCAGTATGTACTAAGCAAATCAGATCGTCAACATATCTGTAAAATGTATAATCTATTGAAGTAAAAGACTTATTACTAGACTACGTAACTAGACTACGTATGTATATATATATATATATATATATATATATATATATATATATATATATATATATATATACATACGTAGTCTAGTAAATAAATTGTTTTATTGTTTTTCAAAATCTTCGCCTTTAGCATTAATACATTTTTTTATTCGAATAAACCAATTTTCAAACCAGTTATACCATTCAGAAGTTGGTATAGCAGAAACATGTGATTTGCGAGCTTCAACTGCTGCTTCTGGGTTGTTAAATCGTAGATATTTATTTTCAATTGTTGGGAACAAGAAAAATTCATTGGGTGCTAAATGAGGCAAATAAGGTTAATGACTCATCAAATCAGATTTTCCTTGCCTCAAATAATTAATAGTTTGAAATGCAGTGTGTGAGTTTGAATTGTCATGATGAAGAATCATGCGACGTTTCGCATTATTTTTTCTGATTTGAGCAACTATATATGGCAAACAAATTGTCGTATACCAATCAGCATTTATTGTTCGACGATCCTCCAAAGTAACGGTTGCAACATGGACAACATAAAAATAAGTACATTTTTAGATTTCGGTTTTGTATGGTTTCTTCAGCACATGAATGAATGTCAATTAAAAAAATGCAACAATTGATGAACACCTATTAAATTAAGATAAACTATTTCAAGTTTGAAGGGAAAATTTCATCGTATATTTGAATATTTTGGTTTCCTTAAAACAGGGTACAAGATTTCTTTTAACTAGGGCCCGATTAAGACAGTCTGGGGCTCTAGATACAGAATTATTCCTGCATCTCTCTCTCATGCTCACGTTCCCAGTTTTCACACGAAAAAACAAGAATATTGTACTTTTCTTCATATTAGTATTTTTACAAAATAAAAAAAAATAATAGTTAATTAGAGTGTTAGGTATAAAAAGTACAATGGAAAGCAACATCTACTAGTTTCAACTTAAAAATATCTATCTTAAATGAAGTGAAACTTTATCGATTTTTCAGAAACTAAAAATTAGAATGCAATATTTCTCCCTTTCCTGTCTGGAAGAATAGCATGCATTAAAGTTGCAGTTAAGAAATTAAATATTAGGAAAGAAATGCAACAAACAATGATTGATTCATAAAATTTATTCAGAAAGAATTTTTCCTAGTTTTTCCTTTATAAAAAAGATCTTAATAACATCTTCAAAATCAAGTTTTAAAGTGATGTCATACTCAGCAGCTAATAAAATTAAATTGCTGAGTTTATGCTGTCTTAAATTAGATCTCAAAAATATTTTATTTAAATGCAGAGAAAGGACGTTTACTAGACAAATGCAAGTTTTAAGATTTTGGGATACAATCATAGAATGTTTTTCTGGGACTATGCACCTTGTAGGCCTAGACATTAATCAGGGCCTGCTCTTAACGTATGCAAATGATGAAATAAGATATAATAGCCTAACAAACATGACATGACTATCTTGCTTCTCCTCAGGATATTACCACAACCAATTTTACCTTAGAGAAATAAATAATTATAAACATTCTAATTAGGGTTTTTTGGTAATTCTAATAAGTGTTCTTTGATAGCATTTTTTGGTTAATGGGTGAACACATATTTTGCCGTGCGGTCGAATATATTTTGGCCAAAAGGTTAGAATCTTTTGTCGGACAGCGAAAATTTTTGGGTGAAGTTCAGATAACTTTTTGTCAGTGTGGTCAGATAAGTTTTTTCTGGGTGGTCAAACATTTATCTGGGTGGGCATACATTTTTCATGATAGATTGTTTCTGGTCCGGGTGGTCATGGCTTTATCGAGAGGTGAAATCTCTGACGAGTGGTCAAATATGGTTTAACGGGCGGTGACTACTGATTGATAAGTAAATTCATTTTTGAGTTGATTTTTCAGTAAGCTATTTTACTATTCATTTGCCGGTCAATTAAAAACGACGGATGCCTGCTATGCTAAAAAGCCTCTAGAAAAAAACATTAATTCCAATTATGTGATCATCCATTTGATCAAAATCTGCGATGGTATATTGTAAATAGCATAAATATGTGTACTGATTACTAATAGCATTTGACTTTTAATGTTTTTTAATAAAATTAAATATAATATGCTTTTATAACGAGCTTTCAATACATGGGATATTAATTCAAACTGCTATGACAATGTATCCCTTTATTTTATTCGTCAGTTTAATCCCTACCAGATTGCCATATTCAAAACCATTGTGGATTTTTAGAGACGGGAAACAAACATCAAATATTTATTTATATAAAAATAGCGTTAACCGATCTGTGAAATTTTCATTCCCCAAAATTGTAGAATTGGAAATTTTAACGGAAGTATAAAATATCAATAAAACACACACTAAGCCAATGAATAAAATGTTTAAAATATTTTACAGTGAAAAGTAGCATTAGAATGTTTAAAATATCTTATAGTGAAAAGTAGCATTAAAATATATAAAACATATCAACATGTTTCGTTTCTTTACCTGACCCATCCATAATCAGAGAATTAAAAGGAATGTTCCTAATCAACGGTGATTCGTAAGCAAAACAAAAGAAATACATTTTTCAGTCTTTTCAGGATGAAATGATAATATCTTTATGATGCTGCCATGCGCTGCACTTGATATAAGAAGTCATTTAGTTTCATTTTTACTTGCTTTACAATATAATTCTGCACATTGTTATTTAAAAAATATATATTAAAGTGGTGTTTGCGCTATGCAAACACCGCCCTAAATGGAAAATAACTAAGGTTATTCAAATTTTGTAATTGATGAAATAATTCCTCAGCGTAACCATTGCACCAACTCGAAATTGAGTTATGTCACATTCAGTGACGTATATTAAACAGACATTTGGGGGGGGGGGGAAGGGGGAGATTCATCCAATTTAAATTAAAAATTCAGTTTTAATATTATTCGCGGAGATTTCTCTGAAATTTTTCGGTTCAGTGGAAGAGGGGTTTTGCCCCCTTCACCCTCTTTCTATAGATATCCTAAAGAATAGATAGTATATAGGATAAATATTACAATATATAGGAAAGATGTTATACTATGGGGGTATCAACGTTTCTTGCCACGAAGGGGATTCTTCCCATTAAATACGCCCTTGGTTACTTTTGAAGCAGAAGTATGATACAGTTAAGAAGTTTAACACGCACACTAACCACACATTCATATGTCTATAGCAAACATTCGACTGTTATGTTTCGCAATTGAAAAAAGAAATTGATTTCTTACCTAAATACATATTTGCAAAGCATTTAAATATATTTTTAATAGAGTAATTAAGTTCAATCGCGTTGCTAATGAGGCATTAAGTTTGAAGAAAGGAAAAGGAAGGACACCGCAATTCGTCAGTATAGTAGAATTGATAACTAGATTATAAAGTTTTCCAGTCAAATCAAAACGGTCAAAGCGCCCTTGATAAGCGTTAGCTGGAAAACGACCATGACATCAATTAATATCGATATAATTTGAAAACACAAAAGCTTATTTTTTAAATCGATTCAAATTAGTCAATAATCACCATTATTAAATTGTTGCCATTATTAAATTGTTAAATCTCCAAAATCTGTATAAAATACATCTTGGTTTTGGTCATAATATACAGTATAATAATGTTTCAGAAAAGTCAATGTATAGCCTTGTCTTATAGCGTCCTTAATTAATAATCTGTCACGTATGATGCGTTCCTTTCTGTATGTATTAAGTTTTTTATTTCTCGATAAATGATTGAGTATCAAATTACGAAAAATGCTCAAATTTGTATACCAACTTATAATGTAATTTATCTCGATATCAAAGGTGTTCCTTTTGTCATATAATTTAAAGTAAATCGTATCATTCTCATCATATTTAATGCTAATATCCAGAAAATTTACTTCATTTTCTTTTTCCATAAAAGTTTCTATTAACTGTAAATTCCCTGGGTAAAAGTCAAACTCACATTCATAAAACGGGTCCGATGAACCGGTCAACACATCACCGACGAATCTAATGGAGCAATTCATTTAGTAAATGTGTGCCTTCTTCATACTTATGCAGATAAATATCAGCTAACATGGATGAGCAGCCCCCTCCCATTGGGATGTCATGTATTTGTTGGTAGAACGTTTTACCGTTCTGAAGAATATTTTCAAAAAGGACGATCTTAATTAACGATTTATACCTATTTACATTAATAAAAGACTGCATATTATAAATTTCAAATGTCTCAATCAATATTGCAAATAGATCATTCAAGTTGACGTTATTAAATAAGTCCTTAAAATCATAACTTTTCAGATATAGGCGTTCAGGAATATATGTCAGGGTGATATATATATATATATATATATATATATATATATATATATATATAATAATACTAATAATAAAGATAAAAATAAATAAAAATAGTAAGACTAATTTAAAACATGATCAGTGTCATACCTTGGTTCAAAAACAATACTGAGGAAAATTAAGTAAAGAGGATATGAAAGGAAATGTCTAACAAAAGGAAAACAATGCTACCATATAAGGCAAAATGATCTTAATTTTAAATTATCAATAATACACATGAATTTATCAACATTCAAGAACGATACATACAAATCAAGTTCAAACATCAAAAAGATTATCAAAATCTGGAGGCTCAAAATATAAAAATGACAAAAAATAAAAATAAAAGAAAAGATGCAATCCGAAAATATGAAATTGGATAGAATCTCTGTAGATCCAGCTTTTCAAGGGTCTTTGCATCCACAGAGGTTCCAAATGTGTTTCGCTCAACGATACAGCCACATGGCCGAAACATCGTCAAAAGATCCGACACATTACCAAACAGAAACATAAATGGAAATAACAAAAAATAATATTAGGCAAATGGAAAGAAGAAGATGAGAGTGCATATAGAAAACATATAAGTAATCTATCCAACAATCCACAAGAATTCAGATAGAAATTAAACTCATACCTTTCTTCACTATTATTCAGGACGCCTAATATTTCATTGCTCTATCCTAGGATGAATTAGGAAAGAATACTAGGAAGCGCCATCTGTTGTGAATTATAGGAAGGCTCATGAATAAGATGTTCAACCAATGGACAATAGATGTACAAATAGACATGTTTCAAACCCAAAAATTAGAGATATAAAGAAAAATATGTTTACAAATTATACTAAATAAAAATTAATAATTAATAATTATATAATATGTATCCAAAACTTATCAAAAAGTCAATAAAATCTCAAAGAATATTTTAATGTTTAAAGTATACAATAGCAATTTCAAATTTGACTAAAACAATAAATAACATATTATAACTAGAATTCGAAATTTCTAAAGTGATATTTAACAAAAGTAACACGATATGATTCAGCCTTACAGTATCGAAATAAATCTGCTAGATGGTTACTATATTGTGTATTTTCACATAACCTAAAAATCCTATGAAATTGATTTATTAAAATATTTTTGTGTACCTGTTTACTCATACATGAGTTAAAATTGATTATCTTGTGAATTTTAAATGGAAAACCTTTTCTTTTGTCAAAAATTTTTGACAAAAAAGAATATTCATTATCAAGAGAGAGAGTTAAATCTAAGAAATTAACACTAGATGAGATGTTGTTTTCGTTTGGTATAAGGGATAAATTTAGAGGACAAAAATCAAAATCTATATAATTTGATGAGGGAGCTATTTTAATGAGAATTACATCATCAATATATCTGTAAAAAGTATATGCAGAGTTTATAAAATTTGACTCGAACTGGCAGAGCCACCATGTGGAACCCCCTTAATTTGCATATAAATTTTATTGCCTTGCATCAAGTAATTATTAAAAATGACACACTTGAGAAGGTGGTGCACGTAAGAATGATCTATATCCAAATTTTGTCTATTATAAGAAAGATTTAATTATATCCCAAATTACTTTATATAAATATTTTATGTCAATATTGTTGAAAAGGTCCTTAAAGTCATAAGTTTTAAATCCCAAAATATTAATCGTATCCAACTTTTGAATTAATTGATAACTGTTATTAATAATATGAGAAGTTGAATTATCAATTATATTAGAAATGATTTTATTAAGAATAACCAATAGAGATTTATTAGCAATAGTTGCATATAATTTATGTCCTATAGTTACAGATCTAAAAGAGACAGGATTTTTATGAAATTTTGGGATCATGACAATATAAGGGGATCTTAGATTGTTGCAAGGTAATTTTAGTAATTTATGAAATGCAATAATTTTCTTAGATATTGATATTGCTGAAGAATTAATTTTTTTAAATATATTATTGTGATTTATGAAATCGTTTAAGATTTGTACATAATATTTTTTACAAATGATGGCGTAATTGTTGGCAGCTTTATCCGCATATGTGATGACAAATTGTGATTTTAGTTCATTTATTGCCTGCTTCAAGTTTGTAAAGTTAATTGTAGGTTTAGTTGTAGGCAAGTTACCTAAAAGATGTTTGACGTTTGTCAGAATGCTGACCTTCCACATATCGAAAGCTTCAATGGGATAGTTTTTACTACAAGCAATTTTGTATATGAATTTTTCTAGATCAATATTTAGTTGTTTAATTAAAAGACAGTGATTTAATGTATTTTGGATTCAAAATTTGGTACCATAAAGCATAAGATTTTTAAGTGCTAAATTTTGAACAATGTTGAGATCACCAGTAGTTATGTGTTTATGATTGCAGTCTATATATTTAGAATAATTTGGCTGGTTACAAACACATAGTAAATTGAGAGAGGAATTTTGATTTATAAGAGATTTAGATATATCATTGTAATTGAAAATTTGTCAACCTAAAGGGGTATTATATTTAAATGTTTTGAAAATTTATATATATATATATATATATATATATATATATATATATATATATATATATATATATATATATATATATATATATTGAAAGATTTTAAACGAAAACTAGGCAAATGGTGTGTGGTGTCTACACTTCATTATTGATAGAACTATAAGCATTTTTCTTTTCTTTTGCATACTTATTTCGTACAGTCATACGAATTTTCGTAAAAACCCGACGCAACATCTCCAGAAATGGAAATCCTTAGTGACGCCCCCCTCCCCTCTAGAATTCCATGCTGAATCCCTATTAGTCATCCTCTAAGATCTAGCTATAGCCGATCCTTAGGAATAGATCTTTTAAGGAAAATTTTTGTACTGGAAATGAAAAAAAAAAAAAAAAAAAAAAAAAAAGCCTGAAGTGAAAAATCTTAGTGAATGTCCTTACTTCTTCCAGAATTTGATGCTGAATCCATATCAGCTATCATCTAAGTTCTACATACAGTCAATCTTGGGAAATAGAAGTTTTAAATAAAATGGAAGTATTTTTATATAGAAATGAAGATGCTGGAGTGGAAATCCTTAGTGATTTCCCAACCTCCCTTCCCCCCACACACTATTCTCTTCCGGAATATAATGCTGAATTCAAATTTGCCATCATCTGAGCTCTCTCTATATCAGATCCTGAGACACAGATATTTCATGGATATTTTTTTGCAGGAGCAATTGTTGGCAAAATGTTTGCCACTAATAAAAATAAAAGAGAAATAAATAAAAGGTGCATTAAAGTGGAGATAACAGTTCAAAATGCATGACTCATCAGTTATCACCTTTTGTAGATGATATGCTCTAATTATAAATTCGACTAAATTTAAATTCATTGAAATGTTACCTAAATACAATATTCACTACGTTAAAAGGATCCCGATCGAATTCGAAATAGAAGCACTATTTCTGTTCAACCTGTCAAAGTGCTGTTTATACAATTGCAATCAGTTATAGATATTACTAATATGTTACTTTTTGAAAGACATTCAAATTGTTACTCAAAAGACAAAAAGGTTTAGAATGCTTGGTATACAGCAGGATATAACACATTAAGGGTGTCAACCTAAGAATAAAAAAAAAAACGGGAAAGCCAATCTTGCCCTGGTAAGTTTCTGTCGCATTGTCTTGTTATTCTGGAGAAGGAGGCTGTTCGCTACCTACAAGATAGGTTATTATATGTTGTTTTATACGAAGCTTTTCAAACCTCTTTGAATATTTTACTAGCTTTCATATTTACGAGATAAGTTAGTTTGAATAACGCTTAAATATATATATATACTTGATTGCATATATACAGTGCCGCACAAAATTATAAATTAATCTAAAAATTATCTGTAATGTGGTGTAAATAAAGGTCCATGCATATACATGTTAGGTTTATTTACAATAAAGTAACAAAATCGAATAAAATCGATTAAAAGTGACCAAATTGAATAAAAGTGATTGCAACGTCTTTATTTTATTTTTTTCCAATTCATTATAAGTGAGTTTTACAGCATATCCAAGTCTTTGTCAGTTCATACATCCACACTAAGAATGCATATGTCTGAGAGCAGAGCTGTAACAACTTGCCACAGTGAGTTAAACTTAAAAAAAGTGCACTGCATTAAATTGACGCCTTTTGATATAATTACAATACCCGATAAAGTCCCCTCCACAACCCCCACCCCTTTTCACTTGGTTGACTGCTTTGGCTGGCACTATATGACAAAGTAATCCTACGTCATAATATTTCAATTAAAAAGAGACAGACAGAAGAAGTCGACTACCAATCAAGTCGTCTTGAACTCGAGTAGGCCGTGAAATTTATTTAGGTCAGGGCTTCTATGTCAAGGAAAGTCACACCGCGCGGAAGTAACAAGATGAGTTTAGCTGCAGGTTAAACGGAGGTAACAACAAATGAATGCTGCTCGCTGTAGGTAATAATGAGAGGAGATTAGCGGAGGAAAAGTGCTTCTATAATTTAGATTAATAAGTATAAAATACTCTCGTTTGGATTCTGGTGCTGGAATAATGGAAATTAAGAGCTATATGAAGATTCTTCTGTGAAACGCAAGCATAAAGACACTAGGAATTCTAAATAGTAAATACAATTCAAATAAGAGCGAAGAGTTGATTTTTAAAATAGATATATAGAGCGTGGGCAACAGTTTTGAGTTAGTGGGCCAAATCGCAAAAGGTTTGACCCTATGGCGAGTCAGATTACATAACACAACAAGAAATTTATGAAGGAACCAGTAGCGAAGCATAATGAAATAATTTGGAGAGATGGAAAATCGGAGAACAAAATTTGCAAATAATGTTTCATGCCTCGTATATATTTTAACTAGGTTACAAATAAATAAAATATACAATAAACTTTTAATAATCCCACACGTTCAAGACTTCAGCGGATTCGGATTAATAAATATGCCGAACTATCGGGTATCAAACATGGGGGTACAAAATGAGAAAAATTAATTTATAACAAAATAATGAACAATAAATGTGATATTTTTTACCTAAAGCGTTACACAGACAGCTGCACTGTACAGCGAAAAAACATTTAAATTAATTTTAAAATTACAAGGTATACTTCAATAAGCATAAATCTGTATATAAAACCATTTGATTTAATACAGTAGATGTACCTCAGTACAGGCAATGGACTTGAACAGCGCCATTGACAGAATTTTTGGGCCTTTATGCAACAAATACGCCCCCGCTACTACCCCCTATTTTGCGAATTATTGACCTTTATCGTAAACTGTTAATGCGACACGGGGCTCAGGCCTCCCGGGCCTCTATATAAAGCAACATTTTGCCCCCTACTTATCGTCGGTTCTGGAGAAGTATACGGTTCGAGAGGAGTGCCGGATTACCGAGCGTTCCGAAACATTGGATGTTGGATATACTACTGTTTATCCGGTAAGTTTACTGTAATTACCGAATTACAATGAAAATAAATTAATGACATTTTGCAATTTTATTACAGTGGAATCCCGGTTTTGAGTTTCTCGGAACTGATTAACAACCGTTATATTCGGGAAAACACAATACACGGGAATCTCCATTTTAATTAGAATATAAAAATTAAGGAAGACATGTAAGAAGGTAAATAGACTTCTCACCAAGCTTTGCTTTTTCACTTGTTAAAAATTTAATTTCTGATTCACATAGAAAAATTCCGAACGTATTAAAAATGTGTATTTGTATATATTACATTCACGATTGACACGGTTTCAAAAGGAATTTTTCCCTTTGTTCTTAATACACAGACTCTAACTGCTTTCTGTGCTTTAGCTATATGCCACTAATTTATATTAAAAAAATAAAGCAAATAGTAAATGGAAATCAAGGAATGTAAAGTGAAATCTGCTAAATTAAAATCTCTGGATATTTGAGTATCTCATATTTTTGAAAAATATCAATTTCATACGTCGAGTTTTTAACTCAACAAAACAATATCGAAAAAATATCGAATCCCTATACTATCAAAACCCTTATAATTCAGCTATTTTCTTAATCAAATTTCTTAATAACGTTTAAAATTACTCGCCAAATGACTCTATACAATGTCCATACAGAGGGTAAAAAGCGTATTTGGAGCGAATCAAAGGAGCTTAATGATGGCGTATCAAAAGAGCTTATTTTGGGCGTATTAAAAGAGTTTATTCAGGGGCGTATCAAACGAGCTTTTATTTAGGGCGTATCAAAAGAACTTATACACCCGCGCAGAGGGTAAAAGACATATTTATGGCGTAATACGCAGTCGCATTAGGGAGTAGCATTCGATGTACCCAGCGCCAGGACCAAAACGTATTACGTACCCCAGCAACGGTCTACGGTGTGATTAGGGATTTACTTAGGGCGTGCATGTGCTTGCGTGTATTTTATAATTTAAGCGTGTGTTCGGGCAGTGAGCGACTAAGATTTTCGAAAAACTTAATTAATTCAATTAATCCCTGCTTTAAATCCCGCGCATTGCCGGGTACAGTTTCTAGTTAAACTACAAATGTGCAAATTTCAACACAATATTATTTTATAAGCTTAAATTTAAATACAGATTATTTAAATTTAAGCTTGTAAAATAATATCAACTATATGCAATAAAAAATATAAAATATTGAAATACTCAAGAAGTGTCACGGACCACAAAACATGGTCTAAATATTACTAGCCACTTTTTGTCTATAACTAACTACTTTCAGTTTATTACTAGTAACTTTTAGAATAATTTCTATCGTGTATACTTCTTTTAAGTATTAAAATAAACATTTTTAAAACAATTCAATGCATTTATGTGATTTTGCAAATGATCTATTTCATAAATATTACTCAATAACTGAAAAGAAAAAAAATATGGTTAAAACGTAGAAATAAAATTATATACTAGTAATTTATCTCGCTTTTCTTTTAACGGTTAATAACGTAGATTTAATGTTTTACTATTTTAATTGCACTAGGCAATCTAGCATAATAAACGCAAAACCGGTCCATTGATGCTGTTACCTGTATTGAGAGTGCTACCCTAGGCAACTTGTAACTAAAATCACTCCAACTCTGTCAAGACTATGAAAACCCTGTTCTGTTTTGCATTTAATTTAACACCACTTACGATTTAGTCAGAAAGTATGGTGGCAACCAATCAAGGGCAACGTTTGTAGGGAAGAATCGGACTAATGTCTGCGATCATTTTGTGCAAGGCATTTGCAACAGTGATTACTTTAAGCCTTGAAAGTGAAATTCATGCTTCTCCTTGAATTTTATCGCTATATTCAAGGTTCACGGCTACAAATCTGTAAAATGTTTCGACAGAGTGAGCGATGACCGTGGTTGGTAGTTCAGCGAACTCGATAATATTATAATAATGATCCGAAACCATTGCATGTTCAAACTGTCTTTCTGAAGAGTGTTTTGACACGAATACTGAGTATTTTTATTTCCTCTTCGTCTTGCACAGATATTCGTAATTAGTAAACACAATGCGCTTTACACTGAAAGTACGAAGTGCTTTATCACAAATGAACAGGATAGTATAGATGTAATGGGATGAACTCATTTGAGGAAGCAGATGTTTTCAATTTGAAGATATTTTCTCTTTATGGGACAAAGAATAATAGGTTGAAGATTATATTTTGAACCAGTATGTGTTTTCTTTAAAATGCAAGTGTTAAACGCTTTTTCCTTTGTTATAGTTCCATCTTGTTAGCGTATTTTCAGTACTTAACAGTTTTCCCCTTTTGATCTGAGATAAGGAAGTGCAATTTTAATCCCACAAAAATCGGCAGTAGATTTCATACATAAACGAAGTATAATGTTAATTATGGTTCTATAATGTTATAAACAGAGGTCTAAAATTTTACAAGGCAGTGAAAGTTGAATATTAATCACTTTTACAGAAACAAATTATTGCAACTACCTTGTTTTTTACTACTTATAAAACAAATATATAAATTGGAGAGTTAAATATACTAAAATAAAAATATCATTCAATACATAAATTTAGTACTTGAATGCAGTGGTGTAGCTAGAGGAGTTAAACCCCATTTGCTAAATAATTATATTAGTCATCCATAGGCTCTATATTGAAACCGGAATCCAGCATTGTAATCCCGAATTCGATCGTCGACCTTCCCCGTCTTCTTTCAGATAGACACACATAGATGCCACGCTAAAAATAGTTTGTGTGTGTGTGTTCTAGGGTATTCAAAACGTGTAGATCCGTGGAAAACTCGAGTTGTGATTTTCGACACGATTTTAATACTTTCCCTATACATTACCATGTATTGTAGGGAAAGTAAAAATACCAGTCGGAGTTGGAAGTCAAAAGTTAAATTGTTAGATGTACCAAGGTTATGGTCTGGAGATCAGCCAATATTTTCCAATTTCACCAGTGTTTCTCAACCTTTGATATCTGGAATATTACTACCGCAGTTTGTGAGATCTAAATAACCTTTCGATTATTATTTCCCTCAGTTTGCATTATAACTTATGTTTACTTAAACTAACCAGTCTAACTCGTTTGGTTGATAGACCAATTATCGACCTAATCAGCATTTTCTGCGTTCCTAATGTAGAATAGGAATATGTTTCGGATCGCGAGAGATTCAGTAGAAGATGAAGGATTCTAGGAAGAGTTTGGACGGGAGTGAGCTGGAGTATAGCAAAAGGCACGATGATAGAATTCGAGGAGTTCGGATGTTCGCCAGCAGCCTTATGAAAGGAAACCCCATTCGATACAACAATGACTAGGAGGAGTCATTATTCAGAGTTACTATAATTATTCGGGGTGTGGTTGCAATACGAGGCGAAGTAACAGAATACCAGGGTAAGCATATAAGCTTGAGAACTCGTCCCTATTTAAAAATTATCACCTGCCTAGTATATTGTAGTTGCTTGTATATTTGCCGTTTATTCTAGGCGTGTGCAATAACAATTAGTATATATGTTGTCCGTTGCTTTAAACAGCAAGCTGCTGTAATTTCCGTGAAGTCCCCAATAAACTGAGTTTGATTTTTAAACAGTGCCGTCCTGTGTTATTGCTCTTGGAACGAAAGGTCGAAATATCAAGTACTCTTTTAAGTTTGAGTTAAGTCACTCTTAACAGATTAAGTAAAAATCTTCTACAAAGGCATCTAAAGAGGACAAAGAGACCTAAAATCTTTGCAAGTTAAAGGAAGATATTGGTTTAGTATCAAAACATTTTTCGGCTGAAACTGAAAATTTAAGCTTTTGCCAGCGATTCTAATTAGGAAGTAACAAAATATTTTTATATTTCGTCCGTTAATCAATCTGCGAATTTATTTCTTTCAATTTTCTTTAAAAGTACAAAGTTACAGTCTGAGTACCACTGTTGATATTCTTCCTTTCTCTTTTTTGTTTTTGTGAGAAAAGCGAAAATTCGTCAAGAAGAAAAAAATATAATCGCTACTTTTTGATATTTTCCTATTAAAATAAAAAAAAAATTCGTTTTTTTATATTAATACTTCTATTGCAATAAATTTGCTTGCAATGGTTAATGCAATGGCTCATTCAAACTATTCCTTTTAACGGCCTGAGAAAGGAAAAGTGGGATATTAAATTTATTTTGAAAATCTAGTTTAATTGGCATTCATTTTTTCAAGATTGGCAATTACTCTTTACTTTTATTTCGGATTTCGAACACAGCAATTGCCCTTTATTTTAATATAATGCAGAGAAAAATGCTAGTAACACTTTCTTTAAAATTTTGTAGCTTAATTATTTATCAACTCTTGTTTGTCACAAGAGTTAACAATTAATTTTCTATACACGAGCTTTGAAGTGGGCGAACTTTAATTATAATCATTATTTGTGTGTTATGGAAAGGAATATATTTTTGACAGCATTGAGAAAAAAAAAACTTTTAAAATTAGATCGCGGTAATTAGTGTGAAACTTAAGAGTTTGATTCTTGAACAGTATTTCTTTTGTGTCTAATCTCCGATAAGCGAACTTTTATTCATTTTGTGAGTAGAAAAGTTGTTGGTGCTTTTTGCTTTCTTTCGCACTGAACGAAAGACCAAACTCACGTAAATATTAAGTATAAATTTACAAAACGTTAGATTTTTAAGGAAATATTTAGATTGGAGACATTTAGTGAAGTATTTGGATTGTCAAAACAATTAGCGAAATATTTGAATCATCAAGAATATTAATAAAATATTTAAACATCCAAAGCTCTAAATAAGAACTATTTGGATAGTCAAGACTTTTGATGGAATATTTTGGCAGTCAAGATTTTCAAGAATTATTTAGATATTTATTATAGTATTTAGATAACCAAGACTTTTAATGAAATATCTGAATATTTAAGACTTTCAATGAAATAGTTGGATACACTGCAAAATATTCTACAACCATTTACTTTTTTTTCCGCTATTTTGTTGATAATTTCGGCAAACTGAAAACGAAAAGCCACAATTACAGGCATTCATGAAAATTCCAACTTCATTTCTGAAATATTCCGTTAATTATCGATTTGTGCTTTCTTCTATAGTTGAAGTGAACCATATAGAGTTTACATGGAATTTAAATCAAGAAAATATATATTGAATTTGAAAGTTTATATCAAACTTGGAAGATTAAGAAATATTAAATGAAGTTTGTAACTGAAAATTCGGAGTTCCATTAAAAGGGAACACTGGGGTTTTAAGTACTTCAAAATCATACAGTTTCGGCTGTCTTGTAGAGTTAAGCAAATATCAACAGACAACTACAGATGGTAGCTGTCGCTGCCAAAGTAGGCGCATAAAAGTTAGAAAAAAGCCCAATAAAACAGTTCAAGGGTCACAAGAACCCGTTATCGTAATGAAAATAAATGATTGAAAGGTTCGGCCACTGATGTAAAAAATGCAGTTTGTAATAAAATTTTGGACGTCTGTTTATCCGAAATTGCATTTTTTTCGACATACATTTTGAGATAAAAAAATAGTAGAATAATATTAAATTGAACCATAATACATATGATAAGATAAGAAATACAAAGAAGTATCGTGATAACAATCTTCCTAAACTTATTCAAATATTTATACTTTTGTTAGTCAATAGTAATTGTATAGTACATTAATATTTTATTTCCGAATGATGATGAGAATAAGGAAATCACTCATAGCATTGTCAAAGACACCTTTCTCGTATATTTAAATACGTTCCTTCCGGATTTTTTCGCATGTTGATAATATAGAACAATGTCGTTATGTGATTTAATCGTCATCGACAGCATTCACACACACAATTCAGATCGGGAAGAGTGTTCTCCGTACATTCCTGCATCCACAAATTTACCGCATTTAGTATTCTATATTCTAGAATTTGTAAAACTCCGGTGTTTGGGTGTTAATTTTCATCTTGCTAATAAATTTTTTGTAAAAGTTTTATATTAAAATTAAAGTCAACATTAAATGAAAATATTCATATATAATCACTATTTAATTATTAATTTCGAATACATTAAGACTTTGCTTTGAAATGTTCTGCCGATACTTTGGAAAACAAAACATTAAAAATTACATATTCTGATAAGTTAGAAACAAAATTTCAGCTTTTCCTATTTACTTTTTTCTTATAATTTTGTCTAATTCGCTGATTTTAATATTTTTTTTTATATTTTATTGTGACTTACTTTTATAAAAAATTCTAAAATGGAAAAAAATCTTGCTGCTCAAATAAAATTATAAGAATTAAATGACATTTCAAAAATTTGCAGGTTTTCTTCAGATCGATGATGTCAAGAACTATACGCCAAATGTGAAGCAAATATTTAACACTAAATGTACCATGACCGGTCAAATGACCGATTGTAAACTTTTGATTAGAAAATTCACATATAATGCTATCGCTTTTTCTCACTTGACTTCATAACTTTTTCTATGAAATGCATACAATCAATTTTTCAATATTTACTTTTCGTCTTCTTGTGTTTATATGATAAATATACATAGTCTACCGTTATCTACCATGACCAGTCATTTGACCGGGAGAAAAATTTATTGCCTTATAAGGTTATTGGGTCGGAAAATGTGATATACATACACATTCCACATATTTTCATCAGTTTCCTGCACATTTCTGCAAGGACGGTTGCATAGTAAGTTCAATGTAAATTAATTGTGTATTAAAATTTCAAAAAAGTACGTAAAATTTCAAGTAAGAAAAGGTGACAAAAACTAAAAGTATTACTAGTTAGTTTACATTTTGTTCTTCAGCGTTACTGCATTTCTAATCTTTACCCTGAGAAAATGTTGAAACATTCAAGACACACAAAGTTCTTAGAAGAAATAAATAACATAAGCGAAGAGTTTTTAGACATTGATGAAGGTGAACTTTCTGAAAGTGAAGATATATTATTTGAAAATGATAATGACCTATTAGACACTGAATGTGAGCCTACAGATACCGACGATGAAGAGGAGAATATTGTGAATATAATACGTAAAGAACGAGAAAGAGTGAGATTGCTCTCAAGTTCTGAAGATGAGAATGAAAAAAAATGAGCAATATATTTCGATTGGTGGCACTGTTTGGGAAGAAATGCAAATAGGTGCTACATCTGGGAGGCGATAAGCCAGAGTGTATACGAAGCCAACCGGGGCCGGCGGGATTAGTTCTGCTCCTTATCGGGCCTATGCCTGCGGCGCTGCTGTAGCTCGTGACGTCATAAAGTACATCCCACAATTTGCAACTTATAGCATGTGTTTGAAAGTATGATCGTGTAAATATTGACAAAGATACAGATGTATCCTAATAAGATTAGATATATCGTTAATATCTTTATTATCTAGGTAATAATAATAATGCATGGTGTTGTTAATTTCTAATATTTAAGGGAAAATGTAATCAATTTGTCCACTTTTTTCAAGATACTTAAAGTGATGCACATGCAGTGTAGGTCTAACGAACGTATCACCTAAAGGGTTCTTTTAAGTGTATTTTTAAAATCTAGAACATGATTAGAAGTGATCTAGAACTAGATTCATGGATGTCAAGATTTTAGGTAGTGTAATTTTTTCAAATCTAACGTCAAATTCGTCCGTTGAACGAGTATTTTTGCTACGTAAGAAACTGATGGAAATCGCTGAACAATGAATGTAAATTCAGAGAAACAATTTCAGAATACAAAAGCTGTAAATTTGGAAATACAAAATGAAGTAGAAAATGAAAATTTTATCATTTTTAACTTTTCAAAGGTATAAATAATCATACCTTAATGGAATAAGTAGAATGCAAATACATGTTTTTTTTATTTATGCATTAGCATAATGAAATTTTTCTTAGTAAGGTTTGTTGTTGTCAATATAAACAATTGTTCGATTTATATATGTAAAGTGTAGAGTTAGACATTTTTGCGGATTGTTGTTGCACCCCTCTAAAATTTTTGGTACCCCCCCCCCAAAATTCATGGATTATACACCATCAAATATTTTGGTGTAAGTAATTAAAAAAGTAAATGTGCAGAAAATTTCATGTACGTGTTTTGATTTTTTATTAGTGAGTCAAAAAGGAATCATTGACCTGCAATTTGTAAATGGTCTATGGGCAATTGTCATATTGTCGTAGCAAAAGGCAAGATTAAAATTAAGAATGTTATTGCTACAATACTATCAATTAATGAATAATGTAACTTTATACTTTCATCTGACCTCCAAAGAGACTGGAAACCAATGGTTTTATTTATTTTATGCACATGTGTAATAAATATAAAAATGTGAAATACACAAATCATTGGTTTTTTTTTTTTTTTTTTTTTACATTAATTTTTTAATTACAAAAAAAAATCTGAATTTCATAATTTTTTCTTGGAAAAACTGAAATTCATATTGGCTCCGAAAACTTTTCGTGGATTATTTAGCTTATTATTGTTTCATTAAAATGCAGATGACAACACTCAGCAACCAAAGTGTTAAAAGTAGAATTTTCAAAACTTCACATCACAGTTGAAAATCGTCTGTCAATAAGTAACGTCTAAAATTATTTTCGTTGAAAAAAAAAACAGGTAAGATTTAAGCTATTAAAATAAGTTTGGTAAAATAGTTTGTCATTGTAATACAGTATTATATTTGATATTTAATCGATTTATTCAAATTTATTAAATTATTTCTGTTGTAAAAAAGCGTATAACCCGAAAGCGATTTTTTAGTTTTTTTAAAATTATTACTATTTGAGACTACTGTCTTTTCCTGTCATTCACGCTAATCTCTACATTTCATTTAACCAAAACAGGGATTTCAATTTAATCTGAAAGTGCACAATAACAAAAAATAAATATTTTTATATCACAACCCTGCTGTCAATTACAAATATAACTTCCGGAATAGTCGTTCATAATAGGCGTGATCACTTATTGACGGTTAAAATATAAATCTAATGTCTGTATTATTATGTATGTATATTATTATTAAGTATGTATGCATATTATTATTATGAATGCATATTATTATTAAGTATATATATATTATTAAGTATGTATGTATATTACTATTAAGTATGTATTATTATTAATTATATATATATATATATATTATTAAGTATGTATGCATATTACTATTAAATAAGTATTAATATTATATTAATTAATAGCATTAAATAATTATTAATAGTATATTAATTATTAAGTATTATTACTATTAAGTATGTATGTATATTAGGATATATGTTATGTAAATCTGACAGTTAAAACTTTTGAAAGACCTTATTACAAAAATGTTTTAGGAGAACTATGTAATTAGAAATTTAATTAATTCTGCCCAAAAGCATTATTATATATATATAAGAGGTCATAATGTGTTTCTGTGCATTAGGTTATTTAAGAACAAAAACCAGATTTCTCAAGTAAATGAATTTTATGAAAAAATAAAATTCAAAAGGTTAAAACCTGGCATTGAATCTTTTAGAAGAAAGGAAAAAAAACCTCGTAACTACGGAAATATTCAGTATTTTTTTACTTTACAATCTTATTTATATTCCTTCTTTATATATATAATTTGTTTTCGTTGTATTTATTCAATTAAATCATTTTTACTTAAGAACTGGAGCAAAGTGTAAACGCCGTGGATGGGATGTAAGTTGTGACGTCACGAAACTTGCATCTAGGCCCGATAAGAAGAAGAAATCCCGCCGGCCCCGAGCCAACCCCCTCCGCTCACATTACACGCGGATATTGGCTGGCTTTCGAAGCGATCGCCAAATGTATCACGTGACGCGCGGACTTTCCTTCTCGAGGTTATTTCAGAGCAAGACATTTCTCCTCTTCTATAACGTGGAGGAGGGTGGACTTCGCATTTATGTTCAAGTCATAACTGAATAATATGTTAAAGTTATAGCTCTAAGGCGATGGATTGATTTTTACTTTCATATATATAGGCGAAAATTTGAATTCCAGTTTTTGTCGGGAGAGCACGTTTCAAGCAACTAAACTAACATAGTTTGAACCTTTATTTGGAACTTGCAGCTCCTTCAAGGAAAAAATAACAATTTATAGTTTGCGATTATAAAGACTTCCTGACTTGTCAATATATATATATATATATATATTATATATACAGGGTGACCAGAAATAAGCGCCCAATTAAGAACTGTTATATCTCGAAAACCACTGTACATAAATCGTTCAAACTTTGGGAATAAACAATACTGAAATACTGACAACCAAATGCCATTGCAGGTGATGGCAAGCATATCGAACTTGTGATTTTATAAATTTGGAATATATATATTTTTTTCCTGTAATTGGAATAAAACATATTTATTCACCCGTTTTTCTGTCGTTTCATTTTACTTTTGGGGCGCTTTTTTCTGGTCACCCTATATATATATATATATTACATATATATACATATATATTATATATATATATATTATATATATATATATATTATATATATATATATATATATGTATATTATATATATATATATTGCTCGTCATGGTTGCACTAATGAAGTGTATTTTAAGGTATTTATGTTTCCTTTATTGTTCCAATCTATATGCTTGTCGTCCATATAACACAAGTTTATAGATAAAATCTATCTTGTGTTTCAGAAACAAGCATTTTTGTGTTCATTTCGAAGGGATATATGGACTTGAAGAGAAATTTTTCGAAATGAACTTAACTTAAGCCTAAAGCTCTTCCATGTGCAAGCTTTTTAGCTTGATTTTTTAGTTTTCCTATTTTCATTCCTCATTTTTGAAATTTGTTGATTGTTTTTGTCTTTATGACCTGCATTACGCTTTATTATTTCCTCTTTATGTCTTAATTTCTTTTATTTCCTTGTATTTTGTAGAAAATTTTGGAATAGTGCTTTATGAGTTACTACATACATTCTAACATTGGATTTA